>CM066728.1:93821517-95182351 GCA_033961575.1 Aselliscus stoliczkanus | reverse complement strand
TAACCAGACACTGGGTGTGTAACCTACCAACAGATCTCAGATTTTCTTTCTCTGCAGAATCTCCCACAGGTCTATTCACATGGCAGGCAGGGCAGGAGAAAGTCATCTAATTTTTCCTGATTCTAAAAGAGGACCAAAATGAACCAAATTATTAAAACTGCAGATTTGAAATTTATGGTATATAAATATAATTCAGTGTTTTTTTTTAAAGCCATGAAAAGCAAAACTATGGTTTCCCAAAGCACTGCTGGCCCGAGATTCCTATGCATGTAAATTAGAATCAATGTTCTCTCCGATGAGTGAGTGGAAGGTTTGTGGGCCTGGGTTAATGAGGGACCATGCTCTGAATAAGTAAAATTTCAGCTGAGTGCTTACAGAAGACAGAGCTGTGGGATGGGAAAGATGCAGGGATTAGTTTGCTCCAAATGTCAAGGACAATTTAAGTAAAGGAACAGAGAAGTGTAAGAGGGCACAATATGTGAAATGAATGAAAACTAAGTTTGCCTAGTTATAGGGCACAGTCAGGAAAGTCTTAGAATCCAGCCTGTATTTGTTCTATGAAAAAGCAGAAAAAAAGTCTGTGATGGTTTGATCTTGACCATCTTGAAGACATACAGCACAAACCTGTATATTTTAGGTAATAATAAACCCATATTCGTGACAATAATTTTTATAGTGTTTTAAAAATATTCTAAATATAAGATCTCATTTAACTATGATGCTCAGAATAATCCTGTAGTGCATGAGAGCCAGATATTTTGAAATTTATTTTTTTACTCATTTAATTAGTTCTCATAATATTTATTGAGCATTTTATATATACCATGCTCTATTTTATAGTCTGGAAATAAGAATGTAAATGAGAGACTTCTATTCTTTAAAAGAACAGTAGATTAATAAAAATTTTTGAGGGATGAGGCAGACGTATAAACAATTATCTGTGCTATAAGAGCCAAATATATTTTGTTGACTATGTGAATAAATGAAATAAAGTTTTCATTTTCACCATTTTAAATTAACATTCTATAGGTTGAAGCACTCTCTACACATAACATCCAAATATTTCCACATTTTTTCCTGGTAAGTGAGTGGAATATTGCAAAATATGTAGCACACCCTATCTACAGGAATAGCTTTCTTATTTTAACTGTGCACATGGTCATATCTTTCCTCTTGATTATTTTATGAACTATTTAAAGAAGAGTTTATTGTTCGAGGATTCTTCATTTTGACCCACAGAAGGCACGATAAAACCTTGCACATAGTAAATTTAAATCTTTCATTGAATTTAACACGTCTTTGCCTGTGATGTACTGAAAAGTGCTATTTAAATTAAAATATTTTCACATTCTATTGGCATTTAAGACAGAAAAATAAAAGCTATATACACATAGGTAACTACTAAAACAAGAGGAAACAAATTTGACTTGAATCACTGTTCATTTGAAAATGGAAAAATAGAGAAATTAACTACGGATATAGGGATATACGCTGAATATTTAAGCTGCAGCATATAAGCAATATACACATGTTCTTACGTGACTGTGAGATATATATATATATATATATATATATTATAATTTATACTTTTATTCAATTTCAGAATTATAAAAAGAAGTTCCCATGTTTTATTCAGGTCTCAAATCCATTATCTCTGAAAAGCAGCAAAGCACATGTATAGGAAACAGGAGTCACAAAATAGGAAATGAGTAGAATTCTATAGATTAGAGGTTCTAATGTAGAATAATATATATGGACACTTTGAACAATACAATTCTTTCAGAAGTCATAGGTAAGGGCTTATACAATGTTAATCATTTCCTTGATGGCTTTTCATATATGGAAACATAAAGTCCTTTAGCATAGGATTAAGGAGCTCAGGCGATTCAGTGCTAGGCTAGCTTTCCCATTATGGCCTGGCCAAGAGAATGGCTGCTCTATAATATACTTTATTGAATTAACTGTGACAAATGGATGGCCCTAGATATTTGTCCCACTCAGTCACCAAACAGCATGTACATATGCCAAGGAGATCGCCATAGAGCCCTACATTTTTATCTGTTCTCTAAACACTGTAAATGAGACAAGGTTATCTCAGTAGCTTTCAAGATTTGTATTCCTTAATCTGCGTGAAGCCTAAGAAAATTGCCCCATGTCCACTTTACCTGGGCTTCCACTTAGCGCTTCATTTACTTTCTGAACACTGAGTAGTTAGCAAGAGGAGGAAGATGACTCAGACCCTCTCCTCCTGTAACAGGGAGGGAGGAACGAAGGGGAGCATGAAACAGTCTGAAAACAACACAATAAAAACCATACAAAAGACAACACAAACATATTGGAAAATATTATATGCCTGTCATTGTGTGATTTGCTTTCTGTGCATTCCATCATTTTATGTTCACAAATCTTTATAAGGCAGGTGTTTATAAAAATATATATGTATTTTAATATTTTATATAAAAGATATTTTATATTAATTATATACATATATGTATACATACTTTCACATAATAATATCCCACTTTATTCTAAAGTCACAGTTAGTATAAGTGACAAAGACTTTAATACAGGTTTGCTGAAGTTCAAAATGCACTACAATAGGGGCGATAGGACAGAATATTCATTTAACCTATATCCATAGCAAACTATAAAATTAAAATCACTTTCTAATATTTATGTATACATTGCTCTTCCCTTAGGAAGCTGTACCCTATCACTTTTGCACATGTAAAATACTTTTGAAAACTATCAGAATTTCTCCATCTTAGGTATAATGAAGTTGGGCGACTTTATTTTTAATATTTGAGAAAGAAACTTTTTAGGAAAACTTGAATACCACTTTGTGAATCTTATGAGAATGTGTAAACACAATTATTTCCCCAAATGGATGTATCTCTACACACATACAATCATGGGCATAAATCCAGGTTTGCCAGGGTCCATAAGTTAGAGTAAGCCACAGTTCCTTAAAACTTTGGCATTTACTCTTTCTACTTTGCTTGTAGTTCCTCTGTGTAACCCATATAAGAAGTGACAAGTAATCATTTCTTTTATTTCTTTAATAAAATGTTCTCACTGTTTATTGCCAATATACCATTGCATACATTTTATTGCATAGTCTAAATGCAAGGGCCATTAATTAGGTACATTAATAAGTCATTAAAAAAATAAAAATGCCAAAAAAGATTATGGCTGCTATCATTTTGGGCAGAGGTCTCAGAACTGTGCCGTTAGTCGTATCTTGTTCAATATTTTAATCAGTAACTTGGATGAATATAAAGCGAAAAAGCTCATATGTTCATTAAATTTGTGGGTCACTGGAAGATTGAAGGGTTAGTGAATACACCTCAGAACAATTACCATTCAGAAATGATCTGTGCAATCTGTAATGCTGGGTTGAGTTGAATAAATGAAATGTAGTAGAGATGAACACATGCAAGATGCCATACTTAGATCCAAATTGCAAATGATGTAAGACTGAGTTAATATCAGCATGTGACAAAAATGTTTAAGTGATTCACAGCAGAGTCAATTCAGTGTGAGTTAGCCTGTGATGTGGCTTTCAGGAAGGCTAACCACAGGCGTTCAGCTTGAAATAAAACAGAATTCGACTGAGTATATCTTATTTCTGTTCAGATATTTCTGTTCAAGATAACACCTGCATGGTAATACCTAATTTTGACTACTACCTTTAAAAATGATAATGGGGAAATTTAGGACATTCTATTTAGGACAGTCTTAATAAAATAATTTCAATAATGATTTTATAAAGGACATGTAAAGGACTATCTGGATACTACTTTTGAGGAAAAACAATTTTCTCTGGGAAAAAAATGGGGAGAGTGAAAACATGAATTAGGTAGGCAGCATGAAGTAGGGAGATAATATTTCCAAATATTTCAAAAACACCTTTTAGAAAGGGAATGCACTTGATATTGTTTCATTTTGTTTTGAGTTGGTTTGCCAAAATGCTCAGAGACACATTTTGTATTTGCCAGTAGTTTATTGAATACAGGTTTACTGAGGTGTACCGTATCATATAAGTAAGTACTTGGGAGGGACAGAATTAACTAACCAGGAACTGACTTTCAGCTGCCAGCACACACACAAAAACCACACAAAAGTTCCTTGTTGCTAGAGCATGTTGCTAGGGAACCAAGGCACAGGTGTTGGCTAGCAGGCTACTCTGCAAGGAGGGTTTCCACTCGAAGGGCCTTGCAAGGCTTGTACCATTGCCTAGGAGGAGTGCCTCACAGTGCCTCATAGAAACTGGAACAGCTGTCCCTCTGCCTGAGACGGCTGCATGGTAGTTTAGCACCACTGCTGACCAAAGAGTTGCCTTGGACAGGTCCTAAGCAATTGTCTTACGATCTTCCAAGAGCTATTTAGGTCAGCAAAGTGTAGCCTTGCCTGGGCAGAAACTCTGGAATAATCTTCACAAACTCTCAGCATTTGAAGTCTAAATGCCCCCTTGCCATAGTTCCTTCTCCACGTGTTCTTATTGATAAGCCCCCAACAAGGCCCCTCATCCACTGAGCTGCTGAGTACTTACCAAGGACAATATATGAGATAAGGACATAGGGACACAGCTTACTTTATTTTTATATCAAAAGAATTTTACCTCTAAAAACAACTTTTTTTGTCTTTATCATAAAAAGGGGATTTAAAGAGCTTCACTTAAGTAAGTCATAAGCAAGTGCTTTGAAATCATAGTAAACCAATACACAAAAGCTATGTATAGATTCAAGGTTTAATATAGGAACCAGCGGATGAAAAATACAGAGAAGGCCATTTAGCCTTTATTTGTCTGCTTAACATGGACAATGCCTTTAGTACCACAATTGCTTCTCTAGGGACTGCAGGTGCATATGTAGACACACTCCTGACCAAGATAGATCACACAAATTAGTGCCTCAATATAAGACATTAAAAAAAAAAAATACTACTTAAAGGTCCCTTCTCATTTTAACATTCTATGGTTCTTTTAATTTCATAATCTTACCAATTATAATCATTTATATATTTATATCTATGTTTTTAAATACCAAGGAATATTCCTTGATGAATATGAAATTATTTGCAACATGCAAACAAAAACAAATTTGTTAGTTTACTTAGAGTGCAACTGCAAACACCACTGTCACTGAGACCCTAAGCATATTTCTTTGACAACCTAGGCTGGTCCCACTCTTATGAAGAGGTTCTAATAAAAATTGTTCAGACTCCCATGAAAGATCTGAGCATGTAGTTTGAATGTGAGCACCTAAGGCTCTACTAAGAAGAAAACCAAAACCTTTTAAAGTATTTGACAGGAGTCATTCCCTCCAAGAGACCAGCTTTTAAATATACTTCCATAGCATGACCTTCATTGAGGAAATATACCAAATGAAACAGATGAGCAGACAGAAGTTGATTTTCCTGCCAGCAATAGGAGAGAAAGCACAGACCAAGTCTTGGATGCTCTGTTCTGCCAAGACAAAAGTCTTGAGGGATTTCAGAAGTGGGGATGGAATGGGGTAGGTGGAACTACAGCTGTCTGTTTTCTAATTGGCCTTACTCAAAGGAAAACTACTTTTCCTTCTGTGTCTCCTATATCTTCATTTTACAGCTCTGGTCAAGGTGCACCATTGCCATTAAAGATTACACTGCATAGGAGTGGTCCCCAGATCCTTGAGAAAGATACTAGTGGGTTGTGAAACTAGCAAAAAATTTAAATCACAAAGAGGCAGAAACAGGTGATGAGTTTTCTAAAGTGAATGCTGTAAGAACAGGATGGTCAGGGGCCCAGAGTCAGGAGAAGTCTGTCTAAGGTTTAATCAAGCTGAGGAGAAGCTTAAGGCAGCTTTGGTCACATTGTAAATCCAGAGAGCTCCCAAAGTGGACAAAGTCAATCAGTGTTAGACTCTCTCAGGAAAAAGGCTTAAAAAAGGCTCAGATCCTTCTCAAAATGAAAGCTTGCTCAGCTTAGCTTTGACTAATATATTTAGTATTCAGAAGAAATATATATATATATATATATATATATAGTACTATATTACATTTTATATATGAATATCTTATAATACTGCATGTGGCATTCCATATTTATAAAATATTTCCTTGAATAGTGTATTTTAATACTGGTAAGTCTCTTGGTTCTGACATACTCATCCATTGATGTGAGGGTAGATTCTTTTTGGAGACAGATCAGAACCCAAGACACGGAAGAGCTGTTCATCTTTCAATTCCGGGCATAAACTGCTGACATCAATTTTGGAGAACATAGCTGGGAAAGTGTCGCATCCTACATGACAGAGCAGTGAGAGAGCGAGAAGGGACGGTGAAAGGTTAAGAAAGAGAGACACAAAGAGAGCAAAAATGTATGTGGTACCAGGGGACTCAAGCCTCAAGGACTGAGCCCTGAACTGAGCCACTGCTTGGCTTTTATTAGAATGTGCACAAGGAAGTAGCATTGTTCTTTCCATGGTCCGTAAGTCCCATACATCATACCAGAGAACTGAGCTCAAAGTCAAATCACCCGTGCCTGCAGGCTGCCATTACCGAAAGTCCCAGGATGTTATTGTTCATGCACCTCCTAAGAGACAGAAACTTCTTATGCCAGGACTCACTGATAAGAATACACGGAGGACAGATGTTATCACATTATTAGGTCATTCCACAGGCAGGCTGTCAGCACTTAACACAAGGGGTCTATGCCCATTTTCTTCATCTCCGTGATTTCTCCTATGGTGCCCATGCAACTGTGCCTGTTTTAGGTTGTTCCTTCCTTGAGGAATCTTATTCATCATTGACTAACCAGCCGTCTTCTGGGGCCAAACAGGGAAAAATGTAGAATAGGCATAATGTTGAAGTAATGTCTTTATAAGGATGGATCTGTCTTTATTCTTTATGGAAATGTGCATGGGGGCACATGGGTAGGCTGCCATGTGACAACAGGAAAGCTACAGCTTTCATTGGAAAAGTGAGAGGTTAGTTCTTGTTTTGTTTAGTTTTCATTTGTTTATAATGAATATGCTCAGGAGCATCCCCTATGAGGAAATAAGGACTTTGGGACTGGGCAGAACATGTTGTGCTGTAATGGAGTTCTGAAACTCAGATCATCCCCCAGAGGTGACTCAGTGAAACCAGCACATCAATGAGGTTTTGTCTGCAGGTGGCTGTATAATCCTGGAGGCAGAGAAGGACTCAATGCCAAGCCCTCAGCTTGCAACACCCATGGAAGCTTGGGGAATAAATTCCTTGGTCCTGAGGAGATATTCACACAGCCTCAGATGACCACAAAGAATGGGTCTTCTAGTAAAGGGAAAAGAAATGTTCAGATATTTGTGTTTGTTTACCAAGTTACTGGTGCTACCATTGGTTGAGGGCTATGATAAACGAACTTGTCATTTTGAGTTATTTTGAACAATGGAGATAATGAGAATTTGAGCTGCAAAGCTTTGGAAATTTGAGCTAGAAATTGTGTTTTCATGCAGACTTTCTCTCCTGTTCTGCTGAGAGTCAAGCCTTATTTCCTGCTCACACATACATATATGTGTGCACGTGTGTGTAGTTTATTTTTTCATTCATCCCTAACTTTAGGTCGTAACATTTTGGGTGTTCCAGCATAATGGGGTGGGGTTTTTCTCTTAATCTTCCAATTTTAGACAAACTTGAGATCCTTAACTATTTCTCTTTTGTCACAAGTGGTCTTGAAATTTGTTGCCTAAAACAGGATGTGCTCTTAGGAAGTGTTTTTCTTGATTGTTGGTTTTACTTTTGATCAAGAATTTTTTAAACATTGTGTCGGTTCTTCAAGACATTAAAGAATATTTTAAAAGGTATATTATCCAGTGTTTCTTTGTTCAGAGAGTTAGTCCAGATTCCTAATGATCCTTATAAACAGTAATTGGTACTTCTTTTTAAATTACATTTAGACAGAGACTAAACTAGTAAAAATATAATATTTTGAAAAAAACACTAATTTTTATTTCCATTCAGGAGAAAATTTGTTATTAAAATAAATGTATTAAGGGCCGGCCGAGTGGCGCAGTGGTTAAGCGCTGGCCTGGGAAGCCAGTGGTCCCGGTTCGGTCCCACATATGAGGGCCAGTGACACTGCCCTCCAAAAAAAATAAATAAATAAATAAATAAATGTATTAGTTATATTTTCTGGCTAAACTATTTCAATAGGAGTGAAAATTATAAATAATGATCAGAGGAAGTCACATTTATTGAGGATAGGCTCAAACAAGTCCAAACACTTTACTTTTGTGAACATTTTGACTTGTCACATCAAGCCTTTGAAATAGGCACTGTGACATAGTGCAGTGGACAAGTGTGTGCTCTGGAGCCAGAAGACTTTACATGAGGTGCTGCCCCAACATCTTCATGGCTGTGTGAACCCAGGTGAGTTCATTAGTTACTGATAATTATCAAATATGAACAATGATCGATCAACATCATGGGATTACAGTCCCCTAAGAATTACATGAATTGATTTGCAATTCTTTCAGGGACTGAACAGAGCCTAAAACTTAATAAGCTCTTAATAGGTATGATAGATGACGAAATTGAGGGTTTGGGAGCTTAATTACCTTTCCCATGTCACACAGCTTAAGTAGCATAAAGCTTAGATTAGAATCCAAGTTCCTCTGAGTCTAAGGTCTGCCTTCATAATTACTCTATCAGTTAGAAACCCTGTAGAAAGCAGCTGTTGTGCTCTAACTAGGGAATGTGAAGAGAATTTTGCTAAAGGAAAATTTCCATCTATTTTGGCAGAGTTTAAGGAAAACAACAATATTACAATATTCTTAGTCCATTACCATTCTTCTCTTAGCAAATATTTATATATTATATAATTATATAATATATAATGCTAATAGTGCAGTTCCATTCTTTATACCATTACTTAATGCATACCAGAACACAATAACATCTTAGTCCATTTAGAGTGTATTCAATAGTGTAAAACAAAAGAACAGTAACAGAGAGCCAGCCATTCTTATCCATGGTCATAAGAGGGAAATAGGAAAACCACACTATAAAAATCTGAAGGATGAGAAGGTTGCTGTATGGAGCTATGAACTTTGGAAGAATGAAGCAATCAACACATGACACATGATGACCTGAAAGATAATGAAAAGGATGGGTTAAATAACCAAATTAGATCTTACATACTTTTACACACACAAAAAAAAGATGATAATTATGGAAGTGATAAATGTGTTAGCTAACTCTATGGTGGTAATCATATCACAATACATGTTAATCAAATAAACACCTTAAACTTATACAATGTAATATGTCAGTTATGTCTCAATTTAAGAAACGAAAAAAAAAAAAAAGAAAAACCAGCTGACTCTCATAGGCTGAAAATCCAATTAAATGTTACAGGGTGAAGGAATGGCAGGGTTTTTGGAGATTTAGCCACAATTATAATCGTATGATACTCCTCAACAAATGGAACTTAATGCCCGCCCCTCTTAAGTGTGGTATTCCTGATAATAATGTAAAAAACAGAATATGACAAAGTGATGTTATGTTATTTCCAACATTAGGTTTTATGAAGAGTGTGGCTTCTATCTTAGGTATGTGTGCCTTTTCTCTCTCCCTCTCTCTCTCTGCCTCTCCTCCCCACCCTCCCTCTCTCATCTCTCTTTCTTTCTCTCTCATCATTTACTTTTGAAAAAAACACCTAAACTATCACTCTCTCGCTTGAATCAGATTTCCCCTAGATCTCTCTCCACACTTTGTATTATATATTTAATGCAGTGTACAATTTACAAGCTTTTGTTATTGGTGGTAGGAAATTTATCTTCTGTTCATTGCTGTATTCTACAAGTCCTCATGTCCTCACACAGAGTATGAACACAATAATTTGTTGAAATAATTAACCAGTAAGGAATGCGAATTTGTCCACTGAAATTGTTCACATAGACTCTAACCTATTGGGTTGTCAGAAAAGTCATGACACATTTTTGCAATGAAAAACATACAAAATATATGTCATGACTTTTCCGACAACCCAATATAGGTAAATATGCTGAAATAATTTAATGAAGAAAATTTAACAAGAAAAAACACAAATAGCAGGCATTATATTAAGACTTATGGTAAATGGTTCATATCCCAAAAGGAATGTTTGTTCTATGTATTCAGAACTCCAGATAAGCAAGCAATTAAATTAAATATTTAACTGCAGTATTTAATAAGCAGCTATATTAAAAGTGAAATTACCAAGATATTTATTTATACTGTTATATTTCAGATCTAAATTGTATAAAGCAGGAAGTTCTCTGGACTCTTTAAAGAAATACATTTATACTGGATAAGTGTTGTCTTTGGAATAGATGATAACAATATTCAACTGAAACAACCCTATCCTAATAAATTCAGTGATCTCTGATTCTTTCTGAATTGTTTTCACTTTTGCTAGCAAGTGCTAATCTTGTTTGAATAGATGGAAGAACAAGAGGCAAAGTGAATATGTCTTATGGAGAATATTTTGAACATATTGTCTAAAATTTATTAGGATCATTAGTGCCATTTTATAGCACCCATATTTAAATATTTTTTTAAAGTTTCTTTATCATAAGATAAGTTGCCTTCTTTTCATGTGTATCAAACTGTGAGAAAGAAATGCTGATTTTCTTTATTCTTTTGTTTCCCTTTTGTATTATGGAAATGATCATCAATTGAATAATTCCATATTTTTAAAAAATCAGATGTAGTATAAATGGCATTTCTATCAATGAATTTTAGGAGTAAGGTGTACAGGACTATTTTAATTATATAGAAGGTTAAGTTTTCCTCTTTCTGCAGTGTTAAGAAAAATGCTGCAGGGGTGTTGCTATTGAAGAGTAGGAATAAATAAATAAATAAATAAATGCTACCATATCTGTGTGTGTGTGTGTGTATGTGTGTGTACATACACACACACATGTGTGTACACACACACACACACACACATATGGTTGTTGGAAAAGTCATGATGCATTTTGCAATGAAAAACATAGAAAAAGTATGTCATGACTTTTCTGACAACCCAATATCTATATATATATATGAATGACTGGAATACCAGACTTTCCTGAAAATTTCACTGAACATTAGCATAGAAAAAAATATGCGTGTATTTTTGTATGGATGTGTATGTCTACCTAGCTGTCTATCTAGTCAGCAGAAAGGTATTGATTAAATCTTTAAATATGTAAGTATATCAATAACTATTATAAAATATGTTTCAAATTAACTGAGAATAAAACGGATTACATAAGGGATTTTTTTTATAGCTCAAGAAGATTAACAGATTCAGTCTAAAGTACAGGATTTCTGTTTTCAAGTGCAATACAACAAAATTTTTACTTTTTTCATCAAAAATGGGTTAAATTGATCATTGATAACATGCTAACATTCATAGTGTTCCACTTGATCAGTTGGATAACTACCTCAGGAGAACTGCTTTGTGCCCTGATATTGCCACATAGCATGACTATGAGGGTTTGCCTCACAGATACCCAAATACAGTGAGCATAATTGACCAAAGGCCCTGGATAAAGTACTTGGAAATCTATCACTGTGTTTGTGTGGAAGCCAAGGTGAGTCCAATAAGAGTCCAAACATGGGTCCATTTCTGGGAGTCACAGACCTTTTGACAGCACTGACATTTTTATCCAACCTTCCTTCTTTCTCTACTTCACTGGGTCAGACTAATATTTTTATTTGATGACTGACCTAACCTCTTTCTGGTACCTCTCCATTTGCTCTTACAGGTATTTCCTCTAATAATATTCTTACAAGATTTAAAAATTCTTCTTTGGCATCTGCTTCTTGGAGAATCTGCACTAATACACTCCATGACAGTGTCTTCCCTATTTAGGAAGAGATGGGTTTGATTAACTGTCACTAGGATAGGATATATTACCTGAAGGTGTGGTATTTTCAATCCTAATGTAGAATTCAATAAAAGTACTAATATAGTACTTTTAGAATCCTAATTTCAACTTTTTTTTATAGTACAGGAATGTTAACATACCTCATGCATTACTATATTTCTATTAGAAAAGAGAAGGAAACTATAAATCAGTAACTCCAAATAAAACCAAAAACGTTTGGGGGGTATCATTGCCGGCAATCATTTCCTATATGAAAAAATAATGTCATAGTCAGGGTTGCTGGGAGAACAGTAACCAGTATGATTCTGAAAATGGACCATTAATAAACTTTCTGTATTAGTTTCCTGTTGCTGCTGTAAAAAAGTATCCTACTCTTAGCGACATAAAACAACACAAATTTATTCTCTGTAGGTCAGAAGTACATGTCTCACTGGGCTAAAATCAAAGTGCCTGCTGGGCTGGTTCCTTCTGTAATATCTGAGAAGAGAATTCATTTCTTTGTCTTTTTCAGCTTCTATAGACTGTCTGCACTGCAGACTTTGTCCCATCACGGCAATCTCTCGCTTCTGTTGTCACATCTACTTCTACCTCTGATCTTTCTTCCTATTACAAGGACCCTTGTGATAACATTGGGCCCACTCAGATAATCCAGGACAATCTCCCCATTTAAGATGCTTAATGTAATAACACAGGCAAAATCCTTTTTGCCTCGTAAGGGGATATTTTCAGAGATTCTGGGAGTTAAGATGTAGGCATCTTTAGGCGGGGGGCATTATTCAGCCTGTAATATCTTCCCTCTCTATCCCCCCTAAAATACAGATAGAACTTGGGGAAGGGAAACTTGCTCAGACAAATGAAGCAGTTTATAAGTTACTTTGTTGGTCTAACTTTTGGAAATTTGAAGCTTTCTTTCACTTAAACTCCAATCATTAGTCTGAAGACAGGCAAAATAAAGCGAGTTGATCCTTGGAAAAGAGCTTCCCAGGAATAGGACAGGCAAGTAATACAGGAAGAAAACAAAGAATAGCAAAGTCAAAATTTGTCTAGACATAATATATTTATATGTATATCATTCTTAGTTAACTCTAACAAAAATATTATAAAATTATCTTTTTATTTGCCCTATCAAATTAGAGGGAAAAAGTCAGTAACAAGCATGACTCCTTTTATAAAGACAAAAGAGTTAATAACTAAAAGATTCATTCTTTCTGAAAGACATATGCCAAACATGAGTATGTATCATAGTTTTCTCTTCTATTTTCTTTAATGAAAAAGAACTCAGTATGATGTCCAGGAAAGGCTTAAATTTTCATGTAAGGATAATTTCCTTTGAATTCAGGTCATGAAAATAATATTGAATTTATTAAAATTATTTAAATTAAAATAAATTGTCTTGAAAATTGCAGTAATCAATGAAATAGAAGCTGTAACCAAAGAACAGGAGAAATTGTTCCATTTATTTTTTGTTAAGCCTACACATTTCAATAATTTCAAAGGTAATCTTTCAGAAATGAAACTTCGAGGTGGAGACAAAGTATGTATATAATGCATATTATATTTAAAAGTATGCACAATTATACACTCCACACTCCAGAGATATGCACATGTAAAGTATGCACAATTATACACTCCACACTCACACACACACTTTCTTTTTTTTTTTTTTTTATGTAATGCAACACATACTTATAACACTTTCTCATTAAATCCAGTAAACTGGCCTGGACTAAGACACTAAGACAATGTACTAGTTGTATATTTAGTTAAGTTCTTTTTCACTCTTTGTAGGAATTTGAAATGGAAATTAATTGTAAAGAAAAAAAGAGGTGTTAATTCAGTTGTTATATATGAATTTATTCTGACTATTCTGGACACTGGGTAAGTCACATGAGGGAAGATTAAAACTGTATAATCTTGATCTTAAATAAGGTTGTAATTTTGTGAGGAAATCAAAATTACTAAAAGTACTTGTTGCATAGCATAATGTACAAGATTATCGAAGCATTTATAAAGTATGATAGTAGGGAATAATGAAATCTCTATGGTGATTATGAGACTAAATATAAAAATTATTCTTAGGAAGTTAGTATCTTATCAAAGCTTCCAAAATGAAGATGAGTTTTCCAAGAATGAGGAGGAAAGATTCACGTGGGCATTTTAACGAGAATAAAATCATTACAGGCAAAGGGTGAAACTAAAAATGCCTGAAGTTTTGAAATCACATAATATATCTTAGAAAACCCAGAAGTTGTGTGATACTAGTCAAAAAATGTGAGAAATCCATGGAGATAAGTGGTTATGCAAAAGAACATGCCACCAATAAAAAACTTTGTAGAATGTACGAAGCAGCATAGCCATTAATTTGCATGTAATGGGGAGGAATTAAAAGGCAGGAAAAACTAAACTTTTTTTAAGTTATCTTAGCATTCCTATTGAGAAGAGATTTGAATGAGCCAGACTAAAGGAATGGAGGATCAGTGAGAATGGCATTTTAAGCAGTAGTAAAAATAAAAAGAAGAGGACAAGGCAGACTGAATATTAGGATGTAAAAGTGGCAGGACCTGGCAACTCTCTATGGAAAGACAAGAATAAGTAAAGTTTCATGGGAGATGCAAGAATACACTCCCTGAACTTTCTGAACTTGAGGTGATGGTGTTAACCTAAGTAGAACTACCAGGAAGCAGTTGGATGTGGCAGGTTGTAACTTCTTTCTAGGTACATGTTGTAGAATTGTGAGTTTCTACAATATAAATTGGATTAAAAATTTTAGGCAACAAACTTTTTGAAAGAGGATGAGTAGCACCAGTCTTGATAGGGAGGTAAAATACATTTGAATAGAAAGTATACAGGAAATGTCCCCAGGATTTACCAAAGTAAATAAAAGTAACATTAATGATTGAATTGATTACTGGAGGTGAAACTAAATTATAGCCTGTTAAAAAATAAATAGCACATGAGAAAATGGAGAAATTTGGAGTATAATAATTCTTCTAAACATAAGAATCCTAAAGAGGCAGAAGTGCTTTAAAGAACATGTTTGTACTAGGGAGGGGGAGTTTTTGTGGGCAGAAATGTGGGCATTTTCATGAACTCAAGGGAAAAATAATAGAATGAAGTGTGTGAAAATATGAGACATATGACAGGTGATGGAGGACAGAGCAAAGGGAATATATTCCACCTAGAGCAAATATATATATATGACTTCCCTTCCACTGAGCTAAGATGGCATAGGGCAAAGTGGTAGAGAAAGGTGAACGTTAGTGTGATGGGAGCTTGCTGGTGTTTGGATGGTTTGGTGGTAAAGTGACGTTTTATCTGTGGATCTTGGATAGCGGTAAGCTATTTGAGGACTCTGGGAATTCTAGAGGATCTCCTATGAGGGGACTGGAATAGGAGGTGGATATAGTGAGGGGCAAATGAGAGAAGCTATATGATACTAACCAAGGCAAGAAACTATATATTTGTATTGGTATCAATCATTATAACTAACACTTTATAAATATAAAGTGTTTACTGAGTGTCATATACTGTTATAAGATCTTTATATAATAACTAATTTGATTCTGACAACAGCCCTTCTTGTTGAGTCTATTGTTTTATTGGCTTCGGAAGTTTAAAACTTCCAAGGGTTTTATATTTCAGGTTAGCATAATCAATATCAATACCACTGTTTAATTTAGCTCTCTCTCTCATATACTAGATTATCCAAAACAGTGAAACCCAGACTTTTCAGGATAGAGAAGCAAACATTCAGAGACTGAGTTTTTATAAATTACTTGTAGAAGGATCACTCTATTGTTCTTTTAATCATTGTAAATTGCCTGTAAGGGAAAGTTTACCAAAGAAGTTCAGAATCTAAAATACTGTCTTTTACGACTTTTTTAATAGCTTGTCATTAAATTGTCTCGTTTCTTAAGAATGCTGGGCTATACTGAGTTATTTGTCTTTAAACTGGCTTCTTGGACATAATCAATTATTTTTTTTTTGGACCACATTGATAAAATAATTGGCATTCAAGCAAGTGTTTCCTGACATTCTCAGAGGCCCAAAGAATGTGAATGGTGCTTCCAAGTTAAATATTAATATCTATTCCAGTGTTCATTGTTCCCTTCATATCCAAAGTTTTAACATGTTCAACCTGCATCAGTAAATGTAACTGTCTATTGTCTTTGAGATCAGCACCCTGTCATCAGATGCACTTGCTTTTGTTTTGTTTTGTTTTCTGCAAAACTGGCAACTCTGTGATCACAAAAGCTGTTCAGTCTTGGGAGGTGATGTCTGTTCTGTTTCCCCATGGGAGTTTCTGCTTGTGTGGTCAGGGGCCCAGAGAATGCTAGTTATGGTGAGTACTCAGAGACAATGTTATTCTGTCCACTTTTATGAGCTCGTTTGCCAGTGAGAACATTCTGGTGGTTTTCACGTGAGATAAATAATTATTCAGACCCTGAAACTCTTCTGAGGGTCTCATCCATTATCTTGCTTCCATCTCTTTTTCACCATCTCCAAACTCTGATTCTTATAAGACCCTGAACTTTCAGTCCATCTAATAACCATGTGTGAAGAGTTGATATAAACCTGATGTGTACAGATACACTGACCAAGCAGAACGTGGTATGATAGCACTTTTTCTCAAAAAGTGTTAGAAGCACATAATAGAATAGATTACCAAATAGTTTCCAGCCATGACATGGCTCAACTTATCAATCAATAATTTATAGTTAGAGAGAGAACTGATTTCTTGGCCTCTTTAGTGTGGAGGTGTATGACACAAACATGATGCAATAGTATCACCTTTTTCTCTTAAGATTTTTTTTTTGTTTCTTTTCCCCTGTATTGTGGCAAGGCCTGATTCTCCAAGAATAGCAATAGCAAAATCCAGGTAATTTAGTAAGCTGTTTTAGATGGATGGATATGTCATTATGCTAAAGCTTTAAATGTGAAATGCCAAGATGAGCTCATATTATTTCATTTTGTACATTCACAGTTTATAACATCTTGCTTAATCAATTACCTACAGGTACCATGCCCATATAGTCTTCCGAGGGTTTAAATACAATTTCTAGATACCTCCTACAATCGTCCTTCAGTTTAATTCCTTTTCTAGTACTATACATGAGAAAATATTCCCAGAGTAATGAATCAACTAAGTTACATTATTCTTTAAATTTGGTATCCACAAAATCTACAAAATGCCAACAATTCCTTTTCTTACCCTGATTTTTCATACTGCCCTTACATTTGTTATCCTTAATAGAGCAGATAAATACATTTATGTGTTGGTAGATTCTTGGGGAAGGAGTTTTACAATAGGTCGATGGTCATTGATTCACATATCTATAAGATGCCTATGCAATTGTTATAATCTGATTTTGTATCGTATCCCTTAAACTAGGGTGGTGAATTTAATCGTTGGCATTTTGTAGATTTTGTGGATACCAAATTTAAAGAATAATGTAACTTAGTTGATTCATTACTCTGGGAATATTTTCTCATGTATAGTACTAGAAATAAGGAAGCTGTGTTTCAGGGAGCAGGGTCATATAATGGCATTATCTTTGCATGCCTCTCTTATATCTGACACCCAAGGACCTACTTCCATCTATTTTTTACAGCTTTTATTATTTTCATTAAATCTTTTGAGAAACAACAATCTAATACTAAAAATTGCTTTATGACATGATAAAGACTGACAACATTAAAAGATGAACAGCATGCCTCTTAGTTGAATATATTATTTGAATGTATTAGTTGAACATATTATTTCCCTTCCCCAAAGGGAAATATTCTCAGTTCCCACGTCTCCACCACAAAGAACATACACTGACAAAAAGCTGCAGCTAATGGTGTAAATATAAGTCTAGGTTACTGAGATATAGTATCAAGTGGGAAGAATGTCCCTGGGAATTACAAATAAATATTTTCTGAAGGTGAGAAAAATCTTGTCTTCATTTTTCAACTGTCCAAATATGTTATACTGAATAAAATGCTTTACCGTTCTGGTTCATGTATTTTATTTTAATAACCTGAAGATCCAAGTAAATTTGTTATTTTATTCTTACTCTGTCTTCTGACCATTCACAATGGTTTCTTAAAGGTGTTCTAAGGACCTCTGCTGAGGAGTTTTGGAAAATTAGGGGAACAGAGAAATACATAAAACATATATGTATTTTTAAACATAAAACTTTTAAATTTTGAATTGTTTCTTAATAAATTGGATTCCTGTATGAGATGTCACTTCCAGAAAATTTCCCTCACTTTATAAAACTAATGGTGCCAAAAAAGGTTGGAGTGACTGTTCTCTAAAATTCAATGGCACTCTCACTGAGAAATTCATGTTTATTTTTCATATAGTTAAGCTATTTTATAAAAACAAATTTCAAAAGAAACTGGTAGTGGAACTCTTAGTGATTTGACAATTACAATAAGGTGTTTTATCAATTATACTTTTCAATTTAGGTAGACTTTAAGTATCCACTTTTGTTAAAAAGATCTTGTTTGCACATCAGTGAAACACTGAAACCACGTAGATAACACAGAGTCCAAGCATCAGTGATATTTTTCTTCAACTGGAAAAGTATCTCTTAATAATAAGGAGTACGATTCCAGTAAAATTATTCATTAAAATGATTTCCCAGTAAAGGCATGACCTTCCTCAATGTAACATAGTTTATGAGAGTCCAAATTTTTACACATTTAGTTTAACCTATAATAATTCATGTTATCAAATTGACTTAACAGATGGCTTATGTCCTAGGGAAAATAGAATATATTGATATATTTGAGTTAAACTTCTATTAATTTGCATTTATATATTCGTAATTGCATATATTGATAATAAGAAATGCATTTTCTAACAACATGGAAATTGACATCACTTATAACAAAATTGATATTAAAACGAATTTTTGGTTTTGTTTTCTAGTTATTTTGAACTTCTCAAGTTTTCTTTTTTCTCATGATTCTTTCAAGTGACATTTCTTACTGAATGTGAACAAATTATGAACTGTCATAGTAACCAGTTTATGAACTGTAACAAAGGGAAGATATCGATGTAGCTGCTACTCAGATTAAGAAATAAACATTACGGCCCGTCGAGTGGTGCAGTTGGTTAAGAGCTCACTCAAGAGTGTCGAGCTCTGAGCAACAGGGTCG
Source organism: Aselliscus stoliczkanus (assembly GCA_033961575.1). Classification (NCBI taxonomy): domain Eukaryota; kingdom Metazoa; phylum Chordata; class Mammalia; order Chiroptera; family Hipposideridae; genus Aselliscus; species Aselliscus stoliczkanus. Next base: position 95,163,323 of record CM066728.1, on the reverse strand, counting down.
CTGGTTCAACTCCCAGCCTAAGCTGAGCTGCCAACAGGTGACAGGTTGGCTCAGGTGTAAAAAAAAAAGAAAAGAAGAGGGTCTCTAGCTCATTGGTTAAGAGCTGGCTTGGGACACCAGCTCTGAGCAACAGGGCCTGGATTTGGTCCTACATATGAGGGCCAGTGACCCTGCCCTCTACAGCTAACAACAGCTCCACCTGGAGCTGGGCTGTACAAGCCCCGGCGATGGTGTAGGCTGCAGCCCCTGCTGCAGTGGGCTGCCATAGGCTACAGTGAGTGGCTGGCAGCCAGTGTGAGTGAGTGGCTGGCAGCCGGTGTGAGCTGCCAAGAGCTGCTGTGCGTCACCGACCAGAGGCCAGCAACCGATCTGCCTCATCCAGAAAGAGCACAATGATGATACCAACATGGGCCAGTGAAGCAATGTCCTCCACAACTAGACTGAAGAACAAAAGGACAGCAACTTGTTTGTTCCCCTTCCCTGATTCCCCAATGCTGTTCCCCTCCCCCAATTCCCCAATAAAATCTTTTTAAAGAAAGAAAGCAATAAACATTAACCACATTCCAAAAGTTTCCTTTCATGCTTTTCTTCAGTTATTAACTCTATCTACTCCACACAAGAAAAATACACATCAGGATTTCTAACATCATAGATTAAGCTGCCTGTAATTTATGTAAATGGATCAATACAGTGTTCACTCTTTTGTGGCTGATTCCTCTCTATCAATTTATGTGTGTGAAATTCTATGTTATTGTGTGAAGCACAGATTAATTTCATTTCTTTTCTATCAGTACTGCCTGATGGAACTTAATGCATTGATAGAAATGTTCTATGCCTGGTATCAGTTGAGTTGGGCAGCACCGTGTATATTTTGAAATTTTTTTAAATTCATTCTACTGTTGAAGAACATTATGTTTATTTGTAAATGGGGCTATTATGAAGGGTGGTGCTGGGTATATTTGTGTATATATCATTGGTGCACATTTTTATTATTTTTGTGTGTATATATATATATATATATATATATGAATTTGTATGTCTCAATTAAATAGACAGTGTTGAAGATTTTCCCAAAGTGTCTGTAATAATTTACTTACACCAGAAGTCATGAGAGTTTTTACTGTTCCACAAGCATTTCAACTCTCAGCATTATCATCTAGTTTAGTTTTTTTGTTTTTGTTTTTTAATTGTACCTATACAGAGAAAATGCAGTGGCATCATATCATAATTTATTTTGCACTTTCCTGATCACTATTGAGGTTGAACAACTATAAATTACTTACTGACCAGTTGGACACTCAATTTTGTAAAATACTTTTAAAATTTATTTCCACTATGTTCTTATTAACTTAAAGAAGTTAGAATATCTGGCTCAGATGCTTTTTGGCACCCTTCTGGCTTACATCTGCTACTAGTCTGTAGCTTTCTTTCCACTCTTAGAAAGGGGTCTTACGATAAAAAATTTGCTTAATTTCACTATAGTTAAATTTATATGTGTTTTCCTTAAAATTAGTGCTTTTGTAAATATAAAATTTTGTGATGTAAAAATTAGTGCCTTTGTAATATAATGATCAGTGCCTATGTAAAAAACAAATACATTTCAAAATTCAAAGCTTTGAAACCATTCTTCCACATCTTCTTCTAGAAGCTTTATATTTTTATCATCAACAATTAGATCTACATTTTCCTTAGGATTGATTTTCAAGAATAAAGTCAGATAGATGTGAAATTCTAACACATTTTATCCATGAGGATACTAAAAGATTAAGCTTACAATCTCTAAAATTTTGAACTCAATGTTCTGTCGAATTGATCTGTTTATCCTTGCACTTTGTTTCTATTGGGTTTTTTCACCATTTTTAATTTTACCTATGGATATCATATGAAAATATGCATTTTTATTATTTTATGCAGCCATATTACTTACTGAACACTCTAATTGTTTTTATTTATTTATTTATTTTTTATTATTTTATTTTAGTTGACGTTTGGGAATTTGCAGAAGAATGGTGCCATCTGAAAGAGTGACAGTATTTTCTCTTTTTCTCTGGTATCAATGGCCATGTGTGTATGTATGTATGTGTTATTGCTTTGGTTAAAAAAATTCAGGTCAATATCACCACGAGTGGTTATGGTACACATGCATGCCCTTTTTTTATGTTAAAGAAAATTGTAGCTATTGTTATGCTTACATATGATATTGAATTTTCAATTGAGATAGAAATGTGTTTTGTTGTCAAGGAAGGATAATTTTAGATAATTTCTTAGAACTTGAAATGAATTTGAAAAATACACAAATTCATTGGGCCGGCCAAGTGGCACAGTGGTTAAGTGCTGGCTTGGGAAGCCAGCGACCCTGGTTCAGGTCCCACATATGAGGGCCAGTGACACTGCCCTCAAAAAGAAAAAAAAAAATGAAAAAAATGAAAAAAAAACACAAATTCATAGTGAACACAATTTGGGACAATACTTCTAAGAGTTAATTACCAAGCAATCTTACTGCGAGTTTAATAGCACTTACTTTTCTTAGCATTACTAAATTTCCTGCTTCTCTTAAAATTATACTGCATTAAAATGGTAATTCATTTCTTCATGTATACAAAATGATGGTTTAGTTTAGTCAATGACATATTGGATGTTTAAATGCTATTTGATATATTTCTGTATTTTTTTTCTGCTTCTAGTATCTCTAAAACATCTTTTTTGTACCACTTGTCACGAGTAAATTGATAAAATATATTTAGAGAACATGCATAATTTGATTCTTTAATATGTCTAAATTCTAAATCCAGTAAAGTAGTTGTGCAAATTAAGTGTGACTACCAGCTCAATTGAGTGATCATTGGAGGAAAACAGGCAATGGGAGATAAATACCGAGTTTAGCTATAGTAGACTGTGGGTGCTGGAAAAGTGGGTACATACCTTAATATTTTGGAAAGGGGGACCAGTGAATGGGCAGAGCATAAGTCTGAGTTACGTGTTAGGGCCACTGGAGTTAGCAGTTTCCTTCAGTTGAAATATATTGAAAATCCATGCACTGAATTTTCCTGAGCAAGAGCTAATACATAGAATTACTTTTCCTTTAAAAATGTTTGCTGTTGAGATAACTCAAGTATGTAGCCACACATGATTGTGTTAGAGGAACTAAATGTAAAAATCTTAACTCCCACCATTAACAAGCTGACTTACCTTTCTATAGATTATTTCCTTTATATGTGTGATAGATAGCGTATTAGTAACTCTCATTGAATTTTGTGAAGATTAAGTGATACATTGTAGGGAAAACTCACAGTATATTGTCTGCTGCTTAGTATCAGCTCAATAAATGTTAACCATGATTATCTTTGTGTCAGTGCTTTTGTCATCTTTTAATCTGAAGCCATTCAGATCTGCACCCATTAACAAGGATTAAAAGAATATTAAAATTCTAACACAGGTGGATTATTGCACAAAGAGCACTTTACACACCAGAGAAAATATGAGTCAGTTTTGAATTGCCTTATTTCTAGGTTGCTAACACTGCATGTAGTTAACAAATTCAGTGCTAAATTATGGCATGGGAAAGAAAGCAAATAACATTTAAATTATTCACATTTTTTTAGTAAGCTGGCAATAATAATTCATTCTAACTTCTTGATCAGTAACTGAAAAGGAAAGGAACAGAAATGCAGTAGTCACTGAATATTTTACAATCCATTTACATAAATATTGGTGAAATAAATGATATATTTTTAAAAGCGTAGGACTCTACATCTAATAAAATATGCCAGCCTCATTATTATCCATAGGACAGGTTCTAAAAATGTTGGCAGATCTATATAGTTAGCTTAGTAGGATTCAATCATTCACTTTTATGCTTACATAAATATATCAAAGATGGAAATACACATTTGTGGATATGGTATAGTTTATTTTTAAAGCATATATTGAGACAAGGAATGATTTCTTGCACAAAGGCAAAAACACAAAATAGAAACTATACATTCACATTACATGACTATATAATTTCTTATGAACACATGAAAACCAAATTAAATTCGACTTCAAAATCCTAAAGCTAATTCTCATTTGGTTGTACATAGTGATAATAATAATATACTTACACAGGCTTGCAAGGAACTGTGAATTTTAGAATTGTTAGGACGAGCATATACTATAAGTCTCACCCTATCAGTGGCTGCAGGAAAAATTCTGGTAAATTTAGCAAGACCGTCATCTTCATTGATCACCTTTGTAGTTCTGAATTCCAGTAGCTACTTCATTTTAGATTAGTCACATCAATCACCGCCTAAAGATTTCTAGTGAGTGAAATTAATAAATACGGTACACATCACTTTATGATTTAGGACAGGTGGAAAATAAACTTCTGATATAGCAGTCAGAGACATTACGGGTGGATCAGTTTTGAAGAAAATTTTAGGGAAAGTTACCAAAAAATGTCTTGAAAACTTCTGACTGACATATTAGTTACTGTATTTGGATATAAACTATTGTGAATTAGTTACATGTATTTGAGTTAAGGCCAATTCAGAAGAGTAGAAATATTTATGATGTGTATAAATTTGCCGCATAAAGGTATTTGGTAATTTAAATCAGTTTGATTATTTAAAAATAATTATCTGCCTAATATCTATTTTATATATTGGAATATAAACAAACAAACAAAAAATATAGTTTTGTACAAACACACTAAAATAAATGTACTTACTCAAATTTAATGTCATAGAATATTAAATTGTGTAACATATTCCTATTAATATAACCATGAAAAATTTGAATGCATTCCTATATTCATAGAGCTCCAGCTCTCAAAGCTTAAAAAAGCCTAATAAAAGCAGATCTCTATGAAAGAAAAACTAAAAAGCAGTGATAATAAAGTTTTAAAATTGTTTACATCCAGAAATGATAACTATGAATAAATAATATCACACTTTATCTAATGAAAGCTATAATGTTATAGAAGGCTTGTATACTTAAAAACCTTAAGGACACTAAAATTATACTCAAACATTAAATATATAGGAGGAATATTTAGTTCAAATAAAATACAATAGTTAATTTATAAAGATACCATAATTGAGAAATTCATTCTTTGGGTTTTTTTTTTTAATTTATTGGGGTGACAAATTCATTCTTTTGAAAGTGGTTATGTTGCAGCAGTAATACCACAAAGACAGTGCCATCATGGAGCAGCTCAGTCTATACATAAATACACAAATAAGTAAACAAACAAATAGATACATAAATAAATGACTAAATAAATAAACCAGTTCTTATATACAGGCATCTAGTCATTCCTGTGTAATTTGGTGAAAGGTCTACCCATTATTCACTGAATTGCTTTTGTACCTTCATCAGAAGTGAATTGACTATAATCATTGACTATGTGAGTGTATTTCTAGGCTCATTTTTTTCTCTGATAAGTAATGATGTTGCCTGCATTTTATGCATTTCTTAATTATTTGAAAATACTAATTTGTGAAGCTCCTTGTCCAATTCTTTTGCCCATTTGTTGATTAGATGGTTTTATGTGGTTTAATGCATTTTCTATAACTCTATGGACTTCTAGGAATCTTTATTTTTATATAAACATTTACTTTATATTAATTGATGGTAACTCTAATTTTAATATATATTTATATATTGCATGTATTGTCTACATTTTTAGTTTTATGTAGTTTATTTTATTTTACTTTAGTTTTATTTTTTTAATTATTTTTTCAGTTACAGTTGTAAATTAATATTATTTTATATTACTTTCAGGTGTACAGAATGACAGACACTTATATAATTTATGCAGTGATTCACCCTAATTAGTCTAGTACCCACCTGGCACTAAAAATAGTTGTTGCAACATTATTAACCATAGTCTTTATGCTGTATTGTTTATCCCCAAGACTATTTTATATTACTTAATCCCCTAATACAAATTTGTATTTCTTAATCCCTTCACCTTTTTCACCAAGCTCCCCAACACCACTCCCTCAGGCAATTATCAGTTGTTCTTTGTGTCTATGAGTCTGCTTCTGTTTTGTTTGTTTATTTTTTTTTTTATATTCCACATATGTAAGTGAGATCATATGGTATTTGTCTTTCTCAGTCTGACTTATAGCACTTTGCATAATACCCCTTAAGTTCATCCGTGTTGTTTCAAATAGTAAGATTTCATTCTTTCTAATGGCCAAGTAATATTTCATTGTATATACGTACCGGCTTTTCTTTATCCAGTTTTCTATCAGTGGGCACTTGGGTTGCTTCCATATCTTGGTTGTTGTAAATCATGCTGCAAAGAACATAGTGGTGTATATATCTTTTCAAATTAGTATTTCATATTCCAATAAATACCCAGAAGAGGAATTGCTGGGTCAAAAGGTAGTTCTATTTTTAATTTTTGAAGGAATCTCTTAAACATTTTCCATAGTGGCTGCTCCAATTTGCAATCCTATCAACAGTGTGCAAGGGCTCTCTTCTCTCCATATCCTCACCAACACTTGTTTGTTGATTTATTGATGATAGCCATTCTAAATGGTAGGAGGTGATATCTCATTGTGGTTTTTATTTTCATTTCTCTGATGATTAGTGAGATTGAACATCTTTTCATAAGTCTGTTGCCCATGTGTATGTCCTCTTTGGAGAAATGTCTATTAACATCCTTTGCCCATTCTTTAAATTGGATTGTTTATTTTTCTGATGCTGAGTTATTTTTAATTTCATATGTTAACCCCTTACAGATGTATTATTTGAAAATACCTTCTATTCAGTAGGCTATCTTTTGTTTTGTTGATGGTTTTCTTTGCTCTGCAAAAACTTTTTACTTTTATGTAGTCTCATTTGTTTATTTTTTTTCTTTTGTTTCCCTTCCCTGAGAATATATATATATATATATATATATATATATATATATATATATATAATCTCAATAAGAGCAATGTCTGGGAGTTTGCTGCCTGTGTTTTCCTGTAGGAGTTTTGTGGTTTTGGGTTTTACATTTAAGTTTTTAATCCATTTTGAATTTATTCTTGTATGTGATGTAAGAAGGTGGCCCAGTTTCATTTTATTGCATGTAATGTCCAGTTTTCCCAGCACCATTTACTAAATAGACTGTCTTTACCCCCACTGTATGCCCTTGCTTCCCTAGTCATAGAATAAATGGCCATATAGGCGAGGGTTTATTTCTGGGCTCTCTATTCTGTTCCATTGATCTATGTAACTGATTTTATGCCAGTTCCATGCTGTTATGAATACTATCACCATGTAGCATAGTTTGATATCAGGTAGTGTGATATCTTCAGTTTTGTTTTTCTTTCTCAAGATTGCTTATAGCTATTTGGGGTCTTTTGTTATTCTGTATTAATTTTTGGATTACTTGTTCTACCTATTGCATTGAATCTATAGATGGTTTGAGGTAGTATGGACATTTTAACTATGTTAATTCTTCATATCCGTGAGCATGATGTATGCTCCTACTTATGTGTATCCTCCTCAATTTCTGTCTTCAGTGTCTTATAGTTTACCAAATACAGATCTATTATCTTCTCATTTAAATTTATTCCGAGGGATTTTTTTTTTTTTTTAAGATTTTATTGGTGCTGGCAGCTCACACTGGCTACCAGCCACTCACTGCAGCCTATGGCAGCCTACTGCAGCAGGGGCTGCAGCTATGCCATCGCCAGGGCTTGCACAGCCCAGCTAGCTACAGGTAGAGCTGTTATTAGCCATAGAGGGCAGTGTCACTGGCCCTCATATGTGGGATCCGAACCGGGGTTGCTGGCATTCCAAGCCAGCTCTTAACCAATACGCCACTTGGCCGGCCTCTAGAGATTTTTTTTGATGCAATAGTAAATATGATTGTGTTCCTAATTTCTCTTTCTGATAGTTCAATATTGGTGTATCAAAGGGAACTGATTTCTGAATATTAGTTTTGTACCCTGTTACTTTACTGAATTCATTTATCAGTCCTAATAATTTTTTGGTGGAATCTTTCATATATATATATATATATATATATATATATATATATATATATATATATATATATATATATATTCATCTGCAAATAATGACAGTTTCACTTCCTTTTCAATTTGAATGCCTTTTATTTAATTTTCTTGTCTGATTGCTGTGGCTGGGACTTCTAATACTATGTTGAATAAAAATGGTGAAAGTGATCATCCTTGTCTTGTTCCTGACCTTAAGGAGAATGCTTTTAACTTTTCCCTGCTGAGTATGATGTTAGCTGTGTGTTTGTCACATTTTATTATGTTGAAATATGTTCCTTTTATTCCCACTTTGCTGAGAGTTTTTATCATAAATGGATGCTGGATTTTTTCAAATGCTTTTTCTGCATCTATTGATATGATCATATATTATTACTCTTTCTTTCTGTTTATGTGGTATATCACATTAATTGATTTGTGAATATTGAACCAATCTTGCATCCCAGGGATAAATCCCATTTGATCGGGGTGTATGATCTTTTTAATGTATTGCAGAATTCTGTTTGCAAAAATTTTGTTGAGGATTTTTGCATCTATGTTCATCAGAAATACCAGCCTATAATTTTCTTTTTTTTTAATGTTTTTGTCTGGTTTTATAATCAGGGTAATGGTGACCTTATAAAATGAGCTTGAGAGGTTTCCCTACTCTTGAATTTTTTTGGAATAGTTTGGGAAGGATAGGTGTTAATTCCTCTTTGAATGTTTGGTAAAATTAACCTGTGAAGCCATCTGGTCAAGGACTTTTGTTTGTTTGAGAGTTTTTTGATTACTGATTTGATTTTGATAGTAGTAGTCAGTTGGTTCAGATTTTCTGTTTCTTCTTGATTCAGTATTAGAAGATGTTTCTAGAAATTTATCCATTCATTCCAGATTGTGCAACTTGTTAACATATAATTGTTCATACTATTTTCTAATAAGCCTTTTTATAACTGTGGTGTCAGTTGTCACTTCTCTTTCATTTCTGATTGTATTTATTGGGGTCATCTCTGTTTTTTTCTTGATGAGGCTGACTTAATGTATCAATTTTGTTTATATTTTCAAAGAACCAACTCTTGATTTCATTTATCTTTTGTGTTGTTTCATTAAACTTCATTTCATTTATTTTTGCTCTGATTTTTATTATTTCCTTCCTTCTACTAACTTGGGTTTTGTTTGCTGTTCTTCTTCTAGTTCTTTTAAGTGTAAGTTTAGATTTATTTTTTATTTGAGATTTTTCTTGTATCTTATGGTACGCCTGTATTGCTATGAATTTTTGTTATAGGACTGCTTTTGCGTGTCCCATAGATTTGGGGTCATTGTGTTTTCATTTTCATTTGTCTCAAGGTATCTTTTGATTTCTTCCTTGATCTCATTGTTGACCCACTCACTATTTAGTAGCATGTTATTTAGTCTCAATGTGTTTGTGTGTTTTTTAGATTTGCTCCTATAATTGATTTCTAGTTTCATACTATTGTGGTCAGAGAAAATGCCTTCAACTGATTTCAATCTTCTTAAAATTTATCGAAACTTGTTTTGTGGCTTAATATGTGAACTATCTTGAAAAATGTTCCATGTGCACTTGAAAAGAATGTATGTTCTGCTTTTTCGGTAAAATATTCTAAAAATATCAATTAAATCTATCTAATTTAATGTGTCATTTAACACCATTGATTTTCTATCTGAAAGATCTGTCCATTGGTGTCAATGAGGTGTTAAAATCTCCTATTATGGTTGTATTACTGTCACTCTTTCCCTTTATGTTTGGTGCATATCTGCTTTATATATTTAGGTACTCCTACATTGGGTGCATATTTATATCCTCTTTTTGGATTGATCCATTTATCTTTATAAAATGCCCCTCTTTTTCTCTTATTATAGCCTTTCTTTTAAAATCTATCTGTCTGATAATAAGTACTGCTACTCTAGCTTTTTGTTTGTTTCCACTCACATGTAATATGTTTTTAGATCCTTTCACTTTCAGTCCTTGTGTGTCTTTTGACCTGAAGTGAGTATCTTGTAGATAGCATATGGATGGGTTTTGTTTTCTTATATATCAGCTATCCTATGTCTTTTGATTAGAGCATTTAATCCATTTACATTTAAAGTGATTATTAATAAATACATAGTCATTGCCATTTTATTATTCATCTTTGCCGCCCTTCTTAGAGAAGTCCCTTTAACATTTCTTGTAATATAGATTTGATGGTGATGAACTCCTTTAGCTTTTTCTTTTCTGAAAAGCTCTTTATCTCTCCTTGAATTTAAATGATAGCCTTATTGGATAGAGTAGTTTTGGTTATAGGTCCTTGCTTTTCATCATTTTGAACATTTCTTGCCATTGCCTTCTTGGGTTCATCTTGTTTGAGGCTCTCTGTGCTTCCTGGGCTTGTATGCTTATTTATTTTATGCTTTCTTGATATGAATGAAAAATTAATTTATTCACTTTCATTATACTATGGCTTTTTCTGTAATATAGTTGTTTTTTTTTTTAAAATTTTCTTTCTTATATCTCCACTACATTTTCTATATCCCCAGTATATATTTCCCGGTTTAATCTGTATTTCCTGATCTTTTCATCCGGTTCATTCTATCTTAATTTTTTTCCTGCCTTTCCCAGTTTCCTTTGAAAGTTGGCAGATTCTCAAAATAGTTTTTGCATCACTAATCCATGCATTTCTTTTTTCACATCTGAAGTTTTAGTTTCCTCAAAATATATCTTTATCTGAATGTCTTTCAACACATACAGTCTCTTCCAAATACATATCAGCTGTCTCTCCCTTATGTCTAATTATTTTGTTTCCAGAGACTCATACATTTTTAAAAAGTGCTGACAAATAAAACCTGGTATACAATCTATGTTACTCTGTATTTTTATAATGCATTGTGCAACAGTAAGTAAAGACTATAGCGCATTTTATTATAATTACAGGTTTTGGTACCTTTCTTCCCCCATTCAGTTATAAGAATTTTAAGGGCAAAAACTATGTTTTATTTTTCTATCCCCAAACATGCTAGAGTTTTGTCACAGAATTTCCTATGTAACTATGTATGTCTCTATATCTATCTTCTATCTATCATCTATCTATCTATCTATCTATCTATCTATCTATCTATCTATCTAATCTATGCATGATATATCACAAACCAATCTATTTACAGGCAAAAACATTCATTTTTGCTCTATAACTTTTTTCCATTTTCTCCATTTCTCATTTACAGGAGGTTATTTTCAGAGGAACACATATTATTGTTATTTTTCCCTCTGTTAAAAATAAATAATAATAAAGATGGAACTTTTCACCTTTAGTGTTCTCAACAGTCAGTGTACATATGTTACATAGGCCCTCATCTCTATTAGTTCGTTATTAACAGAGTAAATTTTTGTGCCCTTTCCCTTAACCATATGACCATTTTATTCCCTAATCAATATAATGCTAAACAAACTGTGCACCAACCTGACATAACACAACCTGAACCTTATGCACTTTCTGTATTTTATTGATTTATTTGTCAGTCAATTTTTGTCACCTAATTGTGCTTGTTTTATCTTGGCCACTGCAAAAATATGTTTTACATACTCAAAAGCCTTTTTATTGTTGCCTCCTGGTTGTGATATCTCAAACTAACATTGTATTATTAAAATTGATAATTTAACAGATTGTTAAAAGCATATTTTCAAGAATATTCCCAATGCAAGCAAATGTTTTCTTCTGCCCCTAAGACCTTGAAGTCCTGATTTAGGTAAACCTTCTGCATGAATAAGGACCATTAGTGACAACTGCTTTTCAATTTCCTAGATATTGTATGTTCATAGGGGCCATAAACCCTTTGGAATTTGGATTTAGAATAGCTTTGAAAAATGGGAGGGAAAACCTCAACACATTAAAGGAGTTTTCCCTAATATTTCATGTCCTAAAAATTATGTATCAGTTATTCAGCATCACCGGCTATAACTCTTCTCACAAAAACTGGAATCCCAAATCCCCTCAAATGTATCTATTTATTTTTCTTGGATGTAGCTTAGACCTTGATTACAATGGCAACAAAGTCATCATGAAATAAAATAATTTACTAGTGATCTGAGTCCTTATAAAATTACTTCATATTTATTACTTGTTCTTAACCTAACCAACTATCTCAACTTATTTTCCCCATTTTCTCTCTAATTAACAGTAGCAACAAATACAATACAGTGAAATAATGCAATTAATTTATGAAATGAGATTGTAACATCTACAGGAGATGTAGGATGTCTTAGAAATCATAAGTTCCTCAAATCTCACACAAAACTATTGATATATAAGGAGCAAGTATCATTTGATTTACTGTTATGAAAAAAGGAAAAACATGGAAATGTGTATAATTTTATGTCTTCACTAGAGAATGAATTAAATACCAAAAGAGATTAATGCAGCTCTGAAATTACTTTCAAAGAAGTGATCCAATTTAAGTTTTATGCAAGAGACAAATATGCGATAGATGCTTTAATGTGATTTCTCTTTAAGAAAATCAATATTTGCATATCATTTCTTCAGAAAATGTATGAAATAATAATATAATTTTACCAAATATAATTGAAGTAAAAAGTACTGAGGTTTATTTTTAAGGATAAGACATTAAATTATCACGCTCAGAAGTTGCAAATAACTCCTTGTACCCTAACTCCTTAACTGAGTGTTATTGAGACAAACAAAATCTTGTAGCATCTTCAGGGTGTAACAGGGGTGTGTGGCAGAGTTTCTCTATTCAATGCTTCCAGGTGCATGCCTTTGTGGGATGATCTTGCTTGTAGAGAGAATGATCCAAGAGTGTTGGATACTGTTAGACATCAAGAATCACTTTGCATCAGCGTCTTAGTGAGAGTTTTAGGTTCTCAGCAAAACTTAGTGGACAGTGTAGGGTTTCAATATATACCCTGCCTACCCACTCCCCATGCCCAATTACACAATCTCCCCACCACCAACATCCCATACCAGAGAGGTACATTTATTACAATACAACTTGATTGACACACTGTTATTAACCAAAGTCCATAGTTTCATTAGGGTACATTCTTTTTTTTTTTTTTTTTTTTTTTTGAGGGCAGTGTCACTGGCCCTCATATATGGGATCCGAACCGGGGCCACCGGCTTCCCAAGCCAGCACTTAACCACCGCGCCACTCGGCCGGCCCTCATTAGGGTACATTCTTGATGTACATTCTCTGGGTTTTGTCAAATGTGTAATGACATATACTCACTGTTACATGAGGTTTGCCAATTAAGTTAGGAACTTGCCATCATGTGCTTACGTTGGCATCACTGTACAAACAGTTCAGTAAAGTTTCATAACCTTCCTATATCAGCTGTGTTCGTGTTGACGTGTGGCGTTGTCTTGCTGAGTGGCGTTTATTACTATTGTTGCATGTTTTTGTGTGCCTTCATGAGAATGTCTGAGCTTGAATAACAGCAATGAACAAACATTAAATTGCTTGTTAAACTTGGCAAGAGTGGAAGTAAAATCAGAGACATTTTAGTCCAAGTTTATGAGGATAATGACATGAAGAAAGCAGCAGTGTACAAATGGATATAACATTTTTCTGCGGGGAGAGAACATGTCACTGATGAAGAGAGGTCAGGGCAGCCAGTAATGAGTAGAACTGATGAAAACATTGCAAAAATTCATTGAATTGTGAGTCAAAATCATCAGTTGACTGTGAGAAGCATAGAAGACCAAGTAAACATGAATAGAGAAACAGTTACAAAAACCTTAAGTGAAAATCTTGGCATGAGAAAGTTGTGTGCAAAAATGGTCCCAAAGGAGCTCACCAATGAACAAAAGCAAAGGAGAGCTGAAGTTTTTGGAGAGGCAAGCTGATGTTTTGGGCCATGTTATCACTGATGATGAAACATGGGTGTGCCAATAGAACCCTGCAACAAAGCATCAAAGGCACAATGGAAGTCAGTCTATTCTCCAAAACCAAAAAAGCTGATTCAGTCCAAATCAAAAGTCAAAATGATGGTCCTAACCTGATTTAATATCAGATAGATTAAACCATTATGAATTTGGATCAACTGGAAAGTTAACCAAGTTTTCTATTTGGAAGTTCTGAAAAGGCAGTATGGAAAAGTTAGACAACCTGAACTTTTTACCAGCAATTCATGGCTCTTGTATCATGACAATGCACCAGCTCATATGCACTGTCTGTGAGGGAGTTTTGAGCCAGTAAACAAATAACTGTATTGGAACGCTCTCCCTACTTACCGGATTTGGCCCCCAATGACTTTTCTTTATCCAAAGATAAAGGAAATATTGAAAAGGAGACATTTTGATGACATTCAAGGCATCAAGGGTAATACAACAACAGCTCTGATGGCCATTCCTGAAAAAGAATCCCAAAATTGCTTGAAGGGTGGACTAGGTGCTGGCATCAGTGCATAGCTTCCGAAGGGGAGTATTTTGAAGGTGCCCATAGTGATATTCAGCACTGAAGTATGTGGCACTTTTTCTAGGATGAGTGCTTGAACTTAATTGTCAGACTTCATAGTATATACAGTAGTTTTTTGTGCTAAAATCCCTCTATTGTCTGCTTATTCATCTGTCTCTCCTAAACTCCTGGCTACTAATGATCTTTTTAGTGTCTCCATTATTTTGCCTTTTCTGAAATGCAATATACTCAGGATCATACAGTATGTAGTCCTTTGGGTTTTCTCACTTAGCAATATGTATTTAAGGTCCCTCCATGTATTTTCATTGCTTGATGGCTCATTTCTTTTTAGCACCAAATAATATTCCATTTGGGGGATGTACCACAGTTTGTTTATCTATTAACTTAGTAAAGGAAAACTTGGTTCCTTTGAGCTTTTACAATTATAAAGAAAGTTGTTATAAATATCTATACAAAGGTTCAAGTTGAATATAAGATTCCACCTCCTTTGGGTAAATATCAAGGAGTATGATTTCTGGATCAAATGGTAAGAATATGTTTAGTTTTATAAGAGACTGTCGAATCATCTTTCATAGTTATTGTGCAATTTTGCATTCCTACCAGCAATGAATGAGAGTATTTCTCCATACCCTCAGCAGTGTTTGGTGTTGACAGTGTTTTGGTGCAGTGGCATTACATTGTTTTTTTGATTTTTTAAAACTTATAATGTTGTAATGACATATATGCAGGCATCTTCTCATCTGATTATTTGATACCCATATATTTTATATAGTGATGTGTCTATTTAGGTCTTTGGCCCACTTAGTAGTTTTGTTTTTTATTTTCTTACTGTTGAGTTTTAAGAGATTTTTACTGTTTCGGATGTCAGTATTTTATTAGATATAAATTTTACAAATATTTTCTGCCAGTCTTTGGCTTATCTTTTCATTTTTACGGAGCAGAATATTTTTTTTGTTCAATTAATTGAAGTCCACATTGTCAATTATTTCTTTTAAGGATCATGCCTTTGGTGTTGTATTTAAAATGCCATCTAATCATACCTAAGGCCATCAAGATATTTTCTTTGTTTTCTTCTAGTAATTTTAAAGTTTTGCATTTTACATATAGTTTTATGACTCATTTTGAGTTAATCTTAGTGAAGGGTTTAAGGTCTGTGTCCAGATTCACATTTTTGCATGTGGAAGACGGTTATTCCAGCACCATCTGATGAAAAGGTAATCTTTCTCCTTTATATCATCTTTGCTTCCTTGACAAAGATCAATTGTCTATGTTCATATGTGCTTCCTATTCTGCTCAATTGAATTTTTTGTCAATTATCTTACCAATTCAATGCTGTCTTGATTGCTGTAGCTTTTATAGTAAGTAGTGTAGTGGGATTGTGTCATTCCTCTGACTTGGTTCTTCTTCAATATTGAGTTGGCTATTCTGGATTTTTCTTTACCACATATGTTTTAGAATTCATTTGTCAATATTCATAAATTAATTTGCTAGTATTTTGATTGGGAGTGCATTAAATCTATGGATCAAGTTTGGGATGACTGACATTTTGACAATATAGTTTTCCTATCCTTGTGCATGAATCTCTCTCCATTTATTTAGTTTTCTTTGATCTGAGCTATCATTTTGTATTTGTCTTCTTCATATAGATCTTGAACATATTTTGTTTTACCTAAGTTTCATTTTGGGGAATACACAATGTAAATAGTATTGTGTTTTCAATTTTAAGTTCTGTTTGTTAATTGTAGTATACAAACAATGAGTGAGTTACATTAAGGTTGTATCCTGCAACCTTGTTATAATTGCTTATTAGTTTGAGGAGTTGTTTTGTCATTTCTTTAAGTTTTTCTAAATGGAAGATTATGTCATCTGCAAACAAACAGTTTTATTTCTTCCTTCCCCATATGCACACGTTTTATTTCCTTTTCTGTCTCACTGCATGTGCTAGAACTTCCAGTGCAAAATTTGTTAGAAGTGATGAAAGGGGACAGCCTTGCCTTATTCATGATCTTAGCAAGAAATCTAGTTTCTCATTAATAAGTATGTTTGTTTGTTTTTAATTGATATTCTTTATACAGTTGAGGAAGAAGTTTCCATATATTCCTGGTTTGCTGAGAGGTGTTTTATTTGTTGTTGTTGTTGTTTTTTGTTTGTTTGTTTGTTTTATTGTGAATATGTGTTGGATTTTGTTGAATTCTTTTTTGCCTGTATAGATATAGCCATGTGATTTTTCTTAGTTAGCCTACTGATTTGCTATGTTACACTAATTGAGTTATCAACTGTTGAACCAGCCTTGCATCTCTGGGACAAATCCCACAAGACTGTAGTGTAGAATTTTTTTTTTTTTTTTAGCTGGGCCATCCTGCCACCTGTTGGCAGCTCAGGTGCAGCTCATCTCCGGCTGGGCATAGAACTACTGTTGCTCAGAGCTCAGCTCGCACTCTTGAGTGAGCTGTTAACCAACTGAGCCACTCAGACGGCCCTAGAATTCTTTTTATACATTGCTGAATTTGATTTGCTTGTATTTTTTTATGTTTTTTACATCTATATTCAAGAGAGATATTGAAGACACTGGTCTGTAGTTTTTGTGTGTTTGCTTTTCCTATGATGTCTGGTTTTTGTATTAGGATAATATTGGCATCATAGAATGAGTTAGAATTATTGCCTCTGCTATCTTGTGTAAGTAGTAATTGTAGAGAATTCAGTGTAATTTGTTCTGTAAATAATTGGTTGAGTTTACCATTTTGAGTTAATTTTTGTACATGGTGCATTCTTTTGCATGTGGCTATCCGGTTGTCCCAGTACTATTTGTTGAAAATACCATTCTTTATCCATTTGTTAATTCTGATAAGAAATAAGACTTTGACATGCTAACTAGTTATGTGACCCTGCCCCCAGCAGTCAATGTCCCCCAACTTTTACTAAAAGTGGTGTTCAGCCACCTGAGGGTAAGCAATAATATGTCTGTAATGTCATTAGATTCCTGGGACTCTATACAGGGGACACTGACTGGTTCAGTGTGTGACTACCCTATGAGGGCAGGGGAAGTAAATCCATTGAACTGTGTTTACTTCCTGATGGAGATCAGGGATTGCAATTATTTCCCATGAAGGAGGAATCCCCAGTAAGTGTGAATTATAAGCTTGTATTAAGACCCTGTCCTTTGTACACACCACCTGTCACTACTACCAATTGGGACGGTTTAGTAAAGCCCTCAGATAAGCCCTGCCTGGAATGGCCCATGATCCTGGTGGATCGCTGAGAAAATAGTCACATTTGACTATATAGAGGAGGAAGTAAAAGTATAACAAGCTTTCTGTAGGAAGGATTATTAATGAAAGAAAAAAATAAATGAAAAACTATTCTTTCCTCCCATTTAATGGTCTTAACACCTTTGTTGAAAATCAGTAAGCCATAGCTGCATGGGTTCATTTTGAATTCTCAATTATATTTGATCGCTCTGCACTTTTCGTGTGTCGGTACCACACTGTCTTGATTAGTGTTGTTTTGTAGTAAGTTTTGATATCAGGAAGTGTGAATCCTACTTTACTTATTTTAGCTACTCAAAGTCCCTTGCAATGAATTTTAGAATATGCTTGCCTGTTTCTACAAAGAAGTTTTCTGAGATTTTGATAGCTGTTGCTCTGAATCTGCAGCTCAGTTTGGAGAGTATTTCCATCTTAGCAATGTTAATTCTTCTCATTCATGAACATAGGATAATTTTCCATTGATATATATCTTCTTTGATTTAATAATTATTGGTAATTTTCATAGAATATATTAACTTATTTTGTTAAATGTAATCCTAATTATTTTATTCTTATTCTTTTTGCATTGTGAATTATTTCTTTAGTTTCATATTTAGAATGCTCATTGCAAGTGTATAAAATAAAATTGATTTTAGTATATTGTTTTTGTATTCTGCAATCTTGCTGTACTTACTTAATGATTCTAATAATATTTTATTGGATTTGTTAGTATTTCTATATGTAAGATCATGTATGTCATTTGTATATACATATAGTTTTACTTCTTTATTTCCAATTCTCATGTTTTTTATTTTTTATTTTTATTTTGCTTGCTTAAACGTGCTGCCTAGATTCTTCAGTACAATGTTGACTACTAGTGGAGAGAGGAGACACACTTGTCTTGCTCCTGATCTTATGAGTAAAGCATCCACTCACCATTATGTATCATGTTACGTATGGGTTTTTTGTGTGTTGTTTTTTTTTTAGATGTTCTTTACAGGTTAAGGAAATTTCCTTCTAGTTCTCATATTTTCATTTTTTTTGTTTTGCTTTGTTTTATTATGGAATGGCATTGGAATTTGTCAAATGTTCTTTCTGCTTCTACTGAGATGGTTAACTAGTTTGTTTTGTTTTGTTTTTAATTTATCCTATTGTTCTATTTATCATATTAATTAATTTTCTATCATTAATTGTCTATTGTTAAACTTTTGAATACAGTTTTTTAATAGTATTTGATTTAGTTCTTATGAGCTGTTAATTGGAATCAGTTGAATCCTTTCAAGGTTGGATTTTAAAATTTATTCAGGTAGACTCAGAGCAGTATTTATTAAAGGGATAGCTTAGGCCTGATATCATGGCAATAAACTTCTGAGAGTTTGCTGTTATATTGTATGTTACAAAATATTTTTTTTAATGTGTTGGTTAGACAACAATCTATTTCCATTTTATGAGATGTGCAGACATGGTTCTATCTGTTCATTTATAATATTTTTTTTGTTTTTTTGTTTTTAGTTTTTTTACTCTATAAGTGTCCTGTATACATCAAAATCAGAAATCAGGAAAAAAAAAAAATCAAGCGGCTCCTCTGCTCCAAAATGTTCTTTTTAGGTAGCAATCTCCATTCAACACCCTGCTTAGCATGCCTACCTGCCTTTTCTTCTCCAGGCTCCAGCAATGTCTGCTACCTTTGGGAGACTCTTGTGCTCCCCTGAGTTCTGCCTCCCTTCTGAGGCCTTCAAACTGCCCCACAAAACAAGCAGGGTAATTATAAGGCAACAAATTTTCCCTCTTCAACTCTCTTTTGGTATATGTCTTTTGATGTCTATTGTCCAAAGTCTGAAAACTATGTCTGCATATATTTTGTTCTGTATTCTACTTGTTTCAGATTGGGAAGTAAATATGATTCCCATTATTATTCCATCTTTGATGGGAGTGGAATGTCTCTTTGTTCTATACAACTATGAATTTGTTTATCTAAATCAGTGTGATATACAGATAATTTATAACAGGTTATAGCAGTACTTAGATCGTTTACAAACTGTCCTGTATTTGTCCAGTTAGAGAATCCTCAAGCTGGACTCTATGTTCTGTAGACACAGCCCCATCATTCTTTGTACATCTGCTTTCTTACACAACAAAATGTTCCAGGCTCAACTTGCACTTTTTTCTCTTTTGTTTTCTTTTTTTTTAATCTCTTCATGATTTCCAGCAGTCAGATATTTCTCCACAAGCCCTTACTGAAATTAGTGGAGAACGGTGTTTCAAAATTAAAATCTGGGTGCTAAGCGCTGCTCATTTCCCCCCGTACCAGTATCAATGTATAGCTTTTGGTTACTCAAACCTTACTTTCAATATTACAGTTTCGTAGTTTTATTAAACATAGCTTTTAGCATTTCATACAAAAGCTATTCCTAAGCTTTGTTTTGTTTTTTTCTACCATTAACAAAATGTCTTTTTTTTCATATTTAGTTATTTGGGGATATATAAAAATATCCCATATATTGGGATATATACATATGACATATATTTAGATTGTAATCAAGTACTTATCAATTCTTATTAATTGCAATTTTCTTACTTTCTTAGATTTTCTGGTATTATTTTAAGATAGTAAATTTTCTATTTGTTCCATTAGTTATGAATCATGATACTATGTCTTAATGATTTTATAAATAAATTAGTGATTAAACATTAAACCTATTAGTATTGCAATGAACGCTTAATATGGATAAATTGAATAATATTACATTGAAAATAAACTTAATATGATCTCTTTATAGGCTTTTGCTACAAAAGCTATTCTCTGCAATATTTCATCATCCTCATGTGTCCTGAAATTTTCTTTAGCAAAATGTCACAGTCTGGTACTCAAGCCACAGAACACATTTCTTAGATATATTAGTAATTAAGCAAGCAACTAAAAAAAAATCTGCATTAAACAAAGTCAAACAGTCTCTTTATTGCAGGGCTCATCAGAGCCATTAAAATTCTAATTTGCACTATGATCCTTGTGGGTTTTGTGTTGGAGATAAGGATAACTATTGACCTTGAAGTATTTTGTTCTGGCTCTTCTACCCTTAATAGCTCCCTGATGTTCTGTGGAACATTCTTTGGAAAATAGTGTTCTCTGATTGGCTTTTCTATCTTGTTCTAGTACAAAGTTTAATGTACAACTTTTTCTTATTTGTTTAAGGATCTTTTTTCATATTTGAAAAGCATTGTGTTTTCACTGGTTCTGCTTACATAAATCTTTATTGAAATGCTGAATTGGTTATATTTCCCTATATCTGTTCTCTCACATACATGCATGTATATTAGTGACAGTATAGAGCCAAAGATAAACATTGTAAAGTTATGTTGTTTAACATAACCAGAAGAAACTTGATGGAGGATGCTATATATATTATATCAGGAGTATTGAATATGAGCAGTGTAACATACTGAAACTTAGCTTGTCTTTAAAACACCTTATATAGCTTTAATACTATACTTTCATGAATACAAGTAACATATAAAACAATTAGCATTTAATGTTTTATATCCTTGAAGGAAGGACATTATGTTTAGTTTGAATAAACCTTTGAAATGCAATAAGATCCAATTATTTTCTATCCAAAATATCTACAATAAATATATAATTAGTTTTTCCAATTAAAGGAATATTAATGGTTAATCCTCCCACTTCCAGAATTGACTTGATCAATTTTACTGACTATATTTTCATCCGTGCAGTGTATGAGTTGACCTGTATGCTCTCTAAGATTTCTTTTACTTCTAAATTTCTAACACTTATTTCTAAATTAAATTTTAAAAATTGTCTGCCTGCTACCATGTACCGAATCGAATTGTATGATAATGTGAGAGTTTGCGTCAAAACAGACAGACTCGGTTCTGGTCAAGAGGACAGATAGGTAAAAGCTGTGTGTGCCCCCTCCCCTGAACACATCAAAACTACAGAATAACCATTGTTGAGAACCACCTGAAGTCTACCTGCACAGGAGTACTATAGCTGAAAATATAAAGAAAAGCCTTGATGAGACTGATAGGAGGGGAGGAGATGTGGAAGAAGCTGGTCCCACACTTACATGTGGCAGTTAAAAATTGGGAAGTGTATTTCAGCTGTGGAGGACCCCCCAGAGGAGAGACAGATCCCAGCCCCATACAAGACACCCCCAATCCAAGATTCCAGTGTCAGGAAGACAAGCTCCCACAACTTCTTGTTATAAAAACCAGCAGTGATTGTGGATGAGTGAGACAGATTGCTGCTAGTGTGCCAACCCCTCTTCTTAAGTGGCCTGCACATGGATTTGCTCACTGTTGGACTCATTCCTTCAGCTCCAGTGTTGGGGCAATAGCGTAAAACATCCCAGGGACACATATGGAGAGGAACTAAATAGTCTGGCTTCTAGGCAAGGGCTGGAGGAGCAGTTTTCTCCCAGACAGAGGTGCTGGCAGAAGCCATTGGAATATATTGAGCCCTCCCCGATTCTAGCCTGCAAAGGCAGGTGGCTACTATACCTGAGTCTCCCTTAACCTGCTACCACCATTCACCCTACCCTGGTGATTTCCTGAGACTCCACCCAAATTGAGGGACCACTCAAGCCACTTCCAGTGGCTTTTCCATACGAATAGTTTATCTTCACTCATGCTGCAGACTTTCTTAAAACTACTCAAAGGTTCACAAACCACAAACACAAGCAGTGTCTTGCCATGGGGTGCCCCATACCTCTTGCTAAGCAGTCCCAAGCCCAGCACTAGTGGCAGTTGGCCTCAGTTTGCATCTTAGCCCCTCCCAGGTACCTCCAAGCCCAGCACAAGTGGCAATCATCTGCAGATCATTTTGTAGTTCATACCAATTAGCTCCAGGTAGGGGATAGGCAGCAGCTGACCCTGACCTGCACTAGAGCCCCTCCAAAGAAACCCCAGAACAAACACACCAGTAGCCAGTTTCAGACCATACCAGAGTACCACATAACCCCTCCACATAGAACACACCAAAAGGCACACTGAGCAGGCACCAGAGCCTTGCTAAAGCAAATCCTATTCAATCAGGTCACTCTTGGACAACAGCTTCTTCACTATAGCCATAGCCAGTCTGCACAATAAATCAGCCTGAGGGTCATTCACCTCCATTCTTGTGCAAACAGCTGCCAAGGCTCAACTACAATAGGAGGACACACACAACCCACACAAGAGACACATGTGGAGCACCCCGCTCTGGTGAACAGGAAGACTGCACCACTGTGCCCTGCAGGACACCTATTGCATAAGGCCACTCTACCAAGACCAGGAGTAGCAGCTCTCCCTAATACATAGAAACAAACACAAGAAGGCAGACAAAATGAGACAAAGAAACATGTCCAAAATAAAAGGACAGAGTAAAGCTCCAAAAAAAGAATTAAACAATATGGAGATAAACTATCTACAGATGTGGAGTTCCAAACACAGATTATAATGATGCTCCATGATCTCAGTGAGAACTTCAACAAAGAGATAGAGAACATGAAAAAGAACCAATGAAAATGAAGAAAACAATAACTGAAATGAAGAATAAATAGGAGTCTACAGTAGATTAGATAAAGCAGAGGATTGAATAAGTAATTAGGAAGATAAGGTAACAGAAAATACCCAATCAGACCAGCAAAAAAAGAAACACAAATAAAAAAATAAGGATACTTTAAGTAGCCTCTAACACCATGTCAAGCATATCAATATTTGTATCATAGGGGTACCAAAAGGAGAAGAGAGAGAGCAAAGGGTTGAAAACCTATTTGAAGAAAGAATGATGGACTACCACCCTAACCTGATAAAGGATAGACATACAACCTCAGGAAGCACAGAGAGCCCCAAACAAAATTAACCCAAAGATGCCCACACAAAGACAAATCATAATTAAATTGCTAAAAGTTAAAGACAAAGAGATACTCTTAAAAGCAGTGAGAGAGAAAAGCAGTTACCTACAAGGGAGCTCCCATAAGACTGTCAGTTGATTTCTCAACAGAAACTTTGCAAGACAGAAGGGATTGGTAGGAAATATTCACAGTAATGGAAAGCAAGGACCTACAACCACAATTACTTTATCAAGCAAGGCTATCATTTAGAATCCAAGAGCAGATAAAGAGCTTCCCAGATAAGGAAAAGCTAAAGGAATTCATCACAACCAATCCAGTATTACAACAAATGTTAGAGGGACTTCTTTAAGAAGAAGGAGAAAAAAGATCAACAATATGAGTAATAAAATTGCAATAACTACATATCTGTCAACAATTACGATACACTTAAATGGATTAAAAGATAGGGTAGCTGAATGGACAAGAAAATGAGACCCCCACACATGCTGCCTACAAGAGACTCACTTCAGATTGAAAGACACACACAGGCTGAAAGTAAATGGATGGATAAAGATATTTAATGAAAAGTAAATAAATAAACAACTGAGGTGGCTATATTTTTTTTTTCTTTTTTAAGATATTATTGGAGAATCAAGGAAGGGGAACAGACAAGTTGCTGACTTTTTGATCTTTAGTCTAGTTGCGGAGGACATTGCTTCACTGGCCCATGTTGGTATCGTCATTGCACTCTTCCAGGTTGAGGCAGATCGGTCCCCGGCCTCTGGATAGTCGCTTAACCCGGCTACTGGCAGCTCACCCTGGCTGCCAGCCACTCACGCTGGCTGCCGGCCCCTCACTGTGTCCTATGGCAGCCCACTGCAGCAGGGGCTGTAGCCTACACCATCGCCAGGGCTTGCACAGCCCAGCTCCAGGTGGAGCTATTGTTAGCTGTAGAGGGCAGTGTCACTGGTCCTCATATGTGGGATCCGAACCAGGGCCGCTGGCATCCCAAACCAGCTCTTAACCAATGCATCACTCTGCCAACCCCTGAGGTGGCAATACTTACACCAGATAAAATAGAGTTTGAAACAAAGGCTATAACAAGAGACTCAGAAGGACTTAGCAGTTCCACCTCTGGTGATTTATCCAAAGAAATCCAAAACACTAATTTGAAGACATATGCATCCATATGTCCATTGCAGCATTATTCACATAGCCAAGATATGGAAGCAACCTAAGTGTCCATTGACAGATGAATGGATTAAGACAAAGTGATTATATATATAGATATATAAAATGGAATATTATTCAGCCATAAAAAAGAACAAACTGTTGCCATCTGCAACAACACAGATACACCTACAGGGTATTATGCTAGGTGAAATAAGTCAGACTGAGAAAGACAAATACTATGTGGAATCTAAAAACAATATAAATGAACAAACAAAGCAGAAATAAACTCAGGGCACAGGACATTTTGATGGTTGACAGAGACAGATAGGAGGGGGAGTGGGTGAATGGGTGAAAATGGGAAGGGGGTATTGTATATATAACAGACTCTGTCCTTCTTTAAACTATGTGTGATCTTAGAAGTTTAGCACTGGCTTTATTTCAGTAACTCAAATAGCAAAGTCATCTACTGTTTCTATGACTAATTTTGGTTCTCTTTCATGTAGAAAAAGAAAGGAGAAATCACTTTCCCTCACTAAATATCACATTTTTAGATCTAACCACACAGGGTGTTCAGTCCTGTGACTTTGAGAGCATCTGGCATCTGCTCTGCTTGGATGATCCTGGGAATTGAAACTTTTAGCAGTCAAATGAGTTTCCAAGAACTCTAGGGCCTTGGTGGATAGGATTTAATGAAGATCAGTTTTTGTTTTTATACAAGGATTTTCATTTTAAAAAATACTGAACTTTTTTAAAGCACCACTGTCTTAGATTTTGCGGCAACAGTTTCATAGTGACACATCAGTCATTTTAAAATGGTAAAAAAATATATGTATATATTTAGCATTTACTTTCAATTTTATTGCACCCAGTGAGACTAGTTAATGTACTACATTATTTAGATGTATTCTGAGTGATTCAGAATAAATAAATACAGAGTGTTCAATCTTAGATTGATTCTCTCTTTTCTGCCTCATGTTACAGTATATCAATAGTGGGGAATACTTTTGAAATGTGTGTTCTATAGATATATTTTTTAGGTTGTTTTGTTCCTATCTTTACATTTTCCCAAAATACTAATATTTAGAAGATGCTGAAAAATCTTTAGTAGCCCAAGAAAGATTTTGGTAAACTGAATAACATATATTGATCAACTCTTCATTATCTGTTAGATAACTAAATTTATATTGTCTGTGGATCGTGATTGAGAAAACCTAAGTGATTTACATTGATAATCATACCATAGATGCTATTCTTGCTTCTTAAATTTATATTTCTGATTTCACTGCTATAGAGTGATTTAGTAGAAGTTATTTTCAAATATTGATCTTAGATATCTGATTTGCAATAAATATGTCATACAGTCACTGGCTAACAACAATTTTCACAAGTTTACAGGTGGGTAGTAAACAATACTTATTCTCTCTCTCTCTCTCTCTCTCTCCATATATATATATATATATATATATATATATATATAAATATTATATATATATAATATTTTTTTCACTTGCTAATAAATGTATTCCTTGAAATAACTTGATTATATTGTTACATAAAGGAACACTTTATACTATTTTTCTTTTCTCATGTGAGCACTATTTAAAAAATGAAGAATATCGAACATTTGCTAGCATGTTCGTTTCTTTGTTGTATGCCTTTGAGTTAGCAGGTTATGAAAATTTACTTTAATTAAAATCTTTAGATTTATTAAACATGTATCTGTTTACATTTAATTCAATTAAACTCAACTAAGCTAAGTTTATATTTGTAATAATATCTATAAATTTTACATAACAACTGAATGGTAAATGCTGATTATATTTCTATATGTATACCTATATCTATCCAAATTATTCATATTGATATAGAGCAGTAAAATGATAAAATATGGTTATAAATATTAATTTCATTTATGAAAACTAATTTATGACAATTTATTAAACACTTATTATTTTAGTGACAACACTAAATGATAACTAATCATAACTAACACTAGTGATAACTTTAATAAAAAATTGGAGTAACTCTATTATCCTCTTTAAGATTCCCACAAAATATATCATATTTTTAAAAATTATGACCTGATTTGTATAATTTATTTTTAAAATTCATTCAATGCCTAATTTCTATTTTAATGGGAAGATATTTCCTAATAAGTGATTTTTTTTATTATTTTCTTATTCATGAAATTTAAGTTTTCATAAATTCTCCCAGAATAAACCATACTGTGCCTGGTGTGACCATTAATGTAACTGTATAAATACAAACAATATCATTCCACCTAGAGTCTGTATTCATTGATGAAACATGAATATGCTTATATATTACAAATATAATAAACTCATATATATGCATATATCTGTGTATTTAGATATATGTGTATATATTTACATGTATACACACATGTGATTTCTATTTTAGTCACTTGGAAACAGATTTTTAAAATGAATCCGTTTTATGAGTGTTTGAAAAATTGATAGTTAAAACAGCTCGACCTGGAGCTGGGCTGCGTGAGTCCTGGCGATGGTGTAGGCTGCAGCCCCTGCTGCAGTGGGCTGCCATAGGCTACAGTGAGTGGCCAGCAGCCAGCGTGAGTTGTCGGCAGCCTGCCTGAGCAGCCGTCCAGAGGCCAGCAACAGATCTGCCTCATCCTGGAAGACCATAATGATAATACCAACATGGGCCAGTGCAGCAATGTCCTCCACAACTAGACTGAACAACAAAAGGACAGCAACTTGTCTGTTCTCCTTCCCCAATTCCCCAACATTGTATCCCTCCCTCAATTCCCCAATTAAAGAAAAAACTGATAGTTAATAACCATCAAGTCAATTGTAATTTCACTAATATTTTCCTTCTTATTGCATACTTGTTGATTTGTGGGTCTTTATTGTTTCTTACTGTATAGACCAAATTAAATTAATTAATTTGCATGTCAAAAGATTAGATTATTTTAAGATTGTGTTACAAACTTCCCATTGTTTTTCAGATGTTAAATGGGCATCTATACTCCAACTAATATAGTATATGGCATCCAATGGTATGTCTGGATTTATTTCGTTACAGCAATTACCTGATTTAAATATTTAATTACATTTTACTGTATTTCTACTTTAAGATGTTTTAGTTTTAATAGTATCAATTGTATTAGTAGTTTGATAAGTGATAGTGCAACATGGTAATGATACATGTTACTACATCTTATTCAGTATTCCCTTCCTTCCTCTTTCCCTTCTTTTCTCTCCTCTTTCTTCTATACCTTTCCTTCCCTTACTATTTTTTTAGCCTTATCTGTAGTTTCTTTGCTATTCTTCCAAATTAACATTATAATAACATTACCAAATGGGAAAAAGAAATAGCCCATTAGAATATTGATATCACAATTGTGTCACACTTATAGATTCATTTTGGAAAAATTCAAGTCTTTTCAGTATTGTGTCTTCCTGTCCAATGGAATTTTTGTAACACTTTCTGCTTTTTCTTTTATAAGTTATGTATTTTATTAAGAAACAAACAAAAAAGGAAATAAGTCTAAGAAACCATAGGTAAGCCGCTTGAGTATGGTAGTAGAGAAGTAAAATGATAATTGTCCATTATTCTGCATAATGTAATGCCTAGGATTTTTAAAACCTATCTGAGTAGTAATTGGAAACAAATTTATAGTCAGTGGGGAAAACAAGGAGGAAAGTGAAAGCAGTAAATCTGTAAATGCCCATTTGGTTCATGGGTTCATCATACACCAGTACACATTGTATTACGATGTTTTAGGGATGCTCTAAACAAAATTTCTGGGCCGGCCGAATGGCTCAGTTGGTTAAGAGCTCGCTCAAGAGTGCAAGCTGAGCTTTGAGCAACAGCGGTTCGAGGCCAGCCTGAGCTGAGTTGCCGTTGAGCTGCCAACAGGTGGCAGGATGGCTCAGCTAAAAAACAAAAAACAAAAAAAAACAAATAAACAAAATTTCAGTCTTGTAGATATATATTATGATGATGATGGCGATGATGATAATGATGATTTTAATAAGCAATGAATTATTTATTCCCAAGGATTAATGTATGATTTACATTGTATAATATTTTCCTAGCTTTTGTAGTTTTTCATTCTTGATCAAGATAAAAAAAAATAATGGAGTGGGGTAGGAGAGTGAGACAAAGTAGGCTACCCATCAATTCCAGTTCAGAATTTAAGCTGGAGCTAGTGAAGAAAATTCTGATATTTTACCAGGTTAAACATCTAAATGTAGTTTATAAAAAGCTATTCTACGTGTCTTTGTTTTTCAAACACATGACCTTTCTGTATCCTGCTAGCGATTTGCTTAATCACGGCTTGAAGAAAGAAGGTCCAGAATCCTAGATATATATCTTCTGATTGCTTATATTTTCAAAAGGGTCCTATAATTTTTAATATTACAGATATATCTATAGAGTATTTTAATTATGCATTATTTCATGAATTTACTGAGTCCTTGAACCCAAAATCTATACATTCCTAAGCTCTATTTTAGATGTTTTCCTCTAAATTATATTGGTTTTTGTTTTTGTCTACTCTTTTTTAGATACCACACTAATTTGTATGTGTGACATCTCAGTTCTCTGAGTGTCCTAATTACCAAGTGTTTTTGTCATTGTTCCATCTCTCTATTTCTTTCTGCAGTCTTTTTTATTGCTTCCATTTAGATTTTTTACCATCTTTCAACAATTCACCCAAATTTATTATTCCCATTTTCCTTTTAACATTTTATTTAGTGATTATTCTCAAAAGTCAGATATTTTTTTCTCATTTGGTACTTTGATTTAATTATTTTTCTCACCATTGTAGTTAGAGAGGTCATGCAAAATACAGGACCACACTCAAAGATACTGATTCTCCTTGGTTCCTCTTACTACATGTTTAGTTTCTGTTAGGATCTTTCCCTCAAAATAAAAGTTGGAGCAGTTACTAACACTTATAGTTAACTTCTAGGCAGTGATTTAGCTTATTCATAAATTGATATTAGGATGACTTTTCTGTGCTAAGTTCTTGTAGCACCTTTACACACATTCATTGGTGTCCCTTTTGGGTGAATGAACCAGGAATCATCACTCCTTTTGCATTAAGGCATTTAAGTCTAGGGTCCTGGTAATTAAAAGGTATTTAAGGCCTCGTTTTGCCCCTCTGCTAAGAATTTAAGTATAGTGTACAAACTTCCCATTTGAATTCAACAGCTGTGTTTGCAGTCTTGCTGCCTAGTTACCTTAATACATGATGTTTGTTCCTGGATAACATGAAGCAGTAAGTAGTTTATCCTGTTTATCAGTGATAGTGAATCGTTACCTTATTTCTCAACAGCACTGGTCCCAAAGTTCTCCCTACTGCTTACTTCAAGGACAAAATATATTTGACTTTGAGATATATATGTATAATATATATATATATATATATATATATATATATATATAGTGTATATATTTCAAAGAATATAGTTGTATGTATATCTATTGCATATATAAACTTACATATGCATACATATGTATATATATACATATATATATATATAAACTTTACTAGTTGCTTCTAGAATTTTATAGTGTTTAGCTCAGACTGCTACATAGCTCAGACTGCTACATAGACCTGTGCTTTTGATTCCTTTTTATTTTTTATTTTTGCCTGAAGGGTCACCTTCATTAAAAGATTAGTGCCCCTCTGCTCTCATTTATTTGGTATCACATTGTGGTTTCACATTTATTCTAAGTTCATTGGAAAACATCACCCGGGCTATAAGAACATTTCAGAAAGCGCTTAAACCTGCAAATACACCCTCAAACTTTGGACTGAAGAAGCACAGTAGTATGAGACAAGGACAAAAGAATCTTTGTCTCTTTAATTCTTCAAAATGTCTTTTCTTTAACAAGTTATTCAGAATGAATCTCTACTCCTTCGTCTGATATGCTAATCGGAATGTTCATTACAGGATATTGTTTATGTACTTTGAAAACTACTTGGGAAGCATTATATGACAGCTGTCTTCTTAATACCCTCACAGAAATTAGTTCTTCTATTTTGGGAAACTATCCCAGTGATCCCAATACAGCTCCATAAATAAATATGCAAATCTATTTCAGAATTATCCACAGACTGTATATTATAGATGTCTGTGATTCAAAGTACTTACTTGCTAAAATATATATGTATACACAATGATAATATGCAAGTAGATTTAACTTGATATAATTAAAGCAATTAAAACTAATGATGCAATAAAAATAAAATACAGGTAGATAGACTTACATGAGAAACTTATTCAGAGTAATAACCATTCTGGAATTAAATTTTCCTCGATAAAGTTAACACTTTCCATTAAAGAACTCCATGCAATTCACTAATTTAAATATTTATGTTATAAAATAAACATCTGCTTGTGATAAAGTTCATTTGTATCATTTTAACACTGACTAGTCAATTGAGAAAATTTGTTCCTGCAAGGAATGAAATCAAAATAGGGACAAAAATTAAGAACACCAAAATTACCAATTGTAATAATATTATGTGTAAAATAATCAGTTGTATAAACAAAAAACATTGCAATAAAGATATGAATGCTCTGTTTTAAGTATTATTTTCAATCATTAAATAATACAGTGTTACTTATAAAGCACTATTTGAAATGTTTGATTAATTAACAGTCCTATTTATGTGGATAAAGAAATATCCTGGGCCAGCCAAGTGGCTCAGTTGGTTAAGAGCTCGCTCAGGAATGCGAGCTGAGCTCTGAGCAACGGTGGTTCGATGCCAGCCAGAGCGGAGTTGCCGTTGAGCTGCCAACGGGTGGCAGGACGGCTCAGCTAAAAAAAAAAAGAAAAAAAGAAAAAAAAGAAAAAAAGAAATATCCTGTAAGTCAGTGCTTTTATGGCTTTCTGTTATAATTCATCAGTATACGTAGTGGTAGTTTTTAAAAGGCTATCTATTGTGTATATTGATAAATTCATATGTCACTGGGAAATGACTATATCTAATTATACTTATATATAAATTTCAGTGAAAATTTAGCCTCCTGGTTAAAGGTTATTCTATGTGAAATCCAATATTTGTAAACTTATGAAGGGCTTTTAAAAATTAACATTCTGATATTATTCTAATGTTGTTATGTTTTCTCATTTGTGAATTAAGTTCTCCCATAATAGCAAAATAATGCTGCTTAACTAAATTATTCATAACTCCGTATTGTGATCCATTTTTCACTTTTATCTTATAATACAATATAGTAACATGACTGCTTTAAAACTACATTTTATTCATTCAGGTATCATTAATGTATAATAATTATTAGAATATTAAGTCAATATAAACTGAGTCTTAAATAAATGTATAATGTTATTATCTGTTACATTCAGTAAACAAAATTCGTAAATGAAAAATGTGTCTATGAGAGAGAAAGCATGATTAATGATTGTATGTAATTATCACTTATGATAGCTAATTTCATTTGTAATTATTACATTAAATTGTCAATAACAAGGTTCTGCAAAAGTGTTTTAGAAGCACCAGTGGTATAACAGCACAGATATTTTGTGAAGCATTGCTTTAACTTTCAGGTAAATAAGCGAGCAGGCTTTTACTGACATGTTAGAAAATAAGTTTCCTATATCAATGTTAGAAAGACAGTTACCAAATTGTAGGTATGAAAGTTATTAAACTACTCACAAATGGGAATGAGCATTGTGATGCAATTTAATGTTAATTTTAGTTTCCAATGTAATTTACTATAAAATTTATTGTCCAATCAATCTTTGCAAATCCAATAATTCCATTTGTTTTTAAAAACATTAAAGAACAAATAGATGTCTTTGTGTTCAATCAAATATGCTCTTGTAAAAATGCATATTGTAATATACTTGATATTATACATAATAATGTCAATTATCAATGAAATAGAAGTGTATCCAATTTTTCACTAGAATTGGCCAGTATAATAAGGAAAAGGAAGAAGAATTTTGTATAAACCCATTGGAATATTACCCACATATTTTACCTTAATACATCTATTTCCATAGAGAGATGACTCTCTATGATACTCCCCATAGAATGTGTTAAAATATGACCTTATGGAATTTTAATGAATTTGCACAATATATTCATTCAATTTCTCAAAGTTTATATTCTAATAGATGAAAAGATAGTAGTTCACAAAATTATCACATTCATACATTTTTGTTCCCTAATATTTATTAATTGAGCTTTCTAACATTAATGTAATGTTCTCTAAGGTGCTAACGTGTCGTCATCTACCAATGTATACATTGGTTAGTATGTTAGAGTTCTTTTTCTCAATAACAATTATATATATATATAATGAAGAAAGCTTAGTTTTTGTAATAGGTAATTTGATGCAATGTATTTTAGTAATAGCAAAAATATTTCTGAGTCTTCCAAAACCATCCACTAATTTTTATAAAACTTCTAGCTAAATTATGTACACAAAATTGTTTCTTCATATCTTTTATACAGATAAAGATATAAAATATGTGGCATACATGATAAGCCCCGATCTCCATCCTTTTTTTAGTAATGGGAAATGTACAATACCTTAATGCAGAAAGCAAAGGGAAGGAAATCTCTTAGTGTTCACTAAAAGATATAATTAATTCAATGTCCTTCCTTCATCAGGTAGCTTTTTCAGAAGATATAAAAGTACCATTTATATGTCATCTTGTATTTGCTATTTTGAGGGCAAACTCATATTAAATGTATCATAAAGTCTTAATCTCTTTTATCTTAGGCCTATGCAAATTTTAAGGAAACCGCTTAGATATTGCAACATTTTCAATGTTTGATATGTTATAGAATTTTGAATGGAACCTCTGATGAGTTCATATTAAAATTTAAGTTCAGATGAGTTATATACAGAACTTTTGGTAACTCACATTGTAATAAGATTCTGATTTTATCCCAGGAAAATGGTATTAATACTTTGAGGATAAAATGTTAAAATGGTTTTTGTTTGCATTTATTCTAAATTAGATGACTCTTTCCTTCACTGCAGTTGTAACTATAGAAAACATTCAGAGCATCTTTATCTGCCAAATTAAATCTATATATATAGGATCAACTCTTTTCAAATTGTAATTTACATATAAATCACCTAGGGGATCTTTTCAAATGCAGACTTTATAGGTCTAGCGTGGAGTCTGAGTTTCCCCATTTTTAATAGATTCCCAAGTAGACTTGATTCTGTCTGCACACAGACAACACTGATTATTGATGTCAATATACTCAGGAAATAATGCTTCAATTGCCAGTCCTGCTAAATTTATATCTTTTATCAGAGATGTGTCTATAACCATTTCCTTTATGTCCTTGAAAAGAAAACTAGAATCCAAAGACAGTTTAAGTATTTGCATCTATAAGTACTGTCATTTTTTGCTGTCTGTAGATAGTATAGTGTGTACCAGGCAGCCTCTCCCCATTTCAACAGGTTGACAAATGCCATCTTCACTACAGAGTCTGCTATTTCTTTCGTTCTTCTGCCATGTCCTTCTGCTACATGAATAATAAAAATTGAGAGGAAAAAGTCTTTAGATTTGAATTTCAGTGTTTCCACTTTTCACCTTTGTATAAAAAGATTTGTGAGATCATAAATGAATATTTTGTGCAGTATTATATAACTGCCTACTCTTTAAAATGACATAAGATCTTGCCATTTTGTTTCATTAACATTTCCTTACCCTTATCTTAGAGCAGATATAATCAGAAAATACCTGAAAGAACATTATTTCATGGTAATATGAAGCATGTTATAGCAGAAAACTTATTTTCTGAGAAGCACATGAACAGATCTAAGTTATAATGATAGATAAAGAAAATTTATTCCCAGGGTAATCACATTTTCTCCATCTGCTGCATTATATAATAAACCTGCTTAATTTGGTTTTCAAATGTTAGCTAACAGCTTGTCTAAAGGTTTTCATATTTTCTTTTTGTGGTCCAAAGTTTGTATGTTGCCTTTTAAAAAACATTCTCTGTTTGAAGTAATGAAAATAAAGCCATTCAATACTTGT
Organism: Aselliscus stoliczkanus; assembly: GCA_033961575.1. Taxonomy (NCBI): domain Eukaryota; kingdom Metazoa; phylum Chordata; class Mammalia; order Chiroptera; family Hipposideridae; genus Aselliscus; species Aselliscus stoliczkanus. Next base: position 95,128,643 of record CM066728.1, on the reverse strand, counting down.
CTAGATCACAAGTCATGCACCTTATGTTGAAAATAGGTGTTAAATTTTATGACTTTCCTATATTAATATTATAAAAAGTATGCATATTGTTGTATTTTCATGCAGGCTCTAAATAAAAACCAGAACATAAAACATACACAATTGCCATATCATGGATATATATATTTTTTTAATTGCCATAGGTAAAGTTAGTATTAGTAATATTTCAAAGTTTAAAAAGAGCTGACAAAGGCATTGTTGTGTGAATTTAAGAACTTTTTTAGGATTTTATTTAGAAATGTCTTTCCTAGTTTTTCTAACACATATAAAATAAATAAGACATTTTAAACAATGTGCTATGATTTGGAAGCTGAGCAGATGTTATGCTTCTAGGACCTTTCAAGGTTATACCAGTAGAACACACAATAGTTAAATGCACCCAATATTAACAATTGATATAAAGATGTCCTTTCATTCAACATCATTTCATTGTAATGTAGATCAGATGCCATAGGAGCTCAATGTATAATAACACTTGTTTATATCAATTAGCCTATGGTAAAAATCATTTTGTTATACATCGTTTTGCTTAAAGTTGCATAACTTATCACAGTAGGAAGTGAAGACTTACTGTACAAGAATGGACAACATGAACTAAACTTCTTGAAGATCTAAAAGTGTCCCTAGTCTTGGAACCAAATTCTCCAGAGACTCGAGTTTTTGTCAATTCACTCTCAGAATCACTAGCTCAGATAGTGAAGCTTGGGTCCCTAGGAATTGACTCCAATCACAGGTTATTGTCCCAGTTTAGGGGACTTTATTTATCTGGATTTGAGAGGGAGGACATACCACAAGGTGACAATACAGTTTAAACCAACCTGAAGATTAAGGTGGGATATCGAAACTTTTTTTTCCTGTTAGGACATGTGTAGATAAGTTTAATCACTATTTCTCTATTTGATCCTCATACAATATATTGGGTTGTTGGAAAAGTCATGACATAATTTTTTAATGTTTTTTGTCGCAAAAATGTGTCATGACTTTTCCGACAACCCAGTAGATGTTTCTTTGTCATCCTGCAGTTTCTACTGCCCTACAATTATTCTTGTCTGACAAGCTAAGCTGGGGTGGTTCCTTTCTTTTAGCATGCCATTATTATCAAATGAAGAATTTTCTATTTTTCAAAGTTATTGCTTTACACATGGAGATTCAATAATTTAAATATTTTTTCTTTCTTTTTCCCAATGCTTTCAGTTTAATGGCTTCTATCAGTTACTTACCAATTCAGTAATAGATTTTCCCTATCTCCCTGGGCTACAATTTTAACATGTATTGGTGGATATTTTAAACAGATGTTTCTCTTTGCTTCATATTTGCATTTTCCAGTTCTGGCATTTTCAGACAAGAGAGTTTACCACAGTCAATATCCTTCAATAGTGGATATCTATAAGGCTCAAATTGATATAGGATTTTTAACTCAGCTATCATAGATTTTTTTTTTCTTGCTCAAGTTTTATGATAGATAAGAGGAGTAGTATTTGGAAGACATGCTAAGAGGTTGGGAACATTGCAGAGCTGCTATAAAAAAGTATTTAAAGTATTTAGATTATCTGGGAATTTGGATTTCAAGGAAGTCATTGTAGTGCTAGTGGCATACCTGGAAAAAGAAATATTATATATGTGAGAATATGGAGATTAGGAGAATGAATCATTCTCAGTGTCAAGGTAAAACTTTAGAGTATTATCAAATGAGATTTTAATTCTCCAAAGACACTAAAGTGAGCTTGGACTTAGAGTAAGATAATTACATCTACTCCAAATTTTACTTTTCCTATTTAGGTAAACTGTGGTTTCAACCTGAGGTTATCGGTGTGGGAAAAGATGCCACAAATAATTTCCAAAAATCATACAAGAGTCAGCCAAATTTTGTCTCATGTCTTTCCGACACAATTGCCTTATTCCCAACAGATTGAGATATGTTTCCTGATTATTTACTTCCACAGCATACTGTTTATATTATTATTGTGACTATCCCCTATCATTTGTTGGTTGGAATAGTAGGCACTCAATAGATATCTCAGTAAACACTTGTTGAATGAATGCATAAATGAGTACACTGTCATCATTAAGGTCAATAAAGAAATAGTTGAAGTAAAAAAAATGAATTTGTCAGGAGGCTTTACTTAATTTTAGTAAAATAATTTTAATAAGAGAAGGAAGACACAACCTCAATTCCAATGGGCTGAAAGTGACAAAGAGATGATAAGCTGAAGAAATGAATACAGACTAGTTTTAGAAACTTAAATATGAGGGGGAAAAAAAAGAAAGTTAGGTACAAATTAGGGAAGGATGTTGGATGTATCAAAGAAAAGTTCAGAGGAAGCCCAATGTTGATGATATAAGTGTAATTGGAGATCAATTAAATCCCTGTGGAATGCAAGAGGGGATGTGATTCCAAGTGCAGGTGGTGGTTATCGTTAGTTTTTGTCTCAGATCAGCTTCCCTAAAAGTAGAACATAAGATACAACTTATTTACAAGTGGTTCATTAGGGACACAAATAAGGTAATAAAAGAAGCAAGATAGGGGAAAAGTCGAAGTTATGGTTTCAAGTTTAGTCGCAGGGTTGTCCTAACTCTGTAGGAACCTCTGCAAGGAAAATGAGAACTCAGAATTTCTCTCTAGTCCAGGAAGGGGAAAGACTTTCATACACCTGTATTAATAAGTCATTGGCTAAGAGGATTCATAAACTCTGGTGGGAAAGTAGTTCCTGTAGTCCAAGTTTCCAGAGGCACTCAGGAAGAAAGCTCACGGGAAGCCGTAGGACAAGAAGATGATAAGATAAAAGGAATCAGAGAGAAGAAAACTAATGGTGACATGGACAGATTTGGATAGCAGTTTGATATATTTTTCCTTTCCTACAGGAGACAAAGGTAGAGTGTGGCGTACATCAATTTCTTGGGGTGCAAGAACTTAATGCAGTAAGTTTCTGATGGGTTCTGTTTTCTCAGGAAAGCAGGGCGTGACTTCATCTGCTGGAGCAAGAATAGCTTAAGTGTTGTAAGAAGATCAGAAGGAAAGATTCAAATGCTAATAAATGATAAAATAAGTATGACTCTTGGCATATATGTGTAGTGATATTCTTCAGTAAAATTACAGAAATCGAGGGCTGAGACCTGCAATTAAAAATTCAAAAATAAGGGCTTTATCAATACAATAAGGCGATATTTTTGTCAGACTGATATCACACTGAATGTAATTCGGAGGTTGAATCATATAGGTACAGGATTCTAACCTGTCCATTTTCAATAAAAAACAAACAAACGTAAGTGTACACGGACAACACTTTTTTTTTTGGTCTGTATGTGCATTTCACTTTCCCCTTGCTTCCATATATGCGTAATTAAGGAAGCCAAGTCACAATTAGGAAGTCTACAATGGTCAGATGGCCTTGCAGATGGATTTAGAAAATGTGCAGTACTTAGTTGCATTTTGGTAATTATTATGCCTGATATTCTCCTTTTACTCTTCCTCCATGGGTAACCAACGCTTTCTTACTTCTGGCAGTCACAACTTACTGACATGTATTAATTAATTCAATTAGATTTTACTCAATTCCAACTCAGCAGGTGGCATTCTGTCTCTCCGAGATGACTGTTGAGTCACTGTGTTCCTACTTACTAATGTATATTTGTAAGACTAATTCTGTTGGTAATAATTTAGAGTAGAGATAGTATTAAGGGAAAGGAAAACACTACTGAAGTGGAAAATAATTAATATAATAAGTTTCTAGAGATGATACGTGGAGAGAGAACACAAGATTGGACAACACATTATCTATTAATATTTGTAGGGTATTTCACAGGAATTTGACAGACTCCAAAAATGATGAACACCATTTTAACTGAAAATTGTAGGCAATGTCATTTGATAAATGTAACAGAAATTAGCACAATTGTAATATCTTTGTAAGGAATGTAAACAACTGCCTAGAAAAATGTGCTAAAATTGTAAACTGAGTAAAGTTAAAGATTTTACTAAGTAGTGCTCTGGGGACATTACTGAGCAAGTTTCAGAGGTTGGACAGGCCAAGGAAAATAAGTATATCTTAAATAGGTCATCTGAAGTGTGAAAACTAGTTGGATGGATAAATATGAAAACAAAATTGACATAGAACAAAATAACTTTTATGAGACTAAAATTTGAAGTACAAGTGGAGTTTCTATAAGTGAACAGGTGTGATGAGGTCGATGAATAGGGGATACTGACGAGAGAAAGAAGGGTATTGAAACCTAAGATTTCAGAGCTGTTAAACATATGAGCAAAGCTGTGGATAATGATTGCTCTAATGGATTAGAGGAAAATAATTGGTTTTTAAAAGTTAATGTTAGCATATACATACCATAGAGTATTACTCAACAATAAATACTGATATATATGCAGAAAGCTGGATGACTCTCTAAATAATTACACTGAGTGAAAAAAGTCAATATCATAATATTACATAAAGTAGGATTTCATTTATATGACATTTTTTAAGTAATACAATTATAAAAATGTAGAACAGAACCCCTATTGCCAAGGATTAAGGACAAGGATAAGGGGTGAGGTTGCTTGAAGGAAGTGGATCTGGCTAAAATCAGGAAACATGAAGGGTCCTTGTAGTGATGGATCCTGTATTTTAATCACATCAATGTTAATATCCAGTTTGTGATATTGAACTATAATTTTGCAAGATGTCACTATTGGGCAGAAATAAGTGGAGGGTATATGGGATCCCTCTCTATTATCCTTGCAGCTGCATGTGAGTCTACAATTATCTCAAAAATAATTAATAAACAGGTTAATGTTAGGTTTTAAAATTTTTCAATCACATAAACAGTACATAGAAAATTGTTAGTGAAAAGAACGTGAATATTATGTGAGCAATTCTTTAAATAAGCACAGACAAAAGATCCAGATTTGGGAGACTGGTGTAGCTAAGTGAATGAAACTATTGCTTGCAGAAATTTGAATGTAAATTAAGATAATTAGTTTTCAATGCACACAGGTAAGCTAGAAGTATACTGACAACTTTCTTGGTGTTATTACCTGGTAGGAAAAATTATAGAAGAAGGAATTTCCTTATGAAGGCTTCAAGGAAACTCATATTATGATAAGAGAGCTAGGGGACAGTAAAAAATAGTTGCTGGCAATGCTCACTGATGAAATGAAAGGATTGTTTTATTACAAGGAAATCCAAATGGCAAAGGAAAAGAGTTTGAGAAATAAACCAGTGATGGCAATTTCATTTCACAGAGTGAAGGTAAGACATGGGGAAAGAAAAGGGACTGTATCAGGTTGACTATATAATAAAGTATCTGCATTTCACCAGTAACGTCTGATTTCATCAGTCCTAATCCCTCCAGAAATTTCCTGCTTCTGCCAAACTTGCAATGATGAAGAAAACTAACTGATTGAGATAAGTGAGAATTATAGTAACAAGAGTATTTTAATCAGAGATTAGTTAAGAGTTTCCTATGATGTAAAATGACTCATAAAAATGCAAGAAAATTAGAGGATCAGTATGTAGATTATAGGTCCATCTGCTGAAAATTGTAAGTTTATTTTTTTATTATAAATGCATATGATTTTTGAAATTTGTCATTGCAACACTGCATTTAGAATGAGGTATCTTCACCCTTAAGATCTAATGATTCATCTATTCGTTCTTCTGTAAAACAGTACATTTGAGACAGATTCTATAATTCAGATGGCCAAGAAGAAAAATTTGATGAAAATAATTGTGTAACAGCAAAAGAATAAATATTTTAATAATGGCATATTAAGCTGTAATTCACTCTATCAAGATTCTTTTGCATATGTGTATAGGCTAACATACATTATCAGACATACGTATTTCAAATTTGATCAATACATATGTACACACATGCATTGTGTATTTTCAATTTTGTTCTTTGAAGTTGACCAAATTTCCATGCTAAGTGACAATGAAAGCATTACCATTCAAGAAAGTCAGGAAGGCCAGCTTTTCTGTCATTGATTTTTACAACTGTACTCACTATATATGCATTAGTTAACTCAAAATGATTTTCTGAGTCCAAAAGACTGATCCAATTTGCTTCCTTCTTGTTACTGGTGTGAGACTCAACTGTGGTCCGTTTGGGACTCAAACAATTCCTCTGTTGCTACAATAATGCTGCTTCATTGATGCAATGCTGGGAGTCTAGTGCAGATACAGGGAACCAAACAGTCTAAGTTTTGCGTTAATTTCTGCTAGTGCTACTTCTCTTGAAATTTCTATTATTGCTCAATACAGCCACCTACTTTAATGGAAGCCCTAGAACAATTGTCCCCTCATTAAAATTAGTATTTGAGGTTGCAGTGTTTTTAATTCGCTTATATAAGTTCTGAGTGTTTAAGTCAATTTTTCTCAAAAAATACACTGGATTTTAAAAGGAGTGAATGAAAACCTGTTTTCTGCACTTAGAAGGGGTGAACAGTATTTCCTGCTTATTCTTTGTTGTTAAACAAGTTTTTATCCAAAGGAGTCAAAGTGGTAAACCTGTTTATCCCAGGACAGATATGCATATGGTTATCTTGCTCAAAGGAGATAAACTTCTGCTGTACACAAAATCATAAATGTGTTGGAAAGTAGCACAGTGTCTGGGACTGTATTGATAAGGAATAGTATCTAAGCAACTGGTATTATTACATTTAATAAAATATTTGTAATGATTGAGTAAATCTGTAAGTCACCAAGGTTTAGTTGTTGGTGGTTATTTTTTTCCTTAAAAATGTTAAAGTAATTCTAGTACATTTATGCAACATATAATGTTGACCTAAGGTATGGAAAATTACAAGAACAGAGATTTTAAAATTGCAACTCTTTTTTTTTAAACTTTTTATTATTATTATTAGTAGTAGTAGTAGTAGTAGTAGTAGTAGTAGTTACAGATGTACAAAACAATGCAATAGTTATTTTTTTCACCCCTTACAAAGTGACTCTCCCCTCTCCCCTCCCCTGCCTCGCCACCCCGAATATCATACATATCTATTACAATTCCATCGTCTCGATCCCCACACTATATTCCACATCCCATGACTCTATATGTGTTAAATTATAGTTGACATATAATATTATTCAGTGGCAGCTTCAGATGTACAGTGCAGTGGTAAGGCCACTACATCGTCCATGAAGTGGTCTCCCAAAAAAGACATGCGTCCTTCTGTTCCACTAAAAAAAAAATATTTACAACCTTATTGATTATATTCCCTAAACTGTCTCTGCTGCAACTTTTAACATATATAATTTTAATGAAAATATTAGTTTGTAGAAAGCAAGGCAGAAATGTGTCTTTTCATGCCTGTCATTTCCATCCCATCTTATACTTCACCTTTATTTTATTATTTTTGTCATCCTTTTTGCATTCAATCCCTAGAGAAGTATTTTTAATATATAGAATAGTAGCAATTATTTCTATCTTCCCTCCATGCATCCAACTTTCCTTGACCTTTAAATTTTCCCAATATCTTACGTTCTTTATGGATTAATCATAGATATTATTAAAAGAATATTTTGGTGACCTAATGAAGATAAATGTCCAAGATGACCTTCCATTTTGTATATAAAATTTAATTCATATTTTTATAGAAAGGCTAAACATGTGATTTAGATTTTATATTTGTTTTAAGAAATACCTATATCCATATCATTGAAACTTCTTTAAACTTGAAATTTCACATGGCTAGACTAAATAAGAAAAATACTAAATCAACATTATGTAATACTTATACCTATTCAGTAATGACATGATAAATAATGTCTAAAACGATAAGCCAAAAGTAAAATTTCTATTGCCTTAATTCTGGTACTGTGTCTTTGTATATTACATATAATCATAAAGGACTTGAACTGTACATCCATAATAACAAATAATCTTTTCACATTAATTATGCTTTTCTCAGCATATTATTTAGCCATAGAATGTTTTTATTTCTTAAATTACTATGTACTGTTTTTGTTCTGTAGCACAATATGCTCCTGAATGAGATAAAAAATCCATCTAAATAAATATTTTTAAAAGATCAAAATATTTATGTTTAAAAGTGTTTATATGGCCGGCCGAGTGGCGCATTGGTTGGGAGCTGGTTTGGGATGCCAGAGGCCCTGGTTCAGATCCCACATGTCAGGGCCAGTGATGCCACCCTCTACAGCTAAAAAAAATGGTGAACAACAACAACAAAAAAGTGTTTATAAAGAACATAAGATATGTAAAAGAGATATCAATAATCATTAATTGTTATTTTCCTGTGTTTTTGTTTACCCTGTTTTTCACTGACCTTTTGGGCATGCAATGTAGGATTTTAATTCCTACTTGCTGTGCACCACTTAATTTTAGATAAATCAGGTTTAAATGAAAAATCCATGAAAATCAATGTAGACTTAAAATTGTTTTTAGTAATGTAATAAGAAATCCATAAAATAAAGGTTAGTTTTTATTAATGTCTTTTAAATGGATGTGTTTCAATCCTGAATCTGTCACAAATCAGGAATAGGGCTTAGAGAAGTCACACAATCAGCCTTAGATTATTTCCTCATTTGTACAAGAAAGATGGAGCACTATTGTGGAGATCTTATTGCATAATTTATGTGAGGCCCTTGGTATAATTCCTAGTACATATAGTAAAAATGAAAAACAATAGATGTTTTTATAACTAACATAACTATTGTAATTATTATACACATTGTATATATAAAATAGAAAAAAATATTAATCTCTACTTTAAAAACATATAAACATTGATAGATATCATAATGTAATTTATTAGATATATGTTAGACTCACTTTTAGAGGTATCAAATTGCCCAAAGGTTAAAAATATGTCCCTGGAAAAGTTGAAATGGGTTTGAATTATGACTATGGGCAATTTCTGAACTCCTCTGCCTTCGTTTCTTGATTCATAAAATAATAATTGTACCTACAGTATTTTGTTTCTGAGGATTATTTGTTCCTAAGATATATATATATACATATATATGTATATATATATATATCTGTATTTTTACATATATATATATATATATATATATATATATATATATATATACAGATATTTATATGATTTTTATTCTATATGTTATTTTTCAAGATTTGACTATTCTGGATCAATCAAAATGATCCTTCCCAGAAAAATGTGAAGTGAAAATATGAGTTATTACTCTTTTAAACCTGAAGTAACTATCCTTGATCAATGTAAATCTTGATAATGGATATTGAAACAGCATATGGATATACTGCTGTTTTCATTCACTACAAATGGATCATAGAAAAGATTTTGCAAAATAACACTCAGCAGAAGAGATTCTAGCAAGTATATATAAATTCCCTTCAGCATTTCTGTTGTCAGTGTGAAGTCTGCTTAAGTGCACAATTTCATGGTTGACTTGTCATTGTCCTTCCTTGAATTTATTTTCAGTGATGGTAAAAAAGATCATTGGTTTTCCGGTTGCTGCTCAGCAGTCATAAATCCCTATGGAAACTACCTATTCTAGTGAGGTCTTAACCTTTAGATTACACATGTATCTTTAAGTCAAGAGCTCAACCATCCTAAGTGCATCAATATTGCTAATTAAGCTTGAAAATTAGCTTCTCAATCAGTAATAAAATACTGATTCTCTGTTCAAGTGACTTTTTAAATAAATAACATATTTAAACCTAAACACAACAGAAATAAACATTATGAAATGAAAATTAATTTCTTCACAATGAAGATATAACATTTATTTTAAATGAAGGGTCTTAAATTATATATATATATATATATATATATATATATATATATATATATATATATTGCTTTCAGGGTTAACCATTTGACAAATGATGTTAATATTCTCAGAGTTTTGTTACACATCTTGATTCTGATACAGTACTAAGAAGGCAAAAATGTTCAAAGGATATTGATGTTAGAATACATCAAGATCAAAGAAACCAAAATCTCCAGATTGATTTTCATCTTTATGTCAGAGAAGTCTTATGTTTGGGGCATAAGTTAAGAAATGAGGTCTTTGAACCCTACTGTGAATTATATTTCCTCTTAAAATGTATGTGTAGTTAACTTCACTAAGAGGAGTTTACTTCTTGTATATGTATGCAGATAACTAATTTATTTTATTGTTTACCTCTGAAAAATATAAAGGTAGCTATTTGACTTGGAATTTTAATCTTTCAAGTTCTTTTCTTCATCAGCAAATGAGTCCATCAGTAAAAATTATGACTATTTCTCAACATCTATAAGATAAATGATTTGAAATAAACAATATATTACTTTGAGAGGTGCAAATTAATTGTAAAGAATCTTTGTGAGATAATTGTCTTCTCTAGGACCAAGGATAAAGCAGCCTATTAATTGCTACTCCACTGTTGTTTAGAAAACCCAACTGAGACTTATGTTAGAATTGGTGCATTAATTTATAAAAAATTACCCCAAAACTTAGTGGCTCAAAACAGTACATTTTTTTTGGTCTCATTGTTTCAGTGGATCAGAATTTTGGATGTGGCTAAGATGGGTGGTTCTATCTCAATGTATTTTATATGGTTGTAGTTATGATGTTGACAGGAGCTACAGTTATCTCAAAATCTAAAGATGGCTCACTCACATGACTCTTGGCAGGAGGTCACAGTTTCCTCCTGAGTTTTGGCCACTGGCCTCAAATTTTTGCTATGGGGGCTTCTTTGTAGGCAGTTTATATACCCATGGCATGGTAGCTATCTCCATCCAGACTAAGCAATCTTCAATAAGGAACAAAGAGAAAGTCCTCAAATACCCATTTTTAAACAATTTCCATGGACCTTGAGAGCTAATTCTTTTTTATTCTGTACATGTTTATGTTGTTGAAAGCAAAAGAGGAAGTCACCCTGGGACCCCAGCAGGCAAGATGGCAGCAAGGACATTCACAAGAGGTGCCACTGCCGCTTGGACCAGACATCATGTCTAAGCGAGGTTGGGGATGGAGGGGGTCTCGCGTTTGCGGAACGTACGCTGTGAATCGATGAGTGTGGTAAGTGCCTCCACGTGGAAGCTGCTGGTGATTTAGGACAATGTATTTTGTGTTATTATTTTTCTTCCGTTGTCTGCACATCTGTAGTAGGCACAGAGTGGATCACACAGTAGATGTTTAAGAAATGTGGCAGTATTACTCATTTTTAAAATGTGAGACTACAGGTTTTTAGATATTTTACAGTTACTTCTTTCTAGTGGAAGATCTGCAATTAGAATCTAGAGCCATCTGATACCAAACTCCATACTCCTTTTTTTTTTCCACAGTTCAATGAAAGTTTTTTATTTTTATTTTTTTTATTTTATTAGTTTCCAGTGTACAGAATAGTGTATTCGTTACACATTTCACCCCTCACAATGTTATGACCCCCCCGCCCCCAATCTGTTGCCCCTCTGACATCGTATATGTCTATTACAGTTCTATTGACTCTTTACTATACTGGCATATCCTGTGACTATCTATCTATCTATCTATATATCATTATAGTTGATATTCAGTATTATTCAGCTTTAGGTGTACAGTTCATTGATCAGGCCTCTGCATGGTCCATGGGGTCATCTCCCTAGCGAGACGTGACCGTCTGACACCCCGCAGGGTATTTACAACATTGTTGATTGTGTTCACCGAACTGTCTTTCGTATCCCTGTGGTAGTGTTGTGGTTCCCTATTTGTGCTGTCTGGTCTCTTCCCCTTTTCCCTCGTTCCCGCCCCCCTCCCAACTAGCGGTCATCAGTTTTTCCTCTATATCTGTCAGACTGTTTTCTGTTTACTTTGCTCATTCATTCATTTTTTCGGATTCCACAGATGGGTGAGATCCTATGGTGTTTGTTTTTCTCTGTCTGACTTATTTCACTTAATGTTCTCCGGGTCCATCCATATCATTGCAAATGGTACTGAACTCCATACTCTAACAATCTGAAGTCGTCAGTCATAGCAGGGGCTAAATATTTAGTGTTTACCGGGACTTGTTGTAGTGAAGCTAAACCTAGTCATGAAGTTGACAGTGCTTTTTGTGGGGGGAGCACATTTTAGTCATTTTCAGCCAAAAAGGGCAAATAAAAGTACGGTTTGCATTTGCAGGGGTGGGGAGGTCCTGTCTTCTTAGAGAGATGACAAATAAGAAGAAATCCTGGAAGCTGACAAATAAATGGAGGCTAAACAATATGCTATTAAATAGTGAGTGGGTCACAAATGAGATCAAGGAGGAAATCAAAAGATACCTCGAGACAAACGAAAATGAAAACACCACGACCCAAAATCTCTGGGATGCTGCGAAAGCAGTCCTAAGAGGGAAGTTTATAGCAGTGCAGGCCTACCTAAAGAAGGAAGAAAAATCTCAAATCAACATGTTATCCTTACACCTAAGGGAACTGGAAAAAGAACAGCAAAAGAGGCCCAAGGGGAGTACAAGAAAGGAGATAATAAAGACCAGAGCAGAAATAAACAATATAGAGAACAGAAAAACAATTCAAAAGATCAATGAAACCAAGAGCTGGTTTCTTGAGAAGATAAACAAAATTGACAAACCTCTAGCCAGGCTCATCAAAAAAAAAAAGAGAGAGGACTCAAATTAGCAAAATCAGGAATGAAAGAGGGGAAATGACTACAGACATCACAGAAATACAAAAAATTCTAAGAAATTACTATGAGCAACTATATGCCAACAAATTTGACAATCTGGAAGAAATGGATAATTTTCTAGAAGCATACAACCTTCCAAAGCTAACGCAAGAAGAAACAGAAAATCTAAATACCCTGATTACTACCAAGGAGATTGAATCAGTAATTGACAAGCTCCCAAAAAACAAAAGCCCTGGACCAGACGGCTTCACAAGTGAATTTTATCAAACATTTAAAAAAGAACTATCACCTATTCTTCTCAAACTATTCCAAAAAATCCAGAAGGAGGGAAGGCTCCCAAACTCTTTTTATGAAGCCTCTATCACCCTGATTCCAAAACCAGATAAAGACATCACAAAAAAGGAAAACTACAGGCCAATCTCCCTGATGAATATAGATGCAAAAATTCTCAATAAAATATTAGCAAACAGAATTCAGGAATATATTAAGAAGATCATACATCATGATCAAGTGGGATTCATCCCTAGTGCGCAAGGCTGGTTCAACATCCGTAAATCAATTAATGTGATACAACACATCAACAAAATGAAGGATAAAGATCACATGGTCATTTCAATAGATGCAGAGAAAGCATTTGACAAAATCCAACAGCCATTTATGTTAAAAACCCTTAGCAAAGTGGGAATACAGGGATCATATCTCAACATAATAAAAGCCATATATGATAAACCTACAGCTAACATCATACTCAATGGGGAAAAGCTAAAACCATTCCCCTTAAGATCAGGAACAAGACAAGGCTGTCCACTTTCTCCTCTTTTATTCAACATAGTGCTGGAAGTTCTAGCCACAGCAATCAGACAACAAAAAGAAATAAAAGGCATCCAAATTGGCAATGAAGAAGTAAAATTGTCATTATATGCAGATGACATGATACTGTATATAGAGAACCCCAAAGACTCCATCAAAAAACTATTGGAACTGATAGACAAATTCAGTAAAGTAGCAGGATATAAAATCAATGTTCAGAAATCGGTGGCATTTGCATATACCAATAATAAACTAATGGAAAGAGAAATTAAGAAAACTGTCCCATTTACAATTGCGTCAAGAACTATAAAATACCTAGGAATAAATTTAACCAAAGAAGTGAAAGATCTGTACTCAGAAAATTATAAGACACTGAAGAAAGAAATCATAGAAGATACAAATAAATGGAAACACCTACCATGCTCATGGATAGGAAGAATTAATATAGTTAAAATGTCCATACTGCCTAAAGCAATATATAGATTCAATGCAATTCCTATCAAACTACCAAGGGCATTTTTCACAGAAATAGAAAATATAATCCTAAAGTTTATATGGAATCATAAAAGACCCAGAATAGCCTCGGCAATTCTGAGGAATAAAAACAAAGTCGGGGATCACGCTACCAGACATCAAAACCTACTACAAGGCCACAGTAATCAAGACAGTTTGGTATTGGCATAAAAACAGGCACATCGATCAGTGGAACAGAACAGAGAGCCCAGAAATAAATCCAAGCATTTACGGACAGTTAATCTATGACAAGGGAAGCAAGAATTTACACTGGAGTAAAGATAGTCTATTCAATAAATGGTGCTGGGAAAATTGGACTGACACATGCAAAAAATGAAACTGGATCATCTCCTTACGCCTTATACAAGAACAAATTCAAAATGGATTAAAGACTTAAATGTAAGACCTGAAACCATAAAAATCCTAAATGAAAATATAGGGAGTACATTTGCAGACATTACCCGGAGCAATATTTTTACTGATACATCCCTACGGGCAAGGGAAGTAAAAGAAAAAATGAACATATGGGATTATATCAGACTTAAAAGTTTTTTCACAACAAAGGAAACCATTAATAAAACAAAAAGGAAGCCTACTGAATGGGAGAATATATTTGCCAACGATATATCTGATAAGGGGTTAATATCCAAAATTTATAAAACACTCATGAAACTCAACACCAAAAAACAAACAACCCAATTAAAAAATGGGCAGAAGATATGAAGAGACATTTCTCTAAAGAGGACATACAGATGGCCAACAGGCATATGAAAAAAAGTTCAACCTCACTGGTCATTAGGGAAATGCAAATAAAAACCACCATGAGATACCACCTCACTCCAGTCAGAATGGCTATCATCAACAAATCAACAAACAACAAGTGCTGGCGGGGCTGTGGGGAAAAGGGGACCCTGCTGCACTGTTGGTGGGACTGCAGATTGGTGCAGCCACTATGGAAGTCAGTATGGAGGTATCTCAAAGAACTGGAAATAGAGCTACCGTTTGACCCAGCAATTCCACTCCTAGGTATTTATCCTGAAAAAACCAAGACACTTATTCAAAAAAAGTTATGCACCCCGATGTTCATAGCAGCACAATTTACAATAGCTAAGACTTGGAAACAACCAAAATGCCCGTCAGTAGATGACTGGATTAAGAAACTGTGGTATATTTATACAATGGAGTATTACTCCGCTATAAAGAAGAATGAAATCGTGCCGTTTGCGATGATATGGATGGACCTGGAGACTATAATGTTGAGTGGGGTGGGTCGGTCAGAGAGGGATAGGTGCCGTGTGATCTCACTTATATGTGGAATGTGAAGGACTGTGTGGATGAGCAAAGTGAGCAGGGACTGTCTCGTAGATATAGAGGAAAAATCAGGGTTGCTAGTTTGGAGGGGGGTGGGGATGGGGGAGGAGGGGAGGGGATTGGACAGCAGAGATGGGCAACTACAGTGTTGCTACTGGGATGGGAAGGACAGTTTGGGGAATATAATTAGTGGTGTTGTAGATGTTCTGTGGAATGTCGGATGATCATAGGTCTTGTTGGGGAGACCATTTCATGGATGGAGTAGAGGTTTGATCACTGCACTGTATTACTAAAGTGGAGGTGGTATACCTACTGTAATTGAATATATATAGATAGTCACGGGATGTGGATTATACTGTGGAAGAGAGTCAGAGGAGGAGTAATAGACATATATGATATGGGGGGTGTGGGGTGGTGTATTGGGGGTGGGGGGTTGTCACTTTGAGGGGTAAAATGTATAACTATTGCACTGTGTTGTACACCTGAAACTAATTAAAAATAAATAAATAAATAAATAAAAATTAAAAAAAAAAAAAAAAAAAAAAAAATAGAAAGGCATAATGGTTTATATGATCTAGTCTCCTAAGTTACAAACCATCATTTCTGCTTTGTACTATTCACTAGAAGCAAGTAACTATATTAAATCCACAGTAAAGGGAAGGAGAATTAAGCTCTGCTTCTTGATACCTGGAGTATCAACGTGGACATATTAAGGTAGAAACAGTACACACTCTAGCCACAACTTATTTCTGGTTCTCCCACATGCAAAATATTCACCCCCTCATAAATTCTCTACCAGTTGCATCCTATTATAGAATCAACTAAAACTTCAGAATCTTGCCTCCATGTGTAAACGTGTTTTTGTTGTTGTTTTTTTTTATTTTTTAACTGAGCCATCCTGCCACCTGTTGGCAGCTCAGCAGCAGCTCAGCTCAGGCTGGGCATTGAACTGCTGTTGCTCAGAGCTCAGCTCACACTCTTGAGCGAGCTCTTAACCAACTGAGCCGCTCTGCCTGCGCTCCATGTGTAAATGGAACTCATCATATTTTGTCCCTTACCTATACCTCCTTTATGACCATTCCTCTTGATCTGAAGACCAATAAACTAAAGACACATATAATCCTCACCTCACAGTCCCAACATACAATGCTGGGACAGACAGCATAACTCACAGCTCTATTCAAAAAGGTGAAAAGAGGAGTCACACAGCAGTCATACCATATGGGGTGTGTGGGGTGTGTGTGTGTGTGTGTGTGTGTGTGTGTGTGTGTGTGTGTGTGCATGCACGCATGCGTGAGAGAGAGAGAGAGAGAGAGAGAGAGAGAGAGAGAGATCACAGACCTAAATATTAAGCCTAAATTTACAAAACCAAGAGCATGATCTGTAAAGTACACATTTGATAAATGAACTTCATTCATTGCAAAAAACTTTTAAAGCACGTGAGTATGAGAGAATATTTACAGATGAAACATCTGAAAAAATAACTTATTTTCAAACTATACAAAATCCTAGTATCTAGATAGTAGAAAAACAAACAACTCAATAGAAAAATATGAAGATTTGAAGAGACATTTTGCTAAAGATGAAGTATAGATGATGAGTAAGCAAAGAAAAGCTGTTTGATACCATTTTTCATAATCATATATTCAATTCATAAATCAAAATGATGTATCATCACCCTCATTAGAGTGGCTAAATTGAAGGAGGGGGGAAAAGAAGTCTGGCAGGAATAAGTACGTCCAGGAGGCAGGGTACTGAATCTCTCATTCATAGCTGGCTGGAATGTAAAATGGTATATCACAGGAAAAAACAAACAAACCTTCAGCACACAAAAAGCTGTGTATGAATGGTTATATTGACTTTACTTATAAATGCCCCAAACTGGAAAGAACCCAATGTCTCTTAACTGGTGAATGAATTAATAACCTGTAGTATATCCATACAATGGACATTCAACAATAGAAATGACCACTACTGATATATGCAACGCCATGAGTTAAGCTTAAATGCATTACACTAAGTGAAATACACCAGACCCAAAATACCATCTACTATGTGTTCAAATGTATATACACCCAGAAAAGACACAGTGGTAGGGAAAAAAAAAAAAAAAAAAGACTAGTGATCGTAAAGGGCTTGGGCTAGGGGAGTTGTCAATAAAGTTGCCCAAGGGGATTTCTTGAAATGATGGAACTTTTCTATATCTTGATTTTGCTTTTGCTTACATTAAGATATGTTTTTGTTTGTTTTTAAACCCATAGGACTGCAGTTTAAAATTAGTAAATTTTACAATATGTAAATTATTTATCAGTAATTTTAAATAATTAAAGAATGAAGGTGGAAAAAATGCTGACTAAAAATGTTCTTTGTTTCTTAATTGGGTCACAGTTAATAGGAGACTTCAGTTTATTTCCAGTGAATTAGCAAACTGCCAATGTGAAAGTTGTGTTTACCTTAGAAAGTGCAGATATTTTATTTGAAAAATTAATGAGAACTATAATATTGCTGTCTTATCAAAGATCCATCTTTATGTGGAATTCCTAATTATGCTTGTCCATAAGCCTGAGTAGAGTTAAACTGCTTTTGCACTGGACAAATATGGGTGCTTTTCTGGTCATCTACACTCTCTTTTATTTTCATCATTATTCTGGGACAGTTTCCCACTAACCTCCCATCAACTATTCTTCCACCTCTTTCCATTTTAGGGTATCCCTTGAAATTCCTATCCTGTTTAAAATAGAACACCTCGTGTGTAAATTATGCTTCCATTTATCCTGAGGATATCTCTCAAGTGGAGAAAGCTCTTTATTTTACAACCCTTATAACGGTGAACAGGAAAATGTTTATCTTCTCACTCTCCATATCTGACTCCAGATGTCTCTTTACATGAAGCATCTATTTCAAAACCATGCCCTCTTTTTTTTCTTATGTTCGTGGTTCTGTGATTATTTTGAAGCTACAGTGAAGCTTTCCTGAAATAAAGGAGATATTGTCAAGAAATTGAACTGTAAAAAACAAAAACAAAAAAGAAACTTCTTACTCTTTTGTGGCCACAGACCCAAGAAGTAAACAAGTAATCGCAGAAGAGTTTTCATGCCCAACAATCAGTTAAAATTTGGCTGTGTGTGCCTCTAACTTGAATTTCAGCCAAATCAGTATTTGTTCTGCTCCAGGACCCATGCTGATCAGCCAATACCTTAATTTTATTTTAAAAATTTGTCCAGATCCTTTATGTTTTTTATGTCCTGAACGTTATTCAATTCCTTAACTCATTAGTCTCAGACAAATTGTTTTCTGCAGGTGCTAGTCTCATTTTTAGGTAATATATTCAGATTCCTTCCAGATATATATAAGTGACCATCTCTCAGGATCAATTCATAATGTTTAAAGATAACCTTCACCAAATAACTAACCCAAATTAAAAGGTGGGTAGCTGAGGCATTATCAAGTAATCACAACGTAGCTCTAGGTTACAATTATGGTACAGGCCATGAATTTAGCACATATAAGGAGAAAATAAGTAAAATCATTAAGTAGTGAGAACAGCCTGAAGAAGGATAGGGGGCCAAGAAGCTAGTATGAACCCAAAAGAACATTATTAAAGGGCATTTTAATCACCTGTATTTTGACTATTCTAATCCCCAGGCAAACCTGGGACCTACAAAACTCTTCTCCGTACCTCGGATAACAGAAAATAGGAGTCAGGGGCTGATAACTAAGCAAACACCAAAACAAAGTGGTCAGAGTCTGCCACCGTAATAAAGGGGTCTTCTGGTTATGTCCTGGCAGGTTCTTTGACATGTTCTCAAAATTATGTTGGTACAATTTTGAGTTAAAAGTTACCCCTGGTTATACAACACACAACTCTGTTTTGTCATTAACCTGTAGCTGTTGTCACTCAGTAATTCACTGAAGATGTTGACACCTTTAACAGTTTTCTTCAAGTTAATGAAATTTTTTATCCAATTTAAAATCTTATTCGATCTTCAAATATTCTTCATCTATTCCTTTTTGTTCTTCTTTCATTTCTCTAGTGAAACTTCTTCAGTTTCCTTTGTGAATTTCTCTTCACCTGTTTTACTAATATACAATATTTGAGGAGCATGGGTGGAGTGTATAGATTGTTTAACACTTAAAATGTTTTTTTATACAATACTACTTATATTTTTCCCAATTGTTGTGTATAATTTATTAATCATTATTTTCATAAATAATAAAAATCAACAAACAAAGCAAAGCTTTTGAATTAAAAAAAGAGTATATTAGTCTCTGCAAAATCATTCTATAAATGTTGTTGAGTGTAAACCTGTCAACCTAAAAAAAAAAAAAAGGATTTAGGCTATAATAAAGATTAAAAAGCATTCATTTGAGCATAAGACTCCACTTTGGGAGACAGTTCATGTAGCAACCCAAACTGTGCTCCAAAGAGAACAAAGAAAGGTGGGATTTTATAAAGTAAAAGACACAAGTGTTTCCATTTTGCTCCTCCATGTAAATGAAGGATGTTGGCTAGGTTAACAGGAATTGGTTAGGTCCATTATGCAAATGGAAAAGGCTGGTTGGTGAAAGGGATTGGTTCCTTTCAAGATGAATAAAAAATATTTGGTCTCTGTCTCTGGTTCCTGGCACACAGCCTCTGACACTCTTAGAATTTCCTGGTGATAAGAGTGGTAGGAGCTTCTTCTGTTCTGATGAGGCAACACCTGGAAGCCCCTAGCTATCCTCAGGATGGAGACTGATTGCCAGAAAGATCATGCCTTGATTACAAGCCTAGATCTTTCAGCCTGACCGGTCAACCTCTGAGGAGGAGAGAAAAGCTGGAGATTGAGTTAATCATTGACTGAACATGCCTATGAAATGAAACCTCCACAGAGATCCCTAAACAATAGCAGTTCAGAGAGCTTCCAAGTGGTAAACACTCCTATGATCCAGGACGCTGGTATATTCCAACTCCATGTGATAGAAGCTCCTGTGCTCAGAACCCTTCCAGACCACACCCTATGTACCTCTTTATCTGCCTATTCACTTATACCCATGTAATGTTTTTTTATAATAAACTGGTAGACCTAAGAAAAGTATGTCCCTGAGTGCTATGAGCCATCCTAGAAAATTATTGAACCTGAGGAAGGCAGTGAGGGAACAACTGATCAAAAGTGTTTGAGGACTGGGACTTGCTACTACCCTCTGAAGTTGTGGCACTGAACTCTGAAGCGGTAGTGTCTGTACTAACTCCAGGTAGGCAGTGTCAGACTTGAATTAAATAGTTGAAACCCAATTGGAGAATCAGAATATTGGTTGCTGGCGTTTGAAAACACCACATAATAAAGTAGCATTTGGGTTTCTTCAGAATAATACCCTGAAATGGAATTACTGGATCCTTCTTTGTCTCTTGCTATAACCTTTGTTTTAAAGTTGATTTTATCTGGTGGAAGTATTGCTCTGGGGTTTTTGTTGTAATTTTTCATTTCTATTTTCATGAAATAAGTTTTTCCATCTTTTTACCTTCTCCCTGTGTGTATCTTTCAATCTGAAGTGAATCTATTTTAGGCAGCATATGTAAGGTTCTTGTTTTCTTATCTATTCATCCCACCTATGTCTTTTGAGTGGAGCATTTAATCAATTTACATTGAAGTATTGTTGATATGCAGCTTTTGCCATTTTATTATTTATAATTTTGATTTTTTTTTCCTGTCTTAAAGATGTTTCTCTAACATTATTAGTAATACTGGTACTGGTTTGGTGGTGATGAACTCCTTTAGCTTTTTCTTCTCTGGTAAGCTCTTTATCTGTCCTTCAATTTTAAACCATAGCCTTGCTGGGCAGAGTAATCTTGGTTGTAGGTCTTTGCTTTTCATCACTTTGAATAATTCCTGCCAATCCTTTCTGGGCTGCAAATATTCTGTTGAAAAAGCTGGTGACAATCTTATGGGAGCTCCCTTATAAGTTGGTTGCCTTTCTCTGGTTGCTTTTAGAATTCTCTCTTTGTCTTTAACCTTTGCCATTTTAATTATAATGTGTCTTGGTGTGAGCCTGTTTGGGTTCATCCTGTTTTGGACTCTTTGCACTTCCTGGGCTTGTATGTCTATTTTCTTAGCCAGGTTCGGAAAGTTTTCAGTCATTATTTCTTCAAGTAAGTTCTCAATCTCTTTCTTTCTCTTTTCTTCTGCTACTCCAATGATGTGATTGTTATTATGCTTGATTGTTCCAGAGGTCTCTTAAACTAGCCTGATTTCTTTTTTAAATCTTTTTTTTTTTCTTTTTACACTCTTTTTTTTTCTTTTTACTATTCCAATTAGGTTTTGCTGTTACCTTGTCTTAAAAATCACTTATTTGATCCTTGCTTCATCTAGTCTGCTGGCAATTCCTTCTACTGCATTCTTTTTTTTTTTTTTTTTTTTTTGAGGGCAGTATCACTGGCCCTCACATGTGGGACCCGAACCAGGGCTGCTGGCTTCCTAAGCCAGCACACAACCACCGTGACACTCGGCCAGCCCTAGAGCATTCTTTAGTTATTGTAGTCTTCACTTCTGACTGTTTCCTTTTCATGGTTTCTATGTCATTTTTTATGCTTGCAATCTCTCTGTTGAAGTTCTCACTAAGTTCTTTGAGCATCCTTATAAACATTGTTTTGAACTCTGTCTATGGTAGGTTGGTTGCCTCCATTTAGTTCAGATATTTTTGTGGATTTTTTCTCCTGTTCTTTCATTTGGAGCACATTTCTTTGTTTCCTCATTTCGGCTGCCTCTTTGTGTCCGTTTCTATGTATTAGGTAGATCTGTTATGTCTCCCTAGTCTTGGCCGGGTGGCCTTATGCAGTAAAAGTCCTGTAGGGCCCAGTGGTACAGTCTCCCAGGTCACCACTGTGTGGGTTGTGTGTGCTCTCCTGTTATAGTTGAAACTTAACTGCTATCAGCATATCAGTAGGTGGGACTGACTCTCAGGCTAACTTGCTGTAGGGTTTGGCCACATCCACAGCTTATGGGCTGCTGTGTGGGAGGCTTACCCCACTGAGTGGGATTTATCCCAGCAAGCTCTGGTGCCTGTTAAGACTGTCCTTTGGATGTACCCCTTGTGGGTCTAATTACATGGTTCTCTGCTGTGGTCTGTAGCCAACCTCCATGTATATTGGTTCTAGGGCCTCTTGGGAATGTCTGGTGCAGGCCCAGGTCAGCTATTGCCTAGGATTAGTCAGGGGATACCTGGTGAGAACTACAGAGTGATCCACAGTTGTTTGCTGTCTATACTAAACCTGGAGGCACATGGGAGAGGCCACACTGTGAACAAAGGACGGCTGCCACTTGTCCTGGGTCTGGGATAACTTTGCAAAAAGTCAGGACACCAGGAGGCCTGCTGCCACCTGCCAGGTCCTTTAAGGTTTAGCCACTGATAAAACCTCGTGTGGGGCAGGCTGAGTGGCGCGGTGGTTAAGCGCTGGCTTGGGAAGCCAGCAGCCCTGGTTCGGTCCCACATATGAGGGTCAATGACACTGCCCTCAAAAAAAAAACAAAAAACAAAAAAACACACCCTCGTGTGGTATGGGAGGTGGGTGAGGCAGGGACTCACGGAGTCACTAGAGTAGGAAGAGTTGTGGTCACCAGGTTAATGTAGACTCTGATTTGGTGCCAGCATTGAGCTCAGAGCAACTCAGCAAGAGGCTCAGAGCACACTGAATGAAGCCAGTTACTGCCCAGCTGTAGCCTGTGGACTCCGTGAGTTATGCAAGAAAGACTGAAATGCTGGAGGGGCCAGCTGCTTATGGAGGAAGTGCCTCCAGGTGGCTAATGAGTTGGGTGGGAAAGGGTCCCAGCTGAGTCAGCAAGGTGGAGCAGCAAAGCTCAGTAAGCCAGTCAGATTCAGTTTTGGCCTGTGGGGGCAGGCTCAACATAGAAAAGATGGCGTCCACCTGCCATTTGCATAGGAGGGAGACCTATCACTGGGAAAATTATGACTGTCTTCCAGTCCTCCACCTGAAGCCACATTCCTCAGTCTGCCCCACACATGTCTCCAAGGCTTCCTCGAATCACCATCCCTTCACTGGAGCCCAAGGTGAGTGCCCTTTGCAAATGAGTCAGTGTGCAGGCTTCTTAAGAGGATGCTAGGTTTTCCTGTAGTCTTCTGTCCCACTCGAATGGTCGGAATCCCCACTGTTTTTCAGTCATATTGTTGTAAAGTCTTCTCTTCCCAGCACCAGTACTTCAGCTGAGGAGCCTGGTGTTGGCAGCTGGGGTCCCTTTCTTCTCTGGGGGGAACCTCTGTGGCTGAGATAGCTCTCTTTACTCTCAACTGCCACAGGGAGGTTTGGGGCCCATTCTTCATCTCTGATCCTCCTAGCAGCCTCGTTGTTGCTTCTCCTTTATATTTTTAGTTATAAGAACTTCTGTTTGGCTAGTTTTCAGATGGTTCTCCAGGTTGGATGTTCTATAATATAGTTGTAATTTTAATGTGTATGGAAGGACACAGGCACAGTGTTTATCTACTCCACCATCTCGGATCACTCCTTGGATATACCAGTGTTAAACATGAAAATCCTATGGGTTTAATTTTATTCAATACTCTGTATTCTAATTTTATTTTTAAACTTCAAGGAGTTGTGTATCCTTATCTTCATAACTTTGCTATACTCTTAACATATGTACACTGGGCTAAAACAGGGATAAAACAAAAAGATTAGTCATGGGTTGCTGCAGGTTTCACAGGTTGAACAATCAATGATTGTCAAGTAGAGGATTAGTTTTGTAGTCTAATATATACAGACTTAATGAATTTCATTAAGAACATTTCATTTTTAAATTTATCATGTGTTTATGTCTTATAACTCTGTGTCCTTGATTATTACATACATTGCAATTTTTGGATACTGAGTGTATTTAATAGAACTCAGGTATAATTTGATTTTCTTATAGCTGGCATTGCCTCACCCATTGTTCTCTCATGTTGCATATTAACTTGAACATTGATATTATATGAAAGCTGATAAGCAGAAATGTACATAATATAAAGAAACATGTATGTATACACATATGAGTATATTTATTACATTTGGTATTTTTTTTTCATACTCACCTTCACTTTTTATTACATTTCCCCAGCTTTACAGGTCATATTATTTTCCCTTCAGAATTTCTAAGGGAAATATCTTATTAATAAATGGCTCATTTATAAATATCAACACAGCCTCAACATGTTCCAATGAAGGATTTTATTAATACTGTCTTACTTTTTGTTTCCCTGCTCCTAACTGTTCCAGTTTCTCATTTTATTTTTTTCAGAAATTCTATTGTGAAAAATCACATATTCATAAAATACATATTTAATTAAATGGTCATGAAGATTTGTAAGAACCATTTTAATTCAATGTAAATACATACTTTTTTTTCTCATTCTTTCTCACTGCTCTGTTTTTTCCTTTTTTAATTACTTTACCAGCATTACAATTTAATTATTGTTATTAAAGTATCTCTTCTATTATTTAAACAGTCTCTAAAGAGCTTGAAAATATTATATATTTGGCTTACTACTTGGTATTAGTAATCACAATATTATTTTTTAAATGAATAAATGAATGAATTAATTAATAAAATGTCCTCCTAAATGTCCAAACAATTTCTGTAATCTGTTCTGAAAATATGAAATGTTTTTAAGGTATGAGCTACATAATTCAGATATGTATGATAAAAAAACCTCTGTACACATAGTCTCTGGGGCTATTTGGGTTACACATGATATATCATTAAACAACAAATTACCCAAAAGATTTCATCCTAAAATTGAAATTTGTTACTGTCATAATGGCTGCCTTAGTTTGTCAGAATATTACTTTACCTTTCTATATCTCCAATTTTGTAAATTGGAGATGACATTGACATACTCAAAACTTAAACAAATTTGAATATAAGTAATTTGAATGTGTGCGATACTTTGTGTATGTTAGAAAACTTTTTTTTGGTGGTTAATATAAATTCAAGCTATTGTAGTAAAGTATGAAACAACAGCTTTATATGTAAATTGGGGTGTCAAGGACTGGGCAGATAAGCGCCTACCAAGTTCAGTAAAATAATTGTGAAAGTTCTGCATTTGTTAGAATATAATTTAGTGGCAATAGCTTTTTTTTCTTAAAGGGATTTAGAAAAATATTCACATTTTATTTCCTTCAACTGTCAGTCTGAACTTGCAAATCAGAAGAAATTCTAAAAGAAGAGTTTGATTTTCTAAAACCAAGTATTCTACATTATGGAAATGTACCTCAAAAGAAATGAGGGAAAAACCATAATGAAGCTGCTGTCTCTTTTAAACATATTCTCCTGAAATATTGCAAAATATAAGTTATTAATATCTTAAAATATTCTTTTTTAAGTTGAAAAATTCTGCCATCTCAAATAATCAGAAAAATTTACATTGACTTTCCATGTAGTAGACTTTTCAGTACAAATCTTTTCTTTAACTTGACCAAAGCTGTAAAATGACAAAATACTTCATGAACAGAGGTAATTTTATATATTTTTTTCTCTCAAAACAATTTAACTTTTTGATGCGTATTATGAATATGTACAATATTGTCATTTCTGTTGAAATTGGTATTCAATTATATAGCATATTCATATTCATAAAATCCGGTGGTTAGAGGTTGTGTGTTACCTGGAAACAGTGAGCAACCACTGCTCTATTTCACCTCAATCATTTTTAAAATGAAGTTATGAAAATAAAAAAAGAATATTTTAAACTAATGGTAAGAGATAACTATTTACCAAAATCTGAAAGATGCAGGAGAATTTCTAGTAACTGAAGCATCCGTGAGGTTGATATTAGTCTGAACTGTGCATATTGTACCATTTATTGTGCAAGTGCATAGATGGGTATAAAAGACTGGGGTAAAATTCTTGCTCACTTCTACATTCTTCCATAATTGGGAGACACAAAGGCTGACTGAGAAAACAGTATGGTCGTCTTTTATGATATTATGGGAAATTAATTCTGACTTTTGTAGAATTGCTCAACTTTCCTCCCTGCCTATTCCTCAGCTGAGGCCAACCTCAGTCAGCCCTAACCTTCACATGTGCTTTTGGAAGCTATTGCTTTTATGATTCTAGGCAAGCGTATTTAAATATAGTGATATATCATGCCTGGTGATACTCGGTGATCTGAAGTAAATTATGATTGGGCCCAAAACAGCCATTAGAATAGAAAATTGCTAATTTTACTAAATAATGTACTAGTACAACCAACTACAGACAGCATGTAAGAGTATTTGGTAGTTAAGATAATATTAAAGATAGCTATCACACAAAGAGATCACTAAGACTATTTAATAATGTTCTAATATAATTATAGGTTTTTAAAGTTTTCTTAAATTTAAGCCTTACTGTGCAAATTGTAAAAGTTATGCATTATTGAGAATTTTGGTAGAAAAAAAAGGTCTTCAAAATGGAAGACCTGCCAGCCAGTTGTATTTTAATTCTACAAAATAAAATCTATTTTGAAGTACTAAATATTAAAAAGTATATTGTATATTGGTTTACCAAAGGCTGTCATTCATCTAACATACCTGTGAAGAATCTCTCTCTCTCTCTCTCTCTCTCTCTCTCTCTCACACACACACACACACGCAAATGTGCACATGCACACAAAGTCATATATTTTTTATGTTTTAATATACTAACAGAGGGGAGGAAATTTAAAAGCACTGAATGCTTCTTCAACAAAGTCTTCTAGTACACAAACAAATTTACTTAACTTATTTGGCCTTATTTATTTTTATCAGCAATATTTTATAGCTTTTAAGTATAAATGTTTTGCATATATTTTATTACATTTTTTCTAATTTTATGATTTTAGATGTTACAAAGTTTAAAATTTTCATTTTACAATACGTAGTTGTTAGTATCACAAATGTAGTTAAATTTGTGATTCTGACTAAAATAGAGTTACATGGTCTATATTTACCTTCCCACAGGAAACTTTTTTTTTTTTTAATTGGACAATATGCATGCAAAAATATTGTAGTTCAAGTAATTTGACATCAGGCAATGAAATACACCAATCCCTGAGAGGTGAGAAGAAAAAGAAAAGTGGGCACTCTGATTGCCACTGTGTCAAGAGTTTCCAGGCCAACTCATAGGGAAGGGGAACCCAAGCAAACACTAAGGACTCCCAGGATGTAGGTAATGAAGTTGCAGATAGATTAGGGAAGGCGTTTGTAAGAGAGTACTGGAGAGAAGGGAGCTGCATTTATTTAATGGATAAAAACTTTCATTATCTCCCTTGTGGCTGTTTTTCCAACTTCATTTCACAAAACACTCTCCCTTGTTTACTGTACTCCTCTTCCCAGTGGCTTGAACAGAAATAGGCAGCTTCGGCTATTTGCAGTTGTTAACCTTTACTCTGAAGATGCTCCTGTGCCAGATAGCCTTCTTGCTAACTTTCTAATCTCTGTTATATCTCCACTTGAATTTCCCCTCACAAATTCATCTTTTTTGGACATTCCATCAAAAAAACAGAGTGCCCCACCTCTGCCACAACTCTTCTCTCCCTCACCTTGCTTTTATTTTCTTTGCATCTTTTCTCATTACCAGAAATTATGCTAAATAATTACTTCCTGAAATTATCCATTAAAACAACCATGCAAACTCTATTACTGGCACTACAATTGTGCCTGACATCTAGCGAGATCAGTAGATATTTTTGAATTATAAATAAATGAAAATAAAAGTTATAGTAGCATCAATATTATATGACCAAACTTTTGTTTGTATATTTGTATTTATTGATATATAAAAGCACATATGCATATGTGTGTACATGTTTGTCATGAAAATATTTGAATGCATTTTGAAATTCTGCATTGTGTAACATGTCTTATAAAAACAGTAGTATAATTGAAACAAATTACTAATGTTGTAGGTCTAATAAAGATGAAAATATTATTTAAATCTAAAATGTAGCTGCAGCCTGAAATTTGTGTAACGTTGTAAGAAATTAATTCATTTATATTCTATTGGAATTACGTTGTTTCCAATATATAAAAAAATATATATTGTAATATAGAACATATGGAATATGTAAATATTTTTTAATAATATAAGTAACCCTCTTTTTTCTCTTCAATATCATTATTACTCTCTTTAAAAAGAGAAAAGATTGAAATTTGTTTCAGTGTCTTCAAAGCTAGCAAATATATCTCTGCCTATTAAATGTATATGTGATTAGTGTGAATAGATAGATATTTCCCTGGGGAAGTCAATATTATGTTGACTGATACATAGTGTCCCTGGAATTCCTGAGGGACTGTAAGGGTTATAATAGGTGTCTGCAACCAGGGCTGACATTTCTACTTCCTGGGCTTTTGATCACTTAGCAATATAAACAACAAGCTTGTACTTAAGCTCTACTTACTCCTAATTTTTAATAATCTGTTTTCTTTTGTTGTTTTTGTTTTTTTTGTTTTTTTTTTGTTTTTTTAGTTTTGCTGGCTTTTCTGAGGGGAGCAATGGGATACATTTGAATAACCTTAGTTCATGAACGCTATTATGACCAGTGGCCAATTTTCAAGTGTTATAAATCTTGACTACTTTGTTCATATTTTGAATCAGGTACGCTACTCAGCTGTACCAGCATCTTTTAATTGCTTGGCAAAAGTAGCAAACATCTGCTCAGACACAAGGTGGTTTGAATTAGCAATCAAAATAGATAATACTTTGTATTTTCAGATGCAGCAGAATTCAGTAGGTTGAATATATCTGTATTATGTATCAAAAGATTACTATTTTATTTAAAAGTGGCATAGTGTTATAAAAAGTGCTGTTTAAATTCTTAAATGGAAAATACTTTTTAAAAGATTCTCAATATGCATATATACATAGATACATATATACACATATATATGAGGGAAACTGCAATATTGCTAAAAACTATGGTTGTGAAAATATTCTGCACATATGTTTACACGTTAAAATATTTTCTAGGTGAATTCTGAAAATGCTACTTGCAAATGATACTATAAGTCACTTTACTTTTCTCCACATTATAGGTTTTACTTTGCTTAGCATTATAAATTTGTTCTACAGTGGCTGATCATGGAAAAGAAAAAAAAATTAAACATATTTTTTATTGGCATGCATTACCCGTGATAAAGAATTTCTTCACGGGCCGGCCGAAAGGCGCGGTGGTTACCCGCTGGCTTAGGAAGCCAGTGGCCCCATATGAGGGACAGTGACACTGTGCTCAAAAAAAAAAAAACATGTTCTTCAAATGAAGTAATTTTTAGTTTTGCTGTATAATACAGTAAGGCTTTTAAAAAAGCCATGCTAAATTTCTGTTAGGTTTTTCAGGAAGAAAATTGGATAAATGCTCCTTTGATATGAATTCTAGCTTAATAAAAATTGAAATCTTGGTAAAGATAATATTATTGGAACTTCTTACCTGGAATTTACTACAATGATGGATAAATGTCATATAATAAGATATAGTTGTGTTCTAATTGTATAAGACAATATTCCAGCAAGAAATGGAAAATCATTAACAAAAATGAATGGTTCCAATGTTAGAAACATAAACTGCCGAGAGAGTACATCCATTGCCAGCCATATTTTCAGAAACATTCATCCTGGGCAAAGTTTTCGTTTGTTTAATCATCTTCATTTAATCTATTGAAACTCAGATTACTATTGGTTTATTTTGATCATGTCAGCTTTGTTCTTTGTGGAAAGGGTCTTTTCAATTCAATTGATTCTTGTGTGCATGAAGAAAAATACTGCACTGTAAATGACATTCATATTAATACAAAAGACAACATTTTGTATCTGTTACATTAAGCAAACTATAGTAATAATCTTAATGGTAAAGACTTGAAGGTACACTATATGTTCAATCAAGATGCTGTTTTATGGAAAGTCACAAAAGAACAAGTATAAAAACCATAAAATTATTTATCCTTTGGAAATAATACAAAATATAGAGAAGTATGACTTTATCCTTCAGGTTTGTCATATCATTATTTGAGATAATATTGGTTTTAAAAATCTAATGTATAGTAGAGCATGGTTAAATCTCTTTATCACTTGGAATTCCATGTCCATTAAAAATAAAATTACATGCATGTCCTTTTAGGGAGACCACTTCATGGACGGTGTAGTGGCCTTTCCACTGCACTGTACATCTGAAGCTGCCACTGAACAATATTATATGTCAGCTGTAATTTGGCACATGTGTGGTCATGGGATGTGGAGTGGAGTGTGGGGATGGAGTCAATGGAATTGTAAAATGTATGATATTGGGGGTGGGGGGTAGGGAAGGGCAGAGGGGGGAGTCACTTTGTAAGGGGTGAAAAAAAAAACTATTGCATTGTTTTGTACATCTGTAACTAATAATAATAATAATAATAATAAAATAAAATTATGAAATTGTAGCAAAATGAAAATGTATATAATACAAAAACAAAACAAATAAAAAAAAATGGACACAAAACCTTATTCTTTAGTAGATTTACCTTCTTTATCTCCAGACCTACGCCCTTGCCTATGGGTTCTGCTGCTCCCTTGAGGAAAATATCTCTGTTTAACAGTAGCATCCTGTGTGCATATGGATAAATGTTCCAAGATAAACTCAACAATATGTAGAGATAAGTAGGTTTTCTTTTGTTCATTATGTTTTTGTTTAAATCAGGTCCCCTACTACAAGAGGGAAAATGCATGACTTGGAATAAGGTGTATGCAAGCCAAAATATCGTAACGAACAGTGTTTATGGTGAAATCAGTCTTCAACATAATAGATTTTTATAATTTGCATTGGACAATTATTTGCATTGGCCTGTCTCTGATATTTTATGCACCAAGTGACATTCTAGTTTTATGGCAAGCTGCTACCTTTTCCTGTTTATGAATCCATTCATTTCCTGTAACAAAATCCATTTCCTGTAACAAAATCAACAGAAATCTGTTTTCTCACAGAGGCTAGGTATCCAACTCAAGCAGAGTGTGCCCCCTCTCAGGCCTCAGGGAGAGAATCCATTAAATACCTCTTACAGTTTTTGGTAGCTGGCAGGATGGTGTTTGTTGATTTGTGCCTGCATCACTCCAGTCTTCACTTTGTCTTTCACTCTTTGTGTCTGTTCCCCAGATTTCTGTGTCTTTCTCTGATAAGGATACATGTGATTGCATTTAGGCCCTCTTCAATAAAACGGAAGAATCTCCTCCACTCTAGTTCTTTAATTTAATCAAATGGTTTGCCATATAGGATAATATTCACTCTTTTGTCATATTTGGTGATATTTTCATGTTCTGCAATTAGAACATAGACATATCTTATAGGCTGCGATTTAGCCTATTATAATCACCAATTTTATTTTTCAAAATGGGTTTGGAGAACATTATTTAAAACATTCTGTATCGGGACCTACCTACCCTCCTACGCAAATAAAACCAATCAAATGTACTAAACCAGTATGTGAAAAAGTGAATGCATGATTGAATTTATAATCAACAAAATTTGTATGCAATTATAAACACAGAAATCACCATATTAACATAATTCATTTCCCTCCATGATGACATCAGTCTGCAATGTCTACGACCTCCACCCTCAGTACGTTCTACATTATGGGGAGACGTCAACTTCTCAATGGCCAAGTGCAGCATGAGCAGAACATGCATGATAGGGAGCGTGTTAGTCTTCTGTGGCTGTTGTAACAATTTATCACAAGCATGATGGCTTAAAACAATTCTGGAGGCCAGATTTTGGCAAAGTCATGGTTACATCTACAAAATCAGGGTATTGGCAAAGCCATGCTTCCTCCAGAGGCCATGGGACAGATCTGCTTTTTCTTTTTTTTTTTTTTTTTTTTTTAGCTGGGCCATCCTGCCACCTGTTGGCAGCTCAGTGGCAGCTCAGCTTGGGCTGGGCATTGAACTGCTATTGCTCAGAATTCAGCTCACACTCATGAGGGAAGCTCTTCACCAACTGAGCCACTTGGCCAGCCCCAAGAGATCTGTTTTTTGTTCCCTCTAACTTCTGGTGCTGCTGGTGTGCCTTGCTGTATCTTGGTTTGTGGCCATATCACTCCAATCTCTGCCTCTGTTCTCACATTACCTCTTCTTTCTGTGTGGATCAAACATCCCCTCTGCTCTCTTTTCTAAGGACATTTGTGACTGGATATAGGGATCAACAGGATAATCCAGAATAATCTTATAGAAATTCTTAATTTAGCCACATCTTAAAAAGATTTTATATAAGATAAAATTCAGTTTCCAGGTATCAGGCTGTAGACATATCTTTGGGAGCCATAATCACACCACAGTGTATATCAAAGAGGGTGCTGTCAAGCATTAGCACAAAATGGGGCAACTTCTGGTTAAATACATCTTCTGAAGCTTGATCTAACATATTGCTACTCCCCAGCCAACCCACCCTTGAAGGTTTACAACATGTTTTCACTTCAGATTCAATGTTGGTCTTTGATTTTTCCATGTTTTTAGTACTGGCTCGAGCTCCTGTGATGGTTGAATTTCATTTACCGGACATATCTTGAATCAGCTCATTGTTGTGAGTGTCACTTCACATTGTGTCTAATGTAGAAATTTATACAAATATAATTCTGCTCTTTATAACCCAATCATTGATATAGGACACTTAGTCAATAATCTGTTATTTTTTGTATGCACCTACTGGCAGGGTATGAAGGGAAAGTTAGAGATTTTGACATTATTTGTCCAATTAAAAATTACAAATGCCACTGAGACTGTCACAGGTAGGATAAAGATACTTGTATTTATAAAGAATAATGATGGAGTTGGAAATTCTATAATCATACTCTGAGTAAAGACATCCTGAGCTGAAATCTGACTATTTGACTTTGAACAATTATTTTTACTATTATAAAGCTTACTTCCATCATCTATTATATATAATGTGTTGATATCTGTTAGATCTACAGAAAAGTGATTATTATGAGGATTTGTTGAATGAATAAAGACAATCGATGAGACGTATACATACTAGAACTACCGGATCAGTGATTTTGGGGAGACCAGAACAGTAGCCTATTGTTCTCTAAGACTGCAAAAAGGGGTGCAGCAGAGTCAGGCACCAGGAGCCAAGAGGGGTTTCCAGACATTTGAAGAAAAAAGAAAAATAAGTACCCATGTCATAAAATTTTAGGGTCTATATATCTTTATATTTACATGTACACACACATATATATATGCATATGTACATGCATATACATATTCCAACTATTCATATTCAAATATAGTGTCAAAGTAGGTATACATAGTTTTAAAAGATTTTTGAAACTAAAGATAAACTTACAATTTATGAAATTCTTTATTATGAGCACACAATGAAACCTACCTATTTACTTTTGCATTGTAGTGGTTGCGTGGACACAAAGAAAGGGTTCCCTCAGCCACAACAAATACAGCTCGATCTGTGTGACTGAAAGCTCCTCCATGCCAGGTTTTATGGTATCCAAGTTTCAGTCAAATGATTTAGCGCGTCTATTCCTGGCTACATTCTGTGCCAAGTCATTTTTTAATCCAAAATAATTCCAAGCCTGCCTGTTTCTTCCTTGAAATGATTGAGTTATTATGGCATGTACCATATATTAATAATGTTATATTTTGTTGGTAAGGCAAGTTCAATTAAATTTGAGGACATATCACGACAGGAGGAAATGTGATTCAAGACCTTTCTAAAGCAGGAAATATAGTTCAGTTTTAGAGAAATGGCCAGGAATCACAGATAAAATATTTCGTAATATATAAAATCAGGTTGAATATACCTTGAAATAAGTTTATAATGTAATGAGATTAATTCCTTTGCAAAATTAGAAGAAATATACCCCTAGCTGGGAGAAAAAGTGAATGGCTTAATGTGAGAAGAAATCCTATCCTTGCTTATCGTCCATGCCAAAGGTGTAAAAACCCATTTTAAGATTTGGTTTTGTCTCTTCACAGTATACCTGACTGACGCAGTGAGTTAGGGTAAATTTTCTGAAAAACTTTGAAGCATAAACTCACAATTGTGGTACTACTCTCTAATATATCTGAACATTTCACTGGTCTTTCAGGAGGTTTGAGTCTATGTATTGGGGTTTGTATATATTTAAAGGGAGAAAACAAATTATTTCCCCTTGTATTTTAAAATTGAGTAAAATTATATAACTAGTTAATGATCATGTCTCTACAGACAAGAAAAATATACTTGATCTTTTATTTGAGCTACCTCAACTCTTAACAAATAGATAAAGACTGATTTTGCATAACTTGAGAAGGACAAACCAGAATAATCAACCATTCAAAATTTGATGTTTTCCCTAGCTGTTGGAAAATTCTGTTAATACCACCACTTTTTGTAGAGTGTCAACAGACACACTTATAAAGTGAAGAGCACTGATATTTAAAGAAAAAACATGTTTTTAATGCACAAATCTTGAGGACAAATCTTGAGCACTCTTTTCAAATTTTTAAACTTTATATATCTTATGATTATAATGTAGATTTAATGATTTTTTTCTACCAAATACCATTTACATACCACCAATCCTTCCAGTTCACACTATTGTGGTGTTTGCTGGCTTCTTCTGCTGTAAAGTGAAAACTTTCCCGTTTGCAATTAATAAGTATTTTGGAGGAGGCAATTTGAGATGATGACAATAGTTTGACTCCCTTTAAATTTTTGTCTTGCAGCAATTATGATAGCGGTGTTCTAATGCAGTATTCTGCCTTTCCTCATTCCTTTCACATTGAGTGGAAATCTTCCACAAGGGAAAACTGTCACTCTCCTCTGTATATTTATTTACTCATTGATTGGTAACAATGGTTTTATAGAATTTATTTGATGGATTATAATCGAGAGTTATGGCTATTTTGCTGTTCAAATCATTTTAGGTTTGACCTTTGGGAGCACTCAGTTGGATCTTTCACCCTCTGTATAGCATCCCTTCCTCTGTTGTGAGTGCTTCCTCACTTCCTGCCATCTTACTATTCTCCATGCTCATGTCATATTTCCCTCTTGGACTGAGGTTAGTTCTTTCTCCAAGGAGTCCTGTAAAAATACATTTCCATAATCTCTGCATTTAGGAAATATGCCAAAATACATCTAGGCATGTGACTGTTTTCTTTATGTTTTTTCCTCTTCCTGGGTTGAGAAATATGTGTTGGTATTATTGAAGATTTAAGAAATTCTTTAGCACAGGAATTTTTGTTGTTCTTGTTCTATATACCTCCTTTCCTTCTTTTTGTAACTTGGATTAGATTGATTATTCATGTGCTTTATTTTTTCTCATTTAAAAATAATCTATTTGATTTTCTGCACTAACATTTGATAATTTGTCACTCAGATGTTCTGCCTCAAAAATGTATTCTTTAGTATGTACAATTTTCATTTCAATTTATTTCTATATAATTTTTTCTGGCAGTCATCAATTTTAGTTTCAAAGCAATATGGCCTCTATTTTCTGGTAACAGCATAATTTTGATTTTATATGAGATAGTATTGTTTGTTACTTTCAGGGTATTAATTTTATTTATGTAAACTGTATACTACTTTCCCAGTACCCTTTGTTTTATTTTTCCCTTGAAAGTTTGTTGTACTTATTTTTCCTTCATATTGTCAACTTCCCTCAATTGTCAGTTTTACCTTTAGTTGATAATATTTATAAATAGGGGCTTCTACTGAGACATATTGTCTGCTTGCATATATTCCCTTAGTGTAAATACCACTTTTTGATTTTCTGGCAGTGATTATAGAAGGTCTGCTAGTAGTGAGCTAGTGGTGTGAAGGCATAGGATGTTTTTAAGAAGATGAGAGAAAACAGCCTTTTGGAGGGGGGATAGACGTTTCATATGGGCAAGATATCCAGGGGTTTTGCTTAGGCCTCAGGTTCTACTGGGGGTCTGCAGAAACCTGTTTCTCCAATGTAGATTGGCGTGTATATAGTTTTATATGGGAGAGTGGGAGGAAAATGAAGAAAAAAGCCTACAAAGAGAAACAGGTGACAGATACAGCTCTTTTACAGCCCTTTAAACATTTACCCTGCCAAAAGCCCCAGGTCACTTCCAAAAGACAAAAAAATCAAGTAAAACAAAGCAACAAGACACAGAAGAAACAAACAAACAAAAATCTTACTGTTTGTCTGCCTCTCATCTTGAAGCTACTGCAATCATTATCTGAAGGTGGAAGGACTCACATTTTTTTGAGGCTGGGTGGTGAGGGCGGCTGGGGGAGATAGAGACTGTTCTTTTCCTTATACGAAATAGCAGGTTTCTGCTCTACTGAATTTAACTACCTCTGTAATCATCATATGTATTATATTTCAAAAAAGACCTGCTTCTGTGGGTAAGATGTACCCATTATGATTTTTTCCACAATGGAATTTGTGCTGATTTTAAAAAATATTTATTATGTGACTTTAATGGGACTCTGGTAGGAGGAATGATAATCATCTATGTTCAGTCAACCATCTTTAAACTAGGAATAACCACTGCATTTTAAAGGAAGTCAAAATCAGAATAAAAACAGTTAACCATAAAGATAAAGAAAATTATATTACTTTTTCGAAATAGTCTGAACTTTATTAGCTTTTAATGAGATTTTCTAGTGCAAAGTTATTTTCAATTTTACTCAATTGTATATGTTTTGTTTTGCTTTGTTTTAAGGAAAAGCAGTACTTTCTTCATTACTTTGGATTTCGGATATTTCTGGTTTTATTGCTTGCATAAACAATCAGGGAAATATTAGGTTTTGGTTATTTTGTTAGTGATTTTTTTTGGTGCTATAAAGTCAAAATGCTAGAGGGAAAAAAAAGGCAGCCCATGAGCTATATTTAGCCAGCAAATATGCCTGTTTCGCCCATAAATTGTTCACTATAACTATTTTCCATATTTTAAAACTTGAAAATTTATTTCATGTCCAGATTTCCAGCTTTTTTTTAAAACAAATTCAACAAACTTGGCAATAGTCATAAAATTCAATTATCATGTGGGAAAATTAGCTGGAGCTAACTAAACATTATACTTTTAAAACAATATCAGCTCTTCAATTTGTGACAACTTTTAGTACTCCTTATTGAAGATCTAACAAATATTTGCACAGTAAAAGATAACCCATTTCTACCAATTACATCCCTTATCTGACTTTATTAGGGATTTAACTTTGCAACAATTTCTACAATGGAATAAGATGAAGCAAATTACTGTATATTAAAAGTTTCTGTGTGTGTGTGTGTGTATGTATGTATGTATTATATATTATATATATTTCTCTTTTATAGGGAAGAGAAAAGGGAAGACAAGACCTATAAGTTTGGAGAAATATTTTGCTTTACACCACTAGTGTTAATTCACATTATATTTAAATATTGCTATTGAGAGCAGCAATAAAATTAGTAAAGTGACATTGTTCTCCGACTGCTATTTTTTTAGTATTACTGAAAATTACTTTTCCTGTGGCATCAACTGCCAATTAGTAACCGCCAGATGATAGCTATCTTCTTACTTTTCAATTTTTACTAGAGATAATTCTCATATAGTGCTGCTCCTTTAACAGTCACCTTTACCATGTGAGATACATATAAAAGTAATTAAATTTAATAGTCTCATTGCTTTTAAGGAAAGCCATATGGTGTACTTCAATTGCAAATCCTAATTGAAGTCAATGAGATTTTATGTAGAAAATACTTTTGGAAAATGTGACTGTGTAATCAAATATATATATACAACTCACCACTTTCACTTGAGAGAAGCTTTGCCCAATACCTTTTCTTATTGTCTTTTTCATGAATACCCAAAAGCATTATAGCTGAACCATGTTTTGCCATTAAGAAAAAACACGAACTTTAAAATTAATGATGATAGTTGGTTGTGTATGTCCAATGCATCTTTTTCACAACCTCTCTATCTAAATTTTAATATTGCAATAATTCCTGGACCTGTGTCTTGGGTTATAAGAGCAGTATATAACTGAGACATGGCCCAATCCATTCACATTTATTTGTTCTATTATACACTATAAAATGAAAACTCCATTAAAAAAGCTGTAAATACTGTGAAAGAAAAAATAAGAAGAACAAAACATGGAAATAGCCATAGCTTTACTGGTTTTCCTTATTTAGAATACATGTTTCATGTTTCCAAAGCATATTTGAAAAAGAGAGTATGCATATAAGTCACCAACGATGTAAATTAATGGCACTACAGAAGGAGGAAAACAATGTATTCTGTCACCCTCTAGACTCTGGTCATATTCTTATATTCAATTTGGAACACACTGGACTTGCATGGTATTTTTTATCTGCCCCTGGTTAAGGGTAACTGTGTAAGGCCAGCTCAGGTGTCCAGGGGGAGGAGGAAGCGATGAGAAGAGGAGGAAGGGGCTATCCATTCAGCAAAATGTCGCAAGACTGCTGTAGGTTGAGATTCTGGTATTTAGGTATAGTTAAGCAGTAATCATGGAGCTGAAATCACAGAATATTACTGAGTTCTGTACTATGCTAAAAGGCTTATAATGTGAAAAAACTTTTAAGTCTGATATAATCCCATATGTTCATTTTTTCTTTTACTTCCCTTGCCCGTAGGGATGTATCAGTAAAAATATTGCTCCGGGTAATGTCTGCAAATGTACTCCCTATATTTTCATTTAGGATTTTTATGGTTTCAGGTCTTACATTTAAGTCTTTAATCCATTTTGAATTTGTTCTTGTATAAGGCGTAAGGAGATGATCCAGTTTCATTTTTTTGCATGTGTCAGTCCAATTTTCCCAGCACCATTTATTGAATAGACTATCTTTACTCCAGTGTAAATTCTTGCTTCCCTTGTCATAGATTAACTGTCCGTAAATGCTTGGATTTATTTCTGGGCTCTCTGTTCTGTTCCACTGATCGATGTGCCTGTTTTTATGCCAATACCAAACTGTCTTGATTACTGTGGCCTTGTAGTAGGTTTTGATGTCTGGTAGCGTGATCCC
Source organism: Aselliscus stoliczkanus (assembly GCA_033961575.1). Classification (NCBI taxonomy): domain Eukaryota; kingdom Metazoa; phylum Chordata; class Mammalia; order Chiroptera; family Hipposideridae; genus Aselliscus; species Aselliscus stoliczkanus. Next base: position 95,089,433 of record CM066728.1, on the reverse strand, counting down.
CGACTTTGTTTTTATTCCTCAGAATTGCCGAGGCTATTCTGGGTCTTTTATGATTCCATATAAACTTTAGGATTATATTTTTCTATTTCTGTGAAAAATATAGTTTGGTAGGAACTCAACACCAAAAAAACAAACAACCCAATTGAAAAATGGGCAGAAGATATGAAGAGACATTTCTCTAAAGAGGACATACAGATGGCCAACAGGCATATGAAAAAAGTTCAACCTCACTGGTCATTAGGAAATGCAAATAAAAACCACCATGAGATACCACCTCACTCCAGTCAGAATGGCTATCATCAACAAATCAACAAACAACAAGTGCTGGCGGGGCTGTGGGGAAAAGGGGACCCTGCTGCACTGTTGGTGGGACTGCAGATTGGTGCAGCCACTATGGAAGTCAGTATGGAGGTATCTCAAAAGAACTGGAAATAGAGCTACCTTTTGACCCAGCAATTCCACTCCTAGGTATTTATCCTGAAAAAAACCAAGACACTTATTCAAAAAAAAGTTATGCACCCCGATGTTCATAGCAGCACAATTTACAATAGCTAAGACTTGAAACAACCAAAATGCCCGTCAGTAGATGACTGGATTAAGAAACTGTGGTATATTTATACAATGGAGTATTACTCCGCTATAAAGAAAGAATGAAATCGTGCCATTTGCAATGATATGGATGGACCTAGAGACTATAATGTTGAGTGAAGTAAGTCAGTCAGAGAAAGGACAAATACCATATGATCTCACTTATATGTGGAATATGAAAAACTGTATGAATGAGCAAAGTAAAGCAGAAACTGTCTCATAGATATAGAGGAAAAATCAGGGTTGCTAATTTGGAGAGGAATGGGAATGAGGGAGAAAGGGGAAGGGATTAGACAGCAAAAATAGGCAACTACAATATTGCTACTGGGATAGGAAAAACAGTTTGGGAATATAATTAATAATGTTGTAAATATTCTGTGGAATGTCAGATGATCATAGGTCTTGTTAGGGAGACCATTTCATGGATGGAGTAGAGGTTTGATCACTGCACTGTATTACTAAAATGGAGGTGGTATACCTAATGTAATTGAATATATATAGATAGTCACGGAGGTGGATTATACTGTGGAAGAGAGTCAGAGGAAGAGTAATAGATATGTATGATATGGGGGGTGTGGGGGGTGTATTGGGGGTGGGGGTTTGTCACTTTGGGGGGTAAAATGTATAACTATTGCACTGTGTTGTACACCTGAAACTATTGGGGGTGGGGGGGTTGTCACTTTGAGGGGTAAAATGTATAACTATTGCACTGTGTTGTACACCTGAAACTAATTAAAAATAAAATAAAATTTAAAAAAAAAAAAAAAAAAAAAAAAAAAAAAAAAAAAAAATAAAAGGCTTATAATGAATGTCAATGTCTGAAGATGAGGAGGATATCTACAGTATCTCAGAAGGGTTGTTTCCCTAATTCTAATTACTTAGTGGCCTAAGGACAGCATGTGTGCTGAATGCCTTTGAGAAGAAAAAATTTAAATAGATTCTTCATTACATATAAAGAGTAAGTTACTTCCAGAAAATAAATGATACTAGATTTGCTAAGATGAAAGTTCCATTTATTTATTTGCTTATTTCTCATAAAAATATCTTTGTATTCAAAAGGGGATATTCAAAGTTATGAAAATCTGCATTATGCTAATAGTAAAAGTGTTTCCCACACACATTTGGCAATCACATTGAGATATATGAAGATATGGTGTTATATACATACATCACACATAAAGCACATTAGTTATAGTAAGATACATGATTCAATATATTTTGTATTGTGTTATATGTAAGGAAGATAATTGTTGCAAGAATGTGTCAAATATTAAAATGCTAAATGGTTGCATCCAGTAGATGTTGATTGATGTATTGACTCTGTATTTAATCTGTTTGTGCTTTTATATGTGTTTTAAAATAAATTTTTAATTTTATAATAGTTTTAGATTTACAGAAAAGTTGCAAAGGTAATACAGAGTTTATATAAGTCACACTCACTTTCTTCTCATAAACAATTTGTATTAGTATGGTACATTTGTCACAACTAATGAAAACATATTGATACATTATTATCATTATAAATTTCATTGATACTTTATTCATACTTACTTAGTTTTAACCTAATGTCCTTTTTCTGTCTTATGATCTCATGAAGGATATAATATTGCATTTAGTTGTGTCTCCTTAAGGTCCTCTTGGCTGTGACCGTTTCTCAGATTTTCTTTCCCCAGTTTTTAATAACCTTGACAGTTTTAAAGGAATCTGGTCAGGTGTTTTGTAGCATGCCTCTCAGCTGGGATATGTGATGATGGTTTTTCTCATTATTAGACATGGTGTACATGTATTTCTGAGAGGAAGACCACAGAAATAAAGTGTCAGTCTTATCACATCTTATCAAGAACACCTGCCATGAACACGACTTATCACTGTGAGTAATTTGTTAATCTTGATAACTTGATGCAGGGACTATTAGCCAGGTTTCTTCATTGTAGCTTAACCCTCCCCACCCCTTTTCCATACTGTACCTTTGGAAGAAAATCACTATGTTCAACTCATGCTTAAGGAGTAGAGAATTATTCTCCTTCTCCTTGAGAACAAAGTTTCTATATAAAGTGTTTGGATGTCTTCTGTACAGATTGTCTTTTTTCTCACATGGAATCATTTATTTATTTATGGCAGCACAGACCTGTGGAATAATCAGTTCTTTGGATTATAGTTTAATACACCTTTGATTATTTTGCTTCTCAAATTGTCCAGCTTCAGCTTTTGCAAGCTCATTCAGTTGTCTCCTTTGTTTCTTTAATATGACTCCATCAATGTGTGTGTATTTAAACAATCCCTTACTCCTATCCCTATAAGATACTCCAACAACTAGACTGAAGAACAAAAAAGGACCAAAACTTGTCTGTTACCCTTCCCTGATTCCCCAATGCTGTTCCCCTCCCCTAATTCCCCAATAAAATCTTTAAAAAAATAAAAATAAAAAATACATACAACCCTAAAGAAAAAAAAAAGAGAAGTTCCAGGCTTATCTGGCATTTTCCCTGTCTTATCTCTAGAATCAGCTGTTTCTCCCAGGAGTTATAATTCCCTTTAATACTGGAGAATAACATTAGAAACTAAGATCTGGGAGCTGGATGTCCTCATTGCTGTGTGGATGCCCCATTTCTGGTCCCACACAGCTGACAGAGGAGGGTACTTACATCTGTACTTAACCTCACACAGTCCTGTATTCATATACTTGTAAGTATTCTGTGTGTAACTATTTGTATCTATATTAAACTCAACGTGCCTTTACACACGTTTAGGTTTGTAATCCATTACCAAGAGTGTTATTCTAGCCTCATCCCCTTATTTATCTGCAACCTTTTTCTCCAGTGGTGAGAAACCTGATCTCACAACTTGCCATCTAGTTGTTTAATTGTTCAGTTCTGTTATGTATGTACAGTGGTTTAAAAAATGTTAACCCATATCCCAGATAATGTGTATTTTAAAAATTACTACCTCAAAGTATTATTGAAATAGTTGGGAAACCAGGTTAAAAAAAACAAACATATACATTCAATATGTTTTATCCAACCATTTGATGGATTGTTAATATTAAATGTAGCTCTCTTAAGGCTACATGCTTATCTCTAGGCAGGCCTGAAAGTCTGGTGGTTTCTTTTAGCCAAATAAGTAGAGGTGGGCTAGATATTGTTTATAACATGCTGTTAAAGTTTTAAATCCCACTGACAAGCCCCAAAACCCATTATGTTATATTATACAAGTATGTGTCGATGGATAGCTTACGTCTGCTTTAAAGGGTTACAAAGCTGGGCTTGGCTTTGTAAGCAGCAAGACATAAAAAGACACTGCTGCAACCTTTTGCTTAAGCTTCTCAGCAGCAAAGATTTGCGCATATCTTGATGATTATAATCTGGATAAATGCATCCTAGGGAGCTGTGTGCACAAATCCCTTATTCCCCACGGTGTATCTTTGCTTGTTTTCTTCTGTGGTCCTTATTCCTTTAAGGTAGTCCCCTATGAGTATACTCAATTGAGTCTTGATACTCAATCATAGGACCCTGTGACAAAGGCTCCCTGGGCTATATGAAGAGGGATTTGCTGTAGTAATTCTGGTCTCATAGAGAAGTCAGGTAGTATATTATAACTGGGAATCAGGCAAAAATGGAGCTAAGAGAGCGCTGACCATAATGACTTCCTTTCCCTTACTAGCCTCTCTTCCTTATCATGAATCTAATGTACCTTACTCTTTTTATAGTTTGTCATTCTCTGATATTTAGGACACTTGATGAGAAAAAAAACAAAAACAAAGAAACAAAAAAACCCCACAAACTTTAGCTTAGCTTGTTGGTTTATTTCCCTGGGACAATTTTTGATTCAGGTCTATTAACCCTTTTTGGACATGAGTCACACACAACCAAACTGTTCGAGTCCACAAAGAGAAGGAAATGGATTGTCATTGGCCTAATCAGGGTCAAGTGATTGATTAGATGAATTCAACTCTGTACAAGATCAGAATTGAATTATTCTGGGAGGTTCCCCACCGCCACTGTGTGACTAGGAGGACAGATTCAATTTCTAAAAAATGAAGAAAGAATTGAATAAGCTCGTGCATTTATGCTGCATGGTTTCTGTGGCATCGGCAGTAAAATGTTTCTTATGCTTTTCACTTATAATTCCTGTAAATTTTGCGTTAGTTGTTCATGTGTTCTGAGCCCCTCTTGCATTTTTTTTAAACTGGCCTCATTTCCCAATTTAAAATATAAATTAAATTCAGATATTGGCTGTAATATTAACTATATATTGGTTTGTTGGAAAAGTCATGACATATTTTTCCTATGTTTTTCGTTGCAAAAATGCTTCATGACTTTTCCAACAAACCAATATATGGTCATAAGGTATGTTTTACATTCAATTTGTATTCATTTTTTAAATTTTTATGTTGTAAAATCTATCTTGCTTTTCATTTCTGATTTTTTTTTTCCATTGAATTTAATTTTAGGAAGTCACTTAAACCCTGTTTTGGTTAACCTTATTTTGTTTTTTATTTGATGACTTTTAAATTTAAAATGCTTAGATTACTAATTTCAGAGTTAGTTAATACTTATGTCTCTTTTGAGATTTTTTTATGAAATTATAAACTTTCTCCATTTTTTCTGTACAAATTCATGTGTGAGATTTCTATTTATTCCTTAATTAAAATATAATGTAAAATTGAATAATAATTTTTAGTTTGATGATTAGAAAGTTGAATTCAATTTTGGGAAAGAGATATTTTTTTCTTATGTTTTTGTAAACACTGCATATGTGTTCCTAAAATATCTGTATTATATGTATTTGCAAGAGCGTCTTGCTAAAAATAGAGTTGACATAGAACACTTCATTCCTGTTCAGTATTTTTCTTACTGCAAACCCAAGGAAAAATGCCTACCAGTCTTAAATGTCTTGGCTTCCTCATAAATAGATCAATGCTCTAGTAAATATAGCACCAAACCTAGAGGAAAAAATTTTAAGTTCAATGGGCTGAAGTGGATGTGGTTGAGATGTGTAGCTTTTGAATTATGAGAGAAAGATGGAAGCAAGGCATTATGCAGTTAAAGTTGTGTGACCCCAAAATCACAGAATGAAGCCCTAATCGCCTATATGATGGTGTTTGGAAATGGGGAGTTTGGAACATAATTAGGTTTAGAAGAGGTCCTGAAGGGGCAATCCTCATGATGGCGTTAGTGAAGTCGAGATTGGAGTGCTCTCTCTCTTTCTCTGTCTCTCTGTCTCTGTCTCTCTCTGTCTCTCTCTCTCTCTGTCTCTGTCTCTCTCTGTCTCTCTCTCTCTGTCTCTCTTTCTCTCTCTCTTTCTCATACAACAAGAAGACGGGCATTTGCAAATCAGGAAGGGGGCTCTTATCAAGAACCCAATCATGCTGGTGCTCAAATCTTGAATTTTAAGTCTCCAGAACTGTGAGAAATAAATGTCAGTTGTTTAGACCACCCATTTTGTTATCGTCACCTAAGCTAAGATAGGAATTAGTACCACACACGGGTTGCTGCTATAACAAATAACTAAAAATGTAGAAGTGGCTTTGAAACTGGGTAATGCATAGAGGCTGGAAGTGTTTTGAAGTGCAAGTGAGAAAAAGCCAAGATTGTCCTGAAGGGACTATTAGAGGTGAGTCTACTGAGGACTCAGAACGAAAAGAGGAAACTTGTAGATAAAGCTTCCACCCTCTTAGGCAATATGTAAATCATCATGAACAGAATGTTGGTAGAAATATGGAAAGTAAAGGCAACAATTCTGCTGAGGTTTCAGATGGAAACTTGTTATTAAAAACTGGAGGAAAGGTGACACTTTTTATAAAGTGGCAAAATACTTCGCTGAATTATGTTCTAGTTTTTGTAAAAGGTAAAACTCTGAAGTGATGAAATTGGATAATTACCTGAGGAGATTTCTAAGCAAAGTGTTGATAGAGCAGCTTGGTTTCTCCTGAGTGCTTACAGTAAAATGTGACAGGAGAGAAATAAATTGAAGATATAACTGTCAAGCCAAAAGGAGCTAACATATTCCTATTGCAAAAAAAAGTGAAAAGCTTGTTTTGAAGAGACATTAAGTGTATGACCTAGAAATCAGTTGATCACCAGGCCATTGATGTGACTCATGAACTGGATCAGCCATTTTAGCAGAGGATAAGAATAGAGATGGTATTATACCAACAAAGACAATGCCATTTCTAACTCAGAGGGATAAATCAAGACCAACAGCGTGAATGAAGACTGTTGGATTTCTTGGATTCCACTAGATAGGACATAGAGCTTTTCTGGTGTGGACAGGTGATCTTCCTCAAAAAAAAAAAAAGGGAAGAATGATGCCAAAGACAATTCAAAGGTAATTAGGGCTGTCACAGAGACCACAGGCCTAGGGATATGGCTATTTCCTCCTGTTTCAAATGGTGGAGCTGCCTTTCTGGTTTTGGTGGGCCAGTTGCCACTCCAGTGGGCTTGGAGGGCACAGCAATGAACCAAGGAGGGTTATTGATGTGTCTTAAAATCAAATGGGGCTATCCTTGCTAGCCCCATTGGACTTGCTTGAGAACTGTAGTCCCTCTTTCTTTCCCATTTCTCCATTTTAGAATGAGAATGTCTATCCTATGGCTGTCCCACCATTGTATTTTGGAAACACATAACTTTTTTGATTTTACAGGTTTGCAGTGGAGAGTAATTTTGCCTCAAGATGAAATGCACCTTGAGGCTCACCCATATCCAATTTAGATAATATTTAGATGAGATTTAGGACCTTAGATTTTTACAGTGAATGTGGAATGAGTTAAAATGTGGGGGCTGTTGAGATGGAATATATGTACTTTATATGTGATGAGAACATGACTTTTGGAACACCATTGATGGAATGCTATGGACCAAATTGTGTCCCTCAAAATTCATATATTGAAGTCCTAATCCCCACTGTGATGGTATTTGAAGATGGAGCACTTGGGAAGTATTAGGGTTAGATGAGGTTGTGAGCATGGAGGCTTCAGGATGGGATTAGTGCCCTTATGACAAGAAATCAGAGAGTCATCTCTCTCCCTCGCTCCCTCTCTCCCTCTCTCCCTCCCCCTCCCTCCTTCACCCTCCCTCTCCCTACCTTTCTTCTTCCCTCTCTCTCTCTCCCTCTTTCCTTTTCTCCCTCTCTCCCTTTCTCTCTCTCCCTCTCCTTCTCCTCTCTTTCATAAGGATAGCAAGTAGCAGCCTTCTGTAAGCCAACAATAGGGCTCTCACCAGAGTCTGATCACGTTAGCACCCTGATTTCAGGCTTCTAGCCTCCAGGACTGAGAAGTAAATGTCTATTATTTAAGCCACCCAGCACATGGCATTGTGCTGAGCAAACTAACACAGAAGGACGCCATCATGCTTCAAATGAAATTTTGTATCATCAGGAAGTATTGAAAACTGTGATTCACTTTCCTCTTCTTTCTTTGCTGTGGTTTAAAATACAAATCCAGTGTTTGCTGTGCCTATTTCTCTCTCCGTTTATGAAGAAGAAGCTATTCCTATGTCTCCAAGTGAGACCAAATGCTATGAAGTGGTGTTGTGAGGTGCTAGGTATTATAGCCAACAATCTTCAATCCACTGCAAGTTTTTCAATTCCATTGAAAGCCTATAATGACTGTGTGACTTGATGTATTAAGCTTTTCTTTCTTCCTCCTTACTCTAAACTCTGTTTCCTAAGTGCAATGTGGATTCTGTTAGGACTAGTGCTCTAACTGGTTTCTTTCAGAATGTTTTATGAACTTCTCTTCAATTTATGACCTCTCTTTTTCTTTTGCTACTTGAGTTTTTGTGTACTGAAGATGCTTTTGGGGGGTATACTTTATTAAATACATTTATTGAGAAAAGTGGAAACATTTGGGAAGAAAGCACGCCACCCTCTTATAGAATTTCACCCAACAGTGAAATTCTATAAACAGGGGGATGAGAAACAGATGGGATGCTTGTATCCAATGTTTCCCCTCTCAGCAACTACATTTAGTTGGGTAGAAGGTTTCATGTTGAACTCATGTTTGTTAATGGCCCAGAGCATAGTGAAGTAATGAAAAATGACATATGACCTTATTTTCCATTTTGTCATTATTTACTGCGTGAAAACACATTTTATGCATTATAGAGGGTGCTGTGTTAAGGTAAGAAGGAAATACCTTGCTTGCTCTACAGAAAAACTTTACCAAAACTTTTTTGTTTTCAAGTAATCATCTCTATGTTTTTAAACAGCAGAAAAAAAAGAAGGCTCCAAACTCAACCATACTGTCATAAGTTTTCAATTTAAAAATATTTATGTGATTATAGTTATTCATGGCAGTAAAATTATATGCTTATTAATAATCACAGCTGTGTGTATAATTTTATATTATAACAAAATATGTCTAATAGGTACACTGTACATTTTATATACTATCAAGCAATCCTGTAGGGCACTCTAGGGTAAGACTCAAGGAATGATCCATCTATAAAAGTTCACCTTAATCTAAAGTATTTGTAGAGATAATTAGAATACTGGAGCTGTTCATTAACATTTCAAATCTCATTTAAATGTAAATGGTAATAGTCACTCTTTCTGCAACACTAGGTAGCTAGTGTCTTTCATGAGTAATAAGTAATTTGTTCCCCATTAGCTACAAGAAAGAATGAAGAGATAAATCAAAATCTGATAAGTCACAGTTAAAACGGTAACCTGTGTGGAAGGAAGAGTATACAAAACATTGTTTTCACTATTATTTCATTATTAAAAATACAGTCTGTTCACATTTCAACAGCTTTTGTATCAATTGGTCTGTGTTGTGGTATCTGTAATAAATGCATTTAACTACAAAAATATTTTTGTAAGATTATATGAAAAACTAGACAAAATTTTGCAATATCTTTTTTATAGCAACTTATATTTTAAAGGTCTAGAATGTAACCCTTTGCTTAGAAATAGATTGTAAGAAAAGACAAAAAAAATCATTAAAAATGCAAGTAATATATACCGCATAAAAAATGTTCTCATAATGATGTCATATAATTGTAGAAATAGATTTTAGGAATTCATATAAATAAGAAACTTGTTATTGTCCAGTCAACTGACCTTTTTGTTCATCAGCTTTATCTCATTCCTACTTATTCATTGCTCTTCAAGTAACTAGTAATTATTCTTTACAATGCTTTTTAAAAAATAATATTTTCTTAATTAAAACAATGTTCCTGTAGTCCTTCATAAAAAATATCTTCTATGTGTGTATATGTGTATGTTATAATGTGTGTGGAAAAAGTATATATTTACTATGGTATGAAACTTAATTATGAAAAATCACTATTTTATTAATCAGTTATTTGTTATAAAAACACTGCCATTTTCTCCAATAATTAATTCTCAATCAGTGATCACTACTTCATCTACTGAGTTTTGGGAGAAGGCAACATTATATCATGGTGAAAAGTATGAACTCAAGAGTTAGATTGTGTTCAAATCTTAGCTAAATTCAGGTTACTTATCCTCTCTGTACTTTAGTTCTCTCAGCAGGAAAGTGGGAATACTGATCTACCTGCCTTATGAAGTTGATGCAGTGATTAATTTAATACATATAAGTTGCTTAAAACATATTAAATATGTAGTACATGTTATCTCATGTTTTAATAACTTTTAATATTTAAAATCTGTAAACTTGTGTATGTGTAAATAGTCTGTCTGGTTTCCTTTCATGGGTAGGTAGTCACCATGTGAGGTTTTAGAATTATTTATTGCTTCAGTCAGAGGTCTAGATGTTAGGATGGACTGGTTATCAACTTTGTTCATATCACCTTCATGATATGATCTTCCCATTCTTGGCTCACCATTCAGAATCAAGGGTTCAAAAAACAGATATTGGTCAAAGGGTACAAATTTGCATTTAGAAGATGAATAAGTTCTAGAGATCTAATGCACAACATTGGGATTATAGTTGATACTGCATTAGTATAACTCAAAGTTGTTACAAGACTAGATCTTAAATATTCTCACCACAAAAAAAATATGATAATTGTACAACATGATAGAAGTGTTAGCTTATACTACGGTGGTAATCATACTGCAATATGTCAGTGTATCAAATCAACACATTGCACACCTTAAACTTATACAATATTATATGTCAATTATATCTCAGTTTTGAAAAAGTGGAATGGGATGAGGAGATAATTTTCACTATCAAATTGGAAAAAAATTAATACATAGTGTAGTTGAAGACATGGAGAAATAATCTCTCTCTAATATTATCTCTGGGTGTAATTTGATGTACTTTTTCTGGAGGACAATTGAGTGCTGTATATCCAAAGTCTTTAAAACATGTACACACTTTTTGAACAATTTTGTCCCCAATTATTTATTACTAGATTTTGTTTTGAAATTTTCTTCATAAATTTGTTTCTAATAGGGAAAAATTGGGAACACCCTGCCTTTCTTCAAAATTCCAACAGTAGGCATTTGGCTAAATAAGTTATGTTTTCTCCAGACTGCAAAATATTTGGGAGCTCTTAATACTGATGTTGTGAATGTTTATGGACAAGAGAAAAGGCTCAACAATGTATGCAAATGGGAAAACAAGCCAAGGAGTCATATGTTGAGCTTAACCTCATTTGTTTTTCTGTTTGTTAAAGATAGCAGTTGAAAGTGGACAAGAACTGCCAAACAGCATCACTAGGGGTTCCTCTTTGCGATGGGTGGTGAGGATGTCTGTGGGTGGGGAGGTCAACTTCCATGCGGTCTCTAAGCTGCTCAGCCAGATGGTGCCAGCATCCCCTTATAATGTAACATTCTTATTCCAGAGGTTGGAGAATCCAAAGAAAAAAAACACTGTATTTTCCAAGTTCCCTTGTAGCTCAGTAACCTCAGAAATCTTCCAATTTTAAAAATACTGCTTGGGAATGAAGTGTATCCCCTGCCTTCCAATTCATATATTGAAGCCCTAACTCCCCATCCTATGGTAATTGGAAATGGGGCCTTTGGGAGGTAATTAGGTTTAGATGAAGTCTTGAGGGTGGAGCCTCCTTATGAGATTAGTGCCCTTATAAACAGAGATACCGTGTGTAAGCTTGCTCTCCAGCCCTCTCTCAGCTAGGACACAGCAAGAAGGTGACCTTCTGCAAGCCAGGAAGAGAGTTCTTGCCAGGAACTGAATCAGCCAGAACGTTGATATTGAACTTCCCAACCTCCAGAACTGTGAGGAACAAAGGTTTGTTGTTTAAGCCAAAACAATAAGAGCAAAAAATAAAACAAAACAAAAAAAGGAAAACAGAGATTTTTCCTGATCAGTGCAGTTTGTAGTTAGCATCTAAGTCAGCCTAGGACTAAAACAGAGAGCTATCAAAACATTATGTGCAAATAATCATGTGACCCCCTTACCAAAAGCTCTACACTTAGCATGGTGACTAAATTGGCTGAATCTAAAGACAATGACATTGGTATATACTGCTTACCCTTCTGAAGATAAAGTGTTTTTAGGAGAAGCCATTAGCTTAAAATATGCGACTGTCTTTTTATTGTTTGTTCTATTTGTTATAGTCTATGGGCTATATTTAAAGGATTTCAATTGTGCTAATGCTTTTATGGCATGCCTATATTTCTTCTTATAGAGTGCTTTAATTAAAGGAGTCTAACTTTTATAAACATGAATACACATGTATATGAACTTTTATCATCTTATCCTTACTAAAAGAGTATTTTTTATATTTTGTATTTTCATATTTTCTGACAACATGATAGGCTAGTGATAGATAGGCAATAAATATGTATTTATCTTTTTGACATACTTGTTATTTCTGTTAATTTCTACTCTAATTTACTAGAGACATTTTCATTTGAAAAAATTTGCAAACGATGGATTTATTTTTTTACCTTTCATGATCACTATTAACATTAGATTTTGTTTGTCTTTGTTCTTGTTCCCTAATCTATTCAAAAAATAGTATCAGTGAGACTTAATATTATGAACATTAATCTTCCTTCTTGCAAAACTGCTCTGCAAACTATATAAATGGACATGAAGATGGACCCCTCAGATTGCATGTGGTTATTGGAATTCATTATTATGGACTTTATAACTAATGTGATGAAGCTGTACAAAGAAGAGTGTACCTTGGTATGTGCTCTCGGAAAGGCTATATACTGCACAGTAAAAACAATAAGTAATGCATTGAGGGTGTGTCTTTTCAAAATTGAAATTGTTCCCATCTTCTTCAGTTTGTCTCTTGAAATCAATTGTTCTCCATGTTGTTGAGGAAACTGAAAGCTGGAATTGAAATGTGAGGCTCTGTTACATGCTATGTAAACTTTCTAGTCAAGTGTCTTTTGGGTAGTTTTATGAATTCTGAACATAGAACCAACTGATATTGACTTAGTAGCTATAAAGCACTCACATGGATAACAGTTGTGAGATTGATACAAAGATACTCCCCAATACCTATGAAAATTAAAAAAAAAAAGGAAAAAGATTTATTTGGTGTTAAAATATGAGGAAGGAGATACTTACAATATTTTTTATGCCGGGATGGTTGCCAACTCATCGAAGTTTTAAGCTAATGAAAATTTTGTAGCACATGACAGACCTTATTAATGAAATTTAGATTTTTTTCATAAGATCCTTTTGTAATGGCTAAATAAGTAGAAAGAGAAAGCCAAAGTGACAGGGAAATGACAAAGATACTATCCTACTGCTGCTATAGAAAAAGTCTTGGCAAAAATGAAACCAATAACCAGGTAGGAGGGAGGCCCTAATCATATTACTTTAAGATTAGTATTGGAAATAAGAACTGGCTCACATTGTCATCCCAATTCTTTTATGAGACTTGAAAAATATAATAATCATTGTGTTATATTGGGACATCCTGAAATAAAATTTACATCTGTCTAGGCTCAGTGTAGGAATAAAGAATTATCAACTGAAACTAAGGATTACAGTGTCAACTAATTAGGACATAAACAGAAAAATAGCAGAAATAGCCTGAAAATTCTTTACTGTTTTGTATGCTTGCATTAAACAACTGGTGTCTAATAACTTCATAGGAGATACACCATTACCAAGGGCTTATTTGATAAGTATTAAATGATCAATAATTAGATGTGGTATTTAATATTTATTAAATATTAGTTATATAATTTTGCATAACAAATTATCGTAAACTTAGTGCTTAAAACAAAACATGTTTACTATCTCACACTTCCTGGAGGTTGAGAATCCGGTAATGGCTTTACTGGACCTAGTGTAGGATGTCTCACAAGGCTGCAATCAAGATGTCAGGGATAGAGGTCCATCTTAAAGCCTAACTTGAGAAGGATCTGCTTCCAAGCTTTTGTGACTTGGCAGAATTTAGTCAAAAAGGGCTGTGGGACAGAACTCTTCAGTTCCTTTTTGGTTGTTAGCTGGTGGCCTCAATTATTTTGACAAATGAGCTTCTTCAAATGCATCAGGCTTCATCAAAGTTTATAGGTAGAGAAGGCAATCCAAAGAGTCTTCTAGCAAGACAATAGTCAGAATTTCCTATAACTTAATCAAGTTTCCTATAACTAAGTGATAGTTCATCATGTTTGCTATATTCTGTTGGTTGGAATAAAGTACCTAGGCCAAGCCCACACTCCAAAGGAAGGCATTAAAAAGAGTCTGAAGGATATGGGGATCACCAGGAGCCATCTTAGAGGAAGCTGACTTCAAGGAATCACATAAATGAAGTAGATTTCCCTTCTTCAAGTGAGTAAAAGACACGGATAGAGACATCAATACAGAAAAGAGGAACTGTGTCCTTCCCTCTTCTGTTACAGCTTGCTAACCATGGTTGAAATTCTGTGAACATCAGCTATGTTGGATTTGCCATACTAGGTTAGACAATCAAGTTCACAAACTGATTCTAGAAGAAGTGCTACATGCCTCATTGCTAAATGTCACTATGGTCACCTTCAAAGCACTCCCCTTAGGAAGTTATGTGCCAATGTCCGTGCCTAATACACGCTTCGAAGCAATTTTGGAACTCTCTTTCTATAATGGCCATCAGAGCTGTGGTCATATTACCCTTGATGTTCTGAATGTCATCGACAAAATGTCTTCCTTTCAATATTTCCTTTCTCTTTTAGTAAAGAAAGAAGTCATTAGGGGCCATATCAGGTGAGCAGGGAGGGTTCCTATGTAGGTATTTGTTTACTGGCTAAAAACAAACAGTGTTGTGTGACCTCGTGCATTGTCATGATGCAAGAACCATGAATTGGTGAAAAGTTCAGGTCATCTAACTTTTTTATGCAGCCTTTTCAGCACTTCCAAGTAGTAAACTTGGTTCACTGCTTGTCCAGTTGGTACAAATTCATAATGAATAATCCCTCTGATATTGAAAAGGGTTAGCAACACCATCACAAGTTCAAATGTTCACAACAATTGTCAGACTTCATATGTCCTCCAGATCCATTCATGTGGGGCAAATATCTGAATTTCCTTCCTTTTTAAAACTGAATAATAATCCATGGTACATAATCACCACATTTAAAAAATGTATTCATATGATGACAGACATTTAGGTTGTTTCCATGTCTTTACTCTTATGAATAATGCAGCAATGATCACGGGAGGACAGCTATCTCTTCAGGATCCTGATATCAACTCTTTTGGATATTTATCCAGAATTGGGATTACTGTATCATATGGTAGTTCTGTTTTTGTAATTTTTTCATTAATCATCAAGGAAATACAAATCAAAGTCACGATATTACCTCAACACAAATTAGAATGGCTATTATCAAAAAGGCAAAAGATAACAAATGTTAGTTAGGATGTGAAGAAAAAAATCATATTCCTTGTTGGTGGGAATGTAAATTGGTACAACCATTATTGAATATACAGTGTTATGCTTTTGTGATGTTCTGTGACTAAATAATTGTGTGCCCTTGCACATGTCACTTAAGCTACCTGAGCCACAGTTTTCATACTTAAAGAATGCAGGTCATGGACTGAGTTGTTTCCATTGTCATTTTAAAATATTCTGTGCCTAAATAAACAGTCCACATATAAAACTTGACATGTTGATTTAAATAATCCCTATTTTTTACTTCTTACACTTCACTATATTTTAAACAGAATGGAAAAATCCCCTAGACTTCAAGTATACACCTACATAAACAGTAAAACAACCAACAGTGTTTTACAGAAAAAATTGCACTACCATTTTAACTGGATAATTTAAACTGAAATAAATGTTTATGTATGAAGAGAGGCTTGCCAGTTTGTATTTCTTTTAAAAATTCACTCTTACTTTTAAAAATATAGTCTGTAGCCATAGGAGGATATAATTATCTCTTCTACCATCTGTTAGGGAGTAGACTGTGAGTATAATTCTGGTTATTACTGGAAACAACAGTGTGCTAGCATAAATGTGAGCTTATAATGTGTAATAGTCATTAAAATATACTGATTCTTTGGTTTTTTTCATTTTCAGAAGTTATCACAAAAATGTTGGTTTTGCCTTTGGATACAAATTTTCACACCTCCACTCCCAATAATATTATTTCCTTTTGGAAATACTAAAAAAAAAAAAAAAGAAGAAGAATATGATCCAACAAACAAAGGGCCTTTACATATCAATATAATAATAAACAACTGAGCTATATTCATAAGATTTCTGTTGCATATTTGACATGGCTCTATTAATACATATTGAGAGGGTTGAGGAATAACAATTTTGTAGTTACTATTCAATATCCATGAAAGCATAATGGAAGCATGCTATGTGGCCAAGGGGAAAAGAGGTTTATACATTTGCCCATAAAATGATCTGTCTATTGAGCATAAAAGGATCTCTGAACTGACACTTTTCATATAAGGGAATTTGTTGTTTCATTTTATTGAATAAACTCAGTGGTTAAAGATATTGATGCTCTGGTAAAAGATTGTTTTCATAAGCAAGTCTTTCTAAATCAGTGATTTTTGTCATGCTTTACAAACCAGTAGGCTGCTTCTTGGATTCTGTATCCATCAAAAATCCACATTTGTTCCAAATATTACTACAATATAGTCACTTCAGTGAACTCTGTTCTCACTGCTTGCCAGGAGTTTTAGTCTAAACTTTCCCAAAATTTTGTGAGCTATTAAATTCATTGATTTTGAATTTGATCTCATCATAATTCTCTTTGAATTTTAAAGGAACACTCTATCCCTTTGCAATATCACACAAAAAGTAACTGATTCCACTATTCCTTTGTTTTCCTATCTTGGTGTTTATGTTGGGTTCAGATTTTGTACTTTCTAAACTAAAACTTCCATAATATGATGCTATTTCTTTTTCTATTCATATGTCATTGACAGTTATAGTTAAACATCTGCTTCTTGCTTGGCAAAGTGCCATTAGTTGCTAAGTTTCTTTCCCCCAAAATGACACTTTCTTCTTTGCTTGATTCTCTTGTACATCAGTAGTGTTTTGGTAGCCAATTCTGCCTGTCAATATGAAGTAATGGTTTTAGATGCATAGTAAAAGTAATTGATGCAAATGGAAGCAAATTCTAAGATTGTTTTTGAGGTGATTTGATATATTAGTTGACCCTATGTGGGTATATTAATATGGAACTAATTATTTTTTATAAAATCTTTATTGACATCATATTTTATTCTTAATATCTGAATCAGTCAAATGAACCAATAAAATATGTTAATATTAGAAGAGTCTAACAAATGGCTTAATTATGATTGTGTGAACAGGGTAGTTTTCTAGAACTGTAAGCAGTGGGGAACTTTAACCACCAGAGATCTAATGGGGCAAAAGGGAGAAGGGGAAGAAATGTTACTAGAATATGAAGAAAGAACTGCACAAAGAAAGATACTGTATGTAAGGTGTGACCTTCAAAAAGAGGATGCCACTGGAATGCACCGAACCCTCACAGATGGACGGAGCTGAGGCAGTAAACATCCCAGGCTCACTCACCTTCTTCCCTTCACTGCCCTGCTGGTCCGCCTCTTCAGTCATCAGTCACCAGCAAACAGAGAGCAAGGGAGCCTTTTGATTTAGTCAAGATATGTCAGTCTTCGGGAAGAAAAGTGAAGGTAGATTAATGGAAAATACCATGCATAACACACCTCTCCTGCACCACAACATCCACTGTTGTCCTCATTTTAGTTGAAAAATTGCATAGCAGAGGACACAAAAAGACCTGTCAACTATCAAGTCATCCTGATATAATTCACACAGTCTCATGTCTACTTGAAACCTAAAATGTTAGCTACTGTCATGCTCTGTACATAAACCAATAGGGAGATAAAGACCATTATAAATATCATAGACAGCTTCTTCTGTTTTCATTTCTTCATCTGTTCATGAGCCTGAGTTGGTAATCATCTCCCTTTGCTTCTACCAGCCTTTCCATACCCCCTTTATCTTCTACCAGCAACTTACCTTACAGCACGCTTTATGTGGTGAGTTGATTTAAACTAAACTTACATGAGTCCCTGATGCTCTGATTTTTACTGCCTTGCCATTGGACAAGGAATTATGAGAAGGCACTCTGGTTAATCCTCTATATTTCAGACACCCTCCTCCATCCCTGCAATGTCTAGCAGCAATTCACTTTACCTCTGGTCATTAGGATTCCGTGGCCAGTGTCACACATGTCTGCTTGTGTAGGAGGAAACCAATAGCCACCGAAGAGTGTCAATTTCAGATTTAGTGAAACAATGTTGTGTTCCCTATTAGAACCATTTGTTTAGGCCACTGGTGCTTTTAAATCAACTGAACTCAAAATCATGGTGCAGGAAGAAAAACAATTTTCATAGTTGTTGTTGTTTTGATAATAGTTATTGGAACACAGCTAGTTACATTTTTGTTTTGTTTTATTTCCTTAGTATGCTAGAGATGGCACTGTGTGCTGGGTTTCTGGTTTCAGACATGTCTGAAACCATCCTCTTAGATCACCGTTTAGTGTCCTATTTCCCAGTTAGCATGGTAGCACAGTTTCTCACAAGCCATTTTCCTGTCTTATAAAATGAGCTTATTCCAGGATGAATGATTTCTTTAGGCAAGAATCCAAAATAGGTTGTCTAGATGGAAGAAATCCTGTGTGGGATAAAATGGGGGTGGATACAATATCCTGCATGATCGTGAATGTCCATCCTGGCACAAGTGCTGCAGCCAGACAATGTAAATCTGTTTTCAGAATATGTGTCTATTTTAATGTTCAGAAAGCACCAACCCTCCATGATTAAAGGTGTCCAGTGTAATTATTCTGCTACTAGAAAGCCATCTGATTGCTTTTCACCCTACAACATCCATGGAATGGGCCACCTCTGGAGTTACATGTCAGCCTCTGCAGTCATGGGCACTTAGCAGTCATGAAAGACCATGTCATTTTATTGACCTTGATCCTGCAAATCGTGGCTAATCGGTACACAGTCTCACTGAGCATGGGAAGGAGCTGGACATTGACAAGATGGGCTTCAACATTTGCATTATTATTTAAGTCCTCTTCCCCATGTACATATGTTCTGGTGGGCATTAAAGAAAGAAACAACTTCTTTACACTCTGTTGCTAGCTTTTCAATTTTATTTTTCCAGGTCCGTAAACAGCAAGCCAAAATATTGGCCTCTGCCTGTGAATTACTACATATCAATAAGCAGAATACCATGCTGATTAAGCAGAAAATCAGGCTCTGTTTATTTCTCCTTCCTTTCAGTGTTCATAGGTAACATTCCACGAGGTCATAGAATGAGTTTAGGGTGTGATGACAAAACAGTAGTGTTATGGACTGAATTGCATCCCCCTAACATTCATGTATTGAAATGCTAACACTTAGTCCTCTGAATGTGACTGTATTTTGAAATAGAGCCTTTAAAGAGGTGATTAAGTTCAAATGAGGCCTTTAGGGAAGACTCAAATCTCACAGGCATTCTCCTAAGAAGAGGAAATTTGGGAACAAGGAAATACCAGGAATGTATGCACACAAGGAAAAGATCATGTGAGGACAGAGTGACAAAAGGGTCATCTGGAAGGCAAGGAAAGGGACATCAGAAAAAAACAAGTCTACTGATGCATTTATCTTGGGCTTCTAGCTTCCAGAACTGTGAGAAAATAGATTTGTTTAAACCACCCAGTCTTTGGTATTTTGTTATGGCAGTTCTAGCCAACTAATTCAAGTAAAATAGGTGTGATAGGACTCTGAACCTGCTCAAACCATCTGAAGCTTTTCATTCCTGTCACCTATTTAATATTTCCTTTTGGAATTGAATGTTTCAGTGCACATCCTATTTTATGGGTCAATGAAACAATTAACCCTCAGTTCAAAATAGGTTGCTCAGGTCAAATATTAATTTGGTCCAACTATAGTTATGGTTAGTGATCAACCTCAATTAAAATGCAGGATCAAGCCAAAATCTTTTTTTTTCAAATTGAATAAAGTGACAGGTCCCCACATTTCACAGTGTGCATTTTTGTTACTGGATTCATGTTTTAATGCTGTGTTTGTGAGTTTCATTCATGTTCTGTGTATCTGTAGTTTGTTCATCTATATTCTATAAAACAGTCAATTATATATAATAACCATAATTTGTTTAATACTAGATAAGCATATGTTGTTATTAGTCTTAGGCTACTCTAAAAAAATGTTATTATGAAAATTTTCCCATATGTCTTCTGGTTCATTTGTGCCTGCATTTAAATTGGGTACATACCTAGAAGTGGAATTGCTGAGTAATAGAATGCAATAATTTTCAACTCTAGTAGATAAGCTAATCAGTTGTCCCAAAGCAAATACACCAATGTAAAAATCCTACCAGCACATTGATATTGTGAGGTTGTTCTAATGGTTTCCTTACTCCAGCTCCCCTCAATATTTATAATTGTCAATCTTAATTTTAGACATTCTGTGAGTTCATATTAGTACCCTATCATGGTTTAATTTGAATTACCCTAATTATCAGTGAAGTTGAACATCTTTTTATATGATTATTTAATCACATGGATAACTTGTGAAATGCCTATTCACTTTTCTTGCCAATCTTATGTGGAATTTATTTTTTTATAGTTATTGGTTATGTGAGTCACAAATATCTCTTTACTCTGCAATCTCTCTTTTCTATTTTTCTTAATTTTAATGTATCTATGTTTATTAATAAGAGCATAAGAATTTTATTGAGACATATGGATGTAAATAAAAGAAAAGCCAAGTAATTTGAAGTGAATAATACTGAGTTAGAGCACACACAGTTGGAGAGAAATGGGCAAGGGGGCTCAATAACTACTAGGATATTTAAAAGTCTTTAAAATTAATATATCACAATCTTTCCTTATGGAAGAAAAGGAAGGAAGGGAGGGAAGGAGGGAGGGAGGAAAGAAGGGAGGGAGGGAGGAAAAAAGGAAGGAAGGAAGGGAAAAAAGAAGAAAGCGAAGAAAAGGAGGGGAAAAATGGCAAGGAAAGGAGGAAGGAAGAAAGCATACATAGTTCCTCCATATGGCTTTAAAATCCCCCCAGTTACTAAGCTCAAACCAGAGGAGGTCAGCACTCCTCCTTCCTTTATCTTTCACTTGTAATCATATGCAATTGCTCTACCCTTGTATTCAACTCACATGTGATGGCTCTACCTCTAAAACATTAGAAAGGCATCAGTGTGGCTGAGCATAGTTAGAACAGAATGATATTATAAGAGTTCACAGAAATTGACTTGGTCCAGTCTTACCGGCTCTCATTTGTCATAGTACAAGTTTTGAATACATTCTAATTGGGGAGGAAAAAAAATGATGGTATATAAGTGCACTTAGATTTTACAGACAGGAAGCATATCAGTTCAAATGTCACCTTCTCAGATAGTCCATTCATACCCCCAAAATGAAACTGTAACTTATTGACCCCTCCAAATAAAACCAGCTATCATTTTATATCATTCTAATTTCATTGTCTATGCAGAACTCATAACAACATGGTATTATTTTGTTTGACTTCATGTGTATTTGTGTATTTCTATGAAGCTCCATTAGAACAGCAATTTTTGTGTCTTTTTTTATACTTGCATTTCTAATTCCCAGAGGGTCAATAACATAAAGTGGGAACTCAATACAAAATTGTTGTATTTATATGTGAACTGCCTAATGCAATTGTCTGTCTAGAATTAGAGAAAAAAAAGGAGAAATTAATTTATGATATTTATTTCTCTTAATTTTAATTGCAAAATTACAAGTCTGTAATTTTCATTATGAAAATTAAAAGTTGAGGAATTTTATATTCATCTCTACTAAAGTACATATGTTTCAGCTGCATGGCAAGCAGGAATAAATGGGTACAAAGAAACTTCCAGTAATTCCAGCCATGCTGAAGATGAATTAAAACTATATAGGATAATACCCAAGGTTGAAAACAAAAGGTACAATCTTATATAGCTTCTAAAAATATTGTAACAAAACATTTTTGAGGCTGATTATGTAATGTAAAGTTTTAAATCAAATAAATGTAGTAACATTACTAATGGATGGACATAAAGCATATGGCCACATTCATAGTTATTGTATTGTCTAAGCAATCTGTAAAGCACTGGTTTCATGAAAGTGAACTATTACTTTAATTTTGGTCAACATCTGTGATTTTTTTGCATTAGAGAATAGCCTGGCAATAAGAATAGCAATGGTGCATATCAGAGATGCTGAGTTAATTTCTTTCTTTCTTTCTTTCTTTCTTTCTTTCTTTCTTTCTTTCTTTCTTTCTTTCTTTCTTTCTTTCTTTCTTTCTTTCTTCTTTTAGTTTTTCTTTCTTTTTAGAAAAGTTTCTCACACAGCATATTGAACATAAAGCAAGATGATTGCACTTTTATTAATGGGACAGACTGACAATGGAACGTTCCTGACTCTCATCTTTGGTTATGTTATTTCCAAGTACTCAATTATCTTTTACTGTATGTGGAGTTGAAAGGTACCACTTTTATTTAGAAGCAGGAGAGCGAGACATGTTAATAGTGAATAAAGAATTCATCTAAAGAATGTTAATACTCTCCCTTCCAGCCTTTAAGTGCTTATAAAGCTATGTGTTCCAAGAATAGATATGCACACCTCAGAATAATAAGACTGTTATTTTATGGAGACAGAGATAGACAAATACCAGTCATAGACAATTGGAAATGACCTCATAAACTCATCTAGTAATTCATCATAATTTTTTTAAAAATACCTACAATGGGCTGGACCTCCTTGTAAATTATTTTCATATTCAGTTAGATCATCATTACTCATTAGCTTTCCATGCTTTACTACCTATTACACAATTGGAAAAGTGCTTCTTAATGTGAGTCTCTGTAAAATTCCATACAAACTTTTATGACAGCACTTATACCAACTTCTACAATAATAGTAAATAGTTTATATGATCATCTTTCTGTTATATAATAAAGGCTTTCGTAATAGGAATTATATTTATTCATATTCAAGAGAGTAGACTTCAGTCTTTTCAAGAATGACTAAAACAGCCTGGGCTGAATGGCTTTGAGTGGAGCTTTCAAAATTTGAACTGCATGGCCTTGAACAAATAGGTATCTTCTTTCTTCTGTTTCCCATTTGTAAAAGGGGGTATTAATAGCCCTAAATTACTGGATTCTTGTAATGATTATGTTAGTTCATATTCTACCTCTTATTTATATCCCAAATTCTCCATAGAGTGTTTGATATTTAGTTAGATTAAATGGTTTTTGTAACTTTATTACTCAAATCCCATGGCAAACTTCAACTTCATAAAACTCCTTGTTTGGAACAAGTAGACACTTAGTAATTATTTATTAATTTAATGAAGGCATCAACAAATTATTAGTGAAAGAGTAGATATCCTCTTTATCAAGGAAAACTAGATTAAGAAAAATTAATTAAGGCAATTTTCTAAATTAAGAAAGAATCTAATTATCAATGAATCCTCTGCATGGTTCACAACACTTTTCATATAAAATTTCATTTTGTAAGTAAAGGCATCTCTTGGATATCTCAACTATATTTGCTGAGCAGTGGTCCACCTCTCTCTCTCTCTCTCTCTCTCTCTCTCTCTCTATATATATATATATATATATATATATATATATATATATATAAATACCTTGGTTTGTGAGCATAATTCGTTCTGGAAACAAACTACTCATATTGCAAGACATCACAAGACATTACTCATTTACCAAGCTAAAATGTATTAGAAATGTTTACTTATCTTGCAGAACACTTGCAAACCAAGTTACTCGCAATCCGAGGTTTTACTCTGTGTGTGTATGTGTGTGTGTATATATATATATACACATATGTTACAATATAACTACATGTATATGTTATGATATAGTTACATATATATATTATATATATATATTTAAAAATACATGTACTGGGGGTGCCAATAAAAGGTGTACATTTTAAGAGATGTTGTCTATGTATTGCTTTTCAAAGTTGAATTACAGGAGCAATGTGTATAATGAAGTTCGCTCAAAAGATGGTGTTAATCAAATGAATCCTAGTATCATTCATTGTATTACAATTTTAATACAATTTTTCTTTTCTTAAAATGTGTATACATTTTTTGACACTCTGATACATATATATGATATATATGTGTGTATATATGTACAGTCACACACACACATACACACATACACATAACTTCTAATAAGTTCTATGGTTTGTATCATTTCTTTTATGAAGGATACCTGCCATCAGTTTTATAAATATATATCCATAATTAACTAGTATTTTAGTTTTTTCACAGCTTATCATCTGCCCATTTAGATCACTTTCTCTATTTTTTGAGTTTTTAAAATTTTTTCCCTAAAGCCTTTACATAGATACGAGCTGATTCCTTGAGCGCTGTTGACCTGTGACTGAGTGGGGGAGGCATTATAGGGATCCAGGTTTTCTTGACCTGTGGCGTGAGCCAGACGCCTTACAAATGAGTGACTTCCAGCTCCTTGGCATCCAGGTGTTTCTCATCACAGAACTGCCTACCACCCCCAGAAAACTCCCTAGAATCTGCCAGATCTGCCTTCACTTGGGAAGAGTGGTCAGGACAGCACCGCTTCTGCCAACCGTGATTCCGTCATTCTCTGAGCTGCCCTTGATGTTCTTTCTCAGCGAGTCCCAGCCCTTCCCCTTCCCACCCATTGATCAGGTCAGTCACCGGCATTTACTCTGGCCATACACCCAACTCCACATAGCATCTCGCCAACCACATTGCCCTGTTTGCCTTCTTGGGAAACCCCACACTCCGCTCCCACACCTTCCTGAAAAAGGACACGATTTTGGTAACTTTACAAGTGAATATCTATTGAAATAAGTATATTACTCTTGAGTAAAAATGAATATCTATTTAAATAAGTATATTATTCTTGAGTAAAAATATTTTCTTTTTTTTTTCTGCATTTCATTCCGCTTGTAATACATAGAATTGGGTATTTGTTTTTGTGCTATCTTTGTCTTGGGCATCTCTACTGCAAAATGATAAATTATATTCTTTATACCTATAGCATATATTCTGTGATAAAATACATGGAAACATTTAATTATTTTTAATCATAAGTCAATATATATAAACATTGTTAAATATACATGTCTTTTCAAAGGAAATGCAAAGGGGAAAATATTTGGACAGATGCCCTAGAGTCATATGTGTACGTATTTGAATGATGGGGAGAGTTAGGGAGCTTAATGAAGCCAAAGTTACTCCATAATGGGAGAAATGTATATATTTGGAGGATCACAAATTCCTAACCAGTGATTTACTGGTTTACTGAAATAAGACCATAAGGTAATAGTATGGGCTGGACCATGATATACTTTGAGGAAGTCTCTTACTTGCTGCTAACTAAACTCTGACCTTATAGTAACACTGGCCAGACTGTTTACAAGCACATGATAAAAAACATAAAATAACATTCAGTGTTATGAATGTCTTTTCATTATAGACACTTCAGGGTTCTATTCAGAAAAAAATAAATGAAGCTTCCATATTAATAAATCATTAAACTATATGTTTAATATGTTCATCATCCATTTATTTGTAGTATGAATGTACTGTTCTTATCTGTTTTCCATTTTTTCAGTAGGTAAAATTCATCATTTCCTTGATCTTATTGTCATAACATTTCATTCAATTTATCATTTAAACTTTAATTTTGTTACAGGGTTTTGTGCTGTATATAGATACACTTTATCTCCTTGAGCTCAATCTTTCAGGCACATAAAGATGAATAGAATAGTTTACTTGTATTTTCAGAAATAGACCTGTTTTCATGATGCATACAAATAACTATTATGTCATGTTGAATATGGTAAAAAGCCTAAAATGCTGTGAGTTCAACTAACAGATTAATCTTAGCAAATGTTCCCAGGAAAGATATATAATAACGTTGATATTTCAATTGGATCTTTAAAAAATGGGTAGGATTTGGAAGTTGGAGATGCATATATTTACAAAGGAGCTGCAGAAACAAGGCAGAAGTGGTGTATGTCACAGTCTTGACCAAAGCATACAAAGTGGAAAGGAAAAGGTGACAAATATGTTCATGAGGGAAAATAGATGGATGCTATGGAATCTCAGAGAGAGGTAGGAGCTAGTTCTCTGGTGGTAGCAGTGAGAATGAAAAGGAGAGGATGGATGCCGACACATTGCAAACATGGTTGTGAGATGATGAAAAGGATATGCCTAGGGCTATCCTGAGGAGTCAGAGGAGATGGTTAGAGAGCCACATTGCCACTGGGAAAATATAAGGCAGACAGGAAAAAAGACTCTTTAGAAAAAAATAAAGTAATTGCTCATTTTGAATAACAAAATAACTTTTTCATAAGCCTAGTGTCATACAAGTTCATTTTCAAAAACCAAGTTTCACAGATATGGTGGAGGAGAAGGGTTATTGGGGGAGACTATTATCTGTATCTATATCTATATCTAATCTATATCTATATATAGATATAGATATTTACCTATCTATCTATTTTTTTATTTGTTATTTTGTGTGTGTGTGTGTGTGTGTGTGCATGCACATTTGCAAAGTGGTAATACAGGGTAGAGAGAGTAGTGGGGTGATTAAGGGATGGGGTAGGGGATCCAATTTATCTAGATCATCAGGGAGACTGTCTCTGATAGAGTAAAATTTGAGCAGAGACCTGAAGGTAGTGAGAGAGCAAGACATGAATATCAGGAGGAAAAAATCTACAGAATGGAATAAGGAAGAGCTAAGGCCTTGGTGTGGGGATGAATGTACTTAATGCGTGTGATTGGCAGCAGTGAAGCCAGAGTGACTGGGCCAAAACTGAATAAGAGCTTTAAATAAATGAGATTAAAGAGGAAATCTGGAAAGCCTATGAAAGTTTTTATGGGTATTATTCTAGAAAAGACTGAAAACCATGGCAAGAGTTTGGCAGGATATTAGCATATTATTTGTTTGCAGAACGACAGCTTTTTGCTTAGAGAATGACACTAGGAAAGCAAAGAGAGGCAGCTAGGAGAAAGGTGAAGAGATAAGTGCAACTGCCTAGGTGAGAAATCACAGCACCTTGAACCTGCATACTTCCATCTAAGAGAAAGTGAGAATAGTGAAAATCAGTATCTAATTTAAGGGTAGAAGAGGATGGACTTTCTAAGAGGAGCTTTGAGATTTGAAACAGCAGTTTTGCAATTTTCTCCTGTGAAGAAATTGGAGAGGAATAGGTTTGTAGAGGAAAATCAAGAGTGTTGTTTAAAACAAAAGTGAGATGACAGATAAATGAAAAGTGAACACATGTTTGGCTATGAGTCCGGAATTCAGGAGAAATTTTACGGATGTTAACACAAAATATTAAGTGTGTGATACAAATAAGGGGTATTTAAACCTGTGAAACTTAATGGAATATTAATTCTGTTTAGTTTTGGATGTATATTGTAACTGTAATTTATTTATTTATTCATTCATTCATTCATTCATTCATTCATTTTTTACCTTAACTCACCTCTCTTGTTCTCTTATTCCCTTTCGGGAGTCCCTAGGCTCTTCTGGTTTAAGGTAATAGCTCTGATATCCCAACATCTTCTCATGCTGGTAATAATACATACAAAAATATGTAATCACATATGTTGAAAAGTTGTTCTTACTCATTTTAAAGGGATTTTATTTTTTAACATGTTCTCAGTATCTAACATACAATAGACAACTTCCCATGTGCCCAACAACATAGTATCTGCATGATATTCTATGCTAGGCATTAACTATTTGTTACTTTATTCAAGCATTTATAACATCAATTGATATGAAATATATTTCTGCTAAAAGCTACTATACACATCTTCAGGTTTTGTAAGGTATATTTTCAGGTTTTGTAAGAAAGTTATAACAGTTCACATTTCTATCATTGATTTTTGAGATTATCCTTGTCCTCATCTCCATCCCCATTAAGAGTGAACCTTGTTGGTCTTTTAAGTTCTCCATGAGTACTCTCATGATTATGTAGTTTTAGCCCATTGTTGCTCTAATTATGCATTTCCTTGACAACTAGAGTGATGTTTCTTGTTCTTCGAATTGTCCCAATATCTACAGAAATTTCTCTGCATATTACGCATTTCTTATAGATTGGTTGACTGATTGTCTCACTTGGATTTTCTTGCTTTTACATCTCCTTTTGCGCTTTTCTCAGGCTCTACCTTGCTGAAATGTTCACTTGTCCAAACCGTGGTCACCTCTTTCTTGGAACTTGTGAATATTCAAAGTTCACTCCAAGTATAGACTTTAAGAATTGATTAATAGAAGATTTAATCGATTAGAAGATTTATGTCATCAAAATGAGCTCTGTAGGTGTATTTTTTTTGCCTGTTTTGTGAACCCCAAGAAGGCTGAGGATTACCTTTGGAGTTATCATTCCGCCCTGAGCATTACCCTATAACATAAGCTTTTCATCCCCACCGGCATGGGGAGCTATTATGGCAGTGACTTTCACATTTTTGTAGCTACTACATATTACTTCCTTTGTAACATCTTCCTGGACACAGTAGTTGAAGTGGATTACTCTGAACACATACATTATTTATAAAAAGAGACACCACAGATTAATAATAGAATCTTGGATTCTGCGTAAGACAAGCACATAGTTTGCATCAAGATTCTATGTGATCTGAAGGAACACCTAGCAAACTCTCTAGCATATGGTAAGGGTTCAGTATATAACAATAACAGTAATAACATCAACCACAATAAAAATAACAAGTTAACTATTAAGCACAGATGAATAAAGTAAAATTATAACAACCGTCTAACCAAGGAAACCGGAAGAACATTGCCAGAAAAGAGCAGAATCAAACATCCTTGAATGATCTGATATTAAATATTATGGACAATTTCCTGATTTCCTCAGCATGCGATGAAACTTACATGAACATCAAGAAAATTTCTTCATGAATGATGATGCTTCTGATTGGTTTCATATATTTCTTATGTAGCCAGTTAAAATGTCATTCAGTGACATGTTGCAGTCATTTTAGTTATTAAATTAATAGGATTCCAGCTATAACATTCTCTAAAGCCTGGCTAGCAGTTGTAATAGTTGCTTAGTCTTTTATAGATGGGAAAATGACCCAATGGTTTCCTGTTTTAAATGGTCACAAACCTGTCAAGAATCCAAGACTTGACACGTAAATACAATACCTCACAATGTTCAGAAACTATTTGTTTTTTATTGGTGACATATAAAATATCATTGACAGTGATAAAGACTTTTATATTCCTGTAACACCTTAGAAAAAACACTTTATTTTTCCAAGTTATGCTGTTAGTACTTTGCCTGAAAGCCATTTCTGTAGTATATGTTTTGATGTTGCTATAACAAGTGCTTCCAAAGGTTATATTGAACTTTATGTTAAATCAAATAAGGTCCTGATTTTGAATATTTTTTATTAGAGACAGTTTCTTTTATTTACCAGAAAATTTCTTGAGGCATTTATATATTTCATAATGTATTGACTTTTGAATTTACCTCAACCCCATACAGAGGGAAAAATAATCATCTGTTGTCTTTAGAGTCTAAGTTCATGGCACATTATTGAATTCTAAACAGCAAAACAATCATCCCAACAACGATCTGTGTATTACATCTAAAAGTTATGACTGGCCAGAGGGCAATAGGTGTGCATCTATTTTAGGTGTACTTGGGATTGAAATACACTGATGTAAATGATTTACTAGATGGAGACTAAAGACTCCAATTGACAAGACCATAAAAACCTTGTCCAAACATTTGAGGGAAACATAAATAAGAGAATTATCTGACTTTTATGTATTTACATTATTGTGAAACTGAAGCTTAATTTGGAATAAAACAAATGATATAGATAAGAGGAATTGTCAGAATATGTAAAATGATCAAATCTGTGATCCAGATCATCTAGATGATTATATTTCCTAAATTATTCTATGTTATTATGTATGCTGACATTTACAGTAGAATATATAGAAGGTCATCTCTTGTCTATTTGGTTTCTTGGTTTTAATATCTTCCTTTAATGGTTTTTCTTACTTTTTACTTAAATAGATCCTGTCCAGTACTGCAGACCAGAGTTCATTAACTTATTCCTAGTTTTTGGGTTCTGTGCATCTGAATAAATATTTATGCTAAATTTTGATAGGCGGCTTCCCACATTTTGTGCTTGTGTCAAATTGAGTTCAGGTCTGAAAATTGATAGCTGAAGCTTTCTAGATTCAGATCCTTGATTCCTTTTGGATCCTGTAGGTACAGTAAATGGTTTT
The DNA here is from genome assembly GCA_033961575.1 of Aselliscus stoliczkanus. Classification (NCBI taxonomy): domain Eukaryota; kingdom Metazoa; phylum Chordata; class Mammalia; order Chiroptera; family Hipposideridae; genus Aselliscus; species Aselliscus stoliczkanus. The sequence goes on along the minus strand of CM066728.1, from coordinate 95,059,164 downwards.
CTGAGATATAGATTTTTGCAGTTTGTGACATTCTTGAGCTGCGTACCCCTAACCAATCTGTTACTGTCAGGGTGAGGCTGCTGTCTCCCTCTGAGGCCTCTCCTGGAACCATGCCTCCCAGGAGCATTGCTCTGTCATGCTCCCTTGAGCTTTATTACATCAGTGTATTTGCATCATGTACTCACTGTTCCATCTACCTTATCTCATGGTTGGCTCCGCGTGAATAAATGCTAATTCCTCAGAAACTGCCTTCCCTTAAGTAACCAATGTGAGGGGGGTTCCCTCCCCATACCTCCAGTCATTATCACATTATTCTTTTTATTTCATATTATTATATTTCATGTTCTATATTTTATCATTCTGTGTTTTCTTCTTTATTGCTTGTTTCTCTACACTTAAAAAAAGAACAGGCTTCTTATGAATAAAGACTTTGGTATACTTTTGATTCCCAACATACCACTTATGTGTTCTCAAGTATATTTATTGAATAAATGAGGTAATGAATTAATACTAAAAGCTATCATGAGGTCAGTAGAGCCTTTCTACTCTCTTTAATCAAATTAAACAACAATAATATTAAATAGCATCTGAGCCTTGGAAATTTGACATAATTTTGCATTCTACAAATGTTTATCAGTCATGTATAACTACTAAGGACAAATGTTTCTGGGATATTTCTTTCTTAATGTAATTGCAAATCTGTACCAGAAAATCAGAATTGTCTTGATTTTTATCAAAAGCAATCAATGCATTTAATAAACAATGAAAACTGTAAAACTTCTAAATTTACGATAATTTATATATACTAGTGCCATGCATTCATTTTGCACTTTACAAAATGCATTTGATACTTACTGTAATTCTATTGCACATCTAGAGCAAATATGATTACTGCACTAATCAAGAAAATTACAATGTTAAGTGTTTAAGAATTGCTGCTGAATCTGTATTTGAATCCTAGGTTGACTATAAAATTTGGGAATATATTTTCAATAACATGCACATATGCTATGGAGAAACAATATACATTTCATTCAAGCAAATTATTCAGTCTGCATGGGTTGAAGTTTTATAGTCTGAGTGAAAATATTTTTCCTTAGCACCTTTGGGCTGAAAGATTTAAATTAAAATGATATTTAGTTTTCTTCTAGGGAAATGAATAATCGAGAAAAGATATAAGATTTTAGCATGAGGGAACATCCCGTTTTAAGCTACAGTTGGTCTTAATCCAATTGTTTTAGCAGTATTCCTTTTCTCATCCCTAAATGTGTTTGCTGACAGCCTTGATTTCTGCCTTATATTGTTAAGATTTTCATGAAAGCTAACTACAGATTCATAATCCAGACAAATGCTACAATTTCATTTTACCTTTTAAAACAAAACTACTCAGGCCCCAAATTATCAATATCATTTTCTGCAGAAATCTCTTTTCTTTAGGAGCTTGACATAGAAACTCCTAAAAGTTTTATCTTGAAAGTTAATTTTCTTGGAGTCCTTGATATCCAAACAAATAATGAAACCAATAAAATATTTTGGTTGTTGAAAAATACATGATTAGAAATTCTACAGTGCTGATTTCACTATTTTGTTTTGTCTCTAACGTGAGCTGTGTTAGAACAGCAAACAACGTTTCTGTTCACGAACAGCAACTGTCTGTTAGCATTGATCACCATCATCTTTCCTCAAGCACATCCTCTTCCTTTATAAAATTCAAATGCTGAATTTTAACCCACTTCTTCAGTGTGTGCTTTGGTTCTATTTTATCAGAAATCAACTTATCCTTCCGTTTCTCCTATAATTTTAGTTTAGGCTGCTTTTCATACACATTGTCATTCTTTGGGGGATATCATCTATTCTCTTGGCTTACACGCTAATGCTTTATACACTTATCAGTCCTGCTTCTTACCACAGAATAAACCCCACATATACATATACTATCTGTGATAGCATCCTAACTCAGTCCACAATTTTAATAGCTTCCTCCCAGGTAAATGATTCAGGCCGAGGTGCTGTCCCGAAAGCATCCTGCAAGAGTTCTCAGAGTCCTGCCACGTAGAGATGGCCTCCCATCAGGTACTCCTCAACCAAGCTTCACTGCTTTCAATCACCTAGGCATGAGCTTAAGAGTCTAGGTTTTATAGACTCACATGACTTGGTCAGCAAGAGATTTCTTGATGCAATTTTGTTTCTGTTATGTTTTGATAATCTACCCAATTACAATGAACAGCGTTTGGACTACTTCTCAGACCGGCACTCCTTTTTGTTACAGTTCATATTTTGATAGAAGATATAACTAAATATCTCAAGTGCCCCTTGTTTTAGTAGCCAGTGGTAATTTTCTACAGCATTGCTGCCTATGAGACTCTGAAACATATGTGTTTCCAAATTATAGTGTGCAGTGCATACTTTATTCAGTAAAGGCATCTGCATAATGACAGGCAACCTGTGTGCTGTTCTTGCAATGGAAGATTTACTTAATGTACTCATAAGTCCGTGAGGGCAAAGGTGTTTAACTTTATTCCAGCCCATAAATAGATAGTTGCAAATGAACAATTCAAGATGTTTGTTGAATGAATGAATGAGTGGTTAATTAATGAAACTCATTTTCTGTTGTTTGTCCCTTTTCACTTATTGATGATGTATTTCTTCTTTATTGTTATGCAGCTCCTAAACTCATCTCTTTCAAAAAGTAAAGGGAGTTTATTTGATCCTTTAAGACTGATACATTTCTTTGCTGTGAAGACTGTATTTACCTAAATCTTAATCCCCATTAACCCCATATCAGCATCAGCTCCATATATTGTAACAGATTTTTATAGACCCCCACCTATTATAAACTCCAGTTTCAGAAACCTTTATCTGAATATGTATTTGCCATGGAAGTTTTTCCTGCAAGATCACGTACCTCATAAATAAATGAAAATTGCTAGTTATAAAGATAATTTCAAAGCTCTTCAACTAGAGTAGCTTCTAACTTGTATTGTTTGGAATTATTTCACCATAAAAAGAAATTCAGTTCAGGCTGGCCAAGTGGCTCAGTTGGTTAAGAGCTCGTTCAAGAGTGCGAGCTGAGCTCTGAACAACAGCAGTTTGATGCCCAGCCTGAGCTGAGCTGCCGCTGAGCTGCCAACAGGTGGCAGGATGGCTCAGCTAATAAATAAATAAATAAATAAATAAATAAATAAACTCAGTTCAACTAGGTAGGCTTTGAAAATTGCTTCCTCTGTAACAATTTCTGTGGTTAGTCTGTTTAACTTTAGTGGTTCTAAAAGTTGATATTTGCATCTTATTAGTGATTTAATTTGAATATCGTCTGTAATCAGTGATGCTGAGCATCTTTTCATATGCTTATTTTCCATACATTTATCTTCATTAATGAAGTGTCTGCTCAAATTGCCCAATTTTTAAAATGGTCATTTAATCATTGCTTTTCCAAGTTCTACATATATTCAGGATACAAGCTGTAATCAGATATTTGATTTACTGATATTGTTACCTGTTTTTATTTTTAGCACTGTATTTCAATAAGCAATTCTTATTTTGATGGAATCAATTTTATCAATTAATTATTTTATGAGTTTGTTTTTTTTTAAATATATCCAAGAAATATTTGCCTCACCTAAGGTCAAAATGATTCTCCCTTATGTATTCCTCTTACAGCTCCAGATATTTTTATTTAGGTCTATGATATACTGAGTTAAGTTTTATAGAGTACAAAGTATGGATTAAGGTTTATTTTTTATCATGTAACTGTGTAATTGTTTTGCCACCATGAACTGAAATGACTCTTCTTTCTTTAATGAATTGACATTGCAACTTGATGAAAATAGACTGATTTTATATTTGTTGGTCTGTTTCTGGAATTCTATTATTTTTCCATTGATCTGTTAGTCCATCTTGATGTTAATATCATACTGTCTTGATGACAGTAACTTAATGAGCATGAGTGAACAGTATACATTCACAAATCTGTTATTCTTTTTTTGCAGTAGTTTGGCTATTCTCTGACTTTGCATTGCCATATGGATTTTTGAAATAGCTCCTCAATTTCTGACAAAGATAAAAATAAGAAAACTCTGCTTGCTAGGATTATGATTAGCATTGAATCTACAGATTGTTTGGGGGAGAATTGACATCCTACCTATTTTGAGTGTTTTTACGTGGAAACATAATATGGTACTTTGGGTTTTTTTTAGATTTTCCTTAAATTTACTCATTTTTTTCCATCTTGAGTATATAGATGGCACATAAATTTAATCAGACATATCCTTAAATATATCATAATTGTTTAGACTAAATGATTATATTCTATTCAATTACTAAATGTTCTTCACATTACATAGAAATGAATTTTATTTTTATATAAATCTTGCATCCTACAATTGTGGTAAACAAACTCATTAGCTCTATTAACATTTTTTGTGTGGATTCAACAGAATTTTCTATATAGATCATCCAATACTCTATGATTAACAGTAGCATTATTTCGTCCTAATGTGTACGTATGTTTTATTTTATTTTATTTGCTTTTTATTTTTTGTTGCTTTAAAGAGGAATAAACAAAGTGAAACAAGTTTCCTGGATCTTTAAGTACCTATTTCTTATAGCTCAATTTGTAATGCAGTTAACTAGCCAGTATTATTTTCATTTGTAGGAGCCAACCTATACTATTTTTACTTAGTTGTTTGAGTTTTGCTTTTTATTAAGAATTCTAAGTAGGCCATGCGTGGTCTCTCTCCTTACAAAGATACCGTATCCACAATATAAGATGAGTGATTGATCTAGAGTCCTAAGGATAATGTAAATTTTCAGCATTTTTAGGTCTCTCTTTTATTCCAATATATACAAAGCCGTGTGTTACATCTTGGACTTCAGTAGCTTTTCCCATCATTTGGGATTGACACTAGGCTCCTGGCAGAGTTGGGAGAGGGAAAATGCAAACATTTAGGACATTGGAATGAGAAAACCAAAGGGTTAGTGTCATAATACAGTTTGGGATAAGTGTGAAATCTTATAGGCTAAGTAAAAGCACATCATGCAAGGTTTAGCAATCATACGGAAGAGTTTAGATTGCATTCTTTTGTGGGAATTGGTTTCGAGGATTTTAATTAAGCAAATTATATGATCTGATTTATGTTAAAACTTAAGTCTAAGATTTGGTGGAGAATGGATCTTAGTGCAGCAGCAATGCGAGCAGGAAACCCAGTAATAAGCTGTTTTATTTGGAGTGTGCAAGCAGATCAGGATGGTGAATCAAGTATGGTTACAGTAATAAAATGTAATAAAAATAGATAAATTCAGTATGTATTTTAACCATGGGTTCTAAGGCATTTACTGATGAATTGTATGTAGATGATGAGGTACAGTGGGAAATGATAGCTATTTCCTGTATTTTGGATGAAACAATTGGATAGGTAATGAGGACACTTACTGGCATGGAGATGGACTAAGCATGGGCTCTATTAGGCACTAGAAGAAAAGACAAAGATTTATTTTGAAACTCATTAGGATTTAAATGCTATTAGAAAGGCAAGTGGGGGACTAATATGAGAAATTGGAGTGCAGAATAGAGGATAAATCTGGAAAGTGCAAATATAATATGATGATATCAAGGGGAAATATGTACAGAACAGAGAGAGAATGAATAATAGGCTCATGTGACATAATAAGAAGGAGTTCCAGTGATGTAGAAACAAAACAGAAAGACAGGTGTCAGAAAATCCATGGGGAGAAAATGCCATCTACACTAAATTCTGCTCATAGATAATACCCAACAAAATGGGAGGTATTCATTTCTTGGCAATAGTGAGTGAATGGTTGACTTTTATAAGAGTTCAGTAGTGCAAGACAGAAATAAATCCTTTTGGAATGAAAACAATGCTCCCTCACTGGTATTTGAATGTGAATTCCTTTAGTTGTAATTATGTAATTATACTAAGAGTTGTTATCATTATTATTTTAACAAAATAAATTTAGATTGTCAGTTACCACAGGTGAGGGGTGGGGATGGGGGTGAAATGGGTGAAGTTGGTCAAAGGTATAAATTTCCAGTTATAAAATAAATAAGTCCTGGGGATATAATGTACAGTGTTATGACTATCATAATTGAAAATTCTTAAGAGAGTAGTTCTTAAAAGTTCTCATAAGAAAAAAATTGTAACTCTATGTGGAGATCGATGTTAACTAGACTTAGTGTGGTGATCATTTTGTAATATATACAAATATTGAATCATTATGGTATACATCTGAAGCTAATATAATGGTGTATGTCAATTACATCTCAATAAAGAAGAAACTTCCTTTGTTTTTGAATATTATTCACTCAATTCTTAGTATCTATTTTAGTAAATTATATAGATCTGAAGAATTGTAATTCTTGGAAACTGAAGGATCAAATTTGACATATCAAAATAATCAAAATTGACAAACTCATTCATATGTCTTTTCCTGAACCAATGATTGCAAAGGGGGATATAATGCCCATATTGGCTTAGATAGAGTTAGATTCCTAAATCATACACTGGTAGGAGTATGTAATTAGACTAGCTAAGCCGAACAATAGACCATCCCCACATAGGTCAAATTCCCCAGTCTCCAAAAACCATATGAAGGAGATGAAATCCATACTTGGAACGTATTAATAATATTCACTATATGAAGTTATAAAAAATCCAAATCAGAAATCTAAAGTAGGCATAATAAACAAACAAATGCATTCTATTGTATAATTTCAAATAGTATAATAACACAAGCTGAATGAAAATATGGGGCTTTTGGAGAAGCCACAAGCAATAGTTGTGAGCAGTTAGTATTGTGTAACTGAACGGCAAAAGAAAACTAATTTAACACAGGAAAAATTAGGATACACTATCTGGGGGGAAAACAACAATAATTACATTATATTCTGTTGTGTTCTTCAACTAATCAGGAAAACAGATGCTTCTAGCCCATGTAAAGTTTAAAACGTATATTAAATATTTCTGGTTTAATTATGAAAACAATAAACTTTTGATATTATCAATATTCTAACATGCTTATTTCATATTCTTGAGAACTGAATATATCATTCAAGATGGAAACAATACATTATCATAATGCTGTTTGTCATTCTATACTCAGATGCCTCCAATTTCCTCCCACAAACACACTTTTCTTTGGTACTTACAGTAGCCAAATAAGGCAGTCAATCAGATCAGGAATAATTTGGGGAATTAAAGTTGGGGAGCAATATAAGGGATTTTGAAGCTGCTACTCAGTGGCCTTTTATATAATTATAACTTAAATTTTTTTCTGTTTTTCAGAACAAGGACTTTTTTGATTTTTGTTGTTGTTGTTGTTGTTTTGTTTTGTTTTTTGTTTTCCCCTAAATTATGAGAACTGAAAACAAGTTCAGTTCTGAAAAGTCATGTTATTATATACTTACAGGCTCTTTCTGAAATCTATTCTCTGGAATTAGGGACAATTGAGTACACTACTCCTCTGGGAGACCTTTTTATGATTCTTTTGTTTCTAAAATAAATAAGGAATAGCATTTTCCTTATTCTTTTCATTTTAAACTACGTTTCATAAGTCTGGATAAGCATAATTTTTTTTCCCCCAGCTGTTCCTATGGCTGCGTATTTTTTTGAGCACAGTCTTTGCAGTGCTGATTTCTAATTCATAAAACATTCAGTGCAGATTGTTCTTACTCAGTATGAATATTACTAAAAGGGTCTAAATTGGTTTGAGAAAGTTTAGGTACTTAACACTACGATCATGTATATAAGCCTGTGGTAATCATTCAGATAAAGGAAAATGCAATTCTGCAAATGTTTTCTTTTAACTTTTGAGTAGTACCCCCTTTAAAAGTGTTTCAGATACAGATATTTAATTTACCTATTTTCTTAAAACAGCAAAAAATCCAATACCCCTAAATTGTACAAAGATTTGCATTGAGATTGATAACAATGGGAAAAAAGTTTGGTTGTTTTTTTTGTTTTTTTTTTGAGGGCAGTGTTACTGGCCCTCATAGGTGGGATCCGAACCGGAGCTGCTGGCTTCCCAAGCCAGCACTTAACCACCACGCCACTCGGCGGGCCCAGGAAAAAAGTTTTAAAAGTAAAATTTTATTATGTAAAAATGTAGTATCCTTGAAAAAAATCATTATTAAAGTAATAGGAGTGATGATGATGATGATAATGTCTGCAATGTTACTGGCACAAATTCCCAATTTCATTAATTCATTTCAAAACCTATATCTGTGTGCATTAAGCAGTGTAAATTTAAATATTTGCCCATGTTATTTTTGTAAGAAAGTATAATACATAATATATAAGAGGACTTTTATGGAATTGCTGATAATCTAATTAAAATCTTACCAGTCTTCCTCCAGATTCTGCTCCTACCATCCCCTTGTTGATTTGACTTTTCATTTCTTTGTGATATCCCCATAACCTTATGAATGCTCCATGTTTTCTCTCACCACTTTTCTTTTTTTTTTTTTGAGGGCAGTGTCACTGGCCCTCGTGTGTGGGACCCGAACCGGGGCCGCTGGCTTCCTAAGCCAGCAGTTAACCACCGCACCACTCGGCCGACCCTCACCACTTTTCATTAAATGAATTTTATTTGAGGTTGTGGGAAATACTTTTTGTGAGAAATGAATGCACAATAGTTGGTATAACAGCAAGCATATAGTAAGCATTATATAAAATCATGCATTTTGCAAAATTTTCCATTTTGCATTGTGTCTCCAAAAATAATCCTGGGTGCTGGGCCACAATCTATATTCTGCTAACAGGATGAGACTCTAACTAGTTTCAATCAGAAGATCATATGGGATAAAATAATGTATTTAAAAATATATTTCTAGATTATCAAATACTTGGAGACATAGAGTAAGATTCACACAGTTATCCTTGTATGGCCTTTGTTGAATTGCTGTACAATCCTCACAATCCCAGTTAGTTCCTGTCTGTCCCTGCTTTTGTTTAATAAAAAAGAAAAAAAAAAAGATCCAGTAGACTTTGAAAGTTTGAATATATATAATATACAAGAGTAAGTAAAACAAAAGAGATAGTGATATAATCTGAAATACTTGGTAGATATTTGAATAGAAATGATGTTTGTTGTAACAATCAGAAAAGAAAATCTCTCTGCATACCTTTCATCTGTGAAATGAGAAAATTTTAGATTACTTTTGTTTTCTAAATGCATGTGATGAAAGGGGATTTAAAGAACCTTAGATTATATGAAACAGTATCCATCAGAGAAATTAATAGTATTTTTGCGATTGGTTTATTGTCAGTATAATACATATGAACCCACATGTCTACGTTCCCTGTGGTGTGACTTCCTTTGGCAATACCAGGCTGCTTTGATTCAGAAACGGGAAGAACAAAATATTGAAATCATCCAAGATTTGAGACTTGTTCAAGTTGTGAAACAAAAAAAACAGAGAAGTTAGAGGGTTTGAATGAATGGAAGGCTGTTTTTCAAATAATGGCCTAAGAAAACTGAGATTACTAATGAGGGATAGAAAGGAAAATGAATGGATATAGTGAAATATGATTCTTTGAACAAGCTTGAAGAACAGTTTAAGAAATTGAGTGAAAGAAAAATGTAAGGAAAGAGTTTGTATGTAGAGAGTGGGATGTTTGTGTGAGCCATGTTGAAGATGGCAGCAAGGCAACTGATAAAAATTCATGTTATGATTTTTGCTGTATTGTATTAGTGGATTCAATTAGAAAAAAATATACATGGAAAATTTGAATCGCCAAAAGATCATGAGTTTGACAGGTTATCATCTCATGGAGACTGGAATTACCAAGAGGCCTAGAAAACATGGCAAAGGGGGGAAAACTTTAGGTCAAGTGACAACTCTCTCTCTCTCTCTCTCTCTCTCTCTCTCTCTCTCTCTCTCTCTCTCTCTCTCTCTTTCTCTCTTCCTTCTTTCCTAATTGCTTCTTTGCTTCTTTCCCTCTTAGTTCTTTCCTTCCTTCCTCCCTTCCTTGTTTTCTTCTTCCTTCCCCTCCCCCTCACCCCGTTCTTTAATTCTCTATTATTATTAAGTAAATGAGGAGTGTTCTGAGTGTTGGTAGAGGATAACTAAGAGTGGGTGTATGCTTGCCTTCATTGCTAACTGGCAGAAGCCTCAACATAGCAGAGATTCTTAGGAAACAATAGAGGCTAAGTGTCTATTTGAATAAATGTGGATCAAATAATATGTCAATTCTACCTTCTGCCCTAAAGGTACAGGGGGTATGAGAAAATAAACAGCCATCATATGAAAGCCCTCAATGGAATTGGCAGCTTCAAGGTTGAGGATTAGTTTGCAGATAAAAGAGGGGGAGGTGTAGGCTGTGCTCAAACAGAGAATGTGGGTGGGGAAGGTTGCTCATCTGGAGTTCATATGGTAAGGTCTTTGAGGTGAAGAAATCAATGGAGGGGCAATGCTGGCACTTTGGATTTTTGGCTGATGAAAACAGGATGATTATGAGAAAATCCCCATTGTCCTAAGAGTCACTTTGCGGAAAGCTGGTTCTGAACCATGGATCGTCTCCACTGACTAGACTCATGGCAAATTCATGAACAGGATCCAAAGATAGAACAGAATATAACAGGTCAGATTATCCATATCTGTTATTCCTCTACTATCCAGGATATAGCGTAACATAGTAGAAAGAACATAGGTTTTGTCATTCCATTAACCTTTAATTCAAATCTCAGCTCTTGACATATCGTGTGTGGGTTTCAAGTTTACAGTGTAAATAGTGTTTGGTTCATGGAGATGTTATTGCCCCACTCTTTATTCTTGGATTTTGAGAAAACTATTATCGGAGGTTCTGAAAACCATATGCCTGGTGTTACATCAGCCCTGCAATCTGAACTCTGACTTTCATCAGCCAGTGGAAATGCTAGACTGTAACTTCACTAATTTCCAAAATTCTGTACCTATTTCCTTTTTCAATTACAGCAACCTTGTCCAGCTGTGTCTCCAGGAACTCTAAAAATACTTTCTTTGTCCACCATCCAGAACTGGGCAAAACTATCTTTCTTTTGAAAAACGTCTCCTATTTGTGCCAAACCCATAACAATTGACACCTGTGCTTCTGTAAAATTGCAAAAGTTACCTTTGTGACATTTCTTTGGAATTACTAATATCATTACAGTAGTATTGTCTGACTTAAAAAGCATATTTAATAAATTCATTTTGCATGAATCTTTTGAACCCAGAAAACACTTTTTAGTAATTTTCTTCAGTTCTTTAGTCCCTAAATTTTAAGGCAAACTGAGCTCCTGAAGTGATTCTTTAAAATACAACTACCAGAATAAGTTTCCAGAGACTCAGATGAAGGAAATCTGAGTTTGGGGTCTAGAATCTTCCACTTTTACAGTACCACAGGTGATTATGATACCATCTATCCTATCTTATGGAGGGTATTTTGAAAAACTGGTTCCTCAACTTACTATGGTTCTTAAGACTAATTTTGAAGGCCACATTTTTCCTAGTTTCTGGAGAAACAAATGTAACCACTTAAATAAAAATTCTCCTAAATATATATGTGTGTGTGTGTGTATATATATATATATATATATATATATATATATATATATGAAGAGAAGTTATGTTAATTAGCTTGGCAGTAGTAATAATTTCACTATGTATATGTATAGTAAATCGTCAGGTAGTACATGGTAAGTAAAACTTTAAAAAGAACTGTATCATTAAGCTTACCTTAAATAAAATTTATAAAATAACTGTATCATTAAGCTCAAATTCTGAAAAAAACTATGTATGTGGTGTGACAATTCAGTTTGCAAACATGTCACCATGCACTTACACTGGCAGCACTGTACAAACAGCTCAGAAAGGTTTCATCACCTTGGTATCAGTGTCTCACACCTGTGTTCATGTCAATGTGTGGTAGTGTCACGCTGAGTGGTGTTCATTATTGTTGATGAGTGTCTTTGTGTGTCATCGTGCGAATGTCGGAGCTTGAATTAGAGCAATGGACAAACATTGAATTTCTTGTTAAACTTGGCAACGGTGGAAGTGAAATCAGGGACATGTTAGTCCAAGTTTATGGGGATAATGCCATGAAGAAAATGTCAGTGTACAAATGGATTAAATGTTTTTCTGATGGGAGAGAATGCATCAATGATGAAGAGAGGTCAGGGTGGCTAGTAACAAGCAGAACTGATGAAAACATTGCAAAAGTTTGTCGAATTCTTACTGTGAGCAGCATAGCAGACCAAGTAAACATCAACAGAAAAACAGTTAGGAAAATCTTAACTGAAAATGTTGGCATGACAAAGGTGTGTGCAAAAATGGTCCTGAAGGAGCTCACCGATCAACAAAAGCAAAGGAGAGTCAGAGTTTGCCAAGACCTTTTGGAGAGGCAAGACGATGTTTTGGGCTATGTTACACTGGTGATGAAACCTGGATGTATCAATACCACCCTGCAACAAAGCGTCAACGTGCACAATGGAAATCAGCCCATTCTCCACGACCCTAAAAGTTCTGTCAGTCCAAGTTAAGAGTCAAAAAAATATTGCTAACCTTTTTTGATATCAGAAGGATTATTCATTATGAATTTGTACCAACTGGACAAACAGTTAACCAAGTTTACTATTTGAAGGTGCTGAAAAGGCTGCGTGAAAAAGTTAGACGACCTGAACTTCTGGCCAACAATTCATGGCTCTTGCATCATGACAATGCACAAGCTCTCACAGAACCCTCTGTGAGGAAGTTTTGCCAGTAGACAAATAACTGTATTGGACCACCCTCCCTACTCACCTGATCTGGCCCCAGTGACTTATTTCTTTACCCAAAGATAATGAAAAAATTGAAAGGAAGACATTTTGATAGACATTCAGGATATCAATGGTAATATGATGACAGCTTTGATGGCTATTTCAGAAGATGAATTCCAAAATTGCTTTGAAGAGTGGACTAGGCACTGGCATCGGTGCATAGCTCCCCAAGGGGAGTACTTCAAAGGTGACCATAATGACAACACTTTTTCTAGGATGAGTTCAGGAACTTAATTGTCAGACCTCGTATTTTGGGTTATAAAATTTCATTTTGTTGATGTCTGATGAGTTTTGTTAAATGACTTTGCTGCTTTTCCTGTTATATGTAATATTTTTTTCTAATTTTACAGCTCTATTAAGATTTTAAATCATACATTCACTTAAAATATAAGGTTATGCTCTTATACTACATCACTGAGGAAACATGGCAGAATGCTAAATTAAATAAACAGTGTAATTAAGAATACTATATAGTTGATTTAAATACTAAATAATTAATCTTAAAGATAAAAGTGTTAACTATTTATATGAATAGAAGGAATTGCAAACCTAAAAGCTGATTTTTAGAACTGTAATTTGACTTTCTAAACTAAAACCTACAAAAGGAATAGTAAAAAATAAATGTCTGCTATTTTCCATTACTATTTTTAAAATTTACTCACAAAAAGAGTTGACATCATTTTAAGTTATGAAAATACAGAATGTGTCACTGATTGCCAGTTCTTGTTCATTCCAGTATTAGTCAGATGTATCTGAAGAGAAGATTATGATTTTTATCAAAGTTGGATGCCTTTCCAAGCACTTTTTTCCCCTAATTATCTTTGGAATTTCAGGGAGTTAGGAGCATTTGAATTGACTTATAAAGGGATTAAGAATGAGATGGAAACATCTGCTCCTGTCAACATCGTTATGTTTCATGAACATCAGTTTTATAGAGAACATTTTTTTTGTTGTTTTTATTTCAAAAGAATTAGTGCTCCAGAAAATTAAAATATGCTCATTAATAATTTACAGATTTGTTGTCAATATGGTGATATCTAATTATACTATGATGTACAGGTCTGGAGTGGTGGTAAGAAAGCAACTATGTTTCCAAAAAGAATTGAAAATTAAAGTAGGTGTAATCATACTAGATGATTGCAATTCCTTTTCAAAATAAAAGCAGCATCCAAGTAGAAAATTTTACTTTTCTTGAAACATAGTTTATGGAGTGTTTCTGAAGCACTCGATTGATAATTGGTTTCCGTTTTTATGCATACCACTTTAGAAATAACCAGTTGCCACATTCTGATGATTCAAACTTGGATTTTTAAAATGGCATGGAGAAAGGGAGGTTTAGAAGGACGGGCTCTGAGTCTGGCGCCTAAGGCTCACATTCCATCTCATTTCTCAACCATGTACTTGAGCAAAGCACTTAGCTTCTGTTTCTCATTTTACTTATGTGTAAAAAATGAAATAATAATAGTTTACTTATTATGTTTTATAATCTGCATATGTTATAATATATGTAAAATATTATTTTGCAATAATATTGTAAAAGCTGCTATGAACATTTAATTAATTAATGTATATAAAGCATAGATAAAGCAACCCAAGTGTTTACTTATAAAACATTTGAAGTCCAGTTCCCTAGTTCTCACTTGAAATCTATTATATCTCTATCTAATATATACATATATAGATATAGGTGTAGGTATATTAATATCTATATCTATCATCAGATAGATAATAGATAGATAGATAGATGATAGATAGATAGATAAATAGATATCCTTTCTGAAGTTTCTTCTCATCCTACTCAAATCTGTAATTATTTATTATTTTTAGGTTCTTTTTTTATTGCAAATTTGAGTTTTTAACTATATAATAAATATGTATAAACTTGAGAGAGTTTATTCAAAAAGACTATTGCAATAAGAAGAATGCTCTAACCACAAGACCTATAGTCTCATATCAAACCAAAAAAAATAGAATTTTCTTGTATGAGGAGAGTACGCAGGGCTAACAGGAACATGATAGGGGAACTTTATAGCAGATGGGGGTGACCAGACATATTATAAGGGATGGTTAACAGGATTTTTTTCCCCCTCAATTCAGGATGAGCTATTAGGGGAAGATATTCTGCACTTTAGCCCTTGCTTAAGCTTAGGGGAAAATATAAATCCAAGTATATGTTGTGTTGGGAGGATAAAAATCTGAATAAATTTTGGTCAGTCCAAGTCAGAGTATGCGCACTGGGCAATTGAGAGCACTTAGTCATGACCTATTTCTCCTCTGCTACTCAATAATCAATAGGTCCCTACTTCAGAATATTGATATTATTGATATTGGCAATGATCTCTATAAATCAATTTAACAAATAGAATCTACTGTCCATTCAGGAGTGTAGTATTATTTTTAGTTTACTATTTTTCTAGGTAGAGACAGCACTACAGGATTCTTTCTTACCCACAAAAACAGCCCTCACTCCAGAAGTCAGGGAACCAACGTGGTATTCTGCCAGAGGCTGAGCATGTCTATTCAATTATGCATTCTGGATCTAGGGGAAAAAACAACAAATAACAGATGAGCCTTGGGAATCACCAAGCCCACTGTGAGACAAACATGAACTAAAACTCCATCAACAACCTCCTCAAGCCCCCACTCTTGCCTGGTGGGTCCCAGAGATGTTTTGGGTCTCCTGGAATTTCTCTCCATTACGAACAAAGGTCCAGTAGTTCCTGACAGTTTTGATTATTTCCTTTTCTCCAATAAACATTGAGAAAAGATTACAGATTCCATTGGAGAAGGCTAGGAGAAAAGTAAACAGTGTACATTTTTCATAGTGAGGTCCTTTCTCAAGGGGACCTAGCCTCTCTTTCATTCAAGAGGTCTAGTTCCATAAATTAACTGAAGTTTGAGAATTGATTGAGGGACCTTGACTCTCTGCTCTTGTAATTCAGATTAGACTTTTGTTCACTTGACCTAGAATGTTCCTGTTTATACAGACCATGTAATAATTTAGTAGACTTTCTGTTTTGCTTTGTGGGACACTATGATCAACTACTGCTCCTGAGGGGTCTCTGAGAGTCAGGCTATTTTGATTGCTGCTTTGATTCTGCTGTCCACTGGGACACCCACCCTGCCTTTGGCAGTTGAGTTACACCATTTGGCCCCTGTCACCTGGGGATCCAATTACTCCTATTGCATTTAGGTTTCATAATTCAGTCACTGCTGTTAGCACTGTGATGTCTGCCCTACAGAGAAGAATGACCACAGGGCTCTTCAATGATACTGGGGCTCACTCCCTTCTTATACTTATTTTTCATTGTATTGTTGAAAGATATGTTTTCTTGTCCTGCCCAGTATAGTTGAGTAAGTCTTAAATGATAAATTTACTCTTAACATCCTAATCTTCTTAAACCTTTGAATTCTTTCCTCTGCATTAAGGCAAGGCAGGTCTGGAATTTCCTGTTCACTCACTATGAGCCACCTTTGGGCCTCTGTTTCAGCCAACCAACCAAAAAGATGTTTGGAGCCATTCTAACTCCCAGAGCTTCAGCATTAAATGCAGAATATTGGAGAGTAGTGCAACTTATCTTATTGGTTACACTTTGTACCTCACCATGAGGGGCATGCTGGGACTTGAGTCCAATTATTGGTCTAAAAACAAAGGGTGGTAATGGGACTGAGTCCTGATGAGAAGCTGCACTGTCTTACATAGTAACTGCCTCAGAAGAGGCCATTACAATTTCCTCGGGCAATGCAGTAGGGTTAATCCCCTCAGGAGAGCAGAGAGGCTGATGCCAGTGGTGGCAAGAAACCACTTCTGTTGGGGCTAAGGAGGCTACTTCCACTGAGGGTGGGGAGGCTTCTTCCACTGGCAAAAAATAAAATAAATAAAAGACTCATTAGAATTTAGGGGCTCAGTGTCTCTGGCCTCATCAGGGTTTTCCCACAAGCCTCCATTCCAATTTATATAGCCTATTATTTTCTAGTCAATGCCCTCACTTAAACAGTGGATATACTGTCAAGCTGGGAGTTCTACTTGCATTATAATTCAGCCAACCTTGGGATGAAATTTTGCATTTGTTTTTCAGCAATCTCAGCCCTACAGATACAGGGGATACAGTATCCTTCAAGGCACATACAGAAACTCTTAGGTCATATGTGGTGTTGACCTGGGAATTTGAATCCCTGAGCTCATCCTTGTCTTATGCCATGTTGTCCAGTGACATGAGGCACAACAAGCTGAGGCCATTATGTTTATTAATTTTCCCAAAATAGTCAAAAGTGTCAAATACTCAGTCACGTAGCTCCTTGCTTCTTCTAAGTTGCTGATTAGTAGTCTCCAATGCAGATATTTTGTATCTCACTATTGTTTAGAGCATGACATGAACTGTCAATGTTCTCTTTACACTGGAAATAGAGTCATTAGCATCTTTAATCAGATTAGAGAGCCAATTCCAGAAACCCTGAAACCAATGCAAAAAACTGATTTTAATATCTTACTACTTGAACCACTCTTGGTATCAAACTCTGTACCAATCAGGGCTCTCCAGAAAAACAGAACCAATAGGATATTCATAGAGAAAGAGATTATTATAAGTAATGGGCTCATGTGACTATGGAGGATAAGAATCCAAAGATCTGCTTGTCTGCCTATAAGCAGGAGACCCAAGAAAGCCAGTGATGAAATTCAGTCCATGTCCAAAAGCCTGAGAACCAGAGGATGTGATGGTTTACATCCCAGTCAGAGGGCAGGAGAAGGCTGATGTCACAGCTCTGCAGTCTGGTAGAGGAGGTGAATTCTCCCTTCCCCCACATTCTGTTCTATTCAGGCCCTCAACTGATTGAACGCTGGAGGGAAATCTGCTCTCCTAAGTTCACCTATTGGTTTATGAATCTCATTCAGAAACATCTTCAGAGGCACACCAGAAATATTTAGCCAAATATGTGAACAACTCATGTGACCCAGTCAAGTTGACACACAAAATTAATCATCACGAGTAATTTTTATAATTCAGTGAACAGATGTACAAAATGACCTCTAATCCAGTTTTTATATTTATCCTTTAACAACTATAGGAATTTAATTGAAATGGAATTTTAACTCAACATTTTTTGCAATTATTTTTTAGGAGTGGTATTTATTTACAATTCATTTTGTACTAAACATTATGCTAAGCTAAACCCTTCTTAAATTGTGTCTATTTTTACCCTCACAGCCATACTTAAAGTGGTTAATCTATTATTATGCTCATTTTAAATATGATGCTACGGAGATTTAGATGGATCAATCTACTTAACAGAAGACATGTAGCTATTAAATGACACCCAGATATGATTGTAATCTCTATTTTATCATATATCATTTTTCTTCTTGGTTATGAAAGTCTACCTTGATTATAAAGAAATATTTTTTCTAAAGTCAATAGCAATTTTATCTATACACTCAGGATATAATTCAGTGTAATATATATAAAAAGTTCTATACATTCAAAACTATAAGAACAGGTTATCTTTATTGCTATAAAATCATAGAGCTGCAGATTCTCACAATTTTATAAATAAAGGATTCATTAGCTGATTTCTAAATTCTCATCTAGCACTATCATTTTAGCTCTTCCCAATTTGTCTTCCAAACTATTTTGCCTAGATGATGAAAACTAGCAAAATTTCCAGTTTTGGATCTGTGAGTTTTGAGAGTTCAAGAATGTGTTATTTATTAAATAATTGAAAATAACAAAAACTATAACAAAATCTGGCATCCATAGACTCCATTTTAGCACATCCCCTGATAGACCTATAACTGTAATTTATTGTAATAGTCTAAATCCTTGAATATTTATAGAGTGGGGAGAATGTCAAATATTTATTTACATATATATATATTATACATAAATACACATGTACATATGCATACATGCATGTGCAGATAAATGATCAATACATGGATAAGTAGGTAAATAGATGATAGATACATAGATACATATATAGACAAATACATGAGATAGAGAGATGATAGATAGATAGATAGATAGATAGATAGACAATCTTATAACACTTTTGATATGTTTTCCCCATGGAGTCTGTGTACTTTTATTTTGGTAGTCAATGAGAGTCACTAGAAAAAATGATAGCATTTATAAATTTTGGATATTAACCCCTTATCAGATATATCGTTGGCAAATATATTCTCCCATTCAGTAGGCTTCCTTTTTGTTTTATTAATGGTTTCCTTTGTTGTGAAAAAACTTTTAAGTCTGATATAATCCCATATGTTCATTTTTTCTTTTACTTCCCTTGCCCGTAGGGATGTATCAATAAAAATATTGCTCCGGGTAATGTCTGCAAATGTACTCCCTATATTTTCATTTAGGATTTTTATGGTTTCAGGTCTTACATTTAAGTCTTTAATCCATTTTGAATTTGTTCTTGTATAAGGCGTAAGGAGATGATCCAGTTTCATTTTTTTGCATGTGTCAGTCCAATTTTCCCATCACCATTTATTGAATAGACTATCTTTACTCCAGTGTAAATTCTTGCTTCCCTTGTCATAGATTAACTGTCCGTAAATGCTTGGATTTATTTCTGGGCTCTCTGTTCTGTTCCACTGATCGATGTGCCTGTTTTTATGCCAATACCAAACTGTCTTGATTACTGTGGCCTTGTAGTAGGTTTTGATGTCTGGTAGCGTGATCCCCCCGACTTTGTTTTTATTCCTCAGAATTGCCGAGGCTATTCTGGGTCTTTTATGATTCCATATAAACTTTAGGATTATATTTTCTATTTCTGTGAAAAATATAGTTTGGTAGGAACTCAACACCAAAAAAACAAACAACCCAATTGAAAAATGGGCAGAAGATATGAAGAGACATTTCTCTAAAGAGGACATACAGATGGCCAACAGGCATATGAAAAAAAGTTCAACCTCACTGGTCATTAGGGAAATGCAAATAAAAACCACCATGAGATACCACCTCACTCCAGTCAGAATGGCTATCATCAACAAATCAACAAACAACAAGTGCTGGCGGGGCTGTAGGGAAAAGGGGACCCTGCTGCACTGTTGGTGGGACTGCAGATTGGTGCAGCCACTATGGAAGTCAGTATGGAGGTATCTCAAAGAACTGGAAATAGAGCTACCGTTTGACCCAGCAATTCCACTCCTAGGTATTTATCCTGAAAAAACCAAGACACTTATTCAAAAAAAGTTATGCACCCCGATGTTCATAGCAGCACAATTTACAATAGCTAAGACTTGGAAACAACCAAAATGCCCATCAGTAGATGACTGGATTAAGAAACTGTGGTATATTTATACAATGGAGTATTACTCCGCTATAAAGAAGAATGAAATCGTGCCATTTGCAATGATATGGATGGACCTAGAGACTATAATGTTGAGTGAAATAAGTCAGTCAGAGAAGGACAAATACCATATGATCTCACTTATATGTGGAATATGAAAAACTGTATGAATGAGCAAAGTAAACAGAAACTGTCTCATAGATATAGAGGAAAAATCAGGGTTACTAATTTGGAGAGGAATGGGGATGAGGGAGAAGGGGAAGGGATTAGACAGCAAAAATAGGCAACTACAATATTGCTACTGGGATAGGAAAAACAGTTTGGGGAATATAATTAATAATGTTGTAAATATTCTGTGGAATGTCAGATGATCATAGGTCTTGTTAGGGAGACCATTTCATGGATGGAGTAGAGGTTTGATCACTGCACTGTATTACTAAAGTGGAGGTGGTATACCTACTGTAATTGAATATATATAGATAGTCACGGGATGTGGATTATACTGTGGAAGAGAGTCAGAGGAAGAGTAATAGATATATATGATATGGGGGTGTGTGGGGTGGGGGGTTGTCACTTTGAGGGGTAAAATGTATAACTATTGCACTGTGTTGTACACCTGAAACTAATTAAAAAAATAAAATTAAATTAAATTAAAAAAAAAAATGATAGCATTTTTTAATCAGTGATCATTAGAACATTATACTCAAAATGCTCTCACCACTCCCATGAGTTCAAAATAACCAACAATATGTTTTGTTTACAATTTCTGGCTTCTTTGCTACTTGTTTTGATTTTACCCAATAATTTTCACTCATAGTGACTGACACAAAGATTGCAATTGATAAGATC
This sequence comes from Aselliscus stoliczkanus, assembly GCA_033961575.1. Lineage (NCBI taxonomy): Eukaryota > Metazoa > Chordata > Mammalia > Chiroptera > Hipposideridae > Aselliscus > Aselliscus stoliczkanus. Next base: position 95,038,230 of record CM066728.1, on the reverse strand, counting down.
ACCGCAGTGAAACACTGGAAGCCTTTCATACTCAATGATCAAGTGAAAGGAAGTGTTTTGGAGAACAGAGGCAAAGATTACTATGCAATTGGTGGAAGTCCTTTGATATTAAAATCAGTTCCAAAAACATCCCATCAGCCTGGGAAAATTCACTTTAACAAAGTGGATGAAAAATTGCTGGATGCACTTATTAATTTTAGGGAAATTAAATTGGATGACAAGTTTATATCAGTTATAAGATGCTGGTACTTCACAGAGATGAAAATTATATAATTTCCAGGAATCCCTGCCCACTTCCACTCCCAAAATGGTTGTGCATGTGCCAGCCGAGTGGCTTGGTGGTTAAGAGCTGGCTTGGGACTCTAGCGGCCCCGGTTCGGATCCCTCATATGAGAGCCAGTGACACTGCCCTCAAAAAAAAAAAAAAAAAAAGAAAAGATGCTCAACATCACTAATTATCGGAGAAATGCAAATTAAAAACACAATGAGTTATCACCTTGCACCTGTTAGAATGGCTCTCATCAATAAGTGATGGAGAGGCTGTGGAGAAAAAGGAATCCTCATACACTGTTGGTGGGAATGCAGATCGGTGTGATAAACTTTTAAATTTCAGAATAGTTTGGATTTATAGAAAACTTGCAAAGATAATAGAATTTCTCCCACACTACCCCTTACCCAATCACCTAATTATTAAAATCTTCCATTACTATGATTCATTTATCTCAGTAAGTGAAACAATATTGATACATCATGTTTAACTTTTAACTTTGACATACCCCCATTAAGGTTGCTTGTCTGTTTGTTTTTATATCTGAGTATGTCTTTATTTTCTGTAACTACCTGATGTTCTAGGTTCCTGTAGCATGTTTCCTGCTCTAACTTTCCATTTGATTTTGAAATGATATTCATTTGTGTTTTTCTAAAAGTTTGCTGGGCTCAAAGAAAGGAGAGTTTGTATTCAGTTTGAATCCATTCCTGAGAGTATCCCTGTCTTCTTTTTATCTTTGCTAAAGAAGGATGTGAACCCAATAGTCATCTGATATTTATTTTAATGGGGCAAAGTGTTTTGGGTTTTTACCTATTTTAGTCCACTGATAAATGAAAAACATGTCTGTCAGAAACTCAGAAGGGAGATTTGGATTTATTTTGAGAAAAGTAACCACGCTGACAGCTTTACTCTTACACATCTACAGAGGTTTGCAGCACATCTGAATTCAGAGGGGGAAAAAATAAACTCCAGAATGTTAAGCTGTATTTGCAAAATGTGATTCCTACAGATGTCAGAAATACTGTCTCTCTAATTTTACCTTCATTATGAAATGCCTTTAGGCTCAGGCTGTGTAACTTTTCTATGAAGCTCTTAATCTCTACCCAGGCCCCTTAGGAAGATGTAATAGCAATCAGTAAATAACAGTGCAGACTCTGTTGATTACTATTGAGTACACTAAAATACTTTCCATACATTGCATACTAAAAATGGATCTCTCTCATCACTTATCTTTTTTAATGACATTTTAAAGTCTAAGGGCCTTATTAATCAATGCTTTCTATGATGTGTTCCAAAGATGGGCATGTACCTTGCTTAGAAAACAGAAGAGGCAGATATAATGAGACTCTTCTGAGGAAATTAAATTAAATCAGTATTTATAAACATTAGGCACTTGACAGAGAATAAGGAAAAAAATGCTAAAAAACAAAACTATTACTAAGCAACAATGACAGACCCTTTGATGGTGTTTATCCAACAGGTTTTGATAGGTATTTTGCTGTTACATGTTTTAAGAAAATGAAAATTCTGAATAAAGACACTTGTTCAGGTCCTCATAAAGAGTATGATTAGAATGAAGTGTTGAAATTATGCTTATTTGATTCTAGAATTTGTGCTTAGATCACTGTATGTAAAAACCCTGACATATTGGCAATTTGATAACATTTTAAACATAATCATGTTATTTAGCTGCTATTTACAAAAGGGAAAGATTACATTTTCACTTTTAATTTATATCCTGTATGCCTTAATCCAAATAATCAGTGTATCTATATAAAAGTTTGAAAGATAACTTTAATATATTGCATAAAAATTGAGAGATGGATATTTACTTGAAAGATTTTCTTTACAATTTAAACAGTTATATAGAGGAATAGACTAACATTGAATGTCACATATTTAAACTGTACAACTTGAAAAGTTTTGAAATTTGTACATACCCATGAAACTATCATCACAATGAAGATGCTGAGTGTATATATATATATATATATATATATATATATATATATATATATTCATATATCATCCTTGCACTAGTTCTCTAAGGGCTGCCATAGCAAACACCCAAAGACTGGTTAAACTTAAAAATCAGAAATGTATTTTCTCACAAATCTAGAAACTAGAAGTCTGAGATCAGGTGTTGGCAGGGTTAATTTCTTCTGAGGACTCTCCTTAGCTTGTTATGACCTCTGCCTCTTTGAGTCTTTAAGTGGTTTTCCCTTTATCCATTTCCATTATTGGGTGATTCACTTAACTATTATTCAGTTCGTGAGTTTTTGATATATTCTGGGTGCATGTCATTTGTCAGATGTATTACTTGCAAATATTTCCCCCATATGTGCCTTCTATTTTTATGTTCTTAAATATGCCTTTCCCATTACCAGGTTTGAATATGAATAAAGTCCATTTATTTTCTTTATGGTCTTTTGGTGCCGTATCTAAGAAAAATTTTCCTAACCTAAGATAACAAACACATTCTACTATAATTTTCTAGTAGTTTTATAGATGTAAGTGTTATATGTAGATCTATTATCCATTTTGAATGAATTTTTACATATGACATGAGGTATGAATCAAAATTCACTTGTTTAGTATGTGGGTATGAATAGTTTTCTTTGGTAAAATCGTCAGTCCTCAATTTTATATATCACATACTTCATATAATTGCTAGTTATGAACTATCAGGTTTTTTCCACTAGAAATTTGGGCAGTACTAACTCTTGATAATTTCTTATAATTCTAATGTAATAAAAATTAGATTTTGCCCTGAGTTACGTTCATAAATTACTGGTAAGTTAGCACATAATTAGTGTTTGGTAAATATATAGAACAAATAATATAATCAGTAAATAGTGCTATGCATTATCTTTAATGACTAGTGACATTTATTTTTAAAGTTCATATATGCCTTCAAAAAATAAAACTTCTGAGAGAATGGAGTAAAGGCATTCAATAAAAAGTGAAAAAACATTTTTTTTTCCCATTTCTAATATCACTCTCCATCAAAGTAGAATGAAGGCAAATTTACTTAACAAAACAAAAATGTAAAAATGGGATGTGTATAAAAAGGAGGGTCAGATTGTTTTCCAGGAACTGACATGGAAAAATGATTCCATTTATTAAGGCATGGGACAGTAGAAAAACATAGACTCAAGTGTTTATGGAAATATTGACTTGAGTCTGAGGTGCCTTCATCCCATGAAAGCTGTGGATATAGCAATTTCTTATTCATAATCTAAATCTCATCACAGTTGTATGGAATAAAGATGCAAAGGAAAAATATCTATATATATATTTGGAAATTAAGAATGACATTTTTAAAAACTCTTCAGTCAGATAGAAAATAGTTTAGTTGGATGGTAATAATAATACAATATTTAAAAACATGTGAGATCCTGCAAAGCCAAGATTAAGAGAAATTTAATGGTCTTAAGCAAAAGTATAAGAAAAAGAAAAAGGTTAAATTTAAGAAAACTAAATATACATCTCAATAATGTTGAAAAATATTAAAAATTAAGTTATATATGATAGAAGTGAATATAAAGTTAAAAACATAAATGAGTTAAAATATAAGATAAAAATAGAGAACCAGTTCATTTTTTTAAATTATAGTTAACAGAAAATATTGTCTTAGTTTCAAGCTTACAGCACAGTGATTCAACATCTATGAAGTGATCACAGCAGCAATTCTAGTAAACTGTCACTGTAGAAAGTTATGATATAATTCACTATATGCTCTACTTTACATCCCGGTGACTTATTTATGTTCTAACTGTAGCTTTGTTCCTCTTAATCTCTTTTACTTTTTCCACTCATGCCCTCTCCGCCCCACTCAACTCCCCTAGAACCATTTTTTTAGATGAAATATAGAACACACAAAAATAATGAATAGGCCTATATATTTATTACAGAAATTGATCACAATCAATTATATGTATTAGTGTGTGTATCTTATAAATTAAAAGCATATTTTTAAAAAAAATAAGTCAAATCTTGGGGTGGAAAAACTCTGTTAAAAAAAAAAAGAAAGAAACAAAGAACATTTTCTAATAAATAAATAGTCCAAAATATCCTAATGCCAATGCATGACATTGGTGTTTCAATAAAGAAAATTTACATGCTAGTCATGCATAGTCATAGTTTAAAAAGTCCTGTACAGAATACTATCAATCCAGCACTGGCATGACATAAAATTAATAAAGAAACCATAATATAAAATTTGGATTTAATATTTTATAAAAGTTTATTTTAACATTTAAAAATTTATAAGTGTAATTTAACAAAAATAAAGAGGAGAAAACATAATAGTTTATAGAGGAAATGGAATTTTATAAAATCTAAAATTTAGGAAGGATAAACTATTAACAAATTAGGGAAAGGCACACTCAGTCACATATATCAATATAAAAAGATACTGAGCACAGAATGTTTACTGGCAAAATATTGATATTCTTTCTATTCTATTCTAAATACATTTACCTTAAAGTTGGAGATGAGACAAAGATAGTCATAATCATTAATCCCTTTTCATAATGAACTTGAAATTCTATCCAACGCAATAAGGTAAGAAAAGAAAAACAAATGTCTAATTTGGAAATGATAAAATATAGAATTTGTAACCTATAGATAAAATATTAGAACTGATATGTAAATATACAAAGAATTTTAGATGTAATTTTGAGATATAATAACCAATTGCATTACTTAGATTTAGTTTAACCAGAAGCATGCAGCAGAGTTAACAGGGTTTTCTGAGTGATTAGATATGGGTTAAGAAAAATTATGAAATCAATGAGTATTTAGGTTTTTGCCTGTACTGCCAGCCATTAATAGCATTATAAATTTACTGAGATTAAAAGATAAGCAGAACAGATTTAATTTTGGTGGTCGGTCTTGTGGTCATGGTTGCAATCAGGAACATGGTTTACCATGTTTGTTTGAAATTCTTATCAGAGATGTTATTGGCAATACTAAATAAAACCTCAGGAGCAAGGGTGTGGAGTCCAGTTTAGAATTGAAACAATAATTTCTAATATCATAATATAGTATTTCAAATGAATGGGCTAGGTGTAAGAGTTCTCCCTGGGAAAGTTTTTTTTAAAGGGAAGTTGATAAATGCTGTGATCTGTCTCCAATTTTCATATCTTCCTTGAACCCAGACTTTTATAGTCAACCGTTTGATGTAATTATCAATTGTAATATATTTCAGGTTCCTCAAATTTAGCATGCTGGAAGCTTAATTTACCATAATGTTCTCTCACTTCTCCCAGAAATCTGTTTTGTTTGTAGTTTCAACATATATTAATGTTGCTATTATCTGTAGTGACTTTCAAATTCGATATGAAATTTATTCAGTTTTCCTCTTAACTCATCCTTATTTTTAACCCACATCAAATAGCCAGTTCATTCAATGAAAAGTAGATTTTACCTGACTGAAGAGGTCTTATTTGGGGACATTTTATTTAGACAACATCATTTCCAAGGAGTAAATGTTCTTCATTTTAAGAGTCGTTTCTTTCTATTATACTTATATGTATATAAATTTTAAGTCTTATGCTTACTTAATACTTTCACTGGTTATCTTCAATTTCAAAATCATCTAAGTTAGAACTTTGAAGGTATTCTAACAGTCTTTTGGAAACCTCTGCTGCTAATGAGAACTAAGTGTATAGCCCTCTTTTTATAATCTTTTTTAATTTTGGAAAAAAAAAATTTCTTAAAGGTTATGATGAATCTAATCTTTGGCTCTGGTAAATTGCCATATATTGTTATTTCTGTTGTCCGTTGCTTGAGATTCTGTGAGTCAGGTATTGGAGTTGAAGTGATTTATTTTCTATGCCCCTTTCTGAGTCTATTTTGTTTTGTGCTCCAAAACCTCCTAGGTAATTCTTTAGTCATGACCAATACAATTAGCATGTCTATTGAACATTTTATCCCTTTTTTTCCCTGATTAATATTCTCCAATGGACTTAACAATACTAACTAAATCTCTTATTTTACATATTACCTCTTCTGTGTACTCTTTATCCCTTTCTGCTCTTTTTCTTAATGATGTGCAGTATTTGCAAAGTACAACTTAAAACAGTATCTGATTTTTGGTAGTAGGACACACATAAACACAAATTTTTGAACTTATTTTAAAAAAATACAACTAAGACTTTACTGCATCTCCTTAAAGACTATTGAATGAGTTTCCAGAGGTAATAGATGCATATTACATACTGTTTGAAATAAAGTTAAAAAATAGTTACATTTGAAACACATATACGGTAGTTTGAATAAAGATATTTTAATTGAGACACATTGAAATTTGAACTAAAATGTGCAAATCTAGTGTGTGTATTAAGTTTAGAAATTTTATATCATGTAAGTTTCTTACAATAAAATGAAGTACTTGTAACTTGGATCCTCAAGAAGAAAAGAGCTGCAAAGTTTGATTTCCTGAGGCTACTGTTTTTAATCTCACTTATGATTGAGTTTTCTAGCAATTTTTTGTGACACTTACTTAAAATTGTAATGGAGGTTCTAGTCCGTCCTTATTAAAATTTGAATAGTCAATGTTTCTCTAAGGCCTTTGTCTCTGGCATGAGCTAAATCAATCACTAACCAACCACTTGAAAAAAAAAAATCAATGAAAATGTTAGAAGATGATTTCTTTAAACAGTGTTATGAATATCCTTTTCCTAATTTAATGATATTCTACTCTATGAATCATATATTGCTAGATTATATAACATTAATACTTATAAATCAATAAATGTAAGCATGCATATATGTGTATTGTTCTATTCTGTGTCATCTAAAAATTATTTAAAAGATTAGTTTCATTAAATAAATTCAACCAAAATAGAAGATAATATATTTAGAATCTGGCATATAATGGATGCATTTATTTATAATGGATTAAATAAAAAAGCTGTCAAGGCTATTTGTTACGCATTGTGCTGCATTAAATTAAGTATCCCATAAACTCCACCTTTGAGTAAGTTGCCTGAAACTCTTATCTATATGTCTTTCATGTAAGAAATCGAATAATTAGAACCTGGCTTATGTATTCATCAGATTGTCCCAATGACGAAAATTCAGATCCTAGGTACTGCTACTGTTCCTTGTTCTGCATTGACTGTAGATTCATGTACTTATTTTGAAATTTTATTTTCAATCCCCCCTTTTTTTCTGTTCCTTGGAATGCCACCAAAATATGGAAATTTCCTGTATGAATTGAGCTTGCTCTTAACTACCAGATGTCTGTTTCAAGTTTTCCGTTTTGGTTACAGCCGTTGGTAAGGTCTGCTTCCTGAGTATAGCACACAGCTATATGCATGTTCAGAACAGGTGGCTCCAATATCCTCAGTGTGTCCTGCTATTGTACTTAGAGAGGTGCCTTTTTCCTGAGAAAGACTGTGCCCTATCCTCTAAAGGTAGTCCTTCAACAAAGTTAAAAAGGCAGGAGGTATTGCTTTACCAGATATTGTGTTTCCTTAAATAGTGTTATCTCCTACTTCCTATGACCTTCTTTTGATACCATAAAATGTCCAGTATTTGGCCTTGGAACCCTTTGCTTCATGAAGTTCAGTAGTCTATCTCATCACCTTCCTCTCACTTAATATCAATATACTGTGTGTTTTATCCTCTGTAGGAACTATAAAAAGACTTTACAGGTAGAGGTCATTTTTAGTAACAGACTCAGTTTGGCAGGAACTATAAAACTGAATCAAATGAATGGAGTTTGGGTTCATAGGTTCACAAGTTTTCTGAACATCAGATCACCTGATGTATTAGCACTGTATTGCTGCCATAGATATTTACCAAAAATTTAGTGGATTATAACAATCCAAATATATTCTCACAATTCTATAGTTCAAAAGTCAAGGGAAGGTAAGCTGGTTATATTGTTTTAAATTCAGCAATGCCAAAATCAATGTGTTAGCCAGCTGAGCAATTATTACCCAATTCAGAGGTGAATTCAATTCCCAGTTCATTCAGTTTGTCAGCAGAACTCAGTTGCTTTTGGTAGTAAGGCTGAAGCCCCTCCAGCATTTGAAAATCTAAATATAAAAAATTTCCCCCATAACTTTAAATAGTAACAAAAGACCCAATTCCAAACATGTAGTTCATATACATTGCTAGAGAAGATGGCTAATGTAATTTAAAGAATCTGGATAGGTTCCATTTCCCTAAAATCCCTTATTTCACTATCCCATTTAGTTCCCAAATAATTCACTTGTTCATATCTATGATAATTTAACCTAAAACCAAAAAAACTGAATTTATGTGAGAAATAAAGAGAACACGAAGTGATCAACAATTAGACTGCCACCTTGCAGAGATAGACATGGGGTTCCAGCTCCCTGAAGCAAAGCTACAGGCAAAACCTAATGGGAAGATGACATTTTTAAAAAATGTCAGGGGCTTGAGCCATTGTCTAAAAAACATCCAACATGGGAGAAGAGTTAAGCACGAAGTAAACATGAAGGAGTACTGCTGCTAGGTGGATAGAGGCATACCCTGTATAAATTTCAATGGTTTAAATAATTTTGTTCATGGTGTATCGAACAAAAATATAAGATGGTTTTATCATCCTCAAGCATAGATTACCAATGAAAATGGTCAGCTCTCAAAGAATAGTAATTGACATTTGTAGTGTTCCCTCTTAAAAAATACAAAACATTTTCTGCTGTTTCCTCCATCCTATCACCTACTTCTGAGTGGTTTCTTATGTTTTATTATGTAGCTGTCACTACCTTGATAATTGCACTGGTATTATGACATAAGACAATTCAATTAAAGTGCTTGTTCAAGCTAGACTTAATTTATGAGCCTCAATAGGTCACCTCCCTTTTTGACTGAGGAATATATAGCACAAACCCAAACTCATAATGCATTACAGAAGCTGAAATAAATCACAGGTGTCCTACAGAAACTCGGTCAGTGAACATAATGAAAAACATTTGAAGTAAAGCATTTGGTTTTATTCTGTCTCTTCTTTCTTCTTTTCTGAAGAATTTATATTTATTGGAGAAAGTTATCAGAGATGTGGCCAAGATCGACGGTTGTACCGGCCATTTGATAAAATCATCATTGAGGTGAATCTGTAGCTTTGAAATAAGAAATACATAGTTGGTCACCATAACAAAAATTATTTATTACTTGTGACTTAAGTATTCATTTTTAATGTATCACTATTTGCCCCAGGCAACTAAACCATCTTCTAATAGCTACCTTAAAAGTAGTGGGCTTTTGGTCTCAATAGCAGTGTGACTAAGGAAGGCAAGGAAAGCCGCCTTTCACATCCAGCATTTTCACTCCATCTCTTAGCCCTGACTTCATCTACCATGTAACCGTGAAGGAACAGGCTTTCTTTCATTTGAGGCTTTTTAGCAGTTCTTCTGCCATGCCTAAGGTCATAGTCACCTCTGTCAATTGAGTCAAACTGCTGCTCTAGAGGCAAGTAAGGAGATTCTATGTGACAAAAAAATAGAATATAAATTCGTAGTGGACTGTGAAGCCTCATTTGAAAGAAAAGGAGTTATCTGGAAAATGTCATGAGATATTTCCCTACTCTTAGTTTTGTTTTTAAGGACATGTAGAAGCAATACTATTAGAAGGCATGGATAACCATACACAGTTCTGGAGGTATTTTGTTACAAAGACAATTACTTCCCCATTGAATGGCTTTGAATGCTTATCTAAATTAGTGGACAGCAGACACATCAATTTGTTTCTGGAATCTCAATTCTACTTCATTGATCACAAGTCTATCCTTATATTAGTACATTGTTTTGATTACTATTACTTTGTAATAAGTTGGAAATCAGGACAATTGGGTTTCTGAGCTTTTTGCTTCTCATTTACTCATTATTTTTTGAGGGGTGAGGGATATTTAGGGTCCCTTGAAATTTCATGTGGATTTTAAGATTAACTTGTCTAATTCTAAAGCCAGCCATAATTTTGATAGAGATTGCATTGAATCTGTAGACCAATTCTTATTGCTTTTTTAACCATATTATCTTGTGACCCATGATCTTGGGATATTTTCCATTTATTTTGTGCTTCTTTAATTCATTTCAACAATGTTTTGTGATATTCAGAATATAAGATTTTCACTTATTTTATTCAATTTATTCTTAAGTATTTTGTTCTTTTTAATGTTATTTTAAATGAAGTTGTTTTCTTCATTTCTTTTTTGCAAATCAAATGCTTTATATACATATTATATGTAGGTATTCCTTTTTTAAAAAAAAAGATTTTTATTGGGGAATTGGGGAGGGGAACAATGTTGCAGAATTGGGGAAAGGGAACATTGTGTTTTTCTAGGACCCATCAGTTCTAAGTCAAGTTGTTGTCCTTCAGTCTTAGTTTTGGAGGGCACAAGCTCAGCTGCAAGTCCAGTCCTCGCTTTCAATTTAGTGGCAGGGCAGGGGGATAAAAGGGGGGGTGTGTGTTGTCCACCATCCCATTCAGGAGTCGAATTGGCAACCTTGCTGCTAAGAGCATGCTCTCTCACCAGTTCAGTAGCAGCTCAACTCGGGCGCAGCTCACTGGCCCATGTGGGAATCAAACTGGCGACCCTGTTGTTCAGAGCTCATGCTGTAACCAACTGAGTCACTCAGCTGGCCCCAGTATTTCTTTTATAATAACAATATTGTTCAGATATTCATACACCATATAATTCACCTCTTTAAAATACAACTCAATGGTTTTTAGTATATTCACAGAGCAGTTTTTGGATTTTTCTTTTCAAGTTTATAGAAATACAATTCAAATTTGTATATTGATATCATATCCTGCAATCTTCTTACAAGTGTTTAGTAGTTTTAATCATTTTTAGTAGATTCCTTAGGATGTTTTATGTACAAGATAATATAATATCATCCTCGGATAGAGATAATTTTACTTCTTTCTTTCCCAAATAAATATCTTGTATTTCTTTCTCTTGCCAATTACCCTATCTAGAATGTCCAGTACAATGTTGGACATAAGTGACAAGAGTGGACATGCTTGTTTTTTTTCTCAATGTTAGTCAGAAATTTATATATATATATATATATATATATATATATATATATATATATATATAGTCTTACATCATTAATATGACCTTACCTGTGAGTTTTTCATAAGTGGCATCTCTTAAAGCACAAATGTTTTTAACTTTAATCAAGTCCAGTTTATCTGGTTGAGGAACTTCTTTTCTAACCTTAAGAGTTTTTATCATGAAAGTGAGTTAGATTTTGTCCAATGAGTTATTTTGTGTTTATGGAGTTGTTTACGTGTCTATTCATTTTTTATTTTTTTATTGTATTGATATCAGCTGTTACATGGATTGGTTTCTTTTTTGTGTTAATCCAAACTCACATTCCAGGGATGAATCCCACTTGGTCACAGCATATAGCTAATTTTTATATGCTTCTAGATTTAGTTTTCTAGTATTTTGCTGAGGATTTTGATGTCCATATTATGAGACATATTGGTCTGTAGTTTTGTGACATGATTGTCTGTTTTTTGTATCAGGTAATACTTGCCTCAAAGAATGAATTGTGAAGTATTCCCACCTCTTCTAATTATTGTAAGAGTTTGTGAAGAATTAGCATTAATTCCTATTTAAATGTTTGGTAGAATTTACATGTAGACTCATTTGGGCATAAACTTTAATCTGTGTGTTTGTAAATTATTTATTAATTTTATTTTCCTGTTATTAGTATATTTCAATTTTTTTGTTTCTTCTTGAATCAGTTTTAGTAGTTTGTGTGTTTCTTGAATTTGCTCATTTCATCTGTAATCTAATTTCTTGGTACACAGTTTTGTATGAAATTCGCTTATAATTATTTACATTTTGTGGATTTTTATATCTTTATTCCTAAGCCAATTTTAAATCACAAATTTATCCCGATTCACATTAAACAATTTTTCTACATCTATAGAAATGAGTTAATGCATTTAATATTTTAATGCTTTGTTAGATTTTATGTACTGATTTTTTATAGGGTTTTTCCTATATATTTGTAGGTGAAATATTCCTACATTTTTTTTATTTTTTCTAATATCTTTTTTGGGGGATTTTATTTTCACGTTGTACTTGTCTGAATGAATTGCAGAGAACTCTCTCTTTGTGATTTCTGGAAGAATCTGTACACACACGAGTTTATAAAGCCCTGAAATGTTTTAGGCAGTTACTGTACACACCACTGTGCTGATGACTTAATTTGTGGTAAATATCGTGGCAAGACTATGCCTGGTGTTCCCAAGAGCAAAGGCCCTTCCTCCTTGACGGTTCCTGAAATTACCATAAACCTCTGAAATATCTGCTCAAATTTTTAAGCCATTAGATGCGGTGTTAGAATTGTCAACTACCTAGAGGGTAAAAGGGTGTCAAATATCAGAATCACCCTTTGGGGTTTTCTTCTCTCCTGGATTTGGCCCTTTAAGGCTTCTCTTCCCAAGCAAATTGCCAATGCCTTCATTGGGGATGTATATTATATTTTCCAAATTTTCTCATTACTCTGGGCAGGAGTTTTGATCTGAATCATGTTAATTTGCTATTGCTAGAAGCAGAATATATTTGAAATTCTATAGTCCTTCTACTCTGGGGAAAGGTATTTCAAGTTATCTTACTAAGAATAGATTGTCATTACCTATTCTGTGGTCTGTGTTTCTGTTGGCTTATTTTATTTTTAGGTAGGCTCTGCAAAATGTACACACACACACACACACACACACACACACACACACACACACACAGACACACACACACTGATGGCCAGATAAACACCAGAGGTGGTAAAAACGATCCAGAGAAGGAGACAGAGGGCCGGCCGAGTGGCATGGTGATTGAGAACTGACTTGGGACGCCGGCGGCCCTGGTTCGGATGGAGCATATGAGGGCCAGTGACATGCCCTCAAAACAAAACAAAACAAAACAGAGAGGGAGACAAAGAGAATAGGAGAGAGAGAGAGAGAGAGAGAGAGAGAGAGAGAGAGAGAGAGAGAGAGAGAGAGAAGAAGAAGAAGGAGGAGGAGGAGGAGGAGGAGGAGGAGGAGGAGGAGGAGGAGGAGGAGGAGGAGGAAGGGGAAAGGGAAATGGAGGAAGAAGAAGAAATAAATTAACCTTTCACCAATAGTTCCAGTAATAATTCTGGGGATCACTATAATCAGCCTCATTTGCTCCAAATGTTTCTCTGTAAGTCCATCCCTGTGTCAGGGAAGTTGCATGCTCTAATGCGCTGGTCTTCTTTTACCTTTCAAGAGAACAATTGGGGAGTAGTGTATTTTCCGTAGATATTCTAGAAAAATACTACATGTTTACATATTTACTGTTTAAAAAAGGTATACAAATAAATGAACGAACAATTTATTTTCTCTACTAAGTATTAGGTATTTGGACTCATTACACAGATATGCTGAAATGAGAATAAATTCAGACAAATATGAGAACTAGGCTACCTCAAATGTGAATTTTTTTTTTTTTTTACTTTTTCAATTACGATATGGCCATGAACTACAATAAGTTCCTGCCACATAGCTTCTCCATGGGAGACATATTTTTATTTCCTTTTAAAGTGCTATATAAAGAGGTATTTTTTTTCCTTGTTAACTATGAAAGATAACCATAGTTAAAGCACTTTTTCTTTCTCTTCTACCTGACTAAACAAACAATGTGCACTCAATATATCTTTCTTTTATTTCCAATTTGTTCAGAGAATTTTATTTTATAACACCATTGATATCTTTCATTTTTGTTCCCTGAGAACCCTGATCAAAAACATGTAGTCCACACTTTTCTTCCAGTATTTGCATCTGTTTTTATTATAATTGTGTCTTTTGTTTTTTCACCTCAACACTACTGCCTTTGGCTTCTTCTTAACTTTTCAGTAGTTCTTTTAAGTACAATGAAACTGCATTTTAAACTTTAAGCAGAAATTAACTTTATTCTGTGGCTTATTAATATGAAACTATTTGAAACAGAACTTTGCACTGGAAAACTTTAATATTAAGCATGACTAAGGCAATTCAATTTATTTAAATGTGATAAAACTAGAGAATATATGATTGCACATTCTGACATTTTGTTTATATTTGAACATCTAATTTTCTGATACGTCTTTCATATACAAAAATTACAATCTTGACCCCATTTTTTCTTCCAGTTACACGTCTCTATTTCCATTTTCACCAATGGCACTGGAAGCGATAGCCTGCATAACTGTCTTAGTGCTTTCTTCCACTATGCCTTAACCTGATGTCTGTCATGTTTTTACTCTTTTACTGACCCCACAAATGTCTCTATTGTGTCAATGTTGCTACTTTAACTTCCTAGTCTTAATCTTTTTCACCTCTTGCCAACATTTGATATGGTTCTTTATCTCTTCCTCCTTAATGCAGTTTTCATTTGGTTTCTACTTGAGCATACTCTCTCTGAGTTATTTGTCTTTTCATTTTTTGACTTTTCAATATAGAAATGTCACTGGATCCATCTTTGATCTTATTCTATCTTTTTTCTGTCTTCTTTGAAGATTTCATCTAGTGCAATGACTTTAAATCCATCTTTATGCCAAGGACTTTGAATTCATACCTCAAAAGAATTTTTTTAAATGGTCAATATATTGGTGATTATACCATTGTCTCATGTTATATCTAATTTTCTTTTCATCACATTGTAAATTTCAATGGTAATATATGACCTTAATTCTACATCAAATATTTCTTAATGATACTTGGGAAACGCAGAGCTTTATAGATTTTTTTAAAATGCCATAAGCCACATTTATTTATTTAAAGATCATTTGTTATATAATTTCTTCTTTGGAAAATCCTTACATTTTAAGATATGGGAATACCCATTAATGATTAACATGGACAATGCTAGGCTAAAACCCAGTATTTAGTCAAACCAAACATTACATATACAAATGCAATTCAATATCTCCTATACTTTTCATTTTCCATGAAGTGTATCAAACTTAAAGATTGTTTTAAAGATTATCTGCAAGTATTTTTTGACCTTTTGAATCTTAGAGCCTATTGAAGTTTATAGCATACCTCTCTTTAAAATGTTATTATCATTCTGCTCCATACACTTTTCATCATTTTAAACAGCCTATCAATATAAATTTGGTCTATTAAATTGTTGCAATGCTTATAAATAATCTTTATAACATAGTTCTAACTTTCTTATTTCAAAAATTATTCTGCATGTTGTGGTAACATCAAACTTAGGTAATATAATTACTTTGGACACAATAATATAGCAAATGAGAAAATATAAAAGTATTTGTATCTCATATAAACTAAGTCAAATAAACAGCAATGCACTTTAAAATAATTGTAATCTTCATCATCCACAGAAAAAAATTAATTTAGAAAGCCTATGTATGCATATGTCCATTTTTAAATAAAGAAGGAACTCTGTGGGTGATACATCTTCTGTTATTACTGGCAAACTCATTAGAATAGAGTAATATTTATTATATGGAACACAACAATGAAAGCCGTTAAATAAGAAAATGGTTGCCAAATGTATTACAGTAAAACAACTCTGATTTGCACTTAAGTTGAAATAAGTACATGTGTGTTTATATACATATAACATACCTAAGCCTTAACTATAGTTCATTATGATGTAGAAAGAATCAGCAGAAGTATAACTTTCACTTGTCTTTTTAAGCAAAGCTGCATAATAGGAGATGACTAACTGCAAGAAGAGGCATAGCAAATATTCTTTATACAATAATATGCTTAATATGTTCTCACCTCTGCAAAACAATTTAAAAAGCAACCAAATAAAATTGAACGGAAATATATCCCTGCAGTTGTATAATAATATGCAATTGCTAACTTAGCATAAGGCTAACCTTTAAAATGAAATAGTTTACAAGTTTAACATGACTTAAGCATCAGAAACCTAATTTCAAAATGCCACAGATATTTGAACAAATAAGTAAGCAGGTAAATTTCATATTCTTCTCTCTAGAAATATTTGTGCGTGTGTATAAATATTCTCTCCCACCACTCGTGTGTATCTGTTCTCACATGTGATATTGGATTAGTGTGGAACTCATACAAGTGGAATTCCAAATCCAATTTCAGATGTAAATTCCAATAATATAAAAATTAAACCTTAGTTTCAGAATTTTGAGTCAACAATTAGATGTTTTAGGTAATAGTAGTGACTAATCCTTGACATACTGATTTACAAACATTTGTTTATCCAGAATGTATCTCAGTAAGATCAAGAAAACTAAACTCCTTGTCAGTCTGTCCAATATATAATGGAAACAGGATTGGAATTTCACTCTTTTAATCTCACTTATTAAATGCTTTTTCTTTTAGCAGCACTTCCTCTGGCTTTCTCAGGACTCTGGAATTTAAAAAAGTTAACATCAAATATGTCTCTATTTGGTACCATCCCATGCATGATTTAATTAATAGGTAGCCACTAACATACTGAATAACGCGTGCAGTTACTACTCACATATGACTGACAATAACTGACATGTTAAAATATTCTATAATGTAATTACTGATATATCAATAATATCATGTAGCCTTCCAGTGTCATTCGTTCATTCACTCAGCAAAAGCTACTAAGGAGTTGTATGTCCAAGCAATCTACTGGCCCACAGAGCTAGAGAAAACACGCCATGGTACCTGAGTATCTTCAGTCCATCGTTCAATTTAAGTAGTAATTACGATACTAGTGTCATTAAAGTGTTTGACTTTTTAATTTTATTTAATTTATATATATATATAGTTTTTTAACTTAATTAAATTTTTATATTAGTTTCAGGTGTACAAAACAGCATGATGATTAGACATTTATACCCCTCACAAAGTGATAGCACCCACCCCCAAGTCTATTACTCACCTGACACATATATAGCTGTTAGAATACCATTGACTATATTCCCTATGATGTACTTTGTACCTTGTTACTAAATATATATATATATTTGGCATTCAATATTATTTTACTTCAGCTTCAGACAGCCCTATGTTTATTGCAGCACTATTCACAATAGCCAAGATATGGAAAAAAACAAAATGTTCATCAATAGATGACTGGATAAAGAAATTATGGTACATTTATACAATGGAGTATTACTCTGCCACAAAAAGAATGAAATCTAACCATATGCAACACCATGGATGGACCTAGAGAATATAATGCTAATTAAAGTAAGTCAGACTGAGAAAGACAAATGACATATGGCTTCACTTGTATGTGGAATCTAAAGAACAGAATAAATGAACAAACAAACAGAAATAGGATCAGAAATACAGAAAAAACTGACAGTTGCTAGATGGGAGCAAGGTTGGAGGATGGGACAGAAGGTGAAGGGCTTAGGAAGCACAAATTGGTAGTCACAAAATAGTCATAGGGATGTGAAATACAAGGCCCGACAATTAAGTTTGCAAACTAATCCAAGAAAAAGTGCTACATGCCTCATTGCTGAATATCACTACAGTCACCTTCAAAGTACTCTCCTTGGGAAGCTTTGCACTGACATCGGTGCCTAGTCCACCTTTCAAAGCAATTTTGTTTTGTTTTTTGTTTTTAGCTGAGCCATCCTGTCACCTCTTGGCAGCTTAGTGGCAACTCAGCTTGGGCTGGGCATCGAACTGCTGTTGCTCAGAGCTCTCAGCTCACACTCTTGAGTGAGCTCTTAACCAACTGAGCCACTCAGCCGGCCCTTTCAAAGCAATTTTGGAACTCTTTCTGGAATGGCATCAGAGCTGTTTTCGTATACACTTGATGTCCTGAACGTCATCAAAATGTCTTCTTTTCAATAGTTCCTTTATCTTTAGATAAAAAAGAAGTCATTGGGGGCCAGATCAGGGGAGTAGGGAGGGTGTTCCAATACAGTTATTTGTTTATTTGCTAAATACTCCCTCACAGAGAGTGCCGTGTGAGCTGGTGCATTGTCATGATGCAAGAGCCATGAATTGTTGGCAAAAAGTTCAAGTTGTCTAGCTTTTTTATGAAGCCTTTCCAGCACTTCCAAATAATGAACTTGGTTAACTGTTTGTCCAGTTGATACAAATTCATAATGAATAATCCCTCTGACATTTAAAAAAAAAGTTTAACAACATCTTTGCAACAAGTTCACAAACTTGTCAGACCTGGTGCAGTATGAAGAATATAATCAATAATGTTATAAAGATTATGTAGGGGGATCACTACATAATTTATATTTTTACAGTGTCTCAAATGTCTTCTCTTTGCAGCCAAAATTCAGGTGTAATGACAGTTTTAAACAACACTTTTTGTAGACTGTTAAAATAAAATTAAACGGAGACCAGGCTTGAAGATCTCTAGAGCAGACAAAATTTAGCTAAGCCAGTAAAACAAAATTTAACCTAGTTACTTCATTGAACATAAGTGAAATTTAACTTAGCTTATTTCTGTAAATGCTGGTGGTAATCAAGAACAAAACTTCATCTTGCTAAGATGGTATAAGATAATCATTTTTAACTTATGCCCTGCTGTCTGGGGATCCCCATTATAATAACAAATCATTGTAAAAGTTAAAAGATTTTCTTATTTTCTCTTAATAAGCCATCATGTAAAGTCATGCTTTGAGCTTCTTACTAGTTTCATATCTGAAGTCTTCCCAGTTTCGCAGTTTGTTTCTTGAACAATGAAATATTCACATAAAGCAGAGCTGTCTGAATTTTCTTTTGACAAGTCACGGAGTCATTAATCATATGACTGTGTAATGCATGTTACGTAACTATTTGACACAAGTTAGCAAACTACTTACACATCAGCTCTACTGCAGAGCAGCATATACATATCAGGAATACGGCCAAGATGAAGTACGAAAACAGCTCTTCCATCAAATCATTTGTTAAAGATTTGTACTTGCATTTGTACTTGTATACCTAAAGCAGTTTTCTTGTTACTCGTCTTAATTGTATGGCTTCTTTACTGAACATCACTTTCCTCATTTTCAAAGGAGAATTATAATGTCCCTTCTCACAATTATGAGTTTGAATCAATTATATGTAGAATGAAATACTTAGTAGCTTATAAAGTTATACCAATTCGTATTTATACAAAAGCAGTTGTTTAGTTTTGATCTCTTAATTCACACACCCAAAACATTCCTTAATAAGTAAGAACAGGGCCGGCCGATTGGCGCATTGGTTAAGACCTGGTTTTGGGATGCCAGCGGTCCTGGTTCGGATCCCACATATGAGGGCTGGTGACACTGCCCTCTACAGCTAACAACAGCTCCACCTGGAGCTGGGCTGTGCGAGCCCAGGCAATGGTGTGGGCTGTAGCCCCTGCTGCAGTGGGCTGCCATAGGCTACAGTGAGTGGCCGGCAGCCAGCGTGAGCTGCCAATAGCCGCGGTGAGTGACCATCCAGAGGCCGGTGAGGGATCTGCCTCACCCGGGAAGAGCGCAACGACAATACCAACATGAGTCAGTGAAGCAACGTCCTCTGCAACTAGACTGAAGAACAAAAAGACAGCAACTTGTCTGTTCCCCTTCCCCGATTCCCCAACGCCATTCCCCTCCCCCAATTCCCCAATAAAATCTTTTAAAAAAAAAAAGGAGAACAAATTGAAATTCTTTGATATTTTTGGCTAATTAATTGATTTAGAGGAAATATTGAATCAAGAAAAAAATAATTTATTTCTACAAACAAAGGTGTTCTCTGTTCATGAATGTTTTACGTTTGTTGAGTAGATTTTATTATAGAAATAAATAGTAATTCATTAATTCTTAGTTTTCATCTTTGAGGTTAATATTTTTATTGATCTATTTTAGTTTGCTAATACATATTTTTTTAAAAATCTAGTATAATACTGTTTTTTTTAAAAAATATTCATTAAACATACTTAAATCATTGTTTACTTCTGGTGAAGGAATGGCTATAGAAATTGTAAAATCAAATGTTATGTGTCATGTTCAAATGCTTTCTTCAGTTGAACAGTTTATTTCTTGTTTTGTGACAGATTTATTAAAAGCTACACATTTCCCTCTAAATAGTATTTCCCGTGTCTGACCCATTTTGTCGTATGTTAAAAATTCCATCACCTATTAAATTATATAAATTCTTATGATTTCAATTTTTTTCCCCAGATCTTTGGGTGGTATTTAGCAAGATTTGTGTTATTGTATTTTAAATTAATTAGGCATTTTTAATATTATTGACTTGTTGAAATGTACTGAGGATTTGTGTTCTGGTAAGTAGTCAATTCTATCAATAGTCCAGATCTGCTTGTAAATAATTTTTATTCTTTGTTAACTACCATAAAGTTTTTATTTTATATACATGTAATTTAGGTTTAATATATATATATATATATATATATATATATATATATATATATATATATATAGAGAGAGAGAGAGAGAGAGAGAGAGAGAGAGAAACCTTGGTTTGTGAGCATAATCTACTCTGGAAACATGCTTGTAATCCAAAGCACTTGTATATTAAAGAGAATTTCCCCATAAGAAATAATGGAAACTCAGATGATTCATTCCACAACCCCAAAATATTCATATAAAATAATTACAATACTGTAATATAATACAAAATAATAAAGAAAATACAAAATATAAAGGAAAATAAATTAACCTGCACTTACCTTTGAAAACCTTTGTGGCTGGTGTGAGGGAGACAAGATAGAGGGTTGTTTTGTAGGATGACTTTCACTATCACTAACAGAATCCCTGCTATCTATTAGCTCAATGGAATCTTTTTTCTTTTTGTGCAACTTAAACAAGGAATCTGTCCAATGACACTTGCTTTTGCCTCGTTTTGAGGATTTTGGGGAAATGTGACATTGCATTGTCATTAAACAGATTGATCGTTCACACTGCTGCAGCCTTATTCGGGTGGTGATTTTCTACAAAATTTTGCACTGTTTCCCACATTTTACATGTCTCTCTGATCTCATTTGAAGTGAGGGATTCCTCCACCTTTTTCTCCTCCTCCTCTGCAGACGAGATGTCCTCCATAACCTCTTGCCGTTGCTCCGATGCAGATCTATCAGTTTGTCAGTGGTCAGCCCCTGGCCATGTTCCTCCGCCAGCTCTTGAATGTCATCCTTATTCACCTCCGGTCCCATGGTCTTCCCTAAAGACACAACTTCATTGACAACTGGCGGCTCCTGTCCATGAGCAAGCCCCTCTAAGTCATGTCCAAGAAAGCAATCAGGCCACAGTTTTCTCCAAGCAGAATTGAGGGTTCTCTTGGTGACCCCTTCCCAGGCTTTATCGTTGATCTTGAGGCGGTTCACGATGTGGAAATGATTTTTCAAAAACTCTCGGAGGAAAAGGGTTGTTCCTTCGGTCACCTCGAAGCATCACTGAAATAATGCTTTGGTGTAAAGCTTTTGAAAGTTCGAAATGACCTTCCCATGCGTGGGCTGGAGGATTGGACTGGTGTTGGGAGGAAAGAACTTGACCTTAATGAACTCTAATTCCTCCAGTAAGTCATCCTCAAAGCTTGGAGGACGAGTAGGAGCATTATCCATAACCAGCAAGGCTTTGAGCGGCAGATTCTTTTCTAAAAGGTATTTCTTCACTGCAGGACCAAAGACCTCGTTGATTCACTCAACGAACAACACAGGAGTGACCCAGGCCTTGCTGTTGGACCTCCACATAACTTTTAACTGACTCTTCTGCATCTTGCATTTCTTGAAGGCTCGTGGATTCTCGGAATGATACATGAGCAGGAGCTTACTTTGAAATCCCTGCTTGCATTAGCACAAAACAAGAGGGTGATGCGGTCTTTCATGGGCTTGTGACCAGGCATTGCATTCTCTTCTTCTGTAATGTAAGTCCTCTTTGGCATCTTTTTCCAAAAATGCCCTGTCTCATCGCAGTTAAAAATTTGCTCCGGCAGGTTACACTCGGAAACCATGAGCTTCTGGAACTTGGTAACGAACGTCTCAGCTGCCTTAGTGTCTGAACTCGCAGCCTCTCAGTACCTCACAACACTGTGGATACCACTTTCCTCTTAAAGTTATCAAACCATCCCCTGTTTGCCTTGTAGCCCTCTTCATTTTCTGTTGATGTACCTGGCAGTTTACTTACGAGATTGGTGTACAAGTCCTTTGCTTTCTCATAGATAAAGTTCTCTCTCACAGCATCACCTGCTACTTGCTTCTCATTTATCCAAACCAGAAGCAACTTTTCTACATCTTCCAGAACACATGGCCGTTGCTTTGATCTTCTCGTGGCTCCCTTTGCTGCATCGAGCCCCTTCTTTCTTCTTTCTTCTTTACTAGTGTGCAGATGGTTGACGTAAACGTCTCACAAAATCTTGCAATTTCAGCCACTCACATACCTCGTCCGTACTTCTTGATGATTTCCTTCTTAACTTTCACCATAATCATCTCCTTCTTACCTCCTTTCTTTGCACCCTTTTTCTGCACGGGGGCCATTGTATACACTCTCATGGATGTTGACTACAGTACTGTATTAATAAACTCTGGTCATCTACTATATTGAATGTAACTGGCAATAAAGCAGCAAAGGAAAGGGTCTATATCTGCAGGCAACCTGACCTAGGATGAAGCAAAGCATTCCTAAGCCTACTTTTGTAAGGAAACACAAAAGACTGTCCATAGGTGCTTTGAAGTGACAAAAAATTACACTAGTGCCAGTTATGGGTACCTTCCAATGTTCTGAAAAATTACTGATTTCTGTCAAACACAACAGCCTGAGACCAAGCATCCAAGCATGGGAGATGATCACCCACAATCCCGCAATAAGAGAGAGACAGACAGACAGACAGGAACCTTTGGCTCAGTTGTGATGATGTGATGTTCTGCATCACTTACTACTTGTATTGCAAGACATCACGTGTTTATCACATTAAACTTTATTAGAAATGTTTCCTTGCTTGCGAGCACTCGCAGAACAAGTTACTCACAATCCAAGGTGTGTGTGTGTGTGTGTGTGTGTGTTTGTATAGAAACCTAGATACAGTTTTCTTCAAAGTGGATTTTTCACCTAGAGTTCTTTTATTTATTTATTTATGTATTTATTTATTATTTTTTTAGCTGAGCCATCCTGCCACCTCAGCAGCAGCTCAGCTCAGGCTGGGAATGGAACCAGCAACCTTGTTGCTCAGAGCTCTCACCTGTGAGTGAGCTATACCCAACTCAGCCATTCAGCCGGCCCTCACCCAGGGTTCTTTTAAAGAGGTCTGCAAATATAAAGCCTCATTATACTAATCTTTTATAATTGTATTATCTGTTTCTACATTAATATACCATAAACACTATTACAAAATATCAAATTATAGCTATTACTGTATCTACAGCTCTTTGCATCCTTGATTAAATATACCTATGACTGTTATATATTCTTGAGACATTAATCCATTTACTCATATAAACATTCTGTAATGGTTTTTATCTTAAATTCTACTACATCAAATGTAATCTGCCTCCCCACTTAGTTTTTTTAGGTATGCATATTTGTTACATATTTATTTCCAACAATATTCCATCCTTTTGTTTGCAATGTGTCCTTTATTGACAGTATATTGCTTGACTTATTCACTTCATTATCTAATCTGAAATAATTTTTTCAGTCATTAAGTACAACCAATTAATATTTTTCTTAAAATGCTATTTTATATTTTATTTTAAACTAAGATTTGTTTTCTTTTTCTTTTTGAAATTTATTTGTCATTTTATTCTTCTGCTTTGAAATATACCTGTACTAGCTTATTAAAACTCAAACTCAAATTTCTTTGGCATGTAGAAATTTGCCAATATCAATATTTTTTCTCAAGCAAGAATGTTTTCAACCACTCTGGCATCTCATGTTCTTCCTGCACTCCTTACATTGGTCCAATATTGGTTCCACCTGGAATATTAGGTGTTGATTTCTATTTTTATACTTTAATATTTTGTCATTTTTAAAATTCAGCCATCAATAGGTTTCTATAATGATTTTATTTATCTAATTTTTCTGACTTATTGCTTCCATCTGGCTTATTTAACCTCCTTTCTGGAAATTTCCACTAAGTTTTTTTAAAGATTGTCTTTTTATAGTAATATCCCTGATTCTGTATGTTTGAGAACATCTGTAATTCACTCATATTTAAATGATAGCTTACATCAGAGGTCAGCAAATTTTTTCTGTAAAGAGGAAGATAGTAAATTTTTGAGCCTTGCATACCCTGTGATTTCCTTCTCAAATATCTACCCTGTCATTAGGAGAGCATCCACAGACAAAATACAAATGAATGTGCATATCTATGCTCCAATAAAATTGTATGTACAAAACAGGCAGCAAACTGGATTTGCTCTGCAAGCCATAGTGCTGACACTGGCCTGGATTTAGATAGATTCTGAGTTTACTTTTCTTGTTGTTGTTATATACAGTTATTACTACATTGTCTTTCTTTAGCTGATGATACATTTGAAAAATATATATTGATTACCTATTATACTTCTATAAGTACCTATTATACTTCTATAAGTGGTACCTCTTTTCTCAAAGAAACTTTGAACTCACTCTTTTTTAAAACCATTTTAAATTTCACAGTGTGTGTCTAGATTTCTTTATATGGCTGTTCCATTTTTGGCTTATTATTAATCTGTTCTATCTATCCTGTTCAGATCATCACGAACCCTTCCCATTTGTTTTTAATAATTCTCAGAATTTATTCTTTGTTATTTGCACAAATAATAATCCCTTTCTATTTATATCATTCTTGTCTTTTAGGTCCCTTAGGAGTTATTCATACTAATCATGTGTTTTTCTCATTTTATCTCCTATCTTATTCATCTTCTTTATAGCTCTCAGGTGAATTTTTAATCCTGAGTTCCACAATACTCACATTTTTTGTTGCTGTAATATTCTGTCCTTAATTTATGACACTGGATTCTTCAGTTCAACAATTAGGTTGTTATATTTCTAATATCTTCTTATCAGACTGAAGATATTTAAACTGTAACTTTTTTTTTCATTATTTCTTTTTCTATGATAGGTTTATCCATCTGTTGATTTTTCTTTCATAGTGTTCCTTCTTTCCAAGAGTGTCATTATTATTCCTTGTGATTTCCTCCCAGTTCTCTTCCCTCCCTCCCTCACCACCCCCCAGCCCACTATGGGGCTCTCTGCTGCCAAAACCCAAAGCTAATTAAATTTATCTTACTCTACTTTGTGCTTTTACAAGAAAGATTTGAGTCACAAAGTGCTGTGGATCTCATCATATGCTACCCTCAGAATTGGTAATCTCAATTCATTTGAGATTGCTTTCCTCCACCCCACTGCTGGTTATCCTTTAGTCCTCCACCCATATCAAAATCTCTTCCATAGCTTTCTTCATAGCTGTGGGTCTCTGGGCTTTTGTGTCATTTTCATAGGAGGCAAAGAAAGGGAACTGGGAGATATCAGCCTGCCTCATTTCTTTTGGAAAACAATCCAAGCAAAATTACTACATATAGTAATTTATTAATTGTCAATATTGATTAGCACTGTGCTACAGTTTATAAGACATATGGTTTATGATTTTAATTATATAAATCTGGTGACTAAGTGAGAGAATTTGGTACACATACAAGGAAGAATAGAGGTGGTTGGTAGGAAAGCTTTAGGAATACTCTTATGGGTAGTCAATGCTTTTTTTGGTACATTCTTGTCACCTACTTGAGGAACTGGTTTCCTTAAGTATAAGATGAGGAAGTGTTCGGGATGGCAAAGTACCTAACCCTCCTCTTGGTTATTAGGGAAGTATAATTATTCTACAACACATGGATTTTACAAATAAATTTGAAAGAAAAAAGTTTTCCTCAAGGTAGGATGCTTTGTCTTTTGAAAACTGCAAAATTAGCTGTTATGTGAAACACATAAATGAGGATTATTAAGTGGCAAGACCTACACCCCATAGAGATCATTTTGGCTTCAGGATGTGGGAAGTAAACATGGATAAAGATTTCAGGTTTGAATTACCTAGAGATAAAAACTGCCTAGCAGATAAGAGCCAGAGAATTTATTTAAGTTTTCTTGAATGTAGGCATATTTTTAACACTTTCACTGTATTATAAATTCTTTAAATTATTTTTAAGTAGATTAAATTGAATGAATTAAATTGACATAAAAGGATGGTAAGACAAAATAAAGTTATTTCTCTTGATATTATCTATTCCTGTCTCACCTCCAAATAGTTCTCAAACTATATTTGATCTATTTAAAACTATATGTATTTTTAATTATTATTATCATTGTTAATAGTTACAGATGTACAAAACTATGAAATAGTTAACTTTTTCACCCATTACAAAGTAACTACCCCCTACCGCCTCCCCTGTCCAACCACCCCCGATATCATACATATCTATTATAATTCCATTGACTCCATCCCCACCCTATATTCCACATCCCATGACTATACATGTGTTAAATTATAGTCAACATCTAATATTAATCATCGGCAGCTTCAGATGTACCGTATGTATTTTAAACACTTTGAAAACTCTAAAGTTCCTTTGAGGTTATTTACTCCCTCCCCTCCATTCCACTGACTATAGAATACCATCTTACAATGTTATCAAATTATTTAGTGTTGTAAATGTACATGAACTTATTGAAAGCATATGTATGAAAGTATGTTACAATAATTTGAATTAATTTAAATTAGAATAAAGTGTTCACACTAAAATTATTGTTTCTCCTCTTGTCACATAATGTAATAAATTTAATAATTCTTGAGTATCTATAATCTTAAAAGGATGGATGAAGTATGGAAGAATGGATGTGTATTTATTTTAACCTAAGAAGATGCATAATATTGTAAATTACTCAAGTAGGTGTAAGATTTTGCGAACATTCAAAATTGTATTCACACTGGATTTTAAGTGCTATTTTGAGGTTACATTAAAATATAGTAACATTAAATTCCTACTGGCATTCAATATTCGATCATCATCTACTACTTATCAAGAGTGAAATATCATTGCAATTTATCTTCTATATAATTGCCTCATCAAATTTTGATATGGTGATATTTTCTTTCTTAGACTTTTAGTAGAAACTTAGTCATGCTGTCTTGCTTAAATACTTGATAGTTAACCAGAAAGCATGACTACATTTTTTTTAATACTGGTGGCTAAGTAATTTATGCAGATAATTAAAGAAGTGCTTCAATTTTCATTACATCCTTAAGCATACTTGCTTTTCAATCTAAATTAAGCGTAATGGAATCATTTGCATAAACTTTTCAATGGTATCGAGTTTGTTTGCAAACAAATTGATATTGTAAAACTTATTGACTTACTTTCAACGTATTTCCTTAGTTTATTGATATTTTGAAATACTTTCAGTGCTATAAGAAGCTTTTTAAAAAATTATTCATTAGAATCAAAGGTTACTTACTACCCTGTTTAAATAATAGTAAATAAAATTAGGTGTAAAGGCTTGTTGAATATAGAAATTGTTATCCTAGGTCCTAAAATAAAAATAAAATAAAGATACACCCATGGAAATTGTCTATATTGCATTCTGGTCATTTTGTAGACTAAACAATTTTTATAACATGCATATTTTATTATTCATAATGTGAATAATCCCAAGATTATATAAGGAAGTATTAAACATGATTTATTTATATTGAAGCAAAACAATACCATTTTGTTTATTTTGTTGTTGGTATCCTTTACATGTATTCTTCACATTTGAATTCTTAATTTATGTTATATTTCTTCTATGGTACAATTTAAGATGCGATTTTTTTCCTTCAATTATACATGTAAAAAAATAAAGACAATGAAGCAATTACTTCTTAAAGAAATAATAAAAATATTATTACATTGACCTAAATTGAAATTACCAATTTATTCACCTACTTAAGCCATAGTATAGGGTGTAGCTCCCACAGTATATGTGAGACACTCAGTGCAGTAAAATTCTCTAGAAATTCCTTAAGTAGATGCCTCTTGGAAACAGGCTGAAAGTCTGGTTACAGGTGATCTATAACATATTTCTAATGTATTTAGAAAGAAGTTTCACATTCTGTTTTAGGGAGTTTTCTGCTCCTTTGTTGTTGTGCCCTGTGAATTTGCTGCCTCCTATACTTTTGCTTTCCCTTTTTGTTAGAAAAAAAACAGCCAAACTGATAATGTGACAGTTTCTGAGTACTCATTCCTTTGCTTCTTGACTTGTTCTCTATAAGCAGTAGGCTTTCTAAGGAAAGGGGTCACCAATGTGGTTTACTACTCAATATACCAGATAATTTTTACTTAATTGATTCTTTGTTGAATAAAGGATATAATAGCTTCATTCGATTTAAGTAATTATTACAAATACACGATAAAGTATGTGTCTCATGTGGCTGTATCTCTTAATTTAAGAATTTAGACACACATCCTGCCCTCATGGAAGTTTTCATCAATGACCAGGGATTAGCAGTTTTCTGAGTGTCAG
Organism: Aselliscus stoliczkanus; assembly: GCA_033961575.1. Taxonomy (NCBI): domain Eukaryota; kingdom Metazoa; phylum Chordata; class Mammalia; order Chiroptera; family Hipposideridae; genus Aselliscus; species Aselliscus stoliczkanus. The sequence goes on along the minus strand of CM066728.1, from coordinate 95,009,559 downwards.
TCACCTGAAGTTTGCCTTGTTTAAATTATATTTCTAAAAGTATCCATCCATTAGAATACCATACAATGAAAAGCTCCTCACAAATTATTTTTGAATTGGCTTTAAAATTCATCTAGATGTGATTACACATAAGATATAAGTTAATTTAATTGTTCTGGATTCATATTTAGTTTTACAAATGTATAGGCATTTTTGGAAAAGTAAAATTAATCCAATTGAATTACTACTCTTAGATATTATGTAAAACTCTTAGAGAGATATAATAAAAATACCAAAATCTGATATAATGTAATTAAATAAAATATGGAGGTGAACATGTCATTGAAAAGAAATTTGCTAAGCATCTGAAAGACACAGAAATTTCCTACATGTGCAATTTTTACTAGATCATTACATATATCTTAAGTATGTTATGGTTATGTAAATGTAAGTATTAAGTGAAATTATGAAAATTATGACTATTAAAATTTATTCACTTCTATCGATATTTTTTTGTATACTTTCTTAATATTATAAATAAAACCACTTGATTTGGAAAATATTTTATACTGTGTTGATTACAGTAAAATTAAGTCATTATGACACACTTATTCATTATATCACTTATTATTGAAATGTTCATTTTACACTTATATAAGTACACAATATTCATTTTTGAAAAGCAGTGATGTAGAATAAGATTGTAAAAGGGATGAAATGAGATAATCAGAAAGTTAACATCAAAGAGTTTTTGAGGTTACACTCAATGACTGATTCTTTTAAAAGAGATTAACTTTGTAATTTCAGACTAGTATCTCATACAATGTTTAGTGTATTCTAACTTTGTTTAATTGGTTCAAACACAAAGATAAGGTGGCGATTGTGACCTTGAGTCTATGTCTTATGGAGCAGTGAGGAAATGACCAGTGTTACAAATCTACATATTACCAATGCTTGGTTTGTATTAGTGAATTCTTCTTTATTTAAATCTTCCTGGGTTGATCTCAAAGTCCAGTGTTTAGTCACCTGGAAAGGTGGAGGCTGGAGTTACCTCACTCTCTGAACACTGTTATATAGAGAAATGATTTAGCACTGCATGGGAGACACTGTCTTTTTTGATGGTTTAGGCTCTGTTTTCCAAATATCAACAATCTGTTCCTGAATTTGATTTCACTAATCCCTTTGCCTGTCAACATCTGTTGATCAAGCTTCCTCAATTTGTTAGTGACAAGGAACATGTTATGATTCATTATTACTGAATTCCAGTCAAGGAAGTCATTTCATTGCATCGCTTTATTTTTTCGTATTTTTTAAGGCACAAGTAATATATATCCTTTGTAAAGCAAAAAAAAAAAGATTTTGAAGAATACATACATCTTCTGTGTACCAAAAATATGTTAAAACATTTGATTTTTAAACACTTAAGGTTAAAATTTCAGGATTTTAGAGTTCCAATTTCTTACCATGCATGGCCTTTTATCAGTCTGAAACACTTTAATGATTGATATATGACCAGTTTTCATATCATCCTTGATTGAAGAGCTCCTAAGCAAGTATATTTATACTTGACAAAAAAATTTGCATTTAATTTATCCCTCCATCCAAATTAAAAAAAAAAATCTTGATTTTGAGATAGTTGAGGTTTAGCTAGAATTCCATATGCTACATCTCCTTGCGTTTTTCTCAACTGTTATTGATGTTGTGAATAGGAATCATGGGGAAAGAGTGACAGCAGCTCACTTAAGTGAGGGATTATACTGTTGTTCAATTAGAAACATCACTTGTTGTTCCCTGAAGGTTGGCCATATTTCTTTATAAGACTGAGAGAAGGATATTCACGAGCATGTAAGAATACATATGCATTTCCTGCCTGCTTTATTTTTCCTCTTCCTGGTCAGTAAAGAACCACAGTGTGCCACTATAAGTTAAAGAATAAAGAAAAAACTATCACAAGATTTTATAGATAAAGCTAATTTATGACACTTTTTATTCGTCTCTGCATAATACTGGGTAACAGCTTGACATAAGATCAAAGGATGGGAAAGTCGCTGGTAAAAGCACATAGTATTTGATCATTGTCATAGAAAAGGAAATTTATTTAATGGATCAACAAAATATGATGGTTTCTGACAGAGCTTTTCACATAGTATTAACTTCATTGATTAGTGACTAAATATTAAAATTATGCAATTAAATTGACACTGTCCAAAAATCATTCTGACACTTTAAGCCTCTATCTGTATGCAACTGTTTTTATTTGAGCCACATATTTCTACTTAATTTATATGGCTTGAATTATTTTTTAATTGAACTGAATCCAGTAAAGTGAATTGGCTGATTTGTTGCTCATTAATTTTGCAAATTGAAACCAAATAATTTATAACAAAATAAACTTAAAACATATTGTTTTCCCTCATCACCCATTTCCTGCCGGGGGCCAACGTTTGACAAGGTCACATTGCCCTGCTCAGCACTGGATGTTTGGAGTGCTGCCTTATGGTTGGTCATGTAATATCTCCTGCCTCTATGAACACATGTGCCTTTCCTTCTATAGGAGACAATACATTCACTGCATTTGTGACAAATTCCTGGGGTAGCCCAATGTGCTAACTATGCAGCCAAAGACGGGTAAGATCTCCTAGAAAAAAGGGGAGACAACCTTAGCCAGGTGGTAGTTTCTTGGGGACCCCTGAACTGAGATATTGGGGACTCAAACTCCTTGGAAACTGAGGCACAGACCTCTGACAACATAGGCCAAGAAGCCTGCCTGTGGCCTAAGGGCCCTGCTGTGAATAGTCTCCTTGAAGATTAAAAGTCTTCAGGCTAAGAGAGTTCCGGTAAGAGGCGACTTCCTGACCATAGGGTATGTTAACAACTTTGTTTAAATTCTTTAACAGATACTGAAGCTTTGACTGAGAAACAGATGTAGCTCTCCTAGGACAAAAGATGTTAAGTATTGTATTTACATAGAAATAGATTTTAGATGGTTTTACCCTAAACACAGCCACTCCTAGTCCTTTTAGTATAAGCCCTGTGAATCTAGCTGCTGGAATTTGGGATAATGGCTAGGTAGTCATGGTAACTACTCTTTAGGTGATATGTAGAGATAAGTAAAGACTGAGTAAATCCTAGGAACTAGAAACCACCAAACTCATGTGATTGAGGTAATGGTCAATAATCCATATAAAATGAACCTGCTCTGGCAATAAAGTGTGACATTTTTTTCTCTTTGACTCCCCCGGTGTCTCCACTGTCTCCCTTCTTTTTTCCTCCCCCACCAACGCAGTCTCCACCTGAGGGAAACCCTGGTCAGCGGAGGCTGATCCTGCGCAATTTCCCTGGTATAGATGATACACAAGTGAGGTAATTTGCATCTACTACTGTTTTGTGATCTATGGTATCAAGTAAAAATACTGTTTTAATTAGATTGTTGGAATCTGCTTGGGCCTTTTACATATTTATTTTCCTACAGTTAATCTTGTGAAATCTAACAGGTCTATAGCTAAATTTGCAACAACTATCTAGCCTCTTTGCCTATAAGATATGTTTGAATATTTCATTTGTCTTTGGAGAAAGATAGTTGATGTTGAGACATTGTAGTTCTCATTTTCTTTGTTTTTATGAATCAGAGCTACATAAGCAATTAACCTTCAACGCATTGGTATTAACTCAGCAAGCACAGACTTCTTTAAATGTGAGTCACCTCCAGTAATACCATGTCAATTTCTTGATGAATTGAAAGAAACTATGTTTGCTCAAGGAGTATTTTGCTGTACTTTCAATGATGAGATATTCTAGTGTTTCCTTAAGCCTCTGGAATTTAATATTAAACAGCAAGTACTTACATGATAGTTAATCATATGGATCGAAAAACTATTTAGCATCTAAAAATTTTAAACCACAAATTTCTACTCTGAAATAAATAGGAAAGTCCATTATTATAGCAGTAGTAAACTTATAGGTCTCTAATTTTGTAAGAACAGAATACAGTAAAATCTTGTATTGTGAGTAACATGGTTTGCGAGTGCTCTGCAAGATGAGCACACATGTCTAATACATTTTAACTTGGTAAACAAGCGATGTCTTACAATATGAGGACTTTGTTTCTGGAACGAATTATGCTCGCAAACCAAGGTATTACTGTATGTTCTTATAGGGTGTCATATTTAGTCCATCCCAAAGTGAAAAGCTAGTCAAAATGTATGCCTAAGAAATCATTAAGCTGAGGATGGCCCATTTTTTTCACTAAGATGTCCTTTTTTATAAAAAACTTATTTATATTTTACTTTAAGTTAAAATGCAGCTGGTTTTTCAAAAGGCATATTCCTTTTTTTTTTTTTTTTGACGGCAGTGTCACTGGCCCTCATATGTGGGACTGAACCGAGGCCGGTGGCTTCCCAAGCCAGATCTTAACCACCGCGCCACTCGGCCCTCTTTTTATGAATAGAATTCATGTGTGAAAAGAGCTTAGTACAAGTTCTGTATGTTTGTGTCTTTTCCGATTTCTGTTTTTTTTATGTGTTATAAAATGTTGCTAAAATCAATAGTATAATATATACATAACATAATATTATGAACTATATGTTTGTGTCCCCCCGAAAGTCTCATGTTGAAATCTAATCCCCAATGTGATGGTATTTGGAAGTACTAGGACGTGGAGGTAATTAGGTCACGAATGGGGAGCCCTCTTGAGTGGGATAAGGCGATGTAGAGACTAGAGCTAGCTCTCTCTTCAACCTGTGAGGATAAAATGAGAAGGGGTCAGCCTGAAGTATGGAAGAGGGTCCTCACAAGAACCCAAATATGTTTCACCCTGATTCCAGACTTCCAGGCTCCAGAACTGTGGGAAATAAATGTTTGTTGTTTAAGCCACCAAGTTTATGGTATTTTCCTATAGCAGCGAGAGCTAAGACAGTAGTATTAAAATATTCAAGAAATAAAATAGTATATTAAGTACACGAGATGCTGTCATGTATTATAACTAATAAACATAGAAAGGTAGTGTCTATACGTGCAGCTGTGGTTTAATTCTGTGACATCTAATTTAACTATCTTAAAAATTCTCATATCTTAACTTCCTATATAGATTTTCTATAATTACTACACTATTAAATTTAAGTAGTATATGTCTGCTCACCAATTGCTCAGAATTGTCTGTTATTTGGCTAACCAAATGTTAGATAGGCTTCTCTCTTCCCTCAGACCCCTCAAATTTATCACTAAGCTTAATCAAGGAAACATTTTTTAATCATTCATTCTGACTGTAGAAATAAATATATCCTGTTAAACCATCTTGGTCATGTCTGTTCAGCTCCACTACTCACCTCCTACAAATAAAAGTTCCTTGCTAGCCAAGCTTATCCTTCTCTATTAATTTTTTTGTTTGATTTGTCTTTATTTGATACTGCAATTTTGCCTTCATACCATGTCTTAACATACTAGGCAGAGAGAATTTTCCACACCTTTAAGAATTAAAGACCACAGTTTCAAAATATGTAATGAGCTGAGCATGTAATATTTTAATAAAAATAAATATATTGAAATTCAGTGGGCCATTTGATGGAATAAATAAGAGTATTATTTGCTTGTAGACAACAAAGAGAGTACCCTGACTATGGCATTACGTATAATTCCGTGGTCTGAAATTGAAGAGAAATTGACTTCAGATAATAGACATAGCTGCAGTTAAAAGGCTGGGAAGCCAAATGAAATAAGTAAGGTGAAAGTAACTAAACACACTTGGAGTCACAAAGTGTATGAAGGAATTTTATATCAAGATAGTGAACAAGTGCTCTACATTTACTATAAGGAAAGATACGAGGAAATAGCAATGATCTGTAGTCATACAGACTGAGGCTAGAAATATATAAATGCTGTTTACATACCCAAATGGAATATAGTAAAAGCATGATAAATATCTTGGTTAAGAGTACTGTAAGACAATATTTTTTGATATCTCAATGTTGATACTAGTTTTAGGTTAAGAATAATATAACTCAATAGCTTTTTCAAAGCAATGATTTAAAAATTTTTGAAGTGTGATATTGCTTTTAAAGTGGAATTCCTTTCATATTTGTTTGCATCTTTAAGATGGTAATGGAAAAGTTCCTATTAACACGGAAACATATGGCATTATTATTAAGGAGGTTATTAGATTCCCTTTTACTTTTAAGAGAATAGTTATATCTGAATGAAATGCACTACCACTACTTTTATTCTTCAGATAGACCTAGTATTCATTTACTTGGATTTATTGCACTTCTATTGCTTATTCATCTTAAATTACATTTCATTGTTTCCATCTTGAACAGTAATAGTGTCATCATCATGAATGAGTTTCTCCCATCTAAAAGTGTTTACCTGCTGTCTTCCATCTGCTTTTCTTGCTCTTTCACCTTGCTGAGACACCTAAAGAACGTAATAAATCAGGTAAAAACTCCTAGTATAAGGTATATATCATTGTTATGCACAGTACTTTCAAAGAAATCAAGTTAATTTGCAAAACAGGAAACAAAAGCTTATGTTTTTCATATTCATAGAGAATCTACTGCTAACATTTTCTTTTAATATTTACATGGCAGTATCACATAAAAATAAAAAATTGAGCATTCATCATAATGAATTTTTACAAATTTCATGATCTATTCAAATAAAAAATGAAAAAAATATAACATATTTAATATAACATTGCAAGCCTAAAAGCATACTAAGATCTGTCTTCTAAAATTTTTGACACTGAATTTACTTATCCTTTTCTATTGAAAATTCTGAGATATATTGTACTTCATTTCAAATTTCCCTAAAGCTTAATCAAAGGTATGTCTGTCTTCACAAGTGCTCCATTTTTTAACATACAATGCAAAAAAAAAAATTTGTAAAGATACTTCATTTGATTTGGATGGACCATTTATCCTTGTGGATTTTATTGCTCTGGGAATGAAAGTGAAGAATTACACAGAATATATGCATATTTTCAAAGTATTTTATTAATGTAACCATGAAATACTTTCCCATCATTTTTTTTCTTTTAAAGATAGAAAGAAATGAGTAGGGATAATGTAACATAATTTGCATATGCAGCTCAATCAAGTCATTCCCCTCCTCTAGATTATTCAGTCAGGCACTTTGCAATTTATGAAAATATAGAGTATATGTAAATATAAAAATATGTATATGTGTATATGTATATGATTTATATGGATACACAATATATTCTAAATTACTGTATTTGAAAAGGCATTTATCTTCTAATACATATGCAATTTTTGATCAGGTAAAAGTGTCACCTGGTAAAAGAAAGTTTTTTTCTCCATTTTCCCCCATTTGCCCAAGCAACCTTCTGATATCAGGGTCCTAACTGGTCTTCTTGCCTCTAGATTTTTTTTTTCCCAGCAAAGCATTCAAAATATCAAATGCTGGCTACTAGAACAACCTCTTGAAAACAAAGTGGAGTTTATTGCTTACAACAATAGGAGAGCAATTCTTGACAGGATTTTAGTAGCATCTCAGAAGAGAGTGGACATAAGTGGAATATTTTGGAGGTTGATTTAAAACAAGTCTTTCAATTTGAGGTCTTGTTTAGAGTTGGGAAATATTCATGATACAATAATTTAAGTGTGATGGACACAAAAGGTCAAGAATCAAGGCCAGGGCTTAGAGGCAAGTATTTTAGCATCATTAAAACTAATTGAGCTATTTATTTTTAGGAATTGAGTATTTTCTCAAAGTTTTGAAACTAATAATAAAAGTTATGTACAATTCATCTTCCGGAACAAATGTTTTTAGAACTGTATGGCCATGTGAATGTGAAGAATTGAATGGTAGATTGTGTGGGTTAAGGCATTAAGTTGTGTGGGTATAGATAGATTTGATTCTCACTTCTTATTGTCATTTTTCAAGTTAAGCTAAAGGACAGAACATCAGCTTCTGGAGAAATTGTCAATCCATTTCTTCATTTATTATGAAGTTTGTGATCACATATTAAGTTTTTGACAATGTTTATTTCTTTTTTATTCTTTTTTCCAATTATAGTTGAAATACAATATTATATTAGTTTCAGAAGTATGACATAGTAATTAAACACTTATATGACTTATGAAGTGACCACCCTAATAAGTCTAGTACCCATCTAACATCATATATGGTTATTACAATATTATTGACTTTATTCCCTAGGCTGTACTTTACATCCCTGTGACTTTTTTTTGTAACTGGCAATTTGTACATCTTAATCCCCTCCTCTTTTTTATCCATTCCTCCAAACCCCCTCCCATCTGGCAACCTTCACAAATGTTCTCTGTATCTATAAGTTTGTTTTGTTTGCTTGTTTAATTTTGTTTTTTAGATTCCACATATAAGTAAAATCATATGATACTTGTCTTTCTCTGTCTGACTTACAAGGTATGATTGAAAAACATGGTGGATGTTTAAATTTTTTTAAAAAATCATTACAGGGCCGACCGAGTGGTACAGTGGTTAAGTGCTTGCTTGGGAAGAGTGGTCCCAGTTCGGGTCCCACATATGAGGGCCAGTGACACTGCCCTCAAAAAAAAAAAAAAAAGTTACAGTAAAAACACATTGCCATTAATCCCCCTCAAAATACTCCCTCTCGCTTCGAACACACTTACCCATCGTTCTTGCCACTTTCCAAAGCAGTTCTGGAAGTCCCCTTTCATGAGTGCCTTTAGTTGCTAGGTCATAGCTGCTTTGAGGTTCTGAATTGATTCAAAATGTTTACCTTTTATGGTCATTTTGACTTTGCAGAAAAGTCAGAAGTTGCATGGTTCTAGATCTGTGAATAAGGTAGATAAAGACACACCATAGTATTTTTTTATTTGATAGAAATTGCCATACCAGAAGCAATGTGTGACACAGAGTCTTTCTGTTGTGATCCAAAAGTACAGTGAATGCTGCCGAGTGCCATCCAAAAGAAAGGCAGGAATCTTTGATTTGGGAAGTGGTGGATCAGACTTTAGTAACACTGTGTGACAAGTTTCAACTACTTTGGTGCAGTCAGTCGGGTATAGGATAAACGGCAATTTCTGTCAAATAAAAAATTATGGTGTGTCCTCATCCACCTTATTCACCAAATCTGGCAATGTGTGACTTCTGGCTCTTCCCTAAAGTCAAAATGACCATGAAAGGTCAACATTTTGAATCCATTTAGGACATCAAGGCAGTTATGACAGAGCAACTAAGATACTGATGAAATAGGACTTCTAGAACTGCTTCAGGAAGTGGCAAGAAGGATGGGATCAGTGTGTTCCAAGTGAGGGGGAGTATCTTGAGGAGCATTCATGGCAATGTGTCTTTTACTGTAATAATATTGTTTTGTTTTTTTATTTAAACATTTGCCATATGTTTTGCTCACACCTTGTATTTCACTTAGCGTAATACCTTCTAGGTCCATCATATTGTTGCAAATGGCAAGATTTCATTCTTTTTTGTGGCTGAGTAATATTCCATTGTATATATGTATCATCTCTTTATTTGTCAGTCAATGGATATTTAGGTCATATCATATCTTGGTTATTATAAATAGTGCTGCAATAAGCATAGGGGTGCATATGTCTTTCCGTATCAGTGTTTTGGACTTCTTCAAATAAAAACCCAGAAGTCGAATTGTTAGGTCATATCATAGTTTTCTTTTTAATTTTTTGAGTCACTTTCATACTGTTTTTCACAGTGCCTGCACCTGTTTACAATCTCAGCAATAGTGCACCCTTATCTTTTTCTCTGCATCCTCATCAGCACTTGTGGTTTGTTGATTTATTGATACTAGCCATTCTGACAGGTGTGTGGTGACATTTCATTGTGGTTTTATTTTCATTTCCCTGATGATTAGTGATGTTGGGCATCTTTTCATATGTCTGTTGGCCATCTGTATATCCCGTCTGGAAAAATGTCTATTCAGAGAGGGTGCTTATTTCAACCTTAATGGAAATCTGATTTTCCTGTCCTTTTACTTGGAGGGTCACTTGTTGGGTCAATTGAGAGGACAGCAGCTGCAAAGGAACATTTAAGATTTTGGAGATCACACACTTGAAGACTGAAGACTGTAACACAGAATATATTAAGATAAGGGCTATGTTCACAGAGCCTGTGAATAGTTTTAAAGCCAAGGCTTAGCAGGGCCTAAATTAAGTCAAAAGAGCAGACATTCACTCCAACCTGAAGAACCCACAGAAACATATGGCACTATTATTTAAAATACATACATTTACTTTATTTATGTTCTTAGATATTTTTAGAATGTTGTACTTACATCCATACAGACCAAAGACCTTCTTGAGAAACCAATATTATATATATGGAAGCCTATTCCACACTAATTCTCAATTTAATGAACCCTCTGGGCAAGCAGTTCCATAGTCTTGGCAACTTTACCCAGTTCTCTTGCTATTATCTGAACTATGACATATAGTATCCTTCCTACTGCACAGCCTTCTTAGAATGCATAATGTGAACATTCTTGAGGAAAGAAAGAAAGCATTCTAGAATTCGCCTTGAATTATTAGCATTTTAGATTCTTGGATGTCTGGCTTATTATGTTGTTTGCCATGTAAAAAAAAAACACTTAGTGGTTGAACGAAATTACACAGGAAACCAAGTGATTGTTAAACTGGTATCCAGGGAAGCTGGGAGTCTCTAAGAGGAAAATGGGCATAAAAATAGACCCAACAAGTGAGTTTCATCATTCACTTGGGCCAAATCATGAATAAATTGCAAATAGTTATTGACTCATGTCAGGAGGTGAATTAGAGGCAGAAAGCCTCTTATTCTTAAAATGTGGGATTTATAGGTAACAGATGTCTATTAATTGTCCAAATTCTTAAGCTGGCAACAGGAAAAGAAAGTAGCTAGGAAAAAAAGAAATACAAATGTATGCAAATGAGAATATTGGCTCTAGCTACCTGGGTCTTGTTCACTGTGTTTTGATTGGACTATTTGCTTCTGGAAGATTCCTAAGGAAATTGAGCTTGAAGTTTATAATCTTCACACAGTCTTCAAGTGATTGGAGATTTACTTGTCTCATGTGATAAACATTGACACAAGGATTAAATGCTTAGAGTTCACTGATTTGATAGTTGTTAACAGATTCTGATAAGATACTTTCTGGTCATGTTCAAATCATGTTTTTTTCCGATACTGCTTCAGAGACTAGTTCCCAGATTTTGTTCATTCAGAGGTTGTTTATAGGAAGATGAGAAATGACTGCCCACACCTAGTGGCATTATTAGATGTATTGCATGATTCTCATGCAGTATTCATTCATGTCTGCTTGCCAGAATGTGAAAATTAGAATTGGCAATGTGATTTTCAGAAACATGGGGAAGCCTGTTAGTCATTTTTAAAGGGAGCAATAAACCCAGAAGTTGTTCATCTCACTGTCATTAACAGCAATAGCAATACCTTCATCCATGAAAGTTCACCAGACTGAAAGCTTTGCCAATTTCAGTTTCAGAATTCCATTGTACTTACTACACTTCCAGATATTGGAGGTTACAGGCACAGTTAATTTCTTATTAATTGCAAGGCTATACAAAGGTATTTATAATAGTGCCAGTAAAATTGGTGCTTCTGTTCATAGAGTTATTTTAGAATTTGCCAAGTTGTGAACACAAAATCAAGTAATTCTTTGTTTCTGTTAGAAACCACAGGGCTCCAGCAAAAGAAAACTTGAGCCAAACACAAGGAAAAGCACAGTGAGAAGAACATATGTAAAATGTTTTCCAGGTTCACTACATGAAATCCAGAGTATGTACAATGGAATCCCAATGTTTGGGTTCTTGTCAATATCTTGCCTTTACAATTTTACCAGGACAGGTAAAACATGCACTTTCAAAATTTTAGTAAAGTTTCCACATAAATATTGATTAGAAACACTGGGAAATTTGAATTTGTTGTAGAAAAAGACTAAATAGCTCCAGCTAATCCATTATGTTTATGACTATTAGCAAACATTGAAGACAGTAAAATTCTCAGTTGACTTTTAGCACACATCATGTGGGTATGTACTTAAGTATGTTCCTTGGATCAAAAACAGATTATGAAAGGTGATGGAATTATCTCTTAACATAACATATCTTCAGAAAATAGTCAGAAAAATTCACCATATTTTCCTTGATTGATGAGGCTATTGAACTACAGTAAATAAATAAATGCTTAAATAAAAAGATGGATGGATGGATCGATAGATATAGATAATAACTTTACCAGTCTTTGCAGTTGATTTTAAGTAGGTTTATTATTAATTCTTAAAATTATACAATCATTACAGTATATATGTTTTAATGTAATATATTCATTTTAAGAAGACTGAACTTCTGTTTTGATTCTTAAGTGTGTAAACAATGTAGCTCTTAAATAGTTTTGAGCTAGCCCTTAGAGAATGTCAAGACAAACCTAATTACTTATTTTATCCTTCCTTTCATAATAAAAAGGAACATTTCATATCATCTTCATAAAATTTAAGGTAGCAAATGATATAAATATATAACACCATTTTCCAAGATACCTAGACATCCTATTATTCTATAGCTATATTATAATGCTGAAGAATAAGGGTAAATTAAAACTCTGAATTATTACCACAGTTTATTTTTCTTTCAAATGCATCCCACTATTTACAGATTACTTATTAGTTACTCATTTTTACATTTATATAGGATGATTGTGTTAGCTTCCTAATTCTATTTATTTTTAATATGCTAATACTCACATATACCAAAGTCAGCAAAGAAATTTTAGCATGATGTTGATAACATAAGTAGTCATCTGGAAAAATAACTTTGGTTCATATTTCATTTCAGTTGATGTCAACAAGCTAAAGACCCCTGGAACACATATGTAGCCAAACAAAGTTGGGTTTATTACTTGCTGAGTAAGGGACACTAACCCATGTGACAAACCGTGGAAAATTTTGGTCATTTTGTGGTTGTGTAGTACCTTTGTTTCTAGCCTGTAATTAGAATTGATTATGAGTTAATTGTGTTTTGTTGTATCCATGTCACAGAGAGTGCTAGTCAGATGTTTATTTTCTGTGAAATTGTTAATGTCAGTGGGAGAACCATATGACCTATCTTGGAGCAGCTAGGGCAGCTACCAGCTGTCATCTGTCAAATGCAGTTATCTAATTCTCACTCTTTACCCGTACAAAAATTCTACTATGTTAAAGACAATGCTAAATACAAAAGTGAATGAATTAAAATTAGAATGAGAAATATACATATTTAATTTTACTGCGACAGACAACTGAAATTCATAAAATGAGACTAAACATTTGGCCTATACATAAAAATTAAGAATCTCTGCATGCACATGTGCACATGCACACACACACACACACGCAAAAGAAAATTATAGCTAAATGTTACATGACAAAATGGATGGAAATGTTTATGGTAGATATCATAAGTAAAAAACTAGTTGTAATAAGTAAGAATTGCTGTAAGTGAATGAGAATAAACCAACAATCTTATAAGTAATGCATGTCAACTGGCAATTTATAGAAAACAAATTATTGTTAGCTCATAAATATATAAAAAGGTGCTCACTTTCTTATAAGAAGAATCACAAATTAAAGCAATAAGAAATGTTCTTGTTAAGTCTTGGATGGCTTGTCGAAGTATTAGGGAAACATTCTCATAGATGGTATGAATTTAAATGTATGCAAGAATTAAAATGTATTCCACATATTTACAAAACAGGAAATATATCACTATTGGGAAATCAAGTGTTATTTCTAGTAAATTTTATTTACTAAAAAATTCAGAGGATGTTATAAAATATCAATGCTGTTAACTGTGTATGATGAGCACATAATTGTTTTATATGTGTTTTTCACTGCATAGTGTTTTTCTTTATAATTCTTATTTATAGTAAGATTTATAATTTGAGTATAAAAACAAGGCTGGAGTAATAGAGGAAAAATGGGCACAAAGAAATGGAGATTTTCAGGAGACAAATGTTACTCTAGTTTAGTGAAATTCATGTATTTGTTCACTTATTTAAAATTGTTTTTTTAAAAGATTTTATTGGGAAATTGGGGAAGGGACCAGCTAAGTTGTTTTTCTTCAGTCTTTGTTGTGGAGGGCGCCAGTCGCCATCTGGCTTCCCGTCAGCAGCTTGTGGCCTCTAAGCTCAAGATGCTGTGTTCATTCTTAGTTGCGGGTGGGCATAGCCACCATCCCATGCGGGAGTCGAACCAGCAGCCTTGTTGTTAAGAGCACACTCTGTAACCTCTGAGGCATCCTGGTGGCAGCTCAACTCAAGGTACCAAGTTCAGTCTTAGTTGCGGGTGGGCATAGCCCACCATTGAACAGGCAATCTTGTTGTTACACCAGCTGAGCCATCCTGCCACCTGTTGGCAGCTCAGCAACAGCTCAGCTAGGGTGCAGCATTCACTGGCCCATGTGGGAATGGAACCCGTGGCCCTGTTGCTCAGAGCACCCCCTCTCTAAGCCAACTCTTAACCAACTGAGCCACTCGGTAGGCCCCAAAAATTGTTTTTGTGGGTCAGCCAAGTGGCACATTGGTTAAGAGTTGGCTTGGGATGCCAGCTCTGAGCCAGTGACACTGCGCCCTCTAGACATCTAATCTAGAGCTGGGCTGCTGTTAAGTCACCGGAGACAGTATAGGCTACAGTGGTGCTGGCGGGCAGCCTGCGTGAGCTTTTGTGAGCTGCTGTGGCCGCTGTAAGCGGCTGTCCAATGGCCGGGGAGCGACTGTCTCAGCCAGGAAGAGCGCAATGATGATATCAACATGGGCCAGTGAAGCAACGTCCTCCGCAACTAGACTGAAGAACAAAAAGACAGCAACTTGTCTGTTCCCCTCCCCCAATTCCCCAATAAAATCTTTAAAAAAAACAAAAAAACTTGTCTTTATCACCTTTAGCTTATCCATTCATCCACTTTGATGGGCACTATGGTTGCCTCCACATTTTAGCTAATGTAAATAATGCTGCTATGAACAACAGTATACAAATATCTCTTTGAGATACTGTTTTCAATTCTTTTGGGTATATATTCTTCGACCAGTGGAATTGCTGGATCATATTGTAATTCTACTGTTAATTTTTTTTAAAGAACTGCCAAAATGTTTTCCACAAAGCTGTACCATTTTACATTCCCTCCAACAGTGCCAAGGGACTCGATTTCTCCACATCCTCACCCACTGTTATTTTCTTGTTTTTTTTTGTTTTGTTTTGTTTTGTTTTGTTTTGTTTTGTGATAGCAGCTATCTTAATGGGTGTGAGGTGATATCTCATTGTAGTTTTGATTTACATTTTTCTAATAATTAACTATATTGAGCTTCTTTTCATGTACCTATTAGATATTTATAAATATTTGGAGAAAAATTTATTCAAGTCCTTTGTTTGTTTTGGAATTGAGTTGTTTATTTAATTTATTTAATATTATTATTATTATTATTATTATTATTATTATTATGCTACTGTATAGGAGTATTATTCAACCTCAAAAAGGTAAAAAAAAAATTTGACATATGCTACAAGAAGTGTGCCTCTCAAGGACATTATGCTAAGTGATATAAGGCAATCCCCCAAAATAAAACAAAACAAAACTAATCCTGTCATTCCACTTCTATGAGGTACATACAATACTCAAAATCATAGACACAAAAGGTAGAATGGTGGTTTTCTGGAGCTGGAGGAAGGGGAAATAGGACGTCATTGTCTAATGGATATAAAGTTTCAGTTTGCCAAGATTAAAAGAGCGGTGGAGATGTATGTATGGTCGTGATGGTTCCACCCCATTACGAATCCACTTAATACCACTCATCTCTTTTCTCTTTTTCTCCTGGATAAAATGTAGAAGTAATTATATGATGAGTAGCAGTCATATTATCATTTTAAAAAGTGTTAAGTATTATAGATATATAGTCAAATCCTATGTGTGTCACACAAGTTCTGTCTACATATATAATTAAGATTATAAACACATGAAGAAGCTATTAAGACCACGGAACTACTGCTTTAGACACATATAAAAATGACCAATAGTATTATTGCTCAAGATAGAATAATGGTTTTAATAGTGATTACACTACTAAAACTCGACAGCTTTTTTAGAACTTTGATAATATTTTAACTAAATATAAAATGTTGCTTCTCATCATGGAGATAGAGGGGGAAAAAGAGATCCAATTCCACAGATGCTGAAAAAAAGATGATGGTAATAGTATAAATAAGACATGATGAAAAGATAAAAATTGGGATATATATATATATATATATATATATATATATATATATATATAAAATCGAGAGAGAATGAATATCAAAAATATGACCTATAAGTATACAGAAATTTATTTTACTAAGGATTTTTTCTCTCAGGTAAATTTTGTCCTCTCTGCATCCTCAGTAAATATTGAGCCTCCAGGGAGATTCCCAGCACACTAATTATTTATCTAATCTCCCAACATTATCCCTGCCTTGATGAAACCTGAAATTTTTATTGAACATTTTATAAATGATTGACAAGATCCCTGGATTTACTGATTCTGTCCCTATATTCCTTCAGTTGTTCATTTTTAGTACATTTTAGTGAAATAAGTAAATTATTACCAGGTAAGCATGTCCTCAGAATTTTACCATCTCTAATAATTTACATAATCCTTGATTGATTTGAAATTCAAAAATATTTCTGAGGATTTTGATTTTATCTAATTCTTTTCTCATGACTGTATTGTAAATACTACTGGCATAATCCTCAGAAAACTGAAAATTGGTTATTAAAAATAAAATAATGGTTATTAAAAATAAAATACTTTATGCAGAAGTCATTCTTTTAAAATAACCATTTAAGATTGTGAGATTTCCAAGTACCTTATTACTAAATCCCAAACTTAAAATATTTTTCTTGTAATATATTGTATTTAAATACTATAAACTATAAATGCCAGCTGAAGATTTGCACACAAGAGATTAAACAGTTTTTTTTAAGAGATTTCCAATAAATCTTGATGACCAGAGCAGCATCTGTAGCTAAAATTTTCAAGCAGCCCATGTGTGTGCACTGTAAATGGTGTGAGAATTTAGCATATGTAGTGTTTGATATTTTAATCATAAAACTGAGGTATTAATTAAAGTAAATATTTTACTTTTGGCAAGTGGAAAACATTGCTATATTTATAGTAACAAATAAACTCATAACATTTCTTCTGCAGATAAATCCTTTTACTAAAGGATGTTGCCTTAATATGTCTGGTATTAAAATATAATATTCCAGTTTTCCATATTCACAACTATAGCCCCAAAATGTGCTGCAAATTTTAATATTTTTCAGCATTTTTTTGTTTTTTTGTTGTTGTAGTTTGTTTGTTTGTTTTTTGTTTGTTTTTTGAGGGCAGTGTCACTGGCCCTCATATGTGGGACCCAACTGGGGCCACTGGCTTCCCAGGCCAGCACTTAACCACTGCGCCACTCCGCCGGCCTCAGCATTTTTTTGTACACACAAGTAATTGCCTACAGACTAGAAGAAGATAGTTGTTTTCAACCTAACCCTAATTTTTTAAATGCTCATTAAATTTAGAATCTTACCTTGAATGAATTTGAAGGGTGTTGAGGAGGACATATCTGGAGTGACACTAATGTGCATGGAGTCAGTGATGGCTCTGCTAACTGCTTTTCAGGGATAAGCAACTTCAGCATTTATTTTCAATCACCCATATTTTAGTACGTCTTCAGTTTGCCAAGTTTGACATCTGCTACATTTCTCATTCATTGAAGAATTATTCAGTACTTTATTCATGTAAAAAAATGAATGAATCAGGTAGTGTCAGGTTAGTCACCTCTCCCTTTGACTTATTATATGTCAGAGGAGAGAAGCAATGAGATATATATTTTTAAATGAATTGACATGTTAAGAGGGATAACTAAGGACTCATTTTAATTTGCATAACAATTTCATGTGTGTTAAAACAGCTGATTTAATTCAAAGAAAAACATAGAGATGAGTTACTTGAAAATCTTCATCTAAGTACTTTTATATATCATATATACAAATGAAAGAAAAATTTTCTTAAAAGATGGATTAAGCTGTTTTCTCTTCTCATTATTTCATAGCTATTTAATTTGTCTATATTCAATATGAAATATAACCTGAAATTAATTTCAATGACTGCTTTGGCCCTAATATTATATAGTGATTTGTCAGTCAAATTAGCACTGCTATTTGAACGTGACAAAAATAGTTCTGTTATTTTCCTGGTCTCATTTATCATAATTGTTCTGTGACACAGATATGATTTTAAGAGATTATGGTGTCTATTATAAATGGTTATTACTTACTAAGCTGATAAATATTATACATGCTTCAAGAATACTGTCTAAATAAATTCTCTGGAGCATACATTGCTTTTATTTTTTCATTTTTCTTTGTACATAGTTAAACAAGGGTCTTACATTTATACTCAGAATGAGATAGTCATTTGTTTTTATCAACTACAACTTTGTATCACATCAGAGAATGTAATGACAGTAAATTATTTGAAGAATTAATTTCAAACCTTCCAAACTATATGACTCAACATCTGGCAAATTTACAAGAGAAAAACATTAGCATTTTTATGACAAATAGTCTCCATTCATTCACTGTAACTAATGTTTATGAGTTACAATATTGAAATGTGTCTTGGTTTTCTATTCCAGAACTGGATAACTTACTGAAACAGAAAGTTCGATGTATCAATTAGTGAGTACATAGATGTGGATAAATACACATATACACAACATAACAACATTTTTTTACAGTTATTCAAAGTTTTTCTGGGTATTGTTTAAGTATCCAAAGTTTTGACACTGACTTGAACAATAAATGATAAGCTTAAAATAAATTTTGGATATTAAAACACGGACAAAAATGTAATGAACACACAATGCTCAAAAAAGGGATGATCGTTCAGCTTGCCTTTTTTGTAACTAAAGTTTAAATATCCATTTCATATTTGAAAGATTATATATCACCCCAAGCAAAAGAAACTCCACAAAGAGTTCTTTTTGATAAATTTTCTTCCACTGATTTGTATGTATACACACATATACAACATATACAACATTCTCAAAATAAGGACATTTTTTAAATAGTTGGATTTACTAAATAAATCCTCATTTGTCTTAAATGTGATACAATTCATTCCTGGAAGCTGCCAGAAAACAGAATGTAGAAAATGACTTTACTTTGAATTAATATAACCAATATATATCTAAGTCTCCACCTTTCAATTTAATTTTTTTTTTTTTTACCCTGTAATTGAAGTACCTTCACTGATATTGGGGGAATGTACTTTTCAAATATATTTCTGTAACTGAATACTAAAAAGACAAAACTAATGAAAAACCACATCATCTCATTGGAAAGTGAGATTCTCTCTTTTGTGTCTCAGATAAATGTGGATATACAATGGAGATTCTCTGATCATCAGTTAGTCATGCAACACTGAGAGGTGACGGGATCAATACAGCACAACAACAGTTATGTTTGCTTATTAAAAACCAGCTAGACAAAAATACTGAAAATCATATTTTATAATTGTTTTAATTTGTAGCACTTACAGTTATCAAAAGCTTTTCTTCTTTTTCTTAACAGTGTTGTTTTGTTTTTTTTTTTAACAGCATTTAAGGCAAATATTGTGACATCTGGTGATTGCCATCACCTGTCAAATGTTTTAACAATATTTTAAGTTAAATTTCCCTGTTGAAAATCTGTTTCTGAGGCCCATCTCAATAAACCCATGAGTAATTCAATCAAGGAGGAGGAAATAGACCCAGTACCAAATCCTTGTCTTGCATTCATTCTGTGTGAATTCACACAGTTACATATCATGGAAAATAAGGGTACTGCAAAACTATTGTGGTTTTGGAGGGTTTTTTGTTTGTATAAATAATGAGATTCATACTACATCAAAATAATAAATGGAACCTCGTTAAAGGTCTCTAATTTTTAAATGTTTAATATAGTACTATGAACATGGTTGGGTTAGATTAAGATTTAAAATATCACACATATAAAATGTATGTTATAGTACCTGTAGTTTTTTGGCTTCCCAAACCAGTGCTTAACCACTGTGCCACTCGGCCAGCCCCAGTACCTGTAGTTTTATTTGACATTATTTCTATGAAAAGTTATAATTGTCAGATGAATAGCTAAATGTAATATTAATAGTTATATTTATACACAAGAGAATGATACATAAATAGATAAGGAAAGACATGCACGTTGAACCTGTATTTACTTATACTTTAAGGTAAAATATAACTTACTAATATTTATATCATAAAATCATGAACTGCCATTTCTTTAGGAAAACATGCTAATAGTGGGCATGATTTATTCATGTCTTCTTTTAAAGAACCGTATGAGTACTGTACAAGTTTGCCAAATTCAAAATCTATACACATAAGGTTGACTAAACATAATTTCATTAAGTAAACATTGAACTATTCAAAACACACTTATTTTATATTTATCAAGATGAACTTTATTTTCATATTGAACAAAGAGAACTCAGAATTAGATGAGCACCAGTGTTCCTATTTTTAGAGCTTTATGAAGTAGTTGCTGTTATGTTGGTGTTTTTCTCACTGCCTTATTCTATATCATTACTGCCTTTAAAAAAACAATAAGACACTTCTTACTATCCAAAATAGTTAGTGTAACAGTAATGACAAATATATGTGTGATCAGTTATAAAAGCTATACAAGAGAGCAAAGTGAAATTTCTGGGTTAGTTTAAATTTAAAATGTGTGTAATATGAAAAGTATCTTAACTGCAGTGTTCCTTTTTAATATTTCAGAAATCTTAATATTGTATCGCTTTGCATATGTAGTTTATGTTTCTTTTCTAAAAATTACACATTGAAAAAAATTATGTCCATTTTGTGAAAAACTGTATCTATACAATACAAAGAGCCATATGTTACTTTTCTTCTGCAATTCTTTGTACTTCTTTTAAATAGTCTTTTTGAACCCAGTGGACTCTGATTTTAATATTAATTGTAACATTTTGCACTTAGATTGTGCTTTCCTCTAAAGAAAGCCAAAGCACTTAGCTTTGAAAAATCCAGCCATCAGCCAGTACAAATCTGCAAGGAAGGACTCCATAAATGAAAAGCCAATTTAAACTAGGAAGTGATTTGAATTCATAGCCCTTTCAATCAGGCAAATGGAAACGAACCAATTTTTCAACAACCCAAAGGGTTTGCAACAGAAGAAAAAAGTAAATTCCACTACTGGGGACCCTGTGGTTCAAAAGACTTATGGGAACGAGGGCAAGACAAGAATTACACACTAAACCTGTCTACATGAAGCTGATAAAATGGATTATAGCGGGCTAGGCATGACTTGATTCATTCCAGGGAGCAAAACTTTGCAAGTGATAGATTTCTGGACAATGCATACTGATCAAGAGCACAGCACAAAACACATACAAAAACACACACATGGACATACTACATTTTCTATTTTGTGTATAAATAGTAGTTAAATATTCATTTCTTAGTGTCAGAAAGAACTTAGTTTAAATCCTTATTTACTACATCGCCGGCTAAAAGGCTCAAAGCCTTTATGCCTTCATGTGGAAAGTGGAGACAATGACACATTTCTTGACAGAATATGAAATCATAATGTAGAATATATATATATATATATATATATATATATATATATATATATATATATATGGTTTGCAATAGAAATATATAGTCTTAAATTAGTATTCAATTCACTGCAAGTATGCAGTAAATGATAAATATCATTAGTATACTTATGCAGATATATCCTGTCAAATGATAAAAATAATACAATTTAGTAAGCAGTTTGATATCCTTTATTCAAAAGAGAACAATCCAAGGATGGGGAGCACAGTGTGTCACAAGCATTGAAGCACATTTCCCAAGGGATTTGGAGCAAGCAGGAGTTTTATAGATCTAGAAAGAGACAAACAGAAACGGCATGAGAGGCTAGAAGGTCAGACATTTCTTTATAAGGTTAACTGGCCTATTTCCTAGGGTGAGGTAAGCTGCCATAACTGAGTTGGACAACTGTGATTGCTGGTAGGTTTCCTTGACAGTGAGGCATTTCCATATGTGTGGGCTGACTTAGGTTGAAATTTGTTATTTGAGCCAGACTACTGGGGGAGGGGGAGCGTGGAACTTCATTTTGTGGGTTCTAACATGTGATTTAACTTGATCAAGTTAAACTACTAAAAATGAACATATTTCATATTTACCTCAATTGAATATCCTTGATTGAAACATATAGTTCTATTACACATTTAAAAAAAATATTTATCTCTATTTTTGTTACAAAATAGAGATGCTTTTAAATAATGTTATGAGCTCCGTCCAGTTATCAATTTGTTTTTGTAGGTTCATTACATGGAATTTTGAAGTCCCTGTCTTCAAAATCAAAGCCCAGATTCATCTTACTCCATGCAGTTCCCCTTCACTGATAAAAATTTTATACAGATTTTTTTTTATATTAGGTATAAATCTTTCTATATGCAGTCACTTTTTAAATGATAGTTTAAATTGAACATCACTCAATAATATCCTCAATAAAATAACCACACTCAAATTTTCAGGAAAAATTCAACAACAAAATACATTTCTCAATAGTAAGAAAAATGTTCATAGATAGTTAGTTATCTCTGTGAATTAAGTATGGCTTGATCTTAAGGGTAGTAGTATTTTGGTTGGGACTTAAAGTAAAAAAAATACCCCCAAATTATAACCCTAAATCTCTCACATACATTCTTACAAACAAAATTATCCCTGCTCTTTTCATGCTCATTTCAATCTGCAACAGCGCCTGAGGATAATTTCACCCTTCGAGGTTTCATTTTTAAGTTCTGTTTATTCTCATGGAGCTCGTTTATCAGATTGCCTTGACTAACCTGACAATCTCTTGCAGCAATTGCATTAACTACATGATACCATGCTTGAATGTCACCTGTGTTATCCAGCATTTGCCTGTCTTTCCAATTAGTCTGTTCACTCTGGTAGAAATACCTGTTACCTATTTATTTCATCATCCCATTTTTTGTCTTATTCCCATCTTAGCTTATTCCTCCACACATCCCTGTATTTACAAAGCATCTAGGCACTTAAATGACTAAATATCACTTGTAAATAAAGCACTTGTGACATTTGTGGATTCTGCTGTTTTGGATCACAAAGTATGAATCGTATTTGTAACAGTGGTCAAGGAAAACTCTAACTTAACTTTAAAGCAACATACGTCCTTTATTTCTCCTTATTTCACAACATTAATTCCCAAAACAACAGCAATACGGCAGGCCCTTTCAGTAACTACAACCATGCTGATCTTGATCCAAGCAAAAACTTCAATTTATGAGATTATATTTGGCATATTAGATCTCACTTCACAGAGAATCAATTAACTCTGTCCTCGGTAGCTCAGGCCTTCTCAGTCTTCCATGGTCAGAGCATATTCACAAATGAAAGTGGTGGAAAAAGAAGAGGAGGAGGCCTGCCCTTGCTGTCATATTCCTGCTAAATGGTAGTGTGTAAACTGGAGAAACTTGCAGATGACAAAATGTGCTCTAGAATGTACCCCTGAACCTTTGAGGTGAATGCAAACATATCCAGAAAAATGTAAACATATCCAGAAAAATGACTGTCGTCTTAAGACCAGCATACCTTAAAATAAGTTCATCATTTTTCTCTTGAGACTTTATCTGGACATCCATTACCATTAAACTCTTCATCTTCCACTTAAAGGAAAGGATACTTTAGCCCCATCAGTTTCTAATGTTTTGTCAAATGTTGGTACTTAACATTGGATGAAATATTATTCAATGTTAGGTGATATTTTTAGAGGTGTTAATAGATAGAGCCGTATAACAAACGTGTAGCATTTAAAACTAACCTGTTGATCATGGAAAATTCTGGTTCTGCTTAAAAACCAAGACTTCTATTTCCTGCAATACTTTGTAATTATTAAATGCAATTTTATTCATAAGGAACATTTTATAATATATCTAATAATGCACATTAGTAAATGGCCGAAATAGCAAACACAAATATCTTAAATTCCAAACATTTAAGATTAGGCATTATTTAGCCAATGTTATTGGGCACCTATTATGTTCTAGACTTTACTAAGTGGACAAGTGTCACTGGATCACTGCTTTTATGAAATTATCTATCTCAATGGCTATGGGAATGAGGGACATTTTAGTTGGACAGTGGAATAGAAACAGTATTTCTTGAAATAAATATTTAAACCTTATTTTGTACCTGCATTTCTACTCTAGCAGCCATATAAATTCTATTTAAACTGAAACTTCTAATTGTTACTCTCTAGTAAGGCTATCAAAGAAGGTGATACTCACTATCTTTATTTGTTTTCTTGTTTGAGAATATTTGAAGTTGTAGTAATGTATTTATCTATATAAAATCAAAGTGGAGGTGTCCCCAATATTAATGTTTGTTATTAAGCTTTTCAGCTGTCTAGTAACTCAAGTGGTCTGTAGTTGAATACACTTTAATGCCAGATGGAAAATCAGAAAATGTGTATGAGGCTTTAATTATCTGAAAACCCAAAATGAACTGTTACTCATGAAACCTGGGGATTTTAATGAAGAGCATACATATGTTCTTCTTGCTAATTGAAGATGAGGTTCATTTTAACTAATTTAATCTCCTGAGAATTTAAAACATAAAAAAGAGAAAGATTGAAATGAATTTTAAAAACCCAAAGTAAAGTTTACTAAAACTTTTCCTATTGAATAGAAAATTATCAGAGGTTTCGTATGGCAAATGATTGTGTTGAATATATAAAATAGCTATGATATTGAAATTCAGGAAAGTGTAGATATTATTTTTTTTCAATCATCCAGCAAGTTATATTCGATTAAAATATTAGTGATCACTTTGAATAAAGCATTAGATTTATAGTTTTAAAGCTGAGTGTTAAATACATTTTAAAAATCAGGCTGTAAATAATACATTAATAATAGTATTTTTAGTTAGAAATTGCTGAGATGAAGAGTTTAGAATAATTGAAGTTTTCTTTTGTGTGTGTGTGTGTTTTTTTTTTTTTGGGTAAGTATCCCATAGAGATTATAATAACTGTAGAGAACAAAATAAAAATGAGTGCTATGTGAAAGGGAAAACAATTCATAAAAGTTGAGAGGG
This sequence comes from Aselliscus stoliczkanus, assembly GCA_033961575.1. Classification (NCBI taxonomy): domain Eukaryota; kingdom Metazoa; phylum Chordata; class Mammalia; order Chiroptera; family Hipposideridae; genus Aselliscus; species Aselliscus stoliczkanus. Next base: position 94,984,397 of record CM066728.1, on the reverse strand, counting down.
CAAAATCAAATTGAATGCACTGGAATATATACATTATTGCTAAAAGTTTCCATGTTTACTGAGAGATACTAAAAGTTAGCTGGAAGCCATGTTATTCATTCCACAGTGGGCCTATGTATAAGTTGTCACAGGAGCATAGCAGTGGCTGACCCAAACACTGCTTTGGTGACACAAACGAAGAGGAATAACCAGGAATAACCAGGAATTTAAATATGAATGACCTTAGAGAAGAAGGTAAGGCAGGGCAGAAGAGCTTTGGTCAGATTTTTTTTTTAAAGTAAAAATCACTAAAAAGCATTTAAACATAGGGGATGGCACTGACTAGCCTAAGAAATGTTATCATATATTACTGTTCGAAGTTGCATTGAATTATGGTAGCAATGTGTATTATGGCTCAAAAGATAGTGTTAATCCACTGAATGCTATTGTTATTCATTGTATTACAATTTTAATACAGTTTTTTCCTTTCTTAAAATGTGTGTGTGTGTGTGTGTGTGTGTGTGTGTGTGTGTGTGTGTGTGTGTATTTTTTATATTTATATTTTGACACCTCTGTAGATATGGCAGTATTGGCCCACCTGGAAGGCATGTTGCTTATCTTCTGGCAGATAACAAAGGTCATGACAACTTGATGCCATCACATATGTGCTTGAAGTAATTCTCAATATTTTATCACTCACCCACAGCTGACTGTGACAGTCACCAGTGTGCTGATTGTTCTGAACACTTAATTTTATTGCAAATTATTTATTTGCAATTGTATAAATGGCTCTCTTTAAGTAATGTGAGTGCACACCTTGAATCTGCTCCACTCTGGGCCCCTGAAGAGATTGATTTTCTTAGCTGAAGGCTTGGACTAAGGAAGCAGCTTTAGTCAAAAGTGATTTTACCCTGTGGGTACCTATGTGAGTGTCCATAGGGCCTTGACCAGGTGAGAGGTGGAATAGCAATTAAGTTATTATCTTTGTTTTGAAAGAATATCATTGTCATCAACACATGTGTTGTGAACCCGTTTCTTCCAAAGCTTATTTTGACTCTTAATACACCAAAGAACATCATGTGTTCAAATTTTAATTTTGCTGTTGACAATATGAGGAGCCTCTTATATTTTGGAAAGATATGCATCTTAGAACTAAACTAATGCTTTTCTAGAGAGAATAAAAATGATTCAAAAATGATTCATCAATTTTAATATAACTCCAGAATGCAGAGCATATTGTTAAAGTGTGGCCCATTTTTCTTGAGCAGTAATTCAGAAGGCCTATCTGTTGAGTTATTGAATGCTACATTATATCTCTCAGTTAGGGAGAAGGGGTTCAAGACATGGCATGAGCTAGCCACCAAGGAACAAAAGATAGTTTCGCTTGGCAAGTGAGATATAGTATTTATATGGCATATTAAATGGTAAGCAGAGTGACCCCTAAACAGGAGAGGAGTATATCAGCAGATATGTAGAAAAAAGAAGTAGATAATTAAAGATCCTCATGTTTGAGGTCCCAGTAAGTGGGAAGTGACTGCCCGAGGGTCAGTTGGTCTCCAGACTCTAAATGGAGATTGAAAGGAACAATCCCATTCTTTGGATTGGGATGCCAAGAACAAGAGACGTACACCAACATTGCAATTACTTCAGTTATTGAATTAAGAAGTGGTACAACTGGGGTTTAGTTACTAGGACTGTTTATTCAGGAATATTTAGAATCAAAAATAGGATAATACAACCCTGACAGAGTACCAATCTGAACCTGTTTAAGTACTGCTTGAGTTTGGATTGCTTTGTAAAGTGGACTAATTAATAGGTTCTAGGAGTTCCAAGTAAAAGAAATTGAGAAATCAGATGACAAGATAATGAAATCAGGTAGACAAAATATTGAACTATATTTTATGTATTTTCACTCTTTTAGAGGGCTTATTACAACTTCGTCTCTACCATCTGAGAAAACTGTTTTTCATTCTAGTAATATTATATGGCTGAGCAAACAAAGGAAAAGTAAAAGTTTTGATTTTTAAACCTCTTCCTGTTTAGATATTATGAATACATGTTCTATCTTTTTATCATTTTTGTTAAGGTATATTTGTGAATCCATGCCTTGTTTTTAAATCATTTTTGTTAATGAATATTTGTTTGCTGGGAGTTATTTATTTTTCCATCTTCTCTGGAAAATATTTGTTTTGTTTTGCATTGTTTTTACATAACCAGAATGTCCGAATCTTCCATATCAATATACTTTATTTAAGCCAAATACATGAATATATGTTCATATAATTAACAATAGGTCATTTAAATTTCCAATAAAAATATATTACAGATCACCTAAACTCTACATGATTTTCTTCAGCATATGTACAGAATTATTTACTCATACAAGTTTCTCTCTTAGGTTTATTGGAGCCTCTCTACAGCCCTGTGTTTTTTTTTTCTTTAATTAAAAATTATTAGGGTGACAGTGGTTAGTAAAATTACATGGTTTCATGTGTACAATTCTGTAATACATCATCTGTATATAACATTGTGTGTTCACCACCCAGAGTCAATTCTCCTTCCATCGCCATGTATTTGATCCCCCCGTACCCTCCCCTACCACGTTCCACCCCCTTTACCTTCTGGTAACCACTAAACTATTTATTGTCTATGTTAATGAGTTTTTGTTTCATTTGTATGTCTTGTTTCTTTGTTTGCTTTCAGTTTTATATCCCAATGATATCAGTGAAATTACATGGATCTCAATTTTTCCTGTGTGACATTTTGTTTAGCCATAATAATCTCAAATTCCATCCATTCTGTTGCAAATGGCACTATTTAATCTTTTCTTATGGCAGAATATTATTCCATTGTGTATATATACCATATCTTCTTTATCCAATCATCCATAGAAGGACACTTTGGTTATTTCCATGTCTTAGCCACCATAAATAAAGCTGCAATGAATATCAGAGCACATATATCTTTGCAGATAAATGTTTTCAGATATTTTGGGTAGATACCCAAAAGAGGGATTGCTGGTCATGTGGTAATTCTCTTCTTAATTTTTTGAGGAACCTCCACACTGCCTTCTATAGCAGCTGCACCAATCTGTATTCCCACCCACAGTGTATGAAAGTTCCTTTTTTGCCAGAGTCTTTCCAACATGTATTATTTGTCTTGTTGATAATAGCCATTCTATGCAGGTGATAACTCATTGTGGTTTTTATTTGCATTTCTCTGACGATTAGTGACATTGAGCATCTTTTCATATGCCTATCGGCCATTTGTATATCCTCTTTGGAGAAATGTCTATTCAGGCCCTGTGCTCATTTTTTATTTGGATTGTATGTTTTTTTGTTATTGTTGAGTTGTATGATGAGTTCCTTATTTATTTTGGATATTAGCCCCTTATCTGAGGTGTTGTTTGCAAATATCTTCTCCCATTTGGTTGGTTGCCTCTTTATTTGTGGATGGTTTCTTTTGCTGTGCAGAAGCTTTTTAGTCTGATATAGTCTCATTCATTTATTTTAGCTTTACTTCCCTTGACTCTGAGGTCAAATTCATAAAATCCTCTCTGAATCCAAGGTCCCTAAGTTTAGTACCTAATATGCAGTTTATTGTTGCAGGCCTTATGTTTAGGTCTTTGATCTATTTTGAGTTAATTTTGGTACACAATGACAGCTGGCAATCTATTTACATTCTTTTGAATGTGCCTTTCCAGTTCTCCCAGCATCATTTATTAAAGAGACTGTCTTTTCTCCGTTGTATGTGTTTGTCTCCTATGTTGAAAATTATCTGTCCATATTTATGTTTATTTCTAGATTTTCAATTCTACTCCATTGGTCTGTGTGTCTGCTTTTCTAACAGTAACACACACGCTATTTTGATTATGGTTTCTCTGTAGTACAAGCTGAAGTCAGGGGCTGTGATACTTCCAGCATTATTATTATTTTTTTTTTCTTAGGCTTGCTTTGGCTATTTGGGGACTTTTGTGGTTCCATACAAATCTGATGTTTTTTGTCCTATTTCTTTAAAAATTGCTATTGGGATTCTGATGGAGATTGCATTAAATCTGTATATTACTTTGAGTAACATGGCCATTTTAACTATGTTGATTCTTCCAATATATGAACATGGGATGTCTTTCCATTTCTTTGTGTCTTCTTCAATTTCTTTTAAAAATGTCTTATAGTTTACAGTGTGTAGGTCCTTCACATCCTTGATTAATTTTATTCCTAGGTATTTTATTTATTTGTTGCAATTGCAAAAGGATTTTTTTTTCTTAATTTCTTTTTCTGAGATTTCATTGTAAGTATATAGCAATGAAATTTCTGTACATTGATATTGTAGCTGGCAACTTTACTGTATTCATTTTTTGATTCTAATAGCTTTTGGGTGGAGCCTTTAGGGTTTTCTATATATAGCATCATGTCATCTGCAAAAGGTGACAGCTTAACTTCTTCATTCCCAATTCGGATGCCTGTTATTCCTTTCTCTTGCCTGATTATTCTGGCTAGGACTTCCAATACTATGTTGAAAAACAGTGGTGGTGTTAGGGGACAGCCCTGTCTTGTTCCTGAATGTAGATCAAAGGGCTTCAGTTTTTCACCATTAATTATAATGTTAGCTGACGGTTTGTTATATATGGCCTTTATTATTTTAAAGTATTTTCCTTCTATGCCCATTTTATTAAGTGTTTTAATCATAATTGGATGTTGTATCTTGTCAAATGCTTTTTCTGCATCTATTGATATAATCATATGACTTTTGTCCTTAATTTTGTTTATGTGGTGTATCACATTGGTTTATTTGTTTATGTTGAACCATCCTTGTGCCCTTGAGATGAACTGCACTGATTGTGGTGTATAATCTTTTCAATGCATTGTTGTAGTCAATTTGCTAGAATTTTGTTTAGGATTTTTGCATCTTTATTCATCAGAGATATTGGTTTTTTGTGTTATTCTTACCAGGTTTTGGTATCAGGATAATGTTGGTCTTATAAAATGAGTTAGAGAATGTTGCCTCTTCTTCAATTTTTTGGAAGTGTTTGAGTAGTATAGGTATTAGATCCTCTTTGAATGTTTAGTAGAATTCACTAGTGAAGCCATCTGGTTTTGGATTCTTGCTTTTGGGAGGTTTTGGATGACTGATTAATTTCCTTACTATTGATAGGTCTATGTAAATTTTCCAGTTCTTCCTGATTCAGCTTGGGAAGGCTATATGTTTCTAAGAACTTGTCCGTTTCTTCTAGGTAATTGAATTTGGTGGCATATAGTCCTTTATAGTATTCTTGGGTAGTACAACCCTGTGTTTTTTTTATTAAATTAAAATTGATCCTGAATCAACATAAGGCCTTTTCAAGAACAGGCGATATGACAAATGAAGAATGAAAATTGTTACCAAGATAAATATCCTTTGCCATGGTGATGGAAATCTCCATATTGACTTAAGTTGTATTACTATCGCCACTGAATCAATACAATTCCATGTTGGGAGTCCTAGTCTCTGCTATGAACATTATCCTGAAGGGTTTAATTGCAGGTGAAATAGACTCTAAAATGAATGCTCAACCTCCTTAGGGGAGGCCAAGAATTATACATGGTATTGTGGTTTTTGCTTTTTCTCTTGTTTTAGCAGAAGCATTAAGCTCATGCTGTGAAAGTTTTTAACATGTGGATACTGTTATACTCAGGAGTTAAACCCTGTTTAAACACAAGTGAAATATAGAAAGTTTCAGTTAAACCTTTACATATTTTTTTTCCATAATATTGAGGCTTGGAGTTTGTCAAACCCTTTTCCCAAATTTCCTTGCTAACTTCCAGTCAGTTAGGTTCTGGGAATCCATAGTAGTGGTGGGGGACTGCAAAGCAGGAGAAGGGGAGAAGGAAGCCACTTTCAGCTTCCCAGAATGAATCTGAGCCCTAGGCAGGCCCCATATGGTACACACAATGGTCTGTATCCTGGTGGGCACCCTCACTGCTCCTAGCACCAGCCTTCCTGGAAACCCTCTTGAGGAGTCACAGTTCTGAAAACATTACTTGGCTTTTGTCTCCTACCAGACTTAAAGGCAGTAACTGATTCCTATAATTATTGCCCTATGGATCACATTATAATTTTTGTTTGTTTGTTTATCATTTAGCCTTGTAACACCGGTGTGGTGTTTGATTCAAACATCTCATAGTTTCTATTTTATTATAAGGCTCGCTTTTTGATAAAATACTGAATTTCTGTACATTTCTCTTTTCCTTTATTCTACCTCTTGGGAAAACTTAGAGCCTTCTTGGACATAGGTACATAGCCACCTATTTCAAGTGCTTGAATCTTACTGGAAAAGCATACAACTAAGCAGAGTGGGAACATTAAATTCATGAGGAAAAATCGTAAATACATACAACCATCCTAAAAATGCCTTCTCATTTTTTTGGTATCCATCATTCAGGTGCTTTTCATAAACTTCAATATACCCTAGTGTTTACTCTCACCTTCTTTTGCCTCATAGGTCTGAATAATTAATAATAATAATAATAATAACAACAACAACAAATAGAAACAGTCCCATTGGAATTATTTCCATAAACCAATATGTCCATCTACATATAGTATATCCACCCATACTTACTTTGCTACTGGATCATCAATTCCTATGTTGCTAATCAATAACTCTATCATATTTCTTTCTTATAAGATAGCTCCACTTAAGCCACATTTCTCCACAGTTACTGTCCATTTCTTTGTCCCTTTCACAGTAAAGCATCTTGACAATTCTTTAGGTTTGCTTTCACCTATCTTCATTTCTAATTCTGATCTCATAACATTCGTATTCTGACTCCACTTCTCTGCTCAAGCTGCTATTTACAAAATCTCCAAAACTTTTACAACATTGTGATCTTTTTCCACTTCTTAGAAACAGTTACTTAGTGACCACTTCTTCTAGAAATCTTACTAATGGTTTTTCTGCTTCCTAACAGGCTATGATGCCTCCTCATGTCTCCTTTTCCAGTCCTAGCTCTTCAATGTTTAACAAAGTTGATATGACTGATTCTCTTTTCCACGATCTCCTCTAATCCAGTGTCCTGTTTTAGTTGGTGTCCTTGTTTGTTTGTTTGTTATCATTTATGTGTTAATGATACTCCTGTTGACATCTTGGAACCAGATATTTCTCCTGTCCTCCAAACGCATGTATGTAAAGTAACTGCTTATCCTACATATCAGACATTTTCTTATATTGGTAATTTTCTCTCCTCCAGTTACTCTCTTCCTCTCTTCTATGGTGTTTAAAATACAAAAAGCTCTGAAAAATTAACATTTTGTTAAGGGAGTAGAGCTCATGGTAAGTGTTCTTAACACACTTTGGAGGTATTAGGTGTGTCTATTATCTTGATTGCGGTGATATTATTACAGGTGGCTTGTTTCTGTGTACTTTGGAACATGTTATGAAGTATCAAATAATATCAAGCATTATAATTGCTAAAGTATGTTTATAAATTTTTTTCAAAATATACATTAGAAAATCTCCTAAACCAGACTCTTTTCTCCCCTGGAAAGTATGTGCCCAGAAAATTGATAGCAGTTGCTAATTTTTATCAAGAATTTATTAGTGATACTTTAACACTAACTAGATTTCATGAATTATTGAATTGAATACGTATGGAAATATTTTAAGAATTAACCAATATATGTGGAGACTGAGGCGTAAAGAGATAAAATCTTCAGGCTAAATCACCCTGCTAGTAAGTGCTGGCAATTATAGCCTAAGAAAAAATATGCAACACTTTCCTAAAGATTAGGAATTATTGGAGAATTTCTTTATTCTATTGAATTATTTATTTAACCCATTACAGAATCCTTTCTATACAAATTTTCCAGTAACACATGGATCCTTTTCTGTTCTTTGAATTCATATTGTTTTTTCTTTCTTTCTATTAAACGTGAAATGCAGTTTGTAAAACTGCTAAACATTTTTATGTATTTTCTTAGAGTAATAGTGTCATTAAGTATAAGTAATTCTATCTCTAATGTGGCTATTTAAATACTTCATACATTTAGGTTTCCTTCATGAAACTTCGGCATATATTTTAGGTAAAACTTATAACTAAGCTCCACACTGCATTTTACTTTATTTCTGGATATAGCTGGATATAGCTGGGTTTTCATTAAAATTTGGAGCGTGTGTTGTCTTATTTTATTATATCAGTAAAACTTCATTAGCTTAGATCAGATGACTGACCACACAAATAACCTATTTGAAACCCTCAAAGTATGCAAGAAAAAAAAGCTTATAAAGCCAAGAGAATAAACACTTTCCCACAGAAAAATATCCATTTTGGGAGAAAGGAAAGTCATTTGTGAGACCATTTAAATAATACCAATATTCTTTTTTTATTAAGACATCACAGAGTTTATGAATTAAGACAAAAAGCAAACAAACAAAAAAGCTTAATATATAAATATATGTTGGGTCAGGAAAAGACCACAGCAGCCTGGTATATAAAATACTTATTTTACAATGTTGAGGCTCCCAGTCCGGGAAACTCCGGTGAATTCTTCAGGACTTTAAGGACACACTCTTGGCTTCAAGTCCCGTGGTCTTTTCCTAACTCAAAAGTGCTTTCTTTTAAAAACAGAAGATATGCATTTACCTGCCAACTCTAGAAAACAGTTGAATGCAGACAAAAATAGTTTCACTCGTTGGTTTCCATACTTGTATGAAATTTACTGATAATAGGAATTTTATGCCTCGTGGACCATGTCGTTTTTGTTGCCACTATTTAGCTCTGCTGCGGGAGCATGGAGGCAGCCATAGACCGTGCCTACATTAATGGATGTGACTGTGGCAACAATACATTTACGAACACTTAATTTTGAGTTTCACATAATTTCAATGTATCAGGAAATTTAAATGCTTTCAACCATTAAAAAATATAATCGCCATTCTTAGCTTGCTATCCTCACCAAACCTATGGTTATCTGATTTTTGCCCCGAGGCGTAGATTACAACCTCTTTTCTATATTAATGAAACCACTACCATCTCCCACATACCCGCCACCCCCATCACCTCCAGGAAGACGAATCAATTTATGTGGCTGTTCTTGTTTGTATTAAATGTTTAAACAAATATTTTATTTAAACATATCACTATATGGATAAATTATTTAAACAGGTATTTTAACATTGAAAACATATAGCATGTTCTTAAGCTGGGTAGAAATTTAATTAATTCCAGTACCTTTTGTATTGCATTTCCCATCATTGAGATTGTTTTGTACTTAACATATTGGCAATTCATGTTTCAGAGAAACTAGCATAATTAGTGATGTCTAATTTCCTTCTAGTTTATGAATTTTCTGAAATCAGACAACAGGGTGTATCAAATCCTGTAGCACCTCTGTATTTAGTATAATGTTTTACATCTTGTCACTTGAAGTGTGGTACTCAGAGCAGTCTCAGCATCACCTGGGATCTTATTAAAACTGTAGACTCTCAACTTCCAACCCAAACAAGCTTAATCAGAATCTGCATTCTAACGAGGGATTCCTATGCACATTACAGCTGAGAAGCTCTGTTCTAGCATACAGTGAGCACTTAAATTTTAATAATATATTACTAAAAATATGCCCTACTACTTTCCTTAGATCCTGGGCAAATAAGTTTACCTAAAAAATATTGTAACTTTATGCATTAAAGATATGCAAATATCAAACCCTCCCTTACTGCAAGATCTCCTGGGTAATAGCATTTGAAATAACATCCATTCCTGTGGCAATTTTGTGGATGAAGGGAAATATTTATTCTATATAAATATTGTCATAGGATTTCATAGAAATCATGTTAACATGGATTTTAAATAATTTAGATCATTAAAAATTTTGAGACACTGGATTGGTATGCATAATAGTTGATTTCTTGCAAATCTGGATACATATGGCTAAAAGTGACTTTGAGGATTGTGCAAGCTGTAGTCAATAACACTGGACCTTTATAGTTCATTTCCTCAGAAAACATCTGATAATCAAAATTGGAAAAATTTTCATGCAAAATATAGCCTTTATGGACTGTGCTCAAACTATCTTTTTAATAAATATAAAATATATCTTGCATTGCATTAATTACATATTTAACTGAAACTGAGTAGCTTATCACTGAATCCAACATATTTACACAGACAGAGGAAATAATGTTTTTTTCCATAGAATTCTCTAATGTTTTCTGCTCCTGCCCCTGATTAAACCCTTTATCTTCCCTGAGTACTCTGGCCCCAATATCTCTGCAGAACTTTCCATATCTATAAATAGCTACAAGTGATTTACAGAAGATTATAAAATAAAAATATATAATAAGTAATATGCAGTAAACTAATCTAATGAGAATGTGAGAACAATAGGTAGATGATTAAAGAATGTGGTTTGTGTATAGGCCAGTAAATGTGTCTGTAGTATGCCAGGTGGAAGATGCTGCCTATAGATTTCACACGGGTACTGAGCTCAAGGACCATAATAAAGGGTGCTAAAAGGGTAGCAACAAGTATATTTTCCTTACAGCATTTTATTTTTCCGAGAAGTCTGCCTGTTTGTGAAGTTACATATACATTACATGTTAAAGGTTTAGATGCTGGCTCCCCAAAAAACAAACATTTGAGAACAACAACAAAAATGGCATTGCATAGCTAAAATAAAATTTTACTATTTTCCTCTATATTTTATTTGTTCACATAATCAATGAGTATTCATTTAGTGTATATTATGTACTAGTCATTTTCTAGGCATTGGAGATACATCAGTGAAGAGAAAAACCACAATTTAATCCATCATGGAGCTTATATTTTATTGTCTAAACTTAGCTGGTATCTACAATATGCCAGTCTGTTCTGTACAACCCCATTCTTCTGCAGGGTGCACTTATAATATCCATATTACATAGGAAATAAATGGAACAGGGAGCAGTTAAGTAATTAGCTAAGATGACACAGTCAGTAATGTGGAGGGCAAGGCTCTAAACTCATACAGTCAAGAACAGAATATCATTGGTAAATTATTAGAGTATTATCTTTAGAAGACACAAACTAGGAGAGAAAGATGAATAGTGAGTTAAACAGCCATGAATAACAGTTGGTAAAATTGATATAATGTGCTCTAGAAAAAAAACTATCGATTTTAATATCTTAGTATTTACATATTCTGTTCTTGAAGTAAATAGTACCCAGATAGTTAATAACTAAAATGTTAATAAAGGACCCTCAACAACAGGAATTCAAATGTTTGGGAATAGTTTAGTATACATATTTGGTTGTAATTCATATTTTATATATATCATATAATAATAAACACCTAGGACCAATGTGTAATATATTTTTAATATAATTAGCATTTATGAATATATTCAGTTGCTTGCAGAAAGCATATTCCTTCCAATGCAAATTTAATCAGTAAAAATAGCTTAAAAATTACATATATTTGCCCATTTTAGGCATAAATTGTTTTGGAAAAAAGTTTATACTTAAAATTATTCTTCATTCAGTATATTAGAAAATCCTGTATTCAGAATATTAGAAATGTAATTTGAAGATTAGCTTAATAAGCGGCACTCTAATGGGCAATTTTCCACTAACAGTAGCTTTCTGGTTTGTGAGAAGGAGGATTAGCTCCTTTTGTGTATGCTCATTTACCAATCATCAATTTTAAAAAATTATTTTATTTTCATATTGTCTAGAACTACCTCCAAGTTCTAGCTTCACAGGTATATACTTGGAGTTACTTTTATATATAGTGTCATGAAATCTTTGGGGAAAATGGTGGATAGGCTACACTCAGAAGGCTGGCCATTCCTAGCCCCTTCTGAGTCACTTCTTCTGAGTCAAAGGTGGTCAAAGTTAAGTAGCTCAGGATAGAGAATCTGAACCTCAAAGAGCCCATCTACAGGGAACAGTGATCAACTGAGCAATCACATTTGGAGAGCTGTGAGTTCATGACACCAGTGGACCCACAGAGCAAAATGGAGGTAGAAAGAGTCACATGTACAAAGGAAGAGCATACAGAAATCTCCGTGAGGCCTAACTGAACTCCAGAGCCTCAAATCATTAGTATCCTTTTCCATGTAACTGTCAGGTTTGGCTATGCAGTTTTGCCTGAGCAAGACTAGCAACAGGGTAGAGATTCTTGTTTTGCTAATTTCCTCAGATATTTTCACAGTGAACTAAACTTGAGCAATAATGAGTAAGACTGTTTTTTACAATGAGAAGAGCCCAGCACACACAGGTGAAAACACAGCCAGAAAAAAACAAAAGGTGGCAGCCCTTCCTTTTGAATGCTGCCTTGATAAAAACACTTGTCCCGGGCCGGCCCAGTGGTGCGGTGGTTAAGTGCTGGCCTAGGAAGCCAGCGGCCCTGGTTCGGTCCCACATATGAGGGCCAGTGATACTGCCCTCAAAAAAAAAAAAAAAAACACTTGTCCCAATTGCCCAGGAAACAAAAGGGTTGTCCCCTGACCTTTATTTTATTTTATTTTTTAACTTTATTATTATTATTATTATTATTTACAGATGTATAAAACAATGCAACAGTTTGCCTCTTGTCAGGTGGTAGTACCTCAGGCAATATATTAGGGATTCACATGTTTTGCCTAAGGGCTGCAATAGGTGGTTGGACTTCAGCACATCTGCAAATCTTCTGACACTGTATGTAAGATTGTTTTTGTCTGTGTACATTTTTCTGGGGTGAGGTACCATTCATAACTTTCTTCGTAGTTATTTATAACCCAAAAATGGTTGTAGATAGAAAGGAAAATCTAGTCCCATTTGTTTTGGATCCATGAGCTTTTTTTATAGATCAAATATTCTTGACTATATTAAAGTATTAGAATTTCTCTTAATTTCTCTGAATCTATTTTGTATCTAAGTTTTACTTTCCTTGGATCTATCCGAGTTTGATGTTACTACTTTCAGCTTAAAAAAAATAGAGAAGTATCTCTGTCTGATGCATAAATAAATAACACTGAAAAAAATATAGAAAACAAAAATAAAGGCAAAGTCTAAAATTTTTATTGTACCTATGCTGTTCCTTGGAAGATTCTCTATAGTCTTGTCAGGTTTTTCTATTTAAAATGACATGACATTGGGAATTTAGGATAAGTATGAAGTGTTGTAGAAGTCGTTAAAAGAAGGGGATATGTTTCATCCATTCAATAGATGCACATTGTTCAGACTAGTGGACATATTACTGCATGAGGAAAATATATTTGCTGTCTGTATCTGCGAGTTCATTCACACTCAACAACTTAGATATCTAAATATAAATATATTCATATATATGTTATTTATTTTAATAGCTTAAGTAATAATCAAAATTGTTTCAAGGCCACAATCTTGTTGATGTCAGAAAAATTAAATAAGTACTTATTCAAACAAATAAAAGTAATTTTAAATTACCAATTTATAATAGTCCAGTCCTCTCAGGTTTAAATTCAAAGCATCCATGGCCCAGTAATTAGTAACCACAAAGTCACGTGGAAGTAGATAGTCTTATCTGTCACTTTTTTGTGTTATAGACTACCTTGTCAGTGTGGTGAATTGTATGGCTCCTTTCTTGGAATAATGTTATTCAATATATATATATATATATATATATATACAAAAATATAAAGAATTATGGAATAAAATCATTATACTGAAATATAGTTGTCAAAATATTAAAAACTGATACAGTAATAGCTGATTTTATTAATGAAGTAAATAATGAGCTAGCAGAATGTGTAATAATTACTTTATCTTTGAAGTAGTAATGACTAAAAGATAATTTGAGATATCTATAGTGACCGTACTGTGATATGAAAAATATCTGTGATTTCTATTATCACAGAAAGAGTCACAAATACAACTATACTATTGTGTTATGTTGCTTATGCTACAAATTGATAGAAATGCTACATTTTGGTTAAAAGTGATTGAAAATACTTAATTATTTTTCATATTCAAGTTAATGGATCTCCTAACAATCTCAGATTAAGATCCCCTATGTAAAGTCTCCGTGCTGATTTTTTTTTCTCTCGCATCCCAGTGATGGTTGTTAGAAGGCAACATTTAATATTCTAAGAACATGGCAGACCAAAGTGTTAAGCTGGTCTGCTTGACGGTGTTTGTTCCAGAATAGCAATTTTGGAGATAGTTGGGATGTTGTTAAATTTCTGCCATGGAGTTGGTTTGGCTTTCTCCTGTCATCTACTGATGAATGCAATGACAGGGGAAATTGGGGTCCTTGCTTTTGATGGTCCCAGGACTGTCCATACTGCCCCTAGTGACTTAATCCCATTTTGGCTCGCTAGAGTTACATGTTTTGGCTGTGACCCTCATTTGGTTCCCATCCAGGAAAACTGCCCAGAATTCCCTATTTAACAAGGCCTCTTAACCCCACTGCAATCACGTTTAGAACACTCCCAATGTGATGTATGGCTCGTGGGTCTGCACACTGGCCTCCAGGTATGTGAAAAGCGGGTTTCTTCCACAGTGTGCAAATTTCATGGAAAGGCAGGAGAGGTGCTGCTCAGAATCCCTGTCTCACTGTTAGATCCTCTGTCACTGCTTGATGCCTCAGGACCATTCTACCCTGCGTGGCAGTGTTCTAGGGGCAAAGCCCGTCTGCTTTTGGAGCCACCATGCTTTAATCTTTACAAAATTTTGGTCCAGCATGGGGCACCCTGGTCACACACTTGCAAAAAACATTACTAGTTTCTTCCTTCCTTTAATTCTTTAAACTGGAAAGGACAGGTTTTCCATTTTGTCTTCCTCTTTGACAAAATATGATGACAATCACATCCTACCCTACACTCTCTCTGACTTATGGTCTAATAAAATATAATTATATGATCAATTCTCCAAGTCATGTTCTCCACATGCTAACAAAAGCTACAATTATTTTAAAAAATCTCTTTTTCGTTTCTTACCAATTCAAATTCTCAAAAGAATAGTTTCATTCTGGAATTAACAGAATATTGGCTATTTGATCTTAAATAGTATATTTTTTTCTCTGGAAAGTGATAAATGACATTAATTACATATCAGGAAGCCGAAACTGCAGGATTTTGAGGAAAGGAAAAATACAACAAAATGCAAATGCCTATTTCATGGCATATTAGATCATCCTAAAGTTAAACTAAAATTTAAGGAATGCAATTAAGTTTTAGAACTTTGATTTTCAGTTGCTCAGTTTATAATAAAAGTTGAACTTTTGGAAACGAAGCAGATGGAAATGTGTTTGATAGACTCTTCTTATTCTACCATTCCATAGTCATTTGTGCAGATTCTGATGGGTTTGCAGAGCTGTATGAAGCAACATATATTATGATGTAAATGCCATCATTATGACATATGCTTAAACTTCTGCTGAGAAATAAATAAAATATCTTGAAACTCCTGCTGTTTATCCCAGCTGTTTATTTCTCACAGCCCATAAATGGGAAAGTCACACAGTTTAGCATTTACATGCTAGAGAGGCATTTGGAAATAATTAAAACTCTTCCAGAGAGTGCTTTCTTTTAGTTCTGAATTACAGTTAACTCATAATTTCAAAAAAAGAGGGCAAGGGCATTCACTGAAAATAAGGATATATTATTATTCCCAGAAAAGTGAAAAACTATCAAGAATGGCTTTTTTTTTTTTTTTCTCCCAAATTTCCTATAGTGGAGTAAGTGAGAAGACGTATCCAGAAGCATGTTCAGGCCTTCCAGTCAGTATGCCAGGCTGCAGTTCAAGCGGAGTCACCTTTACCAGGGGGAAACTTGCTCCTGTTGACCTGGGTTGATTACAGTGGTTCTGACACTAATATACAACTCATAAGGGAGCGCCAAGGGAGTTGAATTTCCCTCATTTAAAAATGGTGCAACAGCTTATGGAATTAAAAAAACCAACTAGTCGAAATGTTCTACAATTATAAACTAATAAATGTATTTATATATAAATATTTTAATAATTACTGTTTACTTTTTCATAAATGTGCTATAGCCACAAGCCCGTTATAGAAATATTTCATTACGCTTAACATAAATATTAAGTTGCTTATTTTTACGGGACAATATGGCAGTATATTTTTAATTTGTTGTAATGACACTGGCTAAATGAGATTTCTTAAAATATTTTCTCTAATTTCTCACTCTAATTATCACTAGATTAAATAAAAATATAATAACAGTACATGGTATTATTTTTTTCTTTTCTTATTTTTTTTTAAAGATTTTACTGGGGAATTGGGGAAGGGGAACAGCGTTGGGGAATCGGAGAAGGGGAACAGACAAGTTGCTGTCCTTTGGCTCTTCAGTCTAGTTGAGGAGGATGTTGCTTCACTGGCCCATGTTGGTATCCTCATTGCGCTCTTCCCGGATGAGGCAGATCGGTCGCTGGCCTCTGAATAGTCGCTCACAGCGGCTATTGGCAGCTCACGCTGGCTGCCGTCCACTCACTGAAGCCTATGGCAGCCCACTGCAGCAGGGGCTGCAGCCTACATCGTCGCCGGGGCTCACGCAGCCCAGCTCCAGGTGGAGCTGTTGTTAGCTGCAGAGGGCAGTGCCACTGGCCCTCATACGTGGGATCCGAACCCTGGCCGCTGGCATCCCAAGCCAGCTCTCAACCAATGCACCACTTGGCTGGAGAAGGCTTAAATTTTTTTTTAAAGCTTTGCCAAAGCCCATGATTTATTTACTCCATAAACTTTTTTTTTTTAAGATTTTTTTTTTTTAATTGGGGAATTGGGGAGGGAAACATTGTTGAGGAATTTGGGAAAGGGAGCGTTATGTTTTTCCAGGTCCCATCATCTCCAAGTAGTGTTGTTGTCCTTGAATATTAGTTGTGGAGGGCACAAGCTCAGGTCCAAGTCCAGCTGCTGCTTTCAATCTAGTTGCAGGGCGGGGGGCGGGGGGGGGCAGCGTATTTCACCATCCCATGGGGGAGTTGAACCAGCAACCTTGTTGCACACTGAGCCTTTCAGCCTCACGTTTTATCAGGTTTCTTTTTTTATTTTTAACATTACTAAACAAAAATATGAAGAACTTCTCAAACTTTTCATTCATAATTAATATAACCTAGCAGTCAAAATGCATTCTTATTGCAAAATATACAAAATAGAGTTGTATAACATCCATAAAAAATAATTGGAGAAAAAATAAACTTGAATTATTTTTGCTGTCAATTTTATCCCTTAATTGTATCCCAATATTTTTATTTACAATATCTTTGATCAACCAATTATATCTATATGTTATAAATTAATTTTATATATAATCCTTTAAGATACAATGTGTTTAATAGCTTGCATGCTTCAATTCATAATTATAATTTTTCTTATGGGTAATTATGTTAATGATTGCATTTTATATAAAAAGCAAATATTTTACTTAATAATAGGCTATTTTGTATGTTGTGTGTATGTGGTGTAGTGATTGTATCTATGTGGAAAAGTAAGATGATTTAGTTTTTAGTATAAATGTATACAGATTTTGTAATATGAATAAGGTAGTGAATGAATTTTGACTAAATTTGGATCTCATTCTTCATGTGATAAAAAATTGAATTATTTGTTCATTCATATGAGATTCACACACAGTGTGCCAAGAAAATACGCTGAGGGAAAGTCCTATTTAGAATTCAACATTGGTTGTGGGCTCAGAGAGTGGAGCCTGGGATACTAGATTTTGTTGTGCTTCCCCATTTTTAATGATTAAAAAAGTTCAGTCACATAACATTTTATTCAGTACTTTGTTCTTTGTTTTCCAGATAGATGGTCTAAAACAACAGCATGAGGGCCGAAGTTAACCTTTAGAAACATTTATTTTATATGTCAATTCCAAGTAACCGCTATATTCACTGCTATATTCAGCCATTTTGATAGATTTTAAAATTTTTTTAAATGAGTAGTGTTTAAGTTTGATATCTTAACAAGTAGAAAAAAATTCATTTATACACAAAATTTACAAGGGTTTAAATTCATAAGCACTGTCACATAGTGTCTCTGTGCTTTTAATAATTTTGTCCTTAGAAAACCTAGGAGACTAAATTTATATCCTCAGTAAAGTAAGAGAAAATTGAGATTGAGTCAATTATTATCATTAATATGCTTAAAATATCACTAGAATTTATAATGTAATCCTGAATGTATTCATTTTTTAAACACCAAAGATAGGCACTAAATTTTTTCCAAAATTTTACTTATTTCACATTTATTCTGATCGCTGCTGGTATAACATTATATGGTCAAATTTAAGAATATTTTCAGTTTAATAAATTGTAGTTTTCTGTTTACCCTGAACTAAATGTTTAATTTAAATTCATATATTTAAATTTTCACATTATTTCTATTTTTACAGTTGTTTTAGTTGATTAAATATAGATAGATAGATTATAGATAGATATAGATACAGATGTATATATACATATATATCTTTAAGAGTATACATTTATGAAGTGACTGAGTTTAAAGTAAAATTCAAATCATAGGTTGTGGCAATGTACTCTGGCTGTTTCAGCTAAGGTGTTAATTTTGTCAGGCTACTAACTGTATCAAAATATTCTTGTGATCTTTTTTTTTTTTTTTTTTTTTTTTGAGGGCAGTGTCACTGGTCCCTACATGTGGGACCCGAACCGGGGCCGCTGGCTTCCCAAGACCAGCACTCAACCACCATGCCACTCGGCCGGCCCAATTCTTGTGATCTTAATCTTCCTCAAATACTATTGAAGTGTTGTGAATAAGTGTTCCCTCTTAACATTTAAATATTTCTAGAATCTGGACTCCTTTCTGTATCCAACACTGTAGTCAAAACTGCCATCAGCTTTCTCCTTATCTAATAGAAATCGCTTTTTAAATCCATTGACTTTGGTTTGTTTTAAACAGTATTTCACCAAGATTAAAAAATATATATAATTCCATAAAGCAAATCTTATTCTGTGCTTCACTTTTAATTTAAAACATATTCACAGTTACCCATTGCTCTTAGCTTGAAAACAATTGTTTTTCACAGGTCCTACAAAGGTCATTAAGATCAGGCCCTACATACTTCTTTTTATCTCATCCTGGAAAATGTTGTCCTTGTTTTCTTAGTTCTAGCTAAGACACCCTCTTTCAGATTCTTGGATCCATTTTCCCTTTGGCCTTTCTACATATGCACCCTTTTTAAATAATTTTTTTCTCTCATTTCTATGAAGATAAGTTTGAGTCATTAACCAAAGGTCACAGTATCAATAAAAACAAAAACAAACAAAACATAAAATTTCCTGATCCCCATAACCAGGTTCAATCCATTTATTGTATGTTTTTATAATATTAGGTACCATCTTCCACATATCACATTTGTGAATTGCATTTGTGTGTATGTGTGTGTGTGTGTGTGTGTGTGCAAATTCAGCATTTTTATTTTCTTTAATTTGATTCTCCCAACAGAGAAGTTAAATAGAAAAAGGCAGTAACAATTTTGTGATGTTTAAGAATTAAACATCGTGAAGTTAGATAACAAAGAATGGAACCATTTTACAGGAGACCAGCAATTCGAATGACAGTGGTATATATAGTTCAAGAGAAAATTGACTCCAACTCTAGAGTGGAGGAGTGACAAAGAATTTGGGGCTCCCTTTATTTCAAAATGTCCTCTGGCTAAAATTGTTTACTTAATAGCCATATGCAAATCATAACCTAGAGCTCAAAACTCTCATCCAACCATAGCACAAGATCCGGCTCCAGACAGATGAAATGATCTAAATTCAGCCTTTGTGACTGAGTCTTTGATCACAGATCCTCAGGGACAGAGGCCTGTGGTCTAAACTGTCAACTTATCTGAAAACAGCCCCCACATGATATACAATTCGAAACAGTAAATTAATTTCCTGTGGCGTCTGTAATAAATTCCATAAAGTGGGTGGCTGAAAAGAATAGAAATTTATTCTTTCACAGTTGTAGAAGCCAGAAGTCTGAATTATGACAGGGCTGTGCTCCATTTACATTCTCTGAATAAAAAGTTGGTTCTTGTCTCTTCCATCTTTGGGTGGCTGCTGATATTTCTTGATTTGGTCTATATCTCCTTCTGCCTGATTTTTTATTGCTTTCTCCTCCCCGTGTTTCTCTTTAATCTCCCCGTCTATGGGATGGCATTTACAGGTACTCAGATAGTGCAGGATAAGCACCTCCTCTCAAAATCCTTAACTTAAGCACACCTTTTGCCATTAAAGCCAAATAATGCTTTTTGCCATATAAGATGATATCCTCAGTCTGGGGATTAGGATGTAGACCTACCTTCTGGGAGATGATTATTCAGCCCACTAAAGGTAGGAAAGAGATGTCTGCAGTAGACACTCTTATTAAAAAAAAAAAAATGGGAATCAAAAGGCACATAGCAGGCATTGTTTGGTAGTAATTTTGAAATCGAGCCAGGCTCATTTTACCAATCCCCCCACTGCTTTGAAGGAAGGTAATAAACGTTGATCAGGGCATCGTTTTGATCTTTGGAATAGCTGTTTCAGGTACTCTGCTCAACCTCTCCCCTGGGCTCTTGGGTCTAACTTACCATCCACTTTTTTTCAAATAAAGAAAAAAGCCCATTCTTCAGGCTGTTTCCTCATCCTTTGGAAGCCCTGAGGCTCCTTTTAATTTAAAAGTGCTTCTGTGTCTTTTAATCCTAAATGTTGGTATTTCTGTCTATACAATTCTAAACACTGTGAATTTCTTATAAATCTTATTTTCATTGTCTCCATTAGACAAGCCATACCATCAAATCTTTTTTGAGACAGGCCTGTCTACTTAGGACTGTGGGTCAGGCTGCTGTGTTCATGCCATTTATAATCTCCAAACCATTTTGAATAGCTAAGTGTGTCTGTAATGTAATACTTTAATTTTATTTTTTAATAAGATGCTTAATGAAGGTTCCACAATCTATACCACTGAGTTTTACCTTGATGTGTTGCTGGCAGTGCCTGGGTTTGATCTTTTATTTTCCTGAGGCTTTCCTTTACTTTGAGATTTTTTTTTTTCCTGCTCCTGCTAGCAAGGGTGAATGTGAGAAATAGTTTTATTTTCCAACATCACAAGTACTGGGTTAGATTTATTTTCCATCATCCACATTAAATAGACAGGGTTGCAAACATTCATCCATAAAAAAATATGATGCTCCACCTTATTTTTGCCCTCCAGAAACAATATTCTTGTCTCTCCAACATCCTCTGGTTGTTTTTTTGTAGCCAATACAATGTAAAATATCTTAGATTTTTTTTTTTTTTTTTTTTTTTTTTTTTTTTTTACAGCAACACCACAACTCTAGTATTAACAGCTTTATCAGATAGGGTTCATTCAGGGAAGTAGAACCACTATAAATATTATGGAATAAGGAATTTACTATATAAAAACCTTATACAACTGTATCAAAAACTGGGAAATTTGCAGAATCATGGGGAAAAATCAGTAACAAAACTCCTGAAACACCAGTATTGGTAGACAAGTCAGAACCTAAAGGGGAACCTGGGAGACCGTACACATCCTGCTACTGGAGTGGTGATGTGAATGGAAGGTTTTGGATAAGTCTATAGACATATGATGCATAGGTATATCAATCATATTTCTAGGACTAGAGCTAAGTGTTCAGTGGCGAGCTTAGGGTTGCTATACTCAGCATATTTGGTTTTTACCATGTTAAACGCGTGATTTCAGCAAACATAAGCTAAAAAATTCTATCAGTCTGGGAAATAGAGAGCTGGAACAAAGCCAGGGTTAGAGGTATTGGAGAGGAGTTTAATATCATAAAAATAGGTGGTTCAAAGCACAGCTTGTTCAGAATAAAAACAGTGGAGGACTAAAGTCAGAAGTAGGAAAGAGCAATATTTAAGAAGAAAAAGGAAGTAAAGAAAGCTAAGGAGGTAGTGAATTAAAAGAATTAGAGCATTGCATTCAAATTGGAAAGGAAGAAGGAAAACCATGTCCATTCACAGGTGACATGATTTTATATGTAGAAAAGTTTGTAAAGATTCCACAAAAATCTGTTAGAACTAATAAATGAATTCAGCTAAAAGTTTAAAGATACCAAATCAATGCACAAAATCAGTTGTGTTTTTATAAATTAATAATGAATGATCTTTAAAGGAAAAAATAATTATATTTACAATAGCATTTAATACACAGGAAAAAAGTTAACCAAGAAAGCAAAAAATTACATGCTGAAAACTACAAAACATTGTTGAAATTAATTAAAGAAGACACAAATTAATAGAAAGGCATTCCATGTTGATGGATTGGATGACTTTATTAACCAAAGTGATCTATCTACACATTCAATATATCCCAATCAATCCCAGTGACATGTTCTTTTTTACAGAAATATTTTTTAAAAATCCTAAAATTCATATAGAACATCGAGGAACCTCAAGAATATAGTCACATGCAAAAAAATAATGAACTTGAAGCCTTATTTCACACCATATAAATAAAAACAATTCAAAATGGATCAAACACTTAAACATAAGAACTAAAACTTCAAAACTCTTAGAAAACATAAAGACAAGGTTTCTAGACATTGGATTTGAGAACAATTTGTTAGATCAGACACCAAAAACATAGGCAACAAATGTACAGATAGATAAATTGAACAACATGAAAATTTAAAAAGTGTGCATAAAAGACACAGTCAACAGAATGAAAAGGAAACCTATGGGAAAAATATTTGCAAATCATACAGATAGTAAGGTTAATATACAGATCATATAAAGAATTTCTAAAAACTCAAGACCAAAACAAACAAAAATTAACTTAAAAATAGGTAAATGATTTGAATAGGTATTTCTCCAAAAAAGATGTACAAATGGCCTAGAAGTTCATGAAAAGATGCTCAACATCACTAATGGTTAAGGAATTGCAAACTAAAAACAATGAAGTGTCATCTCACACCCATTAGGATTGTTACTATCATAAAAACAGAAAATAACAAGTGTTGTCAGGGATGTGTAGAAATAGGAACCCTTGTACATTGTTGGTGGCAATATAAAATGATGCAGCTGCTATGGAATATCTTATGGTGGATCCTCAAAAATTTGAAAATAACATTACCATATAATCTGGTAAACCCCTCTGGATATATATCAAAAAATAATTGAAAATTGGGACTCAAATAGTCAGGACTATACTCATAGCCATAGCAGCATTCTTTTTAACAGCTAAATTATCCATAAATAGATGAATGGATAAACGAAATGTCGTATATCCATATGAAATATTACTCAGTCTTAAAAAGGAAATTCTGACTTATACTACAGCATGAATGATCATTGAGGACATTATGCTAAGTGAAATAAACACAAAAATATTGCATGATTGCACTTATATGAAGTACATAGACTAGTCAATTTTGTATAGACAGAAAGTAGACTTTTGGTTGCCAGGCATTAAGGAGAGGAGGCAATGGAAGTCATTGCTTAACTGTTATAGAATTTCAATTTTGTAAGATGATGAGTTCTGGAGATTGGTTCACAACTATGTGAATATAAAATTACCTTGGTTTGCGAGCATGATTCATTCTGGAAACAAACTACTCATATTGTAAGACATCACTTGTTAGAAATGTTTGCTCATCTTGCAGAACACTCGCAAACCATGTTACTTGCAATCCAAAGGTTTACTGTGTATGTAATACTACTAAACTAGACACTTAAAAATGGTTATGGTAAATTTTGTTATGTGTATTTTACTGTTATTAAAAATAAGGATAAACTTCATTAAAAGTAGAAAACGAGGGAGGTACTCTCATGGAAATCAGTATTAAATGTTTTTAAGAAGTCAAGAATAAGTATGTTTTCAAGAACAGAAGGACTCAAAGGTTAACTTTAAATCATTTTTATTGAAACACTCTATATTTATCTCTAGATAAAAAATCAAAAACAAAAAACAAAAAACAAAAAAAACCCTAAGAATACTTCCAAGAGCTCATATCGTCGGAGGATTGAAAATATAGCATTACCTTTGCCAAAATAGTTTCAGTGGTACATTGGAATGGAGAAACAAGGCTGCAATTATTTGGGAAATCAGCGGGAGCTAAAAATGAATATAGTCCATTATGATCAATCTGAGAATAGAAATACAGAATCAGGAAATCATAGGTACAATAGTAAAGGCATACGTTACTCAGAACTTAGCTAACTGAATAGATATCTGTTTTACAACTGGATTTTACAGGTTGCCAATGAATGTGGCTTAGCACCTTCTCTGCGAAGTAATCACCGACTTCCATTGTCCTTGATTTGGCTGGATCATCCTGATAATTCTGTCTATTTAACCCATCATAGAACTTTTTACAAGCCTCTGTAATCGCTTGCTTTTTCTTCCAAATGACTTCGGCTGAAGGCAGAGTTTATATCCATCATGTTTAGCGTCATTTCTCCAGTGCCTAGTACAGCACTCAAAACACAGTTCATGAACAATTACGCCATCTAGTTTAAAGAACAGGCTTAAATTAAGAAAGCAGAAGGAGATTTCTAGAACTATGCATTGGGTTATAAGCGATTTTTATGCTGGGGCAAAGGATGAACAAGCGAGAGAATTGAGAATGCTAACAAAAATATCAACTAAATTATTCACCATATACATAACGTAATTAGGGCAGGGAACCAAATTTGCTGTGAGCTGCATGAAGACTAAGTTCTAGCCATTCAAAAACTAGCGAGAACACAATGCAACTGAAAGACCTGTGACTAGAGTTGAAAGTGACATATTAATAGCAATTCTGGAGTAGGTTCATGAGTTGACTTTAGAGAGTTCAGCTAAAGTCTAGAGAAGTTTAATAAAAAACACATATAAAGGAAGCCAAAGAGTTTGAGCCTAGAGCAGGATAATTGTCATACACAGAGACATT
The DNA here is from genome assembly GCA_033961575.1 of Aselliscus stoliczkanus. Taxonomy (NCBI): domain Eukaryota; kingdom Metazoa; phylum Chordata; class Mammalia; order Chiroptera; family Hipposideridae; genus Aselliscus; species Aselliscus stoliczkanus. Next base: position 94,959,583 of record CM066728.1, on the reverse strand, counting down.
AAAATCTCCAATAACACGACAAGAGTTTTAAAACCCAACCTCCTAGTTTTCCAGAGGTGAATATAAAGCTTTAAATACTTTTTAGGTGTCATTATTAAAATCTTGGGAGATATTTGTTTCATTTAATATGCCACTCACTTTTAAACATATAATTCTTTGCCTGATTTTCATGGACTATTTTCTATTAATAGATGTTAATGCTCTGTTTGTCAAGGGCCAACAAAGGAACATTTAAAAACTTGTTTTGAATATGCAATATATAGTTTTATGAGTTTAGGCCAACTACAAAGTGAAAGGAAACACAGCCCTCAACAAAACAACCCTTGTGACACCCATTGCAAATCCAGGGTATTTGCTAGTAGGACTCACAGAACTCACTACAGGCTGTGTTTGACTTATTACAGCGAATGAATACAGACTGAATGAGCCAAAGGGAAGAAGCACGTAGTGCGGAGTCCGAAGAAACACTAAATGCACAGTTTCCATTATCCTCTCCTTGTGGAGTCAGGAGGTGTTGCTTCCTTCATATGAATATGCTGTTTCCACTTTTCCAACTGAGGCAACTCAGTTCAGTATTCAGCTTCTATTCAGTTGTTACTAGGGTTCCGCTTGACCCATGGTTGATTTCAGCCTCCATTTCAAATGATGCATGTGACCCAAAGCCTACAGTCCATCACACTGTTTGTTGGTCTTTCTGTCTTGGTCAACCTCTCCCTAACCTGGAGTGGTCAGGCCCCTGCACAGACACCCCTGCCAGACAAACCAGTCCAAAGGGGATTTTCTCCCTGAAGCCCGAGGAGGAAGCCAGCCCTCTTTTCAGGTAAAGTTAAACTTCTTACAAAACAAGTGCATGTACCAATGACCACATTATGGTATCGTTTTAAAGATTTACAATAGTGTTTTCTAAGGTTTCAGGCAACATTGTTTGTAAAGTTTCTTGTTCTTTTATTCTCCTGCAACATTAACAAACATTTATTGGGAATATGGAGAAAGACCCAAGCCCAAAGGAAAAGGTGATGTTTGGACATAATCTCACTTACCTGCCAGTTCTAAGGTGTGGCTTGCTTGTTAAGGATCCTTGGCTTACCATCACATTAATGAAATTCTATGTTTTTCTTCCATACTCATCTGTGCACCTTCTATGATCAACTTTCTACAGTTATTTTTTTCTGCAATAATTTTTAAAAAGACTCCCATGTATTTAGTTCAGTTTTATTGTATGTGTTCTGTGATATTAGAAGAATGTCACTTGATTTGTAGAAATTAAATCTAAATATTACTATTGTCCATAAATATTGTATCTATTTAGTAGAGGCCTTGCTATCATGGGAAGTTTTTCTATTAGAAACTTTGACAAATGTTTCATAACCATAGAAATGATTTGTGAGACAGTGGGAGTAGCCAAAATAGATTAAATTAATGTGTTAGGTTGAGTGTTCGCACGGCATGCTTTACTTTAATTGATTACTGTATGGCCAAATTAAATTACTAATATCAGTGCTGATAGAAGAAAATGAATATTTCATAAAACACCCTTTGTATCATAGTAGCAGATTAATCTAAGAGAAAAAGCTATCAATTCTAGTAAGCTTTCAAGGCTACTTTGATATCTTGAATATATACAAGGTTAAAGAGCTTATAAATACAAAGAGTAGGATAAATTGAAATAATTTAACCAAAAGTCTCTGCAATTAACTTTGAATTATGATGTATTTAATTTTCAAATTAAGTAACGCACTTAAATTGAGAAGTAGCACTAAATTGTTTCTAGCCTTGAAATAACAAAAGACACATTTATCACTGGATTATTTAGAGTAAAATTATATCAACAAAAATAATAGAATGAGTAAATGGAAACATGATTAATTTATGAACTTTATAACTGAGAGTTAGAGTCCATTCATTCTTTTTTTTTTTTTTTTTTTTGAGGGCAGTGTCACTGGCCCTCATATGTGGGACCCGAACCGGGGCCACTGGCTTCCCAAGCCAGCACTTAACCACCGCGTCACTCGGCCAGCCACCATTGATTCTTACATATATATAATCTTAATGTAAACAATTCACAGATAATGTACATTGAGGCCCTTAATCTTCAATCATTATCATCATCAATAGAATAATTTTGGAACAAAACACAAATCAAAAGCATTGAGGAATATCACAGCATTACTAAGATTTTAAAATATGTAATTATATAAGAAAGAAAAACAGCATTGTAAGATAATGTTGAGGGTAAAAATGGAACAATATTACAGATAAGAAAAGGAAGGCAAATTGATGCATCCTTAAATAGCTCTGTTGTTGCCACCTTGACATTCTGAAGGATTTTTAAACAAGGGACACTGCATTTTCATATTGCACTGTGCCTTGAGAATTCTATAGCCAGTCAAAAGTACACACAGCCACATATAGCAGCAAATGTGGCAGGTGACATCAGTGTGGAAAACCATCATGTCTGGGCCAGGGAGAGACTGGCTGAGCATCACTGCTGGCCACCTAACTTAAATGAACCATTAGCTTCAGGAACAGTTGAAGAAAACTTGGCTGTTGTCAGAAACAAAGAATAAACCCGTGACCTCGGTTTTCATTCCTTTCTAATATAGACTAGCTCTGTTGAAAATATTCTCACAGGAATAGTAATGAAGAGGCCATTCTTGACTTGATAAAAGCAGACAAATAAATAACAAAAAAAATAGTAATATCAATATTAAATTGGAAAAATTTAAGGGGAAATTAGATTGCATACAAAGAGGATTATTTCATAATGATAAATGCATTATCCACAAAGAATATATAATAGTGCAAACAGCAAACACTTTTAAAATAATGAGAATATGATTAATTCAGTGTTACCATGTAAGTGGATATCTTTAACTCATTCTTCAAAATGATATCGGTAAGTCCATAGAAAAATCAGAAATGATATAGATTTTGAAGAACATGATTAATAAGTCTGAGTTATAAAGTTTATGTTAAAATGTTAAATTAGACCAAATAGACATGTAAAGAGTTTCCATAGCCTAGGAAACATTCAAAATTTATGTTCTCAAAGTAATTAATATACTTTAATCAATTATTAAAAAGAGAGATCACAGTTTCTCTATTTTTTCTATATCACAGCCTCAGTGCTATAACCTAAGAAATTAATAAGCCTAAGATCAAAATAACTACTAGGAAATTATAATAAAGAAGTCATCTACATAACTCTAATTTCTCTAAAAGAAAATCAAAATTACAACAGAGTATTTAGAAATTAAGGATTGGCAGAACCCAATGTAACAAATTATATAAAATCTATTTAAAGCTTTACTCAAAGAAAACATGAAAAGCTATAAATTCTTTCATCATTAAGGAGAGAGTAAATACATATAATATTAATTAATAAATTTGAATTCATTTATTGGAAAAAACAACAGAAAATTAGATAAAGCTAGAAATAAATAACATTCAATGACAGCTTATTATATGTCAATACTGTGCTACAAATATTATAGGAATTACCAATTTCAGTCTTGAATGATACAAGTGTTAGCCCCATTAGAGGTATGAAAAAATTCAGGCATGGAGATGTTAAGTAACTTGCCCAAGGTACACAGTTGTGTCAATGGTAGTGCTAGTTTATGAGTGAAATCAGTGTAGGTCAAGAACCTGGACTCTTAATCTCTATGGTTTATCCCTGATAGATAATAAAATAGTTCATACTGACAACACATATACTACTTACCAAGTCCTGTTCTGAATGGTTTCCATGTTTTAATGAATGATGAGGTAAAAAAAGACCAAATGGGGAAAAAAAAATACACAAAAACATGAAATTAAAGCACATAAGAACTGTTACGTGCACATAGAAGGTAATTCTATTCTTTTAACCATAATTTTATTATTTTGGGACATAAACTATTGACCATAAGTTTTATTTTAAATTGTGAAGGTCATTTTAGCTGATTTTTCTGACTCTAGCTATACATACATTTTTTTGTTTTTGTTTTGTTTTGGGTGGGGTAGGTAGATTGAAAGTAGTTATAAATAAAAGCTTCTTAGAATCAATGGGAAACAGCAATCTAGAATTATATCAAGTCTCATGTCAGTGAATACTGGAAAGCAGAGGTTATGGGTGAGGATACACAATAACTTTAATCTATTCAGGGTGTCACCAGCAGCACCTCTGCCAGGGCCACCTCCACAGCTGCCATTGCTAGAGCTATCAGGGCAATTACTGCTGCCACCTTGTGATTACCTAACAACCCCAAGTTTTCCCAACTCTTCAGCCAAACAACCCACTTTGAAATGTCAATTGAAATGTGCTATTGGTTAAGCATGAGTTGCATGTCTGACCACAGATCCCAATGAAGTAACTGCCCTCTCCCACTTTTCTATAGGAGGTATTAGGTGAGATGTATACAGTGGACAAGGGAAACCTCCTTTGTCAGTGCCACACATACATGGTCACAGAAGAGCGTTTGGCAAGTCAGCATCCAGGCAGCAAACATAGGCACAAACAATAAAAGCTCACATTAAAAAAATTCATGGTTGCTTTTTTGTTTCTCTTGCTTTACCATGATATTCACAAGAGCAGACACTATTCCAGTCTTCATCATTTTTTACCTAGATGATGTTTTTCTTGAATTCATTAGGCACTTGATCAAAGCATGTTGACAGAGTCCGTGAATATTTAAATGAAAAAATGAAAAAAAAAATGTTCCTTTCTAGAAGTTTATAGAACACCGCTACCAAAAAAAAAAAAAAACAGAAAAAAAAAAAGGTGCATCAATTAGAGACATCTCTGAGTGAAAGCATCATATCCAATTTAATGCATACATTTTTATACTATCCATATCTGACTGGAACATTTTATATTTTTCTTTGACTGTCATGAAAATTAAAAACAAAAATCTGTTCATACTGATAGCAAAAATGTTAATATATTGCTGATGTGTTGTTGACATCATGTACCATTTCCTGCAAAATGAAGAGTGACAAATTGCAAATTACATGACCTATGAAATACACTATCATTTACTGTAAGCCTTCCTTCGAGAATTTTATATAGTAGAATAAATAGGCTGTCAAAAAAAACACCAAAGAAGTGGCTTATAAAACTGTCATCTATTTGAATGGCGGGTTTTTTTATGAACACTTTTTAAAAATAAGAATATTGGGATTATATACTAGGTCTGGCAATTAAGTTTGAGAATTTGTTGCAACTATGTTGCTAACCATACTTGATATCAGAGTGATTATTCATTATGAATTTGTACCAACTGGACAAACAGTTAACCAAATTCACTATTTGGAAGTGCTGAAAAGGCTGCTTGAAAAGTTAGATAACTGAACTTCTGGCCAACAATTCATGGATCTTGCATCATGACAATACACCAGCTCACATGGCACAGTCTGTGAGGGAGTTTTCAGCCAGTAAACAAAGAACTGTATTGGAACACCCTTCCTACTCACCTGATCTGGCCCCCAGTGACTTCTTTCTTTACCTGAAGATAAAGGAAATATTGAAAGGAAGACATTTTGATGGCATTCAGGACATCTAAGATAATATGACAACAGCTCTGATGGACATCCCAGAAAAAGAGTTCCAAAATTGCTTGGAATGGTGGACTAGGCGCTGGCATTGGTGCATAGCTTCCAAAGGGGAGTTCTTCAAAGGTGGCCATAGTGATATTCAGCGATGAAGTATGTAGCACTTTTTCTAGGATGAGTTTGCAAACTTAATTGTCAGACATCATGTATTTGTATATATAAATTTGCATGAGGAGTAGATTTGAAAGGAAAACTTTAAAAACATAATTATGTTTTTTTAATCAAATGATGAGAGAAAACTGTATAATTGGAAGTAGCAGATGCATGAATAGTTGTTTCTAAATTATTTTAAAAATTATTTTTTAATAACATTTATTTAACATTCAGAATGCCACACTCAGTCAGGGAAAAAAAGTGAAACTGTGGAAAGATAAAATAACACAAGGGAAATATGGAAGCCACATTTCAAATTTCTTTTGTGATGTCATATAGAAAATATATACAAACAAATAATATGTAATCACTGTACTAGCATATAGATCTAGGAGTGTTTAACCCAAAAGCTTACTTGTTTCCTAGAGATCCATGGAATTTTTACATTTGAGTTCTGCTTTGAAGGATTTATAATGAAAACCTTCTAATTGCCTTGAGAATTAATTAAAATTAATTCATTCATGATGTCAACATTCTGAGGAAGAGATTTCACAAGCAAAAAAAGGAAAAAACTTTATTTTACTGACTCAGAAGGACACACACAAGAATTTTGAAAATTTGAATTATAGGTAAAATTATTTGAGCACTCACTACCCCCTTCTTTTCAATTCCTCTGAGACCTAATAAACTCACAGACCTATTGTCGGCCATAAATTCTACCTTTTGATAGATGGCATAAAATGGCTTCCGGATTATAGTAATTACTTTGTATGTTAAAATTTCACATGTGGTGAGGCAATTTTGGACCCATACAGTACAGCAGGTTGGTTGTTCGGTAGACTTAGGGAGGGGTGGTGGCAAGGAGTGGAGCATGCCTGGTGAGGGCCTCAGGGAGGGGTGTTCGGGGAAGCAGTTGGAAGTTGCAGGTTGTTGAGAAAATGCACACATGGGCTCACTGCCAGAGCATTAATCAAGTTGGCAATCCATGATGCAGGAACTGGAAGTGGCATTTCAACCATTTTATCCTAATCCTATATTGATTATTATTTTTACTTCTGTTAAGTTCCATTCTTTGGACATTCAAATTTTTTTTTTGGGGGGGGCGGGTGGCAATCGATTATGTATGGGCTATTGTTGCATTCCTGCAGGACTGAGCAGGTGGGAGTGGAGAAGGGACAGCAAAAGGTTAAGAAAGAGAAAGGCACAAAATAAGAGAGAATATAGTTTGGGGCCAAGGGACCCCAGCCTCGTGGACTGGAGCCCCAAATCTGGCCTGACTATTCCTTTTATTATTTTACACATAAGCAAGGGTCAATGTAGCTTCCTTAGTCTGTGAGTCTCACACCCAATAATTATCTCCAGGCCTAATTTCCCACGCCTGCAAACTGCCATTACCAGAGGCCCCATGAGGTTATTGTCATGCACCTCTTAAGAGACAGAAGCTTCCTCTGCCAAGGCTTACTGATAAGAGTGCAGGGAGGACAGGTATTATCACATCAATAGGTCATTTCCCAGGCAGGCTGCCAGACCCTGAGGCAAAGGGTTTAGGCCCCTTTTCTCCTCTCCCTGATTTCTCCCATGGCGCTCACTGGCACCCACGGGTACCCACGGGTACCCACTGGGACCCACGGGTACCCACTGGCACCCACATGACTGTGTCTGGCTTGGGTTGTCCATCTCGTGGGATCTTACCAGTCATTGACTAACCGGCCATCTTTGGTACCAAACAGGGATATACACAGTAAGCATAATATTGAAGTCATGATCTGTCTTTATGAAGAGGTGTATGAAGGCAGACAGGCAGGCTATAATGTGACAGTGTAAGGTTCACAAAACTGCATTTATACTCACTGTTGCAATGCTTTGTAAAATAAGTTTAGTAAAAGAAGTTAGAAGTTTATTCCTCCCTCTTTATAAGATTAATTAGTAGATCCATAGTCTACTATTTCTCCTCCTTTTTCTTCTCAAATGAGAAAGGTTTTATCTATAAAAAGTATTTTCAAGTGTATCTTACATTTGACCTAAATATTGCCCTTACATTTTGTCAGTTGCATTTTTTTTAATGTCTTTTTCTTTAAATGTTCTTGTTTTTGTTTTTTGTTGTTTCCCTGCCAGGGTCCAGTCAGGGGATAAACCATGCAGTAATTGAAATGAGGGCAGTTAATTAAAAAAATTACTACCTAGTGACAGGCGAATGGAGTAGAGAAGGCAGCAATACCAAATGCAGCCACACCTGCTTTTATATACAGTACAAAAGCTCCTCTTCCCCTTTTATCCCCTTAACACACCTGCGCCCCTAAAGCTGAGGCTCAAACCTACCTGGGGTGGGTTTGGCTCTAGCCCACCAGGGATTGTACAAATCCAAGGACGTTCCCCTGGAAGATGCTGACAAGCAGGAAACTACCTCCTTGTGTGTAAGGGAAACTACTGAAGCTACATTTAGGATGGGTGGGGTGGGTTGAACTAGCAGAGAAGTTGGCTGGAGCACCCATTGGGATACTTCTAAACAGAAGTCCCACAGAACCAGTTGGGAAATGGCCTGCAGGATGAACTGAGGCTCACAACAGCTTCAGTGTCCTGAACATGGGCTGAACACCTCAGTAATGAGAAGCAAAAAAAGGCAGGAGGAAATAAAGAAGCCCTTTTCTCCAACAATGTCCCAACAGTGACCTTTAATAGCAAACCTTCGTAGCTTTAAATCTGGCAATGAATTATCATTTGGAATTAATACAAAACGATAATTCAGGATTTAGTACACCATCCCAAACACAGGAGCCCTCCCTTATCTGAGGTTTCACGTTCCTTGGTTTCAGTCACCTGTGGTCAGTCAAAGGTCTGAAAATATTAAATGGAAAATTCCAGACATAAGCAATTAATAAATTCTCAATCATGTGCTGTTCTGAACCGTGATGAAATCTTGAAAGTTCAGCTCCATCCCTCCCAGAGATGGTAACCATCCCTTCATCCAGTGTCTCCAGTATATATGCTACCTGCCCCTTAGTCGTAGCTGTGTCAGTTATCAGATCTACCATCAGGGTATCTTACTTAGTGCTGATGTTCAAGTAACCCTTAGTTTACTTAACTTTTATTGCAATATATTGTTATAATTGTTCTATTTTATTATTAGTTATTGTTAATCTCTTACATTCCTTATTTATAATTAAACTTTATCATAGGTTTGTATGGGGAAAAAACATAGTATATTATAGGATTTGATACTATTCACAGTTTCAGGCATCCAGAGGGGTCTTGGACATGTGTATCCCTGTGGATAAGGGGGGACTATAGTAGTTTCAAAGTTTGTATATTATCATGAAAACAATGGTGAGAAACTCATGATCTTAAGTACATAAAGAGGTTGAAAATCTTTTAGTCAAAACTTTAGTCTCAAAAGTTTATAAAAATATCAGTAGATTAAAGTCAAAAAAAGTGAAAGAGAACCAGCCTTACTGAAAAAAACACACACATACTGTTGAGAAAATCAAAGTAATTTTTAAATGTAGCACTGCAGAACAAAGAGGAAAGAAAGATATTTAAAATGAATATGGCTGGGCAAATTACATATCCATACAAAAGAGGTAAAACTCTGTTCCAGGCTTACACCACATACAAAATTCTATTCCAGGGCAGCTGAATATCTGAATGTGAAAGGTAAAATAATGAAGGCTCCTGAAGATAATCCTGGAAAATGATTTTCTGACCCTATTTTAGGCAATGTTTTTAAACAGAACATGTGAGGCCTAAGGCAAAAATAAAAACATTGGTGAATTAGAGTACATTCAAATTAAGAAATTTGTCATTCAAAATAAACTACTAAGGTATTTTACAGACAAGCCACAGAATAGAAGATATTTAGACACACATACACACACAATTGAATTTTGAAGCTTCTGGCACTCTTTCGTCATTTAATGTTAGAATATATTTGATGACCTTTGTTTTGTTTTTTGTTTGTTTGTTTGTTTTTTCCACACATTCTATATATACATAATTTTAATTAGTATTAGAATAATATTCTTTGTAATATAAGAAAAATTATTCCTAAATTTAAAATTCTCTTTCCAGGTTTTCATTTTGTTACCAGAGTGACTGACTCTTCAGTCCTTTTGCCCATGCGGTAAAGAATTACAGATCAAGGGCCGGCCCAGTGGCGCGGTGGTTAAGCGCTGGCCTTGGAAGCCAGCGGCCCAGTTCGGTCCCACATATGAGGGCCAGTAACACTGCCCTCAAAAAAAATAAATAAATAAATAAATAAAAAGAATTACAGCAAACATAAAGGTATAGAGTAAGGAAAGTTTATTAAGATAAGTTCTAAGAGAAGAACAGCCCAAGTCAAGAGAGACAATGGCCCCAAAGGGTTTGGGGTTTGAGTTTATATTGTTGGCTCTGGGCCAGCTCTGAGTGTGGCTACAGACTTTGGAGGGGAGGAGGAGAGGAAGGCAGAGGCAGTTAAAACCGCAATGCTAATTTATTGTAATAATCACATTATAATGAGGCTAAGGTTAACTCAAGGGTAAGCTTTAACATTCTGTGCAGGCCTTAAAAAAACAGATAATTCTGGTTGGATTTTACTTCCCTTTTATCAGGATGTTCTAACCACAAAATTAGTCATGGGAGGTTGGACCTGGGTGGTCCCTGGAGAGTGGAACTGGACAGTGCAAAACGCCAGGTGCATCATTACCCACCCCTCCTGTAGCTCATGCCTACCTTCTGCCTAACAATTTTGTGGCACCAGGATAAACAGCTCTATGCATAAAGTTGATGTGAACTCTTTGTAGAATTTTTCAGTGTAGTATCTATAAAGTGAATTGTTAAGTTAAAGGGCATGGATTACTAAAGCTCTTGGAAAATTGATGCCTTGTGTATCATTTAAAAATATTTTCCATTTTAACTATCAGCAAGCATATGTGAGTACACTATATACTATTATTAGGAGAGTATATAATAGTATTCATTTTTCTTTTGTTTTAATGTTCTAAAACACTATTAATATATTATCTTTTAGACTTTAAGAAGAAATCACTAATCCATGTACGTGTGTGTGTGTGTGCTCATGAGCTTGAGAGCTGGAGTGATAGAGATAGATGAAAAGGATTGTAAAGACAGAAGACAGCAAAACTGTATCTCATTTTTAATTTTTAGCTATGTAAGAAACAAAATGCAAAATATTTTCTAAAAAATATAAATGATGCTCTAAATGATACATATAATTTGTAATTTCATAAATTTATTAAAATTTATTGTTTTTCTCAATTAGCTTAGATAATGCACATATAATAATAGGGCTAAGATACAAGGTTCTTTTCAAGACTGTGTGGACTATGTTACTTTATGGCAATTAATTGTAATGCAATACTTCAGGAAGTTTTTCTGAAAGCACAAATTTGAGTATTGTGTCAGAATTTCTTCTTGGATGAAAGCTTCTTTTGTAGTGCAAATGCATGTTTTAATTAGAAATCTACATTCAAAAATCACATTAAGGGGAAACTTACTGATATATGCCAGAGGGTAAATAATATTAATGCTAAATACATATCTTTTAAGAAAAGAAAAAAATCAACTGTGATAAGTCTTTGTTTAAGCACAAAGTTCCAGTACTCTGCAATTGTCCTTTGAATGAAAGTTGAATCCTATTTTCTTTCTTCTAGCATCAAATCTGAGCATTGCAATAGGTAAACAGTGATTCTTTGATGCTTTACTTCAAAGCATGTAGAGGAAATTAATCAAATTAATCCATCCTTCTTTCTACTGGCAATAAAAATTATTCACTGATTTGGACTCAGGGCATTTCACAAGACCCTAATGAGTACTGGGAAGGGGGAAAAATGTATTAAACGATGGCATTAAAGAGAAGATACAAACTCCTTAAATTATTTTTTTGTATGCCAGATAGGAAATGTAAATGAGTGAAACAGGCCCCCCTGGTGGCTTGGAGACAACGCAAAGTGCACAGCCTGCCTAAAGGCGGCAGCTGCTACCCAGCAACCATGGACTCTTGCCACATGGAATCAGAGCCATGTTTGGCAGATATTCCAATGTTTATGAAAAAGACAGAAACTCATATTTTAATGTGAACTCTCTCAATTTTTTAATGTTGATGTTAACAACACCAAAAATGTCCTTGTGAGGGGAGGAAGTCTCCTCCTTATTAAGGGAACAGAAAAAGCAGCACTTGATCTTGGACCCCCTTCCCCCATCCCAGCCATTTTAATCAAAGTCCTTAAAAGCATTTCCTGCCAAAAGCGATTGGTTAAAAATCAAGAAACTTTAATCATATAGTTAATATAAATAAAATTGTTTATATATTTCCTAATAATCAAATAAGCATTTCTTATTTGGAAAGGAGGAAGAATATTGAAAAGATTATTTTTAAAAGTCACTGTTTAAGGGTGACAGTGTACTTTTCAAGATTTAAACATTCAGTGTATTTTCCTTTTTCTTTTTTCTTTTCCACCTACCTGATTTAATAACCATGTTTTCTTGAGTCTACATGCATACCTCGCTAATCGATTAATCAGCAGAATGCTGACTTGAAAGAAGCTGACTCAACTCTTAGCCATCTTAATGCTGTCAACCAGAGTTCAGTTTTCCATCAGGTGACATATGAATCAGCCCTACAACAAAGTTTGAGATAACCATTGTAGAACACAACAGGACTTGTGGATGTCAGCACTAAGAAGTCATTTGACTAACTCCCTTTTTCCTTTGTTCTGCCTCTTCTTGTGTACCTATGAAACTCCTTGAGGATTCTAGGATTGGGTAAGGTGGCCTTCGTGATGGTAGTTCTACTATCTTCCCGGAATGCCAGCATTTTGAATAAACCTACTTTTCTTTCTGCTGGCTCTCTAGCTGGCTCTCGAACTTCAAGCAGCCAAACCTGAGTTTGGTAACAACTATAGTACTCATATTTTCTGAAACAAAGAGAATATATCTCAACACAATTTGCCTAAAATATGTGTTCTCGTCCCATCTCTTCCAAATCTCTAAAGAAATTCTCATACATTTTTATTTCCAAATTTGAGGCTGTAATCATGGGTAAATTATATCAGCTCCATTGCCAGACCCTCAGTTTCTGAATCCAGCTCTAGTGCTTACTAACTATTTCATCTTGTGTGTATTTCCTAAACTCCCTGAATCTGCTTCTTCATCTGAAAAAATCATGGTCTTATAAAATCTAGTTTGTAAGCTTGTTTCTGAGAATTTTGTAAGGACATCTTTAAAGTTATCAGCATAACAGCTGAAAAATAGAAAAGTGTTCCGTACATTTTAGTTATTATTATGTCCATTGAAGCTACTCTATTTTTTTTTTTCTGTTTTACATGGTCATACTGCTATAGGCATCACAAGACATGTTTTTTTTCCCAGTTGAAACTTCACACATTTATAGCAATCACCTTCTTGGAGAAAAATAGTATTTTCAGTCATTGCAGCATATATCAATTTCATGTTGAAGATTAACCTATTCCCTCTCTGATCTTTTTAAAACTACCATAAAAGGATAAGTGGCTTTGACAACTATGTAGTTATTAGACACAAATGGATACACAGAAACTCAGAGATTCATTTGCCTGGGATAAAAAAATAAAAGAGTGGTCGAGCTGGCACTAAATGTTTTTGGTTTTTTTCCCCTTTAATACTACATTTCTATCTGAATGAATTTTAGTTGGAAAAATAGATATGAAAAATGTAAATGACTTAATTAATAGATTTTCCCTATTAAATTATAAGGAAAAAAATGCATTAGCAAGAGAAAACCACTAATTTTTTTAAAAACATGTTTTGTTAGTTAAGCAACCATGTGCCAAACATCTGGGTACCTGTCAACCAATTCTACATGATTGACAGCTTGCATTCGCATACAGATGTTTCTATATTCTGAGATCTAGTTTCACACATTGACAATTAATATAAATGACCAATAGAAAATCATATTTCATGGGCATTACGAATAAGGGTCATCAAATTTATTTTTGTTTCTCCTAAATAAGTATTTCTTAAATGTCACATTCGCCCAGCATTAAAAGTTTGAAGCAAACTCTTGTAAAAAGGGTCCCTGTGATGCTGATGATTACATGTATCCCCTGTCTCTTTCTAATAAAGAAAACAGTATAGTTGCCAACTTTATTTGAACTAAGGGAAGCTCTCTGACCACTTGAGATATCCAAAATCGATTTCATTTGTAAAGCTGATATTATGATAAAATAATAAGAGATGTATCTTTATTACCTACTAATAAAATAAGGAAATGCAATGCCATGGAAACTGCTTTTCATGCTGTAGTCAAAAGAATAAAAGTTCAATATAGAACTTTGAATTGCTTTCCTCTTTTCTCTTCAGCTCGTAGTATATGTTAGTATTCTGGAGACTGGGAAATTCCACTTCACACTATATATCCAACTAATGAGATTGAAGAAACACTGTGTTCTCCATCACTTCCTTATCAGTGACAGTCAGTCCATTAAAAGCTCTAACCCCAAGAAGTGAAATTCAGTTTTAAACTTTTGCATTCTGAAAATGGTCTTCCCTAGACTGTTAATAGATAAGATGGATGCCACATTTGGTGACAGTTCAAGACACTTACCCTCCTAGAACTGTTTTGAAACCAACAACAGGCCTATTATCTTCCTTTACAAAGACATTTTATAGTGCTATGTGGTGAACTGTGAAATTCTGAGGGAACTTTTACTTTTGTGTACCTATGTTTTTGTTTTATTACACTATGCAGTATAAATACATACATTTGTCGTCTAAATTTTAATTGTATCTTTTCAGAAAAATTGGGCAGATCTACTAAAAACAATCTTCCTTTGGATAGTGACTGCACCATTTGTTCTTCTTAGAACAGAGAGGTGATGCTTTACTCCTGAATCCGTGAAAGGTTTACACACAATAAGTTAGACATGCTCACAAATTGAAAGTCAAAATTGTAGAATAATCAAAACAGCCTTTCCAAATGTAGTGTGGGTCAATTTAAGAGGAGAAATTTACCAAAATCAAGCACAAAGATAAGACTTTACCAACTGACAAGGAAAGGGGAGAGGATTTCTGCCCAGACCAAGGTCACAAGGAAGCAACTATACTTGTAGGGTAAAACATACAAGGGGATCTAATGTCCCAGGATTTGAAATAATTTTATAAATCTGTAAGTTTATAAGTTCCCTTTTATGGACGTAGTCCGTATAAGTGAAAAGAATACTTAAACTCAGCTCCAAGGTTCAATGTCAGAGGTTTCAAAAAATAGTAGGGAACATCATCTAAGGCAATTGGGCTTTTGAGAAGAATGACATTTAGGCCGCTTCTCTGTATGCTCCGCAGTGGAGATGGGTGATAACAGCACAGATCTAGGCTTCCAGAATGTTCGATTGATAAAGAGTGCCTTAGACATATAAAATAATCCATGAAATAATCCGTCTAAACTGTGGATGATTTGGTAACACTGAAGATACAGAAATAAATATCTCTATAAATGGAGATGCAGAAAATAGGACACACTGAGCAATGCTGTGAGTAGGGTGACAAAAACATGGTGTACTAAAGAGATGAGTTTGGTCATGCTATCAGGTACTGGGTTTAAGATCTGTTTACAGAATGTAGCAAAAGATTGTTAGCTCCCTTTGGAGAATTCCATGTACATCAGAGGATGGCAAACAGATACAGAACCTGAAATCATCTCCTACCGTTAGTGAGTATGGCTCTCATAATATCACAGAAGCTAGGAGTGCTATAGAGGGACTGGCAGGGTGGAACTCAAATTCAGTTAATATTGGGTTCAGGTATATATACAGGAGTGGTATGGATTAATTCAGAAATATGTATGTTCAACTTTTGTAGATAATGCAAATAGTTTTCTGAACTGATGTTATGCTTAAGTTTTGAGGTGTGTAATAGTTTTTGATATATATAAGAAATCTAAAAGTTCCACTTTGATTTCTTTATTTATACAAACATTCAGAAATGTGTGTTTTAATTTTATAATATTTATTTTATCAAAATCTGTTATTAATAGTTTAATAAGATTTTTGTAAGAAAATGTGACTTAAATCTCTATTATTAATACATTTTCAAAATGTGTTGTGATTCACTTGAAAACGCCAAAAGTATGTTGGAAAAATAGGAGACGGAAAGGTAGATCATATGGTAACACAGATATATAGAAAGATCAGTCTACAGTTTAATAATTAAATTACCTCATATATATATATATTTTATATATATATATATATATATATACACATATATATTATATGTATATATATAATTTCTCTTTGTACTTCTAATAATCATTTCTGAGATTTAAGGTTCCAGGCTAATCATATCCTTATTTTAGACTGGAATGTTTGACAATATCATTTGACATTTCCTTTATTCTTTATCACTATTTAAATATTCCTTCTTTCAAATAACTATTTGTACTTAACTTTTTTTTTGTCAAATATTTGGGTAATTTGGCTTTAAACTGTCTCCGTTTTATAGATCTTTTGTCTTTTAACCTCAGACTTTATACTTTGCCTTTGATTCAGGATTTTAGCCAAAAAAGGTTTATTGCTACAACATTTACAATTATGTTGTTTCTTTTGTCTTAAGGCTTCTACTGTGGCTGTAATTTTTAGGTTGTGTTTTTACTTCCATAACAGTGTTTTTCTTAGTCTCATATAAACATTTTTTATTTTTACTATTACCTTTAATTTCAGCTTGTTCTTCCCATGTGATTAGTTATTGCTGTTTCATAGACATTACATATGTTTATATGATTATAACAGTAGATCTCCAGAAGTTCTCCTAGATCATTGATTCTTTTATTTGATACACATGTACTGAGCTCTGGCTAAGTGCCAACAATGACTCTAGGTCCTAGGGATAGATTCTTGTCTTAACAAGCCAAAAAATAATATTTCTGCAATTGAGAAATTTAAATTCTTGCCGGGGCAGGGGAGGCAACCAATAAACAATACTGAACATAAACAACTAAATAAAATAGTAGATTAACAGTTGATAAATTCTGAAAAATAATCTAAGAAATCAAGGTGTTTTCAGGGTGTATTAAGGCAGTTGATGTGGAGTGGTCAGGTATGGCCTCTGTGCGAAATGAAATTGAAGAAATAAGTCAGACAGTGGCATGGGGAAAGTCATTTCCAATGAAAATAAATATAGTGGAAAAAGTCCTCAATCAGCACTAGTATAAAAACACATCTGCTCAGCTTTGGCAAAATGTTACTTTCACATACATTTGCACCTTAATACTGCCAAAATATCATTTTTTAGTCTAATACAGTCATTGTTCCAGTTATCACAAATGAGTGTAGAAATGCATTATCTCCTCTTTGGATGAACTTAATCTCATAATTCACCAGAAAATTTTAAGTTATATCATGAACTGAGATTTATTAATGTAAAGCTTAAAGAGCCAGTAAAAATAATTTAAAGTTGATTTTTTTATCATCAATTTTGAATCACTATGCATGCTTCCAATTTAGAAATTATCACTCAAAAGAAGGGACATTTAAGAAGCATTTGATCTTCAGAAAACCTTTTATCAATCACTATGAGTTTTTAAATCACTTTCCTTTAAAAAGAAAAGCATATGTTCTTTTGTATAATCCATCTTAAATTTTAAAGATTTTCATTCTGTATACAAGAGCATGCTCACTTTTTTTTCTCAAAATAAATATTTCTGGATGCATAGTTATTTTAACAGAAGACTAGAATTTGAAAGAATTAGGCAGAAAACTAAAAACTTGGTATAGTATCTAATTTTCCAAAACAGTCATTGGATTCAATGGTATTCATGGAGACTATCTTACCCTGAGAAAGATTATTGAAGCCAAACTCAAGATGTGTAAGCATTTCAATAATAAGGCAGTGACTACACAGGTGATTCCTGGAATGCAGTCAATCTTCTTTTCAAAGTGCTTCTTTCCATCTATGTTTAAAACATCATCCGGGGACTTGAAGAAGGGGAGGGAACTGTGTACAACTTTGACCCAGTAAGGTCCTATCAGAGAGACTCCTTCAAGGTGGGGGTACTCAGCCAGTGCCATGTTACAGACCCTGCTGACAACCAGGCTGGTTTTAAAAACACACAGAACATGGAGTGGACACTGTTTGGACAGAGCCATGGGGCCTGGGAAAGGTGTCTTCATCTCTGTGTCCCAGAGGGACTTGTACACGGGGGACCCACTCAGGATCCACAGTGTAACCAAAGAGGGCATCAAGGAGGAGCCCTTCCCTGGAGGAAAGCTTGATCTGAGTACTGTTATTGTTAATCAGTACAACTGATGAATTTTATACCTTGCAATTGTCAGACTCGTTTGTTTTATTAAAAGTAATACCTGAAGTAAAAAAATAAACAAATAAGGCTGTCCTGGATTATCGATTGTCACAATGAGTGTAGGAACTGAGGGGGAAGAGTGTAAACTGTGGTTCTTCAAGACAGAGAGAGTATCTTTCCCAGTCACCTGTGGCGAACAGTGAGAGAGGACCTCCAAACTGAGGGTATGGTTTGGCAGTGGACAAATGTATTAATTCCAGGAATAAGCCATTCCATTAAGAATACCAAGATTGCTTCTTGTCTTCAGATTCTTCCATCTTTGTGATCCCTGCTTCTCTGCATCAAGGAAAGCCTCTGCAAGTAGAATATATTTAGTTTGAAGAGCTGTGGACTCCTCCTTCTGATAAACCATCAGAGATATGCATTGACTCTTGGGAGTGCAATGGCTGATAATCATGTCCTGTAGACTCTCAACTCTTCCTATGTGAATGCGAAGTTTATATTTATGAAGGAGTTCAGTGAGTTCCGACACCCTCTTTTGAGCTTGTTCACTTTTCAGAAGAACATAAGAACATTCATCCCTTGGACTCTCAAGTTCAGAGGGTCAGGGTGGTTGTAGACACAGCTGGGCACCAGAATGACCCCCAGGCATCCACTCCTTGTTCACATACATTCAGCAGTGATCGCCTAGCACCATGAAGTACAGGAGGAAAGAATGCCTGGCTTTGGGGTCCAGGCCAGACATATTCCCCTTCAGTACTGGAAACATTCTCCTGTTGTTCTTGGTGACTGTCATCTGGTTAGTGAGCTCTGTGAAGTGAAGCCACGCCTACCTTTTCTAGGCCTATGTTGGGGTTGCCAGCCTGCAGCTCTCACTCCGTGGAGGTCAGCTGGTGGTTCACTCAATACTATAGGCTCTTCTCTAAGCTCTGGATATCAAAGGAGCTTGTCTTTGTGCCCACCTGTCCTCTCAGTACCCCTAACTGCAACTTGCTACCTGGGAGTCATCTTTAACTCCTTTCAATGTCTAGTCTTTCAAGAAAAGGAACTGCAAAGGGTAGTTCCCAGGCATAGGCTTGAGATGATGGTGAGGACAGGAATTTAGAAGGGGCAGAGAGGATGGAGATAAAGGTTGTTTCACTTAAACCCCAGCAAGCTGCAACTAAAATAAGTGTTTGTGACACTGAGGTTGCTTCAAACAATTAAAAATCAAACTATTGACCAGCACATAAATATTTAGTTTTTTGTTTTGTTTTGTTTTGTTTTTTTTAGCTGAGCCATCCTGCCACCTGTTGGCAGCTCAGCAGCAGCTCAGCTGGAGCTGGGCATCAAACTGTAGTTGCTCAGAACTCAGCTCACACTTTTGAGCAAGCTCTTAACTAACTGAGCCACTCGGCCAGCCCAGCAGCACATAAATATTTAATGTACAAATAAAACTATTAATATAGTTAAAGCCCCTTTTGAATCAAAAGGAGCATTTTAAATGTGTTAATATATAAATCATGTGTACATCAGGATTATTATATTGATAACATGCAAATTTTCTACAGTATTTTATTAGATTGTTATGCTGTTTTATAATATATTGGCCACAGATATTTGAAGTTTGATATCTATTTATACAGTTTCCATAAAGGATTCTTATGAAAGCTGCAATTGTTGACAATTTAGAAGTTACAGCCACTTATGGGTAAAGTACCACAAGCTGTGAACATTAGTTTTGTGCTTTCCAAGCAACGCCAGGGTGCTTGTGAACCTGACCTACACAAAGCAGTTATTTCAGTTCTTTAATCTGCCTGCCAAACTGTTGTAGTAGCTTTTTGATGTGGGCAGATGGCCACTTCCAAACAAATCAAAATATAATATTTGGTCTCTGAACTTATCTGAATGCAAACCTTTGAATGTGAATGTTAGCTCAGATTGAATTTCAGTTCTGACTAATTGTTTTGATGTTCCTAGCCAGTTTGTATGAAACACATTTGATCAAAGAACGAACACAGGCTTCACTTCTTATTAGTTTGTTGTGTAATGTCCCTGCTGGTGCTATGTTAAATGCAATAAAAAAATTAGAGGATAAAATATTAATCTGTAGCTCCTACATAGCATAAATGCACAAAATATGTACTAACAAGAGACATCAATCTATTTCAGATGTTATGCATGTACGGTTTACTGCTGAAATGTGGCCCAACTTTTAACACTAATAACTGTATGCAGTGGTTTTTAACACAGTACCTATGGTACAGACTTCAAACTATGACACCTATTTCAAGCAACACTTGTGCTGTTTTTTTTTTTTTTTTCTTCTTATAATAGCCATCTAGACAGGTGTGAGGTGATATCTCATTGTGGTTTCGATTTGCATTTCCTAATGATTATGGACATTGAGCATTTGTTTGAATATACTTGTTGGCCATTTTTATATCTTTTTTGGAAAAATGTCTATTCAACTCCTTAGGCTATTTTTCATTGGGTCATTAGTTTTTTTTATTATTAAATATAAGAGTTTCTTATATATTTTTAACATTATGCCCTTATCAACTATATGGTTTACAAATACTTTCCCCAATTCATTGGTCATCTTTCAATTTGTGGATTGTTCCCATAACCGTGCAGAAGCTTTATAGTTGGAGGTAATCCCACTTGTTTATTTTCTATTTTGATGCCTGTGCTTTTTGTGTTATATCCAAAAGAAAATATTTCCAAAAACAATAGCACAAAGCTTTTCTCCAATTTTCTTCTAGAAGCTTTACAGATTCAGGTCTTAAGTTTAAGTCTTTAATCCATTTTGAGTTGATTTTTGTGTGTGGTGTAAGATATCAATTTCATTATTTTGCATGTGGATATCTAGTTTTTCCAAAACTGTTTGTTGAAATGACTATCCCCCATTGTGTATTTTTGGCAACCTAGTCAAAGATCAGTTGATTGTATATATGTGAATTTATTTCTGGGTTCTCTATTTTGTTCCATTGGTTTATATGTCTGTCTCTTTGCTGTTACCATACTATTGTGATTACTGTAACTTTGCACTCTACTGTAATACCTTGGTTTGCGAGCATAATCAGTTCTGGAAACAAACTACTCATATTGCAAGACATTGCTCGTTTACCATGTTAAAATATATTAGGAATGTTTGCTTGTCTTGTGGAACACTCGCAAACCAAGTTACTCGCAATCCAACGTTTTACTGTATTTTGAAATCAAGAAGTTCAATAGCTCTAACTTTGTTCTTCTGAAGATGGTTTAATTTCCACATATTTGTGAAATTACCAGTTTTGCTTTTTTGTTTATGCTATTGACTTCAAGTTTTGTTCTATTGTGGGAGAATATACTTCTTGGTATGACTTCAATCTTCTTAAATTTGTTTTGTAACCTAACATGTGATCTGTCCTGGAGAAAAGCACATGCACTTCAAAGAATGTATATTCTGCTGATGTTAGGGTGATTTAGTCTATAGTGTTCTTCAAATCCTCTTTTTCCTTATTAATCTTCTGTCTGCACGTTCTCTCTATTATTGGAAATGGGATATTGAAGCCACCTATTATTACTTCATTGCTACCTATTTTTCCCAACAGTTCTGTCAATGTTTGCTTTACATATTTAGATGCCTGCTGTTGGGTATATATACATTAAGATTGTTATATATTCCTGATGGATTGACTCTTTCATCATTATATAATGTCCTTTTTCTCTTGTTATAGTTTTTAGTTCAAACTAACAATAAATGTTAAGTACAATTAAGTATCATTAATGCAAATTCATAGAATATGTCTTCTACTCTATCATTTTTGAAAGCTTATAATTATAGTTATTCATATTTGAGAAACAAAGTAAAATTATTTATAAAAACTTGAAATTAACATCTAAATAGAAATGTACCAATATATCACTCAATTTTCATTTTCTTGATAATGCAGGAATTTAAGCAAAACTAATAACATTTTTTAATTCATAAATACAGTAAGAAATAGAATATAACTTCTAAGTAAGTATTGGATACGTATAATTAAAGAATAAAAGAAGCATAATATAAATGCTTCATTATTATAAATGTTAAGTTCTCCTGATTCCTGAACTTACTGGAAACTTTTAAAATACATATTTTATATATATATATATATATATATATATATATATATATATATATATATATATTTGCATTATAAATATATAGGTAAGACTTGTGAATAGATAGAACTGATTATTCTCTTGAATTATGAAATATATTCTCTCATTAAATTATTTAATTTTCATGATCCTTGTGGGATAACAAAATTAGTTAACTATTTGAAAATTTGCTATTATTTTTGTTTTGTAAAAAAATGTATTCTGTCATAGCTTACTTTCTAAATTCAGAAAGAAAAGTATTTCAAGGCTTTTATTATCTGCATCATTTTGACTTTCTCAAAAAAATCATCTGTTTTTAACAAAGATGTACCTATCAGGAAATAATAATTTCTGCTAACAAATTAAAACAAACAATCAATGATTATTTTAAGTTATATTTATTATTGGGAGAACGAAATGGTAGAAAACTAGTGAAACACAGAAGGAAAACTATATCCTTTTAATTGTAATGAATTCATCTGTAATGTGCGTGATATGATGCCCAGTTGAGAAAATATGTAACATCTTAGATAAATTAAAAAAAAAAAAAAAGAAAGAAACCCACAAAACCTGGATAATTATTACAGACAATATAATTCTGGGTTTCTGGGATAGCATTGGAGGTACCAGCAACTCTCTTGAGAACAAAGCTGTGGTGACTTGTAGTCTATTGCCAGAAGATCTGGAATATTTAAACAGAGAAATAAAATAATTGGATGATTTATTCCAGAAGCATACATTTTTAAATATTGATGATAACTTTTCTTGAAAGTAAAACCAGAAAGATTTTAAGATTCTTAAATTTAAAATTATAAATAAACATTATTATACTTTGCTTGCTAGGTAGCTAAATCTTCCTGTTAATTGTATATTCCCAATACAAGGCAATTCTTATTTTTCTTATAACCATTTTAATGATGTCATATTTTATACAAAACAAGTTCATTACTAAAAAGTATGATTAATTAAATTAAGAGTACATTTGAGTTGTGAATATGGCTATTTAAACTATGAAGGCATAATCAGGCTACAAGAATCCACTTGGTAAAAATTTAGTCTAATTCAAAGCCAATTATTTTATTTACTTGTAATTCACATAATATATGCTTGTAAACAGAAGCAGCTGCTAGCCAAGTAACTAGAAAGAAACAAAGAGCCTTGGGTGAGTGATATTTCAAACTCAGCAATATAAAGCAAGGAAAATAACATATTTTACATACAAAAAAATGTTCATATGCATTATTGAAGCCTGGTAAATTGCTTCCATCCTAATTTTTTCATATTAATTCAAAAATAATGATCCTTATATAATAAATCACTATCACTTAAAAATAAATAGCTTCATGCTTTTAAAATATTTATTCCTATCAAGTCGTACATGCACATTAAAAATTCATATTACACAATGTCTTATAATGAAAATTGTCAGTCTCATACCACTTCTTCACTTCTACAATAGATCTACTCTGCAGAGGACTTCTTTAAAATTGTTTATATTTGTATTCTTCTTCTTCCAGAATAGTATCTATCCATCCATCTATCTACCTATTTATCTATAATCTATATCTATATCTATATCTATATATGTTATTTTCTGAATTTATTAATATCAGAGAACATTTAGTATCCCCCCAATATCAAATACAAATATTTACCTTGCTCCAGTCTTCTCATCCATCTTTGTATTTGACAGCAGCTCTACTGTTTTTGGTTTCCTATCAATTATCATTAATAGAAACAATGTAATTAAAACTCAATTCATTTTTCTATATTTTTATTCAGTTTCCATAATTTAATGTCAATATTAATGCCCTTCCTTCTCTATCAAATTTTCTCCACAATGTGCTTTGTATTAGTTAAACTTTTACATTTTCACTGCTCTTCAATTCCCATAGCATGCATAAGCATATCATCTTTTCTTGCCTTGAAAACTGATTCTCAAAATTTAGTCAGTTAACAGTATTTCATTATAATGGATGTGAGCATATTAAGTAATGAAAAACCAGTTAGCATTCTATCTCTAGGAGTTCAAAGTCACAATCCAAATTCCACTTGAGGGGAAATATTAGGCTGAAAGGATTTTCTCAGTTGATTAAAAATAGTTTTAAATCATGTTTGGAAAATAATTTTTTAACCTATTTCTGTCATTTTTGGAGTTTATATTTACCTTTTTAAAAATTGGATATACTGCTTTTGTCCTCAATATTTTTTTAGTTTTAAATCATGCTTATCATTGTTTAATACCTTTTTCTGAAGTACCTGTAATGGTGCTTACTGGAATTTCATACCTACTCTGCTGGGTTTTTACTCTCTCTTTTTTCTCTTATTATATAACCTTTTTTGTTTAATTTGCAAATTAGGGTTTTTTTCTTCTCTTAGTCTTACAAAGAAAGTTCTTCCTGAGCTATGAAATTAACATGTATACACACACACACACACACACACACACACACACACACATTTATGTAGAAATTCAACGTGTTCCTGTCAGCTGATTTGTAAGGTCTGTCTTGGAGTTAGGCCTGCAATCATGTGGGTATTGCAGGATGAGAGGATGCACAGAGTAATCTTTTCTTTCAACCTAGTCATAGGAGTCTGCCTAGTACATGACAACACAAGTGTCAAACTGATAAAGGTTTTACTCCATGCTATCAACAATGAGATTACTATTACTGTTTAGGGTTTATATGTAATTATTTAATTTTAAATAAAATATTCATTTTGAGGTAATTGTAGATTCACCAGCCATGGTAAGAAATAATAGAGAGGGATCTCATGTACTCATTACTCAGTTTCTCTCAATGATTACCTCTTAAAGACTGTAGCTATTGGCATTGTTATTATCAGGAGTGAGAAGAATTCCATCACCCCAAAGGAACCCTCTTGTTGTCATTTTAAGGACACACTTACCTCTTCATTAACTCTTGGCAAACACAAATCTGTTCTCCATTTCTATAATTTTGTCATTTCAAGTTTGTTATGTGAACTTAATCCTATAGTATAGGATTTACATACTGTAGGTTTTTTTTTTTTTTCACTTAGCTTTGTCACTGTGAGTTTTTTCCCTCAGTATAATTCTCTGGAGATTCATCCAAGTTGTATTTGTCAATAGTCCCTTCCTACTTATTGCTGAGTAATATTCCATGAATTAACTGTTCACCATCGAAGAACATCTGGGTCATTTTGAGTTTTGAGTAACAAGTAAAATTGCTATAAACATTTGTATATGGGTTTTTTGTGAATATAAATTTTAATTTCTTTGGGATAAATACTCAGGGGTGCAATTGCTGGATGATATCATAATTGGATATTGTTGTTTTGTTTTTTTCTTAAGGGACTGCCAAAGTAATTTCCATAGTGGCTGTACCAAATTGAATTCCCACCAGCAATATATAAGAGACTGGGTTTCTCTACATCTTTGCCAACATCTGGTGTTGTCACTGTAGTAACATTATTTTCCTCATTATTTGATGTGTATAATTTGTATGTGTATCTCATTGTAGTTTTAATTAGCATTTCCTTAATGGCTCATGTCGCTGAACAACTTTTCATGTGCTTATTTGCCATCTGTATATCCTCTTAGGTGAAATTTCTTTTCATGTATTTTTGCCTAATTTCTAATTGTGCTGCTTCTGTATTTATTTATTTATTATTGTTGAGTTTTGAGAGTTTTTATATATTGCACATACTTGTCCTTTGTCACATTTGTGGTTCTCCCACTCCACAGCTTGCCTTATGCTATTAACAACAGGTCTTTCAAAGAGCAAAAGGTTTTTAGATCTTATGGAGGCCTATTTATCAAATTTTCTTTTTATGAATTGTGCTTTGGGTGTCAACATCCAAGAACATTCAAAATTCCAAAGACTTCCAAAGATTTTGGCTAAAAGGCTTATATTTTATAGTTTATATGTAACTCTATAATCTATTTTGAGTTAAGTTGTATGTAAGACTTGTGGCTTAGGTAAAAAGATCAATTTTCTTGCCTATCCCATTACTGTAGCTCCACTGGTTAAAAAAGGCTTTTTTGGGGCCTGCCGAGTGGCGTGTTGGTTAAGCCTTGGCTTGAGACGCCAGTGGCTCGATATGGATCCCACATATGAGGGCCAGTGACACTGCCCTAAAAAAAAAAAGGCTATTTTTCTGGCCGGCCGAGTGCGCATTGGTTAACAGCTGGCTTGGGACGCCAGTGGCCCCGGTTGGGATCCCACATATGAGGGCCAGTGACACTGCCCTCTACAGCTAAGATGGTGAACAACAGCTCCACCTGGAGCTGGGCTGCTGTGAGTCCCCGGGACAGTGTAGGCTGCAGCCCCTGCTGCAGTGGGCTGCCATAGGCTACAGTGAGTGGCTGGCAGCCATCGGGAGCGGCCAGCAGCCGGTGTGAGCTGCCAAGAGCCACTGTGATTGGCCATCCAGAGGTCAGTGACTGATCTGCCTCACCTGAGAAGAGCACAATGATGATGCCAACATGGGCTAGTGAAGCAACATGGGCCAGTGAACAACTGGACTGATGAACAAAAGGATAGCAACTTGTCTGTTCCCCTTTCCCTCCCCCAATTCCCCATTTTTTTTTAAAGTCTATTTTTCCTCCATAAATAGTTTTATTTTTTTTCACTTTTCTTTCTTTCTTTCTTTCTTTCTTTCTTTCTTTCTTTCTTTCTTTCTTTCTTTCTTTCTTTCTTTCTTTCTTTCTTAATTAATTAATTAAAGTTTATTGCGGTGTCAACTGTTGTCAAGTTACATAGATTTCAGGTGTACAGTTCTGTAATACGTCATCTATATATCACAGTATGTGTTCAACACCCAGAGTCGTTCTCCTTCCATCACCATATAGTGGATCTGCTTTACCCTCATTTATCACTACCCACCCGTCCCCGCCTTACTCCCTGGTAACCATTAAACTATTGTCTGTGTCTGTGAGTTTTTGCTTCTTCATTTGTCTTGTTCTTTTATTGTTTTTAGTTTTATATGCCACATATCAATGAAACCATATGGTTCTCAACTTTTTCTGTCTGACTTACTTCTCTCAGCATAACAATCTCAACATCCATCCATGTATTATTTGGGCATATTTGTTAGGTCTGTTTCTGAATTCTCTGTTCTCTTCCATTGACCCCTGTGCTTATTCCACCAATATTGCTTAGTCTTTATTACTATGGATAATATAATAAGTCTTAAAATTGGGTAGACTGAGTCTTCCCAATGTAGTCTTCATTTTTAAAATTATTTTAGATCTTCTAGCTCCTTTGCTGTTTTTAATATGTATTTCAAAATAACCCTTTCAAAATAAAAATTCTATCTGGTGTCTTGATGGAAAGTGCTTTAAACTTACATATAAATCTTGATAGGATTGGCATTCTTACTTCTTTGAGCTGAATTGTGCCTTCCCAACATACATTGAAAGTATTGCAGTCTTAACCCCAGGCTTAACAATCTGAGAATGTGGCTATATTTGGAGATAGGGTGATTAAATAAGTAATTAAGTTAAAATGAGGTTATTAGGGTAGGGTCTAATATAATATGGGAGGCAATTAAGACAGGGAGACACAGAGGAAGACAGCTAAAGTCACAGAGAGAAGCCATCAACAAGCCAAGGAGAGAGACTTCAGGAAAAAGTACAATCCTGCTGGTACCTTGATCTTGAGTTTAGTTCAGGATTGTGAGAAAATATATTTCTGTTATTTATGCTATCCTGTCCATGATACTTTGTTGTTGTGGAGCCATAGCAAACTAATACACTCACCAAGTTCAATCTTTCAATCTATAATACTGCATATCTACCCATTTATTATATCTTTTTTATTTAATCAGGATTTTTATAATTTTTCTAATGCATTTCATTTCTTTAGTGATTATAAATGACATTAAATTTTTAATTTTAGTGTCCATTTGTTATTTCCAGGAACATAGAAATACAATTAAATTTTATGCTTGTCTTGTATTCTGTAACTTTGCTGAACTTATTAATTCTAGGAGAATAATTTTTAAGTAAACTAGTTTTGAGTAAACTACTAGACTTTTTTTTGTATATAATCATGTCATTTGCAAATAGAGACAATTTATTTCTTTCTTCACCATATACTTGTTCTTTAATTACTTTTTTTTCAACCTAATTGCATTTGCTGGAACTTCCCATGGCATGTTAAATGAGAGTGGTGAGAATAAATCCTTGCCTTGTTCTTGATCTCAAGGGAGAAACAATTTGATCTTTCACCATTAAATATGTTAACTATAGTATTCTTTTTTTACTTTGACAGATGCTCTTTATCAAATAAAAGAAGTTCCCATCTATTCCCATTTCTTTTTTCTGTTTTTTCTCCTTTTTTGAAAAATCCTGAATGGGATGTGAAGTTTTTCTGTACTGAATTATACTACCATACAACATGTAATTTTTCTTCTTTAAGATATTAATTGGGTGGATTACACTAATATTTTTGAAATATTGAACCAGCTTTGCATGACAAAAATAAGTATCAATTGGTGAAGGTGTATAATTATTTTTATATATTGTTCTACTCATTAATATTTTGGGAAGAATTGCTGCATTTATTTCATAATGCATATTGATTTGTAGTTTTCTTTTTATGCATTGTTTTCTTGTTTTGATAGTACTGTAATAATATCTTCATAAAATAAAATAGAAAGTGTTTCTCTTCTGTTTTCTGAAGAGATTTTGAAGAAATGATCTTATATTTTTTTCTAAATATTTGGCAGAATTCTGAAATGAAACCATGAGCAATTGAAGGCTTGCTTTTGGTTTTCTATTATTATTATTATTACTATTATTATTACAAATTCAATTCATTTGTTATAGAACTGCACAGTGATCTATTTCATAGTGGGTAAGTATGTTAAGGAATTGGTCCATACCATTTAATATGTTATATTTAGGTCAGTAGAGTTGTTTATGGTATATACTTAGTATCTTTTTGGAGTCCGTGGATTCTATAGTGATACTCCCTCTTACTTTGATATTCATAAATCATCCTTTTTTCAGATTTGCTAAAAGTTAGTCATATTTATTAATCTTTTTAAAGAACCAGCTTTTTGTTTCATAATTTTCCCAATTGTTTTTCTATTTTTAAGCTTCACTGATTACTGCTCTTTACTATCTTATCTCATCATATTTTATCTTATCTATCTTTCATCCTGCTGGCTTCAGGTTGTTTTGTAGGCCTGTTTCCTCTTTTCTAAAGTATGACATTGCTGTATTATTTTTTCAATTGTTATTGTTTTAACAGTGTTCCACAAGATTTGATATGTTGTATTTCATTTCCATGCAATTCAATAAAGTGTTCTTCTTGAGACTTTTTCTTTGACTCATGGTTTATTTAGAAGTGTTTTGTTTGGTTTCCAAGTGTTTGAAGATAGCCCTGTTGTCCTTCTGTTATCAATTTCTAGTTTTACTTTCTTGTGGCTGTAGGACTTGCTGTGTATGATTTCAACTCAAAAATTTTTAGCTATTTTTTATGGCCCAAGATATGATCTGTCTTGGTGTATGTGCCATGGGGTGCTTAAAAAACAACATGTGTTCTGCTTTCATTGGGTGGAATAGTCTTTAAGTGTCACTATTACCCTCTTGGTTTTGATGTTTTTTAGTTCTTGAAGATTTTCTGTCTAATTGTTCTATCAATTGTTGAGAGATGGTTGCTGAAATCACCAGCTATATCTGTGGATCTGTTTATATTTCCTGTGAGTTTTTGCATCATGGATTTTGCAGATTTGTTATTTGCTACACACACATTTAGCATTGCTATGTCATATCGATGTATTGGTCCATTTAATCATAATAAAATTCCCTATTTATATCTGATAATTTTGTGTGCTCTAAAGGTTGTTTTTTGTTTTTTTTATGATACCAATATAGTAACTCCTATATTTTAAAGATGAATTTTCTATCCTATTTGTTTGAACATGCTTACATTGTTATATTTGAAGTATTTCTTATAGGCAGTATATAGCTGGATTGTTTTTTTTTTAATTCATTGTGCCAATCTCTCTGAAGTAGTGTGTTATATAATTTACATTTTATGTAATTAATGATATTTTTAAGCTTAAATCTGCCCCTTTATTTTTCTCATTTTCTGTGTGTTCTGTTTTTTTGTGTTTTTTTTTTTTCTGTCTTCTTGAGGATTACCTGAACATTTCTTTTAGAATTCCATTTTGATTTGGCCAGTATTTTTGAGTATATCTCTTAGTATACTTTTGTAGTGGTCCTAGATATTATACTATATATACATAATATAGTAAAGTCCACTGATGCCATTTTTTACCAGTTTTAGTATACCCTAAAACTCATACCTCCCATTAAGTCACTTTACACTCCCCAATTTATAATTATCTTAAATATTTCTTCTACATGTATTCGATGTAATTATTGCACAAACCATTAAATAATGATGTACTTATTGCATCAACCGTTAATAATAATTTATAAGACTGAATAGAAAAAGGAAACTCTGTTGTACATAGAATTTTGGGGGTTTACTTCTTATGTTCTTTCTTCCTTCCAAGTTCCAAGTTTTCTGCTTTTATCATTTCCTTACTATTTGGTGATTTTTTTTTTTTTTAATTTTGAAAAACGTTGGGGTAAATCTGTTAGCAACAAATCTTATATTTCATCTGAGAAGATTTTCTCATCATTCCTGAAGGATATTTTCACTGGATATAAGATTCCACATTGACAGTTCTTTCTTTCAGCTTTAAAAACATTTGTGACTTTATTCTTACCTCAATTTTTGTTTATAAGAAAATGGCTGTCATTTCCATTGTTTTTCTGTATTTCCTTTTTAGATAAGCTGTATTTTTTTTTTCCTTTCACTTCTGTCAGGATTTTTTTTTCTTTTTCCAGAAGTTTCAGTATGATGGGTCTCAGTGTGAATTTCTTTTGATTTAACGTTTATGGGATTTACTCAGTTTCCTCAATTTGTATGTTTATGTCTTTTACTAAATCCGTGATGTTTCAGGCATTATTTCTTCAAGAACCTTTTCAGCATGTCCTTTTTTTTTTTTTTTCTCTTCTTCGGCTGAAGGATTTGGGTCACTGTTTTATATTGGTTTCCTGGAGTGGAGCATTTATTGTCTAAAAATTTTCTATCTTGCTAGGCTGTTCTTTCATGTTTTGTTGGCTGAAGAGAGCAGACTTTTGGCAAGGCTTTCATTGTTTGAGCCAGTTGGCATTTCCAGGTTTCTAGGTTCTTCAGCGCCAATTCTGAGATATTAAGCAAAAATGAAACCCAAGGAACTCACCACTATATTGCTCTTTGGTAACAAATTCCTTAAATAATATGGCTTCTTCATCTTTCAGTCTTTTTGTGTTTGTTTTATATATGTAATACCCAGAGCTTTTAGTTGTACTTTGTGAGAGGAATAGGGAGCAGCACATTAACATCACCCTTCTAGAAGCCCACATTTTAAATGTAAATTAATTAAAATTGATTAAAATTAAATATTAAAATTTACATTTAGGTAAAATTAAAAAAATAAACCCATAGCCACATTAGCTATACTTAAAGTAACCACATGTGACTATTAGTTTCCAAATTAAACAGGGTATGTAACAGAACAATTACATCATTTCTAAAATACCTGTTTGACAGTGTTGCCTTAAGGGTAAGCATTCTAATGCTTTGCCTTTGGAAAAATGCCTGATGCGTCCATTCTAAGTGCATCAGTAGGTTGGCGGGAAGTGTACTAGTTAGATGACTTAATGCAGTTGTCTCATTAAAAAAAAAAATAATCTTTAATAATTTTTTTGGGTTTTTTTTGTTTTCATACTTCACTTTCCTCTGTTCCTCCTGACTCTAAGCAGTCTCATTACAGTAACAACAGGAAGATGGGCTTCCACAGACTCTACACTCGAGGATTAGGCTATCACATTTCCTCTTTCACTATCAATCATTATCACAATATTGCCACCTTTTTGATGCCTTATTCTTTTTTATAATTCTATGCTTTTATCTAAAAGTGCTTTTTAGATACACAGGGAAAAAAAGAACATCTCCAATATGACTTATGATTTCTTTAGTGAGAAACACCAGGATTTTATTTCTTTTGTAGAAATTAGGCAGTAGATTCACCTTTTTTAAATCCCCCCCATAATAAATACACATAATTCATACTATTTTCCATATTTAAGAAAGAAATCAATATTTTTATTGCATTAAAAAGGAAGGAAATAACCTAAAAGTCTACAAAATAGGAATCCATTATTGAATAAATGCATTGCTTGCATTACTTATTTATATTTTTCCTTTTATTTGCTGGAACATATTACTTTAATAGAACTAAAATGAGATGAATGATTTAAAGCAATCTATATACTCAGAAAAATAAATAATTTTAGGTATTGGATATTTTATATTTTCCATACTCTGGCATAGATTAAAAATTCCATTTATGAGAGCAAAAATAGGATAAAAAAGTGAAAACTATTCAACATTAGACTGAAAAATAGTATTATAATGAAATTATCAAAGACATGAAGTATAAATTTTAATGTAGAAAAAAAAATTCTTTTTTATAATGATTTCCATGGATGTAGCATGTTAAATGCTACATTTAATTTAGGAATAAAAATTAGTTACCAACAAACTCCTAAATATATTTTCCAGTTTCCTACACTTGTTCTTGATTTGTTTATTCTTCATACCTTTCTCCTTTCCTATATCGATGGCATTATACTATTGTGATTATTATCTCTGAGTTGAAATAATCTAGCTGTTATATATGTTAGGAGTTTTAAGATATTTTCAAAGATTATTAGTTATTGATCTAAATAGCTGCAATTATATATACCTAATATGACATACTCAGAACCTAATCACAGATAATCTCATATATGGAGCATTCATTCCTTTATTAAATATACATGTAGTATATGTTTACTATGTTTGAATTCCATATTCAGGATAGTGCCTATCTCTCATGTAGGCATTCTCTAAGAAGTGATTTGTTTTGGAAATATTTATTTATTCAGTGATTAGCTAACTCACCCCAGTAATTCAACAATGAAGGAACACATGTTGTCCTTTCTTTGAGGAGCAGTCTGGATCTCTCTGGTGCTGTCAGATGGAATATATTCATTATCTAGGCCAACGTGTTCCAAAGCGTGGATGTAGGCCTACTATGTCTTTTGGATGGTGAGCTTTTCCAGAAATGAATGTCCTTTTTATAGTGTTTTACAGTGAAATCAAGCACAAGTTGATAGACTCTAATTTCTATGAATATCAAAATTTTTTTGCTAGAGACCTTGTAATTGTGTTCATTTCAGTATAAAAGTTTTGAGAATATCAACATAAACATTTGACTACTTCACAAATTCCCTCCCACTGTACATTTATATATATGGACATATATAGACTTTTCATAAGGATATATATATTCATGTCACTGACAGTGATATCTTGAGTTTATTATATTAGTTAATGATGTTTTTGTTATAATGATATGTTACCCTTGCTTATCTCACTTTAAACTATTTGATTAGTCTATATAGTATGTAGTTATGAAATATTGTATTTGGACTGTAATTTTTTTCTGTAAGTCCTTAAAAACAATAATATGTGTGACTCATTCAAAGTTCATTCAATTTATTCAATTACTCATTCAATGAGTAATAAGCTAAATAAATATTTATATTAATTGTTCAATATAAATAATCAATGTCTTTAAAGTTAATACAGAAGAAAAAACCACACCTCCTAAAGCACAATTTAACATTTTATTATTATCACTACCATTTTTCCTCCTGGAAATTATGAATGGGTAGGATAAATGAGCTCTGCATATGTGTACACTTACCTTGGTGAACACTATCAAAGTTTGTGAGCCCTTGGACTAAAAAGTCAGATATTTATTAGGGTCTATGAAAATATAACTTTACCATTCTCCCTTATTGTGGTATCTTATGATAAGGCATCTTAATTTATAAAAAGTAGTTTTTCCAAGTTGTACTTTATATGATATTAGGCCAGGCAACGTTGATATTTGTATGAGTTATTTTATGTAGGGCACTATATAAATGATAGCAATAGAAATAAACATCTCAAAAAGCCTACAATTTTGCTTCAAAAATTGTGATTCTCATGAACAAGACCTGTGATTTCTGTCAATGAAGGTAAGGAGGGAGGAACTTATAGAAGCCATATTTTTCTTTATTTTAACACTTGGAGCTTATTCTCTGAAATCATATGATCTTTCTTATGTAACTGCCAATAAGCACATTTGTAATTACAGTAAGGAGCAGTGGGAAAGTACAGAGACTCGGTACTAACACCATCTCCAAAACTTAATTTCTGTGTTTAATAGAAATTTGTTTAACCTCATAGAGTGGAAGTTTCTGTGTCTGTAAAATGGGAATCATGATGGAAGCTGTTAATAGTATTGGGGAAATCAAATGAAATAATACACGTAACACAACTTGCAAAAACTGGATATGTTAGGTAGATGTGGGCT
Source organism: Aselliscus stoliczkanus (assembly GCA_033961575.1). Classification (NCBI taxonomy): domain Eukaryota; kingdom Metazoa; phylum Chordata; class Mammalia; order Chiroptera; family Hipposideridae; genus Aselliscus; species Aselliscus stoliczkanus. Next base: position 94,925,067 of record CM066728.1, on the reverse strand, counting down.
AAGGGTAAACAGGTTTTACATTGTGTCTTTAGAAGGGAATATGGACTAGATTTTAATGTGTTTGACTGGATACACAGAATGTAAGTTGTTTATAAATAGTTCACAGGAAAGGCACTGATGCTGTTTGAAGTTCTTTTGAATGGTCTTGGATGACTCTAGTGAAAAACCTGTAAGCATCGAAAGAATTGAGTTTTGCCCATTGAAGGGACTCCATACCTAGGGACAAAATCAAAGCTAGGAACTCTGGAAAACACAGGAAGCTGGATCAATACTCCTGCCGCTCCTGCTCTGATCATTGTGGCCACTACACTTACATTTCTGGGACTTTCATAATAAAAATTAATCTTAATACATTTGGGCATGAGTGGAGTAGGAAGACATGGGTGTTTACTTTTGTTAATTCAAAAACTACTGCTTAATTCTCATTACCTAATTAGTTAATTTCAGCTCCATTCTTCCCTTTTTCTTACTTTGTCCCTATCTATGTAGCTTCCGCCCTCAGGAGATGCAAACCTTGGTATTCATAAGTGGAATAAGTTTACACTTTACCTTTATATATTCAAACATTTTCTTTATAATCAAAGGATAACTTGGCTGATTATAAAATTTTTGCCTCACATTTTCTTCCTCTCAGGTATATTTTATATACTGATCAAACTGTCTTTGTGTATTGAATATTTCTGTGAAGATTCAAATCCAACTTCATGTTTCACACTAGTAGGAAACCTGATTTTTCTCCCCTGCCTGATTGTAAGATTCTTTCTTTGTATTTGAATAGTAACATCTTTACCAGAAAGTGCTTTGATTTGGAATGCGAGGTATGAATGTTGGGTATCATCATTTCTTGAAAATCTATGAGCCCCTTCCATCTGTGTATTCTATTTGTCTTGCCTTCAAAAAAAAATTTTAAAAATCACACTTTGGATTCTTTTCACATTTTAAATGTTCCATTTGCTTAGTTATTAAAAATACTAATAATGCCTATTAGATATATTTAAATCTGTTGTTTCTTTGATGATCAATTTATATTCCTCTTTCTTTCTCCCTTTCCTTCTCCCTCTTTCTCTTTCACTGTGATAATTACCCTCATAATTACATATGAACGTCTAACTTTTTCCACCTATAATGGCATTTATTTTCTGGAGTGGCTCTTTATTTTTTGTCATGTTCTGACATTTTCCAACTCACTTCCATATTTATTGGGCATCATATAAGGTCTCTGGGACCACGTGTTTCTCATTGTTCATTTCACTATTTATTTATATGATGTTATCTATAAATTCTACAAAAATATAGAGAAACATTTTCTTCATTTTCCCTTTGTGTTTCTGTGACCATGCTTTCATCAGAAATCTCCAGTTACTGATTTAAGGGAAAAATTATGCATATATTAAGGGTTCTAGATCCAATTCCAAAATTTGTGGGGGAAGGGGTTTCCCACACATTTGAAAAACAATTCTCGAACACCAGCTGAGTGCCCTGTAACTTATCTCAATTCTGACACTTCCACCTGGAGACAGTACCAGATTCCACAGGTGAAGGGTTCAGTCCTATAAGACAGCTCCTCCAGGTTCAGACCCCATTGCAAGCCCAAGTTATCACCTGTACATCTGACAGATCAACTATAGGTTGAAGGTTCCGACATCCTCCATCTCAGGATGTCAGTCACAAGTCTGGGCTGTTACTCATATCTGACTAGGTAGCTATAAATCAGAGGTTCCCACAATCTCTTCCTTGGTTTGATTAATTTCCTAGAGGAGCTCACAGAACTCAGAGAAACATTTCACTTAATAGATCACTGGTATATTATACAAGTATATAACTTGGGAACAGATGGAAGAGATGCATAGGGCAAAGTAGGGGAAAGGGTGCAAAGTTTCTATGCCCTTTATAGGTGTGCCTTTCTTTCCAAATCTCTAAGTGTTCACCAATCTGGAATTTCTCTGATCCCTTTCCTTTTGTGTTTTCCGGGAGCCTTCATCACATAGGCATGATTGATTAAATCTATAGTCATTAAGGATTGATTCAACCTCCAACCCTTCTCCCCTCCCTGGAAGACAGGGTTGGGGCTGTAAGTTCAAATCTTCTGATCATATGCTTAGCTCCACTGCAACAAACCCCCATTTTTAAGTGCTTTCTAAACGTTATTCATTAACATAACAAAAGACTTTTATCATTTTCAACACTTAGAATCTTTCAAGGATTTGGGGAACAGTGAGCCAGAACCTGTGGAAGAAGACCAAATATAGATTTTTTTTTATTGTAAATCATGGTACCACAGCATAGAACCCACATCATTTTCTTTATAATTATGACGCTTTTTTATTTATTATTTTTCTGTTTGTGAGAGATTTTGGCAACTGGTAAATAGGGCTCTCCAGGGCTTGGATTCTAAGATGTTCCCCAATTCTTCCTCAACAAATTGGAAAACAGAAAAATCTTCTTTAGTATTTGGCATACATTTAATCTATGTGATTTATCATGAAACAAAGCCCTTGCACGATTCACTCATTGTCCATTCCAATAAACAGATATGGTTCAGTATTGAAGTATGAAGAAATGTATAGCTAATCACTGGTTAGAAGACTGATGGATGGCTGAAGGTGGTAAGGAATTAGGAAGATTGTGCTGCATAGATCAAGAAATGGTCACTGTGTTTAGGCTGCAACTCATGTGATCCTTTTGGCCTCAGAGATGCTGTGAACTTGAGATGCTTGCACTCTCACTGCATCTGCTACTGTTAGAAATGTATTTTTTTGTTGTTAGGCAAAATCCAAGAAACCACTCCTCTCCCATTGCTGTGGAACTACTTGCTGCGAAACTACTTTCAAAGTGGCTGACATTGATTGCTGCTTACAATCATTAAAAAAATAAAATAAAATAAAAAAGAGTTTCATGAAATATAGATTATGTGTTATAAAATCCACCCATTATAAGCATACAATTTAATCAATTTTAGTATATTTGCAGAACTGGTCTGCCTTCCTCTGCCTCCCACCCCTAACTACCTTTTCTTAAGGTGGAGATTCCATGCCAAGTAGACCATGGGAAAGACACATGGTTTTTTTTGCCCTTATGGTCCTGCAACTGTCACAGACTCAGGTACTTACAGAAGCCTAAAGAAGCAGCAAAATAATACTATATTCCTTCTTTCTTCCTTCCAAATTCTATCCTTTATCTCCTACTGGCAAAAACCAAGAGAAATCCAGCTAGTAATGGTGTCTGAAAAATGTGATTTGCAGTTGAACACCTAGAGGTACAAAAGAAAGTACTATTGAGTACTACGAGTAATTTTGGGATCTCAGAGACAGTATTCAGTACTCCTCTCAACTTGTAAATTCATGATTGTCTCTTTCTATTCCTGTCTTAGTCTATTACAGTTGCTGTAACAAAATACCATAGACTGGGTGGCATATAAATATCAGGAACATTTTCTCACAGTTCAGGAGGCAGGGAAGTTCAATATCAATGTGCCCACAGATTTGGTATCTGGGATATCCTACTTCCTGGTTCACAGGCAGATGTTCTCTCATGGCAGAGGGAGAAGGTATTTTTCTGGGTCACTTTTTTATAAGGGAACTAATCCCAAGCATGAGGACTGCCCTTGTCACCTAATTATTTCCCAAAAGCCCCACCGCCAAATGTTATCAGACTGGGAATTAGGTTTTAACATTAGAAGCTGGAGGAGACACATTCAATCTCTGGCAATACCTCTTCTCTAATTTATTCAGCTTTCATTGGAGCAAATATAAGGCTATGATAAAAAAAGATAGAAATGGTTCATTATCTTGTTTTTGTTTTAGTTATCTGTTTTTTGTTTGTTTGTTTGTTTGTTTGTTTTGAGGGCAGTGTCACTGGCCCTCATATGTGGGACCCGAACCGGGGCCGCTGGCTTCCCAAGCCAGCGCTTAACCACCATGCGACTCGGCCAGCCTAGTTATCTGTTTTTCTCTTGCAAAAAGCTGGGTCCAAACAGGATATCTTCCACTGTACCAGCAGCCTTTCTATAATTCTTGATATTTTAGCTTTAATTTGTAGAGATTATGCAGGATAAGACACCTAATTTCATGGAAATATATTCAAATCTTGGGGACAGAGGAAATTTTTGGAAATAAACATTGTATATTCTTGTTTAGATTAATATTTCATAATTTTGGATAGTGTGATTCAGTTTCTACTTGAAATTATGATTTTTTAAAAATATTTTATTACAGCTCAAATTTTCTACTATATATTTTTTTTGGGGGTGGGCATTTGCCATGGGTTGAAAAAGATGAGATTGAAGTAAAATGCTTTTAGTCCACTATTTTTTTTATTTTATAGAAGCTTTGTATTATTTACTTCTAGCCATGTCTAAGGCCAGTTTCTAATGATCTCTCACAAGGAACAACACTGTTAATTTATCCACTTCTTTTGTTCTTGCTGTTGTGAAGCTCATATCATGTGTCTGGTCGCAGAAGCAAACGATAAATCACAAATCCTAAAGGTATGGCAAAGGCCCATACATATAAGAACATGTCAAAACAAAGTGTGTCCAAATGAAATACGAGCTCTTACAATTATGTTCATGAACTTGTTACAAGGATGTTGCTAACCTTTTTTGATATCAGAGGTATTATTCATTATGAATTTGTACCAACTTGACAAACAGTTAACCAGATTTACTACTTGCAAATGCTGAAAAGGCTGAGTGAAAAAGCTAGACGGCCCAAACTTTTCACCAACAATTCATGGCTCTTGTATCATGACAATGCACCAGCCCACACTGCACTGTCTACAAGGGAGTTTTTAGCCAGTAAACAAATAACTGTATTGGAACACCCTCCCTACTCACCTGATCTGGCTCCCAATGACTTATTTGTTTACTCGAAGATAAAAGAAATATTAAAAGGAAGACATTTTGATGACATTCTGGAAAAAGGCCATTCTGATGACCATTCCAGAAAAAAGGTTCCAAAATTCCTTTGAAGGGTGGACTAGGCACTGGTGTCAGTGTGTAGATTCCCAAGGGGAGTACTTAGAAGGTGAACATAGTGATATTCAACAATGAGGTATGTAAAACTTTATCTAGGATGAGTTCGCAAACTTAATTGTCAGACCTTTCATCACTTGCCAATGTACTGATGATGGTATTTCTATTAATATCCTAGGGCTCCTATAACAAAGTACTACAAGCATGTGGCTTAAAGCAACAGAAATTTATTCTCTCAAAGTCTGGGGGCTAGAAGTCTGAAATTGAGCTGTCAGCAAGGCCACACACCCCTTGGAGACTCTTTGGGGGAACCCTCCCTTGCTTCTTCCCAGCTTTGATGGTTTCTGGCAAATCCTTGGCATATCTTGACTTGTAGTTACATCACTCCAATCTCTGTCTCCATTGTCATGTGGCCCCTTTCCCCTGATGTCTTTCTCTGTGTGTGTGTCTCTCTCCTTATAACAATACCAGTCACTGAATTTAGAACCCACTCTAAGCTAATACAGTCTCATCTTAACTTGATTGAATCTACAGAGACTCCATTTTCAAATAAGGTCACATTCACAGACAGCAGGACTTCAAGACTTCAATATATCTTTTTTTGGGGAGTAACAATTTTGCCCACAACTGTACTTGATATTATTAGTAGTACAGAGCTGGTAGATATGATCAATTTTTAAACCAATGGCAACTGACATATAGTTTACAGATTTTCACATCAAATTGACTAAAATTACCTCAAAATTTCCAACAATGGATAAATCCTTACCTTTGAAACTACAACTAACCCTTGGACAATGTGGGGTTTAAGGGTGCTGACCTCCCTTACAGTCAAAAATCCATGTATAACTTTTGACTCCCCCAAAAACTTAAATAGAGTCATCCCTTGGTGTCCATAGGGGATTGGCTCCAGGATCTCCTGTCAATACCAAAATCCAAGAATGTTCAAGTCCCTTAGATGAAATGACATAGAACAATGCAAGCAATTGGCCCTTCAAATCCATGAATTCCCAACTATATTTCCTGGAAAAAAAAAAATCGGCATATAAGGGGACCCATGCAATTCAATTTTTTGTTGTTCGAGGGCTAACTGTATTTGCCTGCTTATTCCATTTTTCTAATTAAAATAAATGTACAAAGGATGATGATGGTGTGTGTGTGTGTGTGTGTGTAAGTGTACATGTGTATGTGCTATATGTATCTCCATGGGTTTTATGTGCAGGACTTTTCAAAACACTGCTTCTGCATAGTTTTGGTGTGCAGTTGAATTTGCTGCTGTACAGTTGAATTCTGGAGTTTAGATTAGAAGGAGAGCAGAGCTTAATGTTAAGCCTGGTCTGATAGGCACCCATTGTGGTAGTCAACTTAATTCAACCAATTACTTTTTTTCTTAATTGATATACAGTTGACAAAAAACATTGAATAAGTTTAAGGTGTGCAATAAGTTGGTTTGTTGGATTTCTATACTGCAATATGATTGCTACCCTAGTGTTGGCTAATGACTCTATCACATCACATAATTATCATTTCCTTTTTTGTGGTGAGAACAACTAATATCTCTAATCTTTTAGGAGCTTTGAGGTTTATAATACCCATTTTGGAACATGATAGCTAAAACTGTTGGAGATGTATAATATCCTAATGTTTACTATTCACCTCTGTTTTGCTCTCTTATTCCAGTACCACTGAAGGTAAAAGAATCTCACCTCAAGTTGATATCAATTAGTCTTGCCTCTACCATGTCTCTTTCCTTTTAACACTAAGGATTGGGCTAGAATATAACTAAGGTGACCAGGCCAACTCATTCCATTATTCCCAGACCTTTCCTGTTTTTATTACCAAAAGTTTCTCAGGAACCCAAGAAAAATCACGACAGTTAATCACTGTAAATACACCCTGGCTGCCTCAGACATGCAACCCCAAGTGAATGGGAATTAGTGTTTTATGGAGTAAATCTTTGAAAACTATAGAATGGGAGCTGATGGATCAATGCATTCATTTTTAGTTCCCTGATCCTGACATACACTTCACACCACTTCTCAGGCAGTGCGTTGGAATCACACAATTTATAATAGTCCATAGTTGTGGAAATATCACTCATATCTTTTTGTTTTGGCCCTCTCTCTAGTTCTGTTCCTCTCCCATTATTCTTCACCATTGTTCCCTGGAGTCATCCCCCCCACCCCCAGTAAGTATACCTTTATTTAAGTTATCAAATGCATTCTATATTAATAAAATATACTTTTACTTGGATTTGAAGTATTAAAACAAGTGAAAATAATACTGGAAGACATGGTGAAGTTCAGATACAAATTTATATTACTCAGACAAAATTCTTAAACATTCTTCTAAAGTTAAAAGAAAGTAGATTATGAAAAAAAGTAAGCATTCAGAGCATTATCTTTTTTTTAATGTAAAATGATATGTAATTTGAACTGGGATTGAAAATTCCTTTGAAAGATCAGGGAATTAGTTCATTTAAATTTCCTCCCACATCTCCACCCATTATCTCCCAATTTTCATCATTTCTGTTACTTAAATTTTTCTGCTACAGCCTTACATTTTATGGTTGTTTAATATAAATTATACTTTAAAATAGATTTAAGTCCTTTTACCATATATGGCCAGAATGAGATTGCCACAGGATTTCCATTAGCATTTCATCCATACCTGATTTAAAAATTATTCCAACATTTATAATACATATTTAAAAAATGCCAGAATTTTTTTGATATTTTACATTCGTGCCTCAACAGCTAGTCAAACGTATCGATGCCTTCCCGTTTCTTACTTTTCGGTGGTAGGGCACCTGGTTGAGTCCTTCCAGTAATTCAGCATGGCCACCAGTTTCTTCGCTGAAGCTTCCCCAGTCACGAGTTACTTTGTCACATTCATCTTCCTAATTGAATTTAATTGTATAGTTTGGTGTTTTGCTTTGTGTTTAATAATTGTAAAAGCAATTTGCAGGTGTCTGAGGGTCTGCATGTTTGTGAATTGCCTGAGTGTTGCCTTTTTTCAGTTAGAAGAAAAACAAAAAAAGGCTGGATACAAAATTTTAAGTTCACCTTCCCCTCAGAACTTTTCAGACATGGCCTCCTGTGTCTTCTGTGAAGAAACGTCACAGTGCTCCTCTGCTTGCTTCTCTATGAGTGTTTTGTTTGGGTGGATTTTGTCTTCAAGGAAGACCAATGAGTGTTAGATATGTATATATATTTTTTTAATGTTTCAGGTTTGACACTGTATGTTCTGTTTTTATAGTTGAACATCTTAGTTAGGCATAGCATAGGGTCCCATTTTATTTACCTGAGAAATGTGCTGATGGCTTCTTTACCCGCTGGCACTGATTGGTACTCTCAGGAGATCTGGGCCCAGCTTCTATTTCACCCCATGAGACAGAATTGCTTCTTTCTGCCTGGTTGCATAATTTCATTTTTTTTCTTCTTCATGAATTCTTGAAACTTAAAATGGCTATGTCTCAGTGTCAATAATCTGCATCGTTTCACAGTGTGCTCTTGAGGCCCCAAATTCAGTTATTACTTTTATGAATTTCTCTTTACAAAAACATGCTATTTCCAAATCTTTTTCTACTCACTGTTAAGGTATCTAGAAATACCAATTATATTTAGAGTGGATGATTTTTTTTTTTGGTCTTATTATCTATTACCCTCTTCCTAATTTCCTCAAACTATATCATTTTCTAAGTTTTTACTTTTCTTTTTGTGAGTGATTCCATTTTCAGCTGTATCCATTCTCTTCCTTGCCATGCCTCATCTTTTATCAGTTCTGTGGGGGGTTTGCTTTATTCTCCATGTGCTTCTATAATTTTCCTTTTCAACTTTGAGTTCCTGTTTATGGAATTTACTTTTATCATTAAATCTCCATGGGAAAATATATTCTATACCATGCATTCAGTTTTCTCTAAAATTTAGTTCTTTTCAGTGTTTTTCATGCTAGTGTTCTTAAAAGAAAAACCTAAGCATTGTCTATAGTTGGGAAGCGATTTCTTTTCTCCTTGGCTTTTCTCTTTTCTCTACCTGTGGAGAGCTCTGTGCACACATTCCATTTGTTATCATATTACCTTTAATTTGCTTCAAAACCCCCTTTCTATCTTAGGTGAGACCTGTTACTTGTTTTGCTCCTGATTCATGCTGAGGCTTGGTCGGAGAAGCTAGGCATTTTATATTTTGTGATAGTATTAATTATTCTAGATTGTGAGTGAACCCACTGTGTGTTCCATTGAATCTCCTGTATTGTGGATGCATAGAGCCCCCGAGTCTCATGCCTCTGGGAGATGGTCCCTCCCAGTTGCGCAGTAAACCTTTCCTTCTCTTTGTTCATGGCAGCCACTTCCATGTGCATCCCCTCACCCAATGGGTGACTGAATGGTAAGGGTCTCCTTACAATGGATTATAGCAAGCTTTGTTCCTAACCACAGAGTGTGGGGGATTTCAGTACTCTCAGTCTTGCCTCTGTCCCCATGCATTGTCTCTCTGCTCTGAGGAACTCTTTAGATTAGACATTATGTGCCTTCCTCCATCTTTTATTCTCAGCCAAGAAAAATCACAATCATGTCAGCAGGGTCCAGGGCAGGCTACCCCAAATACCCTGCAATGGCATACCGATTACTTTGAATAAACTTACTTGTCAAGCAGCTGGTATAAGAAGGGAACATTGACCTGCCTTGTCTCCTTGAATGCAGGAGACAGATCTCCCCTGGGAAAGGTAACCTTCTTGCTGGGGTGGGGGGGAACTAAGGAACAGACGTCCTTATCACTAAAGAAACCCAGGGCTGAAAAGCTTACATAAACACCTGTTGTTACTCCTTTAGTCATTTACTACCCAAGCCCAAGCTTGGTTTAGATTTCTCACTAACTAGCACCCAACCTATATGTCTATGTCCTGTTGATTCTTCACAAATGTATTGCTTCTTTGTCTAAAATTATGAAAAAACTGGAGGGTTCACCATTTCTTGAAGCATCATTTATGATCTCCTGCATGCAGATATTCGATTAGTTTTATCCTGTTAATCTGGTTTGTGTCCGGTTTCCTTCTTAGTCCAGCCATTAGAACTCAAGGAGGCTAGAGGGGGAAAGATTTCCCTCCTGACAATAGTGTACCCTAACGATATTTCATGCTAAAGGCTAAAATCTGTTAGTATTCTCTAACTGCCTGTACTTCTCTAAATCTTGAGAAATAATACATGTTAAACCTAGTCTCTTAATGAGTTTTATCTTGGAAAATTTGAGTAACGCTGAACATTAAATGATTAAAAAATTATAAATTAGAAATACATATTGCAGCAAGTCTATCAGTGTTGAAACAAAGCTCATTAAAATATATAAGCTAAAAGAATATATATATATATAATCTAGCAAGTCTATAAGTGTTGGACCATACATAGTTCATTAGACCCAAATGAACTTTAGAGTTGGAAATTCTTAAGAAAGTGTTTAGTTTACCATGATATAAAAAGGTAAACATTCAGTCTGGGCGAGTGGCGCGGTGGTTGAGCGCTGGCGTGGGACTCCGGCGGCCCTGGTTCGGATCCCACATATGAGGGCCAGTGACACTGCCCTCAAAAAAATTTCAAAATAAATAAATAAATAAAAAGGTAAACATTGATAGTAACCAGGGCAAAAATGGTCACTTGAGTTGCTGCCAAAGGGCACTTGTTTTAAACATTAATTGAAGCATAGCATGAACAAGTAAACATTAGTTGAATAATAGAAGTATCTATGAATAATTCATTTAGTAAAATAATAGCAGATTATATTTTTTTGATCCAGAGAGGATCAGTGCTGGCATAGCTCATCTCATTTGAGTCAAGCACAATTTGGCCAAGGGCACCCAGGTAATTTAGTGAAATCAGGTTTCTAAGCAGGCAGGTTAATCAGAGTCTGCACCCAGTCTCGGAGGCCCACTTCAGGAACAGGTAGGATTACCCCCAGCTACAGCTCCACCATGTCTTACCTTATTATTTTTTTTCTGCACATAAATATAATTCTATAGAATCATTGCCTTATACACATTGCCTTCTGTATCTGTGGACTGATTCTTCATATTTTGACTTCAGATATTTATTTATCTTATTAATTTTTAATCACAGTCACAATACAGTTTAGGTGTACATTACTTACAACCCAAAGGTGTGACAAATGCATTCATTTTAAATTCCCAAAGCATAGCTTAGTGCAAATTTATATCTTAGCATTTATCTTTTTTTATACAAAACCATTTGTTTCTGTGTTAGTATCCATCACTTAACTCTTCTTTTATTGAAGACATAGAAGGCTTCTTTATCTTTGTTGTATTCCACACCCAGCATGTTGCTTGTCACTTAGAAAGAACTCAATTAATGTTCAGTGGATTTAATTGAATGGTGATGAGAAGGGTCTAAATAACAAATAAATAACATTATGTTTCAAAAAGACAGTTTAATGTAAAGGATAGGAGCCTGAATTGAGCCTAACAGATGCAACTGAAGAGAAAAGGAAATGTGTATTTCTTCTTATTATTTTTTAATAGTTTATTGAGGTAACAATGGTTAGTAAAGTTACATAGGTTTCAGGTGTATGATTCTGTAATACATCATTTATATAATGAGACAGTTCTTCTATCACTATGTATTTGATCCCTTTTATCCTCATCGTATATTTCTTTAGCAGTCATTTGAAGCATGTTCTTTTTATATACTTACTGCCACCCTTGCTAGTCCCCAATAAGTCAGGAATTTTAAGTAACTCTCCTCAAATTTATTTGGTTCTCATGTGACTCAAGATAATAGATTGCCTTTTCCTCAGGCAAAGGTTTAAACCAGCTTCACAAATAAGGCAAATATTGCTAATTACTCAATGAAGTAGATAAAATAAAGGATCAAAATTACACACATTACCAGAATTCACTATATAATTGAAGGCATTGCCCCACAATCACTTTGAATTTTAGTCACTCCTGATAATATAATAAAATATATCATCATTTTCTTTTTTTTAAATGTTTTTAAATTAAAGTTTGTATCATCATTTTCTAAAAATAATAATATACATGGAAATATGGTGTGTCCTAAATCCATATTCATCTTAAAATATATTGAGAAAAGGGTACTAAACTATCATGTATGTTGATCTTACAGGAGTGTTTTGAATTTGACTTCCTATCTTCTAATTGTATAACTTTTATTACCAAGTAAGATGATTTTTCTTGCTCATGAGTACTTGTGAAAATCAGTAGGTAATGTATGTGAACAAATACTATTTTTTATGTTTTCTTAATCCAGTTAGATTGTATTGATTGCACATTTACATTTCATAGTTAGTGTCTTTTAGAATTAACTATATCTTTTTTATTTCTTATTTATTATAACAAATTATGCTTTAAAATATTCTAACATATGAGAAAAAGGCTTATTGAAGGAAATATCCTGCAAATATTATTTCTCCTGATACTTATACCATGATACATGGAAAGTAAAATTACTGCTTTTGAGTGCTAGAAAGTAAGAAAGAAATAATCATAATTCATATGCAACCTTCATTAGGAAATGTTTAGGTTAATTCTAAAAATCTAAGTATAAATAAGATTTCTTTCATCTGAAGTCATAACTATTGTAACTATGGGTGATGAGTTGTTTCGATAGCCAGTAAGTTGTCTTCCTTTGGTTGTCCCTCCCCTTTGTTTCAAGTCAATCAGAAAGCCAGTCTTTGTGTTGTTAAATCCTTCTTGAAGCCCATTTCCACTACCCTGTCTCTACAGGCACTGGGCTAATGTTTGTGCTCATTATCTCTGCACTTGGGTTCCCACATTCCCACTTCCCCTGCGACCATCATCCATATTGCTGCCAGCAAGTGTGGTTGTTCTGAAAAGGAAATGTGGTCATGCCTCTGCAGTTTACATCTGTCATGGTCTTCCCCTAGCCTAGTGTGAAGTAAAATACTTTTTGATAATATACTTGAGATCTTTCACCCGCTTGTTTCTTAGACTCAGCCCTTGTCACTACTCTCTATAAAAACTCACAGCTCGGGGCCGGCCGAGTGGCGCGGTGGTTAAGTGCTGGCTTTGGGAAGCCAGCGGCCCCGGTTCGGTCCCACATATGAGGGCCAGTGACACTGCCCTCAAAAAAAAAAAATAAAAAAAAATAAATAAATAAAAACTCACAGCTCAAGCTCTATTGACCTACTTGTCATTGTGCAAAGATTCCATGAATTTTCAAAGCCTTTCAAGCTGTATCTGTTGCCGCTGCCAGAAACATAGTTTCCCCAACTCAATACTAAAAAAAATACCACTAATTCCTCTTTTGCCACTTATATTGTTTTCTACAGTTCATAATTAACATCATTACATCCTCATTAAAAAAAAATCCTCAATGCAAAAACATTTAGTTTGTTCAGCATTAAATAATTTAATGTATCCATATTAAATGCTCTTCCATTTCCAAATTCGGAATAATTAAACAATATTATCACATGACTCTTGCTCTCAGCCACCTTCACTGATTTTCCCCCAGCAAGCATGAAACTAGAAATGAAGGGCTTGTCTTGATTTAAGGACTTCCTCCTCTGCCTTTGCTGGATATTGAATAAAGCTCTAAAGGACATCTTCAGATATTGTCTTTGGAAGATATTCTAATATGTCCTGAAGATTCTTAAAGCCAGACACTCTATTTGTCAATTTCCAAACCCTAAGTGTCATCAAGAACACTTGCTACATGGCAAATGTTAATGTATTATATGTTTAGAGAATGAAATATGTAAATGACTAAGAATAAAACTTAATTAGGAGTTTTCAGTGTTATTTTGAAAATTTTCATCAAAATGACAGAACATAATTATCCAGTTAAACAATTATACTCAATCATGTTCTTGCTTAAATTTGTAAGCATTAATATACAAGTCACTTCAATAGAATTTTTATGTGCCTATATATTAGGTACTCTGTTACTTTCTTGGGGAACTTGGAAAATAAAACAGTATTTAATATGTTTTCATACTATGAGTAGATGTTGAAATAGTAGTTGGTACTATTAACTGGACTCTGCACTACCTACTTTTTAATCACCTAATAAAATTGGAGAAAAAATTTCATAACCATATTTTAGTCTTATTTTGTGTGCATGTGTGTGTGTGTGTGTGTGTGTGTGTATGTGTGTGTAAAATAATTTGAATATAAATATCTATCATGTTGTGGCAATGTAGGTAAATTTATGTATAAAAATCAGTGAGCATAATACTTATACTTTTGGATTAAGCACCTTACTAATATAAATGAATAATGTATACTACTATAATCCTTTCATTTCAAATTACACTGTACTTTTTTTTTTAAGAGAATGGCACTACAACAGTAAAAACGGTGGACAGATTTGATTATATAGTCTTGATCCACCTTTTTTATATGCAAAAAGCTTAAAGATATATAATCATAAATCTCTTATATTTCCCAGCAAACCATTTCATTATAGTTCAAATCTGAGTGTTACGGCAAAATTAAATGTTAATAAAATTAAGGTTTTGTCAAAACTATATTAATTTATATAAGATTTTTTGAGAAACTGACACTAGTGAAAACTATGAAATAGTAGAGATTTATGGATTTATTTCATATTCAGATGAGGCACCACCTCACCAAGAGCCATATATAATGCCACACACAGTCTACTCTGATTGTATCACATGACACTTATTTTCCCATCTTCCATTAAAAGAGTCATTAGCAGTGATTTTTCAGAGGGCTGATCTCTGACCCTCTGCATTATCATTTGATGAAAATAATTTTTGAAAGACCAATATGTTAGGATATTTTATGCAAATTCTCCAAACAGGCATTCTTATATTACCATGATTATTAGTTTTATAATGTTGCCATGACAAATGACCACAAATTTTGAGTTTTAGAACAACACGGACATAAATTCACCATTTATTCACCATTTAGTAGGGTGGAAGTCTATCCTGCCTGGGTCTCAGGACAGAATCCAGGTGTCAGCCGGGATGTGTCCTTTTTGGAAAGTTCTAAGGGAGGTCCATTTCCAAATTTGTGCAAGTTGGTATGATTCCATTTCTTGTGGTTGTAGGGCTAAGCAAGATCCATTTTCTTGTTGGCTTTCTGCCAATCAGGATCTGCCTAGAGACTGCTAGCATTCCTTGGCTCCTGGCCCTGTTTGGTCATCTTCAGACCAGTGAGAGTAGATCCAGTCCCTTTCATCTCTCAGATCTCTCCAGCCTCATATCTCTGACCGTTCAGTCTTCCTCTTGATTTTTAAGCACTCATGTAATTACAAGAGGGCAGCTCAGATAATCCATGTTGGCAGCATCATATTAGTACTTTCTTGAATAACCAGGAAACAGAAAATCTTAGGAAGACATTTCTATGATTCTTTCAACCACATCATACTTTTTTTTTTCTTGTTATGGAAAGCATATTAGATAAATTAGCAAAATATTGAGCATTTTTTGAACACATTATCATATGATGGTGCTCACTCTTAAAAAGAGTGTAAAGGAAGAAAATACAAAAGGACATAATTATGAGTCCCTTTCTGTCATTCCCCCCATCTTTTAGGTATTTTGATGTTGGTGTTGTAAGTTGTTATTAAAAATACAGCTCTTGACCAATGCCACTGATACCAGAGAAAACAAAATGGAGCAAGTATTTAAGATAGAGGTTGGTAATGGAATCAGGAGGACACTGGGGATGTGGGACCTATGCAGGTCTCATTGTCTCAGCTCTCAGAGCTGTGGTTCAGCTGCTAACCTGTTTGCAGAATTGCAAACATCCTGGATGGAGGTCGGCTACATATCAACATGGACATATGTGCACTTGCTGCCCAGCACTAGCCCAACACTAGCCCTAGCAACCAATCAGGTATAGATTAGTGTAACTGTGGCTATTTCAGCACACATCACAAATCTTGAAAAACAAAAACAAAAACCAACAACAACAAAATCTATGTAAACTTGCTGGAATGTTTCTGCCCTTAACCTTTATAAATTCCTGTCTCTCCTTTCTTTCCCTGGAGCATGTTTTTAGGTTGCTGCCTGTGTCTGTGCCTCCCATATTACAATTAATCCTCTGCTGAAATAAATAAACAAATAAGTAAATACTTTTTGTTATTAATTACAGCTTAAATTTTTTTTGGGGGGTGGGTGGGTGTGGGTTGACAACATCAAAGGCCCAGGTATCTTCTGTTTTCCTGCTCTGCCATCTTTAGCATGCAAATTCTATTCTCCAATTCATGAAAGGGTTGATGAACTTCTGGTAACCTTTTATTTTTCCAAACATAAAGAAAGGGATGGTGTAGGAAAAAAACAAACAAAAAACAAACAAACCATAAAGTATCTAAGTGCAAAAGCCCATGGAGTCTGGACATTTTAAAATATATTCCCAAAAGCTCAACTCAGTGACTTGTTTACATCTCATTGTTGGAACCATGCTGCATTGCTTGCCCTAGAGATGAAAAAAGACTGGGAATATAGTGGGGCTACGTAAATTGTGTCAGTGGATGTCAGTGTGTCTGAAAGATTATCAGACAGAAGACAGTATAGTTTATATTTGAATATTTCTTGTCTTACATTTAATAGAGAAAATAAGAAAAACTGAACTCATTTGACTGAACTATGCCTTGTTGTCTTAAAATGTTTAGTATATTTTGACTGAACAAATCAATAGTGCCTAAGCTTCTTAAAGGGAATTTAGCTTTTATTTAGTAAATCTTATATCATGTATTAACATTTTATTTTGTTTTAAATTGTTAATTCTTCTGAAAAATTATTGTACTTTTTAATGTTAATTTTATGTGATTAATTAAGCCAAAGATATATAGGTTGTTGAAAATTCTAGACCCTATATATTATGAACTGTGGAATGGTAGGAGTGTCGGATCTTTTATCTCTAATTATATCCTGTAGAAAAATTTCCATTTGACCTTCTTTCACATTCTGTTCTATTCTGTATGTTTCCTAAAATTAGAATTAAGCTAAATTTGAGCTAACATATTCTGATGCATATAATGTTTACATGTCTGACTTTCATGGTATTTTGTGACTATCATTCAAAAACAGTAAAGGCTATCTAACAACAGAAAAATTAAAGCATGCTCTTTTATATTTTCAGTGATCTTAGTCCTTGAACTTAAAAAAATGCAATCCCATATCAATGAATGTTATTGGGAAGACTGTAATGTAAACAGAAAATCAACAATGCTTTTTTACTTCACTATTCTCTTCTCTAAATGGCACAGTGTAGAATATGAGTAATAAAAATAGTAAGGTTCAATGTAATTATTTCCCTAACTGCTTGTCACTGAAAGTCATTTAGAAACATTTAGGACTCTGAACCACATGAACTTACTGTTATATAAAATATGAGAGTCAAGTACATAGCAGTAATCCCTGAATTTCAAGAGTAAATTACTTAGCTATAATAATTTAGAATTCTTCAGCATTTATTAGATAGTATATTGAACAGTGTAAATATACAACTGGCTATATATCCCCCAATAACACATTGATTTTTAGCTATTTCAGTAATGGAATAGATCTCAGTATAGGACTGTTCTACGATAGAAGCAATCATTCTTAGTGAGGTAAGTATTTAAGGATATGTCAACTTGTGAGGAATTTACTAAGTACTTCTGTTTAAAACTTCCCTGTTTAATATGCTCCAACTTTTTTTTACAGTATTCCAAGACATTCTATTCTAAAGGCTTTTCATCATAAAATACTTTCAGTGTAACATATACTATCATCTGAAATTCTAGCAGTTAATATACACTTAAGAATTTATATTAGTTAGATGTGGAGTTGTCTTTCTTAGAAAATGACATGTAGGAGAAAGACTAATTAATGTTCCAAATAATGGAATAGTACAGTTATATGCAGATAAAACTTATTCTTAAGACAGCAGAAACAAAACAAAAATGGGAGACACGGAAGAGTACTTGTAAGAAGAGTTTAGCTAAAATAGCTGACAAATTGAAGAAGGATGATTGCAGGCTGGCCGTACCATGTGAAAGGTCTAAGCACTGAACAAACTGTGAGGGTCAGCATGCTTTGGAAGGCTCTTTCTTCAGGAACCCCAGTGGCCTCTCACGCAAAAGTCTGAAATGGTTATTTAAGGCAAGAAATCAGTGACTTTCAATAAACTATGCAGAGAGCTGGGGGTGGCGAACACTGAAAGTGAAGGTTAAGAGGTGTATATGGAGAAAGTAAGAGTTTGACTGTCCATCTGAATACATCTATAGACAACAAGGAGGGATAAAAGGAAGGAAGGGGGGTAGTGTCCACTGTGACACAGATTGGGGAAACAAACACAGCCATGTGGGAGGGGATAGTATCTCCATCTAGATCTATCCTGATATGTCTACCAGGAAATCAAATCCTTAGTCTGAAACAATAGCATGCTATTGGCCTTAGGGCATTTTAAGGCCAGTTTTAAGTTCCTTATGACAGGTGAATCAGTAATATGATTTGAAGGCAGAACCTGGTTAATTAAAGATATATATAAATCCAAAGGAAATCACTAAAAAATCATTAAATATATATATATATATATATTAAATCCAAAGGAAATCACTAAAAAATCATTAAAAACTGTAAAAGCAATGTCCAAAGAGGAGACAATAAGTCAATAGAGGAGATAAAATGATCAAATAGATAATGCCATTTAACATAAAATAAGGCAAGATTATACAAAGACTAGATGAAATGAGTAGAAAATAGGTAGCAATTTGGTATATTTCTACGTCAATTATATCTATAATCACATTAGATATGAATGCTATAACTTTCTAAAGACTGCAATTGTCAGATTGGATCCAATGGAAAGATCAAATTCTACATTATCTATGAAAATACTGTTCATATATAATAAGATTGGATCCAATGGCAATATTCAATTCTATATAAAAATACAGTTCATATATAAAAAGTTAAAGTTGGTCCATGCAAACACTCACCCCCTGAAATAAACCAGAATAGCTATATTAGTAGCATGAAAAGAAGGCTTCAAAATATAGAATATCATCAGGAATAAAATAGGAATTACATCATAACTAAGTGCCAATTCTCCAAGAAGACATACTCACCCTAAATGTGTACATTCCTAATAACAGAGCATCAAATTAAATGAGACAAAAATGGATATTAGTGAAACAAATAAGCATGTCTAAAATTATAATTGGAGACTTCACAAATCACTCCAGAATTGATAGGACCAGTAGACAGAAAATCAGTAACAGTACTAAAATCAGCTGTGAGAGGAATTCCATGTCTTCCAAGAATCTGCTTTTGGGACAGCCTTTGACCTAAAGTGTCACCATAGAGATGGATTTCAAAGTGATGGGCTTGAAACCCTTAGTCAATTTCTTCCTGAAATTCAGCAGTAGGTAAGTGAAGAAAATTTTCATGGCCACCACCTCCAAAACCTCCATATTATACAAATACAAGGAGGGTATAGATTATAGATTAGAGGAGACAAGAGAGGCACAATCAACAAATTCAGCTTGTGATCTTTCATTAGATCTTGGATCCAAACCAATAAATAAGTAAAAACAATTATGAAAGACATTCAATAGGATATTTGGGGGAAATTGTTATATTTACTACATTACATATGTTAAAGAACATCTTTATATATAAGTGTGAATATCCCTGGGTGTGATAATTATATTATAGTAGATAGGTAGAATGTCTTTTTTTAAAAAGAAAATAACTGCTAAAATACTTAAGTCTGAAATACACAAACCTAGTTTCAAATAATAAATATGAAATTCAAAATGTGTATGTTGCGTGTGCATATTTTTAAGTAAATAGAAAAGTGAAGATAGAGGATATATAGCAAATAATGAAATCTGGAGAGTCTAGATAAAGGATATGTGAATGCAAACTTTTAATTTCTGAAGCTCAGATATGTTTTACACTAAAATTTGATTTAAAATTCATAACTGTACAGTACACCTTCTAGTTGGCAATTTTGAAAAGCCGACACACTTCACAATTCTTAAAATAATTTTTTGTTGTCATACTGCTCAAGGGCCTTAGCCATTATATATCTCAGCTCTTCTCTTTCTACCAACGTATATCTCATCCAAATCACAGGTAAAACCCTTAGTAATTGTGCCATTGCGTGGTGCTTTTACTGCTTTTAGGGGAGGGTAAAATGCAGTTCCAAAATTCCACCCAGAAGAGTAGCATTCTAAGTATCAATTGGTAACTTAGTCTTTCCAGAAAACTAAGAAAGAGGCAGAGGCTTTATGTTCTAGTCAAGGCAACAGAAGTGAGAGGCAAAGTGGGAGAAGACAGAAGAAAGGAGAACAAATACAAGTGTGGATTACTGAACTGCTTACGACTAAGACAAATTACAGAATACCATGATCATGCTCAAGAATGGTAACTTCATTCGGTGCCCTTTTATTGTAAGGAGGAAATAAGAAAGAATTTACCCCCAAATTACTGAATGCTACTTTTCAAAGTTCATTCCCGGGGCACTAACTCCCACTGACTCTCAGTTTTTAGGAGTGAATGTGCCAAATGAACTTCTACACCAGCTCTAACAGAGAGGTCCTCAGACAGGAAGTAGGAGGAGCACAAGATGGGCATTTTATAAGGCACTGTCAGCTTGTGCATACAGAGGATTTGGCAGTTCAATAAGAGCTTATTATGGTCACCCTGGAAACAAATGAGATATCAAGACGATCTGAACTACTGAATGTGCATGTTGAGAGGGGGCATCTGGGAGAGAGCCTGACTTACAAAATTCCTTCAAACATATAAAAATGGAAGGGATGGGTTGTCATTCTCAAAATTAGGCTGTGAAAATACTTGCTTCCATCTTGGATGCTCTCTCCATCTCTTGGATTTGCTCACCATATTATGCCATGTACAGCAACATTATAGGAGACTCATGTATCAAAGACTGAGGTCTGTCAATGACCATATGAATCAGCTTCTAAATGGATTCATCCCCGCTCCTCGCTTTGAGTCTTTAACTGTGACCATAGCTCTAACTGGCCAATGGTGTGACTACAATATCAGGGTCAACCTTGAGACAGAAGCACTTAACGAAGTCACACTCTGATTCCTGACTCCCAGAAACTTAGAAAATACATATTTATTGTTAGAAACCATTACATTTTGGAGTAACTTAAACACTCTCCTATCTCATCTCCTTTTTGTGGGCTGTGCCCCAGTCACAGGGCCTTAGGTTCTCCAATGTGTAGTGTTGTCCTCATGTCTGGAGCTTGCAAATAGGGTCACCTTGTATAAAATGCTCTTCTCTAATTGCTCCTAGCTTACAGCAGTTCCTCCCTAAAAACCAAACTCTTAATCACATGCCCTTTGCAATAATTTGTCAAAACTTCCTATGTATTTTCTTAATGGAACCTACCATAGTTTGGAATTACATTTTTGCATAATTATTAATAAATGCCTGAGATTCCTATTAAATTATAAGCTTCAGGAAAGCAAAATTTTGTGTTTTTGTTTTTCACGCTACCGTTCTATATAGTGTCATACAATTCTTGATTAGAATGCATTGATTCAATTAATATATGATTATATAAGAGGTGTAACTATTAGAAAAGTGGTACAAAATGTTCACAGTTTACTCGTGCCCTACCTGGAAAACTAGTAATGCTACAAAAACAAAACTAAGAAAAAAATGTTAAATTGTCTGGATAGTTAATTATACACCAAAAATACTTTTCTTAATCAAAATTAATAGATGAGAAACATAATGAAAGAAAAAAAAATCTCTGTTGTAATAGAACAAAATATGAAATATTTTGAAATAATTCATCAAAATTTTTTTAGATATTCAATAGATGAAGTACTGAAGCATTACTGAGAATCTTAAATGAAGATTTGAATAAATGTCCATTGTCTTGCACAGAAAGAATCAATATTATAAAGGTGCCTTTCTGTTAGTCATGTGGTACACTAACATATTACATAGTAATTATATAAAAAATAGGTATGTTTTTAATTTTCACTCTTAAAATTAATTATGATTTTTTTGGATAGAACTGTCTACCTGGGTGAATTATGAGAGGTCTCTGGTATCAGAAGGCACTTACTACTTGCTTCCTACAGGATATCAGGTAAATAGATTCCTCTTTCTTAGACTAAATTCTTTAATCAGAAATATGAATTTAACTATTATGAACTATTTGATATTTTATAAGAATAAGGAAAGATCATTCATATCCATAGTAGATCACCTGACAACTGTAAAGCAATGGATTTGCATTTGCTCTTGTTATTGTTATTATTATTACAGTTACTGTTGAAGTTAGTGCTAGTACAGCATTATCAAATCTGATTGCCTATTTTGATAGAGCCTTTAAATTGAGTAGCACAATGAGGACGTAAGGTTCTGAACTGTGTCCCTCATCAGAATCACCCGGGGATCCTTGTTAGAAATGTAGTTTTTTGGTATGGGTGTACCACATTAACAAACCAGGGGTGCAAAAAAAAAATGTACACAATTGGACACTTTGGTCAGCGTTGCTCAAGCAGTAGTCCGCCTCAATCAAAAGTGTCTGAATGTTGGGCCGGCCGAGTGGCGCGGTGGTTAAGCGTTGGTTTGGGAGGCCAGCAGCCCTGGTTCGGGTCCCACATATGAGGGCCAGTGACACTGCCCTCAAAAAAACAAAAACAAAAAACAAACAAAAAAAGTGTCTGGATGCTGACGGTAACCACTTTGAGCACCTCTTGTATTTGCAGAAGTCAAATGTGACTTGTATTCATCTTTTGTTATTGGTATATATTGAGTATTACAATTTTAATACAGTTTTGCTTTGTTATAATGTGTATATATATATATATATATATATATATATTTTGGCACTTCCTGAATTTAAGAGTAGGGGTCTGGAATGCACACTTAAGTTATAAATTTTTGAAAACAGCATTAGCTTGCGAATTAAAGCTACATTTCAATGTGATTTCTATTTTATGCACAATTTAAATTCTAGGAAATATCTAGTTCTAATTTATTTGAAACCAATTGACTTTCCTTATTTACTAATAAAATTCACATTTATTAGTGTTTTTTTTTTCTTTCTTAATTTTTTAAAAGCAATTTTAATGTGGATGCATTAATCATACTTTTCATTTTAATTAATGGTAAACTGGATTCCAGAAAACTGGTATGTAATTTTATTAAAACTAATCATAATAAAGTTAAAATAATCACATTTAAGAATCTGCAATTCCTTCCGACAGGGATTAAATTTCATCTGCTATTTACATAATCCCAAGTATAATTCAGAGAACTGTAATCCTATATTAAATCCTGACTGCTGTTAACTGATTGTGTAACTCCCCTACTGTGATAATGTTATGTAGAATGAGTATGAAATTTGGGGGTTAAAGATGGTTAATTAAGGGCATGTATTAACCTCTTTTTCCTTCTAAAATCACACTGAACTTACAGAATAATCACAAAATAAAGTAAATAAACCAATTAAAGACTTGGAAGTCCTGGAAAGATCAAGAGGATTCCCTTGTAAGAATAAATTAGTGAGGTATTTCTGGAGGATACAGAGCCAACAAGAGCAGGTTGCCTTTAGAGGATAAACCTATTCTGAAACTTCCACACTCGAATATAGACGATATTAAGAAATTTCAAAATAGTGAGATTCCAAATCTTCCCAAATGCATCAGATCAAGAAACATGATCTGGGAAACTAGAAGAAAGCGTTTCATAGTCACCTATGAAATTTATTAGTGCTCTGCCAGTTACCTCTGATCATTTTCTGTATCTAGAGTATTTGTTTCAGAATACATTCTCAAGGATACTGCTTCAAAGATATCGAGTAAGGGAGGTTCTTAGAGAGGGTATTGCATTTGGAGAGAGAAGCTGAACTGTGCTCAGAACCACTTCTGGTCACTACCATAGGAATGTCTTTTCCTTCCTAGTCAAAAAAAAAAAGAAGCCAGACCAGACTCAAAACTCACAATTACTCATACAACCACAGCTAGAGATCATGTAAACTAAAACTTCATCCACTTTTAGGAAAAGATAACATATTTAATGTGCTGAGGGATTAAAAAGAAGCAACTTAGACTATTACCACTGATCAATGCTAAATACTATTATAATACTATTATAAGCTTATACAAAAAATCCATAATCACCAAATATTTGAAGGGAAAAAAGAAGAGCAATACCACCAGCTGGATCAGTGAAATAGCTATTCATTGAGGAAACAAAATTAATGCAAAAAGAAGTACAATTAGCTTAATAAATGTCTCTAGTACTGTTTGAAAAGATAGCATTCCTATACAATATGAAATTTAATTATCAGGGAATTTGAAAATTTAAAATAAATGTAAATACCACCTCAGCTGCATAAACCCTATAAGGGAATAGAGAGAGAATATACTAAGAGAAAATAAGTTCAGGTAAATAATAAATAGAACATTTCACTTAAAAAAAAAAAAAGACAACAACAGAAAACACCCCTTCTAGGTTGATGACACTTTTCAAGGCCAGGATTGTAAAATCTCTGTTATGTCTCCATATTGCCTTCTTCACTCCATGTGTACAATCTCTCTCTGTGTCCTTTTCATAGGGATACATGAGATAGCATTTCATAAGGATCATAATAATCTAGGTTCATCAGGATAATCCAGGGTGATCTCCCATCTCAAGATATTTAATGTAATCATATCCACAAAGGCCATTGGTTTTTTTGGGGTGCAATATAAGGCAACAATCACAGGTTCCAAGGGTTAGGATGTGGCTATCTTTTGTGCTGCCATTTTTCATTCTGCCACAATGCAATTACAATATTAGGAGATACACAGAGAAATAATACTTTTATTTTAACAGGTATTGAAATGTAATGTAAATGTTTTATGTTTACTTTAAAAACATTTCTGATCAAGATGGGGATGAATTAGAAGTTTTCTTCAACTGAGGAAAAAATACACACACACACACACACACACACACACACACACACATCTATATAGTGCCCCAAAAAAAGTATATACATTGTAAGAAAGGAAAAAACTGTATCACTGTATACCAATAACAAAAAATGAATACAAGTCATGTGTACACATTTTTTGGTATGCTCAAATATAT
This sequence comes from Aselliscus stoliczkanus, assembly GCA_033961575.1. Lineage (NCBI taxonomy): Eukaryota > Metazoa > Chordata > Mammalia > Chiroptera > Hipposideridae > Aselliscus > Aselliscus stoliczkanus. The sequence goes on along the minus strand of CM066728.1, from coordinate 94,900,007 downwards.
GTGTGTCAATATGTATGACATAGCCATCATTCTTCACACACACACTGTGAGCAAGTAGATAATATAAAGAAATAAACTTTAAAAATTGCTGTATAAATAATATATCTATTATGCACTACACCTGCTGTGCACCTGAAACTAATATAAAATAATATTGAATGTCAACTATAATTAGAAAAGAAAAAAGTAGTAAATAAAGGCTTTGCCTTGGAGAACAACAACAAAAATAATAGATGATGCTAGGAATCTACTGATACTAACAGATTTGAGATTGTCAAAATGCATCATTATTATAAAATTACTGAGACAAATTAACAGTGTAAGAGGACAAATATTGAGAGTCTATTAACGTAAAAAAAGAATACTGATCTTTTATTTTTCAGAATTAACTATTCAAATGAACAAAACCCAATGCTATTAGAGCTGAATATTGGGAAAACTAGAAAAAAATATCATTTTACTGGTTATAGTTTAAAGCCTTAAAAGTGGAGTTCATTGGTTATGGAATAGAATCCTATGAATAGTGCTAAATAAATAAATAAATCGATTATAATCACTTTTCGAACAGCAAACTAAGCTTTCATGGTCTTTATTAATCTTACTGAAATAGCACCTCATCCTCAGAGAAATATTCTCACTCTTGTTAAGCTGAGGCAGCTGCCATTCCAAAGAAAATAAGCAGAGAGGAAAAAAAAAAATCTATTGATAGCAGGTTTTTTTGTTTTTTGGTTTTTTTTTTAAGAATGTGCATCAGTAGCTCTGTGGCTTGAGCACATAGAAATGTACACCTATTACCATTCACTGGAATAGCCAGTGGGAATCAGTTTCCCTGTTCTGAAATGTGAAAGGGCAGGCATTTCATTTTATTTCTTCCTGGCTTCTTTATATTGAAAAATGACTGGTTTTGACAGTCCGCCCCGATAGATGGCCTTGTAAGTGTGCGGTCATCCTAGTAAATGACTTTGATTACTGTATGTCCTGGTGCTGTGAAAATCATGTAAAAATATATAGGAATAGTTTCTTAGTAAAAAAGAAAAATACTGGGAACTTCTTTCTCCAGGGAATAAAAATTCCTTCTTATGGAAGTGAGATAAAAAGCCCAAGCAACCTTATTTTACAGAGATAACAAGTAACTGATAATCTTGTTTTTGATATTTAAAGGTGATTCTCATTCTTTCTCTCTTTCTCCCTCTCCCTATCCCCCCCTCCTTAAATGAGCCTGTTATTTCATGTAAAATATATAATTTATTTTTAATTCTTTGGACTTGAGCCTGTTTTAGAAACAATAACAAAAAAAAGTCTTTACAAAAACATATTAATACGATCAGGATGGATAGGACACTGAGCTTCAGCAGTACTGTTTGCTCTTTTATATATTTATAGAAATTCCACACCCTGGAAGTTAACCTGCCCCCAAGTTGGTGCCCAATAAATCTTGGTGAATGAATGAAAGGTGATTCATATTTAATTTAGACTAAACACATGACCCTTACATAAATTAAAATTAATAAACTGTTTTGTTTTGTTACTAGCTCAGGTCTATCTCACTAAACAGTTATTATTAGACAATATATATTCTGCAAATCCATCAGTGCATTTCTAGATGGTATCCTATCTCCCAGTAAAGGATGTCCTGTGGTCAAATGACTCTCATTGATTTAAAGAACTAAATCCTAGAATAGGCCACTATATTATTAATATGATTGCTGTTGAATTATTCAGTTTCATGGTGCACATTATTAGAAGTATTCAAAAATATGCTAAAGTTCATATATTAAAAGCCTAAGATGGAAAAAAATAGATTATTTTAGAAAATATGCCAAGACTAATGTTTATTTGATGACTGGAAATTCTTCTTCCAAGACCGAAGTACTAGCCAACACTTTGAGCGATCAGCTATTCACTTAATAAAAGGCATCATGTTTATTGTATTTTGTTTATTGACAAAATGCTTACTAAAATAGTTCCCAAATAGCCTAATCACTTATTTGTAATATAGTATTATGATCATATCTAAAGCATTAATTTTATTGGCTATGGTATTTGATTATATCTGTTAACTAGTGGAGTGATTTTTCAAGTCCTGCTAATGTAAAAATGGGACCAATCTCAGTTACACAAAAGCAAGCCCCAAAATCTTTAAAGTATAACCCCAATGACCTTAATTCTTGCATTAAGATTGAAGTATCTAAGAGTCCAAAGAATGAGGCCCCAAGCTGGACAAAGTAAAAAGACAAATCTTATCATGAAGATTTCTCCAAATAAAAATTCAAAAGTTTTTCAAACACACACATACAAAACTAGGGGTGGAGATAACGTGGAACAAAAGACCTCTTTAAAGGGGCAGAGAATTAGACAAACCATTTCATTAAAATTTTCCTGTAAAGACTCACTTTGAATTTGCCACATCTTTTAGATTTATACCTAGAGTATTGCCAACTATTTCTATTAAATGAGAGATATGAATCTAGGTATGTTGGAAAAGGTATAGTAAATATATAGAATTTTCTAATAGTCATTGATTTTTAGACTTTCTTTTTGTTTTTCTCTTTTCTTTCATAAATATACTTATTTCTTCGTATATTTTATAGTTGCAGTTATCTTGACTGTTTTCTTCAAACATCGTTAGAAAAATACATATATTTTTCAAGTAAAAACATTCCTATAAAAACAGACAAGGAAGCTTTTATTTTGTGTTAGGTGAAAGCAATGAATTGTAAACGAAAGTACTAAGATAAGGACTAGGAAGACCTAGGTTATGTTTTTTTGTCTGTCTTTAATTATAAGTCGTGTATTCAACAAATAACTTGCCCAATGGATGATCTTTACATTTAAAATAATTCCATGATTGTAAGATAAATCACTTAATATAAAGGCATTAGAAAAGCTTTGTGTATCAGAGATTCCTCTATAGAATATCAGAGTATATGAAAAGCTAATTGTGGTACATTTAGTTTGAAAAAATAGAAAGAAAGTTCTTAAAAACAAAAAAATTAAATAGCATAAAAGACAACATTTTTTTCATCCCCAAGGTAACATTTCTTAACAAAAGTATTGAATAAAACAAAAAATAACAATAAAAGGGTAACATGTTGGAGCAGTAGAAAGTGTTTAATTTTTGTCTCTCAAATACATGTGTTAGTAAAGTTCTTATTACAACGTGTAATAAATAGTATAGCTATGTAAACGTTTGTCTTTGTTACTGTTTTTGCTATTCTACATTTGATTTAAATCATAAACACTTTTAGATTAATTTTATGCTTAAAAGTCCAAGGATGAAGAACATATCACATACTTATATATAGAGAGAACACTTATTAATTTATATGACAATTTTATTTTTCATATTACACATTTTCAGAAGGTTTTAAAAGTAGAATTTTTGTAAAATGATTGAAGTGGAAAACTAATTGGACAGTATACTTCCTGAAATACACTCTTGATAATAAACAAAATAAATAAGTTATAAGAAGTGAGTAATATTTATTCAATGTTTGTAATATTGTGGTTGAACACTATGAGAGAAAAATAAATTTTAAAGTAGTATATAATCATGTGTTTACAGAGAAACATTAATAACTTCTTAAAGTTAAAATGAGAAACTACAGCAAGAGCATATGCTTCTTTAAATATCCCCAAATAAAAATAGTAGGGAGCCAATTGAATCTGAATTCTAAGAATAAATTATGTAAGCAATTATATTACATATAAACTATTATTAAAATATGTTAAGTATGCAAAAACCATTAATTTTATAATTGAAAAATTATCTATGGAGCAGCAGAACAAGCTCAGACCGTACACATGAGGAAGAATGAGTGGACTCATAGCTCAAGAATACAAGATGAATTATTGAGGATCTGGATGAGAAGGGGAAAAGTCAAGCAGAATGCAGTCTTTTCTCCTACAGAGGTGATAATTATTATGGGACTTAAGACGGAGAGACAATAATTTATATCGGAGGATTTAGAAAGGCTTTAGAATGAAGGAGGGAACATATGAAATTGGAGAGGACAATATCAGAGGCAGGTATTTGGGGAAAGATGGTTAACCACCTGTAAAATGAAGGTTATTCAAGGAATAAATACCTACAGGCAGAAAGCAGGTTGGAGAAGCGAAAATAATTGTACTGAGAACTTTTTGTGCTTTGTATTGTGGACTCTAGTTGTTATAATTAAAGGTCAAATACAAATTTTAATCACTAGATAAGAGGACAGCCTAATTGTAATTGTTAATACTCAGAATGTAGATCTGGCCGCAGTCTAAGTGTCCCTCACCAATTACTTTATTTAATCCTAACAGCCGTTATGAAGGTATAATTCCATTTTACAGATGAGGAACAAAGGCCCAGAGAGAGGTTAAATAACTTGTTCAAGGAAACAAAGCCAGTAACAGGCAGTACTGGTAATTTAACCCAAATAGCCTGGTTCCAAGTCTGTGTTCTTAATTACACTACATACTGCCTTTCCAATTTTTAAGTGTGAGATCCTAGAATAAATATAACAACACTCCAAATTCTCATCATTTCCCCACGTAAGTGTAAGAATTCAAACTATGTCATTTTTTATAAAATTATTTTTTCAAGAATTTTAAGCTTATCAGAAAATCTTATAACTATTCTTAAATAGGTATTTATTCTCAGTATTCTTTCTCTGTTATTTTTTTAAACATAAATATGTAATGTGATTGATAAACTCCTTTTCTGAAGAGTAGGGAACTTGTATATAAGTAAGATTGTTTAAAAAACTCATCATTCCTTCTCCAGTTGAATGGGAAATATTTATTGATAGAGAACAGGGAAGTTGCTGCCAGAATTTAGTGAAATAAAATAGAACAAAATCTGTGAATAACACAAACAATCTGATATATATATATAATTATTATATATAATCAATATTATTAATTATTATTAATATATGTATATATATATATAGAGAGAGAGGGTGCCAAAAAATGTATACACATTTTAAGAAATAAAAAAAGCTGTATTAAAATTGTATTACTCAATATATACCAACAACGAAAGAAGAATGCAAGTCATGCTTGAGTTCTGCAATTACAAGAGGTCCTCAAAGTGGTTACCATTAGCATAATTTTAATATAATGTTTCCCTTTCTTAAAATGTGCATACATTTTTTTGATACCATCTCTATGTGTGTGTGTGTGTGTGTGTGTGTGTGTGTGTGTGTGTGTGTATCCCATATACTAAAGAATATATGGTGATTCAAATCATACTGTATTTTTTTTTTTGATCTTGGATTGGAATATTTTTATTCATTTATATTCAAGTCTACTTTAGAAAAATGCTTTATTTCATGAGAAAGTGCTTGAGTGTACTCTGCAGTCAAAAGTTGACAAAATCTGCCAATATTGATTTGAAAAAAAAAAATCACCCAAGAGTTCTTTAAAATGAGTTACAATAAATGTTGGGGTTCTGATTCAATCTTTGGTAAGAGTTTTGTATGGCCACTGATTTTTAACTATCTTCTGAGATCTGCAGGCTGAATATTTCTCTCAGCTGCCTAATTTGTCTAAAATTTTAGCTCTCTGGAAAATCTTTGTCTTCCAGATCTGTCTCTCCCTCACTCTAGCTGTCAATGCCACATTTTGTTTATTCCTAAGAGATGAACCAAAAATTCTAAGATGTCTCCTAATTAGATGGAAGGGAATATCAGAGATAATCTTTCTCTCAATCACACACACCCTCCCACAAACACAGCTTTTGTAGCTTGAAGTCAGTCAAATGTGGATTGGTTTAATATTTGCAATGTCACTTATCTGATTTATTCCTCAAGATTTTAACATGTATAAAGAATCATTCCTAGGCAAAGTTGGGAAGTAATCAAACCATGCCTTCTGTGTCTGTGATCTGACACTTTTTGAGTATTCTACATTTTTTAAAATACAGCTAGTCTTAACTCTTCTGTTAACTCATGCCCTTCAGTTCTCCTTGGAATCTCTCCCCCTACTGCACTGACACCTACATAAGGATCTGAAAAGCTCACTCACACAATATATGCTAATATCTTATCAGTTTCAAAATCGTTGCTATATTATGTGTGTTTTGCCTTTTAACAGAGAAAAACATTTCAAATCTTGATCAGGTTTTCATTTTAAGAATAAAATTACACTATGTGTATACCATCATACTCCTCAAGTCTATAATGATCTAATTACCTACAAATATTGTTATACTAAACTCATTATATCTTTTAAAGTGCTTTGCTACAAAATGATACATGGTAGTTTACAATCTTTATTTGGTGCTTTAAAACTCACAAAAGGATGAATCATTCAAGTTATTTCAAATATTAGTGATATAAGTTTATATTATATTGATTTTTTATAGTAATAACTTAAAAAAATAACAATGCTTGGACATCTAAAACTATCACTTTTTGTGATGAACTTTTTTGTTTCCTTAAAATGTGCTGTTTTAAATATATAGGAAAATATTTGATATTTTAAACTATTTGTATTTTTATTTTAATCAGTTGGTATTTTATAATAGTTTAAAGAGTTTTTTCCTCTAAAGCTATACAAAATTGTTAGATGCTTAATTTTTAAAAATGTTTTAGGAAACTAATTTTTAAAGTATGATTTGATTTTTATGATTATTCCCTTGGAAAAGGTAAATTAATATTTGCTTGCTAGATTTGTCCTTATATTCATGTTCTTTGTTTTATCCAATTCATTGTAAATGTCTCTTATTTTAAAATATCAAAATGTACACTCATTCATAATCCTTTGTATATTTTCATCTTAAATAATTATTGTAGCATGTAGAGTTGTTCTAAAAGATATTTAATATTAAGGCAAGACTCCCTTTGAAAAGGGTCCATGTTTCTTTTTTAATGTAGTGCATCGTTTATCATGAAGATTCCTCATAGTTCATTAATTCCCATTAAACATATGAAGTAAATTTTCAACATAATGCTCTTTTGTATTGATAAAGGAAATGGCATACCCTCAAATAGAATCAGTTTTGGTAATGCTTTAAATTATGCTTGTTGTAGGGGCAGAAAACTTTTCCTTTCTTCCCTTCTAGGTTCTTTGATTGGTCTCATAGTGAAATACACATAAATCAGATCAATAGGAGAAAAATAAATTTAAATACGTACAGGAATTCCAGAAAATGTGAGGCTCAAAAAGTGACCAAAGCAGATAGATTTTATACCTTTTACACAAAGAAACAATAAGTTTGTGAAAAATTGACAAGACATAGAAGTTTGGGCTTGGGGTAGTAAATGAGTGAAGAATGAACAAGTTTTGTTTATATAGGCTTTTGGGCCCTACATTTTCTATCTCTGGTGATTAGAATATCTCTCTAGCTCCTGGTACAAAGAGGATACCTTTTCCATGGGTGATTTATTTCCTGCTTTCAGGGGGCCACAGGAGGGTCAGAGTATTCTTTTTACATCAGCTGTTTCTCAAGTAACTTGAATCATAATAATATGCCAAAGTGGGATATTTTGGTGTGACCTATCCTGCTCTCCCTTCACTGTCAAAGATGAACATTGGTAATTCAGAATTTTTGGGCTGAAAAGGCAAACAATAATACAACCTAATTGTTGTTTAATTAACTTCCTTCAAATCCAAGATAATTAGCCATGTTGATCAACATTTTCCATCAGATTTGTATTGGAAGTCTATTTAGATGGTTTACACGGTTATTCTTTTTTTTCATTTGTTTTTTAGTGATTCCAGATATACACTTTGGACCCTTTGGTTTTTGACAAAATTTATTGGTAATTATTCTTATAAAACCAATGAGTTATAAATAACAAATATGGAGAAGTTACAAAAAATCTAGAATCTCATAAATTATAACTGGTCCTAAGTTCATAGTGCTACATTTTTAAATTATTATGTTTTGTCTTTTTAATTTTATATATTGATTTTTTTTTTTTTTTTTTTTTTTTTTACAATTGACTTTTGTATATTGCAATTGTGATTGTATCCTGTTTCCTTGCTGAACTTACTTGGAATTTCTGGTATTTTTTTTTTATAGATTTCTTAAAATATTCTATATACACTAACATGTCAACTATGAATGAAGACAGTTTTATTTCTTCCTATCTAGTCTATATAATACTTATTTCTTTCCCTTGCCTAATTCTACCAACTAGTATTTCTAGTTCATTTATGAATAGAATTAGTGAGAATGGAAAACCCTACTAGCGCACAATCATAAAGAAAATTTTAGAATTTGACCATTAAATAAAATGTTGGCCATAGCTCATCAAGCTTAGAAAGTTACTTTTTATTCCTAGATTTTATGATTTGGATCTATGATCCATTCGTTAATTTTCTGCTTGGTTAAAGTAAGAGCTGAGGTAGCTTTTTTGTTTTGTTTTATGATAGTTACTTGTCCCAACACCATACATTCTAAAATTGTCTCTTTATACTCTGTATTACATTGTCACATTTGTTGAAAATTAATTAACCATGTATGAGTATATCTATTTCTTGATCTTCTATTTAATTATTCTGTATTTCTATATTTACACTAATACCATACCAATGTGATTATAGCAGGTTTCTATTAATAGTAAGTGTTGAAATCAGGTAGTGTATGTTTCCAACTTTGTTTTTCAGTTTCAAAGTCATTTGGGCTCTCCTAGATCCTTTGCATTTTCATAGAATATTTAGAATAATTTGTCAATTTTTATAAAATAATGTAGTCTTGTGCAGTGCTGAGATTACATTGAATCTATAGATTGATTTATGAATGACATTTTGAAAAGTCCATTTTAATTTAAAAGTCTCATGTCTACTTATAATCACCACCATACTTTCAACAGTGTATGCATATAACAAATGAATAATATGTTACAACAAACCTAGAGTCATTGGTATAAAAATATTATAATCAGGCAAATGATAATAAGGTATTTCTGGAAGCTGGATCAGATGATGACTTAAGGATTTCTTTGCTGTCCTTAGAAAGTGTGGAAAAATTGAGGGGATGCGCACGCACACGCACACACACACACACACACACACACACCTTTGAAAATGTAACATCAAATATTTATTAAAGCAATCAAATAAGGAAAGATATGCTTATACAAAATTAAACGAAACAAAAAGTTAGGTCATCAGGAGGCATTGCTTCCTTAGGAGAAAAAAGTATGTGTACATGAAAAGGAATAATTAAGAGGAATATTGCAATTGTAATTCTCACTGTAACATGCTAAAGGTAGGCAAGAAACATTTTATAGAAGCAATCAGCTTCGTGGATTACTTACTCTTAGTTAAATTTTCTACTAGCACAACAGTTGATAAATCCTCATTCACATTCATAATCTTTAAATATTGTTGATTATATTTAGTGTGAACATAGATAATTTGAATTCCAATTAATAAAATTACTATAGCACTTCTTTTATAATTATTTAAGAGATTCATATATATTACGGCATTTTTTGCTTTTCTGGCACTGCAGTCATTTAATGTATCTATTATTGTTAAATGTATCTATTATTGATAAATGGAAAGCATGAGTCAGAAGAACACTCACACTCATTTAAGTTAGAGGTTACATCATGTTACATCAACATGATTGCAATTAATCAAATACACCATCCATTCTTGTTAGGCATGTTTGGGAATTAAAGATGATATTACCCATTGGCTCCTCTTTACCCTTAGCATCTGGTTTAAGAGTCATGTTCAGCTTGTTTTACAACTTGAAACTGAGATATGTGTTTGACCATGAGAAGATATAGGAGCAAACAAAGAGTGTTAATTGTCTTTAATGGCCTATTGTGTTAGGATGAGAGGTGGCTTAAATTACGTTTGTCACCTTTATAAGGAGTAAAGAAGTTAATATCACACTAGATTATTCTACTAATATTATTTGGCTCCTTACTATTTAGTAACTCCCAAAAGTTGTCTGGTTCAACTATTTCCTTATCAAACCCTCACACTGCCTGCAATTTAAGATACCTTTCCATTCAGAAAAAACACTGCATGTCTCCTTGACTCCAGTCTCTTTCTCAAAGCTTCCTAAGGCTACTTCTTAAAATTTCCCTGACTCATAAGTTAGGGCTACCAATAAAGTCAGTTAGGCTGCAGACAGTACTTGTGGGTTGGTACACAGCTTTCATTCAGAAGTTCAACTTGAAGGGACTGGAAGCAAGACTTACTATACTCACTCCATCGCCATAATCGTATACCTTCTAGAAGGACTTAGCTAGTTGATCAAGAACTCAGAGGCCTAGACCTGGGGCCACATAAAGGAGGTTCAATATATCAAACTGGTGACTTTGGAGGTTCTGTTCTAGTCAAAGAACTTGAGGGACACAGGTCCGGAGTCTTATAGAAACATGGGTGGCAAACTGGGGTTGCTGATTATTCATGATCCAGGTATTCTATTGAAGAAGAGATCATTGCTGTGATCCTCTGCTAAAGCATTAACACAAAAGAGGGAGGGCTAATATTTTTAAATTTAGTATGAAAGCCTCTTTTATTGCCCCTTTTCATTAGTACTGGTTTATAAACGTCAACGTAATATAAGGTTGCCTTTAAATAGGCAAGAACTTTTCGCAGTGTCATATCTTTCTCATTATAATACTATCCTTCTCTTTAAATGTGTTCGACATTGCTCAACATGGTGTAAAAAAAAAAAAACTAGTTATGGCCTGGAGCAGCAATATTCTCACACATACGTGATTCTGTTCTGGATATGAAAAATAATGAATTGTCCCATAAACACGCTTACACTCCCTGCATGTGACTGCACTAAACCACCCTGTATTTTCCTGCATCTGTTTTTACCCATTCTTGTGGGGGACTTTTGAAATACAATTTATGTGCAGCCACACTTTATTGCATTTGCACCATTATGAGATGAAAAGGCCAATATAATTTTAAAGGTCATAACTGACAGGTTATTTGCAATATTTTCATAGCTCTGCAAGGAGAGAAATTAATTTGTTGCATCTGTTCACACTGCAAAAAATTATCTTTGGAAAACATAATTGTAAAAGCCTTTCCTGTAGAAAGTTCTCATAATTCTGCTTTTTGGGTCCTGCCTATGGTTTCAATAATATTGTGAGAGTTAGAATATAAGGGTAAGTAACTAAAGATATAAATTCTGTGCCTCATATAATCATAGGATCATAAAATGCTTAAATCGTCTTCAACTCTGCCCTAAGTTTTACTTTATCTACCTGTCTCATAAACAGTGTCCTTAGCCTTGGTTGTCAGGAATGCAGAGCATGAGGACAATCTTACCACTCAGTCTTTTTTGGGTGGGTGGAAGTCGAATGAAAGCAAGAGCATGGAAAAGGATAGGAAATAAAATGTGGTGTTTTATCAAACTGAACCTGGTTTCAAAGAAAACAAATATGACTGCTGAGTTATGGGACATTTCCAAGAGATTACACAGCACCACTCACATCAGATGAGCTCCTTGAAATAAGAAAGGAATGACATTTCCATGCTAGTTAGTTCTTATCTCCTGTCTCTTTTGAATCAAAATCTTTTTGAGGCATTGGTCCACCTGAATTAGGTCACAAGCCACTAGGAAAGCAGAGATTTCCATTTGGAGCTGAGTCTGGCTCAGTTGGAATAGATGCTGGAGCTGCTACAAATCATTCCTTGGAGGACACAATAGTTGCCATGGCTCATACCCATCCCTGGTATCCATGGCTACTACCCACAGGAAACCTGTGGTGTCAGACATGAGGTGCAGTCACTGCAGCCAAGGCTTTACAATCATGCCTTCCACTCTGGAAGAAAATGAAAAAAAAAAAAAAATGAATGAGACCCAACTAACTATGAGCACTGTATCAACTCAGCCTGCAGCATTTACCCTGCTGCCAATTGTATAGCACTTAATGCACTCTTATGGCATACAAATCTTTTATTAAAAAAAAGAGGCCCTCACTTCTTTCTCAAGAAAAAAAGAACAAGTATAATCCTTCAAAGCAGAGATCAAGTTCAGTATCCTCAGATATAGTCCGTGTCGCTACACGGGATCCCAGAATCAAAATTGATAATTTATTTTCTATTTCCTTCAAACAAGCAATATTTATTGAGATAGTGTGTCTATCATTTTACCTATATTATTCTGTTGTGGCTTCAAACCAATCTTATGGACATATAAATTACTTTTACTTTTAGTTTACAGATGAATAATCTGAAACTCAAATTTACAAAATATACAGGAGGTAGATGTGGATTTCAAACCCATTCATTCTGATTCAATATTTTTTTTTTTTTTTTAAGGGCAGTGTCACGCCCTCATATGTGGGACCCGAACCAGGGCCGCTGGCCTCCCAAACCAGCGCTTAACCACCGCGCCACTCGGCCGGCCCTGATTCAATATTTTTGTTGTTGTTGTTCACAGCTCTCTATTAAACCTCAGCAATCATTTCAAATACCTTGCCATTCAAATTCCTCATACCTTAACACATCCCATGAATTAGCTATTACAAAATGTCATCACTGTGAAGTAACTTTTATGTTACAGCTCTCTACCTTTCTCAGCTGTTAACCTTGCCTTACTCTTCACTAGAATTATCTAGGTCTGAAGACACAAGATTCATAGCCATTCTCTTCATCAATCACATATTTTTTTTTCATTTAAAAAAGTGACTACGTGCTTCCTTTTACTCGGTTCAAAAGGATGGGTACTCTTTTGTTTTGCAAACCTTTATCAATTGTCTCTGCATTGGATTCTCTTCTACGTCTTGTTTCAGTACTGAAGTATTTAGGACTGGACCTTTTTATTAATATAATTTTAGTTCTCTTACCACTCTTATCTCTATACAAAAATAGTTAAGAATTTCTACCAGTGAAAAATAAATTAGCAACAACAAAATATTCTCAAACATAGGTAGGTACTACTGTGAGTACTACAATATATATATTTATTACTATTTGTCATAAAAGAACAGTTTTCATATTCTGATTCCTTTTATTCAAAGGTCAGGCTCTTAGACCTTGTGCATCTTTCTCTGTTGGACAGCTTTAAATAATGTTCTTAATAATTGTATATAATAGAAACTTTACACTTCCTGTTTTATCTGATGTTCATTATATCTGCTATTATTAATAAATGTCACATTTTCTATGCTGTTTCCCCTGTTGACTATTTCTCATGGGTCACCAGATATCACTAGGAACTGTCCCTTTCCAATGTTTTATGGGTTCTATAGTTCTGTTAAACTTTAAAAATGTGAATGTCCAAATCCTATAATATTGAAAGTGATTGATTACAGGATATTCACACCATGGATTACTATATACAATGCGAATGAATTGCCTGAAATTATATATACTGCAGGTGAATCTCTCAACATAGGGTTGACTGAATGAATAGACATGCAAAATAGTGCATAATATAACTTTCTTTTTCTTGATCTGAGTGTCAAGTATGTGTGTGTTCAGTTGTCAGTAAGCTTTGTTTGTGTGTCTATATATACGGAGGTGCCAAAAAAAGTGAATATACATTTTAAGAGATGTTATCTCTGCTCAAGCAGTAGTTCACCGTCATCAGAAGTGTCTGGATGCTGATGGTAACCACTTGGAGCACCTCTTGTAATTTGCAGAAGTCAAATGTGACTTGTATTCATCTTTTGTTATTGGTATATATTGAGTATTACAATAACTACAGTGTTTTTTTCCCTTTCTTAAAATGTATATACATTTTTTGGGCACCCCCTGTATATATATATATGCATATATATACACACACACACATACATATACTTCACTTTGAACAATCCCTTACACACACCCCTGATTTTTGCTATTAGCTCAGAAATTTCTCCAGATCTCCATGACTGTTATCATACTGACATACATAACCTAAGTTTTACTTACTGCCCGCTTCGTGTGGCCACCAGTATATCAAAAGATATCTTCAAATTCATCATTTACAAAATTAAACATACTTTCTTCGAAACCAGCTCTTCCCTCAAATTGTCACTGACAAGTCAAACTAGTCTCCATTATCCCTGAACACAACACATTAATAAAACATCTTCCCATTAACCATCACGACCATCAGTGCTTGAATTCTGAACCTCAGCTCTCACATGAACTGCATCACGGAGCTCTGAAGCAATGTTCTTGGCTTCTTTTTCCCATTCAATCTCCCAGATTGAATTCAAGTGGTAGTTCCAAAACCAAAACATTCATGCCACCTGTTATTAAAACGTTTGCAAGTATTTTTAATGTAAAAGTTGCATTTCTTATTGAAACCAAAAATAACTCATTACAACCCTCATTCACATCATCTTCTTTGTCCAGACCCTCAGGGTCCATGCCTCCATATGTTTGTTTATACAACCCTTGTGCCTAAAATGGTGTACCTGTCACAAGTACACTCCTAGCCATCATTTAAGCTCATATTACATTTTCTATTTTATAAAGTGTTCCAGCTATATGCCTCAGGGACCAAGGATGCTTTCTCACACATCCTCGCTGTCTCTACGAATATTCAACGAAGGAAACAACTTAATACACATTGAATCAAATAGAAAACTCGTAACTGTTAGTAATTATATTATTCCATAGTAGGTGGTTCTATGTCATTATTTTTTCCCTTATTTTATCTTATTACTTATTGTGTCTATTTTACAATTTACTTATTGTGTCTATTTTCAATCTCAATTACAGGCTATCCATTATATATTCTTCCATTCATTTTTTTTTTTTTTTTTTTTTTTTGTGGATCAATTCTCACTCTGCAAATACTAGAGTATAAGAGGGCTGGAACATTTTCTGTTTTGTTTCTTGCTGTGTTCCTAGCTCTTAGGTTTACACACAGTAAGCGCTCAAAATATCTGTGAAGAAATAAATTAGTAAAGGTGAAACCACATTAACTATGTGACTTTAGTTGCCATAAAAAATACAATAGTGTGCTGTACTGGAACCTCCAGATCCTTTTTATCATTACAGAACTTCATTAATATTATTATTATTATTAATTATTTGTATATGATATTTTGGGTATTGACACAAATATCCATTGATTAGTCATTTTATAGATTCGCATTTATATCTCACAAGCTGTCAACATACCAATACTGAACATTTTTCTGCTACTAACTACTAGAAATCCCTTCACTCTAACACAAAGCAGATCCTCTTAAAATGCAAATCTTATATTACTCTCTTACGTTAAGCTCTTTGTAATAAATGCCTGCTTGTTAGAAGGAAAGTTCACTGGTTTAATAATGATAGGTCTTAATTGAATCATAAATCATTAACACTAATAGATTCAAAACTGAAGATAAATAATTATAATCATTATAACATAATATAAATACGTACTTTTGAGTATCTGAAAACAAAAACACTATGTCAAAAACATATAAGCATCCCCATGTTCATTGCAGCATTATTTACAATAGCCAAGATGTGGAAACAATCTGATTGTCCATGGATGGATAAATGAGTAAAGAAATTGTGGTATACATATTCAATGGAATATTATTCAGCCATAAAAGTGGAATGAAATCTTGCCATTTGTGATAACATGGATGGAACCTGAGGGCGTTACACTGAGTGAAACAAGCCAGACAGAGAAAGATGAAATTCACATGAATTCCCTGATGTGAAATCTAAACACAAAACAAAATAGAACAAAAAATAAACAAACAAACAAACAAAAATAAACAAACAAACAAACAAAACCCAAAAAACACTTAGACACAGAGAACAGATTGGTGGTTGCTAGAGGTAGGGGTTCAGGGTTGGGAGAAATAGGCAAAGGTGGTCAAAAGGTAAAAAGAAAATGAAATTACTATTTTTAAAAATGAAGAAAAACAAAGGAGACATCGACCATGAATAAACAAGAATACAAGCAGATGAAAACAAACACTTTAAAATATATCACTTTAGTGCAAACATGGAAGGGAAAAGGGATGCACAGCAGAGGTGTGGTTCCGTGCTGAGGTGGTGGGAAAGTGCTATGTGGAAACATCCTTAAGTTAAGGGGCCTGTTTCCCAAACTTACTATCAAAACCCCCTTATGAAAATTACCAGCAAATAGCTATCTTAGGGAGAAGAGCACTATGACAATTATTGGAATATATGTTCATAGATATTTGTAAAGTATAATTTAAAAAAAAACACCTAAAAATAATAAATAGATTATACTAAAAAAAGTCACAGAAAAAATGTGCACCACAAATATGAACCAGAAATTAGAACAAAAATCCAATACTTATCCTTTTCTTTTTGTTTTATGGTACAGAGGAAATTAAAGAAAATTTTTTTTTCTTTGAAAACAGTGATTTATTTAATAGGAGATATGACATAAGAAATCAAACAACAGAAACCAGTAAAAAGTGTCCTGATTGAACTCAGGAATTAACAAACAAACAAACAAACAAAGGAAAAGAAAATATATTGTACTTTTGAAGCTGTAAAGATGTAATTAATTAATTAATTAATTAATAATAGGCCAAAAACAATTAAATAGAAGGATGACTTGGGAAAATAAATGTTATTTAGTTGGGGGAAATAAACATTTATGTATTATTAGAGAGGATAGGATAGAGATATATGGCACAAAAAGAGATCTAATTTACTCAAAATGTTTGTTGCTGAAGTAGGAAATTTTCTCAAGCTGTTTGTTAATGAAGGAAAGGAGAGAAATAATATGATAATTAATGTGAGGTTTGCTATTAAGCAGAATTTTGGTTAATTTGATGTGGTTTGAACATGAACAAGGACTGATGAGGAGTCTCTGTTGAAGGAGAGATGGTCCCTGGAACACCATAAAATTCATGATAGGAAGCTATAGATGGCTGCGTTTTATGAGAACTTTTATGATTGAGCCATTGTGAAATGTTTCTGTTTTAAGGATTGACCCTGGATCTATATGATTGATACTGGGCAACATTTCCATGTGGAATTGATCAAACAAGATGCAACAACTTTCAGCACAAACTTTCCTTACCCTTACTACTTCACAGAGATCATGTTACCCATGATCACTATTCCAATGCAGCAAGTTATTGCTGATACCTGCATAACCAAAGGATTATTTAGACCTTATGCCTCTATTCTAGCACACAGTTCACCTCTCTTATACTTCAAATCATGCTCTCCTCCAAGATAATAACAAGATTAATTCCATCATGGCCTGGGTTTTCCTCAATCACGCTACAAAATTGTCAGCTTCTTCTTTTCTTCTCTTCAATCTCCAAAACTGTGCCATCTGTATGGGTAAATATTTTGGTAACACGAGCCACCTGTTACTCATGCATAGCTATTTTTCAAAGACTTCATGCCTAAGACATGACAATTTCAGCTTTATATTGTATTTAATTTTCTTTGCAATTGTATTCAATACATCCTTATTGCTATATACAGTGGACATGTTTCAGCCCTCATCTCTTTGAACTGTGAAATTTATTTTCATATCTACAGCACAATATTTTTATAGTTACACTTCTACTTCCAGGACTGCCTATAGTCCTCATTCTTATATTCTGGATTCTCCTCTAACTGGCTCCTTAATGCTGAAGTTGCTCGTTAAATCTTGAGACATCCTCTCTTCTTCTTAAGAGATTCATAAACCCCCAGATGCTTAAATGATAGCAGTGATTAGAATAATGGCTAATGTTTGTGACTATAAGTCTAGACTTACGCTAAGTGACTTACATTTACTGTCTCATTGAATTTCCACATTAATCCTCTGAAATAAGTGTCAGGAGGTGCCATTGTAATTCTTTTTTTTACAAGTGAGGAAATTGAAATAAAATCATCTGATTAGAAAAATTGTAAATGGTCAAGGAAAGTTTTAAATGTAATCTGTCTGATCCCTGTGCTTGTCTTTAAGTCCATTTTGCATGCTTACTCCTTGGCCTAGAATTCTTTTGTGTTCCTTACAGCTCCACTCCAACTTTACACGTCCTAAACTTCACTCATGATATCAACCATCGAAACTTCTCTTCCAGAATGCTTCTCTTCACATTCCATTCATATAAGACATCTTGGAAGACATCCTGACACCTCTGCCCATTTCTCACAAATCAGCAAGAGTTCTTGATTCTATCTCCTACTTCGTTTACTTTTTGTCTCTACTACTGTCCTTGCCAACTGCCACCATCTGTGTTTAATTGCTGAAATGCCCCCTAGCTTGATCCTTCTTTTTATTTAAGTATTTGTTTTTTTGCTTTCCAATCCACTATTCACACTGCAAAAGAAACAATTTACTCAAACACAGACTTATCCTACGCATTAGTCTATGTAAAATGTTTTCAGTTTCTCTATTCTATTTAATAAAATCCAAGACTAAGAATAATGTTGGGTATTTTTCTTGACATAATCCCTTTCTACTCTTTTAAGCTCATTCTATAGCATTGTTTTCCTTTCACATATTCTATTCAACTTTCATTTTTGGATTTTTCAATTGAGTTTATTTTTTTCAAAGAATTCATGAAATTTCTCTTCAATATTTATAGAGGAAATATAAAATTCATTAATGAAGTATTTATGAACATTGAAACAGCTACCAGCACTCACCCTGGAGATCTAAATACAAAGAACTTACCTGATATGAATGGATTTTAATGTTTTGTATGACAATTGAAAAAAAAGAATTTCGCTGTCCTTCTCTGTTTATCTCAGTCTCCAATTTCTACAAGTGAATAAATCAGTAAAGATTTCTTGTTTGCCTCTGATGCTAGTTTTCATTTCATTTAGCATGCTTTGCTATGCTTAACTCTATAAAGTATTATTAATTAATTCAATTAATGTGAAATAATATAAGAAAATTATACTTTTAATTTTGTTTTACTTTATCTTTCCCAACTCCCTTCCCAGGACATTCCCAGATACTCTCCAATTGTACCCATTATGCTGAAAATATATTCTTCAAAAGCCTTAATGGAGAAATGCACCATTAAAATGATACTTCATCAATGTTATGCTAAAAATGTTGTAAGACTTTATAGAACAAGCTACCATAGTATTAATACTAAATTAAGCTGAAATTTGACTAAAAAAAAGAAAAAAGAATCCTTTAAGACAGTGAGAGATGCTACTCTCTCTACAGCCATCAGTGGGGAAGCATTCTACAATTTCTCTTCAACATGGACTTCGAATTTCTTTCTATACTATCTTTAGAGTTGAGAGTATATTAGTCGAAGTTTGGGGAAAGAAGTTCACAGAAAGAAAATATGTTTACTGAAGGGAAATATGTTTATATGCAAATCTATCTCCTTTCCCCGATCCCCCATTACATTAAAGAAAATTTCAGTAAAATATTTTTTGGCAAAGGGTAAGCAAAAATCTGTTCTCTAAGCATTAAATTTAATATGTTCATCTATATTTAAAAGATAGCTTAAAATGTTTCAAAATTTGCATATTTTTAGTCATGCTACCTACCCTCACCCCACTTTTGGCACTCAAAGTGACAGTTAAGAATAGTGGCAGAAAATAAGTGCTTGGAATGCAATTAAATGCAGCATAAATGGATCCTTTTAAAGGATAACAGTTTTAATGGTTCCTTAACCTACATATGACTCCATTTTTCCTACAGAAAAATAGGGATAATATTTATAATTCATAAAACTTTTTAGTATGTCACTTCGTTAATCTCTCATCCCTTTGTGTAACCCTGAGAGAGAAAAGCTTTGGATAAAATACAGGGGCTACAGGCTGGCACTCAATTTTAGATGTGGAAACTGACAGACCCAATAGTTTAAGCCATTGCTATTTAAAGCTGTTACATAGGAGTTGCAATCTTTCACACCAAGCTGGATCTAAATAATCTGGACTTTGGCCTCACTAAGTTACTTAAAAATATAATGTTAATGTATAAGAACACACCAAAGCAATCAATATTTTATAACATCGCTGGACTGTAATATGGATTTTGAATGGTATTAGTGTTAAAAGCATTGACTTTAATGAGGAACTTAGAAATGATCTCTTAATAACCTTATTGGGATATGACTACTTTTAAATGGCTTTTACTTTGTCCTTGGAATTCATATGATGCATGTGACAGAGGCTCATGCAGTGTTAACAGAGGATTAGGTGAAGGAAATTAATTAAAACTTCCTTGCAACATTTTCCCCTTGAGCTATTCAATATGCTGAAGTGGTAAAATGGGGTACAATCCTTTCTCTAACTTTACTCATAAAATAACTCAATTGGGTTTAAACACACATCTTCTTTTTCTATTTAATTAGGCCATAATTTTCTACTTGTCTTTCTAACCTGACCCCTTTGAGTCACTGCCACTTCTGTGATTTTTAATTACCTTTTTACTTCCGATAATAGGACAGCCACAAAGTATGTCCATGTGTTTCAGAGTATACCAATTCACTTTTTGAGACCTGTCTTCAATTGAGATGACAAATTTAAATAGGTTAGGGACATCTATTTAATTTAATCCCCTGGACAAATAAGTATTTAAAATGATTTCCAAGAACTGAAACCATAGCTATCAGTTATAGTCTATGATATTAGATGGAACACAGGTCTATGAGTCTTTTCAAACACTGTTTATACTTTAATAACTAAAAATCATCACTTTTGAGTTTGATATTTTATAAAAAATAGAATTTTTTCTAAATTATTACAAGTTATGATTTCCTCCATTTTCATTTATTTTTATTTTTATTTTTTGCTGAGCCATCCTGTGTTGGCAGCTCAACGGCAGCTCAGCTCAGGCTGGGCATCGAACTGCTGTTGCTCAGAGCTCAGCTTTCACCCTTGAGCGAGCTCTTAACCAACTGAGTCACTTGGCCGGCCTCCCTCTGTTTTCAAAACATTGGTATAAATGTGTTAATTTTTATATATTAAAAACAATCACTTATAATGAACTATAAAAGGAAGTTATGTTCACTGAGAAAACTTTCCTTTCTTGGAAAAAGGAGAATATTTGACTGTGACAATAGCATATGAAAAGTAAGTTAAAATATAATATTTCTTTTAATTTTTATATCAAATTTAATGCTTTGGGGTAAATAAATATAAAATTCAAAGTTACTTACATACTAATCTCAATCAAATAAAAATCTCAAGTTTTAAAATCTTATGATGCTTGGCCTTTTCATGTCAGGGATAAAGATGTAAAGCTATCCCTCTAAAACCAGGATTAGACTGTAGAGTCCTTTTCTTTTTTTGTTATTAATATATTATTTTTCTACTCAAGATTTCAATAAGAAAAACCACCCTGAAAAGGAGAAAGATGACTTCTGTTTAAAATCATTATTTAGAAAATCAGAAATAGATGATCAGTAGCATGGTTGAAATAATAGACTGCTTCATGGACAGTGTAGATTCCTGACCACTGCAGTGTACACCTGAAGCTGAAGCTGAATAATACTGAATGTCAACTATAATTCACAGGATGTGGAGTACGGCATAAAGAATAGAGTCAGTGGAACTGTAACACCTATGTAACACCTATACAATGTCAGAGGGTGGGAGGTTGTCACTTGGTGAGGGGTATAAATGTCTAACTATTACATTGTTTTGTACACCTGAAACTAATTTTTAAAAAAAATAGTGCTCTGTGATCAAAATAGAAATCAAAACTTGTTCACACAGACAAATTTAACTGCATTTAAAATACTGATACACTAATTAAAACATATATGTGTATATGTGCATGTACATATATGTGCACAGTCTCACACACACACTAATGCTTTATCCATATCGTTAATATACTTCGCTGATTGAATTGTGGTCATAACTCCATGAGAAAGCCAGTGTTATTTTTCATTAAATTGGACTATATTTGCTTAAATTAAAATAATGAAACTGACTACAGTGACAAATTTTACCTAACTTTTAACACAGATACGCCAATATTACAACCCATTGTTTATATGGTTAACATATTTGTTTTATCCATTACTTTAATCACTGTTAGTTTCATTCTTCTGCAAGTCAGACCCTTTCAAGTTTTTTATCAATCATGCTAATAAATCTGATGTCTAAAATTAAACAATTAAAATAAGTCAAAATGCAAATTTGACCAAGTGTAATGCATTCAGTGATTTTCAGAATTATGATAATTAAGATAGATGACAGCTACAGTTCTAAAATAAAACCCTGCAAATGCAATATTTAATAAGATTCAGAAATATTATAACAGGTTTATACAAAATTTTACTCAAACTATTGTAAGAATGACATAGCAATTCAATTGTCTTCAAATATATGCATAACATTTTATTATGAAAAGGATAGGGAACATTTAAATTCTCACAAAATTTAAATTTTCTGTCTTGCTCTGCATAGTGGTGAAAGTTGTACTGTATTTTAAAAATGTGTATTGCAAAATTTCAAGATTTATTGTAGGAAATCATAACCTTGTTTTTTTTGTGCAGTTTCTGATTCATAGCTAAAGAGCAAAATTACAAATGCAAAATTTATATTCTTTTCTTGGACATTAAAGGCAAAAAAGTTTACCTATGTCACAAAAACAAATGTTTTCTTTTAATTAAATTACTAGAAGCTCTATGTGTGGGCTCTTTTTAAAATAGAATAAACCTCAAAACAATATCATTTAATAGAGATACTGTCCTATGACATTTAAGTATATCATTTATAGTAAAATTCAGGTAGTAAGTCTGCAGCTTGATAGGAGCCTCAAATACAGAGGTAATTTTATAGTGTTTGCCTAAATTTAGGTGGACATTCTAAGATGTGATTTCCAGCAGTAACTGTGACTTTAATTCATCAGTCCTTTACAGTGTTATTTCTCAATATATAGTCCTTCCAGCACTTTCATCAGAAACCAGCAGAAATGCTTATTTCAAATGTGAATTCCTATGTCCCACCAGAGACCAAATGAATCAGAATCTACATGGTAGAGCATGGATTTGCATTTTAATGACTTGTCCAATTAATCTTTATACACATTAAGTTTGAGAATGTGTGTGCATTCTTAAATCCAACTAAAGAATATATGAAATATATATCACATAATTCACACAAAGGTTGGGCACAAATAGGGCCAGATGACCACATGCTGATAAAACCATTTATATAGCAATTGGAACCTGCATCACAAACTGTGAGTACAAATGAGAAATATTAGAAGACTCAGAGTGTGCCAAGGTCACAGACCTTCTCTTAGCGTTGGTGATTTTCAGGCTTTCCTGAAGAGTTTCACGGGGCGCTTAGTAAACTGTAGGTAATTATGTCTTAACACGACTTATAGAAGGAGGACATCTTAGGGCAGAGGTCTGGTAATCAATATATTTAACTCTCTCATCTGGTGACATTTATCTTCAAGGACGATACTTCCTACAGTATTCTTCCTACAGGCTGGCACTACAAAATAATTGTAATAACTTTGACCCTAATTGTTAATATTTGTGAATCGCTAGTGTGGCATTACACCCTTAGCACAATCACTTAATTCTTTAGATTGCAGCACTTATATCTATTAACACCCTCTATGTTCTTACTTTTTTTCTTAGAGGATTGACTTAAATATGACCTCCAGATACTGTGTTTATATTTGTGTTTAGTGACCATTAATGCATTCAATATTTGTTCAATATAATTTGTGAGCTGTCTAATAATTTTTCCTACATGAATTCTTCAAAGTTTCTTTGCATATACAAATGCATTAATAGCAGTTAAAGCAGTTACACATATTTTCCACAAATTTAGTATCTTGAAGTATTTGTATACATTATGGCATGAAATAGACAGACCTAGAAATGATTATGCTTTTTTTTAAAAAAAAATATGTTTATTGGGGATTACTGGGGAACAATGTGCTTCTCTAGGACCCATGAGCTCCACATCAAGTAGTTGTTTCAATCTAGTTGTGGAGGGGGCAGCTCAGTGGCCCATGTGGGAACCAAAGGGCAACCTTGGTGTAATGAGCACTGCGCCCTGTGCTCTAATCACCTGAGCCAACCTTCTGTCCCAAAATGATTATTCTTTTTTTTTAAAATTTATTTATTTTTAATTATCTTCAGGTGTACAACACAGTGCAATAGTTATACTTTTTACCCCTCAAAGTGACAACCCACCTCCCTCATTTAGCCACCCCACTCCTCCCCCCCCATATCATATATATCTATTACACTTTCTCTGACTCCCTTCCACATTATAATCCACATCCCGTGACTGTCTATATATTCAATTACAGTTGTTATACAATGCCCATCGGTAGATGACTGGATTAAGAAACTGTGGTACATTTATACAATGAAGTATTACTCCGCTATAAAGAAGAATGAAATCGTACCATTTGCAATGATATGGATGGACCTAGAGACTATTATGTTAAGTGAAATAAGTCAGCCAAAATGATTATTCTTATTAAGACACACAAATGTAATGATTTGAAGCTTACAATTTAAAAAACATTTTGAGGAACACAAATGAAAAACTAAATTAGTCCTCTCTCGACTGAGGGAATGATTATACAACTGTTTAAAAATAACTGAAATTCCATTGTGTACATTCAAAATTCATTGCAATCCACATAAAACCAACAAACAAAGATTCCTTAAAAGATTCTCCTTTTAGAAACAGATGGGGTTTAGATTGCATTAGAAGTACAGCCAGCCACCTTGCCTCTTCGTTTCCACTGTTTTCTGGATGAGAAACAGAGAACACAAAAAATAGCACCACATTCTGGTCTTGCAAGAGAAACAGAATGCTAAGATTGGGGTGACACGTGCTGCACCAATCATGTGATGAAGACCAATTATGTCACTATCTATACAATATATTACTTGGCTTAGTAAGATCTGTGTTCATTATTATAAATAAAATAAATAAAAGACACTATTCAGTAATAGATATTAGTTACTATCTTTCTGTTTTAAAAATCTTTTCTTCTTTGCTAGCATTAAATATTTGATTTCTTAGGAGTTTGATATTGGTGTCTTTAGTCTTATATGTAGTGGAGTTACCAGCTTGTGCCTGAATGATGCCCATATTCTAGTATTCAGACATGCCTTGGCACATCCAGATCAGGGGGGAGGCAGGTCTTTCCAGCACATGGAGGTCCCCTTTTAGAAGGAATTAAGGGATAGGGACTTACTGTGAATAAAGAGGAAATGGAAACTGGGAAGGTTAATTGGTCAGCAGAGAGAAGATTAGCCTGCAAACACAAACTGTTGATCCCAATATTCTGAGGCCGAACTGCAAGAACATATGAATGCTTGGCACTAAGTAAATGGATAGGAAGAAACACATCTAATTCTTAATCTGTAATTTACAAGTAAAATAAAAAAATAAGATACTACCTACCATTAGTGATGATGGAAGTACTGTTGGTGAGAAGGGCTGCTGTATAGGTTCTAATAGCATCTTTGGTAACAAAAATATTGGTTGTATGTTGGTCATGGAACTTTAAAACTTATTAGATGTGGAATCCAGCTCTCTGCATATATGTACATATAAGGAAAACCAATTATTCCTTAAACACCTGCATTATATCACTTTAGAGGTAAAGGATAGTTTTCTCCCATATTAGGTCTTCTATTGTTAATATATTTTTTCATGGGAGGGACTTTTGAGTAGTTCCTGTTTTTTAAAAGAGCCTAGGTACTATAATAAGAAATCTTCAAAAATGGAAGAAAAATATTTTAATCAGAATCATTTCTTAGGGGACTGGAGCCACACCAAGTGACTGGTGAATTAGAACAAAGAATAAATGCCATACGAATAGAAAAACAGGCATTGTAAATTAAGAAAGGCAAGTTTCATCAAGGTTTTTTCTTAGAATATATACTCGCAGAGTCTGTATGACTTTTTTTATTTTCATTGATAACAAGTTTTCTATATGTAAAAAGTTATATAGTTCATCTTAAAAAACGTGTATTTGAAATGTCTTACATAATATTTTTACACTTCCTGAAATAGTACAGTTTCTCTTTACTGCATTACTTCTCTATCGTCAAGCCAAAAAAAAACAAAATGCATACAGCACCTCATTATATTCTTATTGCTTTTACATTTTTACAAAAATATAAAATTATGACTCAAAGAATTATTTGACTCATAAGAATAAATTTATTACTTTATGAGACTCATTTTAGGAGGTATTAGCTACTACTTAGTAATTCTATTTTTTTCTCGTTCTTTCCATTTTTTCTCCTCTTTTAACATATCTTCATAATTCTGTCATCCTTTTGCTCTCTAGAATCAGTGTGGCATTTGTAAATATCAAATAATATGTGTAATAGCTTTACTAAACACCTCAGCTCCAGTTTATTGCAAGAGATTTATAAATCACATTTTCATTAAAAAGAGGAAGAATCAACACCATATGTTGTGCTAAATCCTACGCAGCTGCTGCCACAGCAGCTTAATAATGTGTAAACTGAAAGGCATTCAGCACATTGTGTGATATACAGGCGTGTAACTTCTCTCAAATGTTGTGATTTTTTAATATTAAGATTAAGATCTAAGAAAGCATGGAAAAATAAAATAACTTAGAAGTGTTAACATTTATTTTATGGAAAAGACAGTTCTCTTTGAATCAGAAGCTAAATGAGTGTCTATAACTGAAATTAAAATAGCCAAGTACTCCTGAAATTGAAATAGAAAAGCAGACCCAAAGAGGAATGTTGTGTATTAATGCAACTCCTCTAGTAATCTTAACTTTATTGCAATGTACTTACTGTTTGCCTAAATATCAATCCAGTTGGCATTTTTATTACAATTCTGCAAATGGAAAGAGAGCAAATGAACCATTTACTGCCTTTATTTTCTAAGTATAATCATGTTTTTGTTTTCCATTCAATGATAGTCAACTTTTTTTCCCCTCCAACATAAAATATTCTTGAGTGTTAATGATCAGTTTTGGTAAGAGCTTCACATTGTACCCTATACTCATTTATATTACAATGTACATAATGCCAGAATCAATTATTTATAAACTTTAGTTGAGATGTTAGGAAATAACACCTTATTATAAAACCTTACATATTTTAAATAATGATTATGGGCCAGCCATATATGAGCCATAAACACTACCCTACATATACATCTTAAATTTGTTGGATTTAAAGAAACAATGCTGAAGGAGGAAAATCATTTTTAAAAGCACCATAAAACAAGACTTAGTGATTTTCCTTTTCAATGTGCCCCTTTGCTTGGAAGTTACATGCTACTCTTCAATTCAAAAGAAACGTCTCATGATGATGATGATTAATGTTCTGTACTAATATAAATATAAATTTGTTTATTTCTGCACATATCATGATAAAAACAGAATGCATTAGTATGAAAAAAGTATTATTTCCTTGCCATAGAAATAAAACAGGTAGCTATTTTCCTTCTAGTACAGGACATTTTAAGAATAATCTACACACCAATATTCCTAATGAATATAGACAAAGAACCTTTAAAAAATACTAGCAAAATGAATCCACAACATGTCCAAATAATTATATATGACCAATTGGACTTCATCCAAAGATTGCATTAACAATTTAATATATGAAACCTATCAATGTAACATATTATATTAATAGATTAAAGGACACATACCACATGATCATCTCAATAAACACAGAAAAAGCATTTGAAAAAAATTAATACCCTTTCATAATAAAAGCACAGAAAAGCTAAGAATATAAATGAAATTCCTGAACTTATTAAAGGATACCTATGAATAACTAACAGGTAATATCAAAATTAGTGCCCTAAATTAAGGAAAAATGCATTTAAGGTAGAGTAAAAGAAGAATACAATTCTTCAGAAAGAAATATGAAATAATAATGTAAGACTTATCGGCAGAAAACTGCAAAACATTGAAAAAACTAAAGAAAATGTAATAAATGAATATATAATACAAATTCATGGACATGCCACGTTTTTTTGTTACAAGACAATACTTAAATAGATTTATATATTCAATGAAATCCCTATCAAAAGCTAAGTTTTGTTTTTTTTTTCAGAAATTGACAAGGTGATTTTAAAATTCATATGAAATGGGGGGAACAGAATAAAGGATCTTTTAAAAAGGGGTGGCTATTGGGCCGACCAAGTGGCGCGGTGGTTAAGAGCTGGCTTGGGACGCCAGCAGCCTTGGTTCGGATCCCTCATATGAAGGCCAGTGACACTGCCCTCAACAAAGCGATGGCTATTAATACTGCAGGATTCACGCTGTTTGGTTTCAAAACTTAAACCAAAGCTGGAATAATCTAGACGTTTAGTACTGGCATAAGTTTATCCATATAGATCAGTAAAATAGAACTTAGAGTCCAGAAATAAATTGCATTTAGAGTCAATTTATGTTTGACAAGGCTGCCAAAATAATTCAATAGAGGAAGAATAGTTTTTTTCATAAAAATGTAATGATATAACAGGATAATCACAAGCAATGAATGTAGTTGGACCACTTACTGAATGAAATGAACTCAAAATTGACTACTGGCCTGATTTAGGAAGCTTTTATAAAAATAAAAAACAAACAAACAAACAAACAAAACAAAAAACAAAATAAAACATAGGAGTAAATCTTCATGGTCTTCAATTCACAATGGTTTCTTAGACATGCCACCCAAAACACAAACAACCATAGAAATAATAGAAAAATCTGACTTCATAAAAATGAAAAAGTTTTGCTGCAAAAGACACAATCAACAAATTGAAAATATAATGTGTGATGTCTGCAAATCATATATCTGATAAGAAATGTATAGTCGACTACATAGAGAGGTATTACAACTCAAATATAAAAGATCACCAAACAAAAATGGGCAAAGAATCTCAACTGACACTACTCCAAGATATACAGTAGATAAAAAACATGCAAAGATGCTCACCAACATTAGCCATTATGGAAATGCAAATAAAAATCACAATGGGGTACTACTTAATATCCTGTTGGATGACTAAAATCAAAAGGATAGATCATAACATGTTGATGAGGATGTTGAGATATTGATGGTAGGAATGTGAAATAGTGTGGCTGTTTCTCAAAATGTTTAACATCGAGTACCATAAAACCTAGGAATTCCTTTCCTAGGAATTGAAAACCATGAAGATTTACTCCTATGTTTTATTTATTTATTTATTTATTTTAATAAAAGCTTCTTAAATTAAGCCAATGGTCAATTTTGAGTTCATTTCAGTGTATGGTATTAGGAAGTGGTCCAACGACATTCACTGCATGTGGTTATCCTGTCATATCATTTGTCAATGGCATATACCTATGAATGATAAAAAACATATGTCCACCAAACTTATATTCCCATTTTTGTAGCAGCATAATTTATAATGGTGTAAAAGTAGAAACAATCTAAATGTCCATCAATTGATGAATGGACAAATAAAACATGGTATATCCACACAGGGGAATATTATTCATCAACAAGAAGGAATTCAATACTGATATATGCTACAATATGTAAGAACCTTGAAAAATGTATGCTAGATTTAAAAAGATTTTCACCAATACCACATATTCTATGATCTCATTTGTATAATATAATTAAATAAGTAATCCTCATAAAGGGATATATTAAAATAGTCAAATGAAATCTAAAAAATTCACTTCTAAGTAAAACACACACACACACACACACAAAAAAAAAAAAAAAACATAAAGAAAATAGAAAATACTGTAATTGAATGAAAGTGAAACTACAGTATATCAAAATTTGTTCAGTATAGCTAAAGCAGCCTTATACACTGTAAGTGCTTATATTGGGGAGGAAAAAAAAAAGAAGTATGAAAACAATGACCTAACCTTTTCTCTTAAGATTCTAAGAAACCAAAATTAAACCCAAAGAAAAAAATTAAAAAAGGTAAGCATTGAAATTAATAAAATTAGATAATTTTATCTATAATAATTACATAAAAATAAAAGACAGAAAATGCAATACAACAAAAATCTGTGAACTCAAAATAGGTTTCATTACATTGAATTCTGTAATAGATGACTCATGGAATTCACAACACTGTTGTTTAGTGTTCTTTCATCTCTGATGTTTCACCTTCTTTTAAAGGCCTACCTAATTAAGTGAGCCCCACCAAGTAATCGTCCTTTTGATTAACACACAGTTTATTAGTAAATTAATCCCAGCAGTGATATTCCTTCATTTTCACAGATTGCACCCACACTCAAGGAGAGAAAATTATATAAATCAGCCAGACCAGGGGCCAAGAATGTTGGGGAAATATCTTCCCTACCACAGGATTCAAATACAGCATTCATTACCATGATCCGTTTTTGTAGTTATTTTGTGTGCTATTTCCCTTATATACAGCAATCCTTTCAAATATTCTTTAAGCATTAAAAAATGTGCTGTTTTAGGTGTATACCAATTTTATCAAATATTTTAGTCTCAAAGCCTCCTTCATCATCGCTTCTAGTAGCAACTCGCAAACGTAGTCACTATTCTGATTTCTGCCAATAAAGATTGTTTCCCTCAGGCAATTTTGAAAATCTTTTCTGGAATTTATATCTTTTTTTCTTTTCAATTCCTCCAATATTGACATCCCATTCTCTTCTCACAAAGCATAACAACAATAACAACAACAACAACAAATATATATATATATATATATATATATATATATATATATATATATATATAATTGTTTTAGAGAAACTGAGAATGAGTCTTAAAATTAGGACAGGAGCAATTTCATTTACCAGTAGGGTTACAACTATCTACTTGTCACCATTCCTTATGCTAGTTTTAATTTCACTAAGTGCTTGCAACGTCAAATAAATTCACAAATATTGAGAGCGCAGATAGCATATAGGACATCATTGGTGTTGCTTGTTTTCCTATGTTGGGTGACAATACCTTTTCTGTTAATTCAGAAAATTGAGAGATAAACGTAGTCTCTAACAGCATTTACATTGACAAATTTGACAAGCTTATCTTGTAATAAGTATTATTTGTTTGTGAATTTCCATCTAATTATCACTGAACAAGATTCAGCCTTTATTTCATAATTTCAGATGAGTCAATATATTTACTAAATTTAGTGGTTGTTAATATGTTCACTTGACTCCCATAAATCGAATGTCAATAATAAATATGACAAACAGGCAGATGAAAGGAAGTTCGAGGATAAATATTTGAAAATATGAAGAAGAGTGAGAAGTTGCAAAATAGGGAAAATAAGAAGAAAAATGTCTATACATTGCCTGAAAACTTTAGCTGTGACTGAGAGCGATTAATGTCATGGTAGGTATTTTATGTATTGGTTTAATTTTATGACTACATAAAATAACTTTTTATCTTCTTAAATATCCTGGTGATATGTTGCGCTTATTGAAACCCAACATTTGTTTTACTCTTCCTAAATCCAGGCTTCAAAAATTAGAGTTCTATTAAAAATGTTTTTTGTTTTGTTTTGTTTTGTTGATGGTTATTTAGAAGGCTTCATAACAAAACTGTATGTTAGTATGAAAATTTTACTATATGAAGATATTTGAATTTACTGCAGTGCACAAAGTTATATACTTCCTGTTATGCTCTAAGATTTATAGTTTATAGTTTTTAATTTATGTTTTCATGATATTTATAATTTTTTATAAATATGATTTTCATGGTTCATTTTTCCTTTTCTGTTGATTCATTTTATAATTTTTCATTATTCTCATCATAAATTTTATTTTGTTTTTAAGATTCTCTGACTATGTCATTATTGCAAATTTTCGTTTAGGCCTTGTAGTCTATTTGGCCATCCAAACTAGAGTTTCTCAAAAGACTAAATGAAGCCTCTATTTTTAAGTACATCAATGTTCAAACTTTTAACTGTTTCCCTCACACCATCATGGAAGTTATTATAAAGAGCAATGTCCAATAAATCTCATGCAAATATATCTCTGTCTCAGACCTGATTTTCAGAGCACCTCAATCTAACCGAGCTTCTAATCCATCCACTTGTTTCCTTTCCTATCCAACCACCACAGCTTGTGCTATTTATGATAATCATTAATAATCACTGATAATCATTAAGAAAAAAATAAACATAAAAAAGGATATGGAGATCCTGTCTTTGTGTCTCCAACAGCTGATAGATGAACCACTAGGAGCCAACAGAAGGCAGAAGAGTCAGTGAGAGCCCACCCCTTGTAATTCCTATACTTGATTATCTAGGAGGTTTCTAATTGGCTAATTTTTGGAAATTTTAGGCAACAAGGCAAAATTGTGCAAGAAATAATACTACATCATGCCGATGTTTCAAGCAAAACAGAACAAAAACAAAAAAAAACAAAAAACAAAAGCTAGCAAACAAAAGAATGGTTAAACAAAAATTGGAATAGACAATACATTCAGAAATTTAAAGCATCAAAAATTTAAAGAGGTTTACATATACTTTTGTCATTTTGAAGCAGAGTAGAAGTCTACAAAGTATTATATTTAAACTAAGAATTTCTGCAGAATTTTCCTTCATACCACTCCCTCTGAATTATATTTTGCATCTGGTCCCCACAGAAATCCTACAATTTATATCATTTTATCACAATTGGTTCTTAAAACCTCCCTATTATATCTAATTGATTTATAAATATGGAAATATATTTTTACACAGATGTCATTATGTTAAAATGTATGTCACTGTATTTAATTGATTGTAGTGAAATCGACCATTCACCCTCCCATGGAAGTTCCCTTAAGAAATGTCCTTTAAATTTTAGGTTACTCTGCATCACACAATGATCAAGACTGTAAAAAGAGAATGTCAAAGTCTTGGAATATTTAAGCATAAGAAATCTGGAATCTGTAAAAAAATTCTGAGGTAGGCTTTAGAGTAAAATATATGATCTGAACTAGTTGTGCATCTCAGAAAGAGGTGCCCATGTGAGGAATAAAATGGGGGAAAGGCACAGTTGCAATATGAATACTGTGTGTGTGTGTGTGTGTGTGTGTGTGTGTGTGCGCGCGCGCGCGCGCGCACGCATGCAAACACCCACGCACAGAGGGAGGTAAAAAGGGTAGAAGTACTAACAATGGCCTAACTAGAGGTATTGGTTCACATACTTCAATAAAAAAGAGAATGACCCTAAAAACCTCATGCTGCCAGCTACAGAAAAGATGCCTAAGGAATTTAGTTCAATGACAAGGGTGCTACAAAATTATGGTGTTTTCTAAAATGAATTAAAGCAGGCCTGGAGACTTAGAATAGAGAAATAGAGCCAACTGAGGATACTGGGAGTGAGTGAACATTGCTGAAGTAATCAAAGCCTTCAAGTCTGCAGGGAGGGCAGACTGGACATGACATGCAGACGTAAGATGCATGTCTAGGGGAAGAAAGAGGAGCAGGAACAATGGAAAGAGATTTTATAATAATTACATTTGTGTGCTTAGGAGAAAAATAAAATGTAAATATTTTGAACTAGCTTTGAACACATAACTAGAGAAGCAAAAGAAGCACTGGTGGTAAATATGAGGGCTGTTACCTCAAAGGTGCTAGTTGAAGTCATAAAAGTAGATAAACAATTTGGGAGAAGAATTCAGTGAAAAGAATGGAGCCCTGAGCCTAGACCATTCTTTGAACAATATTCTCCAAGAAAAAGTCACACACTCAACAAAAACTTGCTTACTAGTTAGAAACCTGTGCCATAGCACACTGCCCCTAGAGTCTGCACTAAAGAAAATAAATGGTTTGAACACTTTTACTACTTGCCCGCCATCTGTTATTAATTGCACTGACTGAGTGAGTGACTATTTGTGCAGCCGCTATAAAGCGAAGGAAATTTCAGGAATAAAAAATATATGGCATTCATTGAATCAAAAGTAGGCGATAAAATGAAATACATAGAAAGGTATTCATTTTAAATTGCACTTAACTTGTTGGGTTGAAAATATTTTTCATACTTGCAGCAAAATTCATTCAACTATATTTATAATACAAGAGAACAAAACTAGAGGGACATAATTCAAAACTTGCAGAGTCTGGAAACTTTCTATTTGATAAATTTCTGGAAGTTGATGATTAAAGATACCTGTCAGAATCTAGAAATGATGATATTTTTACTTTATGTTTGTTCTAGTATAATACATCGTATTGGTGCCTTTTTAAGTGAAATATTTAGAGGATTTACTAATTATTTAAAAACTATTTAATGGCCGCCAACTATTAAAACTATAATAATGGCTAATTCAGGTCATGTAATCTATTAACAGACTTAGCTTTGCTGGTTAAATCATATAGGAGATAAATAAGGAAACCAACAAATTTAATCAATTTGTTGTTCCTGAAAGAAATATATCAGAAACTGATCTTGATATTAATGCAAACATGAATATTACCATATCATTGTATAAAGACTTTCAAAACATGCTTATAATTGCACATGAAAATTCACTCTACTTCAAATAGGCAAATAGTACAATGGTAAGAATCATTTACATAATAGACAAATGTAAATTTAATCTGGTGGAGAGAAGCTCCCTGCTGTCTTGATTATATTACGCTTTCCTGCTGCTACACAAGTTCACACAAAAGTGAAAAAAAAAACAACAACACTGTGCAGTTATGAGTCTGAAGCAAAGAAACCGGCAGTGTGATGTTCCATTGATTTCTTCACCCCTAAAATCTCAGCTCATGAATTATCCTTGCTACAGATATTTGACACACAAAATCATCTGCTTGCAAGATAAACTATAGAGAATGACATATATGAGAACCCAGCTCTAACTGCTAACTTTAAAGAATTTGAGATAAAGGAAATTACATTTTATTGTGGTTGCTCATGATTGTTTGTTCAATGAATTGTCACAGAATCCAATTTCCACATTATCCATTTTCTGTATAACAAATTGATTCTTTTGTTTCATTTATGGTGAAGTGATATTTCTACAGCCTTCTTAACTCATTATGAAAAGTATTTCCTAAATCACCATTCTTACAGAGGATGGAGCTTAACTGTTTACATAATGATACTTGTTCAGTTTTAATTAGTGACTTTGCAATGAGTTGACACGAAGAAATATATTTCTAGTGATATTTACTTCATGACACAATTGTGTCTCACATAAATAAAATGGAAAATAATCTTAATAAAAGTTGGGAAATAAATACAAAAATAAATACAAATACAATATAACATTCACTACCTAAAGAAACTCAGTCTTACTAGCATAGTGGTCATGGGCCATGTCTACCTACTCTGAATTCCTTCGACTTTCATTTATAAGAATTTTGATCTTGGACAAGTTTCTTAATCTTTTGGTGACTAAAACTCCTCACCAAAAACAGAGGGAATGATCTTTCTTACCGCATTTATTGTAGTGATAAAAGATAACCACACAAAGCACTTCAACAATAAGTAGATCAGATGAAGTATCCATTAATGATGACAATTATTATCATGTTTATATTACCACAAGTATTAGGTATCATTGTTGTTGGTTTTATTATGTATTAATTTCCATGGGAATTCTATTCTTACTCAGAAATTGTGTTGCCAGATAACCTGAAATCACCAAAATTGAGGCTTAATTGTTTGCAGCTGCTGACATCCTACACTAATGTTGAAAAATGTCTTTTTCATTACTCTTCCAATTGTCAACAACAACTTCAATTGAATGCAGTAAATGATTACTTAAGATTTGGGCATAGGAGAGAAATAATAACCAAACACAAAACAACAAATGACCTAACTATGGAATCTCTTTCATAATTATTATCCTCAATTGACCCACAGAACCCTATTATCAACTTGTAGCCCATCACAGCTCTTTTGCTTCCATATCTTTCTTTCTTATCCGAAGGTACCCCAAATTCTAAACTCCCCAAAAGACTAGAGAACAAATAAAAATCCCTTTACATGAAAGGCAATTTAATCTTTATTATTTCCATTCAGACCATTTGGCATTTTTTGTTTTTTTTTAAACAAACAAACAAATCAAACCAACAAACTAAAGACTATCTATATCTATATCTATATCTACATCTACATCTATATCTATCTGTCTGTCTGTCTGTCTATCTACCTACCTACCTATCTAATGGGCTATCAGGCAGTACACTTTATTGGGAAAGGACGCAGCTCGGGAGCTGCGTGCAGGGAGGTGGACACAGCTACCTTTACAGTGGCTCCCACCTCCTTTGTCTTTGTATCTCCTCCTCGAGGTGTTTATCCTGCTCCAAAAACATTTTTTACTCCTATGATAAATTCTATAAATTGTGTAAGACTTATTCATATCATCATAATAAAGTTTCCTTTAATCAAATAAATTTCAAGTATTCTTTGCATAATTCACCCTCCATCAGATATAGAACTTTGTAAATTTGAATTTTCATAATCATGTACTTTGTTAGCAGCAACTGGTTTCATTGAGATATATCCAGTTCATGACGGGCATCTCAGGCTTCATAACTGGTTGCCTGCATTCAAGCACTTCATCTCTACTAAGGCGTGATAGCAAAAGAAGTAATTTCGCAAAAGGAAAATCATATCTGGAAACTGTCTTTGCTTTGCTTCACTCTACCAAAGCTCAGTTCTGTGAATCATTTTTCCCAGACTGAAAAATGTTCCATACAACCATCCTGTCTCCTGCAGACACTCAAAGCAAAATTGTATCTGCTGGGGGATATATGATCCAAGGAGCAGAGCACCTTTCTTTGGAGAATGACTTTTTCTAGAGGGGATGTTCTTGGTTCCAATTACAGTGGCAGCTTGTCAGGGTTCCCAGGAAATGGGCAAGAGTTACACGGCCAAATGAGATATATATGGTATCCCAATCTAAAGAGTTGCATGGAATGATATAACTTTTCATAATAGTAGGAGAGGCCAGAGATAGCCACTTGTCCTTCAACTTGGAAAGGATATTTCAGCATGCCCCATCAGGTGGACTCCCTAGAAATTTCACCACTGTCAGATCCCTGAATTTTAGGGGTGCATTTGCTAAGCTCTGGCATGCATATATCTTACCCAAAATCCCTAGAGTAACTGATGCTTCCTGTTCACCTGATTCAAATCATTATATCATAAATGTAATGAGTAAACATGACATCTTTTTGAATTGAAGGTGTTTCGGGTCATTACAGATTAGACTGTGACAGAAAGCTTAACCGCTGATAGAACCCTGTGCTAGAACAGTACAAATATATTTATGGCCCTGTCTGCTGAATGCAAACTACTTCTTATATTTTTTGTTAACAAATATAGATACAAAGAGCATTTTTCACATCTTTCCCTGCCTATATGTTGCCAGATAATATGATCTGCTCCAGGAATGAAACTAGATCAGCAGCATAACTGGAGTCATTGCATGATTATATTTTCAATACTTCAGTTTCATAATTGTCATCCATAGCTGTCCTCTGCACAGGGACACAGCTAAGTTGCATTAGCTGTGGGAGGAATCCACACCCACATTTCTTTCTTGTCATTCAGCAAAGTTTTATTGAGTATCTAATATGTTCAAGGGAGGATGGGCTAGCCCTAAAATGAAACTTTATTCTTTGTGGAATATTCCCATGACAGCACTGTTCCGATAGATTTTTTTAAATTTTTTTTTTCTTGAGATATAATTGACATAACATTATATTTGTTTCAGATGCAGTACATGATTTGATATTTGTATATATTGCAGAATGATCACCACAATAAATCTAGTTAACACCACATGTAATTATATATTTTTGTTATGCTATGAGAACTTTAAAGATCTACTCTCTTAGTAAATTCCAAATATACAATGCAGTATTGTTAACTATAGTCTGTACATTACATCCCAGGGACTTATTTATCTTATAACAGGAAGTTTGTACCTTTTTACCACCAGCATTTTCTAAGTGCTTGATGGTGGCATTAATCTGAACCTCATCCTCCACTCCTTTGCCCCCAGTCAACACCCCCACCCCCTACCACACTGAAAGACACACACACTCAGCATTTGACCTTGATTAGGGAAAGAGGGCCAATTAGCGATGGAACAACTCTAAATGTCGCATCTATACTCTGTAATCTGTAGATCTTCTGGATCAGGGGTCAGCAAACTTTTGAGACAGAAGAGCCAATTCTGTCCCTCACAATGATTTAAAAATTATTTGAGAGCCATAAAAGAAATGAAATCACCATTTCGTGAATAATATCCTTTAAATATTTTATAAAGAAAACTATGATAGTTTTATTTTCATTTTCAATTTTACTTCAGAGCCACATGTACGTATCCAAAGAGCTGCATGTGGCTCGCGAGCCGCAGTTTGCTGA
This sequence comes from Aselliscus stoliczkanus, assembly GCA_033961575.1. NCBI lineage: Eukaryota > Metazoa > Chordata > Mammalia > Chiroptera > Hipposideridae > Aselliscus > Aselliscus stoliczkanus. Next base: position 94,861,900 of record CM066728.1, on the reverse strand, counting down.
CCCATTCTAGATCAACATTGGACTTTTATTAATCAGAATAAATTTTACTAGAAATAATATTTCTTTGTTTTAATAAATGATGTTCAAGATATGTTGATGTTGGGGCCGGCCGAGTGGTGCGGTGGTTAAGCGCTGGCTTGGGAAGCCAGCGGCTCTGGTTCGGTCCCACATATGAGGACCAATGACACTGCCCTCAAAAAAACAAACAAACAAACAAAAGATGTGTTGATGTCTTAGAAATATTATACAAGCATCTCTGCCTTTGAATATGTAGAAGGACCCAATACAATACCCACTTCTGAGTGATGTTGTTGGCCTAGGGCTTAGATTCAAATGATTTTGCCACCTAAATCTCTCCAGAAGTTAAGTGAATCTAGCCCTAATTTTTTTTTGTGTGTGTGTGTGTGCCAGAAATAATACCCTGCATGAATTGTGTAAAGGTGGTTTAATAATGGAAAGTGAGGAGCTTATTGAATCTCCAAGAGCAGATTGTATGAGTTTTTGTGTTTTCTTACTAATAAATATGTATTTAGGTGGTGGAATTTTTCCTATTACTTGCTTTAATTTCAGCATCCACATGGTAATGTCATCAAAATGTCTTCTTGCAATATTTCCTTTATCTTTGGGTAAAGAAGGAAGTCACCAAGTGCCAGTACAGGAGAGTATAGAGCGTGTTCCAATACAGTTATTTGTTTACTGGCTAAAAACTCCCTCACAAACAGTGCTGTGTGAGCTGGTGCATTGTCTTGATGCAAGAGCCACGAATTGCGGTGAAAACCTCAGGTCGTCTAACTTTTTTCAGGCAGAATTTTCAGCACTTCCAAATAGTCAACTTGGTTAGCTTTATGTCCCGCTGGTATAAATTCATAATTAATAATCCCTCTGATATCTAAAAAGGTTAGCGACAGTTGCAACAAGTTCACAAACTTAATTGTCTGATCTTGTATGTTCTGTTTTACCCCTTTCTTAGCATTTATACCAGTGTAAAATAATTCTGTTTATTTTTGCACATGGTGTTCACAGCTTGTTTCCATTGGCCACATAATAGAAAAATTCAAAAATGCTTTTGAATTCCAGCTATTTCACTTCATGTTTGTATAACTTTTATTCAAAATAGAATATGTATTTTAAAATTAGATAGCAAAAATTAGTTTATAATTAAAGCAGTAATCCCTTAGTTCACTATTCCCTGCAAGTAGCCCAATTTCCAAGAGGCAAATGCTTTTAATAGTTTCTGTTTTTTACTTCTTTTAGTGGTTATTTAAATAATGTTCTGTATTTTTGAAAAATGAAAACTTGATAGAACTAAAGTGAACCATGTGATTTTTGAACAAACTTAATGGGGAGGTTAACTAAATTTTTAAAATATGAAGGGGAAGGAAAATATTATATTAGGCACTTTATTATATATCTTTTCCTTACCAACTCAATATAAAATTTATTTATAATTCTTTTTTTTTCCCAAAGTAATAAAAGAAAATTTAATATCATGTAGCAAATGTTTAAGCAGGAGATGAAATATTATCAGACTTTATCTCTAATATCCAGGTAAATCATGTTATGTGTCAAGAAAAGTAGCTCTTAGGTGGAGATAAATTGAATTTAAAGAGATAAATCCAATTAACAAAGGATTCTTGTAACAGACTGAAATGTCAAAACTTAAGTGATTCATTAAAGAGACTAGTTTTGAAACTATAACAAAATCATCTTCTTCTAAAGTGTTTAGTTTCTTGAAATTTCACTCTAGCAGCTAACTTAATACTTAATTGATAATTAACACTAAAGGAATGACACCATATATTTATTTTTTTTAAATGTTATGAAACAAATGATACATTATTATGAAAATAGCATATTAATGTCAAATGGTTTTCACTACAGTATTGATAAAATTTAACTTAAGAGTAGGTATATTCATAGCAACTACAATATGTTTCTGTTCTTTATTTTATTTGGAAAGACCATTTCATTGTTTATTTTTTGTTACAAATTTGGGAGAGAGAGAGAGAGAGAGATTTGAAGGGCTGGCACATAAAAGCTGCAGGATGATGTCTATCACCAAGTTGACACATGTTTGTACCATGTTCATGTCGCTTTTATATACTTGATGACATACAACTAATGAATAATAGTTAAGGTAAATATAAATGTGTAATAAAAGTAACATATTTAAAGATTTGACTTGTTCTCAATATTCTTAAAGATAACTGAGATAGATGTAAAACAATTGGAGGGAAAATTGACACTGAAAATAAAATTTTAAAAATAAATACCCTTAAGGGCCGGCCGAGTGGCGCGGTGGTTAATGCTGGCTTGGGAAGCCAGCGGTCCCGGTTCGGTCCCACATATGAGGGCCAGTGACACTGCCCTCAAAAAAACAAAAACAAAAACAAAAACAAAAACAAAATCCCCTTAAGAAACTAATATGATTAAATCAATGCAGTATTTCTTTGCAAAAGCCCAGACACGAATACATATTTAAGTAATTAATGATGTTCCTAACTTGCAGTACAAATTATAGATGATTCAGTATATATATATATATATATATATATATATATATATATATATATATATGGCTGCATTCACTTGTTTTATGTTTAATGTTTATAATTAAAACTTAAGGGAACTATTTCTTAATTTAATTTCTTTTTTATTCCTGGAAATAAAAAACATAAATAAAGTAAAATCAGTGAATGTGTTATTACTAAGGGCTAATAGTATACAGTGCTTTATATTTCCATCAGACCTAGATATTTTTCTTAATTCCAAAGAAACCTATTTTGTTTTGCATTAAAAGTTAAATGTTTATCTCATGCTCAGGTTAAAAAATATATACATAAAAACATGGAATATAGGATATATGTTAGTAGTTCACCATAATTTTAAGTAAATAATGTATTTTCTTTGATATTAACATAATGTTATTATTATTACTTTGCTGTTATTAATTTACTTTTTTGCTATCAATATCTTTGTAAAATCTTTAACTTGCCAGAGAAGACTTTGTTAAAGTTGATACTTAGGTAGTTAGCACAATTTCAGTGTTATTGAATAGTAAAAAAAAAAAAAAATTGTAATTCTTTCCATTTGATTTTTTTCTTAATATCTTTATTGCGTTACTCAAAATAACACAGCATTTCTCCTTTTCCCATTCAATATTTATTATCATTAGACTATGCTTTCCCATTAGTGGATGTACTAGACAGTAAATTCTCTGTATCTCAGAATCACACCTAATGAGGTTAAATCAAGTGCACCAAGAAGAACATGGATTGATAAGTTTCATTACCTTATCTCTCTATGATTCAGAGTCCTGTCTCTTGAATAATGTAGGTTGCACCCATACATAAGATCCTTCTCAGTAAAGGTGACTTTCTTTCTTTTGCTACATATAAAGTATAATTTATTCCTTCTATGAAAATTAAAACACTCATTTAAATTATAACAACATCTTCCATTTGTACTTCAAGAGGAATTTTAATATCGTTCATGGTAGGTGATCACAATAAATGAGACAGGAACTACAGAACTCAAATTTGAAAATATATGTCTCATCTAATCTGTGACTTTTGACTTTAAATCAAGTTTTTTGCTCAGCAGGGTGCGATACAATTCACAGATTAAGTATATATATATATATATATATATATATATATATATATATATATAAAACCATATTTTAGAAGTCCACAATGATTGTGGAGAAAAGTACCAGTAATGTTTTCTTATTCCCATAAAATTCAGCTTCCAGAGACATAACATAAATTTATTGAAGTCTTACTTCTATTTCTTAGAAAACATGTAATCCTAAACATGACTTTTGACCTCTGTGAGCTTCTTTCCCTATTTTAAAAGTTACTAAGTCTAATAATCATCCTTTGGGTTTCTTTGAGATTGGATAAAGGTTGAGAAAAATGAAATTCAGAGAACAATATGTCTAAAAGGATATGGTAGGTAGCCATAATATGCTGGCAGATTCTCATTATGGGGAAGAGTCTCTTTGATGAAGCCTGTAACTTTGTAGAAATACAGATCCATTAATAAGGTAGTGTTATATTAGCCAAAGCATCTCTAATGACTAATTAAAAGACATATTTTGCAACCATGTCCACCATATGCTATTTTAATTTCCATATCAAAGTTTGCTTGTTTATTTCTTTGTAATTATAATATTTTTATTATAAAAAAAAACCTTACAATGGACTAAAGTTCTTTGAGATGACTCTATTAATGACAGATACTCTCAAATTGAGAAACAGAAATGTGTGAAATTACAGGCTATGTCTGAACAGACAAGCTGTTTTCTGATAATGAAGGTGACTTGTTTTTAACAGTGTATTTTTATTTGAACATAGCTTTGAAATTGCATAACACAAAGTTATAGATTATCTGGCCATTCTTTAATATTCAAATATCTTTGTTGAAATACTCTTTTGATTGTGTGCTGGTGATTACTGTTGACATATGTAAGTCCACCATTCTGCCAGCATTTATATATAACAATGTTCTCTAAGAGAATACACATGACACAATTTCTACTGTATAGTATACCTTCAAATAGATTAATAACAACAAGTTGTGCTGTTTATTTTCTGTCTAATGGTTAGGGAAAATAATAAGGATTTATTTTACTGATCACAGAGAAGGTGAGCTATTTCCTCTTTTTGAATATTACATTCCTTAGGGAAAAAAAAATTGTTGATTAAAAGCAGTTACCTGAGACACGTTTCTCACATATGTGGGTATTTCCTTTTTTAAAACCAAGGGGCTGGGCCAGCCGAGTGGCACGGTGGTTAAGGGCTGGTTTGGGAAGCTAGCAGCTCCGGTTCGGGTCCCACATATGAGGGCCAGTGACACTGCCCTCAAAAAAAAATAAAAATAAATAAAAAAAATAAAATAAAATCAATGGCAGGAAAAACTGCTAGTACTTAAAACCAAGGGGCAAAATACATATATAAAGCTAATGAAGTGAACTAAATCTATAAGCACAGCATGATCATGTTTACGTGTGTATCCTCCCATGTAATAACCACCCAGAACAAGATATATAATAGAACAATTTTAGCACTTATGAAATTACTTTCTTACTGTTTGTCAGTCTGAACTAGCCACTGGAGATGACTATTATTCTGAATTCTCTCATCATCAGTTAGATTTGACTATCCTGGAATTTCCCATCAATGGAATCATACAGTATACACTATTTTTGTCTTGAGCTGATGGCACTGAATATTATATCTGTGAGGTTTATTCATGATGTATATATTAGAATTGTATTCTTTTGTACTATGTAGCATTCAATATAAAATTCACCACAACTTATTCATTATCTACTGTTAAGCATATGGGTTTTTCACAAATTGTTACAAATACTTCTGTTATATATGTTCTTGTCTTTGTGTGGACTCACTTCTCTTGTGTATACAATTAAGGTTGGATCTAAAGGAAATGGCCAGTATCCCAAAGTGGTTTATAATTTTACACCCATACCAGCCGGGTATGAATTCAGTTGCTTCTCCTATCCCATACATTTGATATTTTCATACTTAGTTAATTGCAGTTATTCTAGTAACTGTGTAACAATATTTATTTGTATTTTTCATTTGCATTTCTCTCATGAATAGTGATGTTGACTACTATTTAAAATAGTTATTAGCCATTAAAATATCCTTCATCTTAAAATTATTTTCAAGGAATATTTCTCATTATTTTAATTTTTTCTTATTAATCTGTATACCACCTTTATATGTTCTGAATATGAGTTCATATATACAGAGCACTTTCTTCATGACGCCTTATGATGGACAGAAAATCTTAAATATTATGAAAGCCAATTTTTAAGTTTAATTTCATTTTGTGATTAGTTCTTCAGTGTTTTGAATAATGAAAAGTTGTTGTTCTGAGTCATTTCAGTTTGGGGTGATTTTTTGTGCTGCAGTACATAAAGCAAATAATCACAATTTTACATAAATTCTTTCTGATAACAGCAGATGGCAAATGATTTAGTTTATCTTATGAAGCAGTATTTATCATAAAGAGAAAACCAAAAATGATAAATATGAAAACACCTATAAATATAGATGATGACATCTTGAGTGAAATACTAAGTTAAATTCAATGAATACTTAAGTTGACATCTATGACTAAAAAACTAAGCAGCCTAGAAGAAAGCTTGATATTACATAAAGTGAAAAAACTAAATTCCTCCTTCTAATTTTAAAAGGTGCAAAGCACACAAACACACATGCACATAATGAACAACAAAATGACAAATCGTGTAAAATAGTATCATTCTTACATTCCTATTCACCTTCACCATTCTACGTAGATTACTGCTGCATGACTCTCCAAGTTCATTACTATCTTTTTGTCAATTTCTTTATAATGTACTGTAATGGACTGAATTGTGCTCCCTCAAATCTTATATGTTGAATCTCTAATTCCCCGTACCTCAGAATGTATTTGGAGATAGGGTCTTTAATGAGGTAATTAAGGTTACAAAAGGTCATAAGGCTGGGGTACAGTCTAACAGGATGGTGCCCTTATGAGAAGAAAGAACCCCCATGGGTACACACACACAAAGGGAAGGCAATGTGCGAACACAGCAAGAAGGTAGCTGTCTTTAAGTTAAGGAGAGAGACCAAGCCAGCACCTGGATTGTGGACTTCCAGTCTTCTGCACTGTGAGAAATAAATGTCTATTGTTTTAGTCATCCAATCTGTGGTATTTTTTTTTCTGGCAAATGTAGAGAAGCAAATGTAGAGAAGCAAATGTAGAGAAGCAAAGATTTTTCCTATTATCCTCCTAGGTTCAATAGCTGTGTCTAGGAAAGAAACTGACTACAGGCATATTAACAGGATAAAAGGTATACACACTTATTAATTTTTAATATGCACACAGAGGCATCACTGGAAAAAAATGAATATTCCCCAAAAGATGGAGATATTTGAGAGCTTATATACCATGATGATAAGGGCAGGATAGAGGAGCCATAGACAGTTAATAAGAGAGAAATCATTTTTAGGAAAGATGAAGGGGCCTTGAGAAGAATACTTGTGAGATATGATATTGGGTGACAAAGTTTGTTTGGACGTGGTGACTACTTGTGATAAGAGTCAATCTTCCTTGGTTACTGAAACCCCTGGACAGGTGTTGTATGACTATCTGGTCGCTGGAGGATCTGTCTTCATGCAGATAATGGGGGTTCAGAGAAAGTCTTTTCTTGCATTTGATGGTTTTCAAGTATTTTCTGCTTAAAATAATCACTATACCAGACAGGCATATTTGGGGGTGGCCTATACTGAACTCCTTCACAGACTAATATATGTACCTTGTCACATGTATTTGTCCATCACTTATTTCTAAAATTTCTTTTAAAATCATATATTATTTTTTTCTTAAAAGACTTTGCTGAATCTAGTCTCTCAGCACTATTAGTATTAATCTTGCCTTCCTGTTTCATTTATATGTAATACTTTCTTATTTTACTTGCAAGAATTATTACTGGGTATAAAAATATATGTGTTCCTACTTCCCTGCCTCCAAACACAGGTGAGCCTGAGTTATCAGCAGCTTGAAGGAAAAAATTACTCTTATCACAGTTAAATTAGGTCTAAAAATTTATAATCTGGCTCTCATTAAATGTATATGAATGTTATGGTGATGTAAGTGCTGTTTTTAAGGTAGGCAGAGTCACCTACAAATAAAAACCTGCCATTTTAATGATCACACTATGTCTTAGGTTTATCATTACTTTTAAAATGAAATCAGAATCTAATTTTGTAAAATCAAAACTTAAAATATCAAACATTTACTATAACCACTGTCGAAATACTATAGACAGAAAAACAAGCATGCTGTATGTCTTTTGAAACAACTTAAAAATATTTCCATTGATGACTGATGCTCAAGAGGCTCACTCTAAGATCAAACGTAACAGTTATATTTCATTTTTTAACTGTAAGTACAAACACACACTTTAGTTCACTTTGTGTTACAGGGATGTGATATGTCATGGGGGATTATTAGTGATTTGGAGTGATATTAGGTCGACATAAAATAGATGTTTTACTTCAGAAGAATGGCATGGCAAAATTGAAATATTTGTCTGTCAAAGCTTGCCAGGTGTTCTATTTCAAAATGACAAAATCACCTGGGTTCTTGTATATTTTTATGAGCAATATAAATTTTACAGGCCAGTTCAAAATTCCCCTCAATGCCCAGTCTATTCATTTCTTACATAATCTACATGTGAGAACAAAAAGAACAAAATGTTACTAGGGCTTCATAAAATATCATAGGCTAAGTGACATGTACCATGGTACTTTCAACATTTAAAAATAAATTGACTTCTTGATAAGATTGCACAGTTACAGTGGAGCAATAGACAGAAAAAAGATTGCACTGCTGCCCTTCACCACGACTGGATATTACTGTAAGAAAAAGAACATGTAGAAAAAGTTTACTACTCATTTCAAGTTTGTGTGTGGATAAGGATCATGGCTGAACCTGGGAAAGATGCAGATTAATGTGCCTGTTTGAAACTAGGTGATCCTGGATCACCAGAAGAGCCAGAAGAAATTTTCTGATGTGATCAAATGAATTATAGTTGGAGATAGAAAGTCTGAGGTCAGAGCAAATGAGGCATCACAAAGGATGCATAAGAGAACAAGGGATGATCAAGGTTAGTTAAGGTGGAGGTCTCTCTCTCTCTCTCTCTCTCTCTCTCTCTCTCTCTCTCACACACACACACATACACAAACACACACACACGCACACACACACACACTCTATACATAGAAAGCTCAGTAAAGAAGAAGAGTGGGATTTAGAATAACGCAAAGGTGTGGAGTACTGTTTTATTAATTACACATCAAATACAAATGAGTATTTGAATAAAGTGAACAATTATAAAAAACTAAGCCTCATGGACATTTATAATTACTTTTTTCTGCTAGTAATTTCATAAGGAAGTTAATTAAAATATGTTTTTATAACACACACGCACACACACACACATCACACAGGGCAACAAAACAAAAATGATTAAAAAGTGATCTGCAAAACGGCCCCATAGCTAACAAGAATTATTGAAGAGAGCTACATTATGCTAATATAACAATCAAAACTTCAAGTAGTTTACAGGACAAATGTGTTTGTCACAGATCCTATATGTCCATTTTGCAATAGAAAATGGGGAGGGTCCATCTCAATACTTACTTTTATAATTTCAGAAACAAGGAAAAGGATGTTATAAACCAATCACTATTTCTTAAACCCTCAGTCTATAAAAAGATAATATGGCATTTCCATAAGATACAGCATGTCACATAGCTATGTATAAGTTCAACAGGGAAACGCTGTATAATATACTCCTGCACGGACTGGCACCAAGGAGAGGGTAACAAATGGGGGTTCTAATATATTTTACAATACTAGAAGTGTAGCAAGATGGTGAATACATGTTATTTGCTTACAGATTTAGAAGCCAAAATCAGTTGTAAAAATTAGAAATAACATAGTATAATATGTAGTCTAAATAAGGATACAATAACTTATTATTATTTTATAAATAATACAATTATTAACTACATTTATTATTATTAACTATCATAATCTGTCAGTCACCTTTTTTGAGGGAAAAAACAAACAAGCAGACTTCATTTTAATCTAACAACAGTGTAAATCCAAGTCTCCCACCCCCCGGCCCCCAGGCACAATCTTTGAAGCTTATTGGCCACATTTTGAGATTGGTGGAATGAAGAATGTATGTTACTTATGTATTATCCCTAAGATAGAGTAGACTAAGAAATAATCTGAATTTTAGATAACAATAAAACTAAACTTGTTAATATGTAGTAGGCCGAACTTACATATGGCCCCCAAGGTTGCCACTCCCTGGTGTGTATCTCTTTTTTTTTTTTTTTTTTAAGATTTTATTGGGGAATTGGGGGAGGGGAACAGCATTGGGGAATCAGGGAAGGGGAACAGACAAGTTGCTGTCCTTTTGTTCTTTAGTCTAGTTGTGGAGGACGTTGCTTCACTGGCTCATGTTGGTATCATCATTGCGCTCTTCTTGGGTGACGCAGATCAGTCCCCGGCCTCTGGACAGCCACTCACAGTGGCTCTTGGCAGCTCACACTGACTGCCAGCCACTCAAGCTGGCTGCCGGCCACTCACTGTGGCCTATGGCAGCCCACTGCAGCAGGGGTTGCAACTATGCCGTCCCAGGGACTCACAGCAGCCCAGCTCCAGGTGGAACTGTTGTTCACCATTTTAGCTGTAGAGGGCAGTATAACTGGCCCACATTTGTGGAATCTGAAGAGGGGCCCTGCTGATCAGAGCTGGTGTTCCAAGCCAGTTCTTAACCAATGTGCCACTCCACCAGACCTGTATCTCTTTTTTATATTCCCTTTGAATGTGGATAGAATCTATGAATATGATGGATGTATTGCCCATGATTGAATTATGTTATGTGACAAAGGTAAAGGGATGTTTGCAAATTTAAAGTGTCTAATATGTTGATTTTGATTTGATCAAAAGGGAAATTATCCTGGATGGCAATTACCTAATCAGATGACTCCTTTAAAGATAGTGAAAGGGAAGAGATTTGAACAGTATAAAATTAATACCAAATATTACCTTTTGGTCAATAAATATTGACCATAATGATAAGATCCAGTCATGAGGATGATTTAAAGAACTTAGAATGTCTTTGTGGGCACTTATTTTCACACTTCTATCAGTAGGAAAAGTGATTAGAAGTGATACTGAAAAAGATACCTTATTTCATTATATAAGAAGACAATACAGAATAAATAGTTGCAAATAAAAAATTATGTGTGCCTCAGAGTAAATACTAAAAGCAAATAATTATATAACACATATAATATGGCAGACACAGCTCCAAAAATCTTTACGTATATTAATTCATTAGAGACCATGTATTAAATGACATAAAAATGGAAGCAATAGAATTATTAAAAATATATTTGAACAATGAACTAGCTTGAAGTAGTGAGTTTTTATTAGATGCCTTTCATCAGACTGTGAAAACTACTTTTAATTTCTAGAGAAAAGAATTTTATAATGAATAGCTGTCAGAGTTTTGCCAAATGCATTTTTTAAAATCTTTTGTGGTAATAATATGTCGTGTATACTTCATATTATTAACATGAAAAAATATTGAGTTGTCGGAAAATTCATGATGTATTTTTTGTTTTTCATTGCAAAAATGCATCATGACTTTTCCGACAACCCAATATACTAACAAGTTTGAAGGTTGAGCTAACTTTACATTCAGAGGATAAGCCTTACTTGTTCCAACATGCATTATTTTTTTAACTTTATTATTATTATTATTAGTTACAATATACAAAACAATGCAATTTTTTTTTCACCCTTACAAAATGACTCCGCCCTCTCCCCTCCGCTGCCCCCCCACACCCGATATCATACATATCTATTACAATTCCATTGTAATGCATTATTTTTAAAAATATATATTTTTAAATACACTTTGCTAAGATGGTAAAAAATTCTGTTGAGGATTTATAAGAGATATCATTCTACAATTTTTAATTTTTTTTTTTTATTGTAATGTGATTGTCAGGTGTTAGTATTACTTGTATGAAAGCTCAGAAACACTTTGGGAAAGATTCTCTTCTCGTTTTTCTGAAAGCAGTTGTGTAATTTTTTTTGTTGTTTTTTTTTTCTTTTCAGAGGTAGAGAAATTCAGTATATCTGAATACAGGATATATGACAGATATCCTAAGAGCTGAATGAATTATCCAAATTTGTAACTAAACTTTAGTAGCTAAAGTTTGATCTTGCTATTTGGTCCTGTCCCAAAACATTCACAGAGAAATTTAATCCGTGCTGAAAGGCCCTAGCAGTGTGAAAAGACAAACATCAGAGTCATTGACAAGTAATCACCCAGGATCTGGTGATTCCACCAACCTCACAATAATACTGACAGATACCAATTCATATCACTAAATCTGTTCACACGTGGAATGAATAAAAAGCCAATAATCAGGTTGATATATATTTTAGAGCAACTGCTCATCAACTTTAGAGTAACCCTGCTGAAGAGGAAGAACAGGAATAAATGTAATATCCAAGATTTCTCATGAACTAAAAAAAATTATATCCACATAACTTGAACATTGTTTTTATTCTGTAATGAACCATGAACCAAATGTATCTGTGTACATTTTGGAAACGATCAAATATTGAGGACTTTTTGGCATGTTCTAAATGTCTCTGTGGACATTTTGGACAGGATCAAATGTCTTGCAATGATTTTTACTTATTAAATTTCAGTATGTATTTATTGAAGGGTAGTATCTCTAAACTCTGAGGACACGTTGATGAATAAGTAGAGTATGGGTATGTTCACAAGTATTATTTTTACATCACACACACTACACATACCAGACAACACCTTCATAAATGTAAACAATGAACATATATATGCACTCTAGTGTGTGTGGATCATAGACAGACAAAAGTTGATTGAATAGTTGAGTAAGAAATAGATTAATTAATAGTTTTTATTATCTGATTCAAGTTGCAATATTAATAACTTCTAATTTTCAGTTTTATTGTTCTCTTTTAAGATATTATTCTCTACACAGTTTATCATGTGTTTTCTTTTTCTATTTCTGAGAGACACAACACAAATTTCCTAATCCCTGTTTCAGCTTTCATTTAGAAATACTTTTGCATTTCTTTTCTTTGACTTTTAGGTTCAAATTACTGACCTGATCATGGTAAGATAATCTGTTTGGAAATATTATCAGCTTTAAGTTACAAAGCAGTCTTGAAAATTCAACAGTGTAGTCCACTGAGGTCTTATAACAATAATTTTTGCTGTACATATAAAGCTAACAGAAGCTTTGGGAATACATTCAATGAAATGACAAAATGTGATGTAATATTTCCTTTGGGGAATCAGGCACACATTTCTGCTATATAAATTTGTATAGTTGGTTACTTTTGCAAATCAAATATTGTTATTTTTTTATTAAATTATTGGGGTGACATTGGTTAATAAAATTATATAGGTTTCAAGTGTACATTTCTATATATACATCATCTATATATTGCATTGTGTGCTCACAGCCCAAAGTCAGGTCTTCTTCCATCATCATATATTTATTTTTGTTATTGTTATTTCTTTACCAAGTTTCTGATATCACATATATTCTTTTATTTCTTATCTAATAGTATCTAATACAGTGAATTTAAAAGTACTATATATATTGAAGTTTGTTTTGTCAATATAAGTATGGCTATGCCCACTTTTCTCTGGGTGCCATTTGCTTGGAATATCATTTTCCATCCTTTTATTTTGAATATATATTTGTTCTTGCAGCTGAGATATGTCTTTTGAAGGTAACATATGGTTGAGTTTTGCGAAACTAGACTGCTATATGTCACCATATACCAAAATTAACTAAAAATGCATCAAAGATCTAAATGAAGACCTCAAGGAATAACTTACATAGAAGAAAGCAGAGGTACTGAACTTATGGACCTTGAATTCAGAGAGGACTTTATGAATTTGACCTCAAATGCAAGATAAGTAAAATCAAAGATAAATGAATGGCACTGTATCAAACTAAAAAGCTTCTGCACAGCAAAAGAAACCATCAACAAAACACAGAGGCAAACAACCAAATGGGAGAAGATATTTACGTACACCTGCAATAAGGGGCTAATATCCAAAAAATATAATGAACTCATATAATTCAACAACAAAAACATAAACCAATCCACTTTAAAAATGGGCAGAAGACCTGAACAGATACTTCTCCCAAAAGGACATACAAACAGCCAACAGATATAAGAAAATAATGCTCAACTTCACAGGCTATTAGAGAAATGCAAATCCAAGTACAATAGGATATCACCTCACTCCTGTTAGAATGGCTATCATCCATAAGACAAGTAATAACAAGTGTGAAGAAAAAGGAAACTTCATACACTTCTGGTGGGACTGTAAATTGATACAGCCACTATGGAAAACAGTGTGGAGGTTCCTTGAAAAATTAAGAATATAATTACCATACAACCCAGCAATCCCACTTCTTGGTATCTACCCAAAAAATCTGAAAACATTTATCTGTAAAGATATATGTACCCTTGGGCTGGTCGAGTGGTGTGGTGGTTAAACGCTGCTTAGGAAGCCAGCTGCCCCGGTTTGGGTCCCACATATGAGGATCAGTGACACTGCCCTCAAAAAAAAAAAAAATATATATATATATATGTACCTTTATGTTCGTTGCAGCATTGTTCATGCTGGCCAAGACATGGAAACAAGTGAAGTGTCCTTTGATAGATAAAGATGAGGAGGGCCGGCCGAGTGGCGCGGTGGTTAAGCGCTGGTTTGGAAAGCCAGCGGCCCAGGTTCGGTCCCACATATGAGGGCCAGTGACACTGCCCTCAAAAAAAAAAACAAAAAAAAAACACAAAAAAAACAAGATGAGGTGGTAAATATATACAATGGAACAATACTCATAGACATAGACAACAGTTTAGTAGTTACCAGAGGGTAAGGGGGAAATGGGTGGTAGAAGAAAGTAAAAGGGATCAAATATATGGTGATGGAAGGAGAACTGATTCTGGGTGGTGAACACACAATGTGATATATAGATGATGTATTACAGAATTGTACACTGGAAACCTATATAATTTTACTAACCAATGTCACCCCAATAAATTTAATAAAAATTTTGAAAAGTATATTCCACACAGAAATTCTTAGCACTTTTCACATTAATTTGGCAAAAATGAAATTTTTCACTATATACCCATTTCTCAAGTATACTCTGAATTAAAAAAAAAAACAAAAAAGAGTATCTCATTAATCATAAAACACCGAGTTTCTTTGTCAGGCAAACAGCCATAATAAAATACCATAAATGGTGTGCCTTCTCAACAACAGAAATTTATTTCTCAGGGTTCTGGATGTTAGAAGTCTGAAATCAAGGAGATCAGGGTGCCAACTTGGTCAGGTTCTGGGGAGGGCTGTCTTCTGGGTTTCAGGTTGCTGACTATCCGCACATAATGGAAAGAGAACAAGTTGGTTCTCAGCTTGAAATGGCACTTATGTCATTTATGAAGAACACATCCTCAGGACCTGATTACTTCCTAAAGCCCCACCTCCAAATCAATACTTTGGGATCTGAGTTTTAAGATTTAAATTTTAGGGGGACATAAACATTCAGTGCATTAGAGAGAGTGTTTAATAAATGAATGTGTTATTTAAGAAAATAATCCAGGTCTTAAAATGTTAAGATAAATGATAAGATGTCTTAACCAGCATTTGTACAAGTATATCTCGTTTGCTTAAAAAAAATTATGTATGTGAATTAAATTAGAAATTCCATTAAGCATATGAAACCCTGATTTTTTTTCATTGAGAAGAATGAATAATGGTTGTAGAGAGTACATCCGTATACAATATACATATTGGATAGAAAATCAAAGTCACTCAACAAGGAGCCAAAAAAATTATAATTTTAAATCTATCTCTTACTAAGTATATTAACTTGTGTCAGGCAGTTAGCTTGGCCAACTCTGCCCAGCAATAAAAAATTAAGAAAAGCCTAATGAAAACATCTGGTTTTAGAAGCAGTGAATCCCTAAACCCAGGTCATAGTAATCCAACTGAAAAAGATAACTTTTGCTTAAAGTAAATTTACAGAAACCATTATAAAATATATTATAAAATTATAGATAGTTCATAGGTCCAAAAAATGGAGGAACCACCTAAGAATGCAACATAAAAGTCTTTATAAACTATTTCAATTTATAGAAGATAATATAAAAATCTTTAAAAATAACAGTAATATGAATATAGATAGATTAGAAACTACCAAGGAGAACAAATGGGGTAGTAGGTAGACAAGGGAAAAAGTGATCAAATAGGTGGTGATAGAAGGAGAACTGACTCTGGGTGGTGAACACGCAATGTGATATATAGATGATGTATTACAGAATTGTACACCTGAAACCTATGTAACTTTACTCATCATTGTCACTCCAATAAACTTTAATTAAAAAAGAAATTATTTATAAAGAGAAAGAACTACCAAGGAGAACAACTAGAAATGAAACATTATCAACAATAAAATTATACTGGTGAAGGAATATATTACTTAAGTGATAAGTTAAACTGGTATTACAAAGTTTAAGAGGGAATTAATAAATTGGGAAGCAGAACTAAAGAAAAATTTAAAAAATTGTACACAGAGATAAAATGTTGGGAAATAAGACAGAGACCTTCAAAACAATTAAAACAAAATAGATCATAGTTCTAAATATAATACAGAAAACTATAAAACTCCTAGGACATAATTTGCAGGAAATACAGATGGTCTTGGGTATAGTAATGATCTTACAGATACAACAGCAGAGGCACAATCCATGAGAGAATTAATGAATAACTGAGCTTCATTAAAAACTTCTGCTGTGTGAAAGCTAGTATCAAGAGAAGACAAGCCACAGACTGGGAGAAAAATATGTGCAAAAGACACATTTGATAATTAATTAATATCCAAAATATACAAGGAACTCTTAAAACTCAACAATAAGAAAATGAACAATCCAAATTAAAGAAAATGAATCAAAGACCTTAACAGACACCTCAACAAAAAAGACATACAAGTGGCAAATAAGCATATGAAAAGATGCTCATTATATGTAATCAAGGAAATGCAAATTAAAAGAATGTGATACCATTACTCATGTATTAGAATGGCCAAAATAAGGAACACTACAGACAACAGAGGCCAGCAAGGATGTAGAACATCAGGGACTCTCATTCATTGCTCGTGGGAATAGAAAATGTTACAGTCACTTAAGAAGACAGTTTGGTGATTTCTTACAAAACTAAATGTACTCTTATCATATGATCAAGAAATCACATTCCTTGGAATTTACGCAAAAGAGTAAAAACTTATGTCCATACAAAATCTTGCACAACGATGTGTATTGCAGCTTTATTTATAACTGCCAAAATTTGGAAGCAACCAAGATGTCTAGTAGGCAAATGAATAAATAAACTGTGGTACATCCAGACAATGGAATCTTACTCAGCACTGAAAATAAAGGAGCTATGAAGCCATGGAGGTGTGGAGGAAACTTAAATGCATATTAATAAGTGAAAGAAACCAATCTAAGAAAGCTATGATTCCAAATATATGACAGTCTGTAAAAAGAAAAATATGAATACAATAAAAAGAAACCCCACTGGGGTTTTCAGGGATTGTTGGGGTGAAAGGGGGTGAATAGGCTGCACATGCAGAATATTTAGGACAGTGGAAACACTCTTTAGATTACCATAATGACAGCTACATATCATTACACATTTATCTAAACCCATTAAATGTAGAACACAGAAAGTAAACCATAATGTTAAGTAAAGATTTTGGGTCATTACAATGTGTTAAGATAGAAGGTTCATTAGTTGAAACAAATGTTCGACTATGGTATGGAATATTAAGAATGGGAGAAGCAATACATGTATGGGGTCAGGGGTTATATGGGAAACCTCAGTACTTTCCTCTCAATAGTGATGTAAACATAAAACTGCTCTTAAAAAAAAATGAAGTCTTATTAACAAAAAAGGATAAAAGTCAATTTCAAGAGGCAAAAATAATAAAACTTCAACAAAAACAAAATAAATCCAAAGAAAGTAGGGCAAAAGAAACAAAATAGATATGAAAATATTAAGATAGAAAAGAGACACATAACAGTGAAAATAATTTAAAATAACACCAGGAAATTAGTAATGTGGGAAAGAATAATATGCTTAAAATTACACACAATGAAAATACAAGTAAAAGAAACAAGAGAGGTTGGAAGATTTAAATTCTGAAAAAGTACCAGAAAAAATACATCACCGATGTATGGCTAAGATTTTCCAGAATTTAGGGAAGGTATTTGTTTTCATATTGAAATATATACTGAGTCACTAGGAGAGTATATTCAGAACAAATACCCCTCCCCCAAAATAGAGTAATGGGATTATTTTTCACTATTACCTCTTGAACTATACTGCTTCATTAGTTTTATTTTATTTCATGTTGAATATCTAATGGGAAGAATTATTAATGATATATTCTCCTTATAGTTCAAATGTGTTTATTCTATTTTCACTATAATTGACAGTCTAAATGAGCATGAATTTTAACTTTCCAATCATTTTCTGTAAGACTTCAAATAGATTATTCCTTTGTATTTTGGTTTCTATTATTGCATGTGAAATGTTGCTTCAATGTGACTATCATTCTATTGTATGGAATCTGTCTGTTCTCTTTAGTTCCTTGCCAGATGTTTCCTTTATTATTTCATGTAGAAATGTAAAGATGTAATTTAATACAAAAGAAAATGATACCTGAATATAGCAGTGGGATGCAAGAAGTAATGATGGAAAACACATTGACAAATGTTGCTAAACATTCATAATTATCAATAGAAAAATTATAATAACTATTATCATTTTTAAATATGTGTGGACTAAATACTAAAGCAATACAGGACAAGATGAGAAAATGATACAAGGGAAGTTCAAGTTTTTTAAAAATTATAGTGTGGCTGAAGAAGAAGAAGATAAAGATGTAAACTAACATTAAACATATAAGAAAACCTAAATTAATGCATATATTTACTATATTTGTGGTTAAAAACCTCAAATCATAAATATGAATTTTATTAATTTAGTCTAAGAATATAACTCGAAAAATACTCCAATCAAAATTTATGTGTAATTGACAACTATTTTATAACGAATATTAAGTAATATGTACATGTATACATTTTAATTTTTATAGTTATATGCCATTTTACACTCATGAATTTGTTAAAAAATAATTAAATATAACTAGGATTTTTCAACCAGGCTGTCAGGTGCTGACATCTTGGGCTGGATATTCTTTGTTGTGGAGTCCATTCTGTGTGTTGTAGGATATTTAGCAGCATCCCCAAACTTTACACTCTAGATGTCTGTAGCACCCCTCTGTCACATTATAACCTGCCTATCTGCCCCCATGCACCTTTCTATAAAGACAGATAATTACTTCAATATTATGCTTACTGTATATATCCCTATTTGGCCCCAAAAGATGGCTGGTTAGTCAATGACAGATAAGATTTCTTAAGGTATAAATTACCTACGCCAAACACGGCCGTGTGGGTGCCAGTGAATGCCAGTGGGTGCCAATGGGTGCCATGGGAGGAATCACAGAGATGAGAAAGGGGCATAAATCCCTTGCTTCAGGTTCTGGCAGCCTGCATGTAAAATGACCTATTGATATATCTGTCCTCCCTGAATTCTTATCAGTAAGCCTTGGCAGAAGAAGTTCTGTCTCTTAGGAGGTGCATAATAATGCCTTCAGGTAATGACAGTTTGCAGGCATGGGAAATTAGGCCTGGAGGTTA
The DNA here is from genome assembly GCA_033961575.1 of Aselliscus stoliczkanus. NCBI lineage: Eukaryota > Metazoa > Chordata > Mammalia > Chiroptera > Hipposideridae > Aselliscus > Aselliscus stoliczkanus. The sequence goes on along the minus strand of CM066728.1, from coordinate 94,842,448 downwards.
ATTCTTGGGTGTGAGACTCACAGACCATGGAAGCTACATTGATCTTTGTGTATGTGTAAGATAATAAAAGGAGCAGTCAGGCCCAATTCAGGGCTCCAGTCCATGAGGCTGGGGTCTCCTGGCCCAGGCTGCATTTTTCTCTCTTATTTTGTCTCTGTCTTTCTTCACTTTTCGCCGTCCCTTCTCCATTCCCACTGCTCTGTCGTGTGGGACACAGCACCCCTCAGGTTGTGACAATCAAAAATCTCCAGATAATGATCACTTTTATTTTTTTAAAAAAGATAAAATAAACACCGGGCCTGCCGAGTGGCACAGTGGTTAAACACTGTCTTGGGAAGCCAGCGGCCCCAGTTTGGGTCCCATATATGAAGGCCAGTGACACTGCCCTCAAAAAAAAAGATAAACACCATAAGAGTTAGGATATGGAGAAATTGGAATATTTGTAAAATGGTGCATCTCCTTTGACAAACAGTTTGGTGGTTCCTAAAATTTAAACGTAGAATTGCCATATTATCTAGCAATTCCACTTCTAAAGAATTTGTAGTAGAGACTTGCACAAATATTTGAACATCGATTTTTGTAAAAACAATATTCACAATAGCCAAACGGTAAAAACAACCCCAGTGTCTATTAACAGATGTATGGATAAACAAAATGTGCTATAGTCACACAAAATAATTTTATTTGGCCCTAAAAAGGAAGGAGATTCTGATATATGTTACAACATGAAAGAACCTGAACACATTATGCTAAATAAAATAAGCCAAGAACAAAAGGACAATTACAGCTTCAATCTACTTGTATGAGGTATTTAGAGTAGTCAAATTCATATAGACAGAAAGTAGAATGGTGGTTGCCAGGACCTGGGGAGAGAGAGGGAGGAATGGGGGATTAGTGTTTAATGCATATAGAGTTTTAGTTTAGGGAGATAAAAAAATCTGGATATGGATGATGGTGACGGTTGTACAATAACTGTAATGTGAATAGTCTTTATACTATAAAACTGCACGCCTAAAATGCTTAAGATGGTAAAATTTATGTTTTGTATATTTTGTTGTCAAATAAAAACAAAACAAAACAAAACAACAACAACAGCAAAACCTTTTAGGGACTATACAAGGAAAAAAAGTCCAGGAGCTAAAACCCAGGGGCATGAGTATCCTCCATTGAGAACCACTGAAGTATGACAAGGTCAAATATTGTCAAATCTGAAAAAAAAAAAAAAAAAAGGGAAACACTTATAACACTATACCCTAACATTTAAATTGCAAGTTGTTTCAGCTTTTGGAATGAGATTTGGCAGTATCTGACGTATGTAAAAAATACACTCTTCAACAAAACAGCAACTATATTCCAAGTATACACGTTAGAGAAACTCTCATATCTGTACCCAAGTAGAGAGTCACAAATGTTCTCAATGATATTGTTTGTATAAAAAATAATCAATAGTCACAATCTAAATGTTAATCCACATAACAGTTTTTTTTATATATCCTAGTATATTTATGACATTGACTATACCATATTCCTGAAAAGTAATCAGAACGCCATAGATGACAGAAACAAAAAAAAATAGGCACCAATAATACAACATTTAAAATGTGCAAGATAATACTACATAGTTATTTACAAAGATATGTAGCAAGAGTCTGTGAAAAATTTAGCTGAATGACAAATAAACACTATGGAGACTATCTGTTTACCTTGGATGGGGTAAGATGGGTAGGGTGATCAAGGTGAGATCAGGGAGCATTACACAGGGAATTTCAAAACTATTTTTATTATTTTCTAATTTAAATTTCAATGGTGAGCACATGGATGCTTGTTATAACATTATTTGTGTCTGTACTTCTAAAATATCATTTAATGCATTTTAAAATGACATAAAATAACAGCCGTGTAAACAAAATCATTTCATCGTTCCATAAACTTAAGGGAATCTGGTACAATTTTATTTTGACATTAACTAATCTCAGGAAAAATTATATAGAGCATTGTGTTTGTTTGAACAAGTGCCATTTTATATCTCTTCCCTGGTGTTTTTAAAATAATATGAAACAATGCTTTTTCATTAAGTAATATTTCAATATTGAACAATTATGATTTTAAATATCTCAAATTGCTTTTGTCAAAGGATTTAACAGTATATTCTATGCAGTCTACTTGCTTAGCAAATAATAAACTGTTTCTCTAGTAGTTATTAAATTAAAATTAATTTAAATAAATTTAAATGATTTTAGTGGTGAGGTCTGCCTACCTTTTCACTCATGTGATATGAATGGCAGTATGTACTATATCTGAAGAAAGCATGACAACACTGTGAATATTATTAAAGTGTAGAAAATAAGACTGAGATAGTCATGGGAGGAGTATATTTGACTTGTAAACCATATATAAAATATTCTAAAAGTGTTTTTATTTTTTTCTATATCATGTCTTTTTAAAACCGGTATCTAAAATTTCAAAAAATATTTGATGGTGCGTGAGAATAAAAACGAAAACAGTAAAAAAGACCTTTCCCCAAGTTCAAAGTGGATAGAAATTCAGACAGTGATTGCTTGTGATATGCATGACAGCTCATTGTGCTATGGGTAGATAGAGTAGAGTGAATTTAAATTTTGGTATCTTGCCATATTTCTCCTATATTGATAAATACCAATTTTAAATTTGTCAGATGAGAAGATGTCTCGTACACTTGGTAGGAAAATATATCCATTTATTTTTAAATATCTCTTGCTCAAATATTAGATCATAAATTACTTGACAGGTGAAGACAGCAATGCATTTTTTGATAGAGCTCCTCATCAGATTGGAAAAAAAATTATGGAGTTTCACAATTAGAAGTAACTGAAAAAGAGGTCAAAGTGGTATAGATTCTGAGAGGATGTCATTGTCAGAGTGAAGAATCTGTCATCATCTTTATATTATCTGCCAAGAATATTTAACTTTTTCTCAAATTTGAACTTTTTGAATGATTTGGAAGAGTTAGTTATCTTATTAGCACCAACCAACACTGAATACAATAGCATAACCAAATAATTAACTAGGTAGTGAGCCAGTCCATAAGCTTAGTTAAAAGGTAAGGCAATTTCTTTATAAACATGGAAACATGTGCCCTTCAAATCAGCACATTTCCTCTAGATAATTTGATTTCTCATTGGGTTAATACAAGAAAATGAAACTATTCATTTTTCTCTGGCATTGGTACAAAAAATATCTAGATCTCACCCACAAAGGCAGAAAGGATAATCAGAGAGATAATATACAGGTTTAAAAATTTAATAGATGAAACTAGTTACTGTAGAAATGGGTACTGATTCAAAGCCTAAAATCATTTATATTTTTGCATTAAAAGTACAGTAAAACCTTGGCTTGCAAGTGTTCCTTAAGGGGAGCAAACATTTCTAATACATTTTAATTGGTAAATGAGTGGAGTCTTGCAATACAAGTAGTTTGTTTCTGGAATGAATTATGCTAACAAAGCCAGGTATTACTGTATTTTGTAATCTATAAGAACAACAACAACCAAAAAAATCCACCAGTTATATCCTTCCCTGTTATAACTCAATCACCTCTTATCCAGCCTAAGCTTCAGAGTCTGAATTCCTCACACTATCCCATCCAATAATTTTCTAATCAATTAATGATTAACATTTCTTTAAATAAACTACAAATATAAAATCACTTCATTATATATTTTCACCTTGCAAAAATCTGCATGAAAAGCTTACCTGTTTACCATTGTTAGGGGAATTATATTTAATACAAACATAATGACATATATACTATTTATTTAAATGCCAACTGAGGATAAAATATGATTACTCTATAAAAATCACTTTGCAATATTTACAAATATGGAATCATGTTGTATGCCTGAAACTAATTTAATGCTATATGTCAATTATACCTAAAAAAAAAAAATTAAAAAAAAATCATTACTCCTCTTACGTCCCTTCCAGACTGTTTAACAACTTTGAACCTCCCACCATGGACCATGTGCCCACAATGAGCCACCCGCGGTACCCAGAACTCCCAGGGTACCTACACAGACCATCTGTCGGCTGTAGAGTAGATGGGCAAAGAGATCTGGCAGCAAAAATGCCATGTAACGCTAAAGAGACGCATCATCGATGCTCGGTCTCTGATGAGAGTACCTGGCAGAGAAAGAGCAGAAGGCCCAGACTTCACAGGACCCACATCCACCTCAGCATCTGGACCTTCCCCGGCCGCTGCAGAGCACTTGCTTCTCCCTTGCCTTCACCACCAACTGCACTTCCCACCCTCAGCCTCCTGTCCTGTGTCCCTTGCTGGGTCCCCCCCTGGGAAACTAAGTAGCTGCTCTCACTCTAGTAGGCACTGGAACCCCCACAACAGTTCGCAGTGAGGTCACTGTGAGTCCCACCCATGACCTGAAACAGGGTGCATCCAACTGGAGCAGCCTCCTTTCCATGGTCCCACCACTCAACACTTACCAGTACTTCTCACCACTCTGTCCCAGACCCCATCTCCCCAGCAGGACTTCTGGAGGCCTACCACCCCGCCTTGTCTCCTGGGCCATAGCCACTCTTTTCTTGGTGCGTCTTTTGTTAAATATATCCTTTTTGTATAAACAAAAGATAATTTGGAGTTCTCTCAAAAACAAAACATCCAAACAAAAATGGGTCAGTTGATTGAAAAAAGGAAAATGACATATACTTATTTTAAATTATTGCATGAAATTATTAAATTTGCCTTTAAAAGTCAGCATTACCGTCCACAGATTTTCAGTGATAATCTGTAGCTCATGGATGAACTTCACAGCAAGAGATGAAGAGATGAGAGGAGATTCAAATGTTCCTTCCTTAATACTAACTACTCTGTTACAAGAATTGATCAACATTTCTCTTATCACTGTTGAATTTTATTATACAAGAAATTGTGTGACAATCACATGCATAACTCAATGTGTTTTCCCTTTATTATTTTTCCCTTTTTGTATAAAAATTGAATATAAATAATGGGATTTTTAAGAAAAACAACACAGAAACAGGAAGAAAATGGCATGTTAGTCATTTGGTAAGGTGTTAACTTATATATAAGACCTAATTGATATACACAGATGGTAGCTGAGTCATATTTTGATTTTAACTCAAAAAATGCTGTATGAGAAAAAAATGAGAATGAATAGAGAGAAATTAGTAGCTATTATTTTCCTATAAAACTTTGTATTTTCTCTGAAAAAAAAATCTGCAATACAGAATCATCAAAATGAGCTTTGTAATAAGATTTATAAAATAAGTTGCCAATTGAAACTCTTTAAAAATCGTGAGGATTCCTAAATTAATCTGAACTTCAAAGTAATCATATTGCTTAATCTTGCTATTTTCAACTGAAATTATCCTTTCTTTCTGAGCAAAATGTCACTTTAGGAATCTGATTAAATTTGTTAGAATCATTTCTTTGGAATTGTTGGAGTATTAGGAATCTAGAGATGTAATGCTGGATACCATAAAGACACATGCTAGATAGACCACAATAAGCAGCAACACCACTCTCGTGACTGTATTTCTAAATATACACATGAGAATACATCAAACTAAAAAGCTTCTGCACAGCAATGGAAACCAACAACAAAATACCTACAGAATGGGAGAAAATGTTTACAAATCATATATCTGATAAGGGGTTATTATCCAAAATATATAAAGAGCTCATAAAATAAAATAGCAAAAACACAATTTGATTTAAAAACGGGCAAAAGATCTAAATAGATATTAAAAAAACAACAACAACACACAAATGGCAGACAGGTACATGAAAAGATGTTCAACATTACTAATTAGGAACATACAAATCAAAATCAAAATGAGAAATCACCTACACATGTTAGAATGACTATTATCAAAAAGACAAGAAACAATAAGTGTTGGTGAGGATGTGGAGAAAAGGACACTCTTCTGCATGAGTGGGAATGTCAATTGGTGCAGGCACTATGGAAAACAGTATGGAAGTTCCACAAAAAATTAAAAATAGAGCTATCACATGATCCAGCAATGCTACTTCTGAGTACTTACTTGAACAAATCAAAAATCATTATTTCAAACATATACATACACACCTTCATGTTCATTGCAACAGTATTTACAACAGCCACAACGTGGAGACAACCCAAGTTTCTATCAATGAATACACACACACACACACACGTGCGTGCACACACACACATACACATGCCATGGGACGGTCAGCCATGGAAAAAAAAGAAATGTTGCTATTTGTAACAACATGGACGGAAGCACTAAACCAAGTGAAATATGTCAGACAGACAAAAACAAATATTGTATCTCACTTACATACGGAATCTAAAAAACCAATGACAAACAAACCCATTTCTTTATTTTTTCAAACATGAAGATGTAGAGAACAGATTAGAGGTTTGCCAGAGGTGGGGTGAGAGGGATGGAAGGTTGTAAGCAAAATGGGTGAAAGTGGTTAAAAAGGCACAAACCACCAGTTATATGATACATTAACTTCTGGGGATATAATATACAGCATGGTAAAAATATTTATTTAAAAGATACATATTTATAATTTAAAAAAATCTCAATCATGAGTGGTAAAAACTAATAATTGAACTGAGAAATGAATACAATAACTTATTTATTTATTTATTTATTTATTTATTTATTTATTTATTTTTTAGGGCAGTGTCACTGGCCCTCACATGTGGGACCTGAACCGGGGCGCTGGCTTCCCAAGCCAGCTCTTAACCACCGCGCCACTCCACCGGTCCATGAATACAATTATTTAAATAAGTGTGTTTTACTATATCCAGTTTGAGGAAAACAACCATGATCTTCTAACCACAAAAAAAAACGAATAAAATTCTGGGTGTTAACCGTAACATGTTTCCATTCAAAAATCCTGTCTACTTAGCACAAAGAAAACAAATTATATTTGCCAGGTATGTAAGAAATTATGTGAGAAAAACTGAGTTAATTGGCACCACATTTACAGTTTAATCTACTGATCTATCTTTCTCTCCCTATTTCCCTCCTGTATCCTCTTCCCCAGTGCATTTTAGTTACCATTTTAGGAACGGGCAAATAAAACGTATACTTCGCCTAAAAAATCTGCTGGCCCTGCTATTCAGCTACCATCAATAAGAGCGTAGTCTTATAATAAGAGCGGCTGAGTGTCACATTCGTTAAGAGCTGGTTTTGGGATGCCAGCTGCCCCGGTTCAGATCCCACATATGGGGGCCAGTGACACTGCCCTCTACAGCTAAGATGGTGAACAACAGCTCCACCTGGAGCTCAGCTGCTGTGAGTCAGCAGCTAGGGTATAGGCTGCAGCCCCTGCTGCAGTGGGTTTGCCATAGGCTATAGTGAGTTGGCCAGCAGCCAGCGTGAGCTGCCAATAGCCGCGGTGACTGACCATCCAGAGGCTGGAGACCGATCTGCATCACCCGGGAAGAGCGCAATGATGATACCAACATGGGGCAGTGAAGCACTGTCCTCCGCATCTAGACCGAGGAACAAGGGGACAGCAGCTTGTCCGTTCCCCTCCCCCAATTCCCCAACGTTGTTCCCCTCCCTCAATTCCCCAATAAAATCTTTTTTTTTTAAAAAAGAACAGTCAAAGTGTTTTAGTTAATGTTACATTTATTTCTAATAATAAACATCTGCAATATTTAAGCAAAATAATATCACAAATTAATCAGTTAGAGCAAAAGTCTAGAACTAACCTATTTTTATTTAGACACAATCACAGGCAAGAAAGAAATGGTTTCAGAAGCCCAGATTCTATACCATATTTATCTAATATTATTACTTTTGTCTCTATCCCGCATTTACTTACTGTTGCCCCTACCTCTCAGGGGTCAAGTATTTTTTGCCCTCTGACCCATAGGATGGATCCTGACTTGTCATAGATCCCAATTGACACGTGAGGCCACACAGTAAGTACTCACCTCTCACTTCCTCTCTTCCAAAACCCTGAAAAAAAAAGGAATCCTAATTATTCTCGCATTCAAAATTTACATTTCGCTGGACTTGAAATTTATGGATGGTGGAGGTATGAGCTAAAATAGTTGCTAGAAAGTGGTCATCCACATCTTTAGATATTGAGAATTGCTGAAAGAAATGTGAGAATCCTTGCAGTTTAAACATGAACCCCTGAGCTGTTCATGTCTAGGCATTGAAGAAAAAAAAAATTTAAAAAAGGTCCATTTTTAATACTATTGCAAATTACTGGGCAAATTTATCAATAAAGTTACTCTGACGTAAACAGAAGAATGAATATTGGAGCCCTTGGTTGGTCATCCATGAGCTCAGACCTCTGCCATGCTGACTCAAAAGCAGAGAGAGTCCATCTGCCCACCCCGCAAAAAAAAAAAAAAAAAAAAAAAAATGGTGTCAACATGCAGGCTAGCACAGACAGACCTCAGGCCACCATGGTTCAAATTGCCTATTTTCTTAGCAGTTTTCTAGTTTCCAATATTGTGTTTTTTTCAAGCTAGTCAAAATTTATTTCTTTTAAATATAATCAAAGTAAGGTTTAACTAATACAAAACTATAAAAAAACTATAGATAAATAGGATATATGGCAAATAGACTGAAGAACAGAATTATCTGATACCTATTTTGTTGACACATCTTGATAAGAAGTCTTTAAATATTAATGTTTGATATTTAATCAATGTGATAGTGATAATAAGAATGGAGTAATACATTTTACAGTAAAAAGAAAACAAATATTAACTGTCAATTTTCAGGGTGAAGTCAATATTTTCATTATTTTACAATTATTAAAATTTAACTACTGCCTTTGAAGAATGTCCATAAAACCTCTGATTAACATTTTACTTCATTTACTTTTTTATGAGATTTAAAGTATTAAGAATGAATGAGGCTTACTCATTATGAGACTGAGTGTTTAAAACAGTAGTAAACTCTGATACCATTCATCATGGATTATGATATGCTCTCCAAAAGAGGGAGTAATAATTATCCATTGTTTTCTCTGTATTCTACTCAGGTAATACATGTGTGCTTACAATTCTCAAGTCAATTTCTGCTTATATGTTACTTCTTATTGCGAATATATAGTTTTCTCAAATCATACAACATGGACTCATCACCTCAGGGGGACTAAACATTTCAGTGGTCAATATCCTACTTTCTGCCATGCTTACTTTTAATATTGTATTGTAACTAATTAGGAAAATATCCAAGGCTATAATAATCCCTTTTACTCTGGCTCCAACAATCTTCCCTCACTTGAATGACTGGTTTCTGCTGACATGGATTTTGCATTTTTTCCACTAAAATCAGTGAATTTTAATATGTCAATGCAAATAAATGTTTCTTACTTAAATTAAATAATTACACAAATATATTGCAATCAATAACAGGTTTTTAAATTTGGAAAAATAAATTCTTGAGGTTTCCTCTCTATTTAAACATTATGAGGTGCTACCACATAGCCAATATTTAGCATCCAAAGTGTGCTTCCTCACGTTATAAAATGAGGAATGATGAAAATAAATATTTTGGATGTTTTTCGTATGTTTTATATTAACTCAAAAGTATTGTAAACCTTCCTGTTTTCTTGGATATTCAAAGTGAGAAGTCTCGCAATAAAATCAAAGAGACAAAATCATTCTTTTCTAGGCGATTTTATATAGCTAAGTATTATTTAGACTATGCTTCAGTGGTTTTATTCATTTTGGGGAATAGGTAGTGATATACAAATATTAAGTGTAAAGTTGATTTAATAATTACCAATACAATCACTTACAAAAGATATAATTACTAGTCTAAAATATCTGTCTTTGAGTGGTGATTGATGTATAGACCATTTAGGATATAATAAAACACTAGAGATATGACAATTATTTCAAGCCTACTGTATACTCTTACATCAAAATCCTTATCTTAAAAAAATAATTACAGATATGTTCATATATTTAGTCCCAATAGACGATTATACTCTGTCAGTCAGATATTGTCATTTACTGTAACAAAATAACACAAGCCATCCATTGTTTCATTAGTAGGTAGCTTCTGTTCTCTCCTTACCTTGCCTGAGGCTCCTTGCAATACACTAGAGGCCAATTACTAATTCCTCTGAAAGAAACATCTGAGGAATACAGCCTTAGAACTTCAAAATAGAGACATGCAGCAAGGGTTCTGAGAATTGGGATTTCCGGCACTAGATCAGTACAAAGGGCAGGTGAATTGTTGAATGACAGAGTAGAATCCCCACACAGTATAACAACCGGATGCCTTTGAGTGACATCCTGCTGACTTCAAACTGTCAGACAAGAATTCAAGACATAAAACTGAGTCAGAGGTCATTGGAAAAAGTTTAATTGTTTTCCTTGGGTTGTTTTGGATATTTTTCTAGAAATGTTATATATTATCTGTTTTATATCATGAAGTCATATTTTGGGGTCTGGTTTTATTTATAACTCTCAATTTTACAGGATAGCGGAAATGAAATGTTCTAATAATCCTTACTTGTATTTACTTGCTCTTTATACTGTGGCATTCTATAAACGTGCTTCCAAAGTCTATTCATAGAGAGGTGATACCAAACAATAACAGTTGTACTAGTTTCAAGTTGTAGAGAACAAAAGATTCAGACAGAGAAAGTAACAGAATATGTATAAGGTTTACTTGCAAGAAAAACAAAATGTAATGAACTACTTAGAAAAGCTAGCAAGATTGGGCAATTATTCCAAAATTATTTATCCAGTCTCCTGAAACGATATCTTTACTGGGCTGTGGATGGGCCAGAGAATCCAGTATAGATGACCAAGTCCTAAAGATGTTGTGTACAACAAGTACCACTGACTCTGAAATTAGCCAGGTGTATATTACTAATTATAGACTACCTCAAATATCAGAAGACATCGCCATTGTTAGTATATCTTTATAAGCCTTTTTTGTCTCATGCCAGCGAAAGGAGTCACAGATGTACACTGTTGTTTGTGACTGATTACCCCAGTGCCCTTCTGCCTCTCAAGGTTTTATGAATAAAAATGAAAAAGGGTTATTTGAGCCTTATAGTTTACAAGAACCAGGAATACAAATGAAACTGTTTCTTGAGGCATTTGGGCAGACTTGGGAAGCTAAAATTGCTACATATCTTACTCTTTGCAGGATCATCCCACATATGGGAAAACAGAAATAAGATAAGCCCACTCTCCTAATTTGATCAGGTGACTCTCCAAGGCCAGCTGAAATGCTGATTTGTAGAGTGCATAACATATCTTCTAATACAGTAGGGTAAGCACAAAGTCAAACCATTCTTGTGTTTCAATCGCACAATCTCTGCATTTTCAAGAACATACAAAAACAATAAACTTAACACATGACGTACTGAAAATGATTCAACAACCACTGTTTCAGTTGTCTTAGATGGGAAGGATATTAAATGCAAATGCTGTTCACCCTGTAAAGATCAATTCTTCCTCAAATGAATGGTTTTTAAGAAAGGAAAATTACAACCTCAATAATTGTAATACATATCTGGAGACAATTTAGAGAATTTTATACTTGCTAACAGATAAAGTCCATACAACATCAGTGCAATTGAAAATCATATTTTGATTTTAAAAAAAAAAGTCCTCATCTCACAAAGTTGTTTAGTATATAGAATTTTTGCAGATCAATGATATCATTGGGAATTAAATGAAATAAATTACTTCAAAAGAAAAATCATAAATAACCTCTCAATATTATACAGTTTAAAAGTACATTGAATTCATTTTATTATATTATGTGTGATGTGATGTGGGATAATATCCCTTCCTACTCAATGAGATAAAATTATTAATTTAAGGATAAAAATTTGTTAGAGTTAGAGATAATTTTATGAGTTTACACACATCCTTAAATCAAATGAGACAATTTAAATTTGAAGTTGGTAGCATCTGCTATCTGCTAGTCTTTAAAATGAGAAGGATTATATTAATCTTTCATCTTATTCAAAGTATTCATTTGATTAGAAAGTCTTAGCGCTAATGAAGACGTTGTCCTTGAAAATCTGAGATAGTAAAAGATCACTGAGTAAATGGCCATTACACTAGGATTTATATTCCATAAAACTTAGAAGTGAGTTGTCAAAAGTAATCAATATCTTTGGTGGAGGGAGTCTTCAAAATTACGAGATTTCAGTTCCAAGTGTTTTGTTTAGATAATGCATTAATAAAAAAGAAAATAAAACTGGGGAAAAATTTTAATCTACCATTCAAGTAATAGAAGTTTTGTTTAAAGAAAATATGACTTCTCACTTCTCATAATATACTATTATAGCAATTAAAAATTATGGTAGAGATATTTAAAAGTAAAGTAGATAAGTTTGCAAACTAAGCTTCTACTTTTAACTACTTCTAAATATATCTGATGTTTCTAGAAAGTGTTTTATAAGGATATTCCGTGGAAAAATAATTGTTCGAAGCAATGTTTAAGAGATATGAACCACTTAAGTATTCCATTGGCATCAGCGTTCTATATAAAGAAATTGCTTCATAAATTGCTTGAAAAATAGAACTTTAGATTGCATGTGCACATGAATTACATGGACCTTTTCAAGGAACCTAACCAAAGACTTAATAATAAAAAAGAGCGTAAATCTTTCTGCTTCCTGTTAACAAACTGATTAAGTATCCTGCCTCAAAAGGTAACTACACAGATGTTGTGAGGTAATTAAAATATCAAAAGCAATTAACAAATAAATTGCCTATTCATTTTTGAGTAAATATTAACTACATCTTGGAAGAGTAATAAAGTTTAGAGATCAAAATAAATTATTCTGTCTGAAATTGGACAGTTCATTATAATGAACTTTATATAGGTTTTTTGATATCTTTGATAAATTTCTTAAAAGCTTCTCCTCATTTTTCTCCAAATAAAGATAATTAAAATCAAATTGAGAGCACAATAATAAAAGCCATAATACTAATAATAAGAAAAATTATATTTACTGTAATACCATATGTGTGGCACTCTGCTAAATATTATCCACATATTATCTTTGCAATCATCACTCTACCTCTCTTGAGAACGATTATCCTGATAACAATAACGGAGAGTATAAATACACGCTTTATATTATTTACTCTTCAAGACTCTATATATTAGGAACTTTTTTTCACTCATTGTAGACATTAGTAAATTTTTCCTATGAGACAGAAGGCAAATTGTGTGAGCGCACATAGTTCCCAGAGATACAGCCTCAATATTAACCCACATTGTCTGAAATGAATGTGCTTAACCACATGTTTATACTACCTCTAAAGAATGAGACAATATCTATCCAAAACAGACAAGAATTTCAATGAGCTTTTAATAACCAAAAAGCCAAAGATATAAATTATTCAATTTTTATTCTGTTTTTCTTTAAAGAATGTCTCTTCCAAATATTTGACATCTTTTATAAAACAAATAACATTCAACTCATTGATGAAGTTGCATGGTTAAGTATAAAGATATATTCCCAAAAGGACACAGAAATGTTCTACTTACCTATGATGTAGACAATTAAGTTCGCGAACTCATCCTAGAAAAAGTGCTACCAGGGCCAGCCAAGTGGCACATTGATTAAGAGCTGGTTTTGGGATGCCAGCAGACACAGTTTGGATCCCACATATGAGGGCCAGTGACCCTGCCCTCTACAGCTAACAACAGCTCCACCTGGAGCTGGGCTGTGCAAGGCCCGGTGACGGAGTAGGCTGCAGCCCCTGCTGCAGTGGGCTGCCATAGGCTACAGTGAGTGGCCCGCAGCCAGCGTGAGCGGCCGGCAGCCGGTGTGAGCTGCCAAGAGCCACTGTGAGCGGCCATCCAGAGGCTGGCAACCGATCTGCCTCATCCGGGAAGAGCGCAATGACGATACCAACATGATGAGCCAGTGAAGCAACGTCCTCTGCAATTAGACTGAAGAACAAAAGGACAGCAACTTGTCTGTTCCCCTTCCCCGATTACCCAACGCTGTTCTCCTCCCCCAATTCCCAATAAAATCTTTAAAAAAACAAAAAAAAAGTGCTGACTACTTCGTTGCTGAATATCACTACAGTCACTTTCAAAGTACTCCCCTTGGGAAGCTATGCACTGACACCAGTGCCTAGTCCACCCTGCAAAGCGATTTTGGAACTCTTTCAGAAATGGCCAGTCAGAGCTGTCATTATATTACCCTTGATGCCCTGAATGTTAGCAAAATGTCTTCCTTTCAATATTTCCTTTGTCTTTGGGTAAAGAAGGAAGTCACTGGGGGCCAAATCAGGTTGAGTAGAGAGGGTGTTCCAATACAGTTATTTGTTTACTGGCTAAAAACTCCCTTGCAGACTAGTGCCATGTGAGCTGGTGCATTGTCGTGATGTGTCGCGTCTCTGCGCGGCTGGGTCTAGCTTCCTGGAGAGGACTGGCGGGGGCTCAGAAAAAGAAATAAAGAGCAAGAGACAGGGACAGTTTAAAAAGCAATGTGAGCCAGGGGACTCTGTCTGATGGACAAGAGCCCTGAATCTGGTCAGCTTGCAGCTTTTATTGAGTACAAACAGGGAAGGGGCTTTGCTCTTTCCGAGGTCTGCAAATCACATACGTCACCCAAGATTTAGCCAAATCTCCCTCTGCCTCACAGACCCCCTCAGCCGAAAGACCCTTTGATCAATGCAGCCCTGCCCCCTATGGGGACAGATAATGGTTCACTATGACACCTTGAGGCAAGAATGCATGGAGGACTGCTGTTAGCTTCTTAGGAAGATTTCTCTTTTCTGTTGCAGGCTGTAAACTCTGCAGGAAAGGATTAACAGGCCCTTAGGCCCCATATGCCCTCCGACGGCGCCTGGTTTAGGCCACCCTGGTGCGCATATTTGATATAGGATCTCACACCTATATTGGCATCCTGCACACCTGTAGGGTCTTGCCCGTCATTGGCTGACCCACCCTCTCTCTTAGGGTCCCATGGGGTTTTGCCATCGACATAGTGAATATCCTATCCCAGTGAGGCCCTGCTTTTATGGGCAAATGCAGGGACGCAGACGGCGCGACTGACTGCTGTGAGGCCACAGTTCCCTCTTCTTTGTTTAGAAGCATGAGAAACACAGACCTCGCAGATTCCTGTTGGATAGCACGTTGGAGGGCTGTTTGTCTGGTTCTGAGGACTCAACAAAATAAACACAGTAAAATGAGCATAATGGCAATTGCACCAGCAAACCCACCACCTAAGATTTTCACCCAATTCAAAGGATCTAAATGTGACAGTCCATCTGCAGCAGCAGAGAGCACGTCTTCTCCTGGCAGCAGTTGAAGATTGGCTTAGGACATTTCATCCACCTCTTTCTGAAGTTGTAAATTATCCACAGTAAGATTAGGAACATGTCCCAAAAGATGAGCTCGTACATCCGTCCAGGAAGTATGAGTTTGATTATAAGAATAAGGAGTAACCCAATAAGTAGATACATTCCAATCACATTTTAAGGTAATTATAGTATGTAAATTTCTACTCGATCACCAAGAAAAACAACAGTAGTTTTTAAATCAGTTAATCTAACATTAATTTTTTGATTTATATTTACTTGTTGATTCCATGATTTACTTGCATTCTCATGCCATTGCTGTATGAATTCAGTGGTCTGTACTGTCTGGTATAAAGCCACTACTGATACAGAGGCAACAGTAGTGAGGGCTATAATTCCCATAATTGTAGCAATCAATAATCCCACGAATCGTTTTACTCTATGTGAAATCTTATGTAATAATTGAAGAACTATAAGTAAAGTAGGAGATCCTTCCCACACCCTAGAAGCTTGGATGGGACTCCATAATCTCCGTCTTCTCTTGAGAATCATTATTTAATTATGTTCATTATAAAGAGAAGAATTGATACAAGTATATAATCTATAGTGATCACATTCTATTAATTTTGTAATTAATATTACTGTCATTGTTCCAACTAGAAAAACAAAAGGAATTTTAAGACATGTCTGTATATAAATGTTTTTGTTTCCTTAAATAGAAAAGTATATTTTATTTTTATTTATTTGTTTATATTTTTTGGGTAATAGTATTATCGATAATCTGAGAAGAATTGTAAGTACATACCCACCATCTGAGAAGTTGGTAATTGGAGCAATTAAATTGAGTGCAGTAAGGACTGTATCCCCATAGGGCTCCCAGTCTATTACTATTCCATATGAATCATTAAAAAACACCTAATTCATACTCCCTCAACACTCTTCCCAATGAATATGGGACTGTCCATCAATCCAGTTACTTTGATTGGTACATGTAGGAATAGGGGGAGGGAAGCTATGAGTGCTTGCCTCCTGTACTTCAAATTTCTTTCCAAAAATCGTAAACATATCTTTAAATGTATCATTTTCTTTACCTTGAGGCAGAATCCAAGCATATTTTTTTTTTATATAAGTAAAACCTAATGAGGTATATAACCTGAAAGTTTAAAAATGTGACCTTTTTTATCAGGGAATTCAGGTCCCCTTAAATCTTCTGTCCCTGGAAGCCAGTAGCTATCATTAATGTAAATTAGAGGGTTATCATGTCAAGTCACTGGGGTAAGTAAAGGAGGATTGGGAACATAAGCCCAATATCTAAAATGTACGACTTGAACTGATAAAGGTAAATAACTTACAACCATCAGAATGGTCATCACAGCCATAAACATATGAGCATCTGTTCTTGGAAATCTCCTTAAGACCAAGGTTTTTTCTGCCATTTGAGATAGTTTTTGTATTTGTGCCCAAGTAAAGAGAGGCACATCCAAATCAACACCCGTATTGGTGGGCGCAAAAAAACACCCTTTCCCGTTTTATAGACAATATACGGCTTTTAACTGGTGAAGCATCAGCGGGCATTAGCAAAGAATTAGATACCTCTAGGAAAGGCAGTTTCTCAGTTGCAGAGATGTCTTCCCCTGCCTGGATGTCTCCTAAATTATCTTCAAGAGGGGGTGTGAGTCAGGCCGGTTTTCAGCTGATTGTCATTCATGAGACTTGACACACAGACAGGGTATCCACAAAGGGCGTTCCTGTGGACCTGGAGAAATACAAGCAAAACCTCTTTCCCATGTTAATAAAGTTTTTAAATGCCATTGATTGGTTTGGATCTCCTTCCACCAGATAGGGCCATTTTCCAGTAGTTTAGAACTGTTGATTATTAAAATATTTTTCTGTAGCAGTATGCCCAATGTTAACTTCATTACTTGAACCAGATGAATTTAAAATTTTTAAAGTAAACATGATTTACTATCTGTGGGGATTTTGTTCTGTCTTCCCCCTTTTTTAATTTGGTTTTTTATTTTGTTTTTTTTTTTAACAAAATTTGAAAAGACTGAATTATTGGAAAGCGGAGTCTGATTTAATATTTATAGGGTTTGAAAACATCTCTAAAGCAGTTAAAACAGCCATTAGTTTAGCTTTTTGAGTTGAGATGTAATTAATCTATATTACTCTATGGCCTTTTTTTAGGGTCTAAGTTTTGTAAGACTTTTATGTACATGTCTGGGTTGTCTGAAAACTTTCCTTAACAGTCTTGTATTTGTCTAAAAATCCTGTAATGAAAAGGGAGATCTGAACTTTAGCGGATCTACATTTTTCGGGCATATGTAGGATAGTTAACATTTTTACTGGCAAATCTAGGAAGATATTTTGTAACCTTAAAAAGTATAGGCTTGTGATAAAACATAAGATATATTTATTAACAGATTTTAATCTATCTTTGAACATTTCTGTGACAAGAAGCTAAAAATAGGTGAAATGATCAAAACTAAAATTTTAAGTTGTTAATAATGTTGAGAAATTACGTCTAAGTATTTTTAATATATGACCATTACTGAAAAGTTTTACTTAAAATCTTACTCGAGTGACCTTTTATTAGTTCCCACTCTATGAGATCCCAAAGTCAATCATACAAGCTTTTTTTTTTTTTGACAAACTTTGTAGCAGAGATAACATGATTTTAAAAGTAAGTTAATTTAGAATGTTATCACTCAGAAACTTAGGTTATTTCCCTTACAATGAGTCCCACTGTAGGTGGTCCCTACAGGAATTTGACCAGGAGAGGTGTTTCATTGCAAGCCTGAGCTTGTCCTACTCCCATAATTAATGTCTGATTCCTGTACTTTTTAATTTTGTGGTCTTTTTTGAGAGATAATTATAGAAACATCAGAAACATCAATTAATTATAGAGGTAAATATTTTGTCTTGTATTTTAACCTGGCAAACAGGATGAATTCCTGAAAAATACCTGTTTGATCGATGCTTTTAAATCTTTTAGTTTCTAGTAGTGATGTGCTTGGTGGGCCCAAGGCCTTTTGGTGTGGTGTTTCTCGCCGTTTTTGAAAGGGAGAGGGGATTCCACTCCATTGCCTGGAATAAAGCAAGCTTTGGCAAAGACAGACCTTATGGAGCTATTTATTTGTTTGTTTGTTTGTTTGTTTATGAAAGTGGATATAAAAATTTGGGAGTAACTGTGGTGACTTTTAGAGATCCATCCTCTACTTTCTCCTCTTGTCTCTTGATTTGAAAACGTCCTCTTTTACTTTTATCGTCCGTATCAAACTATGGAATTGGAGTTTGTTTAACTTTCTTTAGGTAATATCCAACTGGATTTTTGTAAAAACTGAAACAACTTATTTTTAGGAAAAGGATTATCAACTATTTCATAAAAATTACTAATAGCAATTTGTCATGAGTCAAAATGACCATTTAAATGTATTATTTGTTGTTTTTTAAATGGAACTACAATTTTATTAGGCTCTTGACCCTTAAGATGTAAAACTCTGGTTGGAGCTCATGACACAAGTTCTGAGATTAACTCTACATAACTCGGGAGTGACTTCACAAAGTTGTTAGGCAAAGAGCCATTCTACGAAATCATGTTGTTGAACAATCACCACCAGTGGGCGAATGTGGAGTTGGGAAACTTAAAATTTGTGAGGGCTGTGTTGGATCTATGCGTTGAATTTGAGCTTCCAGTATTTTTTGTTTTGCTAATTCCAACTCTTGATTAGCCTGAGGGGTTAAACTGCCGAGGACTATCCAATTGAGGAGGTCCTAGTAAAAGACTACATAAATTACTGAGAACATTTGAAGAAAAGGCCCAAAGTAGGGCGTAGCCAATTAACATCTCCTAACAATTTTTGTAAGTCATTTAAGGTAGAAATCTGATCTCTTCTTGTCTGAACTCTTTGAGGCCTAATAGTCTGTCTATTTAAAATTGCACCTAAATATTGAACAGGTGTAGTAGTTTGAATTTTATCTGGAGCAATACTGAGTCCTGCAAAGTCAAGTTGCTCTTTTAACAATTTAAAGCACTCTGTTAATTTTTTCTTAGATGAAGCAGCGCAAAGGATGTAATCCATATAGTGAATTATGTAACTAGTTGGAAAACTGTCTCTGACTGGCTGAATAGCTCTAGCTACAAAAAGTTGACAAATGGTTGGACTATTTAGCATTCCCTGAGGAAGGACCTTCCACTGAAATCTTTTAATTGGTTCCTTATTATTAGATGGAATAGAAAATGCAAATCTAGGGCAATCCTGAGGATGTAAAGGAATGTTATAAAAACAATCCTGTAAATCAATTACTATTAAAGGCCAATTTTTTTGAATCATAGATGATTGTGGAAGTCCAGGCTGAAGTGTCCTCATAGGTTCAATTATAACATTAACAGCTGACAAATCAGTTAGTATTCGTCACTTTTCTGATTTTTTCTTTATTACAAACACAGGGGAATTCGAAGGACTAGTAAAAGGTTCTATATGATTTTGTTCTAATTGAACCTGAACTAGATTTATTAAAACCTCTAATTTTTCTTGGGAAAAGGGGCTACTGTTTAATGGTGTTTCATTAGGAATTAACAGAATATTTTGTGTGGAGCAAAGATTTACAGCTGTATTATCTTTAGTAGCAAGAGTGAATTGCTGTACTGAAAGCTTGGGTGTGGAGATACAGCCTGATAATTTTCTTGAACTATTTGATCCATAGAGGCCCTGGATATTGTCCGGGCCTGGAGCTGGCCCTGCCATCCGTTTTCCTGCAATGGAGTGCCATTTTTATGAAATTTTGATTTACATTTTTTGATCCATTGTCTACCTCTTTCACACCTATGGCAGATTCCAGGTTTTTTTTCAGATATTACAGTTAGAATAGGTTGGGGTTTAGAATTAGAGTTAATAGGTGGCCTTCTACATTTTTTTTTAAACATGTCTGGACTTTGCACAATTAAAGCAAATACCAGAATTTAATTTTTTTTTTTTTTTTTGTCCAATATTATCTCCTGTAGTTGCATTTACTAACATAGTGGATCGGTATTGTTACGAACCAACCTCTTGGCATAATCTTATGTAACCATTAAGATCTGTTTTTCCTTTTTGATTTCCAATCACTTTTTGACAATCTCTGTTAGCATTATTATAGGCTAAAATTAACTGAATAACTTCAGCAGCTTGTTCATGTGACACTTGTCATTTAATCAGTCCTGAAGATGAGTTACAAACTCAGCATATGATTCCCTAGGTCCTTGTAAGATTTTACTAAAGGAACCTGTTGCTTTTCCTTCAGGTTCAAGTTGTTCCCATGCATTTAAGCAGATCCTCCTTAACTGATCTATAGCCTGATTAGTCATTCCAAACTGTTGTTCAGTTTCTTCCCAAACTCCTCTGCCTAACAATTGATTCTGATTAATATTAATATTTGCATGACGATTACGATGGCCTTGAGCTTCAGCTCCTTCAATCTACCAAGATTTAAAATGTAAAAATTGAGCTGGAGAAAGGCAAGTCTGAGCCATAGCTTGCCAATCAGGTGGAACCAAGTGGTGACCCTCAGCCAGATTTTTAACCACGCCTCCTGTGTAAGGAGAATTGGGCCTATACTGAATAACAGCTGCTTTAAGTTCCTTAAGAATTGTAAAAGTTATAGACTCATATTGATTTGCAAACACTCCCTGTGGATTTTGAGGATCAACTCTTGGGACAATTTGTTGATGAATAACCATGGGAAACGATAAAGCTTCCATATCTCCTTGAAGGAGGGCTTGTTTAATATCGCATTTTACCCTGTAAAGAGCTGGCTGGGCGTTGCCAGCAACTGAGCTTTGCTCTTTAAGAAAAGGAGTAGTGCGGGCCGTCTGAGTGGCGCGGTGGTTAAGCACTGGCTTGGGAAGCCAGCAGCCCCGGTTCGGATCCCACATATGAGGGCTAGTGACATTGCCCTCAAAAAAAAAAAAAAAAAGGGAGTAGTGGATTTACACAGCCTATTATGTATGGGGAACGGGGGCGGAGGCGAGCAGTGTTATAACTTTCCCAAAGGTGGATATAATGAGTCTGAAGCCTGAATTACAGGTTTAGGGTGTTCAGTCTCAGGGGATTCCTTAGAGTGTTGTTTCCCTTCCTGTTTTTTTTATAAATTTAATTCTTTCTCTTTGTTATTATCTTCTGAATCTGTTTGTAAGGGTTTTAAGATTGACTTAACAAGTCTCCAAGTATCCCAGATTGTAACGGGAATAGCGACTCCACTCTTATGTAAAACCTGGAGATCTGAACCTACTCTTTTAGTTCTTTAAATTTAAGGTTCCTAATTTAAAATTAAAATTAAGGAACCAAGCTCAATGCGCCTCAATGACTATTAAAAGTTCAAATAACTTTTTCTCTGGGACTCGTGCCCCTCCTGCCTTCAACAATTGAAGCAGGCTAATATATACTGCTGATATTTACTCTGACTATGGGTGTTTCCCATGTTAGTATTTTATAAAAGGGATAGCAAGATATGCATTCACACTTCGTCACTCTGATGCTCGTCTGGCAGCGCCCCTCACGGGAACGTTAAGGTCAGCCTTGACAGAAGGTCCACCTGTATAAATCCCAGGCCTGGTGAAACACCTTGCGGTCGGTGTCCAGTTACCACATGTCTTTACGGCCTTGACCAACGGAACCGCAGATTAGAGCCCATTCAAGTTCTGTAGCCGAAGCCGTGGAACTATAAAGCATTCACACACACAATCACACAGTGTCACACAAAAAATGTTAGTATTACCCTGGTAATAATGTTACTTCTCGAGGCCTTTCCTACTTCCCCGGAGTAGCTGTGGCCACAGTGCCTCGAGGATCCCTATCGCCGGCAGTACTCCCCCTTCGTAGCTGATAGCTGGTGTGTCCTCTCGAGCCCCAAGTCTGGGCGCCACCTGTTGCGTCTCTGCGCGGCTGGGTCTAGCTTCCTAGAGAGGACCCGCGGGGACTCAGAAAAAGAAATAAAGAGCAAGAGACAGGGATAGTTTAAAAAGCAATGTGAGCCAGGGGTCTCCATCTGATGGACAAGAGCCCTGAATCTGGTCAGCTTGCAGCTTTTATTGAGTACAAACAGGGAAGGGGCTTTGTTCTTTCCGAGGTCTGTAAATCACATGCGTCACCCAAGATTTGGCCAAATCTCCCTCTGCCTCACAGACCCCCTCAGCCGAAAGACCCTTTGATCAATGCAGCCCTGCCCCCTATGGGGACAGATAATGGTTCACTATGACACCTTGAGGCAAGAATGCATGGAGGACTGCTGTTAGCTTCTTAGGAAGATTTCTCTTTTCTGTTGCAGGCTGTAAACTCTGCAGGAAAGGATTATCAGGTCCTTAGGCCCCATAGGCTTCACCTCCTTGATTTCTCCCAGGGACCCTCCGAAGGCACCTGGCTTAGGCCGCCCTGGTGCGCATATTTGATATAGGATCTCACACCTATATTGGCATCCTGCACACATGTAGGGTCTTGCCCATCATTGACTGACCCACCCTCTTTCTTAGGGTCCCATGGGGTTTTGCCAGAGACATAATGAATATCCTGTCCCCTTGAGGCCCTGCTGTTATGGACGAATGCAGGGAGGCAAACAGTGAGGCTGCTGTGAGGCCACAGTGATGTAAGAGCCATGAGTCGTTGGCGAAAAGTTCAGGTCATCTAACTTTTTCACACAGCCTTTCCAGCACTTCCAAATAGCAAGCTTGGTTAACTGTTTGTCCAGTTGGTACATTTTCATAATGAATAATCCAATCCCTCTGATACCAAAAAAGGTTAGTGACATCTTTGCAACAAGTTCGCAGATATAATTGTCTGACCTCATATTCATCTGAGAAATTAGAAGGTGACAGAATCAGAGCTTCCCTTGTTACAATATTATAATCAATATTAGAAAGCCAGGAATGGCTGATTTTTACTTAATCCTGTTGTATTCATTTCTTAGGGCTGCTGTAAAAAATTACTACAAACTGTGTGGCTTAAGAGAACAGAAATGTATTCTCTCTTTGTTTGTCAGATCAGAGATGAAAATCAAGGTATCATCAGGGCAATCCTCCCTCCAAAGACCCGGGGGGAGAATCAGGTCCTTAACTCTTGGAGCTTGGTGGCTCCGAGTGTTCCCATGGTTCCCGAGTAACCTCTATCTTCCCATGGCCTTTTTTTCTGTGTGTCTCTTTTAATGACACCTGTTACTGGGTTTAGGGCCCTTCCTAAATCCAGAATGGTGTCACTTTGAGCTCTGTTAACTTTATCATATCTGCAAAGTTTCCTTTCTAAATAAGATCACATTCCCAGGTTCTGGGAGTGAGGACTTGGACATATCTTTATGAAGGGCCACAATTCAAACCTCTCTACCTGTTTTTGCAAGAAAGACTGCTTTACTCATGGTGGGTTTATCTTTCCTTTAAAACCAGAATAACAAGACATTGAAATTTAACCCTTCTCCCTTTTCTAAAAATTCAAAGAAACACTAAGGCTTATTCAGCTCTCAAAAATATAATGCTGAATCTTTTTTTTTTTTTTTCTCTCATTGTGCTTAAACCTGAACTTAGACATATGCCTTGGAGTCTAGAGAATAATATGACTGCTTCTAGGGATTATAACTTACTGACTGGAAACCAGTAAGGCAACAGCCTTGAGCAAGGCATGGAGAGCTCTCTCTCATTACTGCTTCTACTGAGGGTTTGTAGAGGACAAATATCTAGCTAAGCCTAGGGTTCCAGAGTCAGTGTGCTAGAGCCCAAATCCTGCTCTGCCATTTGCTAGCTATGTGATCTTGGGTAGCTTACTTGGTTAACGTATCTAGGAAAAGTTTCTCTCAACAGGCAATGCTAGGTCTTCTCAGGTTATTGTAGGGGTTGCAGTTTAACGTTGGCCTTATTCTTTTCCCATGGTTTTTGTTGGACATTTTGTTCATCCCACAACTTAACTGGCACCAAACTAAAAGTCAAGAGAGAAAAGGACTGTATTTCCATACCCATATTTCTGCAAATGTCCAAGTCATCTCACTATCAACTAGCTCTGCATATACTGTATAGGAGTATTGAGTTGGTGGATCTCTCCTCTAGCAAACCAGAAAAATGGATCCTTTTTTTTTTCTCTTCTCCAGGCTACGAGCTCCTTATTGAAATGCTTTTGAAAGAGAGGTTATTCAAGTCATAATTCAAGGTACAGAAGAAAAATTTGCTTTAATTTTCTGCTTCTAACAATATATTTAAAACTATCATATTTTAAGTGCAATGTACTTAAGACTACTGATGACCTTCTTTTATACATATACATATTTAGAAACTGAGAAACAAGATGCATTATTAGAAGAATATTTTTAAGTGTCTGGGACTCACTGCATTTCCATCTTATCTATATCTGTTGTAATCTAAAATGTAGTACAGATGTTTAGTGTGTGCACATGTATAGATGTGCACTCTGGAATATAGATTGAATTCCCTTATAATTATGAACGTGAGGAATGATTCTTTATTTGATTATACATACTTAACAAACTAGCATTGGGAACCTTCCCTGTTTTCTTTCTTTTTTCTACTCTAATTTATTCCTTCACTTGCTACACATTTAAATTTACATTTCTGTGTCATGCTCAAATAATTTCAGTGGCTCCAATACATTCTGAAAATCTAGAGACTAAATCTGCATAAATTATTTTAAATTTCAACTATCTTTCTACTTTGTTTCTTATAAGATATATATATATATATATTAGATTATATATTATATATACGATAAATATATACATCATGTATATGATATAAAATGTGTGTATAAATGTAGAAATTCACAATTTATTAACAAATACTTTGCTTACTCTCAATTCTTCAAGTTTTTAATTAACTTCTCCATGTATCTTCCTTTAATTAAAATGACCCTTTTCCTCCTATTTATATCATGAACATTTATTTATTTTTCAAAGTTAGCTAATGTCCCAGTTATAATAATCAATATAACAACCAGTAATAACTTATCTACTATCTTATATCAAGATTTTGGATAAGGATGATACAAATATTTCAGTATTCTTATCATAAATGTTCTTTATTTATTTCAGTATGTTTTTAAGTTTTAATCCACTAATTTGAAGTTTTCTTGAGAAAAGGAGCCATATTTTATAATTTTTGTTTTTGTTTTTCCTTAATACCAAGAAAATAATGTGAACTTGAGATAATTAAAACAAATTAAACTACTTAGTTCTTAAACTTATTAGTTGAATTTAAAAATACACAATTAAAATTCTATTAGTATATTAGAGGGAGGAATGTGATAACCTTGAATTGAAGAAATTAACTTTATAAAATAAAAATGTTACTGCAGCATCTAATAAAAAGAAAAAAAGAAACTATTTCTTGAAAAAAGTGTCACCAATGGGAAACAAATGTTTCCATTTTCCCTGGGTTTAATTGGCTTGGTTTAAACTTAACATTCTTTAATAAATGATGCTGGTTCACAATACATTATTTAATTAAAATAATAATTGACAGCATGGTTGGGTTTTGGGTAAAGCCATTTGCTGTGCTGCAGGCAGATGACTTCTCTTTGTATCCTCACATGGTAGGAAAGAAAGCTATCTAGCTCCTGGTCTTTTCTTAAAAGGCCACTATTCTCATTCATGACCTCGCTACTTCTCAAAGGTCCCACTTCCAAATACCATCACATTAGGATTAGGGTCTCAACATTGGAATTTGGGGCTACACAAAAATCCAGTCCACTGTAATGACACCAAGCATTTTCAAGGATGGAGAGCAAACAGGGCAATCTTACACGTGTGTTGCTGTTGGAACCTCTCAAACACACACACTCACTCTTTGCCCCTACATACTAAAATATAATATACACATAATCTATGACTGAACAATTCCATGTCTGCTATATACCCCAAAAGCAGTGCAAAGTAGGTTTAATAAAAAATATTCATAAGAATGTGCATCATAAAATTAGTAATAATAGGCAAAAACTGAAAAAAATCCATTCAACAATAGAATGGATAAATTTTGGTATGATCACACCATGGAATAATATGCAGCATTAAATATTTATAATCTATAAATGTAGAACTATGTGGATAGATGTCTCAAATGCAACAGAATAAAATAACTCAAACACTAAAGTATATGAATTTATATAAGGTTCAAAAGTAGGTAAAACAAGTCTATTATTAAAGAAATCAGAATAATATTAGTAGTTACCCTGGGGGGCGTGAGACTAGAAAGGGGCTCACCAGACTCATTAAATACTAATAATGTTTCTAAACATGTGCATTGTTTACACTGGTAGTTTGTGAAAATTCAGCAAGCTGTACACTCCCAATATACACTCATATGTGGTTTTCTATATTGACACCATGCATGTTATGCCTCAATTATTTTTTTTTTTAAAGTTTTTTATTGGGGAATTTGGGGAGGGGAACAGCATTAGGAAATTGGGGAAGGGGAAGTGAAGTTGCTGTCCTTTTGTTCTTCAGTCTAATTGTGGAGGATGTTGCTTCACTGGCCCATGTTGGTATCATCATTGCGCTCTTTCTAGGTGAGGCAGTCAGTTGCTGGCCAATGGATGGCCAATCATAGCAGCTCATGGCAGCTCATGAAAGTGCACACCAGCTGCCGGCCAGCCCCACTGCAGCCTATGCCATTGCCGGCGACTCACAGAAGCCCAGCTCCAGGTGGAGCTGTTGTTCACCATCTTAGCTGTAGATAGCACAGTGTAGCTGGCCCTCATGTGGGAGCTGAACTGGGGCCCTGCTGCTCAGAGCTGGTGTCCCAAGCCAACTCTTAACCAGCACGCCACTCCACTGGTCTGCTTCAATGATTTTTTTTAAATTAAGTTATTAGGTCTCCAGGCGGTAACAAAGTGGTCTTTGCTTGAATAATTCATGCATAAGCCATAAATATTTATTTATCCTAAATTGCAGAAGTAGGTATCTGTTCAAACATGATTTATTAATCATGTATTGTATAGCTCTCAGTTGCAGAAGAAAAATCTATTACAAAGGTTAAACCTAGGCATTCAACAACTATATAAATAATTATTGTATTTCTAAAAACAATGCATATTTATTCAATAATAGTAATAATAATAACAATGGTAATTATAGTAATAATTATTAATTATTACTATAGTAATAATGGTTAGTATTTATTAAGCACTAATGTTTTGTGGGTATTATATTATGTTCTTCATATCAATTAGCTCATTTAATTCCCAGAGAGCTCAAGAGAGCTGACATTAACAATTTTTTATCATAAAAAACTTTATTGGAGGTAACATGCTACCAAAAATTCTTATAAGCTGGTATTAAATTTTCCACTTGTATGTTCCATTTAATTGAGCATGTTGGTGAGGTATTCATGGTGTAAATTTATGGTATAGACTGGAATGGTTATTTGGTTGCTCCTAGGGACAAGTTCCAGTGTTTCTGAACTGCATCAAAGTGGGATATGTTTTCCATACATGAAGTATAAGAAGTGAATTAATTAGGTGAAAAGATTGCAATGGTAACCCACCTCTAAGAAGGTTTTGAATGAAACCCACCTACTTGTATTCTTTTTTCTTTTCTTGAGTATGAAATGAACTTATCAACTCATGTCTAACAGAATAGGACATCACTTCTAAATTTAGACTGTGGGTACACAATAGTGCCCTTGGATGTTCTTTCTGACTCTTTCTTAGCTTGTTTACCCTCAGGGATGTAAGATTCCATATCATGAGACATCCAAGTCAAGGAGCCCATATGGTAAGGAAACAAGGCCTGCCAAGAACACAGAATGCATGTGAACTCAGACTACCACCCACTTCTGCAATTGAATCTCCAGATTAAACCACAGCCCCAGGCAACAATTTGCCTTCTAATGGAGTGAAAGAACTAAGCCAAAGGCACCCAGCTAAGCTGCACTTGGATGTTTGACACTGTCTCACAGAAACTAAGATAGCAATGTTTTTCTGATAATGTGTTATATAATAATACAGACTTTGATACTAATAAGTGGCAGTAAAAACTCCTAAAATATGGAAGTGGCTTTGTGACTAGGCAATGAACTTTCAAGAAAGTATTTGGAAAATGTCAAAATGCCTGGAACACCCTATGGAATGTTAGACTTGGAGATGTTGCTGGTGGAAGCTTAAAGGGCAGTGACACATGTCTTGTTGTAATAGTAAATAAAGGCGTTCTTGTGATGCACTGGCATAACAGTTAAATGAAGCATAGCAAATGCCCCTAATGAAGTGGGTAGTATTTTTGAAAGTCCTCCGCCTCCTTGGATGTTATTTGATACTAAAACAAAACAAAACAACAACAGCAACAAAATGACTTCAAGCAAATCCAGGGTCCTGCAAAAAAAGGAAAAACAAACCATGCGTACAAATAAAACATGGTCTAAATATAAAGCCGAAGACAAAAATCCTCTAAAGATTTTAAAGATGTATATCAACAGTATGGTTTCTAAGAAGAAAAGGGCATTATGTCTCAGCAAAAGGTCAACATAGAGAAAGGTTTGTCATGAAAAGACCTTCAGTTGAGGCTTTCATCTAATTTAGCATTCCCGAAAAGATTCACAGAAGAGTCACAAATCCCTTTTTTTTTTTTGAGTATTTTTTTTTAAATTAGTTTCAGGTGTACAAAACAACGTAATAGTTAAACAGATAAAGCCCTCCCAAATTTCTTGAGAATTACACATGCCGAAGGAGAAACAGAACAGGACAGAATAAAGAGGGTTCTTGGAACCCTCTGAATTGTACTGGCAGGAAGTCGGCTGAAATTGCTGCTTAGAGGCAAATACAAACTAAAGGAAGCATGGAAAATGAACGGTAATTCAGAGGATAGAACAAAGATTCCAAATCGTGACATGAACTCAATGAAGAATGATCTCAGGGACTTGCAAACCATTCAAGAAACTTCTAGCATTTACTTAACTGTGTAGCAGAATTGGTACGAGACTGATTGCTTTATTCCTCCAATCGTTTCCATTTTTAAACAAGAATGTCTGTAACAGTTTCTCTATGTCTATCCCACCATTTTCTTTTTTTTTTTTTCTTTTTCTTTCTTTCTTCTTTTTTTTTGAGGGCAGCGTGTGGGATCCGAACCGGGGCCGCTGGCGTCCCAAGTCAGCTCCTAACCACCGCACCACTCGGCCAGCCCTATCCCACCATTTTCTATTGAGTGTGAGAAGGTAGCTAACTTGCCTCCTTAATTTCACAGGTAGAGATCAAGTGACACAGTATTTCAGAAGTATAATACTTAAGGAACCGGGGATCATTATTCAGGGCAGGACCTG
The DNA here is from genome assembly GCA_033961575.1 of Aselliscus stoliczkanus. Lineage (NCBI taxonomy): Eukaryota > Metazoa > Chordata > Mammalia > Chiroptera > Hipposideridae > Aselliscus > Aselliscus stoliczkanus. Next base: position 94,812,890 of record CM066728.1, on the reverse strand, counting down.
TTATAGAAAACAAGCTTCTGAATTTTAAGCAGATAATTTTTGAAAAGTTTCAAAGAGGGTGAGTATAGTTTTCACATTGAAAGGATATGAATCATGGAAGCCAGAAGGCAGATTGTGGAGGACAAGCTTGAAAATTACCCTCAATTCTCCACTTTCTAGTCTTTACATACTTATGTAGTTACAACCCCTTTATTCAGGCAGTGAGTATTAATATGTTGTCATTGTATGATGCTGGACTATGTTGAACAATGTGAAATATGGGAAGAATAAGTAAAGGAAAAAAATAAATTTATGGAGACATCCATAAAACTACCACTTAAACCAACCATCCTTTAAATTTTTCATGAATTTTCTGCTATTCAGTAAAAAAAAAGAGTCATTTTCTGTCTCTTTTTTTTTTTAGCACTCATAAGTTGTTCTAAAACAGTGATAAACATTTCACATTTCATCAAATTATTTGCAATTGTGTACAACTGTAATTCCATAGATACCATAATAGTGCATATGCTTTATTTTTTGTAGTTCAGATTTTTTTTTTATAAATATGAGATGTGAACTCAAAGTAGCATTACTTGGTTTAATGCTAGTAATATATGGAGACTCTTGATTCAAATAAATACCGTATCACTAGATGCATAATTATATGTGAAAATATTCAGTTAATAAATTATTGCTAGAGTATAAATATAAAATGTCCTGACAGATAGTTTTGAAGTATAGTTTGAGTGCTATCTTTTAAAAGTAACTACCTAGTAGTCCATGAGCTTCTATTAATAATCCTGCCATTATTCAAACTATTTGAGGGCTATTTCCTTTACAAATGTCTTCAAAGAAGCCTTAGAAATGCCTTCAGTATTTACATAGTTTGGCAGTTAGAAGATATATATCATTTCTTCAACCATGCCACAGGCATTTGGGCAAATGCTTGGGTTATCAAACTGGGTAATATAATTTTTATTAGTATTCTTTGTCTATAAATACAGATATTGGTATGCCTTGAAAACTTCTCTGAGATAAATTCAAAATGAGAAGAAAAAAGTTTTCAACAAGAAAAGCTTTATTATGTAATATGGGCTATTCTTTCAAAGTTAATGCTGTGAAGTTGAATATTCATTTGAGTCTGTAAACTTGGTATGCTTACAAAAATAATCTGTCACATTATAATCACATCAAATACATTTCATTAATTGTGCCTTTATAACTTAATAGAGTTATTTTTTTCCCCAAAGCATTCAACTTAGACAACATTAATAAGATCAGACTTAATTTTCAACAGGCTCAGTGAAATGAAAAATCAGGATAGCTTGACTTAACACAATTGGCCAAAAGGCCAAACTATAATTTTATTTTTTTTTAGGTGAATTCAATGTCTCTATCATGTCCTCTTAAGACCTGATACGCTTGAAGTCAGTCCAAATAATTAAGTTTTTAATTATTATAATTTTGTATGCATCTCTGATGACATTAACTAGCTATGACCTTGAGGAAGTTGTCTTACTTCTCTGTGACTCAGTTTCTTACTTTTTAAAATGGAAATATTTACTTAGTGCTTTTTAAAATGCTTAGCAGAGTGCCTCTCATATAATAAGCACTTGATATTATATAACATCTTAATCATATTTCTATTTAATTATTTACTTAACATTCCATTTCTCTTCCTCATCTTCTCAGGCCTCATGTCTTATAATACCATTTGTTCTTACATGGATGTCCACGTCCATTTCCTATTGTTGACCTATTTTTTTCTTTATATATGTTTATGAACTCTATTTACAGTCATACTTCACAGACTGAAAACCATTTTGTCGTTCTCAAATGTTCTTTTATATCTAAAGCTGATGTATTGAATGAGCTGGAGTAGTAAGCTACCAGAAGTCAACTTTAATTTGTATTGTTCTCACTCTTTTTTTAAGTTGCTCTTTCAAATCATCCTTCACTGCCTCAAAAGCTCAGTCATATCCCTTAATTTTTTCTGGCCACCTTAAATAATTAACAAGCCATATCGTCTGTTTTCAGATATTAAACAGCACATTAAGTCTGATATTAAAGCTTCAGTTTCCTCCAGTTTAAGCTTTTCTTCTGCACATACATAATTCCACTTGGACATGTCTTTAGACGTGCAGTGTGGACAGGGTTGGGTAGGACAGGATTATCATATCTGTGCTATTTTCACTCTTATACGTCTTCCTCGTTGGCTTTTAATCTCTAGATCCCAAAATGGAGGGGAGCAGAATGAAGGAGGGGTATGGAGACTGGTTAAATCTGGACCTGGAGCCTTCTTTAGTGCTCTGCTTCAGGGGACTGTCCTGCTAATCTTTGAAGGCTTTTTTGAGAACCCTCTACTGCATTTCTTTCTGATCTGAGTGGCTCAGTTTCTTATTGGTCACCTTTTCCAAATACTCCCCAGTAGTTTTTTTTATATGGTGACTCATATGGGCACTTGGTTTACTTGGGCTGAAGTCTTTTCAAGGCAAATCAAACTCAGCTACGTTGCATGAGGTCCAGCTGAATCTTGACAGGTACTGCCCAAATCGGGACGGTCAGGTTGCTGTCTCAGCATTTTATTTTCATAAGTCCTTTACGTGTACGGTGATCCAGGGAGGGAGCCTGGCACAAGTCTGTGTACCCTACATTCTCTGGGGGGCACAGGTCATGTTTTTCCAATAGTTTCTTTAAACCACCCACCTTTCTCTGTTGGAGATGATGAGGATGGAAGGATGAACTCACATGCCCCGATAAAAAGAAATATATGTGCTTAGCATTCAACCAACCTATCCCAAATAAATGTCCACCATTTGAACTTTTTTTTTTTTTTTTTTGAGGGCAGTGTCACTGGCTCTCATATGTGGGTCCGAACTGGGGCCACTGGCTTCCCAAGCCAGCGTTTAACCACCGCACCATGAACTTTTTAAATATATATCACTTTCTTTTATATACTCTCAAGTAGGGTAATAAACTTATCACCATCATCTGACCTTCTAACACCATTATAATCTTAAGAGTTTCAACCAAAATTCGGAAGCAACAAAAACTTTTCACTTAATATCCAGCTACCTTCTCATGTCCTCCTTCATTTCGATATTCAGTTCATAATTTTAGCCTGAACACTAATTCTGATTCCCATTATTTCCAAGTACTTGGAAGAGAACATTTTGTTAGACACCCCTCAGATACTGATAGCAGCTAACAGTTTTTAGCTACAATTTAGTCACTAATTAGCTGAGTCATCCAAGGCAAGTTAATATTAGAATGTATTGAAGTGCAAGAGCCCTAAATCTGGTCAATTTTGTATATGGAGCTAAACATGTTGAGGTTTTATTTCTGCTCCACTTACGAATTGTGTGACCTTATACTATTTGATCTCTCTAAACTTTAGTTTTGTGATCTGTACACTGAGAATATTGTAGTCACATAAATTGTGACAATTATCTGAGAACATGCATGTTCATCCTTAGCTCAGTGTGTGGCACAGTACGCGCTCAGCATGTCATGAACATGCATAATTTCCCTGACCACACTCTCCCCCGACACGATCCCCATCATCTTGCTTCTGTGGCATTCCCCATTGTGGATAGTAATAACAGAGGCCGTGGTGCCTTCAGAACCATAGGGAGCCAGTTTCTCCAGCTCCCTCTTTGAGCAGAATCACAGGACAGACATGAGTTGCAGAGATAGGCCACATATCCCTTTCCTGGTACCTTTGGGAACTGGAGGTAGAAGGGTCAGAAGCAAAGTCACTGAAGAGGCAAACCCTGTGCGGGCCACCACACAGGCACTATCCTTGTTCCTGTTGACCACCAAGTAGTTCTCCTGGCATCTTACCTCCAGACTCTTGCCTGGCCTCCACACTTCTGATTTTCTCTAATTCTTCAAATATCTAGGATTAGTTTCTGAGGCAGCAATCCAGAGCTCTGATAGATTCAATCATTATTATTGTTTTTCTTATATGTGTCTTCAATTTTCTCGAGAGTAAAAGGCATATATTAGCAGAAAATTCAAAATTTAATATTTTACGTAGATTAATGCTTCCTGTAACTGCATCGTTGGCTCTTCCCAATCTCTTTGAGTCTCTCTGTTTTCTGTTCGTCTGTCTAATGAAGATTTTCTCATTCCAGGTTTTGCTTCTTTTCTGCCACATATTTTCTTTGGAAATGATTTCCAGCAACTATCCTTCTGGCAGATGCTTTCTAAATAACTGTATGTCTCACCTGAGTTTCATACTTCTATTTATCTCTCCAGTAATTATAGAATGCCCATATCTGGATATTTTGCAAATATTTAAAAATAAGCATTACTCAATTTGATTGTACTGCTTTCTTCCAGAAATGTTTTCTTTCCAATGCATTCTCTGTCTTGTTAAGCAACCCTATATTCCATCATTGACCCACACAGGAAAGTTTAGATATACATATTTTCTTCCAATGTCCACAGACAATTACTTGCAAATCCTATGACAAGATTTTTTACTTCATCCTACTCCTTGAAATAATACTATTCCCTTAATTTGGAGCTCATTATTTCTGTTCCGAATTGTTGGGTTTGATTCCTTACCAATTTTCATGCCTCCAATGTCTACTCATTCAAAATATATAAATTACAAAGTTTGCCACCTGAATAACTCTTCTAAGCAGAAACCTAAATTCTGTTTGTTTGTTTTATTTTCTTTAAACAACTTCATTCAATGACCTCAGGTTGCATAGGTAAGAGCTCACTTATGACAGCCATGTCATAATTGCTTTCAGTAAAATGCATAACTAGAAAGAATATGATTTTTACTGTTATACAACACAAACATACATGGAATTCCTACCTACCACCATAGAGGTTGAACGTCCTATCTTTCCTTCTGGTCTTCCTTCTCTCCATTTCTGCAATCTCCATAGTCCTTTCTACTTTTAAGCGATCCTTCCAGAGCAATGCTTCTATGTTTTAAACATCATGTTCTGGTTTCATTTTGGCGGGGCAAAAGCGATGTCTTATTGTATTTGGACAGAGCTGACCCTGGATTTGTTACAGTCTTCAGAATCTACAAACTATCACATTAGTTTCTGGCTAATATTGCCCTATAAGACAACTGAATATTTATTCCCACTAACAAAAATCTCTGTATTTCTAATCACACATGCTTTTCACTAGAGGTAAGCAGTATCATACAAAGGAATGAAGGTGACTATCCTATAGTTACAGATATAGAATAATATTAAATTTCCAGGGCTGATGTTTAATTCTGACTCTGGCAGGTTTTCTAATTCATTTTTCTATCATAATATTTGTGGCAGAGCTAGAAAATTGCCTTAACATATCCCCTTTATTTATAGATTCTTTCTAAAGATTTTTTATTTAAGGCTACAATTTTCCAACTGATAAGATTCACTTCAGAGTCTCTCTTACATTTATATATTCATACGACTGAGATTTGGACTATGATATAGAAAAAAGGGTGTGGCAGAGACTTCTAAAAAATCCTTTTCCAAAGAAGTGGTACCTCTTTCTTTCTCTTTTTTTTTTTTTAATTATCCTTATTTTTCTAACCTGCAAAGTGACCATGATGATAAAGGTCCAGGAACGTTATTGGACCAAGAGGTGACTTTTATGTTTTGAAGTTGATGTATGAAGATGGCAGAGCATAGAGAGAAGGCCCATGACTTCCTCTACCAACCATTAGATCAGCCCTGGGCCTCTATCTTCAGAATAGTTTTTACCTGATAGAGAAAAAAAAACACGTGTATTTTTTTTCCCACCAGTATTTTATGTACTTTAATCCCAATCCTAAATATTACTTATATATCTCCCCACACTCTATTTACTTTCTCTATCCCTGCTGCACAAGCATATAGACATACACATAAATAAAGACACAGTGATAATCTGGAGCCAGTTCATATACAGAGCCAACTGGGTGCATCTAACCCCAATTCTGTATTCACTGACATCACATCTGTGCCTTGAAATCTGCCATGATTGGGATTTATATAAGAGAGCTTCACAAACACGACATATCAGATCACTTATTCATGTTTTAATCCTAGACCCAGTACACTGCTACAACACTGCGTGCACGTACACACACACACACACACACACACACACACACACACACACACACCCCAGGCCCAAACTATAATAAACAGTCTGTCATTCTTGGTTTATACACATTCCCATTTATTTGTCCTTATTCTATTCATCTTCCTTCAGAAAACTGTATCTGTCTTCTGTCCATGCCTCCATGCCAATTTCTGCCTAGTAAATGTCAATTTATTTTTCAAAACCTTGTACAAGAATGACCACTTTGTAATATGCTTCCACATTTAACCATTCATCTCACAATTAAATTCACTCATCTTGTTCTCCTATTGCAATTTCTGTGTGTCACTGCATTACTCATGAGAGTTTTCTTTGCATTATTATCCTCATACCCCACTACCCGTAAGTTGAGATCTCCTGGTGGGTAGAGAAAGTATATCATTCCTCTTTTACATTACTCAAAGAGCCTAGCAAAATTCACTGTACTCAGTTGAAACTGAAAAAGATTACTGAGCTTAATTGGCTTTATATCTACTGTAGAAGCATCTGCCTATAAAGGATATTTTGTAATTTTTCTTAGAGATTTCTAATATACTCCTGGTTTTACAGAAAAGTATATATTTATTTTAGTTTATAATACTATTATGATTGTATTTAAGTGTTTCAAATAAGTCAATATTTTACAGCATAATTTTTTAATAAGAAGACCAAACATATTGGTTTCTGACTCAGGTACTCTGATTTTTGAAGTCATAACATTTTGCATGCTCAAGTTCATTTTTACTCCATTTCAGATATAAGATTTAAGTTTACACATGCACTGTGTGATGATAAAATAAAAGGTGATGGTATTCCGAAAATTGCTCTTTACGTTACTTGGTTTCAATGTGTATTTACTAAGCAATTGTTTAAACATCTAAAAATAATTTCAGTAAATTTTAGATAATATTATGCATTTTGTATTAATCTGGCATTGTATTTTTGAGAAATTTTTTAATGTTTATTTATTTATTTATTTATTTATTTTTGTCCTTCAAGTCTTTTGCTTCCAGGAGGAGTGAAAAAGAGAGAGATTATAAGGAATTGGTTCACATGATTGTGGAGACCGATAAATCTGCCATCAGCAAGCTGGAGACTCAGGAGTGCTGATGACATAGTCCCAATCGAAGTCCCAAGACCTGAGAACCAGAGGAGGAGAAGGTGTAGTTCCAGTCTGAAGGCTGGCATTCTTGAGACCCAATAGGAGCCATGTTTCAGTTTGAGTCAGAAGGCAGAAAAAACTGATGCACCAGTTCAACGGCAATCAGGGAGGAGGAATTTGCTGTTAAGTCATAGGAGGTTCTACTTTTTCGTTCTATCCCATAGTCAACTGACTGCATGAGACCTACCCACACTATGGAGAGCAATCTGCTTTATTCAGTTTATTGATGTAAATACTAATCTTATACAAAGACATCCTCACTGACATACCCAGAATAATGTTTAACCAAATGTCTGGGCACCCCGTGGCTCAGTCAAGTTGACGCATAACTTTAACCATCACATTATTATATGGTATTCTCTATATCTGGGCAATTCTTGATAGACTTCTCTTCCTACAACTACTCTTTGAGGGTTTTTCTTCCCCAGGGTTCTATACTATGCACCTTTCTGGGTGATCTCATACATACAAATAACGAAAAAGATATTGATAGTTAAAATCAGAATAAAATATACTATATCTCTTACTCAGCACCATTTTTTATAAATTATTGAACAGATAAAAATACCAGGCACACATGAACCATTGTTTTATTGAAGCGATCTGATAACACAGATGCAACTTCAAAAATTGTCTTATTTCTCCCATATCTGAATCTGCTTAATTTCACATGTAAAAGTTGAGGTACATTCTAGACAATAAGGAAAGAGAATGATTATGTAAATGAGCCATTAAAGAACCATGATTCTGAATCCACAAATTCCTTTTTTTTACATTAAGTAACTTACTTATGGAGTATGCTGCTAAAATATTTTATAACTAAAGACTCTTGGCTGTCTTTCTGGTGGTAAATAAGAGTAGTATCTTTTCCAGAAAGGCTGATCTTTAATATGCTTACAAGGAGATTACATTGAGGTTATGCTTCTTCATAAAGGGCCCTGAGAGATAGATAAGAAATGAGTTAACAGTCTGCACCTGGCCTTAAAATAGGGGGATTATCCTATATTTTCTGAATGGGTCCAAGGTAGCCACTTGAGTCCTTAAAAGAGGAAGAAGAAGTCAGAAGTGTCAGTCAGAGAGACTGACAGTAGGGGTTGTTGAAGATATTGGAAAGGTGAGAGGGATTCAATCTATCATTGCTGTAGGGGCTGCATGACAAAGAATGTAAGCAGCCTCTAGGAGCAACACTAACCCCTGGCTGACAGCCACTGAGGAAATGGGGACATTAGTCATACAACCACAAGGATCAGAATTGGGCCAACAACCTGAAGAAACTTAGAAACAGATTCTTCCCAAACCTCCACATAAGGACCTAACTGGCTGATACCTTCCATAAGGTTTTGTGAAATTCAGAGCAGAAAAACTATCCAGCCAATCAAGCCTCCTGATCTACATAACTGAGAGATGATAAATTTGAGTTATTTTTAAATCACTAAATTCATGGTAATTTCTTACAGCAGCAAAAGAAAGCTAATGCAAAGTCCAAAACTGAACTTATTTTCTTACTGCTCCCTGCACTCATTTCTCAACTCTTCCTTCTTTCTGCTTTTTCTATTTCTGTCTCATTAACCCAGTTTCTAGACAGGGAAACAAGCTCATTTTAATTTGGTTCATTAGTTTCCTTTATCAACTATGTAATTCCATCAGTAACAAACCTGACACACTCCCCCACGTACACACTTTAGAGGAAAAACTCTTATTTTATTCTTTGGCCTCCCCCTTTTTTTTATTTTGAGCTAACCGTCTCTCTGTCCTTCCCTCTTTGAATCACCACCACAAGAAGGAATTCTTGCCCCACTTCCAGCACACTTTCTGCCAGGACAGCCAGAAATCCTTCTCCTGGGGCAGGAGACAGAAGAAGCAGCCAGGCAACTACACCAAGGACAATGGCAGCGTCTTACCCCCATACACGTGGCAGGGAGGCAGCACTGATGGTGGCTGTTGTTTGGTTTGTTAGTTGGTTGGTTGGTTTTTGTTGCTCCTAGAATGTTGCCCCTAGGCATTCTTGCACCTAGAGTCCTAGGGCCCCCACTCGCCAGCTCTGCTTTTTAACCGGGGGCCTGGAGCCTGCGCACTGGAGTCTCCTAGACCCTCTAATGGGCAGCTAGAGACACCCAAAGGAGTTTGCCCGGCGCTGAGCCGAGGAAGGAGGGACAGGAGTGGACGGAGGCTGTTTGGGGAGTGTAGGGAAGAAGGTTGGTCAGGCTACCACACCTGGCCATCTGGATGCCCGACACCAGGCCCAACGAGCAGGGACCTGGTCAGGTAAAGGAGCTGTCTGCCCCTGAGCAGGAGGACATGTGGCCACCACACACTGTGTGGTGCTGGGTTGTTGCTGTTCTCAGGGGCTGGGTCCCCGTGGAAGGGTGGGAAGACGTGGATGGCTCACTGGGCAGCATAGAGAAAGCGTTGCATGTTTCAGGTGAACAGTGGCCGGAGAAAGAGAATGATCTTCCGGGGCGGGGCATTTCTCGCTGCCTTGCGCCACCTGAGAGAGGAGGCGCTTGCTGAAGCACCCCAAATGTGGGATGTGCAGTCCCAGGAGGATGCCCTGGAAGCTGGAGTCCACCAGCTAGAGGAGGAGCTCCATGGCATGGGGTTTGAGACACAGGCCGCCCTGAGTCCCGGCGGAAGACGTGAGTGAGGTCAAAGTCGCCCCTCGTGCAGGGAAGCGCGACCCGTGACCCTCCAAGAATACACTGCGACCCCCTAAGGCCTGCTCCTTCTAGTTTGACTAGGGGTGGAGCCAAGGTACCCTGTTGGAGGGGATGAGTGGGGATTGGAGGCTCCACATGGCACTGTCCATACACTGGTCCCTGTGTTAACTGTAGTCTATGAGCTTTTTGCTCCTTCACATGAGAGACTTCATGTGGAGTGATGGTTAGTTAGTTTAGGGTTAAGAAAATCCTTGGTTTGGGGTTGAGAGAACTAGCCCCCTCCCCCCCTCCCCCCTCCCTCCTTCCTGGCACGGGAGATATGAGATGATGGGATGATGGTGCGGGAGCAGCGGCAGATAAAGTGAAGAAGTAGGCATGTTGCCAAGCTTCGGAAGGCCTTGAACCCAAGGCCTCAGGTGAAAACAACAGATGGTGTGTGTCTGCAGTGAACTGGTCCTGGTTGATACCAGCGTCGAGTGCAGCCTCTTTTACGGGAACCCTGAGCATTTCCCTGGACCAGTAACCTGCGTTGATGGTTACTGCGAGAGGACTGTGAAAGCGAAAGCTGTGTCCTTACCGCTGGATGTAGGTAGACTGCCCCCGCATCATGCCTACGTGGAGTATAAGGGAATATACTCCCTTATAGCTGAGTATATTCTAGGGATGGATATGTTTCATGACCTCGGCTTACAGACCTCAGTCGGAGAGTTCTGCATCCAAATCCGGGTGGTGAAAGCAGTGATACGTGGGCATGCTCACCAGACCCCTCAAGAGCTACGGCAGCCCCCACGCATGGGTACCGGGTGACTGTGCTGCCTGCTGGGGGGACATGAGGACACTGGCCCAACGCACAGCCTGATCTGGCCAGTGAAGAAGCCAGATGGGACCTGGCAAATGACTGTGGACTTTAGGGAATTGAGCAAGGTGATGCCACTTCTGCATGCTGCTGTGCCTTCCATCCATGATGTGATGGACCGCTGGACTCTTCTCCTGGGAACGTACCACTATGCAGTGGATCTGGTGAATGCCTTCTTCCGTATTGACATTGTGCCTGAAAGCCAGGAGCAGTGCGCTCCACTGTTGCCATGGGCTTGTAGCCCAGGAGTGGGCATGATGGGACCATGCATCCTCTGTAGCCCTGTTTCACTATGTTGATGATGTCTGATTGACTTCTGAATCTCTTTCAGGTGTGGAGCAGGCAGCTCTCTTTCTCCTTTGCCACCCGAAGCCATGTGGCTGGGCGATGAATGAGGAGAAGGTCCAGGGCTTTGGCTTATCTGTCAAGTGTTTGGATACTGTGTGTTTGGGTAAAGAAAAGGTTATCCTCAAAGCTATCTTCATGTAAGTACAGGCATTTCACCAGGTGACCAAGGTCTCCCAACTACAAGCGTATTTGGGCTTGCTGGGGTATTGGGGGGTGTTAGTGTCTTACTTGGCTGCCAGCGATGCAATGGTGCATAAAAACCCCTTGTTGGGGTATTGGTACTCAATTTAACACAAGTGGCAAAGCCCTTGTATTCCACGGTGAAATAAGTTGCCCCATGGGATTGGACAGAGGCTGTAGACCAAGCATTTGTTGCTACAAAACGTGCAGTGCCGCAGACACAGGCTCTACAAGTGGTAGACCCTTGTCGCTCATTTGAACTTGATGTAAACATAACCCAAGAATGGTATGGTTGGGCTCTCTGGCAACGACAGGAATGTCTCTGGTCACCAGTGGGATTTTGGTCCCAACTGTGGAAAGGGGCAAATGTCTTCTACTCTCTGAGAAGCAGTTGGCTGCTGTGTACACGATGACTATAGAAGCCATCACAGGGACAGCAAAGACATTGGTTCACACAAGCTATCCTGTCCAAGGTTGGGTGCATACCTTGGGTGCACTTGGACCAAAGGACTCAAAACAGGGATGGCACAGACCACCACGCTCGGCAGGTGGGTGCCCACTTGAAGCAACGTAGCACCCTCAATTGAAGCCCTTTGAGCGCAGAGCTGCAACAAGTCTTAGGGCCTCTTGAGCTTGTAGCTCAGGCTGTGCCAAGCACTCTGCCTGTTGGGGAGGGCTTGGCACCCTTGCCCTATAGGGAAGGACTATCCCCAGTACCTGAAGATGCCTAATATCCTGATGGCTCCTGCAGAGGGGCTGCTGTTTGGATGGCTAATGGAGTCCAGTCCAAAACAGACACTATGTGTTGTGATACTGGAATGGGCCATAGTAGTCAGTGGGATGAGCAACAGTCTATATGGATGATAAGCAGTTTGGGCACCTAGTCTTTTGTAGAGGCACCTGGGCAGTGTTCTGGGGCCTCACACTGTGGCTCCCACCATCTGCTGTGTGGTCAGGCCATGTTGCAAGATCTCTGGGACTTAGGACAAGGATAGGAGGTGACCCTGAGATTTGTTACAGGTCACTCCCCCTGAATGTCCCCAGACAATGATGAAGCAGATGCCTTGGCACAGGTCCAGTGGTTAGAGCAGGCGAGTGCCACTGATGTGGCCCATTGACTGCATAAAAAGTTGCAACATGTTGGTAGCAGAGCCATGTGGCAAGTCAGAGGACATGGGGGGCTGCCTCTGAAGTGGCACGAGATAGCAGATGCATGCCATGACTGGTGTCATTTGTGCTCAAGACAGTTCCCAGCAGAGAAACTGGGACACACAGCAACTCACACAAGGAAGGGTGCCCCTCACTTGCTGTCAAGAGGACTATGTAGGTCCCCTGCCAAAGCCCAAATGCCAGTTATGCCGTTATAGCAGTAGATACGGCTATGGGGCTATTGTTTGCTTGGCTGTGTCCCACAGCAGATCAGCAACATACTGTGGCCCCTCTTGCACATCTGTGTGCCCTCTAAGGGTGCTCCCCAGTCAGTGGAAGTGACAGGGGCATTCCTTGCACGGAGCAAGAAGTGCAGCGGTGAACTGCCAGGATGGACAGGCAGCTGGTATGACTGAACCCTGCAATGGCCTTTTGAAGCAAGGCCTTTGGATGTCCTAACACCCTCCCATGATGTGCAATTGTGCCTCGCCTCTGTGGGGCGTTTGAGAGTTTTGAATGAGAGACCATGGAAGGGAGGGCCCTCGCCCGTAATCATGCTTGAAGCAGGAGAATGACTACAGTGAACTTGGCCCTGGCAGGTCAAAGCCAGGCTGGGCTGACCCACGACTTGCAAGTGACACCAGGGGTGATGGCCGAGTGGCCACCGCAAGTGACAATGGTATACAGAGGTCCCAATGCTTGGACGATTGTGCTAGGGACCTTTGTGTTCTCACTGTGGCCTATCATGGGGTCCTCTGTCCTGCTGCATGTTGAGGCCACATAGGGGATCCCCAGCACTGCCATGGAGGTCTGGTGCTGTAGACTGGGAGGGCTGCTGGTGATGGCGACCTTCCTCTTCCGGGATAGGAAGCTAGCCTGTATCCTCCCAGATGGGAGTGATTTGCCATTGTTGGTTCCTATGACTACTATTTCTTTCTGCCCATAGGTGCCATGCCTATGGGCTAATATAATAGTGGACTGAGTCCACACCTATGCCAGAGTAGCCAATGTCTCCAGTTGCTGGATGTGTAGAGTTTCCAGGCAGTGCTGTGGCAGGGCTGCCATGGCGTATCCAACCTGTTACCACAGAGAACTGGACTTGGTTGCGAGAATTGAGCCCCCAGCAAGAAGCCTGGGACATAACGTGGTGAAACATCCTATCTAGCCTGAGGGCACAGAGGAAGCACACCAAGCCATGGCTGAGCCATGCAGTATGGGATGGATGGGGGTGGCTCATGAGTGAAAGTGCGGAGCTTACCCAGGTTGTTCCTCTGTGTTTGGAATGACAGATTGGCAACAGAGTCTTGGGCTGGGTGCCTGTGGCCTTCTGCCAAAACATAACTCCAGTTCCCGAAGGTTGTGTATGGTAGAATGGCCAAAGGCAACAGGGATATGACCACAATATTTGTGACCCAAAGAGAGCCTGTGGGTTTGGGGCTCGTATGGCTGGCTCTACCTCCCTGCCAAGTGGACAGGGCGTTGTACATGGGGAGGCCATACCTCCTGGCTAGCTTATGACCCACATTAGTCCGACCCCAAAATTGGGAGTCGTTCAGAGGCAAACACCGCAGTGTCAACAGGACGCCTTGGTGGTTCCATCCCCTGGCTGTCGTTAAACCCCAAGCCAGTTCCATTATGGTGGAAACACAGGTGACTGCTCTTGCTGAGCACACCTCCTGGGCCCTCAACCAAACCCACCAGGCCCTGGGCCTCCTAACGGAGGAAGTAGGCCAAATGAGAAAGTGGTCCTCCAAAATTGGATGGCTTTGGATATTTTCACTGCTGCCCATGGAAGGACCTGTGCCATTGTGCATTCTGAATGCTGTGTATATATTGCAGATAATGAGAAAAATGGGAGCCAGGCACTTTCTTCCTTAGCTGAAGAGATTAATGGTATTCAACTCCTGACAGGAGGCCCCCTACAGGAATGGTGGACTTACCTTTCCTTCTCCTGGAGATAGGTTGTTGCCCTTTTGGGAGGAGGAGCTTGTCTCCTAGTGGCTGCCTGCTGCTCCCTTTATTGCTGTTGTGGGCTTTGGCTACAGGGCTCAAGTCCAGAGACTTGAGGCGGGGCCTCCAGCCTCACTGGGCAGACAGGCCAGTGAGGAACGCTGAAGGGGTGAAGTATAGGGACGAAAGAATTGGTCAGGCTCCCTCACCTGGCCATCCGGTGGAATCGCCGGATGCAGGCTACAGGATGTAGAGCAGGCACTGTCCATCGCAGTGATATTTATTTTTATGTGCCTTATGTAAGCACCTTGGCTGTGTGCCACCTTTGTTCCCACATGGTATAAAGCCCAGCCATTTGTACCAGGCAGGGGGTACTTAGAGAGCCAGTGAATAAAGTGTGTCTACTCTGCCTTTGGCTCCACGCATCTTCTCCCAGCTCCCAGAGTTGTGCGCATCTTACACCCAAACTGTTACACCTCCTGACAGGGATTTTTAAGAAAGTGCATTGCTATGGGAGGCTGATAGGAAGGGGGTCATGCCCAGGGCCTGCTGTCATCCTTCCATCCGGTAGTAGCATGCCCTCGTGCACAGATAGCCAGACTTGAGGGTTACTCAGGGAAATGAGGCAAAGAACCCATCCCAGCAAATACCAAAACTTGCCCAATCCTTCCATGAATTGTTGCATTAAGCTGTTTTGAAAAATAGAGATTCTCTGCAGCCCACTGCCTCCAGTTTGTTCTCTTAGAGCCTCTATAGGTGCAGTGGGCAAGGCTGCAACCCACAAACTAAATGGCAGTGGGTAGCTCGGTCCCCACCCCCTCAACTCCTGTGGAAGGGCATAACCACACGTCTTGCACCTGCTGCTGCCCCGATTGCCGCCCTTCCCCAGCTGAAATGTCTTTAATTCACTGACCTATTCTCTTTCTTCTACCCAAAATGCTAGTTTTCTCATCCTCAATTTCATCCTCCAAAGAAAACATATGTCCTCTGAACTCACTGGGATTAAGTTCTAGGTTAAAACAAAAGGCAAGCAACCTAGCCATGCACAGTGTCACCTGAGTGCGTGGAAAATATACAATGAGTGAATAAGAAGTGGGGTAGATATCAATTACATTCTGGGCATAAGCCACAGCAGCAAAGACTATAACTTGTTTCACTAAAATTGTTTTATTACGTCTTCAAAGATCTTGGAGCCACTATTTTCAGTGTGCCTCATATATAGATTGGATTTTATGGAGAGACGCAGCATGAGTAGTGCAGGTGTAGGTCATATCTGACACCACGTGTGCACCACTATGACTCTTTTACTCTTACCTGTCCTTTTTTTTCCATCTGTGTGTAACATCCAATTTTGCATGGTTACGATCAGCTTTGTGTTGGTGCAGTATGACAGTACATTTCCTCAGGACCATGCAATCCAGAAGTACAAGGGAGATAATTATTCACAGGGTGCACTTTTGACCCACTTAAAATGAATGCCTATGAATAAGTGCTTCCATCTTTCCTCCCAAGATAGATGGTCCTGGGAAATATTTAATAAATCTCCTCAAATGGTGTCATGAGATAAGAGAGGCAGCCAGTCACTGCTACATTTTTATAGTTTTTCTGTCTTTCCTTGATATGCTCTTCCTAGTTCCTTATAATTCTGGCTTTATATTCCCCAATAAAGTAGTTTTAGAAGTTAGGAAGTTATTTTTTTATTGTTTATTTTGTTTTGTTTTGAAATTTCATATGCTCCCTACTCTGGAAAAGTAATTCTAGACCCTTATGATAATTGCAGTCTACCCATAAAGTATCTTCTTTCAGTTTTCCCTTTGTTCATTTAGAAGACAAAAATGTAGTAAAATAATAAAATAAAATGCCTCAATCAGAGTCAAATGTGTGGAATGAGTAAAGAGTAAGATAAAAAAACAGGTAGAAACAGATTCTTTAGTGCTTTGAAAGCTAAGCTGAAGATATTATCTCATAAGTGCATAGAGATTCATTGATAATTTTTGAGTTTGAAATGTGCAATAAAGTTGTTATTTAGACATATCAAACTCTCATTTAGGAAAGACTGATACAGAAAATGATTAGTGTATGGTTGCCAGAAATGAGTCTATTTCAGTAATCCAGGTGTGAGATGATGTGCCCCAGAAGAAAGTTAGTAGAAGTTAGCAAGGAAATAAAATGACACATATAATTAAATTAAATGACACATTTAAAGACATTCAGAGGGAAGGATTGACAAGATTTGATTGCCTATTAGAAATTAGTAATGAAAGAAATAAACGTATTTAAATAGCTTTAAGAACACCGTTCTACTTTCTGCCTCTATTAAATATGTGGATAAGGAATATATGCTTGCTCCATGATACAGTAAAAATTCATAGTTGTTTCTTGATTAATGTGCATTATTAAAATTATATTCTATAATAACATGCCAGCAGAATGATAAAAAGAAGAAATGATAGAACATGAACTGGGAAGTAACTTTTGAAACATCTGGGGAAATGCAGTTATGAGTGAGTAACAGCATGTAATTTTGATTCCAAACACCTACAATTATTAACAACCAAATGGAGATAAATAAATGGTCTCAGAGGAGAATACATATTTAACATTTTAATACAGAATCATAATTGCCAAAATACTCTAAGTTAAGTGGTTTTGAATAAAGAGGTAGTTCTAAATTTTTGAAAGCTTAAACTAATATAAATAGACCAGAACAAAATTGGACTCACAGAAGAAGTACAGATAAACCATATGTCTGATTAAAAACAGTGGTATGTTTCAAAAAGAAATCACTGTATTTCTTTTACTTGGAAAAAAATCTCAAATATTTTACTCTTATAGGAGGATTCTGTGTTGTTTAACAACTAATTTAGAAAAAACGTTATTCATCTTAGAAATCTGAGCTGTTTATCTAACTCTGAACTTCCTGTAAACTATGTATTTAACATGTCCTCAATAAATTAGCGGAGGGGACTGACTTTTAGTCAACGCTATTCTATTAGTCTGCTAGGACTGTCTAAAAAACAAACAAACAAAACAAAACAAAAAAAACCACACACACAGATTGGATGGCTTAAACAACTGATGTTTATTTTCTCACAGTTTTGGAGGCTGGGAGCTCAAGATCAAGGTACCACCAGAACTGGCTACTGGCGATAACTCTCTTCCTGGCTTGTTGGTATGTAGTCGTCTACTCACTGTGTCTACATGAACATGGCATTTCCTCTGTCCAGGTAGAGGAGAGAAAGAGAGAGAGAGAGAGAGAGAGAGAGAGAGAGAGAGAGAGAGAGAGAGAGATCTCTAGAATTCTATTCTACATCTCATTCAACCTTTTTTGCCTCTTTAAAGGCCCTCTTTCCAAAGACAGACACACTGGGGGTTAAGGTTTCAATATGTGAATTTTGGACGGATACATTTTGGTTCATAACGCCTATAAAGACCAAGTAACAAATCTTGTTGAAGATTTTTAAAATACCCAGTCCCATGGTTTCTTTCCACTTGCTTTCCGTTTTTTTTTCTATAAAGTGGGGATGGAAAAACAAATAAATGGTAGTTTTGTAAATAATCACCAGCTCATATATATATATATATATATATATATATATATATATATATATATTATAGAGGGGTGTTTTTTTTTACTACTTTTTAAAACTGTAGTATAAAATATTTTGACATAAATTTTATTACTAATGTATATTTATTTGTAAAGTAATTGAGATTTTAAGTTACTTTTACAAACATCATTCATATTATTTTTATAATATCTCATTTTTATTAATGATGTAAAGTTCAAGTAGTCAGAATTTAATAAAACAGGCCATGTTATATAGATCGTGAAGTTTAAATGTATGAAAGATTTGGCTCCTTGATCTTTAAATATATACAGGAGTACAATGAAATATAATGCTAGAGACAGAGCTATGATACTCCACTCATCTCATTCACCTTCCTCCCTGGCCAGAGTTAAAAAATAGACTAAAGTTGGTGTATATTTTTGTCATACAAAGTGTTTCCTTTCTACTGAATTTCAGTGCACCATACAAACATATAGGCATGTATTTTGTTTTAAAATTACCTGTTTGGTATAATGTTGTATGTAACATTTTTGGCCTGAATTTGATCATTCAAACTTTTTATTAATAATTTATTTGTACTGATATATATGAAAGTAACTCATTCATTTCACTATTTAATATTTTAATAGCATTATTTATCCAGTTCTCTGAGGAAGCTGTTGTGTTATTTGTTCTTGTTTTCAATGTTTATAGCTTTTTTTTTCTGTTTTCTGGATTGATTCTGTTAATATTTTACTTGGATTTTCGGAACTGAGTACAGATATGATATTTACCTATGATTTCCTTTTTCTTTTCCTGGAGTATTATGAACTAATTTTGGCATCAAGAACTATGTGTTATGTACACTTACATAGTATAATTTTGTATGGACTGCATAAATTAAGGACAGATGTTTTGGTCTAATTTTTTTTATTTTTTGTATTGTTTTATATAAAATAAGAATGATTAGTGGTTGCTTTTTTTTTTTCAAAAAAAATTTGTTAAAAAGAATGCCAGTAAAAGGAAATTATCCTGGTTTAATTTTTGTTTTATTTTGTTGGTTTGCTGAAATTTTTGTGAGTTAAATATCACCTCCAGGTTCTCGATTAGTTCTCAATTGGTGTGCTATTTTTGATTAAGAGCTGTCTCCTGGTACATTTTCTTTTGAAATTACTACAAAGTTGATCATGGTATGACTTTAATATAATTCTCTGTTTTCGTCTCACTATGGTGCTGCTATATTTTTCTGTTTTGGATATTAATATATGTCTTCTTCCTTCCTTTTTTCCTTTATTACTCTTTCTATAAGTTTATCTTTTTTTGTGAGTAATATTAGAAAGCCAGGTGTTTATCCTGTTGTTTATCTTTAATTTTATTCATTTGTTAATGTTAATTTGCTTGTTGTATTTTTCTTTGAGTTTACATTTTATTTCTGAACTTATTTTATTGACCGCTTAGCTATAGTTTTAAATTCTAGATAATTTTCCACCTTATGGCATGTAAAAGTCTTGGTTGAATTTGATATGTTTTTCCAAGAACATTTTTTACTATTTTAAAAATTCTGTGTATCTTCTAATTTCAATTATTAACTGCTCACAAGACAATAACATATCTCTCATAATTTTCTTTTTTATTTTAAGAGAATAAGGACAGTGACATCTGGGAAGAAGCGAAGATTTCCACAAATAATTGGGAAATATCTTATCTTCTGAAAGGTGGATTTTTAATGTACTTTTTTCTTTTCCTATAGAACTATAAGTATAAATAAATCAGTCATTTTGGGTGCACTCAATACCTAGAATGTGAAGCCTTGTTATTTAGTGATTGAAATACTTATACCTTATGAAATACTAGGCCATAGTCAAAAATTTGGGGCTGCTGCTTTATTTTAGGAATAGTTTGATAATTATTTTACAGCAAATGTTTTGTGACTAACAAAAGGTCAACATAATTAGAAGCAATTTAGTTTTAAAATAACGTCTCAAAAATTTTTGAATTAAAATCAATCCCTAGATACTTTAAAGTCTCTCATTAGTTAAACTGTTTATAACCAATAATTATTTTATAGTTATAAAATTCTTATTTTTGGAAAGAAAATATATAGAGTTTTAGGTGTGTTATTTGATAATGCTTTTACTACTATAACTCACATTTTATTTTAAGGCTTTACATAATTTATCCAGGGTTATCACTCTAAAAACTTTCTTTTATTTTTCTTTTTGTGTAAAATTATTATACATAAATTTATGTTACATATATTTTATATTTTACAACAATAGTACTGGAGAATTAATGTACACATTGGAATAAGATCTAAACACATATAATGCTGAAGTGAAAATTTTCTCTAGACAGACACTGCCCAGAAATAATCCTACCTTAATAGTTTGGTACATATTTTTCCAGGTTTCTGTGTCTGTGTACATACTAATATATTATTACTACTATATGTAATTATAGCTATAATATTTACAAAATTGTAACATATACTACATAAATGTCTTGCATTTTTACTTTAAACTATATTTTGTATATTTCTCCATATCTGCACAGAGATGTACTTCATATATTTGTCTATGAGCTTTCACAGAATTTTTAAATCAACTTTCATAGAATCCCACTGTATGAACACATTATTACTTATTTACTCATTATTTTATTATGAACAATACTACAACAAACATCTTTCTCTCTATATATAGATAGATGGTAGACAGTAGATAGATATAGATAGATAGATAGATAGATAGATAGATAGATAGATAGATAAATAGACAGATAGATGAAAGATAGATCTACAGATATCTATTATGTTGTTGCAAATGTAATTGTGGATTTTGCATTGTTGAAACTTGCTTTTGATGTTGGAATACATTTCATTCTTAAATAAATGTGGTTATGTTATAGATCAGTTTCTTGTGCATTTCTCACTTTATGTTTTTTTCTAATGACTTATTACTTGCTGTTTTATTTTATATGTATTTTAGATTATGAAATGATGCTAGATAAAAAGCAAATTCAAGCGATTTTCTTTATCTGTAAAGATATGTGTATCCCTATTTTCATTGCAGCATTAATTATGGTGGCCAAGACATATAATAAAAATTCACATTTTTACTGAGGTAAAAATATGGGTACACATAGCTTTTCAAAAGCCTCAGAATCATGAATTTATCATGCATTAATGATCTTGTTAGCTCTGAAGCCTCTCCTCAGTTTTTTGTTTCCTTCTTACTATCCTCTGGAACTATCCTCCATCACCTTTCCATTTGCATCATCTCACTTTTTCAGGCAAATTTTCCTGCAGTTTAGCTCTTTGTAGACTAGGTTTGCTAATTTAATTTTAAAACAGTGTTTCCCAGTCAATTTACATGATTTACATAGTTCATTTAAAGACAATTATAAATAATTTATTTTTTCCTCAAAGTAAGAAATATGTGTGTGTATGTGTGTGTGTGTGTGTGTGTGTGTGTGTGTGAGTCCATATATATCCTTCATTACATAACCTAGTATGGTATGTGTTTTTTGTTTGTTTCCATCTAAAATTAATTCAGAATAGAATGAAAAGTACAGGGCATTAGTTTGTCTACCCAATAATAATGCTTCAGTGTCCAAGTCAAAATCTAGCCTAGTTTTACTCATGTAAGTAATGAAGCTCAAAGGTATCCCAAAATAATTTAATTTCTTTGACTTGTGTTTAATTGGGTGAGTGGATAATTTCTTTGCACATTTTCAGGAATGTGACATATGAGGAAGGAATGATTAAATGATTTAGAAAGTTTATTTCTTATGTGGAAAATTAAATAGCTCATCTTATCTAGTATTGGTATTTTTGTATACATTTTTAATTAAGGTTATATTTGTCAGGAGGAAAAATCACAGATGAGGGCATTACTTATTTTATTACATTTCTCTATTTCTTTTATTTAGTACAGGCAACTTGAGCAACAGACAGGTGAATGAGCACTTCAAGTTAATAATAAGCCCTGCTCTCTGAGCAGTGTAATAGATATGAATCTTACACAAATATCCAGTAGATATGAAGATATAATCCCAGAGAGCAGTGCTGGAATCATTCTGGGAAGTGGTTAAGTATCTGAGACCCAGAAAATCTTACAACAATGTGGCCATGATTGATTCTATCAAAAACCAAAACAAGATATTCACTAAATAGTTATTTCCAAGTTAGCATTGCCTAATCAGATTGGCCCTGTAATTTGAAACAAACAAATAACAATAGTAAAGTTAGAATCATACTCTTTAGAATAAAGTTTTTGCAGATAGGCTCAACTTTTTTTTTTCTTTTTTTTAAATTAGTTTCAGGTGTACAACACAATGCAATAGTTATACTCTTTACCCCCCCCAAAGTGGCAACCCACCCCCCAGTTCACCACCCCACTCCCCACTCTATATCATACATATCTATCACAACTCCACTGACTCCCTTCCACAGTATACTCCACATCCTGTGACCATCCACATATTCTATTACAGTTGCTATACAATACTATACAACATCAGCTTCAGGTGTACAGTGCAGTAATCAAGCCTCTACTCCATCAAAATTTTCACAACATTATTATATTCCCCGAACTGTGTTTCATATCCCTGTGGCAATATTGTAGTTGTCTATTTATACTGTCTAATCCCTTCCCCTTCCCCCCATCCCCATCCCCCTCCCAACTAGCAACGCTCAGTTTTTCCTCTACATCTACAAGTCTGTTTACTTTGATTGTTCACTCAGCTCTTCAGACTCCATACACAAGTGAGATCACATGGTACCTGTCCTTCTCCGACTGACTTATTTCACACAACATAATAGTCTCTTCACAACATTATCAATTACATTCCCAGAACTGCCCCATATCCCTGCGGCAACATTGTAGTCCCATCTACACTGTCCAAAACCTTCCTTCCCTCTCTTCCTCTTCCCCACTCCCTCCCAGCCAGCAACCATCAGATTTTCCTTTATATCTGCTTGATATGACTTCAATCTTCTTACATTTACTGAGACTTGTTTTGTGGCGTAACATGGTCTATCTTGGAAAATGTCCCATGTGTACTTGAGAAGAATGTATATTCTGTTTTTTCAGGGTGAAATGTTCTAAAAATATCACCAAAGTCCAGCTGGTCTAAAGTATCATTTAAGGCCCCTCTTTCTGTGTTGATTTTCTGTCTAAAGGGTCTGTCCATTGGTTACAATGATGTTGAAGTCCCCTACTATGATAGTGTTACTGTTGATCACTGTCTTTATGTCTGTCAAAATCTGTTATATGTAATTAGGAGTTCCTATGTTGGGTGCATAGATGTTTATTAGGGTTATCGTGCCCTTCTTTGTCTTTTATTGTAGTCATTTAAAAGTCTATTTTGTCCAAAATAAGTATTGGTATTCCAGCTTTTTTTTTCTCATTTCCATTGGCATGAAATATCTTATTTCATCTGTAAACAGCATATACATGTGTCCTATTTTCTTATCCACTCAGCCACTCTCTGTCTTTTGATTGGAGCATTTAGCCCATTCACATTTAAAATGATTATTGATAGATGTATATGTATTGCCATTTTGTTATTGGTATTCCTGGTCTTCCTGGTTTAGCTTGTTTACCCCTTTCTTTTGTTTAAAAAAGCCCTTTTAGCATTTCTTGCAATGTTGGCTTGGTGGTAATGAATTCCTTAAGCTTATTCTTTTCTGAGAAGCTCTTTTTTTCTTCAATTTTAAGTGACAGCCGTGCTAGGTAGAGCAATCTTGGTTGTAGGCCTTTATTTTGTGTCACTTTGAATATCTCCTGCCACTCCCTTCTGGCCTGCAGAGTTTCTGTATACAAGTCAGCTGTTAGTCTAACAGGAGTTCCTTTGTATGTAACCTGCTGTCTTTCTCTTGCAGCCTCTAGGATTCTGTCTCTGTCTTAACTTTTGCCATTTTAACTATGATGTGTGGACCTGTTTGGGTTCAGCTTGTTTGGAACCCTCTGCACTTCCTGGGCATGTATGTCAACTTCCTTCAAAAGGGTAGGGAAGTTTTCAGTCATTATTTTTTCAAATACATTCTCGACCCCTTGCTTCTTCTCTTCTCCTTCTGGTATTCCTATGAGTCAAAGGTGGTTGCTCTTCACCTTGTCCCATAGGGCTCTTAAACCATTTTCATTGTTTTTTATTCTTTGGTCTTTTTGTTGTGACAACTGGGTAAGTTCTGCTATTTTATCTTCCAAATTGCTGGTCCGCTCCTCTGCTTCATCTATTCTACTGGTGATTCCTTTGAGTGTGTTCTTCATTTCAGTTATTGTATTCTTTAGTTCTAACAGGTTGTTTTTTATGGTTTCCCTATCCTTCTTTATGTCCTCGCTAAGTTCCTTAACCATTCTTATCATCAATCTTCTAAACTCTGTCTCTGAAAGGTTGGATCCCTCTGTGTCATTTAGTTCCATTTCTAGAGGTTTCTTCTGATCTTTTACTTGTGAAATGTTTCTTTGTTTCCCCATTCTGGCTGTCGCTCTGGGATTGCTTTGATGTGTTAGATAGATCAGCAGGAGAGCCCTGGCTGGATGAGGCAGGCACACAGCTCACGGCCCAACAATCCCAGGAAAACTCCCAGTCTCAGCCTGTCCCAATCAGTCGCTTGCAGATCAGGCTGAGCAACCCAACAACCAATCACAAGCCTGGCAACTCTGCAAGCGCAGTGCGGAGAGCGGGAACCCGAGGTGGCTTGCGCACGTCCGCGTCTCAGTGAGCAGCCTGTTGGAGCCAGAGGGCACCCGCCCAAAGTTTCCCTGGCAACGCAGTATAAGCTGGATGGAGGGTGTGGATCCAAGGCCACATGCGCGTGCGCACGCACACACGCACTTCTGCGCCAATTCCTCCAGACCAATGAGGTCCCGGACCTGATCCTCCATGGGAGGGCCCAAGCCTGACAAAATGGCGTCCTCCCCACACCACTTGCGTGCAGGCTCCGCACCACGGGAACAACAGTTCAAACACCTCCAGCCTTTGCACCAAAGGTGCTCAGTTCAGTCCGTCCCCGCAGGCTGCCGGCTCACACAGCCACTCCCTCCACCAGGAACCAGGTAAGTGCTCACCGGCGAGCAAGCCCGGGCGCCGGCCCCACTGAGTCTCCAGCCGCTCTCAGCCTCACCGAGCTGAGCAAAGAGAGTCCTCACTAATTTACTGCCGGCTATTTTAGAACTCCTCTTCCCGGCAAAGGAGCTCTGGGCTGGTGAGCTTGGAGTGCGGCCGGAGGGTCTCTCTCCCAACCAGACAAGCTTCCCACGGCTGGGGCTTCCCTCACGGGGTTTGCCCTCTCTCATCTCCGCCCGTCTTACCAGACTTGATGTGGCCTCCTCTTTAAGTTCTTCGTTTAGTGGTTCTGTTCATCTAGTGTTCCGGGGACCTCCAGGGTTGAATGCTGTATAATTTGTTTAATTTTGGTGGGTTCCTGGGAGGCAGTTAGCACAGCGTCTGCCTATTGCGCCATTTTACCAGAAGTCTCCTAGGCTCAAATTCTTATCTATCATTGTCCTCTATCTTTTTCCCAAGGCTTATTAACACAAACTCATACACACACACACACACACACACACACGATATTGTATAGATATGTACCAATATGGCAAATTCTTTAAGCTTTGCCACAATAGTTAATAGTTATATCTTCTTTTTTTTTGAGGGCATTGTCACTGGTCCTCATATGTGGGACCGAACCAGGAACCAGGGCCGCTGGCTTCCCAAGCCAGCACTTAACCACTGCACCACTCGGCCAGCCCCACAATTTCTTATAGTGACATTTTATTTATAGTGGTATCTGAATTCCAAAACCAATAAGTTGTCCTTTGCTTTATTAAAATACAAATTACAAAGTTTTGTTAAAAATAATTATGAAGGCCAGTGATTTAGAATACACATTACACAAAGTAAATATATTCATTCAATAGCAATCACATGTGAATTCCCTAGTGTTAAAATTCTCCCAAGAATAATATCAAATGACAATTGTGGCAGTTTAATCTCCTATAGCATTTAATTTAAAGTTTAGAGATTCTCCTTTGAACTCTAGATCAGTCTCCTCACACAGAAATAACTGGAAGATCCTTTTAATTATTTCATGGAGATAATCCAAAATCATTTGATTAGATATGTAATAATAATTTTAGATTTCATTTATAGATTGCCTCTTAGTGTTAAGGGAGGGTCGTTTATAGAATGCTACCCCTAGTTAGAACATTTTATTTTTTAAATTGCCATATCTGATTATGCATGTCTCTATTCCTCAATTAGGGGGTTCTATTCTCTGACTCTAAAGGATGAACTACACAATTGTGATATTTAATTTCGTATTACATTTAGTAGTATTTTCTGCACTCATTACCTGTCCAACGAATGAACTTAGACAAAATGACCTCCAAATACTCTTTATATATATTTCAATCAAATATATCATGAAAAATAAATGCTTTAGTTTGAAAGAATGATAGCAGAATGCCTGATGACTCAAGTTTGTGAAGGAATCCTTAAGAAAAACAATAAAACATAACTGTAGTGGGCAGTACTACAATACTCATAGGGATAAAAGGATTTAAAGAATATCTGTTCACAAAAGACATCAGAAATAAAGGCTAAAATATGAAGAAAATATTTTTAATGCATATATGTGATTAACAGGGTGATGTTTATTTTCTATTTCTTTTATTTCTATAGGGTATAGACAAATTTCACCATTTCCCTGAAGAGGGAAGTAGTTGTTTGGGAGATTGGGCTGAACTCTATACACAACCAGGAAAAGTGGAAATGTATAGCTAAGGAGAAGAAGAAAAATTAAAAAGGGTAAACATCAGAGGTCAGGAGGGATTCTGGGTAAACCACCAATAGGCTTCTTGCTGTGATCAGGCCAGATGGACCAGATATCACCCGTGGAAGGGTGAAAGCTGAAGAACTGGATTAGTTACTGGGTTGGTGGAAAAGTCATTGACTCCTTTTTGCAATGAAAAACATAGAAAAATATATCATGACTTTTCCAACAACCCAATATCAAGGACTCTGGTTAAGCTGACTTAGCAGGATTCTTGCTAAAATTGGGCAATGTGGAGTTGAATACGAAGACCAAAAGTCAGGGCCTCGTTGAGAAAAGAGGAGGGAAGCCTGAGGATAGTTTGATCAAGAAGACAATCTTTGTCACAACCGCTCCCCAAAACGCATCGCCAGCTTTGTTTCTCTGTAGCTCTAACTACATCAAATGCAGTATGCAATGAATGTATTTGTTTTGTTATTGTCTATTCCCTATGCTAAAGGGCTAACTCCAAGATTACATGGATGCTTATATTCAATCTGTTCTTTGCTATTGATCCATCATCTAAAACATTGCCTGTCCCTAGTAGGGACTAAATAAACATGTGTTGGTCTATATTGCACCATTTCTGTTGGGCTTTTGGAATAAAATAATTCTTGCAAATTACTTCTAAAAATGCCTGGAATAAATTATCAATAAATACTAGCAGTAGTTATATTGCCTGTTGTATTTTAGGAAGTTAGATAAAAAATGGGTTAATATAATGCTGTGGAAAGTTAAAATTGACCACTTTGCTGACAATCCTGAATAAAAGGTGCTATTAGCATACTGTTTTGCCTCTTAGATACAATTGATTTTACTGCTGCTAGAAGCAGTAAATGGAAGAATTCACTGATTTTATTCCTATGGATGTTTCTCCTCTCTTCCACTTAAAGTACCTGAAGTGCTGCTGATAAGCAGCCATGAAATTTGACAAATATTCTCTAATTTATTCCTGCTTTTCAAGTGTGCAAAAAATCAGAAACCCAGAAACCTTGCCATGAGGTTAAAATAAGAATAAAAGTAGGCCCAACCTCAAAAAGAATATTTCTCATTGAAATATACATCTGTATGTGAACATAATAAACATTATACTTCTGAATAACAAATTTATAGATTTCAGGTACTCTGGGAAGAGCAATTGCAATGTATTAGCCAATGATTTGCCTAAATGTGATTTGCAGACTTCTAAGTACTTAGGGAATTTTAGTGAACAAGGCAAGTAACCTCTATACCCTCACTGAAGTCACTGTATCAGAAAGAAATTGATTCAAAAATGCATTCAGATGAATTTTAAAACAGTGTGCTATACACAGGATTTGTTAGAAACATACTTGTGGACTTCAAATTACCTTGAGGTCTATGAAGGGACCCAGAAGATGTGATGGTTACGTTGCTACTGTTGAAATAAGTAGATCTTAACCCAGGCATAGAGGAAATGTAAGAGAATAGAATAGTATGTGTAGTGGCTGTAAGATGAGAGTTTATCTGAGCACTACAGAAAATTGAAGAATAGCCTAACTAAAGCACAAAACTTCAAGGGACGAGAGGTGAGTGATAAGGCTTGAAAACAAATGGCCTGATGACATATATATAAAGGTTATAATTCATCTTAAAGACAAAGGAAGACTTTTAAAGATAAATATGGCATCACTAGAAAGGATTAAATGGAAAACCACAAGAAACTACTTGAAGACTTGTGTGGGCATCCAGATCATGGGGACCTGGACTGGTTTGTGGCAGAGAAGATACAGAAAGGTGGATGGATAACAGAATTATGGGAAGTAAATGATTGGATATGTGAGATGCTCAAGAAGAAGGGATCAAGGGGGAGTTCATTATTTCTGGCTTGAGAGAATTAGTGGATGTTGTTTGCCATTTACTAATATAGAAATAACTGAGAAAGAGTAAGTGTGGAAAGAAAGGTAAATGACGAATTTAGTTTTAAGGAGAAATCCAGAAATGATAGCACAGGCAGAACACATTGAAATCTGATATATATATATATATATATATATATATATATATATATATATATGTAATATTCAGCAGCATATATGTAATATTCAGTTTCAACCCCAACTGGTTATAGAGTAATATAGCTCTGACATTGAACACCCAGCGTTAACATCAGACTCTACAAGTCTGAGGTCATGATTCCCAGAAATAAATTAAAATTACTAGTACATATATTAAAGACAAGAAAAATAAGAATTAAAAGAGTATGCCCTCATTGGGGATATTGCAAACACATTATAAGCCTTACATTATGGGAATACTTTCATTTTTCAGTTCAAGTTCTCTTGAACTTGAAGATATATATATATATATATATATATATATATATATATATATATATATAATTTTTTTTTCATTATCTTCATTGTACCCATATTCAGCTCCATTCAATACAAGACCCCTTTTTTTTGTTTCTGGTTTACTTGTATTTTACCCACAAAATACAATTTTCATTTGCAGAAGCAGCTCAATCATCTGCGCTAGCAAAACTATTCCTAAACTATAATTCCAAGCCGGTAGCCAATTCCATGGGCCTTTTGCATTTCTCCTGTACAGAAGCAATGACAGCTTTTCTTTTGGGTAAGACTGAATCAGGCTTCCTAGCCTCAGCATTCCTGTTATAAAATCTATTCCATGTGCTTATGTCACCTGCCCCCTTCCACATCTTCCTGTGGCTTAGGAACTGGTGTGAGAAAATACTGGTACAATTGCTACTGCTATTGCTGTAAATAATGAAGTCCTTTGTCACTGAACCAGGGGTGTCATGTCTTCTGCCAGCACCCATGAATGAGAGAGGAACTAATGTATTAGATTCCAAGGAAAGTAAAATTAGGCCCTTAACAATTTTCCATGAAAAAAAAAAATCTGAAAACAACTATTATTTATATGAATTAATTTATACATAGAGCAATAGAATTTCCTAGTATATAATAAATGAAATGAAAGGTAACTTTATGGTAACTATGCAATGATACATGGTCTAGTCAATTTGGATTAAAATATAAAAAGGGCATTTCTATAGGTAATCATAATTGGAAAATAATCATACCAAATGCAATATATCTAAAGAAAAAATTCTGTCAATTCAGTGATTTAAATATTGCACATTGTAATTTGATTGGTTAGGACATACAATTATTAATTAGGAATGAAATTCTGATATTATCTATCCTAAAAGATAGGGCATGTTGCAAATGAAAATATATTTAAATGGAGGGGGTAAGGATGGGAAGGGGGCAAGATGACATTCCTAATGTAAGCATGCACATTAGAACCTACCTGAAAGATTACAGCACGTAGAACATATATAAACAGGTATACGCCTAAGATTCAGGCTGTTTGTGCTAACAGTGTGATCAATTTTCAAAGGAAGCTGTGCATTGGCTAGAGTTTCCACTTTGGAGATGATGAGGAGAAATAAACTACCACAATATGCACACTAAGTATCTCAGAAGCTGTTTGAGCAGCACTGGACAAGAGCTGCTGAAACTTAGGAATTCACAAAAAGGATAAGGGCTTAGTGATCACTAGCAAGTCAGGACTCTGATGTGGTAAAGGATTAGGTGCATTCTGCCTCAAATCCTTTCGTTCTAAAGGTAATCTCTCAAGCAGCATTTAAGACAAGTTCCTTAACTACATAATCCCTGGATTTCTGACTTTTAGAGACACTATGCTCGGAGGTAGGCTGTGTTCTTGGTGTATTGTATTGTGTGTATTTAGAGGGGAGATAACTGCTGCATTTACCTAAATTGTACTTTCCAATGGCTTGACTGTGAGAAAAATCAGTGTCCTTTCTTGGACAGTATGTGGCAGGGAAACAGAACCTGCATTTAGTGAGGCTCATATGATACATAAACGTACTTCTGCATGTGTATGTGCACACACACGCATGCACATGCAGGGACTAATATTAAGGACTCATTATTGCTCAACGTACTGGTGATAGGTTGGGTCTGCCTTTTGATTTTGACTGGGCTCACTCACATGTTTGTGACCCTCAGTCAGGTAGTTCTATTGATCTAGACTGGACTTTCTTATATCTTATAGGTCAGCTGGTTGTCAGTTATTGTAGGATGATATTGTCCAGTCCACTAGCACTACTCACCTCCCTCCATGTGATCCATTATCTTCTAATAGGCTAAACTATACTTCTAATTTGTGTCTCATAGGCAGAATTCCAACAGAGAGTAGAAGAATGCAAAGGTTTTCAACCCAGGCCCAGACATACTGTCTGTGGGAGCTAGTCACAGGCTCAGTTCAGATTTAAGGAATCCCCAGTTCTAAGTAGCATTTCCTTAGAAAGGACTTCTCCACAGTTACTATCCTATCATTTTGTTCAATTATGTGACCAATACATATAACTATGAGAAGCTTGAATCATTGTTTACATTTCTATGTTTTAGTTATGCTTTATCGTCACAGAGAATGTAAAATCAGGGTCTTGTTCATTGCCAAAACTCCAGCAAGTCAAATAATTCATGGCACATAGTAGGTGCTTAATTTTCATTTTCTGGATGGCTCTGTGAAGATTTATTAGCTGCATAGGAGTCCTCCTTTCTATGTACAACATTTGTCCTTATCCTTTAGTAAGTGAAATATTTCAATTCTAGGATTAAAAAGGGAACAGTGGAATAAATAAAACAAAGCTGATTTTTATCATATCTAGGAACATATGTGAAATCATCCAAAATGAAAGAATATGCATCTGAACGCACCAGTTGTTTACTGGTTTATTCATTATTCACAGAAAAAAGATGTAAAAGTCATTATACTTTAAATATTCTTTCAATTAACAAATTATTTATTCTAACATATATCATCAAAATTTCTATTTTTAAACACACCCAGTTAATTTAGAAAATAAAGCTAGATTTGTTAACTGTTAGTTTTATTCTAATGCCTGCTCTTTATCTTACCAAGAGGAAGAAATACATTATTCACTTTAAATGGAGCAATATATTAATAAATTCTGATCACTTCTATTCTGTGAATAATCTCCTTGCATTGTAAAAAAATTAATGTCTCTCCCCACCCTGAATAATTTATGTACTCTCTCTCAGTCTTAGCAGTAGCATAATAAATGTGCTGCTTTCCTGGCAAGCTGAAGATTATGTTCACGAAGTGTGGTCGATTTTTTAGCAGTTACCATGTGCTTCTAAGTCATCCGCCTGCTAATTTTCAACCGGGCTGTCATTCAAGTACTGCAATCTAAATCTTTTTCAGATTTCTGACTGATCTACAAGTACTAGATCCTCCATCAAAGTTAGCCAAGCAAATATAATGTTTAATTAAAAAATATATATTTCTCTAAGCAAGAGAACTTCTGTTTAATACAGACTTAAGACCGAGTACTCTGGAGGTGGACACCTGGAATTCTTATCCTCGCTCCAACTTTAACAGCTATATGAACTCGGGAAAATAGTTTTCTTATCTGTATGATGGCAGCAGTAAAGATTTTTAACTGTATAGGTAAGATACTAGGATTAAATGATGCAAAGATCCATAAAGAGATTAGGATAGTGCCTAGCACACAGAAATTCCTTTATAAATGTTGGTATAACTAATAAATGGAATTTATACATTCAACAATTCAAAAGTAAAATATTAAATTCAGAACACATGTTGATTGGAATATCATCTCATAGAACTGATAGATTTTAAGGAGAGGAATATTATTATTTTATTTAATAACAATCGAAAAATTAAGTAATGAGAAAAGTGTTACACAGTATGCATTCCTCCCACCATACAGAGATAAAATTGTGCAACACGTATATTTCACTTCATTTCTTAAAGAATGAAACCTGAAAAAGTAAAGCTTCTATTCAGTGTAACTAAATATTGTTAATAAAATCCAAGTCATTAAAGGTTAGTGGTTGCCACCATTTCACACAGGTAAACACACGGAATCCTGCAATATTTTCACTAGATTAACTACATGTAAAATTGCTGAGATGGCTAACATTTGCTTTGACGGGACCATTAAAGTAAACAAATAGGAAAAACCAAAGAGAGTGTTGAGTAGAGGTCTTCCCTGCAAAATAACCAATGTCCTATCCAAATCATAAGCTTGCTTTCGGTCAGCAATTTGAAATGTATCCAAACCACAGACAGAAGTATCATAGCAGACAGCATAGAATACAAACAGCTTTTTAAAAGAGGGAGGTCAGCAACTGCAAAAAAGAGCTAAAGCAACAGAGTAGAGAGAAGTGAAGCACTAAACCCAGAACTGCTGCAGTATATACTTCAGCAAAGCTCAAGGGACCTGCAAACAGCAGGAAAAAGTAAGAATGGTGAAAAGAACCCCTAAAGCAAGACTTCAATATCAATGTCACAGGAGAAATGAATGAGAAAAGGAAAGGAAAAATACGAATGCTAACACTATGGTGAAGAAAAACTAAAAACATTAGTGATAAACTGATAAAGTGGGCACTGATTTACTAAAGAGGGCAGTTGGTATTAACATTGACATATAAGTATATGAAGAGAGCCATTCTGGGAATTAAGCCACTTGAATCTGCAAATATCCACGGCAGACCATGTAGGCTGCTTTGAAAGATAACAGGTGTTAATTCAGTGTCAGGGTATGAATCCTCATTTCATAATAAAGTGGAGTTGGGACTCATATTAATCCCATCATCCATCTATCCATCCATCCATCCATCCATCCATCCACCCACCCATCCACCCTTCTATCCATCCACTGACAATTAGTCGAAACATGAGTCTAACAAACGTTCATTATGTACCTAAAATTATGTTGAATGTTCAGGGTATGCAGGTGACAAGCACTGAATTTCTGTAATATATAATGATACATGTTTATTTAAAATGTGTTTATATTTTAAAAATCATATATATATATATATATATATATATATATATATATATATATATATATGCAGCCTTTCCAGCACTTCCAAATAGTAAACTTGGTTAACTGTTTGTCCAGCATATATATACTTTGGACAGGCTGATTTGAATAAGAATACTCCATTGGCAATTAATGTTCATAGTTATGATAAAATAATTTTACTCTAACTCTATTAATGAACTCTATTAAATGCTTATTAAAGAATATAATTTTCAAAATAGTGAATTTTATGTGTATACATATAAATGAATATATTTAATTAGAAGCAAATCTAGTGTTATAAAAATGAAAACCTCTAAAGTGTCTCTCTAGTCAAGTTATTATTGTCATTTTAAAGCTATTATTTACAAAAAAGGCAGGTAGAAGTTAGTATGATTACAAAACCTTTTGAATATAGGTAAGACATATGACATTATTTAACAACAGTTTCAAATAGCATCAAAGGTATAAGATCTCATTAATTTTATTTATGAGTCACT
The DNA here is from genome assembly GCA_033961575.1 of Aselliscus stoliczkanus. Classification (NCBI taxonomy): domain Eukaryota; kingdom Metazoa; phylum Chordata; class Mammalia; order Chiroptera; family Hipposideridae; genus Aselliscus; species Aselliscus stoliczkanus. The sequence continues at coordinate 94,778,788 of CM066728.1, read as the reverse complement.
CATTCAAAATCTATGTGAGGGAGATATTAAAGTATTTCAATGAACAATTATCACACATAATTTTATTAAAAAATCATAGCTGTAGGCCTTATTAAAAATAAAAAATAATAAACAATGTAAACAACTATTAAACTTATAGTAAATGTTATTTAATTATATGCTTATTTCCATATTTTCCACTGATGATGAACAAATATTTATTATGGTGATGATGATTATCTAAGCTTAGCTTATTAAAGTAGACAGGAGGTTAAATACAAGTAAACAATATCCTAAGAAAAAAGTTATAAATCATTCATAAAATCAATATTATTTCTCTGATGTTATTGGTTAGTTTCAAATACCATTTAAATTTCTTTAGCAGTTAATATTTACTTTTGTCTGCCTCCAGTTAAGTAAACACCAAAAAAAAAAAATGGTAACACCGCCTTTACTGAACATAAATAACCATATTTTGAGTTTGTAATTGTGATAGTTTATTATATGTCAACATAACTAGGACATACCATGAAGATATGTGAACAAATACCAGTATGGGATGTTTCTGTGCAGGTATTTTTCAAATGAGACTAACATTTAAACCACTATGCTTTGGGTAAAGCAGATATACTCCATAATGTGGGTAGGCCTCATCCAAATAGCTGAAGGCCTTTAAAAATATATATATTGATGTTCCCTAAGAAACAGGGAATTCTATTTCCAGATTGCTTTCAAACTCTAGCTTCAGTATCAATTCTTCCCCAGGTCTCCAGCAGGCCAGTTCTTTTCTGTAGAATTTGGACTTGACAGCCTGTACAATCATGTGAGCTAATTCCTAAAAATAAATTTATCTCTGTCTCATGTATATAAAGTTCTCTCTTTACATATGAGGTCAGACAATTAAGTTCAAGAACTCATCCTAGAAAAGGTGCTATATTCTTATTGCTGAATATCACTATGGTCACTTTTGAATACTCCCCTTGGGAAGCTATGCACCAATATAAGCACCTAGTCCACCCTTCAAAGTAATTTTGGGACTCTTTCTGTAATGGCCATCAGAGCTGTCATCCTATTACCCTTGATTTCCTGAATGTCATCAAAATCTCTTCCTTTCAATATTTCCCTTATCTTCCGGTAAAGAGAAAGGTCATTGGGGGCCAGATCAGGTGAAGAGGGAGGGTGCTCCAATACAGTTCTTTGTTTGTGGGCTAAAAACTCCCGCACGACAGTGCTGTGTAGTAAGCTGGTGCATGAGCCATGAATTGTTGGTGAAAAGTTCAGGTCATCTAATTTTTCATGCAGCCTTTCCAGCACTTCCGAATAGTAAACTTGGTTAACTGTTTGTCCAGTTGATACAAATTCATAATGAATACTCACTGTGATATCAAAAAAAGATTAGCAAAAGCGTTGTAACAAGTTCGTGAACTTAATTAAGAGTTTGCATATATACTCCTATATATATTGTAATATATCCTATTGGTTATGTTTCTCTGGAGAACTCTGACTAATACAGTAATATAATACATAAATTGGCATTTATTTATTAATATCTCCAGCAGAAAATTATATAATAAAACTATTTCTTTGAAATTTTGAGTATTCCTTATACTTTATGAAAACTATTATGAGTTTTAAGTGATGCCCATTTTTATGTACTTGCTGGTGACCATAGGACAAAAAACACTGCACATACTTTATCATCTAATTTAATATTAGTTTTAGGCAGTTCAGTCAGATTCCTCTTCAGAATTCTGAATTTTTTAATCTAAGAGATGGCATGACAGCATTGTAAAGCAATTGTGCCAATTTTCTGAAGGAGTTAATCCAATTTCTGCAAGTTCACTACCATCATACCTGTTTTCTATATTTTTTAGATGTGATTGCATTCATGACTATAGCTTAATGACTCTATAGTTAAATACAAACTCCCCAGTGTTAGGAATATGTGTGTTTATATATTTAAAATGAGTACCAATGAAGCAATTACAAAAGTATTCATTAAAATCCTTACGGTATTATACATATATTTACTACTATTATTATTACCAAAATGTCATTCTTTTGATAAATTATTCAATATACAAAAATCGAGAAAATCAGTGTCTGACTCCTATTATTAAAATAAAATTGAAAAATAATACTTGGCTTTCTATTTATCCCTTTTGGTAAATGGCCTCAGCAGAGCTAGTAACAAGAAAAGGGCTCAGCCAATCTGACATATTCATTGTGCTACTTTTCAAGTGTATTTCTCAGGACTTGGAAATCATTTTGAGTCCATTACAGTGATGCGTTTAATACCCTGGCTTGAATAATTTCAAACTAAAGAGTATTCCGAATAAATTAATAGAAATTGAATTATAAAAGAAGATACATCTGAAATACTGATTTATTAGTCACTATCAATAATACAGAAATATTTCAACGTGTGTCGCTTCTTTTCTCTCCATTATGCAATTATTGATTACATTTAGCTCATATTTAGTATTTCTTCTCTATTACATATGTAAATGTCATTTACCTATCAACAACTGTAATTCAGAGACATCAGTATATTAGCATCTGATATCACACTCATTTCAAAAATTTGCATTTAGATTGAATTTGACAGGTAATAATGATCCAGGTGTCTTGAGATTGCTTATTTACAAAATCCAGTGTTTTAAGCTGATGTGTTTGCATTTCTCCTTCTACTGCTACCTAACTTCTTCGTCAGTGTTGATGGAGTATATTTAATACATTATTGCTTTGAGTGCTGACATGGAAAATTCCACATCAAGCATATATTCAGATATTTGTCCTACTGAAATGGTAGGTGCTAATTCATTACTGAAATTATTCTTCCTCACTTATAAAGGGATGCCTTTTCATATTTCTCTTCTGTAAAATACAGTTACTTGCAAGGTTGTTTATCTTTTCTTTATAAATAATTTTTATATTTATTTCATTCATATATGTATACATTTTGAAAAATTTTCTCATCACAACCTATATTGTTTTGAATCCAAGATATCTTATTACACAATTATTATGAGTCAAATAATTATTAAGAAATCAAGATAAAAATCGTTTTAATAATAGTTTCATTATAATATTGCTCATATCTCATATCTGAGTTCTGTACAGTTTATTTTTCATTTTACTTGACATAATACATCTGTCATAAAAAAACAATGGAGTATACTGAATAACTTGTACTTTTGTGTTGACAATTGTAATGATATATGGTACTTCCCTTCCAAATTTAGTCTACAAATATTCTTCCTTGTTTCTATTGTCTAGATAGATGCTTCTTTTTTCTTCTCCAAGATGAATTTGTTGAACTTTGCTCAAAATCCTGTCACTTTCAGTATCCTCTGGGAACTTGAACTATCCATTATTTCATGTTCCATGTGGCTTAATTTGTCTTGTTTCTATTGGCTACCCAATAGTAACACACAAGCATCAAACTTCTGCCATTTTAAAGTTAAAACATAAATAAAAAGCAACATTCAGTTTGGCTCATAATTTTATGGTATATGTCTCTTTTCTTTCATAGCAAATTTTCTAAAAAGAAATAGCCTAAACTTGCTACTTCTCCCTCAAACTTCTAATGATTTTCCAAAACTGTATCCTGACTTCTATTTTATTCCATTTGATATGAACTGCTTTTCTTAAAGTTGCTAATGGCCTCCTCATTTCTAAATGAAAGAGGAATTTTTTAGTCTTCATTCTACTGGTTCATTAATATACATGTTAGTCTCTTACCTCAGTTCATATCCCAGACTACATATCCCAGCATCCTGGCTATCAGTCATGGTACCGTGGTTTGGTTATTACCAACAGGATGTAGGAATATGTAATGTATATCACTTTCAGGCATTCCTTATAAAATCTCTTTTGTAATACTCTATTTGTTCACCAACTGGTCAATCATAGAGGTACCAGAATAAGACTCAAAAATAGTAAAAAATGGTGGAGTTGATGAAAGAAATCCTAGTTTCAGAATATTCAGTTAAAATTAAAGTGACTACAAGTTGTCCCAGTTTTCCTGAGACTTTCCTAGTTTTAGAACTGAAAGTTCTAAACTAAAGGTCCTCAAAACCTTTCAGTCCTGTGCCAAGAAGTGTTGTTAGTCATGGTATGCACAACGCTACCCATTGACTCTTGTTGAATTAGCAGTAACTATTCTACTGTGTAAGACATAAAGGTTTGGAGTTTGTTGTAACAGGCTACTTGAATAAGGGAAAATCAGTTATATTCCTTCCTTTTGCTTCAGCACCCTCTTTTATTTCTGACATTTATACTAACTACTATAAATTATCTATTTAGTCCAGAATCTGATAGTTATCTGATGCTCATTTTTATTCACTGATGGATTCAATCAAACCCTAAATTTGGTGAACCAACCCGTTACAGTCTCTAAACATTTTTCTTTTCTCCATTTTCCTTCCCAGACATGAGTTCATGCTTTACTATTTCCTAACTTGGAACACTGATAATCAAATTTAGAAGCACAATATAATTATTAATTGACCTTGTTAAAGATTACCCGCACATACCTGAAAAATTCTGATCATAGTTCTGGCATGAGGAGGACTTATTCTTTAAATCACCCCCATGGCTCTGATGATAAATGTGACAGCTTAGAAACACTGACACAGACTGTTACTAAAGCCTTATTATAAGTGGCTTGTGCAAAAATCCACTCCATTAGGAATTTGGTAATAATAGTTTTCTAAAGGAAGAAATGCCTGTGATAAAATAAATATTTTTGTCTAAAATAATCTCACCTAAACTCCATAGAAAAATATGCTTTTGTCCTTGATTAGAGCATGATTTTAAATGTTTGTTATTTATAAGGATTATAAACATTAGTTCTAATCAGTAGCAAAAAAAAAATACCGCCATAAAAAGTAACTCAGTTCAATTTCTTCAGAAAATTATTAAACTTTGATGATGATCCTAAAACCCCAAACATAGCAGTTTCCACATAAGAAATTAATTTTGTTTGGCTCATCTGAAACTTCTTGGGATAGTATGTCTAAAGAATTTATGGGGTAATAACAAGGTGCTGCTTTTGAAATAACAGTTGTCATTCGAGATGGAAATATAAGCCAGGCAGAAGACACACCATTTTGGGTGAAACTGTTCAAGCAGCTCTATCACGTTCTTTTCAACACACTGAATGTATTTGTCTCACTCAATGTAAATTTCCATATCCGCACAATAGCCTACAAGGTTAGATATAGGCCCATATTACCTCGCCTTTAACCTCTCCCATTCTCCCTTTTCTTCAGGTACCCTGTTTTCCTTGCCAGTTCATTAAAACTATTTTGTTCTTAAATGTTTTGTATATTAACACTGTCATGATTGACTCCAGCATGTCTGAGTCAACAATAATCACTTTTATGATCACCTCTTGAATAGAATACTTGCCACCCATCCAATGTTAAGAGATATAAAGGACTTTTTATTTTTATTTAGAGTAAAAATTATGTTATTTAAAACACTGTATAACACCCTGTTTCAAACATGCCCCATTTGAGGAAAGACATGTCACATAAAAAAAAAAAATCTAGGCAAGTGAAAATTACAAGAAGAGTTTCACAATGTCAGGGTCGTGAGATACAATATTTGAATTAGTGTAGTCTCTCTTTATTCTGTCGCATTGCTTGTGATTTTATATATATATGTATATATATAAAATTATATATATATACATATATACATATGTTTTATATATATAATCATTAATATATATATATCATGTTATATATAATCATAAATATATATAAAACCATTTTATATATATATATATATAAAATCATCTATTGTTACAATGGGATATATATTTTTGGATACATTAAAATTTAAAATAGATTCTTTGGGTTAATCATCCATACCTCATTGTTCAACTTTATTAAATTGTCTTAGAAGTTCAGTATAGATAGAAGATAGATAGATAGATAGATAGATAGATAGATAGATAAGCCCCTTCCACACACTCCAGGTTTTTAAATCAGAATTTCTAGAGAAGGGAAGACATATTAATACATAGCTTTAAAATTTTCCTAGATGATTCAAATCAGCAGCCTAATGATGCAGGTAATAATTCTGGCAAGCTCATCTTTTTTTCTAATGTACCTAAACTTTATTTTCTAAAACAATTTGAATTAAACATTAGCTTGAAAGTCATTTTGTAGTCAAAAGATGATAAAATGTTAAAAAGTATTTGCATGGTAAGTTAGTTATGTGTTGTATAAACAACCTTCTTAAGATTTAGCGGATTTAAACATCCATTTATTTTGCTCACGACTCTATAATTTAGGCTGAACACAGTTGGTGTGTTTCTGCTGGACTTATCTAATAGCACTCATAAGGCTGTAATTATCTGACCAGTCACTGGGACTGAATGGGTCAAGATGGCCTGATTTCCTGGTCTGGCATTGAGCTGGGCTGTTGGCTGGGGTGCCTTGGTTCTTGTGGCCTCTCCAGCTCATCAGCTCACTTGCTTCTATTAAGAATCCCCTTTTTTATCCTGTTCATACAATATAAGAATATCATAGAGTACATTTTCTGTCTGGCTTCTTGTGCAGAATGGTGTATACTCCAGAGTGATGCAGGTTGTTATATCGAGCTGCACATTATTGATTTAATGGCAGTGTTCTATTTAATTTTATAAACATACCACACTTTCTTTGTTCATTCTGTTGCTGCTGGAGATTTCAGTTTCTAGCTTAGGTATCCTATATTTTATTATAAATAATATTGCTATAAACTTTGTTATAAACATACACACTCATTATAATTATATATATATTTTTAATATATATTATATATTATAAATATATATATATATATTATATATTATATATAATATACACATATATATCTTTCTAGGTTCCAGTGCACATAAACATATATGCACATACCCAAAATGTATATGTAACATCAGAGTAGAATTATTTCTGCATCAAATGACATGTTTTCAATTTTAAAGAGAAACACTTTAGCTGTATGTGGTTAATTTTAGTAAGTGTTCCATATTTACTTGATGCCAATATGGATTTTATCATTGTGCAATTCCGTATCTGCCATGTAACATCTACTCAACTTATCTCTAGGGTTTGTTTTTAATTTTCCATGTTCAAATTTAATTATTTATAAGTAATGAATATTTATTTTTTCTTAATTTTATTTATTTTTCTTCTTAAATACACAGACAAAGATTTTTGGTTCAATTATGATTAGGAGTGGTGAGAATAAGCAAACATTTTTACGTATTTGCAATCCAAACACCGTAAAGAATGTATTTTTGCTTTCTCTACATCAAATCCTCATCTCAATGCTATCTGCATATATTATGCTTTTTCTTTATGCCTATTAACTTTAATTATTCCATTTTCATTGGAACTCATTATTATTTTTCTATATTAAGCCCTCTAAATTGAGTTTTGGAGGGATGCTTTGAGGGCTATTTTTATTGCAGTTAATATTATTATGTTCATTATTTAAGTAATAAAATGGAAAAAAAAAAACCCTTCTTTTTGAAATCTAGTGCTTCAACATTCAGTTAATATGTTAGATACTTAAACCACTATTTAGGAAGTGTCTCAGTCAGTTTGAACTACCACAACAAAACACAATAGACTGGGCATCTAAACAACATAAATTAATTTTGTTACAGTTTGGTGACAATAAATCTAAGATTAAGGTGCAGGCAAGCCAGATCATTTTTAGGCTTGCAGATGGCTGCCTTCTGGCTTTGCCCTCACAAGGCAGAGAGATAGAATGGGGTGGGGGAGGAGAGAGAGGGAGGGAGGGAGGGAGGGAGGGAGGGAGGGAGAGAGGGAGGGAGGGAGAGAGAGAGAGAGAGAGAGAGAGAGAGAGAGAGAGAGAGAAAGAGAGAGAGAAAGAGAAAGAGAGAAAAGGTCACTAATCAATCTCATTGGGCATTGGGGTTAGGGCTTCTGTATATAAATCTGGACACATACAATCCCATTCTTAGCAAGAAGTACAATCCCCCCTTGTTGTTTATTTCCTATTCCTTCTCTCCCTCCCATTCTATCTCTTTCTGCCTCGACTTCCTCTTCTTCCTTTTTTTAAATATGGAAAATTCTTCAAACAATAATCATTGTATAGCACTTTAACCTTTAACTTTCATCTGCAATTATTTCATGATAATCTTTGATTTGTTATCTCTTTGGCACTTGCAAGTTGTCAGATCTTTCAATCACCTTGGGCTACTTCTTTGGTAAGGATAAAAGAAGGGAAATATATATGATCCAAAGGGTCTAAACCCTTCGTATCAATAGCAGCTGTCTAACAAAATAGATATTAAAACCTAGTAGATTATATATAGGTAAGTTATCCAGGCACTTTTCCATAAAATATCCACATATATTTGTTTCTTTAATTAAATTAACCTGTAAATATGCATGTAGTTGTGTACCTATTTTATTTCTAGATAAAAGAACTGCAGCTGTGAGGTATTGTACTAGGAGTTATCCCTTTTAACTTTACAACATTGTAATTTATTGTGGTCTTTTGTACATTGGTACAGGTACATTGTTGTTATAGTTTTGTTTCTGAATATATTAGAGAATGCTAGTAAGCCGTTCTTGTCATTTTATCTTTAACAAGGACAATTTGGACCTAAGATGCATTTGCTCTGAGTGTTTGCTGATATACTTGTTCTGGCAAATTAAAAATAAAGATCATCCAAATCCTGGTGGTTCATATTTATTAACAAAATGAATTTATTGAATTGGAAATTGTTTACTCCAAGATAGTGGTAGTTCACTAACCTTTTTTGAAAACTCCTATTTCTCAAAAATTATTTTAAATATCAATGTGCTGCCTTCCTAATTTTTCAAATTGGCCTGTAGATACTTTCAACTGAAATGCAAATAGCAATAGATGAAATGTCTTCCTTATTTTAAAAAAGTCAAAACTATTGCATCAGTATCTTAAATGCGTCCTGTGTAATAAGAATTAAAGTTGTATCCATATATTATTTTAATGGAAAGATTATACTTTTCTCATTTAATTTGTATTTGCTTTCTCTTTCCTACAATATTCTACTCTAATAAAATGTATTTTTTTAGAAGTGTTTTTCTGATCACCCCAACATGATCCTTAAAAAAATTATGAATATACATTTAATTTATTATTTAAAGGACATTTTTTCCTGGAATTAGTGATCTTTACAATTATAGGTAGTAAAAAATCAAAATCAAAACCACTCTCAATTTTGAAGAACATTAAAACTACAATGTAAAATTTTAGACAGAGGGTTTTTTTTGTTGTTGTTTTTTTTTTTTTTTTTTTTCAATGAGATGGAGTGCTGCTTATTACTTTTTTGGACACAAGTCTTTTGAATTGTCCTGTTTTTGGCACCCATAAAAACTTTATCACTGAAAAAATTGCCCCCTTTAACATTTTAGAATGGGTGAAAACTATGCCTTATTGTTGTAATGTGAGAAAGGAGTGATTATGGAAAGAAAGAAAGAAACAAACAAACAAAAAAACAAACCCAAAAACAAAAAAATCACACGCAAAATAAACAGATTAGAATATAGAATGGTCATAAGTACATCCTTAAATTAAATAAATAAATTCTTGGAAAGAATTAACTAATTCCTTAGAAATTACTGGCACTGAAATATACCTTGGATAGTCTTTATATATCCATAGGGTTAACAACACCCCAATTTGAATATTGGTCATTCTAGGAAAGAATTCAAAGAAAAACATTATTTCTCTAAAAATCTACTAAGTCCTGTTACTGTAGGCTTTCTGAAAGAGGCATTCCTTCTGAAAGAAATGTTAAATTAATTAAAAAGAGACCATTAATTACAAAGGTTGCTCTAATGCTGTGGTGGCTTGTGTGAGATGTTTCAAGGTAACATCTTACCTGAAATGTTTCAAGGTAACCAAATTGAAACCTAAGGACAACCTATTTCAAACAGCAAAGTAAGCTTTAAGCCAATCAAAAATACCCTTGCTTTGTTTTCACCTTTTCTTTATAAAGTATCTACCCTAGCTCCTGTCTGAGGAGACCACTCTTAACCCCTTCCAATTTTGTGCTTCCCAATGGGAACTGAGTTTTGCTTAAATAAACTCAAAATTTTGATATGCCTCTGTTTCTCTTTTAATGGAAATAAATTAGTGAAATTCCTTTCTGAAAAAGCAAATATTAACAAATATTTCTGAGGCAAACTTAGCAGCAGCAAACATTAAAAGAAAAGAGCTTGCTTTCTAAAGGGTTTTTATGAAAAGGTTAGGGCGAGCACTGAGCTCAAGCAGTTAAACAGGACAAAAACTGGGATGTAAATAATTATTATACTATATGCAAAAATGAGACATATTCACAAGCAACTTTAAAAATGCAGGTTAAAATAAATTACTAGTTTTGCTTAAGATACCTTGAAAAATTATGCATAAGTACACTGAAAAAGTGGTGGAACTGGATATACTCTTATTTTGTTTAAAATGTCTTAAATCACTTGGTAAAGAGATCTTTGCAGCTTCTCTCGTTCTTCAGATTTGTCCATTAATGACAAAACTTAAGGAACTATTCTAGTCCTTCTTTCAAGAGCATAATTTAGTTACTTATCCATGAGGGAAGAAATTTGGCCAATCTCACTTGTCATCACTTAACAGGCTTTATTAGGTTACATTTTACTATTGAATGAGGCTTTTGTAACTTGAAGTAACAATTCAATGTGCATACCTTTGTTTTCTTTCTCATTTTCATGTGTTAAACTAATCTGATAAGAATTTGTGTCTTCCGGTCAGGGTCAGGTTAAGGCAAAAACTCTCTTTCCCATCTTTTCCCCTATAGCTGGAGGTTTTTTGTTTTGTTTTCTTTTGAGGGCAGTGTCACTGGCCCTCACATGTGGGACCCAAACCGGGGCCACTGGCTTCCCAAGCCAGCACTTAACCACTGTGCCACTTAGCTGGCCCAAATTGATCTTTGAAGGGAGCAGAGTGAATAGACAACTTTAAGATCCCAACACCTAAAATGAGTTATCTAATCCACCTTTATCCAGACAGTGCAGTCTTAACTGTCATTAAGTTGTCAGTTTTTTTGTTTGTTTTGTTTTGAAAGTGCATATTAAAAAATTAAAAATAAAAAATAAAGTGAATATTAACTTCTTATTTGAATATTACTTTTTTGTGCTTTATTTTTGACTAGAGTTAAGGAGCTATATGTATAGTTTTCATCACAGTAATCCTGAAATATCTTAAAAGACCAATCTGTAAACTATAATAAAAATTAAAAGTTCATAATGGGATTATATATATCCACATAAATATTAAAAAGCTTTTAATACTATACCAAAATGTAATCATAGGCAAAGGCAAAGATTTACATAAAAAGTTACTTGGCAATCAGGGTGGTGTGTGGTCAGGTGAGGTCCCTCTTCCAGGTGGAACATGTCTCCTTGTATTCCTGACAGGGCAGAAAAGGCTGGATTCTAATCCCATTCACCAGGGCCCCATCCTGGTAACCTAATCAACTCACAAAGGTCCTTCTGTCTAACGCCATAACATTGGACATTGGCATTCCAAACTGTGAACTTTGGAGGGACACAAACATTCAGAAATGGCAGATGGTCATCTTCTCCTTGTGGGTGTCTATGTCCCAATCTCTTCTTTTGACAAAGACACCAGTCATATTGTGTTAGAGCTTACCTTAATGATGTCATTATAAATTAGTTAACCTCTTTAAAGATACTACCTCCAAACACAGTTACATTCTTAAGTACTGAGGGTCAGGATTTTAATATATGAATTTGCAGGTGGGGGCATAATTCAGTCCATCACATTAACTAGAGATACAGTTAAAGATTTATGATTTAAGTGCTCTCAGACTCCATTCCCAATTTTTCTCTGGAGGAGATGGCATGTTATAATCATAGTTAAAACCTGTTTTTCCAGTTTCAAATAAATTTTCACAATTCCCCAAATTATTACTTTTTAATGTTCAAATTCTCAGACCTGATACTTAGAAGCAATTCAATTATTTTTTTACAGCAAACATTTACTATACAATATTTGCTTTGAAAAAGGCATATTTATTCTTTCCAAGACAGACATTTTTGAGTCATTGTGTACATTTTTGTGCCATTTACTCTGTCAGAATGCTCTTAGGTTTATAGATGAATCAATGTTTTTTAATATCTGTATGTTTTGGTATTGTAAATAGCAGAGAAGTTTGAAAGAACAATAAATCGACATCAAGTCAGAGCCTAAACACTTGGTGCTTAGTGGTATCTATTTTAAAAGTCTAAATCTACTTCTTTGCCAGTTAATAGTTTCCCCTGAGCAGACATGAGAAGCATAGCCTATGGGGTGTTTGCATGCATTTAAGGATTGTTTCATTCATTATACTCTGCAGATGCTTTCCCTTAAGATACTTTCTCGTTAACAAAAAAAATGATTGGCAAGAGGATATTTCAAATATGAGGGTTAGGGAATAACAGTCCTGGAAGAGGCAGAGTAAGTTAACTTTTATATAATGTGCTCAACTTGATAGTTAACCAAATTTTCAAAATGTTAATTTTGATGATATAACATCAGCCTACAGTAACTTTTTGGAAGAGAAAGAATAATTTCCTAGTTACAAAATATACTGAAATTATAACATTTAGATACATATGTGGTAACTGTAGGATTTATTGGGTTGTTGGAAAAGTTATGATGTATTTTTTTCTATGTTTTTCATTGCAAAAATGCATTATGACTTTTCCTATAGTTTAGCAGTGATATAGAGGTCTGACAATTAAGCTCCCAAACTTGTTGTAATGATGTTGCTAATCTTTTTTGGTATCAGAGGGATTATTCATTATGAATTTGTACCAATTGGACAAACAGTTAACCAAGTTTACTATTTGGAAGTGCTGAATAGGCTGCGTGAGAAAGTTAGACAACCTTAACTTTTTGCCAACAATTCATGGCTCTTGCATCAAAATAATCCATCAGCTCACACAGCACTGTCTGTGAGGGATTTTTAAGCCAGTAAACAAATAACTGTATTGGAACACCCTCCCTACTCACCTGATCTGGCCCCAATGACTTCTTTCTTTACCCAAAGATAAAGGAAATATTGAAAGGAAGACATTTTGATGACATTCAGGACATCAAGGGTAATATGATGACAGCTCTGATGGCCACTCCAGAAAAAGAGTTCCAAAATTGCTCTGAAGGGTAGACTAGGCACTAGTGTGGGTACCCTGCTTCCCAAGGGAAGTACTTTGAAGGTGACCATAGTGATATTAAGCAATGAGGTATGTAGCACTTTTTCTAAGGTCTGTTCACAAATGTAATTGTCCGACATCTTATAAGGCATTTGGTTTTAAAGGTATACGGAAATCACGCATTTGACCCTGTTTTCTCCACTTCAACTTACTTCATTTGGTGATTATCCTTCCAAAAGGCATTTCTGTACTCTCCTAAAACAAACAAAAAAAGTACTGAAATTGTGGAAGAAAAACAACCACCATAAAATGATTGGCTGTCACCTTCAATTTTAGTTGTTTCTATGTTATCAGAGTCCGTGGATCCCATTAATTAATCTATACTCTTTTCATAAGAGAGCCTGAAAATTATTTGAGCTGGTGGGAAAAGAGCCAAAATCAGGAAGCAGAGGATGATGCTGTTGACTTTAAACAAATAGCAAGATATTTCTCCAGCAAAATGGGTGTATTATGGAGCAACAAAGAATTGCATTTCAGGACAAAATGTCTAGTAGTGAACCACACACAAGCATATATCCAGAGGAACAAGTGAGACTCTACTATGGACTTGGGAGGAACTCTTGTAAACAGAGTCCAATGGAAGAAACTACAAGTTCAAAGTAGAGTAACATTTCATCACCTGAGATATGACAGGGTTCCACTGACTGAGCTGTTACTGGGCAGGGAAGGTTCTTTTCTTCCTCCTGTTGAGGTATAAAAGTACCATCATCCTCCCAGAGATGCATCCTAAGTCTTTTCCTGTCATGGTTACTAGTGTGTGTTGAGTGACAAGTGCTTGAATGTTCTCTCTTAGAGCCTCCAGACGCCATTTTAAATGAGATTTCTGTTTATTAATTTTCACTACCCTAACAATGGAGATACATATTACATAGATAACTCATGACAGAAATGACATTAGATAGTTTAGATATAATTGAAAATAAGTATTTGTAGCATAAGTTTTGAAAAAAATAAAATCCATGTATGTCCATCTCTGTCATTCCATTTCTATTTCTTTCTCCATTTTTCTTTTTAAGTAAACATTTATGTTGACCTGCCTTATCCCAGATGCTTTTCAAAAATTTGGGGAATACAATTAATTGAAACATGTCTGGCCAAAGAAATGCCTAAAACAATGCAAGACAATAAAAACAATGCACAACATTTTATGCAAACACAGATAAGGTATGTAGGTGTGATTTATAATAAGAAAAATATATTTGGTATTTGTCCTCATTTCTGGCATAGAGCTCTTAAAACCCTTGGAATTTCCTAGATGATGATAATATTGTCTTTTGTTATGTGAATGAAGTGACTTTAGTACCTCATCTAAAGATGGAGGCTGGTTGCCAGGGGAACCAACATGGTGATCAGATGGTTAGAACTTTCAGTCCCATCCCTTGACTTCCAAGGAGGGAAGAGGAGTTAAAGGTAGAATCAATCATGAATGGCCAATGGTTTAATCAATTATGTCTATGTAATGAAGTCTACATAAAAGCCCAAAAGGATAGGATTCAAAGAGTTTCTGGGTTGCTGAACACACAGGGGCATGGGGAGAGTGATAAGCCTAGAGAGGGCATGAAAGCTCTGTGTACTTTCCTCATGTTTTCCCCTATGCATCTTTCCCATCTGTCTGTTCCTGAGCTACATACTTTTATAATAAACTGGTGAACTAGTAAGTAAAATGTTATTCTGAGTTTTGTGAGCTGTGCCAACAAATTAACCAAACTAAATGAGGGGTTTGTGGAAAACTCTTACTTATAGTCAGTCCATCAGAAACACAGGTGACAACCGGGGCTTCCATTGCTGTCAGAAGTGATGGGTCAGGGGTGGGGAGGCAGTCTTCACAGATGGAGCCCTCGAGTTGTGAAATCTGACACTATCTTCAGGCAGATGGTGTCAGAATTGAGTTGAATTCTCAGACAAACTGCTGGTGTCTGAGAATTTGTAGAGGTGGATGGGGAAGCCACAACACAGGTTGGAATTCAGTTCAGACACACTTTCATATCCCTATAACAATTGTCTTGATGAGAAATGGCTAGGAAATCCCCAGTTTGCCAAGAGATGGAGTCATATAACAGATAAGTGAACTGTAAATATAAAAGGAGGGAGACATGAGAGCCTGTAGGAAATGTGGGAAATATCAGGGAGGTGGGGAAATCTACATCTTAAAGAGATCCTGATATAATGAAAATCATCTGTACATTAAATTTTGAGAAAAATTGGAAATGATATGTTTGAATAGTGTCTTTCTGAAGAGCTTGAAAGCATCTGGCTGAAACCAGAAATCATCACCAAAGTCCTTTAAGGACAGAGAAAGTTCAAAGGAATATACTAGGAAATACAAAAAGATGAATTGAATACAAATTGTAAATATTTCCATAATATTAACTTTAGATAAGCAGATCATGGTAGATATGTTTTATTTGTTTGTTTTTATTTTGTTTTGTTTTAAACAAATCAACAACTTGTTATTTTTATGTAGCATTGTGTTTCAGAAAATTCAAGAAAAATAACTCTGGGTAACTTCTAATCTGTGGATTAAGAACAAATGAGCATAGTAGTTTATTCCCTGACATTGTAAATTGTCATTTCTATTTCAAAATCAAGTATGGCTGTTAATGAAAAAAAGGGATACCATATGGTCACTGTGTGTTAAGTTTTACATTTTATATCATCTATTCTATACTTTGATATTATAAAAATTAATTTTCTAAATGAAAGCTTTGAATTCTTGTTAACTGTAGAATAAAACCAATGAGAGCTTTTATTTGAGGATTTTATAAGAGTGTTCTAGTTTGGGCAAGAGGAAGGAATGCTCTGTAAGCCTTTAGCAGGGTTGGGTCAGCCAAAGTTCAGCAAGTTTTGAAGAATAGTTGGTCAAAGATGGTGTTTAGAAGAGAGAGGATTTGGTCTTATGGATGGTCAGTCACTGTTTGGGAAATTTGGATATTATGAAGAGGGGTGAAGGAAAAGTTTAAGACAGAATTTATGTATAATACAAAAGGTTGATGAGAGAAAAGCTCTAGGGACAAGGGTATATAGGTACCACAGTGAAACATTATTGGTCCTACCAAGTCTTTTACAATCAGCGTGGTATTTTAGCATAGGGGTTTCAAGTGCAATATTTATCTAGATATCCCATGTTTATTATTATAAATCCAAGCATAGAAGCAAATTTATTTTCCTAGTGCTAAACTACCTCCAAGTTCCCTTTGTTTGTGTTGTGGTTAAAAATTGAAGGGAAACAATATTGAAAGTTTGCACAAATCAATTAAACCGAATCATATTAGAGAGCTTGAATCCTTCCAATAGAATGCATAGACTATCTCTATTGTTGCCCTGAGTCTCAGCACTCCCTTCTTGTTTCTTAATCCCAGGAGGCCAAGAACTCCATTCATTGTAGTTTGTCTCTCCTTGTCTAAATTAGGGCAGATTGGGCTCACTTTTGGTCTTGAAGTCTGAAATCTAAGCCTAGTTGCCTGGTGTTATCACTGAATTGTGTTCCCTCAAAATTCATACATTGAAGCCCTAACCCCTTATACCTCAGAATGTGAATGTATTTGCAGATAGGATTTTTAAAACGATAATTAAAGTAAAATTAGATAATCTGGGTAGGCCCTAATTCAGTACAAGTTATCTTCATAAAAAGAGGAATTTTAAGATACAGACAACAAACAAACCAGGGGACAATCCTAAGAGGACACAGAAGTCAGATTAATGATTTATGGAGAAAGACCTCCATAGTCAAGGTACAAGGGAGAAGTTGAACAGAAAGAGTGCTTAACTATATAGTTTATTATTAATAGTGTTAACAAATGGAAGTTTGTTGTTAAACCAAGGAAATAAATCGGTTGCTGTCGTTATAATTTTCTCATATATGGTGGAGATGTAAGGTCTACAGCTTTCTAGTGCTGCTCTCAAGAGTGAGAAAAAACCCTGCAAGTGACTGTGGCTGGTGATTAACTATTAGAGCTTTCTCTGTGGGAATACTTATTTTCAACCAAAAAGATAATTTCAGAGACAATCAATCACTGAATATTAAAATTCATCTGAATATTAACAAATTTATCCAGGAAAACACGGACAATTATCAGACAATAGTTTTAGCATATGACACTTAGATTCCAAAAATAAAATTTAAACACTTGCTTTGTTTGCAAAAAATATACAAAGAAAAGTCTAGTTTGAAAACTCAGATTCAAATGAATAATAGATGATTTGGCAAAACCAGCCAGCTAATGCCTTACACATCTACTCTGTTATTATAAATATCAGGAAATAAATTTAATATGTTGGTCAGCATCTGATAATCTGTACCTCAGTAACCTTCATAATTCAATAAGAAAAAAATCAATATCTCAATATATCAATAGGCAAAGCATTTCAAACAGACATTTTGACTTAAATTAAAAATACCTATAAAATATGTACAAAGTTGCTTTTTAAAAATCCATATAAAATATAATTTCCCCAATAAATCAGAACATGACTTGATCTTTTTTGGGTAAAACGAGAATTTTTCATTTACTTGAAATGCATCTGAACTTTTTTTTTTACCATCAACATGCATTTTTGTTTGTAATTATAATATTTAAAAAAATTATTAAACAAAAATTAAAGCAAGATCTGGGTTTTTACTTCATGCTAATTACTTTGCTTTTTAATATGATGCATCTTAATGTAGCCCTCTATCTACCTTTAATTCATCTGCTTTCTTGAATGTTTCCACTCATTATCAAGCAGAATAAGGTAATGTTTATTCTTTATGAATTAATTATCTATGTTAAACTAGATTGGAGTCAATTTAGGTAAACAATAAACCCTAAATATCTGTCCATGATGCTAATGCTATTTCAATGACATAGAAATTACTACATGTCAACATTTCACTTTAGAACTTATTCCAGGGTCCCAGAACATTCCGTGTAGAAATTTAAACTGACTCAATTTGGGGTTAAGAGGTACATAAAATAGTACTTTCTTTGAACTTTCCAGAGGTAAACCGCACAAAGGTGGTAAATATAATAGATAAGTTGAAGATGCATTTTGCTACAAATGGAGATGAATTAATTCCTTATTCTTATATCATAAAGAACTTTATTGGTACATTATTACTGTCATAATTTTCATCATCATTATGTAAAATTATTAGCAAATACTATAAACAATTATTTTTCTTTTTATAAGAGCAGAAAACCTGAAGAGTCACATAGTTGAAGAAAGACTGTTCTCAGCCCTACATAAAGAAAGCATTGATGATATTTTGAACAATAAAACTAAACCAAAAAAGTGCAATAAAGAAGCAATGTTGCAAATATTTAATTAGAACAGAAGTCTATGATATTATATGGTAAGGACCCTTGTTTTCCAGTGAGTCATCATCAATTTCCTCATATCTTGTTATAAGTCAGGAACAACAGAAGTCATAAACCATGGAGCTTAGACAGAAATGATTGCATTTTAAATTTTGAACTTTGAGCAGCAATAAGCATAAAGAAATGCAATTCGTATTTAATATCTAAACCCTAAAGCAAAAAATAACCAAGCTGATGAAAATCAAAATAAATACA
The DNA here is from genome assembly GCA_033961575.1 of Aselliscus stoliczkanus. Lineage (NCBI taxonomy): Eukaryota > Metazoa > Chordata > Mammalia > Chiroptera > Hipposideridae > Aselliscus > Aselliscus stoliczkanus. Next base: position 94,760,013 of record CM066728.1, on the reverse strand, counting down.
GAAAGACATTTTGTATGACTATGCATAGGAAAAATGTTTACAAAAAATTAAGTCAGAATCAGTGTTTTGTACATGCATCTTCAGGATTCTAGTAAGAATGGAATGAAAAGCATGTGATGAGAGAAGTAACATTAGTTTAGATGCTTTGCACATTTGGGAAATAAATATTCTGACCATGTTATTTTGTGCTGTTCTAAAATAGAGCTATTTAGATGTCAGTATTTTGGACACAATACTATGTTCAGAAAATATACTTTTATAATACAGATTTAAAAAATGAAAGAACAAAAATGTAAAATAATAAACAGTAAAAAGTTCCCCAACATTATTAACTTTTTCTTGAAAAATTTGTTCTCATCATGAAACTTTTATAACCAACTTAACTTAGCATTAACTTTCTATATAGACAATAACATACTTCTCATATTTTATCATCTAATATAACTTAAATAGTATTGGTTTAATTTATTTTTTCACATAAACATTATAATTATTTTTCCCAAAAATATTACAATAAATATTAAAATAAATTTTTTTTGAGTTGTGTCTCAAATTCAATCTTCCTGGATCAGATTAGTCAAAGATTTGATTCTTTCCTCAATATTTAATATATGACAAATTCTATTGGATGACAATTTCTCACTAAAAGTTTACGTTAGTGGAATTTATACTACTAATCTTTATTATCAATATACTGCTGCTTTAAATTAATCTGTAAGAAAATCGTGAGAAAGATTCTTGAGAGATAACCAGATTATTAATTTTTACACATATTCTTTATCAAACTTTCAAATCAGCTGTCAATTATTAAATATTAGTCCATTGGATCTCCCAACTTGAACTGCAGTAATTTTATATCTTGTTTTCTGAGTGGGCTGTTTTAAGCTTCTCTCTCTAGTCTTGAGTTGGGGGAAGCAGTTTTCACCTTCCTAAATTGTAGAGGTAGAAGTTTGTGGCAAACCAACAGCTCCCTGTGGATAAATTGTCTTTTAAATTTTTCAGTAACCTTTATTTATCTTCAATATGTGTTACAGTTTTAAGAATAGTGTAGCTAGTTTTCAGTATGTTGCTTGAGACTTGCAATTTTGTTTTGACAAATGGTCATGGTATATCACCTCAATTATCTGTTGCCTTGGGCTAAACTCCCAATTAAAAATCCCACTTCTGAGGGTATATATCCAAAAATATAAAATAAAAACAAGATATTGAAAATGTATCTGCCCTCCCATGTTTATGGTTATTCACAATAGCCAAGATATGGAAACAACTTTAGTGTCTGTCAATGAATGAAGGGGTAAAGGTGTGTGTGTGTGTGTGTGTGTGTGTGTGTGTGTGTGTGTGTGTGTGTGTGTGTGTGTGTGTTTGAATATTATGCATCATGAGAAGGGGAAATTCCACCATTTGCAACCACATTGATGGCCTTTGAGGCCATTGTGCTAAGTGAGAAAAGTCACACAGAGAAAGACAAATGTTATTATATCCTGGTATGTGAAATTTTAAAAAAGCCAGTCTTGTAAAAACAGAGAGTAGAATGATGGTTACCAGGGGCTAGAGGGATGCAGTTTAAGGGTTACAAGTTTGAAACCAGAAGATAAATGTAATTCCTGGAGATCTAATGTACAGCAGAATGATTATAGTCAACAATACTGTATTGTAAACTTAAAAGTTGCTAAGAGACTAGAACTTAAATTTTCTCACCACACATAAAAAGATAGTTGTGTGATGTGATAGAGGTGTCAGCTAATGCTACAGTGGTCATCGTACTGCAATATGTAAATGGATCAAGTCAACATGTTACATACCTTAAACTTAATGTTATACATCAATTATATCTCAATAAAAATTAAAAACTAAAATTTCTGTTATACATATTTCTAAAAATATTCACAGTTCAAATTATACTTTCCTCTTTTAATGTGTGTAGAGGATAATTCAGAGAAGTTAATTCTCTTAAACTCCGTAGTTAACAGACTTTACAGCAGCTATTGGAAGCCTGGTTTTTCTATGTACTTTTATTTTCTATGCCATGTTTGTAGTAAAACAAGTCACTGAAATGCAGTTAAGTTCATTTTGTCTTGATATTATATATATATATATATATATATATATATACACACATACACACACACACACATGAATGCTGCATAATTCTATATATTTTATTTCCAACTAATCCTTTGCTATTTTACTACTGGCATGAGTTAATATACTGCATTCAATAATTAAAGACAAAATTAGCAAATCACTGTCATTTGCAGTGATCATCAGCATGTTACTTACTATTTCTCTAACCAGATGAGCAATGTGTTTATACATTATAGCCTTGGGGGTATGTGCCATTAATTACACATGCCTAGCAGCTGACATGTGATTAATTAGAAGTGGGAAAAATATTCTTCAGCTGATCAGAAAACTCCTTTCACTTGTCAATGTTTATCTCTTTCTCAAAATTGTGTTGCCCCCAGAAGATATAAGAAATAGTAATAAAAAAAAAAAGAAAGCTGTGCCAGACATTTTGAGAATCCAGTTCCTAAGTACATTTAGAGGATCAATGCCAGGGCTAGTGGAGAAACCAAATCAAGATACCAAAGAAGAAAATGACAGGCTAATTTCTCTCATGAATGTTAAAGAAAAATGTAAGAATATAAGAATTTTTTTTACACTGTTTAACTTGAATAGCATAAATAAAAAAGTGTCTATATTAAGGACTACAAACTAAAAAGTAAAGCTTTCTTTCCATACTCATTCCAATTTCAAAAATGCAATTTAAAGTTGATTGTTAATCTTACCATTATAAGGCATTCAGATTTTCTTTAATTTTGAGTCTTACTGTTTTCAAACTAAATCTGTGCTTCAGTTTAAATTCAATTACAACTTTTTATTTAAACTTGGACTCACAGACTTTGGATATTTGTTCTATACAAGATTACTCAGTTATTGTATTCGGAGCTGAAATTCTCCAATTATCTTAATAATCATGACATAAAAATTCTTTTTTCTTTCTTTTTTTATTAGTTTCAGGTGTACAACACAATGAAATAGTTATATTCTTTACCCCAGAAAGTGACAACCCCCCTCCCCCAGTTCACCACCCCACTCCCCCCCATATTATACATATCTATCACAACTCCCCTGACTCCCTTCCACAGTATACTCCACATCCTGTGACCTTCCACATATTCAGTACAGTTGGCATACCATACTATACAACATTAGCTTCAGGTGTACAGTGCAGTGATCAAGCCTCTACTCCATCCATGAAGTGGTCTCCCGAACAAGACATGTGACTGTCTGACACACCACAAAATTTTTACATTATTATATTCCCTGAACTGTGTTTCATATCCCTGTGACAAAATTGTAGTTGCTCATTTATGCTGTCTAATCCTTTCCCCTTCCCCCCATCCCCACCCCCCTCCCAACTAGCAACCCTCAGTTTTCCCTCTACATCTACAAGTCTGTTTACTTTGATCATTCACTCAGCTCTTCAGACTCCACACACAAGTGAGATCACATAGTACCTGTCCTTCTCCGACTGACTTATTTCACACAACATAATAGTCTCTTCACAACATTATCAATTACATTCCCAGAACTGCCCCCATATCCCTGCGGCAACATTGTAGTCCCATCTACACTGTCCAAATCCTTCCTTCCCCCTCTTCCTCTTCCCCACTCCCTCCAGGCCATTAACCATCAGTTTTTCCTTTATATCTGCTTGATATGGCTTCAATCTTCTTACATTTACTGAGACTTGTTTTGTGGCGTAACATGGTCTATCTTGGAAAATGTCCCATGTGTACTTGAGAAGAATGTATATTCTGTTTTTTCAGGGTGAAATGCTCTAAAAATCTCGACAAAGTCCAGCTGGTCTAAAGTATCATTTAAGGCCCCTCTTTCAGTGTTGATTTTCTGTCTAAAGGGTCTGTCTATTGGTGACAATGGTGTTGAAGTCCCCTACTATGATAGTGTTACTATTGATCTCTGTCTTTATGTCTGTCAAAATCTGTTATATGTAATTAGGTGTTCCTATGTTGGGTGCATAGATGTTTATTAGGGTTTTAGTGCCCTTCTTTGTATTTTATTGTAGTCATTTTAAAGTCTATTTTGTCCAAAATAAGTATTGATACTCCAGCTTTTTTCCCCCCTCATTTCCATTTGCATGAAATATCTTATTCCATCTGTAAACAGCATATACATGTGTCCTATTTTCTTATCCACTCAGCCACTCTCTGTCTTTGGATTGGAGCATTTAGCCCATTCACATTTAAAATGATTATTGATAGGTGCAAATGTATTGCCATTTTGTTTTTGTATTCCTGGTCTCCCTGGCTTAGCTTGTTTACCCCTTTCTTTTGTATAAAAAAGCCCTCTTAACATTTCTTGCAATGCTGGCTTGGTAGTAATGAATTCCCTAAGCTTATTCTTTTCTGAGAAGCTCTTTATTTCTCCTTCAATTTTAAGTGATAGCCATGCTGCGTAGAGCAATCTTGGTTGTAGGCCATTATTTTGTGTCAGTTTGAATATCTCTTGCCACTCCCTTCTGGCCTGCAGAGTTTCTATAGACAAGTCAGCTGTTAGTCTAGCAGGAGTTCCTTTGTATGTAACCTGCTGTCTTTCTCTTGCTGCCTCTAGGATTCTGTCTCTGTCTTTAAACTTTGCCATTTTAACTAGGATGTGTCTTGGTGTGGACCTGTTTGGGTTCAGCTTATTTGGAACCCTCTGCACTTCCTGGGCATGTATGTTGATTTCCTTCACCAGGGTAGAGAATTTTCAGTCATTATTTTTTCAAATACATTCTAGACCCCTTGCTTCTTCTCTTCTCCTTCTGGTATTCCTATGAGTCAAAGGTGGTTGCATTTCACCTTGTCCCATAGGGCTCTTAAACTAATTTCATTGTTTTTTATTCTTTGGTCTTTTTGTTGTTTGAACTGGGTGATTTCTGCTATTTTATCTTCCAAATCGCTGATCCGATTCTCTGCTTCATCTACACTACTGGTGATTCCTTTGAGTGTGTTCTTCATTTCAGTTATTGTATTCTTTAGTTCTAACAGGTTGTTTTTTATGGTTTCCCTACCCTTCCTTATGTCCTCACTAAGTTTGTTAAACATTCTTATCATCAGTGTTTTAAACTCTGTCTCTGAAAGGTTGGGTCCCTCTGTTTCATTTAGTTCCATTTCTAGAGGTTTCTTCTAATCTTTTACTTGTGAAATGTTTCTTTGTTTCCCCATTCTGGCTGTCGCTCTGGGATTGCTCTGATGGATTAGATAGATCACCAGGAGAGCCCTGGCTGGATCACGCAGGCACACAGCTCATGGCCCAACTCTCCCAGGAAAACTCCCAAGTGCGGAGAGCAGGGAACTGAGGCGGCTTGTGCACTCCTGCGTCTCAGTGAGCAGCCTGTTGGAGCCAGAGGGCAACTGCCCAGCATTTCTCTGGCAACGCATATAAGCCGGATGGAGGGTGGGGATCCAAGGCCGCATGCGTGCGCACATGCACACACGCACTTCTGCGCCAATTCCACCAGACCAATGAGGTCTCGGACCTGATCCTCTGTGGGAGGGCCCAAGCCCTACAAAATGGCGCCCTCCTTACACCACTCACATGCAGGCTCCGTACCACGGGAACGACAGTCCAAAAACCTCCAGCCTTTGCACCAAAGATGCTCAGTTCAGTCCGTCCCCGCAGGCTCCCGGCTCACACAGCCACTCCCTCCACCAGGAACTAGGTAAGTGCTCACCGGCGAGCATGTCTGGGCGCCGGCCCCACTGATTCTCCAGCCGCTCTTAGCCTCACCGAGCTGAGCAAAGAGAGTCCTCACTAATTTACTGCCGGCTATCTTAGAACTCCTCTTCCCGGCAAAGGAACTCTGGGCTGGTGAGCTTGGAGTGCTCCCAGAGGGTCTCTCCCCTAACCAGAGAAGCCTCCCACAGCTGGGACCTCCCTCACGGGGTTCGCCCTCTCTTGTCTCCACCCGTCCTACCAGACCCCACGTGGCCTCCTCTTTAAGTTCTTTGTTTAGTGGTTCTGTTCCTCCACTGTTCGGGGATCTCCAGGGTTGAATGCTGTATAATTTGCTTCTAATTTTGGTGTGATCCTAGGAGGCAGTTAGCACAGCATCTGTCTATTGCACCATTTTACCAGAAGTCCAAAATTATTTATATCACTTAAAATTGTCAAATACAATATAGTCAATATCTAGCTTCATATTTTAAAAAATGTAAATATGTAAATCTATCAGCTAAAGACTAAATTATGCTTCTACTATATGGAATCTCAGAAAAATAGTGTTATTAGAAGTAACAAATTACTGCAAACATACACACAAATAAATACACATAGACACATACACATATCCGTTGGTTAATAATAGTTTTATTAATTCTCTGAGTTTTTTACACAGCATTCTTCTAAATGTCTTTAAATGGAAATATCCTTTGGAAAAAATCTGACAGTTTTTTGTTTGTTTTCAATTTTTTCTGTATGGTCTGAAAATCATCTGTTAAAAACACAAATTCAAGGAAGTATCCCTGATCTTTAAAATTAGAATCTTTGGAGTAGGGTTCAGGAACCATTTTTGATGAAAATCTCCAGGATATGTTTAGTGGGTGCCATTATTTGAATGGTTGCCCTCTGAAGTATATACTATAATATTATGCCATTATACAGGCAAAAACACTGAGCTCTGAGGGATGACATGATCTCCCTATATGATACAGCTAATAAATAACAGAGCACTGATTCCTACACGAAGATTTGTCACTTTAAGGCCTAGGCTTGTAATAGTAGACATACTGATGATGCGGGCATCCTCTAGAAGCTGGAAAAAGCAAGGCAATAGATCCTGTCCTGGAGCACTCAGGAGGAATGCATCTTTGCTGACACCTTGACATTGATCCAGTAAACCATTGGGGACCTCTGGCCTCCAGAACTGCACAGGGACACAGTGACCAAACAAAGGCAGTGCTTGTCCTCCTTAAACATGAGTCACAGGCAGTAGAACCAGAATCAGAGTGATATGATATGATAAATACTGGACTTGCTACTGCAGTCTTGGAAAATTGAAGGAGGCCACAAGCCAAGGAATATGGGCAGACACTGAAAACTGGAAAAATCAAGGAAAGGGATTCCTAGAACCCCTAGAAGGAACGCAACCATGCCTACACCTTCATCTTCGCCCAGTGAGAACTATGCTGGACTCCTGTTCTCCAGGCTTTTAAAGACAATAAACTTGTGGCATGTTTGCATGTTTAATCTACCTTGGACTAAGGTTCAATTATTTTTATGCTCTTACTATAATGAAAGATTGCCCCAGCAAAATAAGTAGTCATTACTCTACTTATCTCATTCTCTGATGTATTGATTCAAAAGAGTAAGTTAAAAAATCAAACTAAGTATGGTATAACTTAAAAATATTAGAGATTGCAAATCTCTTAATGTTTCTTAACCACTATTCCACCAGGATTTGTGAATTTTTCACTACATGTTTTATCCATGAATAATAAAGTTATAAACTATTTTAATAAGGTCAATAAAAAAGAAATAAAGTAGAAAAACTTCCACCTGAAATTAAAAGTGGTAAATTTTTTTCTTTTTTTTTTTTCAAATTGGAAAATGGAACCCAGAAATAGAGAATTCTATGATGGAAAAACATCAAAAGCCCAATAGGAAAGATTTTCACCTCAGAGGCCCCACCAAAAATGTTTATTATTATCGTATTGCTAAAGTGCTTAAAATATCTATGGAGATACTGAGATAGCTAGAGCAATACTGAGACATATAATTAAAGTAGACTTAAAAATATTGATATAAATAATTTAATAAGGTAGAAGAAAGACTTAGTTGGTAAGATATCTTTGCTTTTGCTACATGTTACCTTCCTTTGGCTTGCCACTGTTTCAAACACATCAAGTTTTATTTTTAATAAAATAATGAGAAACATATGACCTGAAGTAGGCAGTAGAAGCAGTGCTAGAGGCCACGCCCAGTTTTCAGGGCTAGCAGTGTCAGCTGCACACACTGGGGCCATTATTGTTTGACAGCAGCAGTCTTAAATTTCTAATCTGAATTATCCTACCGTATGCTTTGGAGAGATGTTCTTGACTCAGTAATGCTCAGACCATCCAAACAACACCAAGCCCATGTGATAAATTGATCTTTTGCAGGAATCTCCCTCACTTGGTTTTTTGTTGGTTGCAACTGAGAATATTGACTCAGATGTATAGGTATCATAATCTCATTTTCTATATGAGGAATTTAGAGAATTTAGCTTATCACCCAAGTTTATGAAGCTGGTAGGAAGCAGGATCTATATCCAAATCCAATTCCACCTGACCCTCAAGTTCATTCTCATTAGTAAGCTAAGATATGTCATATAACTGAGTTAAATGAGAAACTGACAGATTCCTCTACCTAAAAATATTTGCTAAGCATATCAGATAACTATAGCTGCTTGAAGCTCCACTTAAATTTACAGTGTGCATATTATTTTAAAATTATGTCACATCCTCTTTTGTGGTTTGGTTTTGATTATACTTTTTCTGTTGCTATTTTCTAGCTTTAAGCGTGAATTTTGCATTGTCATTATTGATACACTGCTAAGCCCTCAGTGTTATCTCTTATCACCATTCCTTTGCTACCTGCGCTGCTGTTAATGTTGTAATTCAGTGTAATCTATTCTTATTTAAAAGCCATCTCTTCATTATAACAAGTAAGACATATTGCATAACATGTGTGTGCTGCATAGATCCATTATATAGCATTTAGCATAGTCTAAAATAGGCACACTACAGAAGAATCTGGGCTACTGAGGGACCAGTCAGTAAGTATAGCCAAGTTGAAGCTCAGGTCGTGGGCTTGACAAAGAATGGAGATCACACAGTAGGAGCACTGGTTTAGAAGTACATCTTGACACAACATAAACAATCCAAATTGGAAGAACCCAAACCTGGCATGCACTGATTCTTTGATTCACTAAGTGGGGAATGAAAAAAAAAAAAAAACACTGACTGATGACATTGCTAGGACAATATCTTTGAGCCTAAGGCTAAGAAACTCTGGAAAAAGTGAACCTCTAAGAAATGAAGATGTAGAATGTGATGGTAAAAAAAAGGACTGGAAATGACGCTTAAAGCTAGAAAACAGCTAGGGGGACAAAGGACTGCAGATGCTGTGCTCTGGTAGCTGAATCAGAATAAATGAATTGTGTTCCACTCTTGGGTATCTACCCAGAGGAATCCAAGATGCTAATTCAAAAAAATATATGCACCCCTATGTTTATTGCAGCGCTATTTACAATAGCCAAGACTTGGAAACAACCAAAATGCCCATCAGTAGATGACTGGATTAAAAAACTGTGGTACATTTATACAATGGAGTATTACTCCGCTATAAAGAAGAATGAAGTTGTACCATTTGCAATGATATTGATGGACCTAGAGCCTATTATGTTAAGTGAAATAAGTCAGTCGGAGAAAGACAGATACCATATGATCTCACTTATATGTGGAATTTGAAAAACTGAATGAATGAGCGAAGGAAACAGAAACAGTCTCATATATATAGAGGAAAAACAGGGTTGCTAGCTGGGAGGGGAGTGGGCATGAGGGAGAAGGGGAAGGGATTAGACAGCAAAAATAGGTAACTACAATATTGCCACTGGGATATGAAAGACAGTTCAGGGAATATAATTAATAATGTTGTAAAAATTTTGTGGGGTGTCAGATGGTCACATGTATTGTTAGGGAGACCACCTCATGGATAGAGTAGAGGCTTGATCACTGCACTGTATACCTGAAATTGATGTTGTATAATATTGTATGCCAACTGTAATTGAATATATAGATAGTCACGGGATGTGGATTATATGGTGGAAGGGAGTCAAAGGAAATGTAATAGATAGTATTACAAAGGAAATGTAAGAGATATGGGGGGGAGGAGTGGAGTGGAGAATTGGGGGAGGGGGTTGACACTTTGAGGGGTAAAAAGTATAACTATTGCACTGTGTTGTATACCTGAAGCTAATTAAAAAAAAATAAAGGTCTACAGCCCACCAAAAAAAAAAAAAAAAAAGAATAAATGAATTGTGGATGGGGTGGTTACATGAAACCATGACAAATATCACTTTCAAAAAGGAATTGCCCCATTCAGACCTTACCCATTCTACAGAGCAAAGACACCACATGTATGTTCAGCGTTTTCCTGGATTGTTACAGTAATAACTAATAAAAAAAGCCTCTTGTATACGCTAAAGTACATATTGCATTGCCACTGAGTCAAATTCAACTCTGTCAAATATTAAATTATGGCAGAGGTAATCAGCTTTTGTTCAATTAATCAAAATCCTTAGAAAAGCATGGAAATTTTTATGATTTTTTTCAGAGATAATTTGAGAATTTCTGTATTTGTAGAGTACTGACATCTCATATCACATCATGCTTTAATCTTCATAGGTTCTCCTTCTTACTAAATATAGATATGTGATAATTAGTCTTAGAAATATCCATTACACAAATAAAGATAAATATAAAGATTGAATGCTTCATTATATTTATATATACTTAATATATACTTATTATAACTTGCAAAATAAAAATGTTGCTAATTCTTCATTTTTAGCATTAATATGGAAAAATGTTGTCTGAGTAACATGAAATCAGACACTTATCCTAATCCCTATGGACTAAAGTTTTAGTAGAACATTATCATGAAAACAAAATATATCATTAAAATTGGAAGAAAAGCTAGGACGAAGTTGATCTTGTAAAACATAATTTCTTTTCATATATTTTTAAAAAGGTAAAGTAGTAAGAACAATCTAAAATGTTTAAAAAATCCCTATGGGAATATTAAAATAGTATATATGTTAAAATTTTCAAGCAAAAACAAATGGAAATAAAAATAAATGTAAACTAACAGTTATTAAAACTAAATTACATGCCTTAATAAAATTATTTAAATATTAAATAATTTGAACACATTGAAATAGATCGCTACTATTGACCTCTAAGATAACAAATATTCTCCAACTGTTTTTAATAATGTCATATATTATATAACGTGTCTTCCCAATTACAGTTAAACATCAAAGATCAGATCTTAATTTGAAGTGTCACTTTACAAAATAAATTTTATACCAAAAATAACATTTGCTAATAATATTTTTTTATTGTTCTTTGAATTATAGTAAGAAAAACACACAGCTCTTTAAGAAAAAATTTAATACTATCGACTGTATTCTAATTGATACATAACCCCTATGTCTCCTGTGTCACTAGGATAAAAAAAAAGGCTCTGGATTAGGACTAAACAGAACTGTTATATTAAATGATCAGTTAGTGATTAGCTTAAATTCTCTGGATTTTAGTTTGCTTGATACAAAAAGAAGGGGTTTGTACTATATAGTATCTATTTTCAAAAATTATTACGAGTCTATGTATCTATTTAGTAATTGGATTTCCTACCTAATTTATAAATATGTTAATATCCTTTCAATTTTAACTGATATTTTATATTTCTTAGAATTCATATGTATAGTTAATTTATTACTGTTTATGTACTCTGAGGAGGTATTAAATTGATGTGTCTGAAGTTCAATAGTGTTAAAATTTAAAATATATAGAGAGCTTCTGTCTCTGCTGAGTAAGTCGTCAGAATTAAAAAGTAAATGTGAAAAACATTACCATATTGTGTGAATTTATGTGAAATATATAATTATGATCATTTGATTAAAATTAATATATAATTATAGAATTGTGTACTCAACTTAGTAGCTATAAAAACTTGGGCAACTCATTTAAAAAAATTGTTAAATTTATTGGGGTGACATTTGTTAGTGATTTTTTTTCTTCTTAGTAATCATATCTAATAAAATTGGGTTATAATATAAATACTGTCTTTTTATGTCCATTCGGAAATCTTTTCTCCTCTGCATCTATCTATAATTATTAGACCTACCATTAAAAGTTGGTTCACATGGACAGTTTTCACAATTAAGTGGGGAGGGAGGGCTATATATCTGGGAAGAGGCAGGGAGACTATTTAGTCCAAAGCTGCTCCAGGCAAACTTCCAAATTTGGGCTCCTACAGAATAGCAAATTGGTCTGGAAAGTCAAATTGTGAAATTAAACTAAACAAATGATCACCTAGAACTACAGTCTACAAATAAACACAAACACATGGCACACACTCAACACACACACACACACACACACACACACACACACACACACACCTCATTACTATGTTTGAAAGCCTTTGTTGCTAGTCACGCATAATTATTTGTTAATGGCAAGTTAGTTATACTTGTTAAAAACATCTGAGAGTCTCAGCTATTACATGTTTGGGTAATGATGGTTATTACTAACCCAGGTGGAGTGAACAGATATCTGTAGAAAAAGGACACTCCATCCAACAACAGCAGAATTCATATTCATCTTAGGAGCACATGACATATTCTTTAGGATAGGTAACATAGTGCCATAAACCAACTTATTAGTTGGTTTTTAATTTATATTTTACAAAGCAAATTATTCATCCACAATAGAATAAAATTTGAATAAATAGAAGAAGGAAATTTGGGAACTTCAATAATAAGTGGAAATTAAGCAACATACTCCTAAATAATCAATAAGTAAAGGAAGATTTCAAATGGAAATTTGAAAATTTTTGAGATGTGTGAGAATGAAAACACATATGAAAAGTTATGGGATGTCACTAAAGCAATGATTAGAGGGAAATTTATAGCTTTAAATTCTAATAATAATAAAGAAGAATGATCTCAAATCAATAAATAAGCTTCCACCTTCAGACACTGGAAAAATGAGAGCAAATTAAACCTAAGGAAAGCAGAAGGAAGGAAACAATAATCATTAGAGTGATAATTAATCAAAAAGAGCTTAGAAAAGAAGTAGAGAAAAATCAATGTAAACAAAAGTTTTTTTCTGTGAAATGAGCAATCAAGTTCACAGATCTTTAGCTAGACTGACTAAGATAAAAAGAGCAAAGATTCAAATTAGTAAAACCAGTAATTATAGAGGGGACATTTTTCTACAGAATTTACAGAAATAAAAGAATTATAAAGATATATTATTAACAAATGTATACCAATAAGTTGGACACATTAAAATATAATAGAAATACAAAGACACAACCTACAGAAATTGCCTCAAGAAATAGAAATTTTAAACATACCAATAATAAATTAAGAGATTAAATTAGTAATTCAAAAATTTCACACAGTGAAAACTCTAGTCCCAAATGTCCTCACAGTGAATTCTAAAATACATATATATAAAAGAGAATTAATTCCAGTTCTTCACAAACTCTCCAAAAAGTAGAAGAGGAGGGACATTTTCCAATTAATTTTATCAGTATTATTCTGTAATCAAGCCCCAAAACATATTAAAAGGAAATGACAGGCTCTGTTGCCAGACAAAAAATTCCTTAACAAAATGTTAGCAACTGAATTCAGCCATAGCTTAAAAGGGTTACAACCATGAACACACAGTATTTATCCCAGGTTTGTTTAACATCTGAAAATTAGTTAATGTCATAAACTGTTTCAATAGAATACAGGCAAAAACCACGTGACCATCTCAGTAGACATAGAAAAGGCATTTGAAAAAATTCAATCTGCCATCATGATAAAAAATGTTCTACATTCTAGGGATAAAGGTAACTTCTTCAGCTTGATCAAGAGCATCTATAATATACCGACAGGTAACATCATAATGTTAACATGCCAAATCCATTTTTTCTAATGTCAAAAAAGAAAGAACTGTTCCACTCTCACTAGTTTTTAATGTTTATTAGAGTTTCTAGGTAGGGCAAGATACAAGAAAACTAAATAAAATGCATCCTAATTGGAAAGATGGAAGTAAAACCATCTCTATGGCATAAAAACATGGATTAGTATACTGAAAATTCCAAATAGTCCACTAATAAAAGCTATTAGAACTAACATAGAAGTTAAGCAGGCTTGCAGAGTACAAGATAAATATATAAAACTAATTTCTTTTTTTTTTCTTTTTTTAAAAAAAAACTAATTTCTTTATATAAATTTTCTGAAAGTAAAACTATATTAAATAATTTCATTTCTAAGAGTATTAAGATCATATAATTAGGAAAACATTTAACAAAAAAGTGCAAAGTTTATACGATGAAAACTACAAAAATGTTATGAAAGAATAAATGGAAACACATCCGAGTCCATGGATCAGAAAACAATACTGAGACAGAATTAAAATTATAAAACCCTGAGGAGAAAATATAGGAGAGATTCTCTGTGATTAGGGATGAGAGTTAATAAAAAGTGATTTTTCATGTTTACATAGATTATTTTGAAGATTTAAAATTGATTGTGGTGATGGTTACCTAAGCCTGAATATCAAATTATGTGGTATGTGAATGTCTCAATGACACTAAGAATTTTCTTAAATATTTGTTTTGTCTTTTCATAAACAGCAAGGTATTGCTGGTGTCATAAATCCAAAAGTATTGCAAAATCAAAACACATTCAATAGTCTTACTTTTTAGCTATATGCCATTTTTTTAGGTCTTAAGTAGTTCTCTATTTCTGTCATTGCAATCTGGTTTGATGCTATAGTAAATAGAATCTGGTAAAATATTTAGATCAATAGATTGTGTAGTCTAATGTTTTTTAGTTTGGTCCTGAAGATCCCAGGTAACTCTGAATCCTGCTCAAGATTTGGGAAGACATGAATAGCAACCAGGCAGAGAAGTTAAATAGCTCCCATCCCCATTTCATTCAGAATATTTGATCTAAGACTCCACTTCAATGGAGAAAGTCAACCTCCAAAAATTTTAAAAACTGTAATTGGCTGACCAAGCAAATTATTAAAGAACTGAAAAAAGAGCTCTGATTGCATAATTCTTTATTCAGTGAATTTTCATTGCAGCCTGCTTGATTTAAGGGTATTTAACTGTTTTTTTTTTTTTTACATTACAATATTGTGAAAATAAAAATCTTATTTATATAACAAGCCTAAACTGTTTCTGAATTTATTTTTAAGGATTTATTCTCAATTTGTTATTTCTCCCATCCTGATTTCGTTAATATTTGTTGAATAATTTTATTATTTTAATGAGTTCTTTGGGGAATCTGGCCATCCCTTCTATTTCAATAATATTTAGGTGCTGTCAAACTTAGTATCACACTTTCTGGCTGCTAAAGAAAGGCAGAGTAATTACACAGAAATGAGTGTACACACAAGCAAAGACAGAGTACACATTAGCAGACAGGAAAGTGTCTCTTTCCATTTCTGATGGAAGCTTTCCGTATGTGGGCCTTGAGAGGTACATAATTTTATCTGCCTTGGGAAATTTATACGGGAGAAGGGAACTCATATATAAGTAGAAGCCAAGATATGAGGCAGTAGATGACTCTTAATGGTGTTAGGGTACCTAAACTCAGTTCTAATTGAGTTCCATCTCATAATTGTTAACCTCACATCTCCAAAAACACTTTAAAATTATTTACAGTTTTGCTATTTTCAGCTGCTATTTTACTCTTGTTTTATAATTGTATAATTTCCCTTTCCAGTAAAAAGCATGGTTGAAAATGTAGAAAATTAATAGCACACTCTCCCCTAGAGCATGCTTCGTGGTGTAGCAATGTTTTCTAGTGGGTGTCCTCTCTATATAATTCATTTGCTTCACTCAGAGTCAGTGTTTCATCATTCTGGCAGCCCATGAAAGAAATCAGGATCCCATGAAAGAAATCCTGCAGGAGGTAGGGGTGTGATCCTCTTCCCAAACCTTCCATCTGAGGCTGGGGCCTGGCCATGGGCCCTGAGCCAGTCACGTTGATGGCAGTCCTAAACATCTTCAAGGTATCTGGTTCCACCCATGATCAATAGATCTGGCAGGAAGAGGGCCAGCGAAAGCACGAAAAGACAGTAATGAAGACCACGACTAATGGCCCTGGAAGATCCTAAACACTAGGGAAACTTGAAAGTTTCAAAGAGCAGGGCCTCCTGAGACCCAGAACACAGGGCAGGCTTGCCTTTGTCTAAGTGAGGTGCTGAAACACAGATGATGTAAAAACACTGGTAATGAAATCAATCTGAGAACATGAATCTCATTTCAATGTGTGACTCTTGCTTAAAGGAGTTCTCTGTGTTACTCTGCATGTAAAATAATAAGTTTGAGATACGAAAACATTAATTCAATAAATTTCCTTATCTTTTCCACACTACATAAGCCACTTGAACATAAGTTCTCTTGAATTCATTCAGTATTGCCTTTTCTGGCTTTTTATAGACCTAATCTTGTTCAATGGTACTGCCAAATTCTCTAAGAGGGAAAATTAGATGTGACCGCTTTTATTACACTTCTCATGATGAAAGAAAAGTGGGGCCTGTCACTCAAAAGGCCAAGGGAGGAATGTCAATGAAAAAGAGCTGTGAATAGTATGCATTTGGCTCTTAGCCAGACCCACACTCTTTAGTGTTTTGGCCACAGATTGAAAGGGGTTCATGAATTTATAAAAGTGCTTATAATATTTGACACATCTTTTGATTACCTAAATTCTCTATGCCAAAGCTGGGAAAAAAATCATATGAAATATTTATGAGTTGGAAGGTGTCCTAGAGAGAAGTAGCAACATCAATTGAATGATTAGGATTCAAAAGTACAGACAAATTGCAACATGTCTGATATACTCAAGTCAATCCTTAAAACTAGGATTTGCATGCAAGTAGTCACTTTTTTCCCGAATATAGTCTTCTTTCTAGTTGCTAGGCAGCCACGTTTGAGTGCAAAATGGCCCATTAAGTAGAATAGCCTCCTCCTTGAAATATAAAACCCTAAGATGTAATATCTATCAATAGTATGTTTTGTCAAAACTATTATTCAAATTTTTACATCCTCATTTCTCATTTAAACTATTTTTCAATATTTGAAATATGTTCTCACTGTTTTCAAAACTACAAAAATTTTATTTTAAATCCATGTCACAACATAGGTTTTTTTAAAAAAAAAACCTCAGTAATATAGGATATTTTAATAACAAAAAAATCATGTTTTATAATAAAAAGACAGATATTTTACAAAGAATTATTCCAAGCCCTTAACAGTGATGAAATGATCACAAGTCTATTGCAATTAAAATATAATTAATGGGGACTGCAGGAGAAGATGGCAGTCTCCACAAGAGTTAAAGTTCCTCATAATTTTCACTTGTTGGAAGAACTTGAAGAAGGGCAAAAAGGAGTGGGTGATGGTACAGTTAGCTGGGGCCTGGAAGATGATGAAGATATGACACTTACAAGGTGGACAGGCATGATTATTGGGCCACCATGGTCAAATTATGAAAACAGAATATATAGCCTGAAAGTAGAATGTGGACCTAAATACCCAGAAGCTCCTCCATCAGTTAGATTTGTAACCAAAATTAATATGAATGAAATAAATAATTCCAGTGGAATAGTTGATGCACGGAGCATACCAGTGTTAACAAAATGGCAAAATTCATATACCATTAAAGTTGTACTCCAAGAGCTAAGACATCTAATAATGTCCAAAGAAAATATGAAGCTTCCACAGCCACCAGAAGGACAAACATACAATTAATTTTTGGGTCTCAAACTTGTCTTAAATCAACAATATTCTACTCATGTTAATGTCTTGATTAAATATCACAATGCAAAATACCCACACATTAAGTAAAAGAATTCTAGCTGTTAAACATGACTTGAACATTTGTAAGAATATACTTAATATATGTACACCTAGTTTGTCTTCAGCTAACAGGAGGAAAAATGCAGCACAACTTTTTTTAAGGCGCTGTCACTTAAACATAAACCTGGCGTATTTTAAATAGAATTAAGGCTTACAAAATGAAAGTATGGTGAGAAGTGTCAGATAGCTGTATAAGCATGTGTGTTTCTAAAAAGTAAAAATTGCAAGAAAGAAAAAGAAATGGCATGCTTTATCTCTCTTAGGGAAAGAGTTTTCATTTTAAATTGTCTAAAGTAGCGGGTACAATGAATATTGTCACAAATTGTTTTAATTTTTGAAGCAGTGTGGGTGCTAATAGTAGTATCAAAAATATGTCCAGAATTGTTTTGATACTTGTATTTATAATAAAAAAATGTCCTGCAGGAAGTTCAATTAATTTCTAAGAGCTTTTCCTGTGTGTTACATGTAATAGACATGGTAAATATTTGTTTACAGTCTTTGTTTGACAAACTATGCATTTAATTTTAAGTGAAATCAACAAAAAGGAAATAGTTGTATGGATATGTGATTCTGGGATTAAAGTTAGTCTTAAAATGTAAATAAAACCTGGATTGTGTCCTCGGGGGGGGGGAAAAAAAAATAATATATATATATATATATATATATATATATATATATATATATATATAGTTAATGATAGATGTTCTTATTCTTGATTAATATTGGTAAGTATTCAGAAGATATAGTCTTATATAAAATCAACTTGATAATCTTATTTTATTATATCTGTTATTCATGCATCAGAAGGTAGAATCATTAAATATATATCCATTATATTCCTCACAGTATCATGGATGGGTTGGCAATATTTATTTAATATGCATTAGTTCATTAGTGGTCGCTTATATAAAAATATGCCTTTAGCTCTGTGTTTGTTTGTTGTTTTAATTTCCCATATATAAACCTGTAATTAAGAAGCTATATTTTATTAATATTACCATAATGTTTCATCGTTCTACCTTGTAGTTGTAGAGCCAGGGACGATAAGGAAATTGTTTGCTTGATTAATTTTTGAAGATTAATTAGAGTGAATCAATGTCACTAATTCTCAGTTACTTATTGCTACTCATAAATCTCACCAATTTCTAGCTCCTTAAAACACCACTTGCTTACCTCACAGTTCTATGGCCTGACTAGGATTCTTTCCATATCTGCTGTCAGCTGTGCTAGTCTGAGCTTGAGACTCTCACAGCTTTGGGTCTCATGAGTTTTGTGTTCTGAGCTGGACTGACCTGGCTTGGCCCCTGGTGACGTCTCATCCTCCAGCTCCGAGTGTTCGCCTAGAGGAGGCGAGGGTCCTGAGAGAGAGCAAGTGTGTGTAGCCTACTGGGCGCTGCAGTCAAAACTGGCGCAGTGTAACACCTGTCACATTCTACTGGACTGAAACTGTCACAAGGCCTGTCAAGATACAACTGTAGGAAAATAAACTCCACTGCTTATAAGCAGGAGGTTCAGGGTCATATTGCCAAACATGCAGGTCCAGGAAGAGTTGGAGAACTGGTATCATTTTTGTACTAAGTATACCCTACTGCTGAAGCCTGACTTTAAAGGAGAGTTTTAAAGAAGTCCCATAAGCTTTCAAATTACAATGACTCTAAAATGTTATACCCCTTAGCTTACCCTCTGCTCTCTTAGCATAGCCACTACAGAAAAATACATATGCTGGTTTGGCAGAGGTACTCACCAGACCAGAACCCCCAAAGGCTGATGATTTCTATGACTGTAGATCTTTATCCTAAGAGACTTCTGTTAGTATTTTGTCATGTGAATCTCCGACATGATGGCCTTTAGCATCTGCTTATAAATGCGGGTACCCCTAGCATTATTAATCATGCTTGTACCTTAGGTCAAAGCTCAATGTTGTATATCAACAAAAGATAGAACGCTTTATTTCTTTTCCATGCTATACAATTATCATCACCCTTAAAGGGAACTATGCTACACATGCTCATACCTATATAAAAATGGACAAAACATGCCTACACATGTAATTACACAATGATTTCCCCTCCTGTATCCACACTTCCTTGCAATTTACCTTTGCAATTCCTCCCACCAAAGGATTATTTCCCCTACCCCTTGGATATCTGCTGGTCTTGTGACTTACTGTGATCAATAGACCTTAGCTAAAATGGCAGTGTGCCAATTCTGAAACAAGCTAACTAACTCATCAGCTTACTACACACACATGGGCACCGAACTGTGAACACTCAAACCTAAGTCTCATTGTGAACAGTGCCCAATGTCCAATAGATTTGTGAAAAAAAAAGTAGTTCTAATGTTAAACCACTAAGTGCAAGCATCATTTATTATTTTACAGCTAAACTAACAAGTCTCATGAGGAAATATTTTTAAAAATTAGGAAAAAAATGAAGATTATTCAGATATACATGTCATAGCTCTATCATTGACTAGAAGATGATTTTAAGAATTTTGCACCCTTACATACATTCTTAATTCTGTGCATTTGTGGTCATCTTCAATAATTTTAAGTTATTTCTCCAAAATTGATTTTTGGATCAAATGGACTGAGAAACATGCAAAATAAGTAAATTTTGATAAACTAATTCTTTTAGGGTATTTGTGTTTTCAACCATTGTCTAACATATGCATTGCAAAGATACGAGATCAGACAATTAAGTTAACAAACTTGTTGCAACGATGTTGCTAACCTTTTTTGATGTCAGAGGAATTGGATTATTCATTATGAATTTGTACCAACCAGGCAAACAGTTAACCAAGTTTTCTATTTGGAAGTGCTGAAAAGACTGCATGAAAAGGTTAGACAAACTGACCTTTCACCAACAATTCATGGCTCTTGCATCACGACAATGCACCGGCTCACATGGCATTGTCTGTGAGGAAGTTTTTAGCCAGTAAACAAATAACTGTATTGGATAACCCTCCCTACTCACCTGACCTGGCCCCCAATGACTTCTTTTTTTACCCAAAGACAAAGGAAAAATTGAAAGGAAGACATTTTGATGACATTCAGGACATCAAGGGTAACAGGATGACAGCTCTGATGGCCATTCCAGAAAAAGAGTTTCCAAAATTGTTTTGAAGAGTGAACTAGGAGCTGGTGTAGGTGCATAGCTTCCCAAGGGGAGTACTTCAAAGGTCACTATAGTGATATTCAGCAATGAGGCATGTAGCACTTTTTCTAGGAGGAGTTGGTGAACTTAATTGTCAGATCTTATATTTAGTTGCTAGTTTGAATTCTTTTTTGCTAGACCTATACTTTGCTTTAGTCAGATACACTACGAATTTAAATCAGACCTCCCTTGATTTTTTTCACCTGTCAAACTCTCCTATTAAAACAACATCAAAAGCTTAACTGTCTTTCTTGACCTAATTTTTACTCAAGCGGCCAGATAAAAGAAAGTGAAAAAATAAATTATGAAACCATCAGTTGCAACACAAGAATGTAAATATGAAAAGAGGTTAACGAGAAGACAAAGATCAAACAAGCTCAACCAAATAACAAGCTTCCTCTCCTTAATGACTGCAAATGTTCACAAGATTTTTACTTTCATCGTATAAAATAAAACATCTTAAAACACAATGAATTATATTAAAATATGAATGAATATCTTCTCATGGCCAGGGTTCCTTACCATATGTTTTTATCAGAAGCTTGTTTTTCACAAGTCCCTTTACTTCAAAGCTTTATATCAGATAACAATGGTTATTTTTTATTTAGTCATTTATTCAGAAGACTTATTCTATACTACTACAGAGAAATTATTACTTTCTTATGTACTCCCTTTATCAAGATTGTGTGAGCTCATAATTATTTACCTACCCAAAACTAAAATAGAAATATCTTATAACTCAAAAGACCTCCTTAGCTCCAATGATCAATTCCCTATTGTCATTACACATGTTTCATAAAGAACTTTGCATTTCAATATTGGAACTTATAAGTTTGATATACAGAAATAATTTTAATAATAACAATGGTAATTGTGTATTTTGGTAAATTCAGTTATTGTAAAATTATAGTATAATTATAAAATTTTTGAATTCAAGCAACTTGAATATACCTTGATTGATGTACATATGTTAAGCCTTTCATGAAATCTTTTATTTTTCAGATAGTGGGGTTTTCTCATATGAGTCTGATACATTTTTAAACCAGCAAGTAATTTTTCTTCGATTCTGTTCCATTTTTTTCTTTCAAAAACTGCAGTTTCTAGGCTGTATATTTCTAATTTGTCCTCCCATATCTATTATATTCACATTTTTCTCCTCTCATTTATAAAGCTTTAGGTGAGTTTATTGCACAGTTAAAGCCAGGAAAGCTTCTTTTCTATCTGTATTAAAAAGTTTTCTGAATGGAAGAATCAGAGTTCTATTCCAGTGAAGATGTGATATTCTGGATATATAAGAATCACTTGATGAATTTATTAAAATTAAATCCCCTTGCTTTACAGCAGAAAAGTTATATCTTTAGGTTGACAGTAGCCCCAGAAATTCATAGGTTTAGTTTTCTAGGTGTTTGTGATGTGATGTGAACTACTCTTTGAGTGCATTTAAAGTCTAGTTTTTTTTTAAAGATAAGGACCCATGTTTCAGAATTATAATTTTCATTATGAAGTGTTTCCGAACTATAAATGTAGGTACTATATTTCTCTAGGTTCTAAATTCTGTTGCTCATGTCCATATACCCCTATTTCATTGCATTCAGCTGAAAGAATGTGAAAGGTTGGGTAAAAATGCCCAATCCAAGAATGTGGAACTCGTAATTACTTTCTTTTTTTTATTGGCTGACCTTCTACGTTTTAAGATAGGGAAAGATAGGAGGTTGAAAAATTCTTTATCTCTTTTTCCCAGGCAGTAATGATGTTATGTGAGAGCCTCCAAAGCACATTTTTTTCAGTTCATTTACACTCAAAGACATGAAGATATAACCCAGATTCTGTTGTGTTCTGTTATTGTTACTTCTAAACAGTATATGTTTCTTCATGTGATTTTCAGAGAGGTATATGAAGAATGACGTTCTTCTAACCTATTGTTTAATCAGAGTGCTCTTTACCAGCAAAAGCATTCTGTAATAATTTATAAAGACATAGATATAAAGATTGATTATAATTGTATCCAGAGGTTGACTTTTAAATATGATTTTAATTTCCATATATGTACTCTCAATGCTGCTTATATTGTAATTTCCACTTATGCCAATTTAAAAAAATTAATGAAGAATAAAATATCATTATTCTATAATTCCATATTAAAATAGAGTATGATTTAATATAAAGTCTTTTTGTTTTGAGGGCAGTGGCACTGGCCCTCATATGTGGACCGAACTGGGGCCGCTGGCTTCCCACACCATAATATAAAGTCTTGATTCAACATTATTTATTCCAGAAAAAGTAAATAAATTCATCATCAACATAATAATAAATTAATAATAATAGATCTCTCTATGTCTCAAACTACAAACATTAAATCCAAAATTTTCTAAAACTAATGATTAATGGTTAGGTTTTTGTTAAATTTGATCTATATTTCATCTATGTAAACTATCTTTAATTTAAACAGTTATAAATCGACAAGTACTACCACAGAATAATATACTTATATGACCTGCTTTTCTAAAGTGAAATTGGAACAAATATATGAAATAAAAAACAGAGTACATTTTTTAGACATATAACAAAATAAAAATAGAACGTTACATTTTTCAAATGTGACTTGTGTAATATATATCTTATTTGATAAAATAAAAATGATTTTAGTTGTGATCCTAATCTTATGATTGGATGCTTCAAAAGTAACGAAGTGCAAATTTTGGAAAATATTTAGAATGAAAATAGCTGTAAATGATGCTTCACAAATACTCATTGCATCATTTAGTAGCCTTGAAATTATGCTTTGATAAGGCACAAGTGAATACAAATATCTCAGAAGCTCCAAATAACAAAGGTTTATTTCTATCTATGCTGCATGTTCATCTTGGGCAGGCTGGGAGCTCTGCTTCATATCTTCTGAATTCAGGGACCCAGGGTGAGGGAGCAGTCACTGTCTAGAACACTGTTAGATATTGTGGCTGATGGAGAGAGGATGACGCATGATGTATTGGCAATTTGAGCTTTCGTCCAGATCCACAACACTTCTCAAATTGCATTGAACTCAGCAAATCACATGACCAACAAATAATCACCAGAGGCCAAAATCATCCACTCCTACCACATTCCCAGAACTGAACTGAACAATTACGTGCAAATTCTGAGTACCACACTGGTTCTATGTTACCATGAAAAAATATAGATAAGCTTTTAAACATATGAATAACGTGTCAAGAAGTTATGTAATCCAGAGAATTTATTGGAATTAATTTTATAGTGTTCTGTTGTTGAATATTCTGATTTTTTAGGTTTGATGTAATAATTGAATTCCTTCATTATAAGTCATATTTTTTTCAAGTATTGCTAAATTTACTTTGAGTTTCTACTACTTTGCATCATTCTAAAGGTCATGATTTCATGTTTCTTAGAGGTTCAATGAAACATTGGTGACAGTTCTAGTCTACATGTGTAGTGGGAAATTAATCTAACTGCTATCTAATGAAGTGTCGACCTCCTTGGTGCTGATGCTGTCCCGTTAGCCATCCAGTGGAAGTAACTACAGCAGTCTAGTATGGGTTTTAATTTAGTCACCATGATGAAACTTTTCGTGCTGCAAACGTTAGATCCCTCCTTGAAAAACTGTGCTAGACTAGGAGTTCAAAGGCCAATGCTTTATTTTATATACCATTAGCTTACCCTTCACTCAGTTTCTCTTTTGATTTCATCCCCTTGAAGATTCATTCTACAAAATGGGCTTTATTTATACTTTGTTATTATCTTATCAATGAAGATATATTGAAGACAAGAGGCAATTAGGAAGTTTGATGATTTGACTGGAGTGTGCTTGGTGTTATGACTTCCCAGCACAATACCTTTATTTGAAGTCTGCAGGAAGAAGAACCAACACTACAGCTAAAAGAAGAGACCAAGTGTTTTTTTTGTTTGTTTTTGCTTTTGTTTTTTTAATTAAAGATCCACAAACTTCTTGAGTCTCTAAAGGATTCTACATGTGACATATTCTCTGGCATTTTTAAGTTCATTGAGACTTTGAAAAGATAGTGTCTTGTTTGGTTTTCAATCTTAATCTAAGAAAATCAGTGCAACATATTCTGAATCATCTAAATGACCATTATATTAATAACACAAAATAAATAAATTCAGTGCCCACGGGTGTATTTGCTTTTGAATTTATAAGATTACTTTTGAGCACAGTGGAGATCAAATGAGATAAAAAATTGGCAGCACAAATGACATTTTTATAGCAATTTAAGAACAAATATTTCAAAAATTAAGTCATCTTAAGCCATTACATAGCAGTACATTTAGAACAAAGCCAAAAGTGCTTAAATAGTGTAATGAGAGACAAAGTACCATGAAGAGTGTGGGCATTGCTCAGATTCTGGTTTTGTACATGTGAACTTGAATCTCCTTTTTACTATGAAAGCTAATCATAAGTAAGAAAAAAACATTTAAATAGTGCTTTAAGCATTCAGTATCACATTGTATGGTACTTTATTATATGTATTAACTCATCCAAATATTCATATATGGTGAAAACGGTTTCATTGTTTAAGAGAGGAGATAATGACAATAAGAATGATATGGCAAATATTTTTCATCATATTCAGAAATTAATATAAATAAAATATTTTGATTCACTAAAAACTTATTTCACTACACTATTCAACATTTAATTTTAGCAAAAAGTTATTTTCAAATTGAATTAGTACTGCTAATTTGAATTATATAATTTTAATATTGCCTATATCTTATTTATAAACTTGTTTAAGTTTTTGATTTTAATCATTCTAAGATAAATGAATATAAATGTAATTTTAGTATTGTATATTTGTAAGGTTTATTGGAATAAAACATTGTGAAAAGTGCAGCCCATGAAAATATTTGCTTGTTATATCAAAATATGAGTTTAATTAAAAGTTGTAATATTTCCTTCCCATTAACTTTCTCATCTTATATCCTATTTCCTGCCAACCGTTCATTCCACCCCAGTAAAATTGGTCTATTTTTGTTTTCATAGAAAACATTAGAAGGCCACAGAGTCTTTGAATGTGCTCCTTCCTCTTTCTGCGATCATTTCCCACTAGAAATTTGGTGGCTGTTGTCAAGGATCAGGTTCTTGGAAAGAACTTCCTATATCACTTGATGTAAAGCTGTACTCACCTTAAATCCCTATTTTCTACTTGTCTTTCTCATTTACTTGCTCTACAGAATGCATCCGCTTCCAGTTTACTATATAGCCTACATATTTGTGCTGTTTACTTCCACTAGAATATGAACTTGATATAATAAGGATGTTTGCCTATTTTGTTCCCTGTGCATCCCTGGAATACAGGTCATACAGAATTTTTTTTTTTTATTAGTTGTCTTTCTACTATAGCCACTGAAAAGTAAATGCCACATATATAAAATTACTAAATAACTTTGGAATGATAGTATGAAAATTATCTACATTTTAAAATGTTTTTAAGAGGAGGTAGGTCTTGATTAACCATTGACATGCAATTCTAATTCATTAGTTGTTCAGTTACAGGCAGATGAAATAGATGTACACAGCAATGCTTAAGCTAGTGTTTAAATGCTTGAGAAATAATGTGATATTTTTCTAATGTCAAATGAAATGTTATGAGTATATTACCCTACTCAGATAGCAATCAGAACTAGAGGTAATTCTGAGTATCAAAACCTCTGTTTTTTTCTCTCTTATTACTAATGCATTTTGTATATTTTTAAATATTTAATAATATTTTAATTTTAGTCTTACCTTTTAAATTCTAAATAAATAAAAGGAAGGACTTGTATTAATATATGCTTGAAAATAATATTTGCTCAAAAAATATTTGGGCAAAGGAATCCACGTAAGTGAATTCCAGTGGTAAAATCCACTGTTCCTTTCAGACTGATTTGTGAACAGAATCATGAGGCACAGAAGAAAAAAAAAATCATTCCTCAAAGGGAGATAGTTGACAAATGAAAGATTCTCCTTGCATGACCTTAAAATAATCTAATATTTCTCCATTATTACACCAAGGAATTGCTGCAGTTTTATTTTTGGTCCAGACTGAATAAGGGCTCACCTTTTGATGGTTGCCATTTTCTGCTTTTTGTACGTAATAACTGACTTGACATTTGTGGTACTCCAATGTGTCTTTCTTAATGGGAAGGAATCATCTGTGCATTAATGAACTGGCTTGATGTATCTGCGAAACCTTTCAAAGAAGCAATTAAGTCCCCGTAAGAACTTGCATGAATGGCACGATTTATAGTAATCTAAGCAGCAGAAGAAGTATAAACAAAGTTCAATTAATTTTTAAGCGTGGCAACCAAGCTGTACAACACAAGAACTGCCTATATTGAACTCCATCCACATAGAGCATAGTAACATCATGCCATTTTTTAAATGTTTTATCAAATTTCAAATATTACTTTTAGGAAAGTGTTCAATTTTATTACTATTCCAAATATTTTAAATTAAACTAAGGATGTACCATTTTCATCCATCAAACTAGAAAACTTAAATTAGACACAGAAAAACATGAATATTCAGGGTATTAAAGGTGTAGTAAAATGAATGCTACGTGACATTCATAATGACAGGATGAACTGCAGTTATGTTCGTATGTACGAGAAATCTAAGTATGTCCTGTACTGTAGTTCATAAACTACTCTTAATAAATAACCATAAACATATTAAAAAAAGCATAAATGCCCATGGATCACTATGACATTTATTAATTATTTTTCACATCTACCATAAAAACAGACACCTGAGATGTGTAACAATCCAGGAATGATAAATTGAACTATGTTAATATGCCAGCAAAATTGTACATAGTACCTTAGGTGATGTTTACTTACACAAAATGCATTTTCCATTTATCATATATTTGGTGCTAGGCACCATGTTAACTAATTTACATTTCATTCTTACAGACTTATTTCAGTAGTAAGATTTAATATTTTTCTCAGTTTACTGACAAAGATCATTTTGATTAAAGTAAGTTGTTCAGGTTCACACTGTTCATATGTGATGCAGCCAAGACCAGAAATATGTCTGATTAGAAAAATTCATGCTCTTAACCCATGAACCTTACTGACTATTAAGTGATGTAATCTTACTGAGTAAAAAAACACTCACATACATTCTCTATGTATAGATTAAATGCTGAAACTGGATTTTTATACTCTAATAACCTCTTTTTAATTCTTTATTTTTGACATTATTGTCATTTGTTATATTAAGCATATGTGTAAATAGTTGATGAGGTAAAAGACTTGTTTGCACAACTTATTTTTCCACTAAGAGTTATAATAGGCTTTATGTTTTTCAGTCATCTTCCTTGATTTCATCTTAGAAAATCCATATTATATTAACCAGTACAGTTTGGACGCTTCTGAATCAGGAATTTGCATCTTTGTGGGGCTGCCTCCATACACAGCAGACCTGTCTGTCTTACCACATTTTTAGGGGAGTCTGGAACATAGGGAGTGGTTCTGAACGGGTCTTGTAGCAAACAGTAATCTGTAACTTTTTTTTTTTATATGATTTGATTGGAAAATAAACTGAAAAATGCTATTATTCAGAAAACATTTTTTATAATATTATATAAAACACTATGTGTTTTTATGTAAACTGAGTTATTTCTATAATGGGTCATTCTCTTTCCTGTTTCTTAAGATACATTTTATTTGATTTGTGTAGGTCACTCTTAGTGTCAGTTTGTCAAGGATGCTTTTATTGATTCTTTATACATGCCCTTTTATGACTTATCTTGTACTCTAGTTAAAGACATTTAATACAATTAGACTGCATTTTTAAATTTAATATGTTCTTAGTGTTTTCCTCCTCCATGAGACTGCAAATTCTATGAAGGGCAGGAAAGATTCTGTTATGATCTCTGTAGTATCACCAGGACAGTGAAAAGCACATAACCAGTCTTTAATATATACCAGTCAATGAATAAACGACTGAATGAAAAAATGGTTGTTTCATACATGTTTATAACAAATGTGAGTTTATTTTTATTGTTATTTATAAAATGCAATATATATATATATATATATATATATATATATATATATATATATATATACAAGTATTTCCCCACTTTTTAAAAGTTTGTGTTAGGCCACTTTGCTTTTATAAGAGATTTAGTTAGTACTTGTTTTCACTAACCAATGGAAATCCAAAGAGAATTTTCACTTTTATGAAAAAGGCAAAAAGCGAAAATAACATTCAGCATTTGTTTGGCAGCAGCTGTTATTTTCCACCCAGGATTGGTAAAATAACATATTTTGTCTTTATTTATAAAAGTGACATGCTATGAGAATGTATAATGATGAAAAAAAATCTACGAACAAATAATACGATAAAGCATGTTTATACAAATTAAACGTATTTTTATCAGTTGCTTTAAGGAATTTTTAAAAACCCCTTTAATCTTTTCCAAAGATGAAATGTGCTTTGAGGTACTTCATAATTTTACTGAGCATAGTTACATAATTTAATTTGCTTATTAGTCTTTATGGTAAAATTATGCTCCTAATATAATATCAATAGAGAAGGCACAATGTGCCAATAAAATACTTCTTTCTTTGTTTTCAAAAATCACTTACATGCTGTGCTGTCATAAGCACAGCCTGATTTGTTTGATAGAAATTAAAAACAGAGTCGAACAACATTTCAGAAGAATCTTCTGCTGAATCTTCTTCTCATACTCATGAAATGAATAGAAGTTTCAACAAACAATAAAAGCATGAATGATATGATCAAAGTAAGTCTTTCACAAATTATGGGGCTATATCAATTAAACTACATACAACTAATTCATAAAACTTCAATTCTCCTTAATCAGTTATTATGGAATTCCTTTTAATTTCAGTAAGTTATCCATTAAGGAAAGGAAAATATTCTTCATTCAAATTATATCACAGTCATAATTACAAATTAGTAAAGTAACCATAGCAATATGAAAATATGTTGACAAGAAATAATATTTTTATAAAAACTAGAAAGAAAAATATATACAAGAAAAATAACATAAATGCTCTAATAGGTGATATATTTTGGACATATAAAAAAGTATTATCCAGAGCCGGCCGAGTGGTTAAGCACTGGCTTGGGAAGCAGCGGCCCCAGTTCAGGTCCCACATATGAGGGCCAGGGACACTGCCCTCAAAAAAAAAAAAAAAACAAGTATTGTCCAAGGAAAACCTTGAGTCAAAACAAAATTATTTTAAATACAATAATAAATTTGATATAAATCTAACAATAGTTAGTTGATGACGTTAAACATGACTAATTGGAGAAAAGAAAAATTATGTAATATATAATACATATATATATATTTTTTTTCCAGGTATATTTAGTAACATAATTTTGAGGAAAACAGTGTCAAAATGTGATAAAATTCTCATAATATTCTATAGTACAAAATTATTTGTGTTTATATAGGGAGTACAAATTGTATGATCACAAAAAGTCTAATACATATATTTGTGTGAATATTTAAAAAGCTAACATTTGTTCTAGTATTTCCATAAAATTATGGGTACTTTAGTTTTCTTTTTTAGGCATGCATGCAAAGTAGCTCCAAAAAAAATTAATTGCTTTTGAAACACTGGGGAAAAAATAACAGTATTACATTAATATAAGAGAGGAAATCTTATCAAATCGATTTAAATTGTAAAGTAGTATATAGATTCAGTGCCATCCTGATCAAAATTCCAGCAAGTTATTTTGTCACTATTGACAAACTGTTTCTAATTCTTATATGGATAAGCAAAAGACCCAGAATATCCAACTCAATATTAAAGGACATGAATAAACACAAAGGACTGACACTATATGACTTCAAGACTTACCATGAAGCTAAATCAATCAAGACAGTGTGGTATTGGTGAAAGAATAGATAAATTAATCAATGGAACAGAAAAGAGTCCAGAAATAGACCTATAGTAATATAATCAACTGATCTTTCATATAGTAATGTAATAAACTGATCTTTGACAAAGAGGGATGGCATACAAAGATAGTACTGGAACAACTGGACATTCACATGCAAAAAAGAAAAAAAATGGGGGCCGGCAGAGTGGCGCAATGGTTAAGAGCTGGCTTGGAATGCCAGCAACCCAGGTTTGGATCCCACATATGAGGTCCAGTGACAGTGCCCTTAAAAAAAAAAAAAAAAAAAAGACGAAGAAAAAAATGTACCTAGATGCAGACCTTACACCTTTCACAAAAATTAGCTCAAATAGATCATAATCCTAATTATAAAATGCCTAATAATAAAACTCCCAGGAGATCATATAGGAGAAATTTTAAATGACACTAAGTATGACAATGACTTTGTAAATACAACACCAAAAGCATGATCCTTGCAAGAAATAATTAGTGAGTTGCACTTCATTAAAATTAAAAGCTTCTGCTCAATGAAAGACATTGTCAAGAGAACGAGATGACAAGCAACAGTCTGGAAGAAAATATTTTCAAAAGACATATTTGATAAAGAACTGTTATTGAAACATTAAAACTCATAAAAAAAAGAAAAAAAAAAAGGACTGATTAAAATATGGGCCAGAAATCTTAACAGAATGTTCACGAAAGAAAATGTACAGATGGCAAACAAGCATAAGAAACAATGTTCTACCTCATATGATATTAAGGAAATGCAAATTAAACAACAATAAGGTACCACTACATGCCCATTAGAATGGCCAATATCTATAACATAACACTACTAAAGTCTGGAAAGGATATGCAGCAACAGGGACTCTTGTTCACCATGGATGGATGTACAAAATGGTGCAGCTACTTTGGAAGATAGTTTGGCAGTTCTTACAAAACTAAACTTCCTCTTACCAGCAATTATACTCCTTGGTATTTATTTACCCAAAGTAATTGAAAACTCATGTCCAGACAAAAACCTGCACACAGATGTTTACAGCATATTCATAATTATATATGTGGATCTTTCTTTCTATCTACCTACCTACCTATCTATCATCTATCTATAGCTTTATTCATAACTGCCAAAACTTGGAAACAACTGAAATTCCTTTTAGTAAGTGAATGGATAATTAAACCATGATAAATCCATTCAGTGGAATATCACGCAGCACTAAAAAGAAATGATTATCAATCAAGAAAAGACACTGAGTCCCAGGGTGTTAGTCAGGGACCCTCTGGGTGGCAAGCCCAGTTTAAAGAAAGCCCGAGGCAGACTGTGTGCCATAAAAGCAACAACTCTTTATTTATCCGATGCCGGGGCTAGAGAGAGACAGAGCTCTAAAATGGGAGTGGGTTTTAAACCCCCATACAAGCAATAGCTGCATGGTGCCAGCACACATGCACAGGAAAGAAACTTACACCAACAAGCTGTTTTTCTTCTCCCTGTCCCACTCAATGGGGAGGGGCAGGCTGGTCTCCAAAGCCTGTAAACATTTGCTAACTGAGAGGCCCTAACATCTGGGCCCCTCATTAAGTAAAAATATACCATCTAAAAAGGCTGCATTTGGTATAGTTCCAACTGTATGGCATTCTGGAGTTAGGAAAGCTATGGAGACGTAAAGAAAACTGACTTTTAGGGGTTGGAGGGAGTGAGGGGTGAATAGAGTGCAAAGGAATTTTAGAGCAGTGAAACTACCCAGTATTATATTCCAATGATGGGTATATGTCATTATATTTTCTAAACCCATAATATATACAACACCAAGAGTGAATCTTAATATAAACTATGGATTTGGGCTGATAATGATGTGTCAATGGAGGTTCATCAATTGTAACAAATGTCTGCAGGATGCAGACAATGTGAGTGATAAATGCTTACACTGCATAAAATGCAGCAAATATTTAGTCTGAATTAATATCCAAAATAATGGAAATATGCTTTTTCTTTTAAATGTCTACTGGCTACTAAGTTCCAAATATTCAAGCCGTTAAAGAAGAAAAAACGTTAGAAGGAGAAAGAACACTCTTGGGTGCAGATATCATGATTTAAGAAGTAGAATGGAGAGGAAATTTCCTCTTACAACTAGTAAAAGAATAGCCCTAGGGATCCAGTGCCACGAGCCAGAGCCTAGCATTCTGAAAGTACCACTGAGGCTTAGCTGAGCCCTAGAGGCTACTAGCAGTGTGAGGCACAATATGGCCATTCACTTTTTTTCAGTAATATTTAGTGAGTATTTATCTGAACACTGATAATAGGGTGATAGGCAAAAAATGTCCAAATCCTTCCTGTGGACATTACATAGTATGGGGGGAAGGGGCAAGTGTGAGGAAATGAGTGAACATACTGTCAAGTGGGGAGAGGGGCTATGGGAAATGATTTAGAAAGAAAAGACGGCTAGAGAGTGTACCCAGAGATGCTAGGAAACCTGAAACTTTATACAAGTGATAGTGATAGGGGTAGACCTCAACGAGAAACTGATTTGTCAAGCAAACTCCAGAAGGATCTAAGGGAAGGAGCCAAGTAAATATCTGGGGAACAGCTGTTCAGTTAAAAGAGAATATTATATATTAGCAATTCTCATCTGTCTATATCTTAGTATCAAAAAGCTCAACAGGTAATTATAATGTGCATTCAAGGTCAAGAAAACTTGGTCTGCGTTAAGGAGGTAAAGAAAACAAAAAAGATGCAGAAACATTCATCGGTGGTTATTGCCACCGAGGGAAGAATGGTTTAATCCTCTACAAATCAAATCAATATGCTCAGGATATCCACTCAAAATTTGGGGCTCTGAAATGAGTAGGTAAAAGGTTCTAGACTCTGATTGGGAAATGAGAATACGTGGAACCAGTTCCCAATGCCTGGCAAAATGAAACCTCATCTTGATGTTTTGAGTCAAGATATTGTTTCCAGCATGTTAATGCCTGGTAGAAAATAGAAAGTTCCTTTTGTCTAGAGGTTAGAAGGAACATATTGAAAGAACATATTTGGGAGAGAAGAAAAGAAAGCTACACCGGACTATCAGGATCCTCAGAGCAGCTAGAACTGCTCAGACTAATAAAGAAACAAAAAATAAAACAGACAGAAAACTGTTTAGACTGGTAACTAGAGTGTCTCTGAAAAATCAGACCACTGTTTTTTTGTGGTGCCTCACAGTAAGTGATCATGATCTTACCGTGCTTAATATTAGGAGGGCAGGCATCGTACGAGAATCTCAGCTGTGAAACCATGACTTTATCAGGCTGTCCAATAATGACACAGGTTTAGAGGTTGATCATTTGGGGGTAATCTGAAGAACCAGACTTGTGCAGGATTCTAGGGCTATGTAGAGGTTAAAACAACCCTGGGATGTCCCAATGGAGGTGTCCAGTCAGTAAATGGAGCCTTGGGGTCTGGAGCTCAAGAGGAAAATGAAGGCAGATGGTAAACATTTGGAAATTATTAACACATAGAAAATTGTAAGTATGAAGATGGATGATATTGTTCATATATGTCATGCATGCATTGAAAAGGGAAATGGGCAGAATGGAATCCCAGGACAACTCTAAATTTTAACAGCTACACAAAGGAAGAGGGTTCATGAGGAATGAAAGGGAACATAGGTGGCTAGAGAGTTACAAGAAATATCATACTGCTTTTAA
This sequence comes from Aselliscus stoliczkanus, assembly GCA_033961575.1. NCBI lineage: Eukaryota > Metazoa > Chordata > Mammalia > Chiroptera > Hipposideridae > Aselliscus > Aselliscus stoliczkanus. The sequence continues at coordinate 94,725,576 of CM066728.1, read as the reverse complement.
TGTGACCTGAAATGTAGGTTAGTTGTACTCCAAGTACCTATCAGGAAATATAAGTGCCAATTCCTTGGCATTCTGCTGAAAATAAAACCTTTGTGATATAACCGTAGGGGTATGTAGTTTATCCATTCAACATAATCTATCTCTGGATCACATCAAAACAGCTGAGGTTGCAAATATAAAAGACTTTATTTCAGTCTGCTTAGAATGGTTGTATTGAATACCTTTGGCAGCAGTAATTATGGGATAGTATAAGCTGTAATTTTATTAACCTTTTCCTATATTTTCTGTAAGGTTGCAGTGTCAATAAATTACAGTTTTGTATGAAGGCAGGCACAAAAATGTCTCCTTGGCTGCTGTCCTGAGAATACTAGTGCTATAATTCAGTAAATTGTCTGTGCTTTTATGCTATTGTTATTCATTTAACTGACCAAAATTTGATCTTTGCATTGGTTGAGACAGGCAAACAATTGTCCTAACTTTAGATGACAGCATTTAAACAATACTATTCATATTTAGCCCTGTGGTTTATTTTTACCTATTCTCTCCTTTTAAAATTTGCTTTTCATTATCTTATCTTAGCAAAAGAACATTTTGTTGTATTGTAGTATGAAAGTCAACTTAAAGTACATTGAATATCCATTTCCCCACTCTGATCTATCATTTATCCTCCTCCGCCATGAACTATGTATTGGGAGGCTGAAATTTATGGATAACATCAACCTGGCTCATTTTCCCTCTGGCTTCAGCTTAGCTTTGTTTAATGGGAGGTGCAGCCTGGAGATCATAAGACTGGAAGATGGTGTTAGAGATATCATTGTCTCATGATTTGCCCCTCCTCTGCTGGGATTTGGCAGTGGCTACATCCTTTTCCAAAACTGTATGTCCTATCATGCTACTCCCACACATAGCTGTAGAATTCTCCAGTTTTAGGTTAAAAAATTCCCTATTTTTTCATCTCAAATCTGGGTGTGCCATTAGTTTCATATTACTACTCTTAACCTGATGTTTAGTCATCTTTGTTTGTCTAACGGTATCCAAATTTTGATAAAAGTTACTTCAATATCTGTCTTCTATGCTTTCAATGTCTTGTTTCCTGCTGAGATAGTGACTGATGAAATCTCCATTCTTTTAAAAATTATTTTTCTATATTTTATTACATGTATGCATATATGTATATACATGAATTAAATGATTTATTTCTAATTTATGATCCAAGATTTTGAAACGAGCAATGGAAAAAAATAATTTACTGAAACTTAATATCATTAACTAATCTTATTTCTCCCTCTATAAAGTCACATTAAAAAAAATGGAACTTAACTGTTATAAACAGCTTTCACATCAGTCCCCAATCATCCCTGCCTCCTGGTATTCATACACATCTGTCATCCCTTTCAACATCATGTCAAGATTGATCTGTGTCTGTGCAACCAGAAGCATACAGAACACAAATAAACCCATACTTCTATGGCAAATTGGTTTCTGACAAGGCACCAAGTCTGTTTAATGATGAAACAACAGTCTCTTCCACAAATTATGTTGGGAGAACTGGATAACCACAAGCAAAAACATAAAGTTGGACCTCACAACATATATAAAAACTAACTCAAAATGGATCAATTATCTCTGATCAAATATAAGAGCTACACATAAAAGTCTTAGGAGAGAAGATAAGTGTAAATATTCATGTTTGGAGAGAAGATAAGTGTAAATATTCATGTTTGGATTTGGAAAGAAAATTTTAGATATAGCATCAGATGCATGAGCAACAAAAGAAAAAATAGGTAAATTGGAATTCATAAAAAAACTTTAAGACATTACAAAGAAAGTAAAAAGACAACTTACGGAAAGAAGACTGTATAAAGAACTCTCACAATTTAACATCACCACCAACACCACCACATCCCGATTTAAAAATGGGCAACGGGCTTGAACAGACATATCTCCAAAGAAGATATACAAATGGCCGATAAGCACACAGAAGGATGTTCAACATCATTAGTCATTAGGGAAATGCACAAAGAAACACATAATGGATGGCCGAGTGGCGCATTGGTTAAGAGCTGGTTTTGGGACGCCAGCGGCCCCAGTTCGGATCCCACATATGAGAGCCAGTGACACTGCCCTCTACAGCTAACAGCAGTTCCACCTGGAGCTGGGCTGTGCGAGCCCCAGGACGGCATAGCTACAGCCCCTGCTGCAGTGGGCTGCCATAGGCTACAGTGAATGGCCGGCAGCCAGCGTGAGCTGCGAACAGCCGCTGTGAGCGACTATCCAGAGGCCGGCGACTGATCTACCTTATCCAGGAAGAGCGCAATGACGATACTAACATGGGCCAGTGAAGCAACGTCCTCCTCAACTAGACTGAAGAACAAAAGGACAGCAACTTGTCTGTTCCCCTTCCCCGATTCCCCAACACTGTTCCCCTCCCCCAATTCCCCAATAAAATATTTAAAAAAAAAAAAGAAAGAAACACATAATATCTACTAGGATGGGTATAATTTTGTAAAATGGAGAATAAGTTTTGGACATTTCTCATTGTTGATTGGAATGCAAAATAGTGCAGTTGTTATTGAAAACAGTTGTGCAGTTCCTCAAAAAAAGTAAACATAGGGCCAGCCGAGTTGCGCGGTGGTTAAGTGCTGGCTTGGGAAGCCAGCAGCCCCTGTTCGGGTCCCACATATGAGGGCCAGTGACACTGTCCTCAAAAAACAAACGAAAAAAAAGAAAGTAAACATGGAATTACCATGTGACCCAGTAATCCCACATGTAGGTATACTCAAAAGAACTGAAATTAGGTACGCAGGTACTTGTGTGCTAATACTTATTACAGCATTATTCATAAAAGTCAAGAGTTGAAAACAATCCAAGTGCCCATCAGCAGATGAATGGATAAACACAATGTGGTATATTCTTATAATAGAATATTATTCAGCAGTAAAAAGGATAAAGTTCTAATATAGGTGACATCATGGATGTTCTTTGAAAACATTATGCTAAGTGAAATAAGCAAGACACAAATGACAGATATTGTGATTCTACTTATATGAAATATTTAGAATTGCACGTTGATAGAGACAGACAGCAGATTAGAGTCACCAAGGGCTAAATAAGGAGCAGTGAATGGGGAGTTATTGCTTAAAAGTTTTTGCTTGGGATGGTGAAAAAGTTGTGTAAATAGAGAATGGTAATAGTTTCACAACACTATGGATATGTGAAATGGTAAGTTAGTTAAAATGGCAACTATGTTGCCATATATATCTTACCACAATGAGAAATATTTAAAAAAACAACAACAACACACACATACACACACACAAAAACCTAGTAAGGAAATAAGGCCCACTTTATTTGCCACGATGATTTAGTAAATTAATCTATGGATAGCAAATGCCATATTCAAACTGAGTGCACATTCTGTTATTTCTGACCCAGGGAGACAAAATGGTATATTACCCCATTTGCTACCCCACATCTTTTCTTAGTCTGAGATGTATGTTGTCTATGCTCTAACAAAACTGCATTGATTTTTTTTTTTAAATACTAATAATATCCCACTTTTTCAGATTAGGTTATAAAGACTACGCTCTTCTCTCTCTCTCTCTCTCTCTCTCTCTCTCTCTCTCTCTCTCTCTCTCATCATCTACTTTTGGGGAAAGGAACTTCCAAGCCCTCAGTACATCCTAGGCAGCCTTGTGGAAATAAAGGCCACATGGCAGGAAACAGGTGCTGACCACCCACCAGTATCAACCACCAGACAAGAGAGTAACGTGCCATTAGACAGTTTCAGCTGAAACTTTGCCTGCAGCTTCCAGATGACTCTGAGCCAGTAGGATACAGATAAGCCACACTTGGATTTCTCACCCTCAGAAACTGTGTGAAGATAATAAATATCTGTTGTGTTAAGCTACTAATTTATTGGAGGGGGGGAATTTGTTTTGCACCTATAGATAATTAATACTTAAGTTATATCTTGCCCACAACTTAAGATTTAATGGTTATATACCAAAGAAACAATTTTTTGTGTGTGTTAGAAAAGCAAAATCACTTATTCTGAGAACAAAATGAAATAATGCTAAAAATTGTTAACTGCAATTGTCTTTATTATTTTTCATAAATTTTCTGCCCATCGTTTCCCTTATAGGGCACATTCAAACAATAGTATGATATGTGACTCAAAAGTGTAAGCAAAAACCATGAATTTCCCTTTTTCATTCATATTTTACAGGCTTGTGAGGATAACTAAAATGTAAAACATAGTAATACATTTCCAGAGATTATTTTCTTTGTGCAAAGATCTGTAAAGAAATAGTAAAAGTTGGTTCAAAGTGATCATGCAAAATATTGGCAGGTACAACTTGCCACTCTCCATTCAGCAACAGACATTTTTTTCAATGGATTAAAAGGTCCACACCTTAACTGCAGTGCAATTTATGATGACAGTTTACAATTTATGGAAAAATGTTACTTTATTACAGCATCGAATTAATAGCTTAAATTTCAATGAGGCAAAAGCTATTAATATAACACTTAAGGGAAATAAGATTACCTCATAAATAGAACCATCTGTGGGAAAATTTATTTCCAGGTGATATAAGAATAGTATTTAATAAAATAATTGAAGCAATTATGAGATCAATGTGCAAATGCAATTATAAAACCCAAAAGATATAATTAATCTGCCCTCTGGTATTGCCAATAAAGATAGCTAATATCCTTTGCATCTGTGAAAAAAATATAATATCATGAACTTCATAGTAATCCCCTTCATTTATGTGGAAACAATTAGAGTATACAAATATTTATGAAACATTTCAATTAATCGTTAATTGACTTTTTGGTCCACAAAACAAAACTTGCTGGAGGAGGGGCAAAAGTCCCATGTATTACAACAGTGTTAAGTGGCAATCCAATAAAATTAAGAGTAACGAAAGAAAAGTATTACCCTTTTAGTTAAAATCGTCATAGCTAGAACTGTGCTTTGCTCTAAGAATAACTTAATTTTGCTTCATTTGGATATGTCGAGTTAACTGAGAATCACAAATAGATTTAATGAAATGACGATTGCAATGCAAGTATATGGTACACTTATAAAACATCATCAAAGAATTTTAAATCACTGCCTATTTGTTGAAGGCTTCTTGACAAAGAACGTAAGGATTATGTATAATCTCACCATAGAGAAAGGGAATATACAGCAGGAGGATAAGAAATATGTCTGGAAAATAAAAGCAGATGGAAGATTTTAGGTGTGACTGTTCTCAGGGGGTGGGTGGGTCCTGAAGAGAAGCAGTGAAAGTGGGCAGTGTGAATAATGTTGACTGAGACAGAAGAGTGGTTATGTGGGGGTAATGAATGGGTGTGTGATGGGACACAATAAGCTTGAAATGTGTACCTCGGGAGGTGGGAAAATTAGATGATCAATGACTGAGGTGAGCAGTGGTGTCATTTCCACAACAAAAGCAGTCTTGCCATTCATTCTGTTGAGGAGATGAGATGTTTCAGAGCGAAAGCCACACCTTTGTAACCTCCAGGAATGAAGAATATCAAACTTTAATGAAAAAGACAGAATTCCGTGTTTCTATGCTGAACTCTATTTTAATGCTATTAGTAAAAGTAACCTTCCCAAATCCCATCCAAAACATTAAAAATAACCAAACTCATAAAGTTAACATTTCCTTGCCTTAAATTGTGCCTCCCTGAAAAAAGACAAAGATTTGAATATCCTTCAGGGAGAGGTGTTAGTAAGTAAGGGCAGAAAAGAAATTGATATTGGGTAGCTTAAAGCAGGCAACTGTGATGGGTCACTGGAGACCCACCCACAGGGGACCTTTGAGAGACCTTATGAAATGTACCTCAGTGATGCCCTACGCACAGAGTAAGAAGGCCTGTTTACTTATCCATTAGCTCCACTCATCATTGGCTGAGGGCTGCTCAGAGGGGCATTAACCCATCTGGTTTCCAGCAAAAGCCCCCAGGCAGACAAGCTAGCTGGCTTGAGTGGAAGCTGTGAGTGCCGAAGATGAGTGCCCAGTACTGCTGGACCCTGCCACACACGAAAGCCTCGCTCAGTCTCAGCCTCTATCCCTGACCCCATTTTATACCTAATACTTATCACATCTATTCCAACAAGCAGTCATCTTAGGTCCAGTCTCACTTCAAATTAGCTGTCAGCTGCCACAGGGGTGCTAGAATCATGCTGAGAAAGAGCTTAGTGTGTGTCTGCCCACCACCATGCTGGTTAGAGGCGAAAAGGAGGACAATATGTGATGAGAGGTAAAGCATGCCATGCGCTGGTAGTGCAAGCATCTGGAAAAGTATTTTATGACCCAAAGACGCAAGAATGATTATAAAGATATTAAGACATCTTTCCTCTCTTTCTCCAAACCTGTTCTCCTAATGCACCATGAGAATCTGATTTGGAGAGTTAATATTATTTTGAATGTATTATGCTAACTATCTCCATATTACTGCATCTCACAGCTTGGTATGCATAACTATCATCTAAAATTTTTGTTAAAATGCATACTACCAGACATATCTTCTAGGGAATTTAATTCAATTGTCCCTGTGTGAGGTCCAGGACCCTTCACTTCTAATGAGTGCCTCTAAATAATCTTTGATACAAATGGGCTCTGAACTATATTTCAGGAACACTATGTAGCATATTTCAGAGATATTTACATTTTAATTGAGACTATTAAAAACAAACAAACAGTTTTTCTCTATACTGCCACCAATGGAAATGTATAAATAGAAGATCCAGAGAGAGTCAGATTCTGAAATTTCAAATATGGGAAGAAATAAAAATGTTAATATTTTAACTCAGTCCTTCACACTGATTTTGACCTCCACCTCATCCCCATCTACATGGGAAAATTATAGTGGATCTATCATGTATAGCTGCCACCAAGAGAGGAATCAGAAGATGCTACATTCAATAAGACATTTAAAAATTGACAGGAGAAGGGTAGGAGGAGGGATCAGTATCCTTCAAGAGTTGTATAAATGTCATTTGTGGGATGGAAATAATATTGATGAGAGCTGCATAAAATTGAGTTCCTTGATCTCCGTGAGAAAATGGGAATTCAGAGGCCAGATATCAGTGCTTCCTCAGAGACAGGGAGCCATGATGATGTCTATAATCGTGGCCCAAAAATCATGGGTCCCTAAAATATCAAAGGTGAATAGACTGTTAAGATCCTGCTTGACACGTACAGGGGGAAACAATCTAGCACTGATAGGCAGAACCCTCACTCAAGTAAAACACTTGAGGATGCTTAGCATCTTAGGAGTTCCCATATGATAATTATAGAAGTGCAGCCCTTTGATTAAAGGGGAGGGAAACAGTTACTTGAAGGGAATCCTACAACATGGTCATAGGTTTGAACTGTGCCCACCCCGCCACCCCCAGCATTCTCAAGAGGGACCTGCAGATATTCACCGGCATGTGTGTGTGTGTGTGTGTGTGTGTGTGTGTGTGTGTGTGTGTGTGTGAGAGAGAGAGAGAGAGAGAGAGAGAGAGAGAGAGAGAGAGAGAGAGAGAGAGAGATCACTAGGAAATAAATATAAATGTTACCCAGAACTTTCAGGGAATGTCAGATGCTGGTTCTAAATTTGCACTGTTTCCCAGAGACCCAAAACACTCTGACTCACCAATCAAATGAGGGCTTTACGGAGGTCAGTAAGAGACAGTAGAAAGATTTAGTCCAGGCAAATTTAATAATGCATCCAGTGGAACTGATGAAAAATCACGTGTTATTTTATAAAGCACAAAAAACTAAGGTTATAATTCTACCTTAGTTTCATTATCCATGGAATAAAGTGTATGATGGCAGAAAGAGCTGCTTAGAAGCCCCTGGAATTACACAGTCCTACAAACATAGTAACTCAAAAGAACTGCTGCATCCTTGACGCTTTTTTCTACCATCAAGGACCTGAGAGCTCCATGTGTACTGCTCCATCTCCTATTTGAATCGCTTAATTGTCCAGCACAAAAACTAACTGAGTAATGCATAATGATATTAGATGGTTGCAGACTAAACCTGGTGTTGATGCCAATCAGGGCTTTGGTTCCAAATATGGTATCTTTATTCAAGCAAATTAACACAGCTTTTGGCACCTGAATGGCAACATATGCTTCCTCTCCATTCCTATCAGTAAGAAAACTATGAAGCAATTTACCTTTACAAAAAACAAGGCTAAACAAAGGAGGGAAATTTTTATCTTGTTTCAGGACAAAATCAATTTACTGCTATCTGTATCAAATAATATAGCATAAATGAAAGTTTCTGCATTAAATATCATTATAAAAACTGTACATTACAAAATTTCTTTTAATTTTTTCTACTATTTCCTGCTAACATTTTCTTCTAGTTGGAAAATACCAGTGGAAATAACTTATCTTTTCAATATACAGATATTTTCAATTTTATAATTATTTCCTTAATCTGTGGTAAGCATGTGCATCGTTAATCTTTTCAAAGAAATCCTTCAGAGCAAGTTTATAAACTATTTTAACAATATTTTGAAATTTCCTTTGTAAAAAAAATCTAATAGACCTAATATCAAAATATATCACCCAATATGATTATCTTATATTTTCTTCCAAAAATAAAGTTTTGTCTTTATAATTTTAATGCATGCATGTTGAATATGACTTCTGGTAGACCTCCAGTTATACTTTTTATATGAACAGAAAATAGCCCGTGAATTGAATTGCCTAAACTTTACCCACTTATTTGAAATATTACATCTAACATATATCAAATTTTCATACATGCAAGTATATGCGTGGATTTGTTTCTGAGTACTATGCCTTATTGCTCTATTTACTAATCTTGAGCAATGCCAAGAGTTTCCTATGTTTCATGGTTCTGTCTACACTCTGGAAAATGTCCTCAGCTATCTCTGTTTATTCTTTTTTAAGTTTCTGCTTCCAGCTTTTAATTTTCAAATAATTTTATTGTTATTGTTCTCTAAAGGTTGTAGTTTATTTTTTTTTAAATTAGTATTTCATTTTCTTTCTATAGACAACTTCTCTTATCTTAGAGAATACCAGGATTTGTCTCTCTCTCTCTCTCCCTGTCTTTCTTCTTGATTTAGATGTATTTTCTTTCATCTTTTGTTTTTGTTGTGTTTCATGATAGAGGCTTTCCTCAGCTGCCTGAAGATTTTTGCCCATTGCAATCCCCAACTGCATGGGCAGTGCCTATCAACAAGAGGGGATTCTGAAGGGTGAGTAGAAGTACTATTTGATTAAGAGATTTTTCACACTTAGTGTTTTTCTGTTTTTCTTTTCCTTTTTATTTTTTGCCTAATAGATTCCTCAGAAAAGACCTCATATCTTCTGACTAGAGAGTTTAAGGCTGAATCTAATGATTTTATAACTGAGTTTAGGGAGGTTGCTAAGGGAAATAATATTCCACATATAGATTTTTATGCTAGGTGTCTAAGGGTTTTACCATCTCCTGAGAATCAACTTTCAGTATTCAGAAAGGGCTGAAGATCTGGTAATCTAACTGCTCCCTAAATAGACTTTCCATCAATTTATGCAAATAGATCTTTCTTTTCCTTTTTCGTCAGGTTGATAATAACTTTACCAGATACAAGTTTCATCAACTTTAATCCTTTTTTTTTTTTTTTTTTTTTGAGGGCAGTGTCACTGGCCCTCATATGTGGGACCTGAACTGGGGCCGCTGGCTTCCCAGGCCAGCGCTTAACCACCGCGCCACTCGGCCGGTCCAACTTTAATCTTTCTTATGTTTTCTTCTGTGTTCATAATTCTGTTTCTCATTCTGTTCCTCAATTAATATATCTGAAATACTTTTTATATAATAAAAGTATAAGAAATTCAAGCAAAATGTGTTTAGTGAAACGTCCCTGTATTTCTTTATTTTTTTTCTTTATGAGATTAGTTGTTAATACAGCAGAGATTTTGTAGGGACACATTAAGCATTCAACTGTATAAAGTAAGTTACTCTCAGGGCCATAATCAAAACACAAACTTAAGTTTACAGTTTATGACAACAATACTATAGCTTTGTGCATAATTTTTTCTGGCCTTTTAAAAATTTATTAAGTTTTGTTGAAAGATTTCCAATATACTTTCATGAAAATTATAGCATTAAAAATTTCAAAATATAAATACTGCTATTATATAAAAAGAGATACAACTATTTAGGAGGTATGTTTCAGGTACTTCTTCCTCCATCCCCTAAATACATAGAAACTATGATATATAAGGTGATTTATTATATTCCCTAAACTTTTTAATATTTATTGAAAAAGAAACAAAAAGGAAATATTTTCATTGAAATGAAAAAATTCAGTACTTTTTACCACCTCATGAACATTTATTTCACTAAAATGTGCTCTGTGTCACTAGCCATAAGTTTTTTTTTTTTCTTAAAGTTTTCCACAATTTCAGAACTACTATTGTTTGCCATGCAATTTCAAGTCAAGTTGTTTCAAAACTAATTCTACTATAAATTTATTCCCACTTTTATTTATTATTTTGCTTTTGTACAATCCTTTAGTAAAATTGCAAACGGCAGTTAAAAGTGCATTCTTTCATGCTAGTTAAACAGACAAAAAGAAAAAAAATCAACATCCTTTCCCAAAGGTCCTTCTCCTATACAAAGGTACTCTCATGGCTTCAAATCTCAGAGTTTCACTTTATAAAGCTTTGGTTGACATGATTAAGGGTTTAAGAAGTACTTCAGATAATTTTATTAACCTATGAGAACTCATGTTCCAACATGTTATAGAAAGGAAATGGAGTATTTTCATACTCTAAGAGAATTTTCAATGACTCTAAGTCATTGAATAATTATAACGAATCAATTATAACGAATCAATCAACCATGCCGGAGACACTTTTGGGAAACATACCTAAAATAGCATTTAATATTTTTTGGTAAACAGTGCTTCATTTTTAAACATTTAAGTGAATCATTAATTTAACTATATGTAGTATAAATAATACATATTCACATCCCAAAAACAACCAGGAAGGGCCGGCCGAGTGGCGCGGTGGTTAAGCGCGGGCCTGGGAAGCTAGCGGCCCCGGTTCGGGTCCCACATACGAGGGCCAGTGACACTGCCCTCAAAAAAAAAAAAAAAAAAAAACAAAACAGGAAAAACTGAAATAGATAAAATAACTCAATTATTTGTTTGCTAAAATTTTATTTAAAAAAACATTTATTTTAATTCTTGCAACGAAACTTCATATTGTTTTTTAATTTTATTTTTCTAGAGACTAATTTCTGGAGAACTTTGATGTTTATCATATTTTCTCATTGCAACAGTGCATTTATTTAGAATATTAGGTAAAATTACTCTGTAAATTAGCATATAAAGCTAATATAAGCCAGAAGAATTATTAGGAAATATGATAAACCTTACATAATAAACCTGAGATTTAGTTTCAACTTAAAGTAATAGTCTCCTAAGAACTTTTAAAGCATTTTTTTCTTTACTGACATGCTTATCAAAATGGTTATTAAAATGTCAAATCATTTATATAGTCAAAATAAGTTGTTTATTTTGTTTTTAATATCTGACCTGCCCACTAGAGCATTTAGTTATTCTGAGAAATAAGTAAATTAATTGACTTGTTAAGAAGTTATTTTTTTCTTCCTTATTTATGGAAGTTTAGGAACAAATAAACTAATGGGAAGAGATGTACCATTTTTGTTGTTTAAATATCTTTATTAGATTAAAAAAGATACATGCTTCTTCTATTAAAATCGAGAAATGTCTCCCTCTAGGAAATTTATGTCATTACATTTTACTCCTGACAACACACCATGAATAACCAAACAGGTTAGTATGAGTAAATAAAAATCATATTTTTAATGTTGCATAATATTTTATAGTGTGGATGAGTTATAATTTTCCCCAATGATTTCTCTACTGATGACAATTCAGAACATTCTAACACCTTTACTATTAAAAATGATAAATTAAATGAAAAATAATAAATTAAATAAATATATATGTTATTATAGGGTTAATTGTGTCCCCCAAAATACATATGTTGAAACCCAAAACCACAACTCAGAATTCAACAACAAAAAATAATAATAAAAAAACCCAAAAACAAACAAACCAAAAAAACCCAACAACTCAGAATTCAATTGTATCTGGAAGTGCCTCTTTAAAGGATTATTTAAGTTAAAATGAGGTGATTGGGATGGGCTCCAATCCCTTAAGACTGGTATCCTTATAAGAAGAGATTAGGATACACAGGGAAGAGCATGTGAAGACACAGGAGAGAAACCTCAGAAGAAAACCCCCTTCCTAAACCTTCATCCCAGACTTCTCATCTCCTCAACTGTGAGAAAATAAACTTTAGTTGTTTAAATAACCTAGTCTGTGGTACTTTGTTATGGAAGCACTAGCAAACTATTAATAATATAAAAGTATAATTTTTTTATGAGAAATACTTCCATTATTTTAATGCATTGATCATTATAGAAGAATGAGTTTCAATAGTAGTTATTGGTTCAGAAAAAAAAATATATATATATATATATATATATATAATTTTATTTCAACAGATATTTAGAAATGCAAACATTTCTAAAATGTTTATAATGACATATAATGCAAGTGTCTATTTTCAAGGTTTTGTTTCTTTAGAAAATTTCTACGAGTTTAATTGTTAAAATTGATACATACATATATACATATATTAATATATGTAGCACAATATATTAATGAGTATTGATACACATTACATATAATAAGATTATTACATAATCTTAAATTATTTTCAAATTACTACTGATTAAATTGAACATTTTTTAAAATAGTTGCTAGCCATTTGGATTATTTTTTCTTGTTTTGTGTAACTACTGGTTTCAAATCAATTGTACAATTCACCGTGGGCAGTAAATGTATCTTTTCCTTTGCTCCACAGAGAGACAAAAGAAGTAACTAGGTTCTCAATGTAAATAAGTAAGTGATAGCATGTTTTATAATCATATATGTTTTGTGCATCTTAAATCCCTTTTCATAAAATATACACACTAATTACTTTAAAAGTATCTTTTGGCATTTAAATTCTATCAATCATAAAGTTGAGCATATTGTATGGTAGAAAATTAGTTTTGTGCAGTAATAATACATAGGTAATTCACTGTTAAATCTATTCAGTAGTAACATGATTTTTCAGAGCAATCACTACATTATTTGTGTAGGTTTAATATGCAAAATGGTAATTTATGCTTTGAATTATCACGTAGGAAAATTAAGCTGCAACCTAATGCTTTGCACTGACATTTTATTCCACAATAACTGATTACAGTATTATATTGCATTATATTTTGGAACCCACTATAAGTTTATAGAATTATAAATAATTTATCTTTTTTTCCATTGGTTCTTATGGTGGATAAATATTCTATAGTATGCTTGCATTGCATCTGTTCTTTTCCTGTTAACATAACTTATCTCTTTTTACATATTAAGTGCCTTATTACATCCTTAAGAATTCAACCAGTATATGAATTTAACACTATCAGTAAAATGTTTCTACATACTTTCTTTTCTTTTTAATTTATAGAGTTGAGCATTTCATGTATTTATATCACACACAAATTGATATCTAGCAACACCATGCTCACTGAAACTTAAAAATACAAACAGGTCCTGAAAATTACCATGGCATTAATTTAATTACATCGTGATTTCAACGAAAGTTTTTTAAATAATATTATTTTGACATTTCAATAATTTCATACTGATTTTCATTAAACTATGTTCTAATTTAATTTCACATCCACAATTTATAGATTGAATACAAAACAATCCCATTCTGTTTTGAAACACTCTGTATTATAGATTTTCTAGAAAATTTTCATGGAAACTATACTTAAGTTTTACACTAAATATACAATTTCTAAGATTAATATATCTTATTTGGCTACTTTTACAACACAGCTGTATGTTGTTAGATGATCCAGCAGAATGATAATGTTTGTATATATTTTACTTTGATGTCAACTATTATTGAATAAAACAAATACCACTTTTAAATATTTTAGAGACATAATAATTAATTTAAATATTTTCATTTGAGCATTATTTTGTATGGTCTCTTTTATTATAGTGGTAAATATTGCATTGTTCTTTATATCTATCATGACTATCCTTTTTTTTAAAGATTTAGATATATAATTCAGGACAAAAAAGTTCTGTAAAGCAGTTGTTCCCCAAAGGTGTATTTAATAATACAAACTTGAATGATAGTTAATATATATTCAGTATATATTTTACTTTGAGCAAAATGGAAATTAATCTTACCTAAATACTTATTAAAATGCTTATAATTATAGAAAGTTATAAATTTATGATAAACATGATATAAATGAAAAGGGTATATATATATATATATATATATATATATATATATATATATATTGATACTGTCATGAAATGAGGAAACATCCTTTTCAGGTATCAGTGGAATACCTCAAAAATATTTTTAAAATAAATATTTCAATTACAACAATACATTTAAAAGATTACATATCACAATCAAAGGGGTTCATACAGGAGCACTAGGATGGTTCAATATATGCAAAACAATCTATGTGATACACCACTTAAAATCAAAGACAAAAATCATATGATGATATCAATATGTACAGAAAAAGCAATTGAAAAGATGCAATACTGATTTATGATTAAAACATTTAATAAAATAGTCATAGAATTAAAGTACTTCAACATTTTAAAGGCTATATATGACAAACCCTCAGCTTATATCATAATTAATGGTGAAAAACTGAAAGCTTTTTCTCTAAAATCAGTCACAACACAGTGTTGTCCCCTAACACCACTGCTACTCAACATAGTATTGGAAGTCCTAGCTAGAGCGATCAGGCAAGAGAAAGAAATAAAAGTCATCCAAATAGGAATGAACAAGTTAAATTGTCAATTTTTTGCAGATGACATGATTCTTTATATAGAAAACCCTAAACACTCCACCAAAAAAAAAACATTAGAAACAATAAACAACAAATACAGTAAACTTGCTTGCTACAAAATCAATGTACAAATCTATTGCATTTCTATATACTAACAAGGAAGTTTCAGAAAGAGAAATGTTAAAAAATCCTCTTGAAATCACAACAAAAAAATAAAATACCTAGGGATAAAAGTAACAAAGGATGTGAAGCACCTATACACTGAAAACTATTAGACATTTTTAAAAGAAATTGAAGAAGACACAAAGAAATGGAAAGATATTCTGTGTTTATGGATTGGAAGAATCAACATATTCAAATGACCATATTACCAAAAGCAATGTACAGATTTATGTGATCCCCAGAATCCTAATGGCATTTTTTAAGAAATAGAACAAAAAATCATCAGATTTCTATGGAATCACAAAAGACCCTGAATAGTCAAAGCGAACTTAAGAAAAAACAATAAGGCTGGAAGGTATCACACTCCTTGCCTTCAGTTTGTACTTCAAAGAGACAATAATCAAAACCACATGATACTGGCAGAAAATACACACACACAAAGAACAATGGAATAGAATCGAAGACCCAGAAATAAACCCACATATATATTGGCAGATAATTTTTGACAAAGGAACCAAAAATATACAATGGAGAAAAGAAAACCTTTTCAATAAATGGTGCTAGGAAAATTGGAAAGCCACTTGCAAAAGAATGAAACTAGACTGCTCTCTGTCTCCATATATCAAAATTAATGCAAAATGGATTAAAGACATAAACATAAGACCTGAAACAATCAACTGCATAGAAGAAAGCATTGGTACTAAACTTATGGACCTTTGGTTCGAAGAACATTTTATGAACTTGAACTCAAGACAAGGGAAGTAAAAGCAGAAATAAAAGAAGGGGCCTATATCAAACTAAAAAGCTTTTGCACAGCAAAAGCAACCATCAACAAAACTAAGACAACCAATTGAATGGGAGAAGATATTTGCAAACACCTCCAATAAGGGGCTAATATCCAAAATATATAAAGAACTCATACAACTCAACAACAACAACAACAACAACAACAACAAACAATCCCATTAAAAATTGGGCAGAGGACCTGAACAGAAACTTCTCCCAAGAAGACATACAAATGGCCAACAGATATATGAAAAAATGCTCAACTTCACTAGCTATTAGGAAAATGCAAATCAAAGCCACAATGAGATACCATCTCACACGTGTTATAATGGCTATTATCTACAAAACAAATAATACATTTTGGAAATGCTGAGGAGAAAAAGGAACCTTCTTACACTATTGATAGGAATATAAATTTGGTACAGCCCATATTGAGAGCAATATGGAGGTTCCTTGAAAAATTAAAAATAGAATTACTGTAGGACCCAGCAACCTCTCTTCTGAGTATCTACCCCAAAAATCTGAAAACATTAATCTGTAAAGACATATGTACATATGTTCATTGCAGTATCATTTACAATGGCCAAGACATGGAAACAATCAAAGTGTCCTACAATAGATAAAGATAAAGAAGATGTAGTACATATACACAATAGAATACTATTCTGCCACAAGAAAAGATGTAATACTGCCATTTGCTACATGGATGAATCTTGAGAATGTTATGCTAAGTGAAATAAGTCAGATAGAAAACGTCAAGAACCCTTATGATTTCACCCATGTTTGGGATATAAAATTGAAGCAACAGAGGAACAAGACAAAGAAAGAGAAAAAAACCCTCATAGACACAGAACAGTTTAGTGATTATCAGAGGGTAAGGGAGAGAGAAGTTGGTAGAAGAGGGAAAAGGGGATCAAATATATGGCGATAGAAGGAGAATTCACTCTGGGTGGTGAACATAAAATGTGTTATATAGATGATATATTATAGAAATGTACACTTGAAACCTATATTATTTTACTAATAAATGTCATCCCAATTCATTTAATAATAAATAAATATTTCAAATTATCTGATGTCAGTACTTTAAAGCTCATCTAATATATGTAAATACAATATTTATAACCACTATAGAAATATGTCAGCAAATCATTGGCTCCTATTGAAAACCCAAATTTTAAAAAATGTGTTTTATAAACAATGATGAAAATATATTTTATTAATAATATATTGAATGGGGAATATTGTAAAAGTGGATAATTACTCTGATTAAATCTTGTCATTTTTAATAATAAGGAAGAAAATATACATATTAATGATTATTTGGGAAAAGATATATAAAAGAAATATAGTCTAACTTTTTAATACATTGTGGCTAGTAAATATAAACCTAACAAGAAGAAAAAGGTAAATTATTTGATTTAAAGAAATGAATTAGCTAAAACCTCAAGAAAAAAATTGTGATGTCTATCCTGCAAAAATGATATTAAAATAAATTTGGACCCAAACAAAATAAGAACATGAAAATCCCAAGTAGTTTAGGTTCTTATAAAAAATAAATGAAATAAATGAAAGTGTGCTGAAGGATCCATCCACTGATACTATACTAAGAGTGAAGGCATAGCTACGACCACGATCCATCAGGCTCTGAGAGTAAGTTGATTAAAAAAATCAAATTCTTACACATAAATACTTAAGTGCAGATGTGACCTGTATATAAATTATGACTATATTATTTATATATATGAGAAATAACAAATTGAAAACAATATATAATTTCCAAAAAATAATTCATGCAAAAGAAAAATAATTAATGTAAAAGGTTTTCATGTTTTGGATTCTGCTTTAACTTCAGTGCTAGATCTACCTGACCCAGAGGAGGTATTCTCAACACTGCTTTGACTGAATGAACAAACAAATGAATGAATGAATGAATGAAAGAAAAGAAAACAAAAGCCTGAAGAACTGACTTTTTTTCCTTCTAGGGAAATGGCTAACAATTCACTTTTTTATTTTTATTTTATTTTTAATTAGCTTCAGGTGTACAACACAGTGCTATAGTTATACTTTTTACCCCTCAAAGTGACAGCTCCCCTCTCCCATTTAGCCACCCCACTCCTCCCCCGCATATCATATATATCTATTACAATTCCTTTGACTCCCTTCTACATTATAATCCACATCCCGTGACTGTCTATATATTCAATTATAGTTGGTATACAATATTATACAACCTCAGCTTCAGGTATACAGTGCAGTGATCAAGCCTCTACTCCATCCATGAAATAGTCTCCCTAACAAGACATATGACCATCTGACACCCCACAAAATATTTACAACATTATTAATTATATAACAATTTTCACTTTTAACTGTATGTACCTTGTGCTTTCAAGGATGTGAGAAAAAAAGAGCCATTTTAAAATACCATTGTTAAGCTATTTGTCAATTAGTTTCAAAGTTCAAAATGTGCTTTCTTGGGGAATCTACGAAATTGTCAACTGGGGCTTTCCTGAACAGCTTGGTGAAAGCAATTCAAACAATAAAATATTTTTCCATGAATGTGAGGGTGTGCACTATGCCCCTTGAAGCGTTAGGAACATTGGTAAATTTCTAGGAAGACATGAAGTGGAACATAGAGTCAAGAGAATATAGACAATACATAAAGGTATTCTAATGACTCAAGGAAGATTCTTTATGTGCGTCAGACATTTAGCAATCCTTTCTGTGTTTCAAGGCAGAGGGTACTTTTGGAATACATTTGTTATTGTTTCCTATCTAGGACAGAACATAATTAGGCTGATTTAGTTTACAGTTTAATAGCCATATTGGGAATGTGCATAACTGTAATTTGAAAGCTGAAAATTTTATGTCATCATAATTATCTCTATATATTAACACAATATTTAAAATATTTAGAACTCAATTAAAATTCAGGTGATTTATCGATACGTAGAGTTTACAATTTTCGGTAAACAATTCTAGTGGTATATTTCCTAGCAAGGAATAGAAGCATCTTTATATGAGTAACAATACATATACTGAGTAGAATTATCTGACTGAAATTTGATATCATGCATCCAATTTTGAAAAAGGCAACTTAAGTTTGACTACAAGTAATCCTCTAAGTTACCCTTAAGTGTATTTTTTCAGGAAGTCATAAAGCAGAGCATTAGCTCAAAATAATTCATAGACTATTTATAAGAATCTGGAAAAATTACAGAAAATATAATGTGCTCAGACATTTTATGTTTCTTCATGCAAAATGACAATATCAGGAAAATAAATCATGGAAGCAAAAACATTGCATTTGTTATTTGATAAAATATTAAATTATTATCATACTATAAAATGTAACTTCAAGAAAAGAGTGTCTTAATTGGTTGATGAAACTCACTTCCCAGCACGATATCTCTATATTTATATCATTTCCATCCACCAGGCAAGTTTGGCTGATGCTATGTAGCTCTTCATGAAGACTATCACTTAGTGTATGTATAGCTGGCCACAGTTATCATTACAGAAAAATTATCCCTTTCCCTAACATTTATTAAGAACCTCTGCACATGAGACATTTCTTCTTGGTGTTACAAAACTACTTAATGAAAATAATAGAAGGTTTCAAATGTTGCTGTCTTCTTTTATGCAGTCATTGAAGATAATTAATATTTTAACTATTTTGAACTGAGTCATAGAGCAATGGATAAAAACACTTTTATTTTTGCTTTATTCCTTATAAAATATGTTTATTAGAGGAGAAGACTCAGGTAATACACAATTGTATAAAGAATAAAATCCACCATAATCCTGTCAGCCAGCAACATCCATAGTTAATATAGTTCCAGGTTTTTTCCCCCTGGTTTTACAGGGAAAATCAATCATAAACATTTTCCACATAATTAATATTCATAATATACCTTGATGTGAGAGATTTCTAGAAATGAATGTATAGTTTTAAATTCATGTACCTGTGTAGCAAGGAGGTGAAATTCAAGTTGGATAGCCAATCAGCAGAGCTGTGCTTCTAGGCTCTGTCTCCAGCAGCTGAGTGTCAGCTTGGACAAATGGCTCAATCTCTTTCCATCCGCATTTTGTTATCTATAAAATGGGTAAAAAATAGTCCTTGTCTCATAGTCTCGTGACAAGAATTAAACCAGCCAGCTAACTCATTCAAAACTCTTGAAATACAGAATAAGTCAAATCAAGAGATTTTTTTAGTTAATCTTTTTAGGCTCTTATATGTTTCCAAATACCTTTCCAGAAAACAGTACACCTACTCTTTAAAAGTAAGCTCACCATTAACAAGCAGACACACACACACACACACACACACACACACACACACACACACACACACACAGTATTGAGAGTGTGTGTAATTGTGTATGTATAATATATTAAAATGATGACACTTAAGGGCCGGCCAAGTGGCGCGGTGGTTAAGCGCTGGCTTGAGAAGCCAGCAGCACCAGTTGGGGTCTCACATATGAGGGCCAGTGACACTGCCCTCAAAAAAAAAAAAATGATGACACTTAAAAATACTGACACCATAATTGTTTTAAAATCATGAAAATAGGCCTGAAACAGAAAAAAACAGGAAAAGAAGACCAAATTGAGGCCAATAGAACACTGCCTATACTCAAGCACCATGAAATCAGGTCTTGGCTTCATTCTTTATTTCTACTTAAACCACAATTAGATCTACATGGTTTTAATGCTAAGCATGCTAATTCCTCCTTAGCAAAGTCTACCCAATCAGCCTCATCAGCTTAAATTCACACCATCCAAGTAGTTAGATACTAGAAGTTCCAATTTATTCTACCCTGAAATTATCTTAGCTCTTTATGCCATTAAGTATGGACTTTATTCTCCATTATGCTCTTTGGGCCTTATTTGTACAGCAGCCTGGCTTTCTCCTTGTTTTGCTGTCAGAGGGCTGGGCTCTTGTGCCTACTGGGCAGCACAGTGCGCTGACACGCATGCCTTCATGAAGAGCTTTGCACAGAAAAACCTACTCAAACCACTATCTTTAGTTCCTCTCACTCATTGTCAGTGACGATTTTCAATTGTCCATCACAGAAATCTTTTTCTCTCTTGGCTGGAGATTCAGTCTCTCACAATACCATTTGTTACTGCCAGCAAGATTATCCACAATGCCAAGTTCATCTCCATCAGTCTAGACAAAGTTTGGAAATACTTCAACTGAGGGACCATGGAAGTCCACTGAGCTGCAGTGGGGTTACTTGAGGGTGTACATTATGGCTGGCAAGATTCCACGGAAATGCTTTTACCCATACATCCTGTCAGGCTTCTGGGTGCATAACTTTCCAATATATTATACTATATATGACACTTACATGGCATTATTCAAAGAAGTGTGAACATTTGAAATATGCAATTCAAGCAGTCTATCCACTGCCCACAATATTCATTGTTATACCATTAGGGTTATTTGAGCTTTCTGTAGAGCAGAACTGACTATAAGTTAACACTAATTTTTTTTATAAAAAGGAATTATTCTTCGATCAATAAGTCTTCCATATTCGCTAGCCTATACACATTTGTTTCCCTAAATATTGGATTTTATGGAGTCACAGATTGCCTAGTTTAAGTGAAATATCTTAAAATTACAAAGAATATGGTCATTTTATTCTTTTGCCTGGTACATATAGGTCTCCCTGCAGAAGTCTAATTCAACCTAGCTTAACTTTCCTTCGCTAAGATTAGTTTAGTTTGCTGAGGCTTTAATTTTTTGAAAAACATTATGACAACACATTTTCCTTACAAAAATGGAGACTTCCTACTATGGATTCCTTTGATTTAATTTTATTAGAGTATACTTAGTGAAGATTGTAGATTCATGAGGCAGAGCATAATCATTCTTTGTGTTCTATTTTTCAATGATTTTCCCTTGGCATGAAGAGCTACTCCAGCAACAACAGAAATAAAACAAATAAATAATAAAAGAACAGCAAGTACAAGTAGCATTCTCTGGTGCACCAGATGGATAGATTCTAGTTTTGGTATTATAAAAAAAAATTAAATAAGCAGGACTCACAGTCGTGAGGAAGATGCCAAAATTCACAAGTAGGTCACTCAGCTCAGTTATGAGTAGTGCCATCCGCTTGGTTCCAGTCCCTGTGTATTTTGCTGATGAAATAAATTGAGTAATATATTGATTTAGAGTGTATAACATTTCCTTTAGGACAATACCCCAACCTCAACAGGTACTTTTCCCCTCAGGGGCACTATAATCGAGTATTAAACAGACCATTTTGCATTCTATAGATCAAGGGGTCTCTGATGTATAACAAAATAGTACCCTTTAATTCATGAGAATTGATGTATTTCTTTACATTTTGCTTATGAATTTCACTTTTTGTTCATGTGCATAATACCACGAATGATAAGATTACAATTAGTAATTCCTGAAAGGAAGAAATGTTAAATGCAGAATATGTATGCTATTCAGCATAGCAGATCATTGTACATCTTCTCATTTCCTACATCTATGTTGGAATCTAGCTAATGGTCATCAACTTGCTATAAAGCAAGTGACTAACCCTTTCAGGTTATTACATCATAGAGTGGGTTCCATATTGAGTGCTTAGAAGAGGTAATTCCATGCCAGGCTTTATGGAAGGAAGTACATGGTATTGAGTTGATCTTCCAGCAATTCTGCCTACACTGCTTTTTGGCCCTTTGATCCAATCTTTGGATCAAGAAAGAAAAAAGCTTGATGAACACCCGTAGGACAGATTGTGAAAAACCTCTTGTGAAGTGGGGCCTTTGGCAGGCATTTACATGGGTGATGGGGAAGGCAGGATCAGGTGCACAATTATTCATCTCCTACTCAGCCACATAAGAATGGGCTTTGAACTTGTAAAACTTTCTTACCTAGACATATAGCCCTCACAGCCTATAGAAGGCTTACAGAATTGTGCAAGAATATCTTATCCTGTTTCAGATTCACTGTATGCTCCTTTGTTCTTAAGCATGTGGGTCATATGGCACCTGCTCCACCCCACTACTGTATCTGTTCTTGGCAGGGAGGGAATAAGGTCATTTGCTTGCAGCAGGGTGGGGATGCTACAGACCATGGCCTTGACTTCACCATAGCATTAGACCCAATGGCCATGGGAGAACAACACCTATCAGAGAAGCAAATTTACATTTAATTACATGCTCAATATGTGGATTGCTAAGTTTCCCACTAGTCTAAGTTTCCTTAAGCAGAGAAGTGTTTGGTTTATTTCACTATTGACTCTTTTGCACAAAATACATAGATGGAATCAACACACTTTTGATAAGTCTATGGAAAAATCATGAAAATACCAAGTGTTATCAGAAAACAAATTATCAGCATGCATGGAAAAAAGAATCTCTATTTTTTTCTCAACAGTTCTTTCATCTATAGAATAGTCTAACTTGCAAGTTGAAAAGGGCCAAGATTTACTTAGAGGATGTTTATAATGATAACACTCCCAACTTTTCCTCTTCCTATACCCTTGCACATTTTCATCCATTGAATCTTAATTTTGCACGATAGCTTTCTACAACAGATTGTGTTTGACAGGTTTTATGTTTTGTATGTATTTTAAAAATGTGTGCACTTATAAACACGTGAAAATTATAAATATCCCCATAAATCTTTCACCTAGCTTTCCCAATTGTCAACATTTTATGCCACTGTGGTACACTTACTTATTTTTAATATTTGAAAACATGTTGTACAGACCTGGGATATGAATCAATTTAATCACTTCTTTGTTTTGCTGTTTTCCCATATATCTCAGGTTTACTCATCTCATCATGGTTGGATACCTAAAAGAAATATCATAACATTTATTTGACCAACATCAGTGAATACTCAACATTTTCCATTCAATAATTTGTTTTAAACTAATGTAGAATAAAGAGTGTAATAATAGATACTACTGAAAAATGATAATGGCTTTTAGTTATAAGAAACTTACAAACTTGAAATGAGGAACGCAGAAGATTTAATTAAGAAATGCCTTTCTGAGGGCTGGCTGAGTGGCTCAGTTGGTTAAGAGCTCTCTCAAGAGTGCAAGCTGAGCTCTGAGCAACAGCAGTTCAATGCCCAGCCCGAGCTGAGCTGCCGTTGAGCTGCCAACAGGTGGCAGGATGGCTCAGCTAAAAAGAAAAAAAAGAAAAAGAAATGCTTTTCACTATCTCTGAGTATCACCCTTAAAAAAATAGTACACTCTGAGAGCATAAATGGAAAAAATATAAAATAACACCAGCAGGACAGTGATAATAAACAGGCAGATGACAACTAACAGCATGTCTATTTACTCAGTATGAAATATTACATTAAAAAAACAGATTATTCAAGGACAATTGCTCTCAATCTCTATGGAGTAAATCATAATCACAGACTTTCAAAATTGGATGATACCTATGGACAATTTTTGAAGAATAATGATACTCCCATACATATTAGTTTAAATATATAACTTTTCATAAAAATGACTAAGTCAGGCTTGCAAAGAATATAAGATTAAGGGATTACATTGTGGTAATGGGCTGTATATATGATTTTATAAGTGCATGATTTTATAATGTGCCATTTCAATTTAAAAGTAGTTAAAAAGTGGGATGTTTTTAAACTAAGCACACTGGCTCCTAATTTTATTTCTCCAGAACCAGTGAACTATTATATACTATTGAGGACATGGGAGTTTAGCTTTGTGTATACTAAGTAATTAATCCCTTCACTGGTTTGGGGATGGACCAAAATAACTCAGTACTTTTGATTGCTGATGAAAGGCAAACACTGTCATTTTGAGAAAGTCATACAAGTTTGATATAAAATATAAAGAGAACATCTTGTTTTTACTTTCTATGTGTGTGCTTTCTTCACTTTTCATCATAACATCACATATTAATAACACTTAAAGTTAACAAATTTCAACACTGTATTAATAGGAAGACATTTTCTCATACTTCTTAAAGATAAGTGTTATGTACTTACGTTAACCTCAAAACTAAGAATAAGTTAAGTGGGAAAGGATGAGTTGTTGAATGAATGTTTTTTAGAAAACTTTGGAAGCATCACCAAACTGCTTTCTGCTACTAACATTATATTAATCATATAATAAAATTTTATGACTACATGGGTACATGAATATTGCCTTTGATAAATTAAAGTGGAGTAGACAGATATTTTTAATAAGATATGAATAGGTATTATTTATAAAGAAAGAAAAAATATATATGACTACATTAAGATTAAGATGATGCTAAAAGGTGCAGTTTCAGTTATGAGATGAATAAGTTCTGGACATCTAATATATGGAATGTTGACCTTAGGTAACAATACTGTGCAGTATACTTGAAATTTACTAAAAGATAGATCCTAAATGTTCTCAGCACAAAGTAAACAAACAAAAGCTAATGATGTAAGGTGATCGACATAATAATTAGCTTGATTGTGGTGATTAATTCACAATGTATCAAATCACCAATTTGTACAACTTAAATACATACAATAAACAGAATTGCTTTGCATTATATGACACCATTAAAAGTCAGATGATTGCACATACATTTGATCAAGCATCTGTATATAATATATGCAAGGAACTTTAACTAATCAAGCAGCAAAATGCAGAAAACCTAATAAAACTGGCAAAAGACTTAGGATGACATTTTAAAGAAAAGGCTTTCGAAACGTCAATAGTGACATCAAATGGTATTCAACTTCATTAGTCACCAGGGAAAAGTAAATTAAACCTCAATGTGGGTCCTGCCATAATGCATGCTCTATTAATGACAAATCAGACAATAATACTAAGTGTTGGTGATAATGTGTAACTGTAACTCTAATACTCTGCTGTTGAGAGCATAAATTTTAACAACCAGTGCAGAAATCTTTTTGACAGCTCCTACTATTAGTTAAACATATACAACACTACAAGTCAGAAATTTAACTCCTATGTTTAATATATTGTATATCAGGAGAAATGTCTAAAATACTGTATTCATATATACAGCAAAATTTTGACACATCTTTTATAGAATAATTCTTATTACTCCCAATTTAGAAATGACTGAAATGCCCACAAACACCAAAATGGTTAAAAATGTTGTTGCATTAATAAAATAAAATACTATGAGCAATGAAAAAACTATCACTACCTGAAGCAACATAACAACAGAGTTGAATTCTATAAAATAATATTTAGCTAATAAAACCAGATACAAAGTAGTGACATATATAGATATTGTGTATATATATATACCTATGCATACATATAATATATATCATTGTAAGTACACACACATGCATATATAAACTTATACACAGATACAAACACACATACAATAAGCAGAAATAAAAACTAACATAATTTATATAGTGGTTATTTAGAGGATAGGCTAATGATGAGAATGATACACAAAGGGGGTTTCTTGGGTGCTTGTAATATCTATTTCTTAATATGGAAAATTTCAATATATAATTAAACATTGCATACAAAGTGTAGTTAAATTTCGTAGCTACATAGACGCATGATCACACAACAGAAAGTTAATATCTTTTTTTATACATGAAGGTAAATTTATACTATAAAAATATAAGTGTAGAATGAGGTATCTATGCAAATTCAGACTGGAAATAAAGGTTTACAGTGCTTTTTTTAAGAAAAGATTTTATTGGGGAATTGGGGGAGGGGAACAGCGTTGGGGAATTGGGGAGGGGGAACAGACAAGTTGCTGTCCTTTTGTTCTTCAGTCTAGTTGTGAAGGACGTTGCTTCACTGGCCCATGTTAGTATCGTCATTGTGCTCTTCCCGGATGAGGCAGATCGGTCACAGCCTCTGGATGGTCGCTCACCGCGGCTATTGGCCGCTCAGCTGGCCGCCGGCCACTCACTGTAGCCTATGGCAGCCCACTGCAGCAGGAGCTGCAGCCTACACCATCGCCGGGGCTTGCACAGCCCAGCTCCAGATGGAGCTGTTGTTAGCTGTAGAGGGCTGTGTCACTGGACCTCATATGTGGGATCCGAACCAGGGCTGCTGGAGTCCCAAACCAGCCCTTAACCAATGTTCCACTTGGAGAGCCCTGCAGTGCTTTTTTAAATTTTAGGAAAAGGCTGGTATTAAAAAAAAAAAAAAATACAGGATATAATTAGAACCATTGGGTTAAACTATAAGGACCAGGTCTTTTTCAAAATATGCAATGGCGTTCTAACTATCAGAGCAGCCCAGAAATGGATTGGAGTGTTACTTAGACTCATGAGTCCCACAATCATCAAATTTACTGAAATAGGATTGATTTTTATTTTTAAGGGTTATTTATCCAGTAATTCATTTTGTTTCATTTTATTTTCCCTCAACAACTACTTTCTGAGAATTTGTTGGTGTTATATATTTTTCCAAGAGAATCCCATAGACTGGATTTTTTATATTGACAGAAATGTAGATTAAATAATACTTTTCATTATTCATTTTAACTCAAGAATCAATGATAGCCAAACTAAAGTGTGATATATCACAGTAGTTACATTCACATGCTGTGAATTCAGACTCCCAGGGTTTAAAAACCCTTTTCAGTTTACTGGCTCAGTGACCTTGGTAAAATCATTTAAGCCTTCTATTCCTCAGTTTCCTCAACTGTAAAATGTGGATAAAATGGTTTCTAGTGCATAAAACTTCTCTGAAGATTAAACAAATTTCATAAGTAAAACGATTAGAGCTATGCCTGACCACTCTGAAAGCATGAGTTGTGTTTACACTATAAGTATTATTTTTAATGCTATTATTTTAATTCAGGCAAATATCAATGCACAGACATATTTACAATTTTAGAACTCTGAAGGATATTTATTTTCATATTTGTAATGCTACACACAGACATATACATGTTTTCAAGTACAGATAAATAGATCATTCAATTGATTGATGATAGATGCATGTGCATGTAAAAATTTTTCAAAAATCCTTGAAAGATAAATTATGTTGACCAGAAGCTTAGTGACATTTTAATCATATTCACCTTATATAAAAATTATACCTTATTTTCCTGGTCAAGCATTTTAAATGTCCCATCTCCCTCATTGCACCACACTACTAGTTGCTTCAAAGTTGTTTCAGACTCCGTCAACAACTTTTCTCCTTTCACATCCAGAAGTTATTTAGTTACAATTCTCATTTCATGGGTCAGTTACTTTCTTTGTTCTCATCCAGGAAGGATAAACCCAACCTTTTTTATTGGATTAGAGGCAGGTAGCCTGAGTCTTAACTCTGTTATGGATCTTGGTCTGCCACAGATGAATTGCTTCTCTTTGCTACAACTGGAGCAATCTATCTAGTATGTTGAAAAAGGCTGTCTCTGTGGAAGAAGAAACACATTTCAGACCAAAGAGTTGCTTCTCTTATTTAAAATGAATGGTGGCTACTGGTGAATGACAAATCCACAGTCAGTTTAAAGCTGCTAGTCAATTGTCTGTTGAAGGACAGAGACAGCAGAAAAAAAAATGTATTGAGGTTGTGTATTTGTACCATAGACGAATTCTCTTAGAATGAGTCAAACTGTTAAATGTGAATAATGGAAGCCAGAATGCTTTAATTTATTGTTGTTTTCTTTTGTAAGTGAAGTTAAGAGAAGAATAGAAATCTTGTTTTCTAAATGTGCAAAGGAGGAAGGTTAGTTATGCAGGCTTACAAAAATGTTTGGGAAAAGCTAAAGTGCAAGCAGCTGAGATGTGACACCTATGTTTCTACCCCCTCCACCTCCTTTCCAGCTCTTCTTAGGTAAATGTCCTGTTTTATGTCCCTGATATCATCATATGATCAAATAGTAGAGGTCATTTTGGTGTTGATACATTCAGAAACAATATGCATTTCTTTGAGATTTATGTAATAATTTATTTTTTTAGTAAATTAGTATTTAACAAAATAATGACTGGCTTTGTGGTAAAAGCTATTTAAAGCATAGTTTGTGATTCCCATAATTTTTAAATATAATGTAAATAGAAATGTATATTATCAACAAACTGATTTACTTCAAGATAAATAAGATATTAGATATGGCAACTATATGTTTCACTGGATTTCTGGAGATTTAATTTGTGCTGACAAGGAATTAACATTCATATGCACTTTCCTCTGACTTAAGAGCTACTTGAAGTATTAAAATGCATGAAATAATGTTGTCGAAAGCATAACTCTACATCAACGGGATTTTACGCAACCAATAAGAAATAAATGGATTTCAAATGAATAAATACACTTAGAGAAATAGCTTGGGTTGAATTTTTCTAATATAATGAGATAAGTTGTGCAGGTGAATAAAATATACCTCCAAAGAACAAAACATAAAAAAAAACTATAAGAAATTAATAAATAATGATAATTGTAGTAAATATTTGTTTGCAGTATCTAAAGTCTATTACACAACATTTGTGTGCATGCCATCTTGAAGGAAGAATCCTAAAGAAATGAAGAGCTTTTTGTTTTCTTTATTAACAACCTCATAACGTATCATGTCATATTAAATACTATACTAAATAATATAATACTTTATTTTTTTTCCATACTAAACACATAACCATCACCTTAGTCTTTCTCCTAATACAGAGTTTCTTACATCATATATTGTCTGGTTACCTGACATATTTGACATCTACAATATTATTATGTGTACTTTCCATTTTCTTTATGAATGAGCACTTTGGACATTGTTTTGTCTCTTTACCTTGTTTTCTTTCTTTACATCTTTCCTTCATTTTATTTTTCCTTATTAATTTCAGAGAGAGTTCAGTGCCACAGGCATGTACAGCAGCTTTGAAAAACCAAAGCCGTCTTTACTGGCATCAGGAGACTAGGTTGAGCTTTGTCTCAAATGCACTCAAATGGGAGCTGAACAACCTAAGCTAAGGAAAAAGACTGGTTGGTAATGGTTTTGACATTGTCTCCGATGTCCAGAACAAACGTTGTTCTTAGATGAAGTTGCCCAGGGAGGAAAACAGAAAGAAACTGTAGAGAAAGAAGAGAAAGGTGGGTCTTGCTTAGGTACACTTACATTTCAGCATAATCCATCTTGGATCTAGGATATGTTTAGCTCAAATTAATCTTACTGTACTGAATACTTAGGCAAAGAACATGAATTAAGTAAAGGGAAGCAAAAGGAAAATTTTTGAGGAACAGTGAGTGCCAAGCAGAAGTGACACTAAGTAGAAAAAAAATTATGTACATTTTTATTCTTTCTTTCTCACCAGCCTTCTGTCAACTGTTTTCACAGGGCTTCTTGCTCACGAGGAAACAATTCCCTCGCTATTGTATTTTTCTTTCTTATTTCATTAATTTATTCATGTATCTTCAGCATCTCATTCACCAAATTTTTTTTTAAATTTTTATATTCTTTCTCTTAGTTCTAAAAATTGAAGACTTAGTACAGTATTTTTCAAGTTTTATTATTTTTATATAGTTTTTGTTTTTGTTTTTTTGAGGGTACTGTCACTGGCCCCCACACGCGGGACCCAAACTGGGGCCGCTGGTCTCCCAAGCCAGCACCCAACCACCACGCCACTCGGCTGGCCCTCAAGTTTTATTATTTTTAAATGTAAGATTTAAGACTATGTATATCCTTCTACTGATTTATACTATTTTTTGTTTTTTATATATCAATTTTGACCTCTCCTTTGATCCATGAATTCTTTAGTAGAGCGCATTCAAATTTCCAAAGTATTATATTTATTTACTTTTTATTATTAATTTCCAAGCTAATTACCTACCTTTAGCTACAATTTCTTTGTAATTTCATGATACTTGTTCTACTTATTATATGTGTCAAGCATGTATGCTTGAGAAAAATGTATATTCCATGTTATAGCAGTTCCCTATCACTGCTCTAACAACTTGTCCCTAACTTAGTAATGACTGAAAACAGAACAAATATATTATCGTACAGTTTTGAAAGTCAAAAGGGCAAAGTCAGGGACCAGCCGAGTGGCACATTGGTTAAGAGCTGGCTTGGGATGCCAGTGGCCCCAGTTCGGATCCCACATGTGAGGGCCAGTGACACTGCCCTCTACAGCTAACAACAGCTCCACCTGGAGCTGGGCTGTGAGAGCCCCGGTGACGGTGTAGGCTGCAGCCCCTGCTGCAGTGGGCTGCCATGGGCTACAGTGAGTGGCCAGCAGCCAGCGTGAGCTGCCAATAGCCATGTGAGCAGCCATCAAGAGGCCGGTGGTCGATCTGTCTCATCCAGGAAGAGTGCAATGATGATACCAACGTGGGCCAATGGAGTGATGTCCTCCACAGCTAGACTGAGGAACAAAAGGACAGCAACTTGTATGTTCCCCCTCCCCCAATTCCTCAATGCTGTCCCCCTCCCCCATTTCCCCAATAAAATCTTAAAAAAAAAAAAAAGTGCAAAGTCAGTCTCACCAGGTCAATGTCATGGCGTTGGCAAGGCTGATCACTTCTGGAGGCTTTAGGTAGGAATCAGTTTCTTTGCCTTTTCCAGTGTCTAGTGGCCACATGCATTCCTTGATTCATTGCCCCATTTTCCATCTTCAAATCTAGCAGCTTAACATCTTTAAATCTCCCTCTGCCTCTGACCTCTGCTTCTGTCACACTATCACCTTCTCAGAGAGTGAATCTCCTGACTCTTGACCTTATAAAAATGCTTACTATTATATTGAATTTACCTCATTATCAAGGATAAGCTCCATATGTCAAGATCTTAATTCAATCATATCTGCAAAGTCCCTGCCAGGTAAGGTAATACATTGACAGGTTCTTAGGCTAGGATGTGAAAATCTTTGGTCGGTATTATTTTACCACACATATATTCTCTAAATATTGATGTTAGCAAACTACATATGTCTTTAAATCAAGTTTTGAGTAAGATTTCTGGGAAACAGAGATGAAACCTACAGATCTGACTGAACTGTCTTTTCACATGACCATAACAAAATTGCCTCTACGAATACTAGCAAATTATTTGAATGCAGTATATATTTCCTTGACTTTTATTTTTATGTTTGAATTGAGAGGGCAAACTCCAGTGAATTCAAATTTATCACCCTATGGTCACTTATAATATCATCCCATGTTTAGTTCTGGCACTCCTAAAAACAGCAGAAATGCCTAAGACTTCCCAATGGGAAGACAACTAGAACGGATGTTATAATGTTAAATAAAATGAAAGTATGTATCTTGTTATCTAAGAGAGAAACATTCAGGATGCTAATGTTGGGAAGAGAAGAGTGATCCCAGTCTATCTTGATTCCTCAATGACTGATAATCTTCAAATTTTTAGTCAGACATTGATTGACTTTCAACAGAGAAGATTAAGACGAGGGCTGATTCAACTCTCACTGACTCAGAGCTTCTCTTCAGGCTAAACACAAGGACTATTCTTTTATAAATATAAAGGACTGTATCACTTTTAACTGTGGATAACTGTTTTAACACACAACTTAATCACACAGACAAGACTGAAAAGAGGATTTTGAACTCGAAACGTTGATTCATGCAAACTAATTGGTTTAATAAAACCATTTATAAGCAGAAATAATAATGGTGCACAGAGAGCAATTCTCAAATATATTTTTTATGCCATCACTAGGAGCCATCCAAGCAGCTTAGAATTGTTTACATTTTATTAGAAATCCTCATGATAAAAAGCATACAAGGAGCAATTACTTTGTGAAACTTGTCTATAAGAGTTAAGTGAATTTATGAAAGAGAGTTGGCAAGGTAGAACACGGCTCTTTTGCCTAAACAGGTACATGTCAGTTTGAAATTGAGGGCAAATGATGTATATCTGTCTGAGTCTAAAGCCCAAGAACCAGGAGTGCAAATGTCCAAGTACAGGAGAAAAAATGCATGTCTCAGCCCAAGCAGAAGGAGAGAATTCACTTTTTCTTCCCTTTTTGTTGCATTCAGGGCTTAAACAGATTGGATGATGCCCACCCACATTGGTGAGGGTGGTCTTTACTCAAATAAAAAAAGTGTGAGGAAAGTTAAATCACACTTTAAAAGTGATTCAAATATCACTCTTAAAGACAAAAAGCCTTTTGAAGACACAGAGCAAGCATCAGACCCAGATGCCAATATAACAAGGACGTTGGAATGAACAGATTGTGAATTTGAAACAACAATGATTAGTATGCTAAAGGCTCTCATGGGTAAATAGACAGCATGCAAGTATATATGAGCAATGTAAGCAGAGAGAAGGAAACTCTAAGAAAAAAATAAAAAATAAATGCTAGATATCAAAAACACTGTACCACATATGAACAATATCTCTGATGAACTCATCAGTTGGCTACACATGACTGAGGAAAGAATCTCTGAGCCTGGAAATGTGTCAATAGAAACTTCTAAAATTTAAAAGCGAAGAGATAAAAGACTACACATAAGACAAAGAAAAAAGCAGAATATCCAAGAACTGTGGAACAACTAACTACAAAAATATAATTTACACATAGTGGAATACCAGAAGGAGACAAAATAGATAAAGAAATAGAAAAAAATATTTGAGAAATGAATAAAAATTTCCCTAATTACTATTAGGCATCAAACCACAGATCCAGGAATCTCAGAAACTACCAGGAAGGAAGAAAGTCCCACCCTAATCACACATAATCACACACATAATCAAACTTCAGAAAATCCAAGATGAAAAAAATCTTGAAAGAAGACAGAATTAAACAACAACAACAACAACAACAAAACACATTACCTATAGAGAAGCAAAGATAAGAATTACATTGAGGTTCTCCTCAGAAACCACTTAAGCAATAAGATACTGAGGTGAAATATTTAAAGTGTTGAGAGATAAAACCACCACACACAATTCTATATTTTGAGGAACTTTCCTTCAGAACTGAAGGAGGGTGGCAGGATGGCTCAGCCTAAAATAAAATGAAGGAGAAATAAAGATTTTCTCAGACAAAACCAAGCTTTTTCCAATAGATCTGCCTTAGAAGAAATGTTAAAAGAATTCAGAAAGAATATTAACATAGATTAGAAACTTGGGTCTACATAAAGAAAGGAAAAATATTGGAGAAAGAATAAATGAAAGTAAATAAAACTTTTTATTTTTCTTATTTTTAATTGAGCTAATGGATAATGAAAAACTAATAGCAACAATGTATTTGATTTTGTATTTTTGAGTACATATAATACACAATGATACAAGGGATAGGAGGAAGGAATTAGGAATACTTTGGTATTACAAAGTAGTCATACCACCCATGAAATGGTATAGTGCTATTAGAAAGTGGACTTTAATTAATTGTAAATATATTTTGCAAAATATATGGCAAACACTAAATACAATTTAAAAAGGTATAATTGATATGCTTAAAACACAATACAAAATAGAATCATATAGATGACATATATATCATATATATATATATATATATATATAATTTTCAATGAAAAGTATCAGTGACAGAAAGAGTGGAAGACAAAAAAAAAGGAACGAAGAAAAGGCAAAAATAGAAAAGAGTAACAAATATAGTAGGTATCAATCCAATCATATCAATAAGCACTTTAAATGTCGATAGTCTAAATACATCAATTAAAAGATAGGTATTCTTACAGTCAAAAAACAAGGCCTCATTATAAGAGGCCTACAAAAGACTAACTGTAAATATGAAGACACATGTTTTAAAAATAAAGGGATAAAGAAAGATATATCATGCTAACTGTAATCAAAAGTAAGCTAGAAATAGCTATAAGAGCAAGAAAAATTACCAACAATAAAACGGGTTATTACATAATTATGAAGGGGTCAATTCTTCAAGTAGCCATAAGAATCCTTAATATGTATTTGCCTATCAATGTACCATCAAAATAGATGAGGCAAAAACTGACAGAAACACAGAGAGACATAGATGAATCGACTATTATAGCTTAGGACACTAACACCCGTTTATCAGAAATGAACAGATACAGAGGGCAGAAAATCAGTAAAGATATAGAGAAACTCAAGAGCACCGTCAAGCAACTAGATATAACTGTCATCAAAGACTACTTTATCCAGTAACAGAATGTACATTTTTCTCAAGCTCAGATGGAATGCAGCAAAATAGACCACATCCTTACGCTCTGGTAACCACTAAACTGTTGTCCCTGTCTATGAGTTTTTGTTTGTTTCTTTGTCTTGTTTGTTTGTTGCTTTTAGTTTTATATTCCACATGAGTGAATTCATATGGTTTTTGACCTTTTTTGCCTTACTTAGCTTAGCATAATAATCTCGAGATCCATACGTGTTGTCATAAATGGCAGTATAGATGTTTTTGTTTGTTTGTTTGTTGTTATGTAATAATGACCTATATAAATAATGAAGCATATATACATTTCTCTGTTGGTATTAGGCCATACTTATT
Organism: Aselliscus stoliczkanus; assembly: GCA_033961575.1. Classification (NCBI taxonomy): domain Eukaryota; kingdom Metazoa; phylum Chordata; class Mammalia; order Chiroptera; family Hipposideridae; genus Aselliscus; species Aselliscus stoliczkanus. The sequence continues at coordinate 94,690,314 of CM066728.1, read as the reverse complement.
TTTTATTCTCTTAATCCTTTTGTCTTAACAACACAGTGTAAGTAACAGGGGTTATAGCAGAAATTAATGACTTTATTAAATACACACACAAATATATATCATGTTTGAAATGATCAAATTACCTTATGAAAAATTTCATTTCATAAGAATTGATTCATTTTGTATTTATATTTTTCATGTATCAAAATATGAAATTATTGAGATAAAGGAAATCCTTACAAGCTAGAAAAGGTACTCATATATATAAGCAAATGCAATAACTTCATTTTTTACTGTCTTATTTAAATGCATATAATTTTAAGAAATTGTTTATTTTTTTATTTTTCCTGAGTTGGTAAATTTCATGTCACCATGAAAATAAATGCATTGTATACATAATGGACTGTTTTATTTAATTACATTGTGTGATCCTCAAATTATGTTTTACTATCTTCAAGGCTAGTAAAAACATTATCTTAGAAATGACCAACTGAAATAAAACATTATTGATTTTCTTTGAAAAATATATATTTATGTCAGAATTAATGCCCTTAGCTTAGGGATGTTTCATCATAGTAGTGTCTTTTTTCCAGCAAAATTAGCCTTGTTAAAAATGCATAGGATAATATATCATATGAAGAGTTCATAATACCCATGAAGCATCGTAATTGGGATAAATAGAATGGGATGCCAGAATGAAAAATGAACAACAAAACTGACTGTTCAGTCCACCATTCAACTTATTAAGAATGCTACTTTGATGAAAAATATATAAAAATAATTTTCACAAAAGTTGATATGTTTTAGATTGATTTACTAGAGAGACATTTTCAAATTATTTAAAGATGCTGAAATTGTCTTACTGGCTGAGCAACAACTATAATATAATAAAATCATCTCTGAAATATTAACGATATGTCATGACTGGACTATGCTTAGTTACATGATTTAGATTGCAGAATTCCAAAGCCAGAAATCCTGAATGCTTACAAGATTAACCCCTGCATAACTCAGTGTTCACCCCAATTCAACTCTGTTATGACATCCAGGATCTTGGGGCATTGACTATATGAGATCACAAGAGCAGGGGGCTTTAACTGTTCAAAACTTAACACAATTTATTTTATTTAAAACACCACTGATATGATGGGTATTAGTCATTGTCCAGGCAATGACTCTTTTTTTTTTTTTTTTTTTTTTTTTTTAGCTGAGCCATCCTGCCACCTGTTGGCAGCTCAAAGGCAGCTCATTTCGGGCTGGGCATCGAACTGCTGTTGCTCAGAGTTCAGCTCACACTCTTGAGTGAGCTCTTAACCAACTGAGGCAATCAGGCCATGACTCTTTAATATACAAATATGAAGGGTAAAGAATTCAGGACGAGCTGATACCTAGCTCTTGGATTCTTTCTATAGATTTCTTTCCATGGAATGTTCTAAGTTGAGCCTGTGGTCTGAAAATATGCTTATTTAAATATTACTTAAATCAATTAAGAAGAAAATAGACAAAGGCTGTTCAGGAAAAGTGATACTCCTTTGCTTGACAATAAAAGAGTTAGGAAAACATTTTGCATCGATTCTCAGACTCATAATAACTGGTGCAAAGAAGCTTCAGTGATTTTATGAAATTCTGGTGTGTGCCTCAGCAGAAACAGATGGAAGAAACTTTCCCTAGTGCTATAAGGATGGTGTCAGCTTCAATATCTCTGGGATTAAGAATATGTCTTAGTTGTTTCAATTAGTCTAGCCCAAAGTATTTTTTCTGCTTTAATGTTCTTGTCCAAACAAATAAGAGATTACACTGGGTTTGTTCCTATTCATTAATTCAAGAGATTATACTCAATATCCTAGAGAAGGAGGACTAGAGAAATGTATTGCCAATTAAAAAACCAAAACAAAACAAAACAAAAAAACAGGCAGAAAATAACCAGACTGAGTATTTGAGTATTAGGCAGGGTCCAAGGTCAAACAAAGACCCAGGTTTTCTAACAAGAGTGAAAGTCAGGAGTACAACCTATATGGGAATGGCTTACAGGTTATTTAGAGTGATTAAGTCATAGGTATTGAATTACAACTTTTAAGAGATTTCTCTGTTCAATCCAAGGAACGATGGAAGAAAGCTTCACTGTTTTTCAGAATTGGGGAAGGGACTCAGAAGCTTCCATGATGGGCTGGAAATTAGAGACTCACCCCAATGTCCCTAATTATGGGACCAGGTTCCCACATTTCCTTATGGCCTTAAAAAGTGGGTATGTTCCTATTCCAAGGTGTATTCACTAACAAATTATCACATACTTATCCTTTTAAAACAATAAAAATTTATTAAATGAAAGTGCTGTATATAATAAGTATAAAATCAGTCTCACTGGTCCACAATTAAGTGTCTTTAGGGCTAATTCATTCTGGAGACTTTGGGTATGAATCTGCTTGTTTTCTTATGCTTTCCAGTTTCTAGAGACTGTCCTTATTTCTTGGTTTGTGGGACCTTCCTACACGTTGAAAGCCAGCAGCAGTGTAGCATTTTCAAATCTCTTTCTGCTTTCATTAGCATCACGTCACCTTTTGTCTTTGCTTCTTAATTATTACATTGCTCCTGTGTCTCCCTCTTCACAAGGACTCTTGTGATTATATTGGGCCATTCCAAGTAATCAAAGACAATCTCACTATCTCAAAACCTAATTTATTCACATTTGCAAGTTCCATTTGTCATTAACATATTTACAGGCTTCAAGGATTAGGACATTGATGTTTTGGGGGCCATTATTCAATCTATCACTCCAAGGATATTGAATTTATTATTATTCTCACAGCCCAAGAGTGGAGAAGGGAATTTGATTTGAATAAATTATTATTTAAAAGGGACTTTTCTAGGACCTATTTGTTAATAGACTGAATTTATCATTACATAATTTGTAGTATAGGCATAAATGTGTATGGCCATTCCATATTTTATTTATACCTAAGAGTTGCCAATTTTAATTTTTAATAACTTGCTTTTGAATAATTGCTATTTGATGTTAATGGTATTTCCGTCAAACCTTAGTAACAGTGTGTGACAAGTTTCAAGTTGTTGGGTGCAGTCAGTCGGGTGTGAGCTACGGTTGAGAGAAGGTGTGCTTTAAAGTGTGCCCTAAATCATCCTCCATCATGACAATGCTCCGTGTCACAAATTGCTTCTGGTAAGCCAATTTCTGGGTAATATTCCATAATATATATGTACCACTTCTTTTTTGTGTGTGTGCTTTATTTTGTATTACTCGACCATAAAAAAGAATGAAATCTTACCGTTTGCAATGACACAGATGGACATAGAAGGTATTATGCTAAGTGAAATAAATCAGACAGAGAAAGATAAAAACCATATGACCTCATGTATAGGTAGAGTCTAAAGAAAATAAACAGACAAATAAAAGGGAAACAGACTCATAGATGCAGAGAACAAGCTGATGGTTGCCAGAAAAGAGGGGGTTGGGAGAATGGGTGAAAAAGGAGAAGGGATTAAGAAGCACAAATTGGTAGTTACAAACTTGTCATAGACATGTAAAGTACAGTATAGGAAATAGAGTCAGTAATATTGAAATGACTCAATATAGTGCTAGGTGGTTACTAGACTAATCAGGGGATCACTTCATAAATCATATAAATGTCTAACCAGTATGCTGTACACTTGAAACTAATAGAAAATAATATTGAATGTCAAATGTAATTGAAAAAAAAAAAAATAAAAGCAACGAATGAACATAATGCATAAGACCAAAATATGCAATGCGGAACCATATTAAATGACAAAGCAAGGCCTAAAAGACTTCCAATTTTTGTATCAGTCAAATAGTTTCAGTAAGAGAATATTAAACTCCAATTTGATCCAAAAAAGTAAAGGGTTTTTGTTATTTGTTCAACTGAAAATGATCAAGTTTGAATATATTGCAAATGATAGATAATTAAGACTAAATCAACATTTCTGTAACTATCTTTGGATTTCGTTAGTCTTGGTGTTGTCTTCATCCTGGAGTGACTGAAGCGGTTTCATGCACCAAACATTTAAGAGGAAGAAAGCCAATTTGTGCCCCAGACTCACCAGATAATGTTCTGATTTCCATACTGATTTTTACTCTTGCTTCAAATTTTGCAGACCAAATAAGCATCTCATCCTATGGATTGGTTTGTGAAGGTGTATACTGAACCAATCACCTTGTCCAGATTGCTAGGGTTATTTTGAAAAATTTAGTCCAGTGGTTTTCAATCCTGGCTTTATATTAGAATCGTGTGTGGACCTTAGTAAGCATATTGATGCTAGAAATGCCTTCCTAGACCTACTCAGTAGATCCCTGAAGGTGTATTATTATTTGAATATCTGAAAACCTGGATATAAGTAAAAAATATTTTCAAAAACATTGTTGTACAACCTTGATTGATAGCCACAGGTTTTGTCCCTTAGACACCAATCACCCTTAGAGTTATGGCTCACATTTTATCTCATAACATTGAACACTAAAATTTGGCTAGTGAGAAAGGAGACCAAATGTAGGAGGGAAAATTTAAATACTCACTAGCATTCATAATTTGTAAAGACCTCATTTCTACGTGGGGCAACATGATTTTATCTCTATTTTTTTTCACTATTCCATCTTCATAAATTAGTGCATAGTTATACTAAGTTTTGCAATCTTTGCTGAGCCAATCCAAGATGCCATATTTAGATACTTTTCATAATTACATTAAGTTAAAGAAGTTAAAGCTTTACAAAGATTTGTTGATTTGTTTGCATGTAAATTTTAGTAATTAGTAAAAACAAAACTAATTGATATAGTGTGCAATCATTATCCCCCTAAATAAGTTTTTATTTTGACAAGTAATTGATTATATTATATTCAAGGGATAGAAATCCAAACTAAATGCATATTAATTTCAAATGATATGTTCTTGAACTATTAAAATGTTCATTTATTCTCTTAAGATTTTTAAATATTTCTGTTTTTTTATTTAAAATATAGAGGAAAAAGATAATGCATGTGTTGTGTTGGTAGCTTCAGGAAAAAAAATGCTACATCAGAATAAAGTGTTTGCTAAGCACACTAAATCTCCTATCACATCAAAAAGTACGTTTTGCTTTGTGTGCTTTTTTCTGAAGTCTTTTGCTGGTGATACTGCTGTAAAATTCCCCAAGATCTAAAAAAGGCCTTGAATGTCTTCTGCTTCAGTTGAAAATCTATTAATAGGATGGGCAGAGAATTCTAATACTACATTGCTTTCAGCTGATGGAGTGGAAAGCAAGGATCTCTTACTTTCAAAGTTGCATTGAAGCAAAATTACCCTAGATATTCAGATATGGAATAAAGTAAAAACAGGCTTTACTTTTTTTCCTCAAGGTCTTAGAAGGAAGCACATCCCCTTTAAAAAATGAAAATATTTTGGAAATTTTGGAGTTTTAACAACTTCAGTTGCTTGAAATAAAGGAAGAATGCTGTGACTTTGTAGGTAGCATTCATAATGCATGACTGCAGTTTGTTTATAAATGTGACATTGTTACATTGTGGCCCAATAATGTGTACTACAGGATAAATTCTAAATTTCACAGCCTGCCATAAACTTTCCTACCATATCTCTATTATATAATGACATTTAAGAAATATTTCTTTACATTATAACATCTAGTTGAATAAATACAGTTTTTGTAAATTCCAATTCTCACATTATGAAGGACTTTGGATATAAAAAAAATTATTTGTAGACCCACATCCCAAAATAATGACAAATTCAAAAGTCTCTTTCTGAAAGATAGCTTTATACCTAATTGGGGTGAAAATGCAACAAATAAATAGAGAAAACTAACTTTTTCTATGCAACTCCCACACATGTAATTAATCTATTTTATAAACATGGAATTTTTGGTGTCTTCTTACTTTAAAAACTTTAATAAGCATATATTAGCTTCAGAAGAGAGAACAGTATCTACTTGCAAAATAGCAAGCTAAGAAATTTGTTAGCCATAAAGAGAAAAATATCTATGAAAATAGAGTACATCACACTGGAAATAAGAGATAATGATAAAATTATCTGAATCATGTCATCTGCTATTGGTGGTTGCTGGTTATTTTTCAAAATGCAGATATATACATATACACATAACTACACATACAAAATATACTTGATTCTGTATATTAAAAATATATTAAAAAGTGACATAATTTTTAGAATTCATAAAATGCCAAATAAGTTTCTTTTCTGTTTTTCTGTGAGTAATGTGCATGTCATTTTGTGTCACTACAGTGACTGAGAAACAACGGGATGTCCTGTGAAGTGGACTCACAGCAATCAAGTCTCTTACCAAACTGTGAAATATGCCAGCGTACTACTTTCCTGCTGCTGTTGCTACAAATTACACAAACTCAGGGTCATAGCACAAAAAGAATGTATTGTCTTATAGTCTATCAGTCAGACGTCTGAAAGGTCTAACCAGGGATAAAACCAAGCTATCAGCAGAGCTGTTTTCTTTCTAGAGGCTTCTATGGGAGACTCTTGTCCCTGCCTTGTCCAGCATCTGACAGCTACCGGTGTTCCTCAGCGTGTGTCTACATCATTCTGACTTCTGCTTCCATTCTGACATCTTTCTTCACTTCTGAGCCTCCTGCCTTTCTGTTAGAAAAATCTCTGTGATTACCTTGAATCCACTGGATATTCTATAATTATCTCCCCATGCCCATATATCCCTTTTTTATAGCATTAGCCTTTACATCAACATTGTTATTTTTCACCTATTTTTTTCATATTTAATGGAAATTAGCTTTCTCTGATTTTTTTTTATGTTCTTCCTTGTCACAGACTTATCTATGTCACTTAAAAACAGTACAATCAAGTTTTGTTTTATATTTCAGTCTTAGAACGTATCTTTAATAAGGTCTTATATTCTTTTTTTTTTTTTTCTTTTAGAGGGCAGTGTCACACTGGCCCTCATATGTGGGATCCGAACCGGGGCCGCTGGCATCCCAAGCCAGCTCTTAACCACCGCGCCACTCAGCCGGCCCTTATATTCTTGATATATCTGATACATACAGTGAAGCTGATGATTCCTCTTTAGCTCCATTTTCCTCCAATGATATCGTCTTACAGGTTCCTACTACAGTAAGTCCCTGACTTACAAACCAGCTCCATTCTGAGAGAACATTCGTAAGTCGGATTCGTTCATTAAGTCCAACAAAGTGAGTCTTATACGCCTTTAACACAAATATACAACTTAAAGCCAGTGGTTGAATGATTCATGTTATAAGAACAAGCCACGTCTACCATCTTTTCACCTCTGTGCAATCTCTCAGTTATTTTCACTTTTGTTTCCGTGGTTATTGCTTTGTGCTTCCTAGCAGTCCCCTCCACATCACCACTGCTTTTCCTCCTGCTTCCAGACATCCTGGGCTCTGACCGAGCACTGTACTACTGTACATGATCGCACTGTACAGTAAGCACTCAGCAGCACAACTGTGACAATGTCAGGCAGACACGGGAGCTACTTCTGTGATTTGTTCTCAACTATGAATGTTCGTAATGTGAAGTCCCTTCGTATCTGTGAAAGTTTGCAATCCCAATGTTCAGAAGTCAGGGACTTACTGTACTGTAGATGCTCTTGAAGTTCCTAGATGTGTTGTCCTTGTCCCTCCTCCCCTCTTACTCTGCTTTCTCTGTACACTATAATAATCACTATACCATTTCATTTCAATTTCAATGAAATACAATTCACTCCCAAATTTTCTCTCTAGACAACCCTTTCTCAGAAACCTGAGTCTCCCTAAACTCTTCAACATTTTTCAACATTAATATCTAAATCCTGATTAAGTCTTAACCAATTTAATTCTGTAATGTAGTCCACATCTATATACCCACCATTGTGTTGGGTGTTCAACCTATAAACCCTTCCACTTATATGGCAGTATTTTTTTCCAGTCAACTCTCTATTAAATCCTCTTTGCTTCATCTTAAGATCAAAGTGATCTTTCCAAAATGAATATATGATCTAGTCCCTTCCACTGTTTTAAACACTTATAATTGACTTCAATTGCTATCAGGATTAAGATAAAAATTGTTAACCATGTGGACCATGCCTTGCTCACCTAGGTAGCACACTTCACACTACTCCCTGTGTCTCTCACAGTCATAACCCTTTTTGTTTCTGCCAACACCCTACCTCACTCTCTGATGTGACTTTTCTCACATTCTTCTCACAATCTCTATTAACCTTGCACTTCTTTTTTTCAGTCTTATCATTACTCATTCCTTAGAATCAATCCCTCAATTATGATTTTCTGATTTTCTGTCATCCATAAATAGGCTAAGCCTTTGAGTTAAAATTTTCCATTAACATCTATTTTCCATTTATAACATTTGTAATTCCTGCTACATTTAAATTCCTGCAAACTCTGATTTTTCACTATTATACCTCTAGGAGTTAGCATAATCTCTGTTACATTAAGGAGTAATCTATATGTACTCTGTCAACTATATATATGCATATATTTGTATATATGTATATATTTATATACAATATAGTATACGTACTCAGAACATCAACATTTCTTAAACGTCAATTTTCTATTTCTTGATCTTTATATCATGAGATGTCTTTTCATATTGTCTTGACACACTAGATTATCCCTCTCATTCTTGATATTTTACTTTAAGTACCTATTCTCTAAATTAGGGTAATGAGGATTTAAAGATTTAATAGGGTTTAACTGAAAGGTACTGCCTCAGAATCAATGCTCCAAAATCATAGTTAATAGAGGATGTAATCTTGGCTTAATATGAAAAACTGAAAATACAACATGGAGATGTCTCAAAGCCACCTGCTAAAGCTCTAATTCATTTTTACTATTAATTACATAATATTTCACTATAATCAACGAAGGGTTAACTGAGTAAAATATGTTACATGTTTATAATTTCTTTTATTCCCGTTTATCCAATTTAGTTTATCCAATGAACTGTTATAATAATTGCATTTAGGGACAACCAAGATGGTACAGTAAGTAAACACTGTGCTTACCTTCTCTCATGGCCACATCAAAATTACAGCTAAACTACAAAACAACCAGCATTGGGAGTCACCTAAAATCTTGCTGAACTGAAGCTGTACAACTAAAGATACACAGAAGAAGCCAAGACTAGACTGATAAGAGGGGCAGAGATGCAAAATGAGCTGGTCCGACCCCCATGTGTGTCGTTTACATATCAGGAGGGACATCTAGGCTGTGGAGGACCCTGCAGCCCAACCACATGCCAGAGGAGTGAGAAATGCCACTCTGATTCCAGCCCAGGGTTCCAGTGCAGGGGAGAGAAGTCCCCATAATTTCTGGCTGTGAAAACCAGTGGAGATTGTGGTTGATTGAGATGGAGGATGGCTGGAGTCCCAGGAGCTTCTGTTAAAGAAACTACACCAATGGAATCACTCTCTCTGAGCTTCAGAGCTGAGGCAGCAGCTGGAAATGTGGCAGGGACATATGGTGAGGACCTGAGTTGTCTGGCTTGGGACGCGGGCTGGACAGGAGCTGGCAGAGCCATCGTTTCTTTGCTGAGCCCTCTCTTTTCCCAGTGCTGAGGCAGGAGGTTGTCATATATGAGTCTCTGCCTTTATTTCACCCTGCCCTGGTGATTTGAGACCTGGCCCCGTCCAACTGTCAGGCACACCCAGGCTGCTTTCAGTGGCTTTTTCATGCAGACCGCCTGCCTGGCACAAGTTGCAAATTTTCCTAGGGCCTCTCAAAAGTTTGCAGAACCCAGACAATCAGCATATCACTTGAGTGTGTCCTGTACCTCTGTCTGAGCAGCCCTAAACTGGCACTAGCAGTGGCCGGTCTTGGTTCACAGCTTGGCCTCTCAAGGCACATCCAAGCTTGGGATGGGCAGCAGACATCTACATATTTCTTTGTGGTTCCTGCTGGGTGGCCTCAGGTAGGGCATGGGCTGTGGCTGAAGTAGACCTACAGTGGATCCCCTCCAAGGTGGCCCTGGGCCTGGCACCCTCAGAGTCCATCTTCAAAACAAGCTGGAGCATCACCAGTCACCTCCAAGTACAGCACACCCAAGGTGCAGATTGGGCAGCACCAGAGTCCTGCTGAGGCAGATCCTGCTCTGCAGGATCAGCCCCTGTACAACTCTTCCACTGTAGTCATAGCCAGTCCTCACCACCAGTGAGCCCAGGAGTCAATTCCTCCCATTGAAGTACAATTGTCAAACAAGGCTCAACTAAAAGAGGAGGGCACATACAATCCATACAGGGGACACTCCTGGAATGCATGGCTCAGGTGACCAGAAATACTGTGCCACTGAGCCCCATGACACACCTACTACATAAGGCCACTCTACTAAGACCGGAAGACATAGCAGCCCTACCTAATACACAGAAACAAACACAGGGAGACAGCCAAACTGGGGAGACAAGTCCCAAATAAAAGAACAGAACAAAGCTCCAGAAAAAGAACCAAAAAAATGGAGACAAGGAATCCATCTGATATAGAGTTCCAAACACTGGTTATAAGGATGCTCACTAATCTCAGGGAGAACTTTAACAAAGAGGAAACATAAAAATGGAGAGAGAAAACATAAAAAAGAACCAGTTAGAAATAAAGAATACAATAATAGAAATGAAGAATATATTACAAGGAATCAACAGTACATTAGATGAAGAAGAAGATCCAACCAGAGATGAACAAGATAAGGTAGCAGAAAACACACAACCAGTACAACAAAAAGAAAAAAGAATCCAAAAAACTGAAGAGAATTCAAGGGGCCTTCAGGACAATATCAAACACACCAATATTCACATCATAGGGATACCAGAAGGAGAAGAGAGAGAGCAAGGAATTGAAAACCTTTTGAAAAAATAATGACAGTGAAATTCCCTAACCTGGTGAAGGAAATAGATAAGAAGCCCAGGTAGCACAGAGTCCCAAACACGATGAACCGGAAGAGGCTCACACAAAGATACATCATAATCAAAATTGCCAATGGTGAAAGACAATGAGAGAACTTGAAAAGAGGCCAGAGAAAAGCAGTTAGTGGTCTACAAGAGAGCCCCCATAAAACTTCCAGCTAATTTCTCAACAGAAGATTTGCAGGCCAGAAGGGATTGGCACAAAATATTCAAAGTGATGAAAAGCAAGGATCTACAACCAAACTTACTCTACCCAGCAAAGCTACCATTTAGAATTAAAGGACAGATAAAGAGCTTCCCAGACAAGAAAATGCTAAAAGAGTTCATCATTACCAAACCAGTATTAGAAGGAATCTTAGAGGGACTTCTTTAAGCTGGAAGTTGGTTAGGGATGGGTGAAAAGGGGAAGGGATTAATAAGTACAAATTGGTTGTTACACAGTAGTCATGGCGATGTAGAGCATAGCATATGGAATGTAGTCAATAATATTGAAATAACTATGTACATTGCCAGATAGATATTAGATCTATCAGGGTGATAGATGGGAATGGGGTTGGGGGCAGGGTGATAAAGGTGAAAGTATTAAGAAATACAAATTTGTACTTACAATATAGTCATGGGGTCATAGGGGGTGTAAAGTATAAGGAATACAATCAATAATATGGTAAAAACTATGCATAGTGCCGGGTGGTACTAGATAGGGAGATCACTTCCTAAATTATATAAATGTCTAACCACTATGCTGATGCTTGAAACTAATATAAAATAATATTGAATGTCAACTCTAATTAAAATTTTTAAAAAGGGGGGAAATCAATAATATTGTGATAGCATGGTACAGTGTCAGATGGTTGCTAGACTTATCATGATGATCACTTCTTTAGCATAGGGAGTATAAGCAATAATGTGGTAACAACACTGTATAGAGCTAGATGGGTACTGTTAAATAACTATGTTGGACACCTGAAACTAATATAATATTGTATGTTAGCTGTCTTTTAATAAAAAATCTTTAAAAAAATAAAAATATGCCCAAAATAATGAAAACAATTACTTCCAACATTATTTTTATGCATATACATTTACATAAATACACGTATATAATTCCATAGAAGGAATATAAAAGTGGACAGCTAATATGAAGGCTATGTGAATTTTTCTATAATTTATTATATATGCCAGATTGCTTCTAGAAAACTGTAACAAAGCATTTAGGCTTATGTAAGTGTTTCCTTTTATCGAATCCCTGAGAGGACTTGGTGTTATGACTTTGTAAAATTGTTACCAGTTTTGTTAAAATTTATGATTTACAAGTGTGTGATAGATGACATTTCTTTCCACTGTCATTTGCATTTTTTAACTACATAGCTTGCTTGATCATTTCCTTTTTCTCTTAAATATCAAATATATCCCCTGTGTATTCTCTCTAAAATTAAGCCCCTCTGACTTTCAGTACTTTTTCACAGCTTTTTTTTTACTTGCTTTTATAAATATTAAAATGCTATGTATTTCATTTATTTACCTTGTTTGCTGCCTATTTTTCTCTCTAGAAAATGAGCTCTGAAAACAGAAGTTTTCTCATTTTGCTTATCACTATACTCATAGCATTAAAGATAGCCTGTCACATATTAGGTACCCAAGAAACATTTTTAAATGGATTAATAAACGAAACCACTTTAAGAAAAGAAAGAATTTCCTGGGTTTTGTTTGATTGTTTATTGTTTTTTTTTTTTTGTTTTTTTTTTTTGTTTTTTTTTTTACGTTACATCAAAACATTTTCTCAGTTGGGCTCCAGAAATGATAGAATATGACTGAGGGTTTATCATCAACTTATAAACTTCATAGGCATTTAAAATCCTGGGAGTGTACAAGTAGCTACCACATCAGTAGCATCCTTATTTTTAGGTCAAAATGGAGAGAACAAAATTATAAAACTATAAATGTCCATAGATAATAATTGTATTAAGTCATAACTGGTTTTAGGTATAAACTTTCATCTTAAAGGGTAGGAAACTTTAAATTGGTGATAACCATTCTTAATATTTTCAACAAAATTAGTTATTATGTTCCAAATATAGGGCCAATTGGGTTATGTGGAACCTAATGTTGAGTAGAAAAGCAACATCCGCTCTCTGAGGATGCCAAATTGGTCCTGGGGTTGTTATCCTAGTGGATGTGCTTTATTTGGCAAACACTATGCCAGAGGTACGTAAACTAAGGGCTCAAAGGTAGAGAGACTCAAGCAAAAAGTAGAGTAGAATGCTATTTGTTTTATGGCAGCCAGAGCCTTTGCTTTGTGTGATATAATGTATACTCTTTGACCTTTATTACTCTAGACACTTGCTACAAAACTTTGACCAGAGAAAATACTTTGTATGCAGACCAGGTGTTTCAGCAGTTTTGGATACAAAACACTTAAGAGATTCAGCTCCATCTCTTTCAAAAAATTGTTTTGGCTGCAAGTTCCAACATTTAGGTGTTGTTGTTAAAGAACAATTGAGGAAATCCCATAATCATATCAAATGAGAATCATTTTTTGCTGGAATTCACTAGACTCATTTCTATTGGAATCCACTAGATTACATGTTTAATAAGGGCTCATGTTTGACATATAGTAATTCACCTTCATGCTGGAAATATTGAAAATGGTTGTGCCAGTGATCTGAAGTTTCCCACCCTTTACCATGCTAATTTTATATAATAAAACATAAGTATAAGTTTTATTATAAACTAATTTGTAGGTAGTGTCAAAGCTGATATTTATATTAGCATGTGTGGTTATGATAGAAGGTTGAAACATTGGAAACTCTTCAGTATTGCTTTGATTGGGCTTTTCAATAATATACAATAGATGTTTATTGATATGTGTTAATGGAAAAATTATACAACATTGTGATATATGTTATAAAAATAGGTGTTGTGAAACAATGAGGCGAGGTGGATGTCTTTTATAAGAAACTGCTTAACAGCCAATTTAACTTGGTTACATATGGAAGTATTGCCTGCAGATAATTACAATGTCCTAGCAGAGTAGGGAAAACACACATATGCACCCAATCACTCAGGCTGTAGATCTAGAAATCCAAGATCCAGTATAGAAGTAGTTACCATAGATAAGTAGGATCACAATCCCTTTATCCTTCCTGAAGTCCTCACTCATGAGTCACTGCAAGCCAAAGATCAAGCAAAATAAAACAAGATTGAATCACTGAACCCTACATGTGGGACTGTTCCTTGGCTGGATGTAATCCAGTGGTAGGGAAAGGGTTCCTATATCCATGAAATAAAGTCTATCGGTCTGGACTCTTCCAATTCCATCCTTGTTGATTCCATTTAGAACACATTATTTCATGGAAGTGTCATTTCAAATTTTAAATTTTGAATGCTATTTTGAATTCGTTTAATGGCAATATAATTTGCAACACTATTTCAACTTCCAAATCACCACATATTTTCATTCACATATTTTGAGACTTCATCTAAGTTTCTAGGTCTGCTAAAAGCAGTGGATGACTTTCACAGGATAGAAGGTTATTTTCTAGCGTAGAGGAAGGTCTGAGAAAAACTCCACTATAAAAATTAAAGATGGCAATACCATTCTCCCAATATTTCATATTTTATGGCATTACTATTTGTGTTTGGGGCAGACTGGAAATCTATTTTTATTATGCTTTCTGAGATGGCACTTTGAATTTAAGTCCTATTCTCCATGGCTTATAGCTTTTCCACTGAGTACCTTTGGGGATAAACTTCATCATGCTGCTTCTTAACCTAGAATGAAATAATTCAGGAAGTTTGAAGGAAATGTTATTTAGTCATTTTTGATTTAAGTAACTACAGGGAAATTCTTTCTAGTTGTTGAAAAATGCATATAATTTCTATTCTTGAATAATTTATAAGTAATTTTGATTTTAAGTATAAATATTTATAATGTAATCATGTTCTCAAAAAGACACACATTTAAAATTACTACACAAAATAATATATGAAATATAATACATATTTATAATACATATTCCTCAATTCATATAATACAATTCTCTATTATCTGCTGAGTCCAACAGAAGTTCGAAAATGCAGGGCTTTGTGGGAAGGACTGCTGTATTGAATCAAAATGAAAAATCTTACTTTCAGGAATGACTAACCACCTATTAAAGAATCAGGATTTCAGTGGTTATTTAAATGTATTCTCAGTAGTTTATGTAAGCTGTCAAAATCCCCCATTCTCCCATTTCAAATGTGTATATATAAGCCTATTTTTAGATATCCATTTATACAAAATCAAATTTAAAAGAGTAATAAAATGAAAAATCATAAGGGATAAAAATGGCTAAGACTCACGTATGTCTCTCTCAGCTTAATAACTTTTGGAATTCTCAGAAGAAAAGGGGACTACTTATAATTCCCAATGCACCCATTTAGTAAAATTTAGTAAAAACACCTACCTTACTGAGGCAGTTTGATATTGATTATACAGTTAAATTTAGTCAACTTCAGACACTATCCATTTAAGAAACAAGGAGACACATTATGACAGAAGGGATGCTCTAACTGTACATACGCATGACATATGTGAAGTTGTGACACACACACACACAATATGTGTGTGTACATGTGAAGTGCATATAAACATAATTTGTATTAGTTAGGTACATATAAGTAATAATTGATGATTATATAGGAATATATACATAGGTAAATACAGATGTACATGTGTATGATTTTGGGTTTATATCTTAATCTTATTTTGTAGTTTTCTAATTCCTGCAAGCAAATGATTCAAATGCATTAGTTTAATAATTGCTATTTTTAAAATATCTAATATTTAATCATTTCCTAATTATATTGCTAAGCACTTACACAAATATACACACACATATGAGCATGTAAAATCACCTCAGTTGATTTAATTATTTTTTATTTTGCATAGTCTCTCAAAGTAATTTCTATAAAAATGTAAGCCTAGAAAACTTGTTTTGTGTTATATTAATCTTTACTTATTATATTCTAAGTTCTATGTAGTATACTGGCAAGAAAGATATATAAAGAAAATTCATAAGCAGTTAATAACAATGTGAGGTGAAAAAATTAAAAACAAATTCAATTTATTTAGAAAGTGTTTTGGAACCACTGAAGTAATAATAATGTGGCTATTTTAAGGAGGGAGAGATATTAATTTTGAATCTTAAAGAATGAGTTGAGATTTATAATATAGAAAATAGAAGAGGTTACTGTTTCTATTAAACATGTTAACAGCATCAAATTATATTTAAGATATTTGTTTTTAATGGATGTTTATACAGAGATTATTAAATGAAAGTGAAAAAGAAAATTAGTTAATATTGTTCCCAGGCTCTGAATTGGCTCATTTTCAGATTTTAACTGAAGTTCCTTTTTTTTGACTCACCACCAGAATGTAAGTAGGTAGTTTAATCATGATTTTCTTACTTAAATGATTTATGTGCAAGACTTCAATTCACTTTGGAATACTTTATTGAATAGTTTTCCCTTAAAACTCAATAAAATTATATTTAAAAAGATTACATAATTAGAGCCTGTGTCAACAAATTATTTCCATTTGCCATTCAATATCACATTGCAAAGTGCATTATTGTTTCATCATTATTATTATTAATATTATTATTATTATATGTCAATTTTAAGGTTATCCGTGGTTCATTGTGGCAACTTATGTTCATAGACATTAATTTATGTACAGGTTTTGCTTAGTATGAACTTCCCCAAATTTTTAAGGTCTGGGCAAAGTAACTGGCAGTGTCCATGATCAGTATATAGCAGTGTATTTGGCCATGAGTCAATTTATTCAAAGTAGACAAAGGGATATGCTTCTAGAATGTAGGCAACCAAGTGTCTGTTAATGTCCAGTACTGGTGAAATGAGGGGGGCTGGTTTTCCTAACGCCTCTGAGTAACTCTCCGCATAAACAGAGATTTAAAGCCTCAGCTAAAGGAACGGGCAGTCACTGATGGCCCTAAACATTTCTTTAACTGTTGTAGCTACAGGGCTGGCAGAGTTTAGTTAACATCATAGCCTCTGTAGGTATGCCCAGAGAATGCTATGGGACTTATTTGGAAGAAATGGGTCCCTGTGAAATGAAATGAAAAATATCTATTCTCAAGTGAATCTGTTAATCTTGATCCCATGCATGACCCTGGGTTTTCCTTGCCTGGAGAAGTAGCACAAATGCCTTCATGAGGAAAGCTATTTTCTCTCATACATAAAATAACTTGCTTTGGTGACCTGAAATCACTGGCATCCTTGAATTTTTAGGATGTCTTCCATTAATTTTATATATCTGTAATACATATATATTGTTGTTCATTTCTTTCGTAAACAACCTTTTGCTTTACTATATTCTAAACAAAGAGTTATTTAATTTTATCCCAGGACCTGTGTAGCTTATATTTGTGTAGTTTAAATAAAATATTCCACAGACTATAAAACAGTTTAAAATGCATTTATATTTGATAATATGTATTGTCTCCAAATCTTTATTTTCATTGGGGGAAACTGAAAAACAGATTTCTTTTTAATGTTTATCATTGCAAAGTACCTAAAGTGGTAAATTTCTTGTTTAATTCTCCTTATATGAGATTATCATCAATGCCATAGATGGCATGATAATTTTGAAAAAAACTTACAGGCCAACCTGAGATCTCAACATTTTTTATATCTTTTTATGAAAGGGTTATTTCTGCTTGTGTTGTGTTTAGTGTCAGCTCAGAGTATTTATTCATCTTACATTATGAGAAATTATCTTTCACCAATAATGTAATTTTATTTTTTTTATTTTTATTTTTTTTATTTTTTTTCTGGGCAGTGTCACTGGCCCTCATATGTGGGATCCGAACCGGGGCTGCTGGCTTCCCAAGCCAGTGCTTAACCACCGCGCACTCAGCTGGCCCTAATTTTATTTCTTTTTAAATATCATGAATAAGGTACAATACACCTCCAGAAAATAGACTGATCACAAGTTTATAGCTTGATTAATTTTCCAAACTGAAGACTCTCGTCTCATGTAAGCATCATATAAACAAGAAACATAATATTAAAAACGGCAAAGAAGGCTCCTCATAGCCCCTTCCATTCTCTATGTGAACAAAGAAAACCCCTTCCTAACAACATTTTGGTAGGTAGATTATAAAAACAGCACCAATCCTCCACCAGCTATGGTATCCATGGCAATGGCCATACACAATTGCAGCTCCTTTGACCAAGATGGAATCTAGTTCCACAACCTTTGAACTTGACTAGACTTGTGACTTGGTGTGGTCAATTGAATGTGAAACAAATGACAGTTTTCTAGGCTTGAAAGACTTAAAAGGCTCCCTGTACTTCTGTTTTCCCTCTTGTACCTGAACAAGACTATGAAGAAGCCTTGGCTGGGCTGCCAGAGAATTAAAGATTTGACCAAATCCAACAAACCCCCAAATAAGAGCTTAACCAAGAGCAGCAGTCACCGAAGAGGATGGCATCAGGCTGCCTGAGAACCAGATTCAGCCCAGAAGTACCATCAGTCAACCCAAATTGTTCTTGTGAATCATAATACATGCTCAGCGTTCTCAGTTGCTGAATTCAGGTAGATTGCTATACAGAATTATTATGGCAAAAATAAGCGATACAGAAACGGACACCTAGACATATAATGGTGCCCTTACACAAAAGCTGAAGAAGGTGGGTTTAGCTTTGGGACTGCTTTTCCCCAGGAGTAGAGATCTGTTTTTGTTTTTTGTTTTGTTTTCTTCTCTAGGCATAACTGGTCTGTCTGAAATCGACAGACTGTGCTGCTAATTTTCTGAATTAAGATGGTTTCAGTAGTTAATTGTTTTCCAAAGGAGGCATAGGGAGAAGAACCTGGGCAATGCTGAATGCTTTTCCTGCCATGTCTGGTGTTCTCTCGTCCAAAGCTACTTCACAAAGGGGCTTCTCTGTTCCCTACTCCAGCCTCCAATCACTCTCCTGAGAACCTGGTGAAGGCAAAAGTCCATGAGTGGGCTCATGTATTTCTTGTGTTTATAGCTCCTGGGGATTCTACACTCTCCTGCTAACCCACAGTCAGCCTTTGGCAATTTCTTAAAAATAAATTTAGCTCAATTTTTCTACAAGTATCAAGGTAGCAGTGATTGCCCTTGGTAGGCAATAGAGTGAGTCACATCACTTATTTTAGACTCCTATTTTTCCTTAGATTTCTAGTTAGTTAGGTGCCCTGTGATCTCGGCTGTCAGCTCTCATGAGTATAACATAATTTTTTTATTTTAGAAATGATCCAGCTTTTTGTTTTTTTTCCTGCTTTATTGATGTGTAACTGACAAAACTGTACATACTTAAGGTGTATGTACATTGTGAAATGATTATCACAATTATGTTAACGAACACATCCATCACCGGATATAATTACCTTTTTTTAATGTGATGAGAACACTAAGATCGACTCTTAGCAAATTTCAAGAATACAGTATAGCATTATTAACTATAGTCACCATGCTGTACAAATAGATGCTTAGAACTTATAACTCAAAATGTGTACCCTTTGACCAACATGTCCCCATTTGCCCTACTCCTCAGCGCCTGGTAACCACCATTCTACTCTAGTTCTATGAGTTCAACTCTTTTAGATTCCTTGTTAAGCGAGATTAAACAGTATGTGTCTTTATCTGCTTATCTCACTCAGCATAATGTCCTCTAGGGTCATCCATGTTGTCGCAAATAGCAGGATTTCCTTTGAATTCTTTTAAGAGTAAAAGTGATGCTGCCTCCAGATTTCTACATTCTAGGCAGAAGCCTGGATATAATTAATATATATATTAATGTAAATCTCATTTGCATCACTGGAATGCACACATTTCTAGATTTGATTATTTATTAACATTTCATTTAGAATTTTTGCAGTTTTCTTTATTAAATACATTGTTTTGCAACATTTTATTCCTGGATGTACTTTTTTAGGTTTTGATATCAGGGTTTTGATAACTGCATAGAGTAAAACAAGATGTGTTTCATCTCCCTGTTTCCTGTAATACAGAAAATAGAAAAAAGATAATTTGTCCTTAGAAGAATGGCTGGAAAAATTATTACAACACTTAGAAGTTTCAATGTTTGAAGCCATCTGAGTCAGGGGTTTTCTCTGTGAAACTTGAATAAGTATTTGAATACCAGGGTTTATTTTTATTTTTACATCACTAATGTTAAATTGCATTTTTCAAGGAATTTGTACATGCATTTCATCTAAAGTGTCAAATTTATCACTGTTAAGTTATGCATAACTCTTTATCTTTGTTAGTATTGCAATTATTAGTAATGCATCATTTTACATGTTTATGTGATTAACTCTATGTGCATTATTTGATCAATGTTTAAAATAAACTAATATTACCTTTTAAAAATATTCTCTATTGTAAGTCAATTTGTGCTCTTAACTGTGTATTAATAAATGCCTTCCTTCTTTATTTTGACTGTGACTTGCTGTGCTCTATTTCACATTATGCAATAGAAATCTGCATCATTAATTTTTAGCATTTTCTCTTTTTTAGTATTGCTAGGGGATGATTGTTACCCTACTCCCAACTCATTTATTGAAACTCTAGCCTCTATGTGTTGGTATTTGGAGATGGAGCCTTTAGGAAGTAATTAGGTTTAGATGAGCTCATGCCTATTGGGCCCTCCTGATGGGATTAGTGCCCTTATAAGAAGAGACACCAGAGAGCTTCCTTCCTCTCTTTCTTCCATGCGAGGACACAGCAAGAAGGCAAGGCAAGAAGAGAGCTTGCACAGGGCAACTAAGTCAATCAACACCTGGATCTTAGACCTCTCAGCTGCCAAACCTGAAAGAACTAATAAATTCCTGGTGTTTCAGTAACCAATTTATGGTATTTTCAGGACACTCTATGTGATTAACACAAATATATACCCTTTAGTTGATAAATTTACCCTTGTGCACTGCTTCAAGTATATTTGATGAGTATTGGTATGTTATACTTTATAGTTATTCATGTAAAAATATTTTCTATTTTCCTTTGATTTATTCTTTGGCCCATGTGTTACTTTAAAGAGTATTTCTTAATGACTGTAGGTTTATCTATATCTACTTTAACTCTTTCAATTAAAAATATTTGAAGGTATTTTATCATGTGTATATATATTTTAAATTGCGAAGTATTTCTGCTGAATTAAATTACATACTGTATCTGTTCACATGGTGCAGTGCTTTTAACATTAAAGTCTACTATATTAAATATCAGCATATCTACACAGGCTTTCTTTTGGTTAGAGATTGCACAGTGTATCTTTTTCCTTCCTTTCATCTCCAATTTACCTTTCATGTGTCTGATTGTGCAGCAAATACATGGGTTTAGGTTTTTTTATCCACTCTGATACTTTTAGTCTTTTATTTGAATATTGATTCATTTATATTTTGTGTAATTACTTATATACTTTAACTTATATCTTCTATTAAACTGTTTGTTTCATATACGACTGGTCATTTTATATTGAACACTCTCTTCTTTTTTGCTCCTTTGAGTTAAACTCTTCACTATTATTTTATTTTGTCTATAAACGTATATATTTTTTTTAATTTTTAGACTAATTTTTGGTGGGATGCCTAGAATTTACAACCTGAAGAAATTGACTTATTACATTTCAACAGAAGTAATTATATTGTATCTTATTTTGCATATACTACAGTCTTAATTTACTTGAATTTTATTTACCTCGTTATTGCCTTTGGTGTTACTGTTCTCATGAATTTTAATTCTGCATTATTTATTTTCCTATAGAGTGAATATTCATATATATATATATATATATATATATATACTGTATTCCTTTTTATTTTGTAATACATTTTTTTATTTCTGTCTCAGGCTTTGGGTTTTTGTTTTATTGATTTTTCCTGTTAGAATGATCATTAACATTTCCTTGGGTACAGTGCTAGACACTGTTCATTTTTTATTCATCTGAATAAATGTTTCAGTTTTGCCTTTATTTTTGAAGAAATTTTTTGGAGGGGTTGAGAATAGAATTTCTTGTTGACATTTTTTTTGGCCCTTTAAAAATGTCCTTCTATTGTCTTCTGCTTTTCATCATTTCTGTTCAGAAGCCAGCTTTCAGGCTTACTATTGTTCTTTTGAAGATGTAATGTGCCTATTTTTTTTTTTCCCAACTCTGACCACTTTTTATATGTTACCCCTGATTCTGGTTTTCATTTTCTCTGTCATAATGTATTCAAGTATGGTGTGTGATATATTTACCCTGTCTGGTCCTTGCAGAATTTCTTAAACCTTTGGGTTTATATCCTTTCATAAGCTTTTGTCTACTGAAACATTGCTTTTACCACATTTTCCCTTCTTCATTTTGAATTTAAATTACATGTAATGAAAAGTTTTTTCTTTGTTCCACATGTCTTTCTCTTTTTCTATACTTTTCATTATTTCAGTTTCTTTGCTTTGATATGTATATTTACTATTGTCCTGTCTTCCATTGCACTAAATCTGTCATTGTGTCTAATATATTCTTAAACTCAATCATTAAAGAGCTATAGAATCAACGGGGACTAATATTCCAGTGAAGAGAAACCTCAGTGAGATGAGTTACTAAAGATTTTTGCTTTTCCTGGGGGCAAATGCTTGTTCTTGGCTTGTGCTAAAGCCTGAATATCCCTCCTTTACCCTGTCCCAAAGCTGTTACAACAGAAGTAAAACAGAGTATTATATCAATTTATTTTCTCACTGACCAACTCATAGATTTTTAGAATATGTTCCTTTTAACTCAACAGCTCTTTCTTAATTAATAGTTTAATAATTTGTGGGAATCAATATTTACTCTGCTTAGTTTCTTTGGCCAGATAATTATCTCAAATATATTGTACATATTAAAGTAAAATATAATCTAGGTTTAAAATGTTTATACTAATTTATTCTTTTTTTTTTTAAATTTTTTATTTGAGCCATCCTATCACCTGTTGGCAGTTCAGAGGCAGCTCAGTTCAGGTCAGACCCACAGCTCGCACTCTTGAGCGAGCTGTTAACCAACTGAGCAACTTGGCCGGCCCTTATCCTACATTATTCTTATGTCTACCTTTCTAAAATATAAAAATCATGAATAAAATTTAAAATACTCTATTTCACAGGATAATTTGTTCTCCTGTCACTACATATATGCTGGAAAAAATTATAAATATAACTTAGAAGTTTTCTGCATGAAAATTTCAAACCTCGGGATGAATTGGCAACAAAAATTATTTCAGAGTTTAAGTACCTGAATACCGTCCTTAAAGTAACATAAACCCTAGAAACAAAAACAAGAAAATATTGCTCTGCCTTGCACCAAAAACATAAACTCATCTTGAACAGGATCATTTATTGTATTTATAAGGTGCCTTACAGATAATGTCTATGTGGATTTGAAATTTGTTGAGATTCACCTGTATTGTTAAGGATTAGGGAGAAGCAAGGAACCTAAAATATAATCCAGCAAAGCAATATGGAATTGCAGAAAATATAAAAGTCCACTGAAATGAAGAAGAGATATATCATTCAAGACACAAAGATATTCCTCATAGAGTGGAAAATATATATATTGACTGACATTGATTGAAAGTGTTAGTAGTCAGTCTTTATCCAGTGTTATCTAATTAGATGGACAATTTACACTTCCATCAAAGTGTAAAATGGAACCTGGAATTATTCTTTAGTTCTGAGATGAAGTGACTCCCTCATATCTTTTCATAAAATTATATTTTAACTAATCATTTGTCTTCCCTGATAACTTAATATTAAGGAAGGAATATGCTGTTCAGAGGCACTTAACCTCACTTAAAGTAAAGAATACCTTTTAATTGCAAAATTCTAGCATATCACTCTATTTGTATAATTAGTGGGAAAGTACATAAAGACAAAAGGTGACTATTATTTCATTATGATTTTAAAATTGTGTTTTATTAATTATGACATTTTATATGATTTAACATGTCAATTGTTTACATGTAAGTGTATGTGGAACACATCCAGTATAAAAGGCATGTCTACATAAATTAATTAAATAAATATGTGACTAATAAAGTGCACTAGGTTATCTATTATCTAGAAAATGCATGAAATCATAGAATTAGGCTCCATTCCATAAATTCTCAAATTGTATATATCAAATTGTATATGTACATGCTAAGATAATGAAGATTTTTTAAAAATTATAAATAGAATTCTTATATAAAGATTAAAAGCAAAGACTTTTTAAGTGATTATTCAAACATCAGGAGGAAAGCTATTTTATAACTAAAATTAAAGTTTAAAGATGTACATTTATTGTAGTATGAGTTAGTTTGGACTTTTGCAATTGGGTTTTAATGAATATAACATATCTTTGGCATAAAAAAAAATCACTGACAATGTATAATTTAGATAAAGTAGAAGCAGGCTTTTTTTACTAGGGCTATCTATCCACTGGATATTTTTGGTATCATATTCTATTGGAAATAAGGAAACCATAGGAAAAGAGGTCAGAGGAGTTATTGCTGCTATCAATAAGCCCAATAGTTTGAGGAGTACCAAAACATGGATGTCGGCTGGAATCATGACTCCAACTGTTTTTGCATTTTTGTTTCTCAATTTTTTTTCTTCCCAGTGCATTTCAGTGGGTAGTAGAAATGAAGTGGAGAAAGGAAACAGAATTTTGAATGAGGGCATCAAGTCAGGAAAACAAACCTGCTAAAGACAGCAAGCATAGGTAAAAGGACTCAAAAGGTACAATCTTCCAGTTATAAAATAAATAAGTCATTAGGATATAATGTACAGCATGGTGACTGCAGGTCTTAACACTGTGTTGCATATTTGAAAGCTAGTAAAGTATAGATCTTAAAAGTTTGCATCACAGGAAAAATAATTATAACTCTATGGTGATGAATGCTAACTTAACTTACTGTACATTTTGCAATATATACAAATATCGAATCATTTATGCTGTATGTCTGAAACTAATATAATGTTATATATCAACTGTACCTCATTAAAAAAAACACATGATATTGAACTGAAAAAAACACACACTGATTTGCTGGACTAGAATTAAATAACGTTTTCTTTTTGTTTTTTTCTGGTTATATCAGTCATTATGTCAAATTCAGGAGGCCATTTAACTTCTCTGAAGCTCAGTTTTCTTTTATTGTATAATGAAAAAAACATTAACTTCCTTAAAAATATTTTTGTACGTACCTGTGCAATACTTTCAATGTAGGTGCTTAATAAACATTACTCATTCTGTTTTAGAATTCCATTCATCTTTTTTGTTCCTAAAGCAATAGGTGCATTCATGTTTTAATTTGAAATTTAAGTAGAGGCGAAACATATAAACAACTTAATGTTTTTATCCTTCCATTCTTAATATCTCTTATAAAAGTAAAAAGAAAAACAAAAACCTAACATCTGTTACCTCTTTAGCACAGTATTCAGAGAATGTTATATAAGTAAGAATATATGCTATAACACGTAAGTATTATATTTACTGAGAGTTCTCAAACAAACACACTCTAGGAAGACATAAAATATATAGCATGTATTTGTATAAATATGTTGAAAATACAAGTTGAATAAACAAATTATTTTTAAAAAATGTACCATATATTTATTTAGTGGCCTTGGTATATTTTTTCCTCCTAGGTTCCAAACTAATCACTTCGTGTAATTAACTACATATTCATATTGTATCATTCACTACACCCCATTTGTCGTTTAATTAAGAAATAAAGGGATTATTATGTATGCTTATTTTAGATTTTCCCTAAACTTTATGCTGATCAATTTTGCTTCATTTGTTTAGTTACAGCTCATTTTATGGTAAGGTTTCTATAATAATTAATCATAGACTTCTTTCCTGAGTAGAAGATGCATGTGTTAGATGCAGTCTGTTTATTTTGTTTCCCAGTCAGCAATTGCAATGCCAAAGTAAATTAAATTAAATTATATTTTCACAGGTTTTGAGGTGAAAATTGATGGTAATTGCTGAAATTCTAGAACAGGCATATTGGAAAAATAGTCAAATTAACGCAAGACTAAGACTCATTCATCATATAAAATTATTGATGAAGAATTACTAATGAAAACGAAGCAGACTTTTCATCTCTTTATATTATTTCCACTTGAACTGTGTATACCTCTGGAAAATACATTCTTATTTAAATCTCCTAGCTTTTTTTTTTTTTATTCTGTTGAAGGAATGAGATTTTCTCTTCATTTTTAATAACACTTTTATATGGATTCTTTCAACTATGACCCTCCTACAAATTCCAATGAGTGAATGAATGATTTCCTTTCTGTTATGAAGTTTTGACCAGGCAACTTATTGTACCACTGGCAAATTCATCTTAATGTAATGTTTTAAAAAATAAAATAAAATAATCAACAGAAAGTGTTTAGTACAAATTATAGTATATGTTATATCTTCTTTAGGGAATATCGCTTGGCAAATGCGTTATTTCTAACATGTCCAAATCTACAAGACACATAGAATTTGGGTGTGTTTTAAAATCGATGAGCATCACTTACTTTTTTGTGACCTTACTAATTTAAAAGAGACATTAATTTAAAACGATACAACATATCTTTTCAGTAAAAGAGTAATGAAAATATTTAAAAGTGGTGATTAACATCTCTTTATTTTAAGTATGCCTTCTTTTGAAACAAATGTTATTAATCGTTATCTTAGTTAGTCATTTTCTTTTAACACATTGTGGACTATTGGACTGGTGACACAGATTTGCATCTATGTATTGAAATGCCCCGTCCTCAATGTGTTAAGATCTATGATGTGTTGTCAGTTTTTTCCCATGAACAGTATTAGATACCACACCAATTATTCAGCATAGGGTTACTACTTGGTGAATAGTTTTACAGGCTGCATTTATTGTCTATTGTTCTTGTCAGTGCAATGGTAAATTCAACTCACAGTTGGATACACAAAATTAAATCATTTAATGGATTGGAGCTCAGCTGATTGAGGTCTACAGGTCTCAGTGCACTTCTGGAAGCCATTTTATTTCCTCTGTAATTGTCAGTCACTGTCATTTTCACTTGGCTGCTGTTCTGTGACTAGTCGGAATACAGGGCATTAGAATAGTATCAGAGCAGTGATGAAATGGTGTTTCAAGGTACATTCACACACACACACACACACACACACACACACGTACGTAATAGAGAAGTTTCTTTAGATTATTTTGAAAGTCAGCATTTTTTTTCCCTGATGGAATTGGGATGTGTCCGCTTATACTAAGTATACAACTTCATGTTGCTTTCTATTTAATGCAAAAGCTAGAAAATCCCAAATGCAAAAAAAAAAAAAAAAGTCATAATAAAGACTAATTTCAGTAGCATCAGAATTTCAATGTAGAAATCAAAAGCTTACAACAGTGAAGGTAACTTTATCAAGTAAAACCATTTGCTCATTTTACATATTATCTTAAAGTAGTAATAGTTATTTTGAAAAAAAAAATTTCATCTACTTTCATTATTTAAAAATACACCTGATATATATATATATATCTTTTTGGAAAACCACATCATTTCAAGAAAGAGATCATGATCATATCTCAGGAAAGTAAGTTTCACTCAAAATGAGTTAGTGTTAATAGTTCAGTGTTGTTAGGAGCTTGCCAGGATACAAGGATTTGTTCTTTATTTTTCAGTGCCAGCAGCTTTCTGATTCAAAAATCACAAATACAGCATTTTTTTTTACATTGATTCTGTAAGTACATTAGCAAATCTCAAATAAATAGCAGCTCTGCATTCTGGCGGAGTTCTGAAAAGGAGGCTGAACTCCAGAAGGAACTCTCAAGTGGGCACATTGAAATAAAGTTTTAACAAGCAGTGTGGAAGTTAAGTGAGAAAACTTAACAAATATCAATTATGCTCCGGATCTTTTTCTGTGGAAATGCCTGCATTAAAAATGAAATACATGTATACACATATGTGTAATATGTGTATACATGTGTATACATGTTCACATATAATGTACATATGTGTATATGTACATATATATGCAGTTTTTCATATTAAGTTTAAAAATTTCCTTGCCATTTTATAATGACATAAATTTCATAATGACATAAATGCAAAACTTAAGGCCCCATTTCTGATAGTTATAAATTACATTAAAAGTAAAATATCATGTAATTTTTCCTTTATATATCAATAATTTCTAGAACAGAAGGTTTATCAATAGTAATGAAGCATCATTAAAAATATTACACAGAGAAATGACTAATGAAAAATCATAGGTGAGATATATATATATATATATATATATATATATATATATATTACAAAATTAACAAGAGATATAGCTTTTCTTAGAATTTAGGAATATTTTACCATAAATTCACGTACGGAAAAGTGAGTAGAGAATCAGATAAGCTTTTGAGGTCTTAACTCACAGAAGGTGGCACAATGATATGATTGTATGTTCTAGGGTTTGACTTAGTTATTAAAAATGGTCAGTTCTCCCTGTGATGGTTCTACAATAGTCAATGTTGCCAAAAGGTGATTCCTTAAATATGTTTATTTACAGCAAGAAGTCAAATTCAAAGGATCTGAAAATTACCAACAAGAAATATCTACATGAACAAGATATTTGTTGATAAAAGGGAACATAAACAAGGCAAAGAAGACATTGCTGAGCAAGACATCCAAGGCAGTAAGTAGTCAGGAAAGAAGGTGCCATGTGACATAGACTGTTAGAAAAATGTAAGACATAGGTGGCATGTTCTGGAAGATCAAGATAATGGAGTAGATTAACAGTACACATAATAAAAAAAAGCAAAAATAATTGTAGGAAACTAGCATAAATAAGCATTGGTAGCAATTATTCAGTTATATGAACAAAATTAGAAGGAGACTTACAGGTGATAGGACAAAAATAAAACACACCCACATTCTTTGACAACGTTGGGTAAAATGTCAAAGCAAATACTTGAACTCAGAGGGTTGATTCCTTAATCCAGTTGTGGTACTTAGTGTCTACAGTTAGACAAATTAGAATGGTTTGTATCCCTCAGAAGGGAATTTAGCATTATGCAAATCTCAGCATAGAAAGATATGTGGGTATGAATAAATTGTTTGATGAGAGTAAAGTGATCAGATACTTAGAAATAATATTTGGGTGCAATAAAATGGATGGTTTTATATCCTCTATCGAACCCAAGGTATGAAAAAATATTTGGATTAATTGTACATAGGTAACTTTGCCAGGGAATTGGTGCAGGACATATTTTAGAGGTTTGACAAATATTTGAACAAAACTAAAATGCAGTATTAATGAATTAGACTTGAGCCATAGTTACCAATTAGTGACATGATGTCCCCTATATATATGAGAATGCTCATCTTTGCAGAGGACTTAGAGACTCAAAATGTCTGATGCTGCTTCTCTAAAACTGAACTATTCCAATTTCAACAAGAAATTTTGAATTTTATATGAGAAAGAAATAAGCTTATATCTTTTAAGTCACTGCTACTTTGCCTCTCATTTAATGCTGTTACACATATTTTAATTCATATAGTTGCACAGGCAGTTTTCAATTAAAAATATTTTTCTTTCACTCTCATCAAGTCTACAGACCAGATCTGCCAATTCTAGCTTTGAAATATATCATGAATTTTTTTCTCATTCTCTCCATATTTAGAGCACTAATGCCATCAGCCAATAATCACGTATCACTTTAATTACAACAATTATGTTTGCTCTTTTCCTTGATATCTCATAACTTATATACTATGATATAAAGTCAATATATCTTATGTTCAATGGAACAGGAATAGGGGGAAGGAAACAAAGAACCCATGAAGATTGTTCGTGCATTCTTTGACATGGACTATATCTATAATCTTACTCCAAAGACCTTTTGCTCACTCTGTAGAACCATGCCAGCAACTTTGGGGAGAACTATTTCTGCCTGAGACCCTTTATGCTGAGACATTTCTTTTTTTTCTTTACTTTTCTTTTGTGTGTGTGTGTGTGTGTGTGTGTGTGTGTGTGTGTGTGTGTGTGTTTCAGGTGTGCAAAGCAATGTAATAGTTATTTACACCCCTCACAAACTGATTAACCCCCTTCCCCCAATCTACTACCCCTTTGACATCTTATGTAGCTATTCCAATTCCATTAACTATCTTCACGATGCTGTACTCCACATCCCATGGGTGTATATATATATATATATATATATATATATATATATATATATATATATATGATTATAGTTGACATTCAAAATTATTCTACTTTAGCTGTTTCTTTTCTAACCTTCAAGCTTGAATGGAAAGATTGGCTTTTCCTGTCATCTTTTGGACCAGAACTATATCAGCTCTCTTTGCCCCAGGCCCTTAGACTTAGAGCTGGCACCATCAACTCTCCCGAGTCTTCAGCTTTCTGACTCACCCAGAAGAACTAGGGACTTGCCAGGTTTCTTAAATTTGTGATAAGTTCCTTATAATAAATCTATTATATATGTAAACCTTTATATAATATATGTATTATATATATTACATATATATATTTATTATATAGAGACATTTATATGTAATGTCTCTATATAATAACAATAATCACTTATTATCAATCTATCTCCTGTTCTGTTTCTCCAGAGAACTTTGACTAATAGACATAATAAAAATGTGTATCCTAGGGCTGGCCAAGTGGCGCATTGGTTAAGCGCTGGTTTTGGGATGCCAGCGGCCCCGGTTCGGATCCCACATGAGGGCCAGTGACACTGCCCTCTATAGCTAACAACAACTCCACCTGGAGCTGGGCTGTGCGAGCCCTGGCGATGGTGTAGGCTGCAGCCCCTGCTGCAGTGGGCTGCCATAGGCTACAGTGAGTGGCCTGCAGCCAGTGTGAGCTGCCAATAGCCGCGGTGAGCGACCATCCAGAGGCCGGCGACCCATCTGCCTCATCTGGGAAGAGCGCAATGACGATACCAACAGTGAAGCAACATCCTCCACAACTAAACTGAAGAACAAAAAGACAGCAACTTGTCTGTTTCCCTTCCCCGATTCTCCAACGCTGTTCCCCTCCGCCAATTCCCCAATAAAATCTTTAAAAAAAAAAAATGTGTATCCTATTTCTATAAAAGAAAAGAAATAAAGCAAAGCTGCATTCCATGTCTTCTATTCTCCTTTAAGGACTTAAATTAGTCACGTAAACTGTCACTAAGTGAAAAGCCATAAATTTAATAAGGAGAAAATAAGCATGCCAACACAAGATCCACTAAGTGAAAAGCCATAAATTTAATAAGGAGAAAATAAGCATGCCAACACAAGATCCACAAATGATTTGCAAAGATAGGAATATATAATTCTAAAAGCCTATATAAATTTTAATTGTAAAAGCCTATAAAAATAATAAACACAAAATTGAAAATACATATAAATAGCATAAAAGTTAACTTGACAGATATGTATTGATTTGCCAAAAGAAGAGACAAATGGATTTGTGGTGGGCAGTCTGTGGTGAAAAGAGGTATGATAGAATCATCATTTGGAAAGTGGTGAAATCATGTGATTGAATTATAGAAATTCAATACCAAAATCAGAAATTCTTCTTGAAAAATTATTTTTCTTGAGACTTTGACAAATGTAATCCATTCACGTGGAAAGTTTTGGCACTTGCTTAGGAAAATTGGAATCTAAGCCAAAAAAAAATATTTCAAAATAGATTGAAGGAGCATATGCGTAACACATCAAATGGTTATAGAAGATGTGACTTCATTGTCACTCTTAGTGTATACACACACACACACACACACACACACACTTTTTTTTTTTTGAGTTTTTCAAAGTATGGCATGCAATTCCAAAAGTTTCCATATGATGTTGTCTGACTAGGAACTTTTGCATTGAGTAAATTGGGGAGTGTTTTGTTTGAAATTGTGATAATACAATGTCATTTCTTAAAACCAAATTACTTAGGTTACTTTTTAAATAAAAACTATTTTAACAAAATAATAACAAAACCCACTCTGTAAAAATCTTTCAAGTGTCATTAATTTAAAAAGTTATTGAATAAATAATTGTTATGTGAGGTAAATGCGTATATATGTATATATTTAATTTCCTAATATTTCCCACCATTAAAATCAGGGCTGAGTAACCTAGTATTGTCAAATTTTATTAGGAAATTGTCAAACAGGTGTCTTAAAAAAAAAATATGTAGGTCAGTCTGAGTTTCAGCTCTATTAGTATTTTGCAATGATCTTTTGCACCTGATGACTATTTCTTACAATATGTAGGATATTCCTGTCAAATTAAGTCCATATATGTTATGGAATCATCAACACTTAAAAGTCTTGTCACTATTCATTCTTACTTCCTTTGTCATTGCCTGGTAATTTTCTCCTCATATCTATTTTGACTTTTGCATTAGAGAAACAGAACCAAACTTTATCAAGCCAAAGAGAGCATTCAATTCCATGAATTTTATGCTGGGCTACTTAGGAATTCAGTGGCAACCTTGAAACTTCTTAATGTATATAATTGTACATTCTTGGGTATAACACAAAATCCTAACTATATCAAAATCAGTTTAAAATAATCCAATTCTGAAAGTTTCCTGGGTTGGTCATGACTGAGTTGTATCCATAGGCAGGCTGCAAGGAAAAGAATGTTGGCTGGAGTGTGTGGAAAAAAAAGGAAAGAAAATTGTTTTGTCTCATCACACAGTAAGCAGTACATAAGTTTTGTACCAGGTCCAAAGTAACAATGTTGTATACTTTTTTCTCAGCATCTTTGTTCATACCTATTCTTTCAAAATCAAGTCTTAGTGGTACATAGTAGTTTAGAGGTTGTAACAAGGCAGGTTTTAGGATGACATACAGAGTGTGAATGTTCTCAATGCCTCAAAATTAAAAACAACGGGCCCTATATTATTATAGATTTAGCTGACATTTTTATGACTCACATGTGGTGATCCTGACTAACATGTGAACACCTTCTTTTGTCCTATAGACATAAAAAGCATAGTAGGGAGGCAGAACAAAAAAAATCAAAGAAAAAAATGTGTATATATGTCCCTTGTAGACACAGCCCTGCCAGGCTGTAATGTAATAAAATGTCTTGCTCTGTTTCTCATTCTTTATGCTCTTATTGGCCAATGTACAGCAGGACACTCAGCTGCTTTCAATGGTTTTCATTACTCCCTTATTTTCTAGATTAATGACATGTTGAAAGTGTTAATGGCATAACATTTTCAAATAGCTCACCCACTGTTCATGAAAAATGCCATATATTTTCCTTTATATGCATATAATTTTCCTCCCAGCAAATTAGCTGCAACATTGTGCTTCTTTGTAATTTCTCAATATAGGTGAGAAAGTAAAAAGAAAAGAAAAAAAAAAGAAAAAAAAGAAAGAATAAGAAAAAGTACAGTCTCCCAGTGTGAAACCGTAGTTACAAAAATGGTCCCATTTTACCCCACCCCCAATAACTGGGACAGGGAGTGTGGAGAATCATAGATTTCGATCTACTGCCAATTTGCTTTTTTAAAAATGATATGTGATAAATATTTCAAGTTGTGAGGATCCACAGATTATAGCAAACACAGCTACGAATTGCCTAGGATTCAATACTTAATGGGCATCAAGTTTTTTGACCCTGAGTTTCATGAGTCATTTCATTTCTCCAAGAACAAATTATAGAAAAAAAAACATTCCATTAAATAATATTCTAAAAATTCCAAATATGACACATTTATTTGTTTAATTTAAGCACATTTACAGGAACAAAAATGATACAATTTCTGAATATGCCTTTTCAAATTATATATTCTGTTCCTTAGTCTCTCTCATGATACAAGGGACATTGATATATTCAGGGCATTTTAGATAATAAAGAATTTTTAAAGTAAGTGCAATAAATTAAAGAAGGGAGAAATATAGAATTTACACAGTCAAGTCTTAAGGAACAAAATGGATGACTTCTCAAGCTGAACCTAGGGCATCATTTGTCAATTTGGTTACACTTCAAGATAGAGCTCAGCTTTAGTAGCTCATTAACTTGATGTTTCTTCAGCAAGAGTTGAATCTTACACTAGTGTCTTCAATCAGTCTCCCTAGAAGCAGTGCCTGGTGAGCTGGTGCTTCCTGTGAGAGTCTTCCAGGAGAGAAGTGCTCTCAGGAGAAGGGGACTGAGGGAAGCAGGACAGGGCAGGAAAATGGCTGAGCAAGGAGGTGATCTGTGCCAGAGAACAGCTGCTGCCTGGTGCCACAGGACACTGTGATGCATGATTTGCACAAAGGAGGCATTCCAACCTTAAAGCAAGGAGTTAGACTTCTGCACCCTCCCTCCTGAAAGGTACTAGCCTTGAACCATTGTGGTATTATGTCATTCTGCTCTAAGGAGGCTAATGAGGTCAATTTTCCATACAAAGGACAAGTGTGAAAACTTGGCAGCCACATTTTACAGCAGCTGAAGGATGAATGCACTGTCCCGGGAAGGAAATCCAATGAGTTTAAATAGTTTCCATCCAGAGAGGTCAGCTGGGTTAGGATGTCTGTTCTTGACAGGCTAGATCACTGACCATGGTCAATGGGCTGATTGATGGAATGACTGATGTCTTTTGGGTCAAGAGTTTGCCTTTGGTATTTACTAGACATGAAATTCAGCATATTTCCAGAAGAAAATTTTGATTCCAACCCTCCAAATGTGCATTTTCCCCTTAGTTTTCTTAATCTCAGAAAATCACATGCTCTCCTGGCAGATGCACAGGACAATCACCAAGAAATCATTTTGTTGCCTAACCCTCTTATTTAAACTATCATTTAAACCTTGCCTAATTTTGCTGATTTTATTGGGAAGTCACTGCCTCTAGCTCTCTCCCACCTCCCAGAGTATTTAATATCTTTGAAAATAATGACCTTGCCTATCTCACTATAATCAAAGTCAGACGTGTTTAGCACTCCATGAATACGTATGCTTGGTACTCAATGAATACTTATTTAATTAACAAATGCAATTTTGGAAACCTTTCCAAAATTAATCTATATATTTCATTTTTTATAAGATGCTCAAAAATATCGACTTCTATGATCAATCTTAAGTGAATAACTGCAGAAATAAAATGGTGCTTAATAGTCTCTTTAACTTCTTTATACCAGATTTTGTTTCAGCACAAAAAACAGTGTACACATTTCCTCTAGTGCTTAAGTCTTGGCCTGCGAGCATTTAATTAAGCACTTCTTAGTTCTTAACTCAGCTTCCTTCACTAATCAGAGTGTAATTTTCAACTTGAGACATCCCACAAGATTGGAAAATGATAAGCAAAGAAGAATTCATTAACAATCTATAATATTATGCTATGAAAACCGAAAGCAGGTTTTTACATCTCTGTGGAAAGTACATTAACAATACAATTTAATTTTTGCATTTGGTCTCTAAGCAAGAAATATAACTCACAGAGGGCTGCTTTCTTTCTGAAAACATGTTCTAATTTTCATACCAGGAAGTCATTCGTCATCTGAATGCAGGCATGTTTGATGCATTAACACATAGAACACAGAGCTTAGATTTCCTGCCAATCCCCTATTATGTCACTTAGTCTCCTCAGGAGATATCTGTCTTGAAAATATAGGCAAGAAAGACAAATGACAGTTTCAAAGAGAGTCGCGTTTGTGTTGTGTCTTTAACCTGCGACATATACTGGATATATTGACACTAAGCGAAGAACATAAAGCATACCTCCTTCCAACTAGCAGCACAAAGAAAAACACAAAATTAAGCAAGGGAAAGTTTTTCTTTGAAATTCATATTTTAATTACAAACATGCAGAGATAAAACCACCTTTGAAATACTTTCTCTAAACTCATAATGTTAAAAAATAATAAATGAAATTAAGTTGCTTGAGCAGCAGGAAATTCAATTTTAGACAGAAACTGTCAGACTGATCTCATCCATCTTTCCACAAAGGGTATCAATCACTGTTTCTTCTCTGCCTTCATATATTACTTTCCTTAGTTCCAGCTGTGTATGCTGGTATACTGAGCTGAATTTCATTGCTTCTGCCTTATTTCTATTTTATTCTTTAATATTTCAGGAGCTTATGTAAGGAAAGAAAAAATTTTCTGTGTTGTGCATAATATTTATGCAATAAAAAATTTTGAGATGGATAAACTGAAACACTCCGAGAACAAATATAACTCCTTCTTGAATGGGAGATACTTACAAAACGGCATAAAAATTGATAACATAAATATATCATACATATCATATTGTTTCTTTATACTTTTTCCTTTTATAAAAATCAATTGCACTTTCTGTCATGGATTTAATTCATAACCTAGAAGTCTTTATAAAAGATATAAACACATATATCTATATATAGGTATCTATATCTATATATATGGATATAGATATTCATATTAATATCCATATCTCCATTTATCATTATGTAACTTTAAAACTCAAAATTTGAGTTTTAAAAATTTCTAGCCAAAAATAATAAAATTGGCCACTAGCGATTTTAATTGTTACAATAATTTCTTTTTTAGTGTCCTAAATAAAATAACTTTATTCATGTAACCGAACTACTAAAATGCCAAAGCAGGATCTATTTTTAATGAAGTTTTATCATAATTTGTTTTGCTATATTAAGCCTGTGAGCACCATGATAATAATTTAAAACCCTGTGCTGTCTCAGGTCCATTTCTGTGTTTCACAATAATAATGATTGAAATTTCTGCCTGGGTTTTTATGGCTTAAAATAAACCAACTTGGATTTTCAATAATCTACTATACAAGAATGACCTTTCATAATAAGAATAACATATGCATTAACTATCACATAATAAGAAATCAAAGAAATGCAAGAAGGGCAAATAATTACATTTATTCATTAAAAATTTCCACCAGACCGGTTCGGATCCCACATATGAGGGCCAGTGACACTGCCTTCTAAAAAACAAAAAAACAAACAAACAAACAAACAAAAAAGAAATTCTGGGAAATTTAACATTATTCAAATCAGCCTTTAAAAAAAAAAAAATTCCACCAGAATAAAAGGGTAAAGGATTTAAATATTGTCCTTAATAATAATAATCTTACGAGCTGTAGTAGTTTACTTTCATAGCTGTTACCTACACATTATATAACATTCTGATTGGCATTTCTCTGAATACACAAAATGGGATAGAGGGAAAAATGTCATTAGATGGCATTGTCACTGATGCCATAGGAAGAGAAGAGGTAATGCCTAAGTCAAAAGCTATGAAGATACCAGTTAAGATACCTCTAGAAAGCTGACTTCCATGGTTTACTTCTAGGTTCTTCTTTCTTCTCATTCTATATATTTGCTGTGAAATCTCATATCCCCTGTGGCTTTATTCCCCGGACACAGGATAAAAATTCCTTACTATTGATCTTTGGAACCACTCTTTATATTCATATCTGAACTATGTAATGCTTAATTCTTCTTTGACATAATCACATATTCTACCATGATGAGTGTCTGCTAAAAGTATCCCATACGTTTTGATTTTATTATTTTGATTTTAAAACTCTGAGGCTTTATGATTTATATTTTGTTTGTTTGTTTGTTTGTTTACTATCATCCTCTATATACTTTACAAAAAATATTTCTTCTCAGTGCCTGCAAATAAATAAAACGATTTGGTATACTTTTCGCCTACCTGTATTCAATTCCCTTTAGCTCAATATTCACAGACCTGTACCCATATTTCTGTCTCCCACAAAACTTGTTTGTACTTGTTTTTTACCTTGGAGAATTATTTTCTATTCATTTAGAAGTCTAAGCCGGTAACTTCAAAGACATCCTTAATTCCTCCTTACCATAAACCACTCTGTACATTCAGTCAATTCCAATTCCTAAGCATTTTATCCTCCAGATATCTGTCAAGCATGTCTACTTTATTCCATGTTCATTGGCATTGCCATATATCAAAACCTTATTTATTTCTTATGTAATTAACATAATAAACTCTTAAACAGTTTTCCTTTCTGTCCTTCATGTCCATCCATTCATGTTTTACACTGCAGCTGGGGAGGCCTAAGATGCCTTATAACTCCTTGTTTCTCTTAATTTCAGGGTAAACTCCATCACCAAATTGTTAATGTCCTATAGCATGGCTCTCTTTACATCTATATGTATTTCTGGTCACACAATTATGCACACCCCATGTTCAAGGTATAAAAAACATCTTCCAGGCCCCTCAATATAAGTTCTGATTACATCTTAGTTTTCACATACACTGTTTCATTTATATAAGATGCTCTTTCATCTCTCCTCTGGCACCTCAAATAACTGCCACTTCCTTCTCATAAACCATTGGATAGAAGAGTTCTCAATACTACTTAAGTCTCTTAAAATAAATGTAGTTTAAATTTTGATACAAATACATTTAACATCATACAATATCTTTGTTTTTAAAAAATTGAGCTATGAAACAGTGTTAGAAAAAGAGTACTAAATATCACAAAACTATAATCAGGCAATAACTTCTACATATACTTATAAATCATACCACTTTTTTTCTTTTTAAAGATTTTATTGGGGCCTGGCCGAGTGGCTCAGTTGGTTAAGAGCTCGCTCAAGAGTGCAAGCTAAGCTCTGAGCAACAGCAGTTCGATGCCCAGCCCAAGCTGAGCTGCCGTTGAGCTGCCAACAGATGGCAGGATGGCTCAGCTAAAAAATAAAAAAAAATTAAGATTTTATTGGGGAATTGGGGAGGGGAACAGCATTGGGGAATCAGGGAAGGGGAACAGACAAGTTGCTGTCCTTTTTGTTCTTTAGTCTAGTTGTGGAGGAAGTCATTTCACTGGTCCATGTTGGTATTATCATTGCACTCTTCCAGGGTGAGGCAGTCACTTGCTCGCCATTGGATGGATGCTCATCGCAGCTCATGGCAGCTCATGAAAGCTCATGCCCACTGCCGGCAGCCCCACTGCTGCCTACACCGTCACCAGCGACTCATGGCAGCCAAGCTCCAGGTTGAGCTGTTGTTCCCCATCTTAGCTGTAGAAGGTGCAGTGTCACTGGCCCTCATGTGGAATCCAAACTGGGGCCCTGCTGCTCAGAGCTGGCCTTCAAGCCAACTCCTAACCAACTCGCTACTCAGCCAGCCTTAAATCACACCACTTTTGAAGGTTGAGAAACTTTGTCCAAGAAGATGCCTAAGAATCCAGCTGAGATTTTACTTAGCAAAGATTTGATTCAATCTCTCACCAATTATTGGTCTGTTTAAATTTTCTTATTTCTTCATGATTGAGTCTTCCTAGGTTATTTGTAACTAGGAATGCATCCTTTTCTTCTAGGTTATTCCATTTGTCAGTGTCTCCTATGAGTTCTTACGTGAATCTTATGATGCACATGTATTCATTCTGGTTCCCAGGCAGAAGGAACAATGACTCAATGGGGCAAGTTCTTCACATGGCAAGCTCAAGAGAGTTGATAAAAATTTTCCATGTGTTTTAAAGCCTGAGCTAGATCTATACCACCATATTCATTTAGTCAAATCAAAGCACATGGCCAGACCCAAATTTCCTCTGGCAGAAGGAATTGCAGAGGGACATAATTATAGTATAAGTAGAGACAATGATCCATCTATCACAGCTACTTTTTCTCTGCTTCCAAAGGGAAAGCATGCTAGATTGTTACACTGTTCTTATAGTCTTTAGCTCTGTAGAGATAATTCCAACACTGCAATGCTCCTAGTACATCAAAATGTGTTATCTTAATGTTTTCTCCCTTCACAGCAATATAGCCTCAAAGCTATGTCTTACAGAAGCAATAACAAAATTATTTAAATAACCAACTCACAAAGCCAATATTTTCTCTTTTAAAAATAGGTTTGAAGTTAAAATTTCTCCACAAGAATTTACGCAAACTGAACTTTTATATTTTGACATATTGTGCATTATCACAACTCTTAGGAAAAGGACTTAAAATATGAAGTTTAGTAGTGGTATTCCAGTCTCTAAGTCTTTCATAATCAGGTTGTTTCTTTTTTGTTTTGGAAGGCAGTGTCACTGGCCCTCATATGTGGGACCGAACAAGGGCCGCTGGCTTCCTAAGCCAGCACTTCACCTTGCCACTTGGCCGGCCCTATCAGGTTGTTTCTTAAAAAGAGTTATAAATATTATGCTGAGATATTTTAGTGCATATATATATATATATATATATATATATGAATTAAGAAACAAGATATGTTGATAAAATTCATGCCTAATGAAATTAATTTACCACATATGTGTAAATATATTCCTAAAACTATATGTTAGGTCTTTCTAAAATTTTTAATCTGCTTTAACTTTACATATTATATTCAGAACAAAGTATATGAGACATATACATCATCCCACTTGGGCCCACTGCACATTGCTGATCTGAACCTATTCTTGATTAGTAGTATATATGGGGCTTTCCCCATTTACCTTGTAACATATTGGAAAACTTTTTTATTCAATGTATATCAACGTGTAGAAACATCCCACAAATATTTTTTCCTCTGGTTATAAGTCCTTGTATCAAAGCACAATTTTAAAGTATATTTTTAATATCTTACATTTCTCTCAAGGAATAGAATTTTAAACTAATATTTTTTTGAAAGACTTATAGCTAAGGCCTAATGTTACTATATAGTACAACCAAAGGGTAAGTCTTTTAGAAATTTCTGCATGTTTTATTTTCTTCTGTAAACATTGCTTTATAAGTTTTCAAAGGCAGAGGAATTTGTAAGAAATTGTACATGGGGAACATTAAAGGATATATTATTACAAAAATGTTTTTATCCTATATTCTAGATCATATTAGGCTTCTCTGATTTAAGGCTGCATTCATCTTTCTATTGGGAGACCCCAAGTTTTAAATGTAACACAAAAAGGTTAAAATTTTCAACAGCAATACCTAGAGTGACTTAGTGTTGCTATAAGATGATAATTGACAAGTGGTCAAATCTAAAATATTGCATTCAGTGGGAACAACTGAAGGACATGTGTTTTTTTAAAAAAAATAAAATTATGAAATGTTTAAGGAGACTTTGCATAACGCTAGTGAAAAAAACTTGCAGAGTGAATTAAGGATTGGCTCTACATTGACAAATAACTTAGTTTTTAAAAAATGGATTAGATAAAATAATTCACTCAGACAAAGTAAAGATAAGATAAACACAGAGATGTCTACTACTATAAGATTTTTGAGAGAATGTGTTTTCTTAGAAAGCTGTATAACATAAAGGAATATTATTAACAAAATTAATGAAGTTAATATAATACTAAGAACCATAAAACAAACATAAATTGGCTGACTAAAATAAAGTCATGAAGTATATCTTTGATATTGTTAGAAATTTGAAAAAGAGATATACGAGATGATGCCCGAATATGGCAAGGCTTATGCTTAAACTCTCATCACTTTCTCTATATCTTGTCCCCAAACTAGCCAGCTGACATCCTAAGTTTAATAATCATTCACAGAAAAATAACACATTTATAACTCTAGATCATATTTACTTATATTACATATGTTGAGTATATTCTTATATATCCAAGTAACTACTGGACATCTCTGCTTCAGTATCTCAAAGGCAGATCAAACTCAATTCATAATAAATTTATTCATAATAAAACTCGCAGTGTTTCACACCTCAGTAAAGGATACAGCCTTATCCTGTTCCATAAACCAGCAATGTGTCATCCTTGATACCTCTGTCTCTTTAATCCCAGTGTCTCTGTCATAACATGTGACTTGTCCATCATCTGTATTCAAACGAAGCCATTCTTTCCACTTGCACTAAACCTCATTCCCTCTGGCTTGCACATTGCTGCTGACCCAGTACTCATCTCCTTTCATGCTTGTATCAGCTATTTTCCTAGTTTCTTGATCATTACCATGAGTATGAACGCAATTTATTTTTTCTTTTTGTAAACAATCAAACTTCCTTGTCATTCTAGGCACTGCTTATCACAGAAATCCCCTTAGAGTAAAATTCCTTGAATGTCTGTGAATGGCTCGATTTCTTTCCTCCCATTCATCTTGAACCTACTTCCCTCTAGCTTTGTCCTTCCATTTCCCTGGCGTGCCCCTGGGAAGGCCCTATTGCTCATTATGTAGCTAAATCTAGTGGCCATTTCCTGGCTTCCCCGTACTCATTCATCATCAGCAGTATTTGAAAGAGGTGGCCATGCATCCTTCTCCTGGAAACTCCCCTTTCACTTATACTTTTCAGGAAAACCCTTTGCTTTGTTTTGTCCTGCCCCATTGATCACTGCTTCAGTGTCCTTTCCTGGATTCCCCTATGTCGTGGCTGTTAATACTGCGCTGGCTTGAATACTCTTTTTTAGATCAGGATTCTAGCTCCATAAGTGACTTTATTCAATTCTGCAGCTTTAAGTGTTATCAAACTAACCCTGTCCCTTGAACTCTAGAATCATAATCCAATGACCTTCCACCATCTTTAGCTAACAGGCTCCTCTACACGGCTCAGGAATGTTCCTCTAAGTTCTGTGAACATAGTCATTCTCTTAATTACAGGTCTCCATACAACCATGCATTTGTTCTATATATATCTTTTTATTTTTTTTGAGGGCAGTGTCACTGGCCCTCATATGTGGGACCCAAACCGGGGCCGCTGGCTTCCCAAGCCGGCACTTAACCACCGCGCCACTCGGCCGGCCCTATATATATATCTTTTTAGTCTTACTTATCAGACTGTAATCCACTAAAGGACATGGATCTATCTGCTATTTTCTTTATAATGTAAGCACTTAAAACAATAGCAGTCACATAGTAGTTGCTAAATGATTATCTGTAAAATGAATGAGTGAATGAATTTACTGATCATATATTAAGAAAAATAATGAAATTCACTTTGGCTTTCAGAATAAGAATATCACAACAAAGATAAAAATTTGGGAAAATAATCAACTATTTAGGATGAATTACAATTAAATACAGGGTGTAATACTGGGCTTTCACATTTTACATTGATAGATTAATGTGTAGAATTAGGGTTGTGGTATGTTTTAGAAAGTGCTTATCAACATGCAATTATTTTACATGTGTCATAAGTAGAAAATATACAAAAGGAAGTAAAATTATAGATAATTATTCTTAGAAACTGCAGATAGTTCAGATTAAATCAACTGCAGCTTAGTGCCAAAAGATAACCTCCTACGTCCTATCAAGAATTTATGATGGGGGCCGGCCGAGTGGTGCGGTGGTTAAGCACTGGCCTGGGAAGCCAGCGGCCCCGGTTCGGGTTCCACATGTGAGGGCCAGTGACACTGCCCTCAAAAAAAAACAAACGAATTTATGATGGAGCAGAGACTACAAACCAGGTGATTAATTTTGAAATTCAATGATTTATTAAGAGGTAAAACAATGGTTTTGAGAAATGATCATATAATAACATGTTGATTGAGCAAAAATAATAATGGAAATTTGAGAAAATATTTAGAAAGTGAAAATGTAATATAACTCCACTACAGATCTTGGCAGAGACTTGAACTTAGCTGCACAAATATCGCTTCATCTCTTTTTTCCTCCTTAGTAGGAATCACTCTGTACTGTAGGACATGGCAGTTTTCTAAGACTATATACTACTTCTCAGTCTCTTTTATCACTAACTGTTGTGACTGATTCTAATGGCATATAAGCAAAAGTTGTTTCACAGGACTTTTAGAAATGGTGTTTAAGTGTCCTTTAACCTCCCTTATCACTTTCCTTCCTTCCTGCTTTCTCAAATGCAGGGGGAATGATCTAAGTTCCAATAGTTATCTAGGGCCTTGGAATGACTTTGAAATTAAAAGCCATTTGCTGAGGTAGACAGGGAGGAATACATGGAACCAATATTTCCGATGGCTTTGAGTCATCCTACCTTCCCTGAACCACATGGCTTGGGAATCACTTTTATGTGAGAACTAGTTTCATCTATTTTAAGCCAGAAATATTGTGAGTTCTTTCTTCTACATAGTGGATCTTAAG
The DNA here is from genome assembly GCA_033961575.1 of Aselliscus stoliczkanus. Taxonomy (NCBI): domain Eukaryota; kingdom Metazoa; phylum Chordata; class Mammalia; order Chiroptera; family Hipposideridae; genus Aselliscus; species Aselliscus stoliczkanus. The sequence goes on along the minus strand of CM066728.1, from coordinate 94,646,427 downwards.
TGATAATGATTTTTTTAAATCATATAAATGACTCACTGAAACATACTTGTTATAAGGGAAAGCTTCCACACTGGAGAATAATAAAAATGATCATTTTGGGAGACTGTCAAGAACATTTTATTTCACATTTATTTTAGCTCATCACATGTGGATAGCATGTCATCCTTTTGGAAGGATCTAGAAAAGGTTATTTACAGTTCTGTGTCTCTTGGATTATAGTGTCTCTAAATATCTGGTAAACATATTGTAGCACTTTTTGATAAAGATAGAGGAGTTATGCTTAAAAAACAGAAAAGCACACACCTTAACAATTCACATATTTATTTATCACACTTGTGTTTCATGCTTAGTGTATTCCTGATTCACTCATCTTCTCTTTATACACAGACACCTTTGTTTCCTAATTTTCATGTTGTTTCCTTATTCTTTAACTTCTAGTTTAGAAAGACAGCTTAATTTTCACCTTGATAAACTACCTGTGGGCATTTATTTGTCTTATTTTAACATAACTCTGCATGATGGAACAAGTATACTCCTTATTCTGTCTTTACATAAACAATCTAGATGACAATAAGAATGACAACACAATGTTCCATGCCAGATGTAATAAGATAAATTACTTGAATACAAATGAGAGCATTCAAAGTGAATACCCACGAAAAGCAGTAAGCTTTATTTTTCTTCCCAATTAGTATTTGAATGATAAACCTTACTTTTTGAGTATTGATGCATGACTTCCTGTAGATAACAACAAAAACAAAAATGCAATACCCTTATGTGGGTGTTGCTTGCTATTATGGCAGAGAACGATCATTTAAATTGGGATCCAGTGTTCATTCCATTTCTTATCTTAAGAGAGATATAATCTGTTCAGATAGCCAAGACAATAATACAAAGGTGTACTTATATTTACTATATAAACAAATGTATAATGAAATGCATTAATATTAATTACTTAAATTTTCAATTAATATTCCTTTTATTCTTCAGTGATGATTGTTAAGTTCATTAGGTTTTAGAGTGGTGGAGAATTAAGAGTAACTAGTAAGTGTCACATTTTTTTTCAAACTAGAATATAGGTTGAGAAGAGTGTTGTCAAAAGAAAAAGACTTGGGTATGAAGCAAACCAACTGGAAATGCCGAAGCCTTCACTATTCACCTTTCAATAGACAGATAGTCTCTGAGTGCCCAGAGTATACTAAATATGATTCTAGGTACTGGAACAAATCAAAGAACAGGGCACAACCCTGTTCTTAAGCCTCTCATAGAATAGTAATTACCCACCTGAATCAATACTTACTGAACACAAGACAGAAAGGAGACAAACACGATATAACTAACATAACTTAGAGGACAGTGGAGCAGAGAGCAGCCATAGCAAATGAGATGTGAGCGAGATCAAGGGTTCAGTGAAACACAAACATAGAGGCATAAGTAAATACCAAGAGATAAATCAAGGAATTCAAAGGATTCTTACAAGAAGAGAAAACAGAAAAATTACACTGAACTTAGGATTTTAAAGGTCAAGAGATGTTAGTTGACATATGCTTACAATTAGAGTATGTTTACCAGAATATATTTAAAGGTAATAATCTAATGTTGAAATACATTTGTACAGAACAAGATATGTTTGTTTTCCTTTTATATTAAAAACAATTTTGAATTCTCAGGAAGGGACAAGTGTGACTCACATTCCTTTCAATAGCTCCGTAAGTGATATATTTACTGATTTTAAAATCCATGCTATGATGTTTCTCATGATTTCATATTACTTGAGGTACTTGCACAAGTCAAGTTTTGAAGCTTCCAGAAACATGACAATCAAACTCAATCATATCATCTTTAAAAATACTACTACACATAACTAATATTGATTTAGTACTTAACACTATGCCAAGTGAAGTGTTTTCTAAAATTTTAGCTTATTCAGTTCTCTTCACATTCTTATGTCATTATTATCATAATTATCCTCATTTATAAATGTTTATTTTCCTGCTGTATGAGAGACCTGTGCTAAAATATTGTGCTGCCATACCATCTGGATAATGTATTCTCGTCACCATTCCAGGTGATTGAGCTAGCCATAAGGGGGAGATGATCTAAGGGAGGTCCATTCTGACATAATGGCAAATCTGGATCAGTGCAGCAAATGTGACCTTAATAATTTTCTATATGCTTACCTTACCAACAGAAATGTAAGTTATTGTCTGTATAATATCTCTGCATTCACATGAATGAATCAACTTTGGCTGAAATGGAGAGGAAGATCTAATCTAGAATATTCATGGCATAAATAAACAATACAGAGCTCTGAAGAATACCACAAAAAGATAGAATATTGTAGCCTATACACTACTGATATTGTGTTACAGATATTGAGATACCACAGAAAAGCAACTGTAAATGACATTGTGGATATACTAAAGCGTTGTTAAGAAGAAAACATCTGAAAAAGACATTTTACACATGAGCTTCAATTTAAATTCCATAAAAGCAGATATGCTGAATCCACATCTTATATAGTAATTGAATTGCTGCTTGCATTTTCTACTCTTGGTAACATGTTTTAGGGTGAGTAGCAGGACTTATTATTTTTTAAAACACTAATTTAAAGATTGTTCATTTTTCCTTTCCACAATTATCATTATTCATTATATCATTCCACATGATGTAATGTCATTTTTCAACAAAATAAATTACATTCAGTTGATATTGTTACTCAGAGTTGAAATTCTCTGTTGCAATATAGTAGAATTTAATATACTTATAATACTTATTTTACTGTACAGAAACAGCAGATAATTACTAAAAACATTGGAAAAGATTTTTAAAAATTGAGTAAACTAGACAACTGCTACCCCAAGAAAATTTATTTCAGTTACTGGTGTTCTCTCTCCTCTCTCAAATATATATCTATATATGCTCTCATTTTAAAATGTGCTTTATATCCACTTTAAAATTTAGTCTAAAATCCAGAGCTATTCTTCAGTAATTACAAGAATTAGTATTTTGGGAAAAAATATGCTATATTTTTGTGTAAGTTTCTACAGAAACTTTCAATATTTACCACTTATTATTTCTGATTAAAATTTCTTAAAATTTATTATCAGTGTGAGTGATATATTTGTTGAATGATCTTTTTTTAAGGTTTAACTTAATATTTTCTATGGCATAGACATTTTTTTCAGTGTTTCTCAGTGAACAGCAAAATGCATGTGAATTTTGTGTGACACTGTCAGAGTCATTTAACACCAAGGTTTCTTAAGATATTTGCAAAGAAGCAAGTTCCCACAAGATATAAAATCTGAGATTGGTGTTAATTGCCCACATTCCAGTAATCCTCAAGTCATGACACTAATGTCTATATTTTAAAAGACCATAAAATTGTTATGTAATATTCAGTCAGAAAGGGCATTGTTTTGTTTCTAAACTGCAAAATTCTTTGTGAGAAAGATTGTAAGTATTGATATCTATGCTTATAAAAGTGAAATATGTTTAATGCAATATATTTCCAATAGGAATTATTTTGCTGGTAGGAATCTAAATTTGAGGAAAAAGTATTTTGCAAAACAAATTACAAAATTATTGTTTTTACATTGAATATGAAAACCTATTTTAATTTATATTTAGATCACAAAGACATTCAACTGACACTTAAACATCCCTGAAGAACTTTAATTTGGGCATCTGTTTTGTTTTTTGGAATTTTTTTTAAACAGTGTGCTAATTTCTTCACATACAAGTATCTGTATCTTCTCTTTCTCAGTCTTTATGCCCAAGGAGACACCATCAAAAATAACTAGTTAGTGTTGAATACATAAACAGACTAGTTATCTTTTCATGGAGAAGAAAAACTACCCCTGAATTTGTGTTTCCAAAACAAGCTTTGTTCAAAACTTTCCGTATGTGATTTTTAGCTACCTGTTTTAAACATCTTATCTTTGCATTCTTTTTCATTTGTGTGACACAATTTCCAGCCTCTTTCTCTGTTCAAGATATGAAGCCATTTCTTTACAACAATGTAGTATAGTTACTGTTGTTTTTAACTTTTTTTAGTTTAGTTTTTTTTTTTTTCTGGCAAAGGAAGTGTTTTCTGTTAAATGTTCTTCAAATTCAAGATGGTGAAGGCATTTAGAAAAGAACCTTTAGTGAACACGTTTTTTTTTCATATTGGTTGGGAAATGCTGCCTTGACTATAAGCAATTGCAACAGCATCCTTTGAAATTAAATGGCTTCTATTTTCTTTCAATCTTTAGTCACATTCAAACACCTAAAAGCACACATCTGTTTCTCATTGAAATGTTTGTATTTTTTAACTTGAAGAGCTGACTTGAAACATTTAATTCCTCCTCATAGAACCAAAAGAATGTACATATTTATAAGTGACTACAATTTTTATATGATGAACATAAGAGAAGTCTAAGTTTGCTTCCATACGTATAGGTAATTCTCAGAGGGATGTATATGGGAAGGGGTAAGACATAATGCCATTTTCATTTGCTTGTATTTAAATTTATTTTTCATTACTCTAATTTAGAAAAAAGGAAACTTCAGTCATTATTCTTGAAAACAAATTCTGCAGTTTTACTAGATTGCCAATTGGCATTATTTCCTATGTCCCTGATATCATTTCCAATGAGAATGGAGTTAGAAATGTAATAGCCATATTGGCTTCTTCTAGAACACCAATGGAAACAAACAAACAAAAAAGAACACTAATAATTAAAAGATGTTACATTGATGTCAAGGAAACCTATTACAATGGAATGTGATGCACAGAAAGTGAGAATAGGAGACAAATGTTTGTGGGAGATGTGGAATTCTTTTCCCAATTTCTTGTTCCAATGCTAGAGCGCAGAATTCAGAGTTTGGAAATCTGAGTTTTTTTCAGGTTTGTTCACTTACTAATGTTTTTATATTTGATATCTTACTAAAAATATTTTAGCTCTATTTTTCTTACCTGAATAATAAAGAAAATGACCATGTCTACCTAGTACAAACTTTAAATGGCTAAAACTTGATTGCATTTGTGAAAGTAATTTGGTAATGATTTGTTATGCACAAATTCAGCCTATAATTAATATAGATTTTTATGTAGTGCTGTGAATAGTCCCTACACTCATTGTCCAGAGGACACATCTATAATATCACTTGAAACACAACAGAGATATTAAAATTGATTAATTAAGAGGTCATTTAGCATGTAGACACATTTATTTTCTTAATACTTTCATTTTTATGTGTCATATATTGCTCTTTAAAATAATACAATTTTCTTCCCTACCTTCTGAGAATTCATTGAAAAAGAAATGATTTAATCTTTGGCTTAGTATTTTAGTGATGATTAAATTTCCTGGCATTGAATGGATTCTGCATGTCTGTTTAGTATATGCATGAAACATGAACAGCTTTTCTCTACTATGACTTAAATCCCAACATTTATTAATAGAAAGATAATTTTCCAATAAAAAGTGTTACCAAATTAATTATCTAGTAACAACTGTGTAAATTTTCTGTGACAGAACACATTGTACATATGAAAGAGTGAAAAGAAGCTACTAATGTGTGATACACTTAAATTTTATTGGTAGCAAAGGAAATAGTAACATATATGACATCAAAAACATAATGGAAGTGGACATTTAACACAGGAATATAAGTTTAGAATATGTAGTATGAATAATGATACACAGAAATATTATGTTTAGTACACATAAGTTCCCTCAAATATCATCTAGGTAACAGGAATTCAACTAATAAGACACATTTAGGTTATTGTGAAGAATCTGGTATGGCAGCCTATGGTAAGGAAAAGGCATATGTAGCAGGTAAAGATGGGTTTTTAACAACTGAAAAATGGAAGATAGAGAGTAGTAGTCTTAAGAATTATTGGGACTATTATTGTGGTGCCTGAGAGGCTATGTATGCTTCACAAAATGAAAAACAGAGAGAGGCAAGAAGAAACACAGAATAGAAAACATGAAGATATTTCAATGAGTCAGTGTTAGACCTTATTTTGCTTAATAAGTGTGGAGAAGAAAACATCCTTCTGTAATGCAATTCAGCAATTATAAGTTTGTACCTGTTCTGAAATACCAACCCTGGATTGTAATGTCATTGTCATAGTGGTGATAGTTTCTTGAGCATATAAACTATCAAGGGAATAGAAGATAAACTAGAACAGAATCTTGGAAATCACATATAGGAAATTGACCAATAAATCACCAGTAAAATCCATCCAGAAGGGACAATCAAAATCATAGGAGAAATTGTAAAAAGTATGCAGTATCATAAAAGCCAAGTGAGAAGTTTTAAGATTAATCAAGGAGCAACCTTCCCAAATGTAAGTTAGAGTAGTGGATGAAGTCATGAAATGGGGAATGAAGGAGGAGAGGTGTTGATAGAAACTTTTTTGTGTGTGTAACTTTGGTGGGGAGGTTGAGGCCATTATTTGAGCTTAAACCAGCGTGCAGAAAAGATTTTCGCCATGTAAACAATGAAATAAGACTGTATCCAGGGGAAATAATCAAGTTGAAAATGCAAAATTGAAGTCACACAGCAAAGATAGAGAGGATAATATGTCATTAGAAGCTAAAGTAGCGAGTACTAAATATAGTAATTTGGTATTGGAAAGAAGAGCTAAACACAAATTTACCAGTCCAGCCACAAATATCCCTAGAGATGTGTTTTCTTTTAAATTGTATCTACTTTGTAACATTAGGCAAATCATTTCACGTCTTGGGATCTATTTCCTCATCTGCAAAATACAAGTAATAAACACACAGGACTCCCTTACATAGCACTGAGTGAAAACATAAGGGAGAATTGCTTTACCAGTTTAAAAGAGTTGTAGAGATGGCTGAGTTTATTCTTTGTCTAAAACAGGATGTTGGATACCTAAAATGAGGGGAGCAGCAAAATGTTCTGTGACTCTTATTGTGTAATGATTTAATGTGTCTGGGGGAGTTAATAGACTAAATTTGCTTAGAATACTTTTTTTTTTCATTATTACTTTCACAACTGTACTGATAGTTAGCATACTACATAATATCCCATTAAAATAATTCTCAGTTGAGGTATTTAATTTAAAATACATCTATAGATGTACTCTTGCCAACTCTAAAACAAATTTCCAATGAATCTACCCAAGTTATGAAATAAAGGACTCCTATAATTGGTCTTACACATTCATATAATCTGAACAGCACGTTAGTAGCAATAAAAGTTGCAATAGCCCTTAGGACTTACACATGACAAGCAGCCTGTGGTAAGCAATAAAGATTCAAGGATAACAATATGTATCAGTTTCCTAAGTACTGCTCACAGCTAGAGAGCAATTGCATAGAACATATTTTTATTTGCACATGCAAAAATAGTTCTTGATAATAAAAGTGTCACCATATGATATTGCAAAGAATACTTCAACCTACTGTTCCTAGAGGAATTCGCAACAATCTAACTAGCAGTTTTTGTTCTCTGTGGATTTCAAAATGCAAATTTATTTGTTCATTTTTCTGGTTTCGGGAAACAGAATACGTCCCTGCTTTGCCATGAGATTCTTCAGATTTCCTTGACTGAAGGCAAAGTACTTATTAATACTTATGAGTGAATATCCCCAAGATTATACTAAAAGTGCAAAAGCTCACTAGGATCCACTGACTAAGTTTTAGAATCATGTGGAATTTTAAATGATCAAGGTTCAATATTTTAAAATATATTTTATTTTTAAACCAACCAGATTATCATTGTGTTTAAATTCCTATTTTTCTATGGATTATAAAACCAAGCAACAAAAATTGTATCATAGGCCTTTATATAGAAATGCTTACATTAAAATGATGCTCACTGTTGGGGGTAATATATGTCATGTTGTATTTAAGATATATGTACAAAATGTTTGATAGATGCAGGAAGTCAATGAAAACTGCTTCTTATTATAATCAAACCAAAAAGCTCCCAGCCAGAATGATACTATTTAACAAATATATGTTGTGTAATCATTATAAGTCATACATAAAGCAGGGATGCTGCGTACTAAGTCATGAACATCACTTTTGCCTCCACAGAAGGGAGTTTTGCAAGAGTACATTACAATAAAATGTGGTAAGTTCTATGATATTCATAAATAGAGTGTTGCTGTGGGAATAAATGCCTGAAGATAGCTAAAAGGGAAGATATAGGTATTGGCAGATACCTGAAAGACTTCTGTGGAGGAAACATTTTTGCTCTACTTGACATTTGCCGGGACTTTTCAGATGACATATGTAAAGGATGAAGGTGTGAGTGAACACAGCATAATGAGGAAACAGGAAGTTACATATAATGTGCCTCAAGATGGAGATGATAGGAATGACCGGTGAGTTCAAAACGTGAATACCTTTTGTAACATACTAAAAAGTTACAGATTTTTTTTCAGTCAATAGCTCATGAGAAGCCATTTTAATATTTAAGTGTAATTTCAAGGTAGTCCTCTTAGAGAGATTATTCCGACAGCAGTGCCAATGGAAGCAGAGACAAGGAGATCAAAAGAGGGGAAAGAGACTGTCTGTGGAGAAACATGGAGATGAGGGGAATCGGAACAGAAATGTGTACCATATAAAAGTGGTCTGCATTAGTTATTCATTTGATGTTATAGATAAAGGATAGAGAAATGTACACGCACACTCAAGATTCAGACTTGGATAACTAGATAACCACTGTGAAAAAAAAAATGTAGGAATAAAGGAAGGCAGATAGATGCCCTATGGTAAGAGATGGGCTAAATGAGTGGCTAAAGTTACATTGAAATTAAGGCATTGTCAAGAAATCGAAAATTTTTATAACCATCCAGTCCTTGATCAGCTGTAAATTCTAACCATGGTAGAGAAGGAAAATTAATAACAAATATTACATCTCAAATTGATAACATCAAATAGGAGGTATTCTTTATGGTTAAAAAACAAAAAATAAATATGATTATGTCATACCCAGTAAATGACCTATAATGTTTATAATAGCTAAGGTACTTATACAGCATTATACAAATTTAATAGCTACAAATTAAACAAATTACCATTTTAACTAATTTAAAAAGTACCTTGAAACAAATATTTGAGGTAAGAAGGTATTACTTTACATATGAGAAAATTGAAGCTTAGAAAGTTTAGGATACCCGGTTATGCACAGTAAGTGATGACAGGGTTAAACTACAATATCTAATCCTATCATTGCTTGTGTTCATCTCCTCAGTTGCAAATACAATATATGTTGATCATTTACTGCGCACCAGTGACCATTCGTGTCCTTTACGTATTTCAACTGATTTCTTTCTTTCCTTGATTTAGAAAAACTGAGGTGCAGTGAGGTCTGAGACTGTTCCATATGTTACAAAATCTTTACTTCACCCCTGGTCTGTCTGAAATGAAACTCGGTGCTTTGAATCAGTAATCTACATCATTTACACATTTGTTTTTGAATAAAAATTTACCAAATGCAAAGAATGCACATTTTATAGTGTCATGTCTGCAGTTATTAGCTATTAAGTATTAATTAGTAAAATGATCAAGGGAAGCCTCATTCATTAAGAAAAACTCAAGGCTGGATAATTAGAGAGTGCTTTGGGATAGTCCATAATGAGATGGTTGTCTGAGTGCCTGCACAAAGATTAGGTATTTATAGAGGTTGAGAAGGCCAAACTTATTCCCTTAACTTGAAAATAATCTCCCTCTGCAGTCCTAACATGCCAATTAATCTGTTGACATGAGGCCATGGTAATTCCTGTTATTGAAATATTATCTGGAGAATATGATACATTACAATTATTTTAGGCATTACAACTTTTTTCAAATTAATTTGAGTAATTTCTTGCCTAGGAGAATCCTGGCAAATGGACTGTAGTAATAAGAGTCATATGTTGCCTGATGATAAAATGAAGGCTTGACTCAGGTCTCACGTAATTAAAAAAAAAAAAATGTTTATTATCCTAGTTTCTCTGATGCAGATACAACCCAAAGTCATGCTTGTCAGATATGAGTTAGCTGAAATGGTTTCTTTTTATTTATTAATATTTAAGTAAAGTATTTATACTTTCATTGTTATTTCTATACATTACGCCTACACATTAGGATAATTTTTCAATGAAAACTGCTATCTTTGTTTAGAACTGCCACAGTGTGCAAGCTCTGTTTAGCGTATGTAGAAAATGAAGTCTAGGTTCAGAACCTACATCTTTATCAGGATTTCTCATTACTAGAAAGAGGTAGTTTTCCTCAACACTGCTTCTTTATTTGTGCTTTCCCCATAAATGCTCTTTATATTACCTATGTATTAGCAATATCATAAGATGCAGTGGTGGAAATGTATAACCCATGCTCTGGGGTTTATTTTTCGGTTCAAGATATCCAAGAGGTCAGAGCATCTAAGTGTCAATTGCAAGATAAACACTCCCATAAAGTGACCAGAGTTCCACCTTTATACTGTGTACTTGTACTTATACTGGTGCTAGAAAGGCTGAGTCATGTGTTTAGTTCTAAAAATAGGTAGAATACTGAAACTTTATCCATCATACAGCTCATGTTTCTGAAAGTACACGAGACCCTCACTGTTTTTCAAAGTCTTTCCCATGGCTTGTAGTTTCCAGGTGTATTTATTTTTAAGTCCCTGTTTTCTTTTTCTTGTAGATAACTGTATGGACCAATGCAGGATTATAATTAGATTTTAGTCAACGTTGAATAGATTAGACAACAAAACTATATTTCGCATGACCTTAATATAGTGCATTTAATGTTAACTATAAGAACAAGTGTAATATTAGAAGTCAAAGAGTGGAAAACTAACCAAGGCTCATTTTCTTGGCTCATTAATTTTGAAGTGCAGTTGTACTTGGATTGTTCATAAGATGCCGCAGTACAGCAGATGATACTCTTTCAAAACCACGAGGCGGGAATTTTTCATCTTTCATATATTTTTATCAAGAAAAAAAGTGGTATGAATACATTACACATATTGCAAACGGCATTTGATCCTGTAATAAACCTATGAAACTGACACAGAAATATAAAAGCTTTGTTATATATATGGATCATGTACACTGCATCCAAAGTAACCCCAATTTAAAATCAGTGGATCTCTAAGAATTTTAAAACTAGTGAGATCTCCAAATTCTATGAAGAGTATATGGTAACAAATTAGGAAAATCAAGCACGCTTTATTCAGGAGTAACTAAATATGACTTGGATAATCCCAAACAATGTATGTATATGTATGAATGCAATGTGTGCATATGCACGGATCATCAGTTAGAAGATATCTTCTAATCAAAATACATACTTTACAGGAAAATACTTTAAATGAAAAAGAGGCCATACAGTATATCCTCCATAGCTTGAATGTGCATATAATCAACATTCATTAAATTTCTACTGTGGGCCAGTCATTGTGGCAAATTCTGGCAGTAAAAATAGTAATAGTAATAGTAATGAAATTATATGCCTGCTTTTCGGAATTTTGATACCAAATTGAGTAAACCTACAGAAGGTGCAGAGATAAAGACACATACACTAAAGTAAACCAGAAGAGGATTTTGTGGAAACAGAAAGAAGAAGGCAAAGAAAGGAGCAGAACGGGGAGGATGATGAGGAGCAGGAGGGGGAGGAGAAGGAGAAGAAAAAGGGGTGACCTTTCCAAAACAAGCCTTTACTCCCACTTATCCCATCAAAAGATTGTTTGCTACCCATCTGCTCTAGACCGGCAAAATCTCCATAGGAATGTCGTATAATGCAGAGTTTGTATTCCCTGGTCTGTACCTGATGTGCGTGTTTAAGGTAAACATTGAAAAGGTTCATGGCAGTTCTTAAACAGTGACACACTGTAGGTTGCCACCAAGTCCACTAAATGATTGTGGAACGTCTCATCTATATCTGACCCCAAGGATACTGAATTGATTAAAAGCAGACTGAAGTTATATAAAGGAGGTCTCACATATATGTGGAAGGGGACAGAGTAGTGTTTGGTGGCTAGGATTCTTGATGGCAGTCATCATTGCCAGCTTGGGCAGAGCCTGCTCAGCCACAGATCATGAGGTTTGTTTCAGTGAGTTCTATTACAAGAAACTCAAATAAAGGCTTAGCCATAAAAACAGATGACAGAAATTTAAGTGAAACAACCAGAACCCAAGTTCATTATGCTGTATCCATGCTGGTCACTGGAGCAAAGCAAAGGCCAGTCCCATGAACCATATGTATGATACGAAGAAAGGGGCCTCAGCTGAGTCCTAGAAATCCCAAAAGTTCTCTTCAATCTATGGTGCCTAGAAGTGACAGGGGTTTTAGAGATCTGTAAGTTAATGCCTGTCCTCTCTTTTAATGGGGCAGAAGATCCCCCAAAGACTCCCAGGCACACAGATACAGAGTTCAAATGTATTAACTTGCAGACAGGTTACTATTTTCACAAGTGGGCATGATTGGGACAGACAAGAACATAAGCGCCACCTGTCTTCATTGTCAGCCCAAAGTTCAAACAAGAGAATAACAGAAGATACAGAAATTGAAAGTCAGGACAAATTCCATTGAGCAAGCTAAGTTCTCACACACACCTCCTAAAACTACCTCAATACTGCAGCAGACAGTCATGCACCTGTTGCTTGGAGTTTTCCTAGAAACCAGGCCCTTTCTATTGTTATTTTTTTGTTCTGTGTCTGTGCGGGTGGTGGTGGTTGTGTTGTTGTTGTTGTTGTTGGTATATATTTGGTTCTTAATTAAAAAAAAATACAATAATTTAGTGGTCATCAAAGGGTAAGGGGAGGGGGAAGGTTGAAGAGGGTAAAGGAGGTCAAATATATCTTGGTGGAAGGAAAATTGACTTTGGGTGATGAGCACACAATGAAATATATAGATGATATATTATGGAATTGTACACTTGGAACCTATATAATTTTTTAACCAATGTCACCCCAATAAATTTAATAAAAAGCAATAATTTGTTTGGCTCGGTGTCTTCCCTCTAACTCTCATTAGTGCTCTAATTAACACATCTATATAAAATCTTTCTTTTTAAAATAATTTTATTGTGAAATAAACATTTTTCTTTTTAAATTAGTTTCAGGTGTACAACACAGTGCAATAGTTATCCTTTTTACCCCCAAAGTGACAAGCCCCTCCCCCAGTTCGCCATCCCACTCCTCCCCCCTATATCATACATATCTATTACAATTCCTTTGACTCCCATAGTATACTCCACATCCCATGACTATATATATATATATATATATATATATATATATATATTCAATTACAGTTGGCATACAATATTATACAACATCAGCTTCAGGTGTACAGTGCAATGATCAAGCCTCTACTCCATCCATGAAGTGGTCTCCCTAACAAGACATGTGACTATCTGACATGCCACAAAATTTTTACATTATTATATTCCCCGAACAGTGTTTCATGTCCCTGTGGCAATATTGTAGTTGCCTATTTATGCTGTCTAATCTCTTCCCCTTCTCCCTTATCCCCACCCCACTCCCAACTTGCAACCCTCAGTTTTTCCTTTATATGTATGAGTCTGTTTCTGTTTACTTTGTTCGTTCATTCAGTTTTTCAGATTCCACATATAAGTGAGATCATATGGTATTTGTCTTTCTCCAACTGACTTATTTCACTTAACATAATAGTCTATTCACAACATTATCAATTACATTCCCAGAACTGCCCCCCATATCCCTGCAGCAACATTGTAGTCACCCACCTACACTGTCCAAAACCTTCCCCCCTCCCTCATCTCCACCACCTCCCAGGCAGCAACCATCAGTTTTTCCTTTATATCTGCTTGATACGATTTCAATCTTTTTAAATTTACTGATACGTGTTTTGTAGCCTAACATGTGTTGTATCTTGGAAAACGTCCCATGTGCACTTGAGAAGAATGTATATTCTGTTGTTTTAGGGTGAAATGCTTTAAAAATATCGATGAAGTCCAGCTGGTCTAAAGTGTCATTTAAGGCCACTCTTTCCATGTTGATTTTCTGTCTAGAGAATCTGTCCCTTGGTGACAATGGAGTGTTGAAGTCCCCTACTACGATAGTGTTACTGTTGATCTCTGTCTTTATGTCTGTCAAAATCTGTTATATATAATTAGGAGCTCCTATGTTGGGTGCATAGATGTTTATTAGGGTTATAGTGCCCTTTTTTGTCTTTTATTGTAGTCTCCATTTTAAAGTCTATTTTGTCCAATATAAGTACTGCTACTCCAGCTTTTTTTCCCCCATTTCCCTTTACATGAAATATCTTATTCCATCTGTAAACAGCATATACATGGGTCCTATTTTCTTATCCATTCAGCCACTCCCTGTCTTTTGATTGGAGCATTTAGCCCATTCACATTTAAAATGATTATTGATAGGTGCATATGTATTGCCATTTTGTTATTTGTATTCCTGGTCTCCCTGGGTTAGCTTGTTTACCCCTTTCTTTTGTTTAAAAAAGCCCTATTAACATTTCTTGCAATGCTGGTTTGGTGGTAATGAATTCCTTAAGCTTATTCTTTTCTGAGAAGCTCTTTATTTCTCCTTCAATTTTAAGTGATAGCTGTGATGGGTAGAGCAATCTTGGTTGTAGGCCTTTATTTTCTGTCACTTTGAATATCTCCTGCCATGCTCTTCTGGCTTGCAGAGTTTCTGTAGACAAGTCAGCTGTTTGTCAAATAGGAGTTTCTTTGTATGTAACCTGCTGTCTTTCTCTTGCTGCTTTTGGATTCTGTCTCTGTCTTTAAAGTTTGCCATTTTAACTACGATGTGTCTTGGTATGGACCTGTTTGGGTTCAGCTTGTTTGGAACCCTCTGCACTTCCTGGGCATGTATGTCAATTTCCTTCACCAGGGTAGGGAAGTTTTCAGTCATTATTTTTTCAAATACATTCTCGACCCCTTGCTTCTTCTCTTCTCCTTCTGGTATTCCTATGACGTGAAGTTGGTTGAGCTTCATCTTTTCCCATAGGGCTCTTAAATTATTTTCATTTGTTTTTTATTCTTTGGTCCTTTTGTTGTTTGAACTGGGTGATTTCTGCTATTTTGTCTTCTAAATCGCTAATCCGATTCTCTGCTTCATCTAGTCTACTGGTGATTCCTTCGAGTGTGTTCTTCTTTTCAGTTATTGTATTCTTTAGTTCTAACTGGTTGTTTTTTATGATTTCCCTATCCTTCCTTATGTCCTCACTAAGTTTGTTAAACATTCTTATCATCAGCGTTCTAAACTCTGTCTCTGAAAGGTTGGGTCCCTCTGTTTCATTTAGTTCCATTTCTAGAGGTTTCTTCTGATCTTTTACTTGTGACATGTTTCTTTGTTTCCTCATTCTGGTGGTGGCTCTGGAATTGCTTTGATGTATTAGATAGATCACCAGGAGAGCCCTGGCTGGATCATGCAGGCACACAGCTCAGGGCCCAACACTCCCAGGAAAACTCCCAGTCTCAGCCTGTCGCAATCAGCCACTGGCAGATCAGGCCGAGCATCCTGACAACCAATCACTAGCCTGGCAACTCTGCAAGTGAAGTGCAGAGAGTGGGGACCCGAGGCGGCTTGCACTCCCGCGTCTCAGTGAGCAGCCTGTTGGAGCCGGATCACACCCACCAGGCATTTCCCTGGCAACGCAGCACAAGCCGAGCGGAGGGTGGGGATCCAAGGCCGCATGCGCACTCACGCGCACACGCACTTCTGCGCCAATTCCACCAGACCAATGAGGTCCTGGACCTGACAAAATGGCATCCTCCCTACACCACTCACGTGCAGGCTCCACACCGCGGGAACAATAGTCCAAACACCTTCAGCCTTTCCACCAAAGGTGCTCAGCTCAGTCCGTCCCCGCAGGCTCCCGGCTCACACAGCCACTCCCCCCACCAGGAACCAGGTAAGTGCTCACCGGCGAGCACGCCCGGGCGCCGGCCCCACTGAGTCTCCAGCCGCTCTCAGCCTCACCGAGCTGAGCAGAGAGAGTCCTCACTAATTGACTGCCGGCTATCTTAGAACTCCTCTTCCTGGCAAAGGAGCTCTGGGCTGGTGAGCTTGGGGTGCAGCCGGGAGGTCTCTCCCCCAACCAGACAAGCTTCCCACGGCTGGGGCTTCCCTCACGGGGCTCGCCCTCTCTCGTCTCCGCCCGTCCTACCAGACCCGACGTGGCCTCCTCTTTAAGTTCTTCATTTAGTGGTTCTGTTCCTCCAATGTTCCGGGGACCTCCAGGGTTGAATGCTGTATAAATTATTCGTAATATTGGTGTGATCCTGGGAGGCAGTTAGCACAGCATCTGTCTGGTCTGACATTTTACCGGAAGTCTCTAAAATCTTAACAGTAACAGTTCTCTCTCATTCTTTCTCTTCCTTTCTTCCTCTCAGCTTTAATACTTTAGTTTATATTTTCATAATGGCTCATTTGTCAGTCAAAATGTCAGCTGCCTTCTGTTCCACTTTTTCTTTAATTTTCTCCCAAACTAGATTGTAAACCTTCAGAGTGTGTGAGTGGCTGGTGTGCCTTCATTATACATATAGTGTTTTTTTTCACTGTATTTGACAGAAGTAGTCAATCGGATAAAATTTCACCTAACATAAATATTAAGTTCAACTTTCAGAAACCCTCTGCAGTTTTATGGATGCTATGACCTAATGGGCCTACCCACAGATAAATAGAATGGCTCGCTTCAAGTGACACCCATTTACATTTATATGACCTCAGCCTTTAAACTATGCAAATATGACTGTTTGAAACCTATTAGCTATATATTACCCTTATCTAATTCTATAACTCATCATCTTATCAAACTGAAGAATTATTTAATACACTTTTTTAACATTTAATACTTTAGTATATCAACAAAATGCATTTTAATTAGCATGTGAATATTTATTATGTGTGATGATTTAATTTTAAAAATAAACCACATTTATCCATTTCATGGTGCAGAGATCAAAACATATGCTCTAGTTCAATGAGACTGCCTTGCAATATTAACCACATAACCTGACCAGAGATTTAAATGTACACTAACAGTAACTGACAATATTAATTCCAAATGCATGTGGCTTTTCTAATTAGTTGTAAACTTTACTTGAATAAGCTACTGAAGCATGTAGTACAAGAAAGGAAGTAGTTCTTGGCAGGAAATAGAGTTTATTGCTTTAATTTACTCAAAAAAACCATAGTGCAATATGTAAATTGTGAGAGTACCATCAGAAGAAAAACATGTGGAATATTATTTTAAGAGCCCTTCGTTGGTACTTGTCAGAAGTACGGAAATATAAAACTAAAATATATATATGAATGTTTTGCAGATTAATTATTTTAACCTAAATATCACTAAACAGTTGCAAATTGCCTTTAAAGTGTTATTGGAATTATGTTCAAGACTATTAACCCAGGAAGACTTACTTTACTATAACAATGCCTAAAAAGGAAGATATTTATTTACGGACTGTATTATAAAATATTAAACATTTACTCATCAAGGGTTTGTAAAAGAAGGCTGAAACCATAAGGTCGAAAGTAGCCATCTATAATAATCCTAAATTCCTGTAAAAGCTAATGTTCCAAACACACACACACACACACACACACACACACACACAAAACATATTCCAACAACTTCTGAGAACACCGACCTTGTTACACGGCACAGATTACATGAGATAAACTTGATAATTTCTGAGGCTCTTGCATCAGGCCTGTGTTAGTTTACAAAGTTGTTTATCCTTAGATAGAAAATGAATGAATGAAATGAATGAATTAAAGCATTCCCTAATGATTTGTGTCTCTCATAGCTGATTAAGCCTTAGATTTTGTGAGTGTTGATAGATGAGTTCTTGTGTTTTCCCGAGATGCAGTCCCCATCTTTGGTAAATATGTCAAGACTTCCAGTGCTCAGTCATGCCTGATTTTTCTCTCCTTTGGCGACCCAATAATATTATATTATCTTCCTCTCTTTAATGGGATGGAGCGTCATATTGGTTTTGGGCAATAGGATTTGAATGTAAATAGTGTGCTTCATATTCAGACCAAAGCACTGAATTGCTGGTGCCATGCTCTCTGCTGCCTTTTGCCCACTGCACCATTGATTAAGTCTTATGATCCGGACAATTCACAAGATGAACAGTCTCTGCCAGCCTTGACCCCTGGAACCTTTGAACACAAGTGCTTCCAGTGATGCACATTGGGCCTGTTTTACAAAAAATTGTGTTATTTTTTGTTATCAGTTTAGACCCAGGTATGTTCAGGTGAATATGTTATTCCAATATTCCATCATATTCTATCCTAATTAATAACCTCCCTTAAAACTATACTACAGGAACTAAATGACTTTGATGTTCCCTAGACCAAAGATCCTTTAATATCTGAGACGAGTTAATGTCCCTCTATGCTTTTTTTTTTTTTTACCATTCTTCCTCATCTCTATCACTTAATTTCTGGATTGAAGATTATCCCAAATACAGTAATAATACCTTGGTTTGCGAGTATAATTCGTTCTGGAAACAGACTACTTGTATTGCAAGACATCACGCGTTTACCATGTTAAAATGTATTAGAAATATTTGCTCATCTTTGGAACACTCGCAAATCACGTTATCCACTATCCAAGGTTTTACTGGATAGGGATGTTTGCTTAGAAATTGAAAACTGTTGATTAATTTTCCAGATACAGCCGAACTGCTTCATTTGTGCTTTTTTTAATTATTAGTTTTTTTATTTGTGCTGCCTTTATTTGCTCTAAATGTCTGTTCTTCATGATTATTTTTATGGTAAGTATGGTGTATATTTTTATGGGTCTTTAGGATATTTTTCCCTTACATCTCTTTCTTTCTTTTTTTGGCATTGTTGAGATATAATTGGCATACAATATTGTATAAGTTAAGATGTATAATGTGTTGATTTACCTCACATATATTGCAAAATGATTTCCACTGCAGCCTTAGTTAACAGCTCCATGATATCATACAATTATCTTTTCTTTTGTGGTGAGAACATTTAAGATCTGCTCTCTTAGTAACATTCAAGAATATCATACGGTATGTTTAACAACAATCACCATGCCGTACATTAGATCCCCAGAACTTAATCAACTTAATAGGAAGTTGTTGCCCTTTGTCCAACATCCAGATATTAGACAAACAGCACAGATTTCCAGTTATAAGATATCATCTCAAACATTTCAATAGCAAATGCTTCATGGGCCTTGCTTCCTATCCACATGACTTAGCTGCCTTATTCCTTGCTACCTAATTTTTAAAAAAACAATTCCAACAGCTGAGTCTATTGTCCCTATGTTGATTCTACTCTAAGCTCTAAAGCCCAGTACATCCTGTAGTAAACAATTTCAGTTCATTAAGATACAAAACATCACTTGTTTTCATGAATCGTTTGTCCACCAAATAAGTTGTGTGATTTGATTATATGTTTACATTTGATTTAATTTTTCCTCTTCTTTTCCTTTTAAATTTAAATAAATTGTTTGAGTGAACTTAGCAGTCACTTAAAAGTCACAATTTTGAAAGCAAGATGTGGTTAAAACCCAGACTTTCGAAAGCAATCCAAGGTCACATCTAAGAAATCAGTAGAGTCTGTTCTGCCATAATGCTTGCTTTGTAAATGCGACTTTGTTTCAAAATAACTGATGGATGAGGGAATAATGCAAACATAGTGTGAAATTCGAGTTTGCTTATATACAGTTTTGTCTGAAAGAAACATCAGGTTGTACCCACTTGAATACAGCCATATAAGAATATATAAAACACACCTGCACCTACCTCAAACACATCCTTGCGACCTCAGTTCACTGCATGTGTTAGGAGCTGGTCTTGTAACCTTTTGTCTAAATCAGATAACCTTCCTTCCATTACATCTTAATAACTCACAAGCTACAACCCTCTGTATATTCATTTCTACAAGCCAACTTCAGACATTTTTCAAGGTCAAGTGCCATATTTTTATTGTAATATATACATGTCTGAAATATTAAGTATGCACAAAATGTACTGTTATGTTTCATTGTTATGTGTCACTGTTATGTGTCGCTGATGAAGTTTTGAGTGTTGTGCCTTTAATCCCTTCCCCTCCATGAGCCTTGTTGTTTTACTGTGCAATTTTGCATAGCATGGTGATTTTCAAAACACTAGTGTCACACTATAGTAAAAAGACAGTACTTGAAAATGAAATTAATGGGCTCTGTATAAGAATGGATGCTGGCAGTCTATCCCTACACTTAGTCTAAAGGGGATGTTGCAGTGGGGTAACTGCTTACAGGGAGGAGAGTCTGTAAGGAATTGCTGCAGTGCAGCAGCAAATGATGTGAGTGGCCTGTGCAGTACTGCAGGCAGACAGTCCCAAGCACAGCAATCAGAAAGCAATTGGCTCCATTCAGAATTGCAAACAAGAGACATCGAAGAAGCGGTCAGGCATATTAAAGGGTCTTCAGAGCTTTGATAACCTGTAACTGACGAGTGACATTCACATATAGGACCCAAGTGCATCCAGTAATGTCATATCTCTTTCAACTACACTGCAAACACTAAGAGCAAATGCAAAGTAATTCAACAGTCATTCCAGTAGAAAAAAATGGAGAAAACTTGTCAGAGTACATTTTGCAAAAATATGTTCAAAACCATGAAAACAGGACATTTGTATATAAGGATTCCTTTTAATATTTGTGTATATGTAAATATATGAGGTCAGACAATTAAGTTTGAAAACTCATCCTAGAGAAAGTACTATATACCTCATTGCTGAATATCAGTATGATCACCTTTGAAATACTCCCCTTAGGAGGCTATGCACACATGCCAGTGCATAGTCCACCCTTTAAAGCAATTTTGGAACTCTTTCTGGAATGGACATCAGAGCTGTCATCATATTACCCTTAATGGTCTGAATGTCATTAAAATGTCTTCCTTTCAGTATTTCCTTTATCCTTGGGTAAAGAAAAAAGTCATTGGGGGTCAGATGAGGTGAATAGGGAGGGAATTCCAATACAATTTTTTGTTTACTGGCTAAATACTCTCTCACAGACAGTGCCTTGGGAGCTGGTGCATTGTCATGATGCAAAAACCATGAATTGTTGATGAAAAGTTCAGGTCGTCTAACTTTTTCACACAGCCTTTTCAGCACTCCCAAATAGTAAACTTGGATAACTGTCCAGTTGATACAAATACATAATTAATAATCCCTCTGATATAAAAAAAGGTTAGCAACATTATTGCAACAAGTTCACGAACTTAAGTGTGTGCATGTGTGTGTATGCGCATGCATGTTTACATATACACAAATATTAAAAGGAATGCTTATTTACAAATGTCCTGATTTCATTGTTTTTAACCTCACTAGTCATCAAAGAAATGCAAATAAAAACCACAATGATATATCACCTCACACCAGTTACAATGGCTATCATCAACAAGATAGACAATAACAAGTGATGAAGAGGTTGTGGAGAAAAAGGAACCCTCTTACACTGTTGGGAATGCAGATTAGTGCAGCCACCTCAAAAAATTAAGAATAGAATTACCACATGACCCAGCAATTCCTTTTCTGAGTATGTACTCAAAAAAATCTGAAAATATTTATGCATAATAATACATGTATAGAGCATATTTTTCCATGTATAATGCACAGCCACATTTTTGGCCCAATCTTTCAGGAAAAAAATCTTTGGTTTTAATTTTTTAATTCAAACTTTTATCTCTTTACATTACATTTTGTAATGTGAAGGAATTTTAGCATTTATTTTTAACATATTATAGTACAAGATATTTTATGTAACAAATAATTGCAAAACACAAGAACAGATACAAAGCTCAAGAATCTTTATGTATATATATATATGTTCTTCTGCCGATGGTGGTAAGTACTATTGACTAAAATAATATGGAATGTGGGGAAAGATTAGGAAAGCCATCAATGAAAGGGTTATGTTTGCACTAAAACTTAAAACAGATGACATGAACCATGAAAATACTGTGGACTCAAGTTTTCAAGCAGAAGGCAGAGCAATAGCAAAAGGCCTCAGGCTGGACAATGCTAAGAGTATACAGAAAGAAAAAAGGCTGGAATAAGCAAGATAAATTAATAGCAGATAAAACCAACGAGTTAATGTGTTGTAGAAACCTGGAGACTTTGAATTTATGTTGGCTTTTATCACTATAATTATGAGAGAGAGATGAAAAGCCATTGGAAATTTTTGAACATATGATTCAAAATATCTGACTCCAGAATTAAAAAGATCACACTAGCTGTAATGTTAGCAATCCCCATATTGTGCGGTAAGATAATTATTTAACTTTATTACAATAATCCAGGGGATTGTGATTGTTTGGATTAAGTTTGTATCAGTGTAGGTGGTGAGATGTCATCAAAATTTGAATACTTTTTAAGGTAAATATGAGATGAGAGAGATAAAAAAGAGTCAGAAATAATTCTAAAGGTTTGTGACCTAGGCCACTGAAATAATGGAATTTCAGTGCATTAAGTGGCTGAATAATAAGAAACCAGTAATTTTGGAGAGGAAATGTCACGAGCTCCATTTTGGACATGCTATGAATGATGTAGCTATTATATATTCAAATGACACATTAAGAAGAAAGTTGGCTATGTGATCCTTGGACATATGGCAAGTTCCAGGATGAAGAAATATATTGTAATCCATTAGCATTTAAAGAACATTTAGAGGATTAGATAACTAAATAAATCAGGAAGAAAAGTCTAAGCCATGAATTTCAGGGAACTCCAAAGTTGAGAATCTGGAAGATGATAAAAAATATAAAAACTGAGAAAAAGCAGTATGTGAAATAAAAATAAATAAAAGAAAATGAAGTATAATCAAAGTCAAATGAAGAAAATACTTTATGGAAGGATTGTTTAGCCCTACTCTGTCAAATTTTGCTGATGAATGAAGTAAGAGACAATAGATATTGAACAATGAGAAAAGAATTCACCAAATTGGTGGGGAAACACCTAAGTGGAATGTGCTGAAAAGAGATAGAGCAGGTAGAAAAAAATGGAAAGAATGAGTAAAGATATCACTCTTAACTGTATTGATAATAATCATCCTTCTGGAGAGAGGAACAGAGAAAGGTCATTAATGGGCAAGAAATAATAGACCAAGATTTTTTTTTTAATTGCAGAAAAAATAAGATGTTTCCTTTTTTCAAGGAAGCTAACATTGTGACACAAACAAAAAGATAAAGGAAAATAGATGGAACAACATCCATGAACAATATGGACATGAGCAATATCCAGGAATAGATGAGAAGAAATGAAATCTAGTACATAAAATAACAGGTGGCAATACATCACAGAGTTTATCTGTAGTTACAGAAAGTAGCAAGAATGTGTGAGCTCACAGACAAATAAGTATTTGGAAATAGAGATGGAAGATTGTGGAAAGTTTTGTAATTGCTTTGATATTCTCTGGTGAGGGCAGACGCAAAATCAACAGCAGTCGAGTAGCTGTAGGCTTTCAGAGAGAAAAGGAGGTTTGAATTGGTCATTTAAGGACTTACTAGAGTGAAAGGACTAAAGAGATACAAGCAGGTGAGGATTAGTGAGGAAAAAAAAAGTTTTCTCAAGTAAGCAGTGATGGTCATGAGATTGGAGTGAGAGCCATCAGTGTGGTGCTGTGTTTCCCTTTCCTATAATCAGCTGCATAGAGGTAAGGAAGAAAATAAAAATTGTGTTTACTAGGGTTTAAATTTTGCC
The DNA here is from genome assembly GCA_033961575.1 of Aselliscus stoliczkanus. NCBI lineage: Eukaryota > Metazoa > Chordata > Mammalia > Chiroptera > Hipposideridae > Aselliscus > Aselliscus stoliczkanus. Next base: position 94,622,726 of record CM066728.1, on the reverse strand, counting down.
AATGATTATGGGGATGAAGACTTCAGAGAGGCAAATAAATAGAAGGAACAACATTAGTTTGATTTTAATGCTGAGCCTAGGAAATTAAAATGAGTATTTTGAGAAGTTAGGACAAGAAATGGAGGAGTGAGAAAACAATGTAATAAATGCAAGGATCTATACATCCCAGTGAGGACAAAGAATTGTAGAGTCAGTAATACAGGCAATGAGTGGAAAAGGCAGTTTCTAGTGTCTGTAATGTGGGATTCTTAAAATCGAGATTTTGTTGAAATACTGTTAATGACATCAGAGTATGACCATTGGTTTAAGTGGTTTGTATGGGAAAGCAAAATGAGAAACATTTTATACTAAATACAACAAATAATTGTGTAATATTTACTGCATACCAGACACCTCTTTCCTATATATGGATGCACATATCTGTTTTTCACAACACTGTGAGCTTGATTCCACAGATGAGGGAAGTGAGACATGGAGAGGTTAAGTAACCTGCCCAAGCACACACCACTATGTACTGATAGAGGTGGGTTTGGGACCTAGAGAATCAAATCCATATTCTCAGCTTTTCACATTTGACTATACGTTGGGAAAGAAAAAAGTAAAATCAGATTAGTGGAAATGTCATCTCTACGGTGTTAGAAATCACTGTTACGTTGGGATGTTGGAGATCATAGTGGTCAAACAGAAGCTAAAATTAGGGAGTGAGCAGTTGCGACTGGGAGTCAGCTGACAATTACTGAAAGGAGGGCACTTCTAGGAAGAAAGGAAAGAGGCCAGTCTGAAAGCAGGAAAAAGAAAATGATCCCATCTCCAGCCCCAATGGTAAGAGAGAAGGTGGGTTTTATTGGAGAGAAAGTCACTGAAGAAGAGTCAGGTGTCAGTCATAGCCCAATCATGAAGGAGACCTTCAAAAATGAGACTGAAGTTAATAATCGTCTTGTAAATGATCGACTGGCTATATGATCAGAGGGCACATCTGAAATGTTTAAATGTGGGAGGGGTGGAAGATAGGATCATAAAAAGAAATCTACAAAGTTCAATGGACATAATTATGTTGTATAGAATCTTAAAAAAATGTATATTGTTTTAACTGTCATCAAAGATACCAAAAAATTACAATTTGATTTTTCTATCTATATGTAAGAGAATTACAAAGTAAAAAAAAATAATACTTTAACTTACATACATGGAAACAATTTTATTTTCCAATATGGGATTGGTTACATGAATCATGATATAGCCATATATTGAAATACTATTCAGCACTTAAAATTCTCATTTAAAAATATAATCATATCGGGAGATGTTCATGATGCAATGATAAATATTAAACATGTGTAGTTCAGAATACACATTATAGTGCTAAATATAATAATGAAGAATATATATTGGGTTGTCAGAAAAGTCATGACATATTTTTTTCTGTTTTTCGTTGCAAAAATGTGTCATGATTTTTCTGACAACCCAATAAAATAAATTTTATATAGCATACAAATATAGTGTATATATACATATATATTTATTAATATGCAGTACTTTATTAATAAAGACTGGTGCACACATGTAATGTGCAAATGAGTTAATGATGGGCTCAATATTTGGTACTGCAAAGTTTTTTATGGTAATTTCTATTTCTCTGTCTTTAAGATATCAGTGGTATGAAGATAATTTGTACTCGGTCAGCCATAACTCTAAATGAAATGGTGAATAATACATGTGTGGAATCTACTCTAGAAGCATGCACTAAAACATGATGGGGTGTAGTATGTAGTATTTTAAAATAATGGATCAAGAGCTCACACAAGAGTGCAAGCTGAGCTCTGAGCAACAGCAGTTCGATGCCCAGTCCGAGCTGAGCTGCTGCTGAGTTGCCAACAGGTGGCAGGATGGCTCAGCTAAAACAAAACAAAACAAAACAAAAAACATAAAATAATGGATTATTTTAGCTAGAAAATATCGTCCATGTATTTGAATTAGGTGATGAATTAAAATAAGGTATGTTTCTGTAGCAATGCAAGATTGTTTGCTGTGATACAAAGAGTCACTGTTAGTCTGTATAGACCTGATGGAATTTGCATTACACTTTGTCCACTGAGTGGATGCTCTCTGCAAGCCTCCACATTTTAGGAAGATCTCCCTGTGATTCCAAAAGCAATAATAATGACAATAATAATAATTCTTGCCTATTTAGGAACACCACACCATGTATTTCATCAAAATAATGACCTCTGAGTAGTATGACCCAAAAGCTTCTAGCAATGTTAGTATCTAAGTTCTTACGTATCTGTGCATGATACCTTTTAGTATAGACGATATAAAAGTTTGTTTCAGTATTACAAACATTTATTCACTGAGGTCTAAATTACATTGGTATTTAATGTTGTGATAATTATGGGGGGGTATTGAAATAATAGTTAAAAAACAGATAAAACCTCATTCGTTACATTCTTTATATACAAATATCACGGTTTCAAACTTAAAGGGCAAAAATTACTTTCTCGCATCCCCCCACCCCCATAGAAGTGTTTCCATTCTAGGTCTAAAATCAATTATTCTTGGCAGAGTAATTAAATGAACTAATTAGATGTTGATTCAAATTAGACCACGCTTCCTTTTAAATATTTTTGCATTGAACTTTGACTATCAACCACCTATAGTTGGTACCTTTCCTGTCTCTTTTCTGGTTGTTTTCTGAAAAAAAAAATAGCACTTATTATGAGAGAAAATAATTACTAAATAATTTTAATTGTTTTTCACTTCTAGAAGCTGAGAGGTTTTTCTATAAATTTGAATACACAGAGAAATATACTCATCTGTCTATGTCCACTGTCAACTCTGGTATTCAGGTTAATTTTATTTCAATTATTTTAGTGAATATTATACTGTAAATTGATTTAAATTTCTCCTGCTACAGCTCTGAATTAATTTGTTGTTCTCTGGCTTATTGTATAACATACATTTTGCCCAATATGTTTGCATTAGTTTATGATTTTTGTTTAAAATCCTTATCTGAATTGGTAATGCAGTTGTGCTCCTCTAAGATTTTGAAGTCTAATGCTGTCAGGTAGAAAAAGCAAATTGAATCAAATCACAATGAAGAATAAGGCTGAGGCCATTTCCCTGGAGTAAATATGCATTGTTGTCTATGACTAAAGGGATTACAAGGGTTTATTATGTTTTGCAATTTCATTATATTTACATACATATGGATACCCTCGTATCTTAAAGTCAATTTATCTTTATCCTTTGTAAGATATATTAGTTTTTCATCTAAAAGCAAAGATGATAAAGGCAAATTCATACAGCATGGCAGTCATCTCTCAGCACTATCAATTTAAAATGCGATGTGTACCAACAACATTTCATTTAAAACTACTCTACGGTGACCAAAGGGAAAGCTGTTCACTCGTCTCCCCTGCTTTTTCTTAGGTAAGAGCCCACGGTCATGATGCTCAGAAAACAGTGTGAGCACAAGTTTACCCACTGGTCAATGCAGCGTCCCTTCAGCGCAATCCTCTTGAGTGCCTATCCATGTGTAGACAATTCAATAGATTTGGAACATTCGCTGGATTATTGTCCATAATAAGCAAGATTTATTGTCTCATGTCCACTTTAGTGTGTGAAATGTTATCTCTCACTTCATCAGGTGTGGATCACCATGTATCATCATCATTTCACTATACATCAATCCTTCTCAGCTAACATACCCACCCCACCCCTCCCCAATTCTTAATTCATCTTCAACTACACTTTTTTCACTTTGGCTATGAAGTATGTAGAAAAAGAATCTTATGCTCATTCTTAAACTATATACATTGTATTAAATAAACAACAGAAATCAACACTTTAGAAAACAAAAGTCTATGGTCGAGTTAAAACAGCAGGAATCCAGCAGAACCTGAATGGGGGCAGTGACAGTCCTTAAGCAGGCAGGCGTTCCATCACCCTTTTTTCAGAATGCTCAAATTCATATGAGTCAGCTCCAGGATATCTCCATCGTCTCATTGCCTCAAATTTTAAACACTGGGGACAAAGAACTGCTCAGTCTCAATCAAGTGTTTATTTTCAGATCAGTCAGTGATGGCCAGGGGTACTCTGGTCACATAGCACATATGTGATCACAGGTCTGCTACAAGAGACTCTGGGACTGGCATGAGCTAGGCTCCCTAAGAGAAGTCTTTCTCTAGTAACACAATCAATTGTACTAGGTTGCAAACAGCTACCATTTGAAGGATTATTCAAATACTAATAATATAGTTAGAGGTAATGAGAGTAGCTAATATGACTATATAGAGAAACAGTATGTGGTTTATTTATTTTAACTGAGGACCTTTAAAATATGTCTCACAAAAGCATTCTTCTGATAATGTTTCTAATGCAATGAGAACGTTAGAGGCCTCTTCTTGCGCCCATTCCCACCCACTTTGACATAAAACCCAAGGCAAAGTCTCAATTTAGTCTCCAGCGTTCCTTAAAATTTTATTTGTTGGGACATTTCTCTTAATCCCTAATAACTAAACATGCTTGAATTGGACCAGGTCATGTCTTCCACCCAGCCAAAGAGTGAATGCAACAGACATAGTGTCCAAATATTGAAGAAATCAAAACTGAAGGAGATTTTGAGGCCGGCCAAAATGTATCTAATTTCATTGAGTCAAACTGAACTTGGAAGAGTTTGAATGCTTTCAGTGACTAAAGCAGGAAATCCATAGATGGAACTGAAAGTGGAACATGCAATCGAGAGGCAGAAAACCAAAGACAGGGAATGAGAAAGTGGTGTTTTGTTTTGTTTTCTCCTCAATGCCTTCTCCTAGCAGGATCAAGCTGTGTGGTGAGCCTATGCATGCACACTTTGGTCGATTTGGCATGAGATTTCTCATTCTAAACTGACCTGAGGACCTATTTCTTTTCTAAAGGAAAAACAGAATATTAATTTACAGAAAGGTGCTTTTTTAACCATGTAGGATGGCCTGTTCTTTGCAGCCCATGGGATATTTTTTGCTGGCTGACTCATTCCTTGGATCCTTCACTGACCTCTGAAGCCTGTGTTTCTTCCTGTTATCTTCTGCAGTGATGTTAAATGCCCAAGGGCAAGTTATAATGTTAATGAAGATTGTCCTACACTTAGTTGCTTACATTACAATGTAAATTGAATGCAAGTGATATGTTGACTTTTTATACATGTGTATGTGCTACATTGATATCTATAATTTAGTTTACTTAATAGATCCCCGATTTACAGATTAGGGTCAGGTTTTCAATATGCCTCATGATGTACTATAGACCATAAATCAATAGTATGTCCAAAAGATGGACTAATTCTTACTGAAAGATTCTTAAAATGATGTCATACTACGTCTATGTAAGGTCTTATAATATTACCAAACAACCTGGCATGATAATTTTCTATGTTTAACCAATCTAGATAATTCAAGTAAGAATGAGTTTCCCAGCAGAATTTTTAGAATACATTACAAACTTTATGAGCCAGCCTCTCCCACTTAACCATTTGTGGGACAAGTTGATGAGCCCCATTGCCTCTGTAAATCATACTGATTGATGCCTCAGGTACACAAAACACCTGAAGCAGGTCAGCCCCCTTCTGGATGACCACTGACTTCTGATTCCACCACTTGAGTTTTACACTTATGAAGAATGAAATATCTTTTTCACTAAACTAGTGATGTCACTTGCCCTTCAAATTACATCAATGTCACTTAAATTTTATGAAAATAAATTAAAATACTTTTAAAATAGAAGTCATTTATTATTTTGACACACTATTTTTGTCTTATTTTGTAAGGCGATAAAAAAAAAAATAAGGGAAAAATTGGTGTGGGCCAGATAACTGTGAAAGATCAGAATGTAAAAATGGAATAGATTTTTACATATTGTATACATACAAGTGTTTTCAAATTCTCTTTGCAGAGTGGTGAAACGCAATTCAGAAATAATAAAGGATGTATAATGGATAAATTTCATTAAATGATGACAGTACAAATGTCATTCAGCCAACCTATACCTGAAAAAAATGCCTTGTTCATAAAAAAATGTCTGTTTTGTTGTACAATAAATTATATAAGTAAATATCTGTAGATATGTACATACACACAAACATTCACTTGTAAACTCGTTATTTCAAGAAACCAAACAAGAATTTTATTCTATTTGACTTAAATGTTTACTTTTATTTGACTTAGTGTTTGCAGACACAAAAAGAGGAAAAAAAAAACAACAAAAAAACACTGGCTCTTGACTTCACTCACCAATTACATTTTCAGGATGACAAGTTTGGAGTTGTCAAGCTGATACCTCAGATAAAAGATATACTGGTTGTTTTGAAAGATTGAGAAGTGAATTGTGTTTCTTTGTTTTATACTCTTAACACTAATATTATACTGAAAAGTGAAGTGTAAAATTGTAGCTCAAAAAAACAATAGCTCCTGTTACTCTTAAGTCACTATGCCATGAAATCTTGTACACTTTGAGGTAAATAGTTTCTTTTTTTCCCTCAATAACATGGATACTCTCTCACAAAGAACATTAAAGCACATAGGAAGAAGACACAATTTTTCTTGAGAATTCAGGAAAAACTGTCTTCTTACATCTGTCAGTTTTTAACAGAATATTTTCCTTTATTCATCCTTAATATAGATCACTGCTGTGTAATACAACTTTTTGCTTTAGTGGTTTCAGAGCAAAAAATTGCAGCAGACAACGTTAAACAGGCAAGGAAGACTTTATTCAAGGGGTGAGAGGCCATAACTCAGCCTGAACTCAACTCTGCTGAGATAAAGAGCCAGAGAGTTGTAAGAGCTGGAGCCAGTGGGAGATCTTAGGACATCTGTGTTTGCTAATTTGTTTTATGCAAAGGAAAAGTAAACGTTCTCATTTCTTTATTATAGGAATGAGGTGCACCCTGAAGTTAGGCTCCTATCTTCCCCAACATTGGATGATAGGGGGCCTTTTCTTCCTTGATGTTTATGTTTCAAAGGGATGACTCCCAGATGCTTAAGAAAGATATTTCTGATTTGTAAAACTGCAAAGAGGATTTTAAATAGATTTACATATGTCTCAAAGAGGCTGAGAAAGAAGTTACTATCTCAAGTATCAAAAAAGAAGAAATCTCAGAAAATGGAGGTCAGTACTTATAGTCAGGAAGCAGCCTGTATAAAGTTTAATCAAGCTGAGGGGAACATTAAGGATGCCTTAGTGAATCTTGAAATGTGACTATTATGACTGAGTTATTGAATATTTAATTGTACTTAAGAGTAGTTAAAGGCAAATTGAAATTTCATTAGCCACATGGTATATGATTAAGTTCTGATCACTTGCTCCAATTTTTAATGTGTTGAATTTTGAGGTCTGATAATTAAATTTAAGAACTTGTTGCAATGATGTTGCTAACCATTTGTTCATATCAGAGGGATATTCATTATGAATTTGTACCAACTGGACAAACAGTTATCCAAGTTTACTATTTGGAAGTGTTGAAAAGGCTGTGTGAAAAAGTAAGACACCTGAACTTTTTGTAAAAAATGCATTGCTCTTGCATCACAACAACGCACCAGCTCTCACAGCACTGTCTGTGAAGGAATTTTTAGTCAGTAAACAAATAACTGTATTGGAACACCCTCCCTACTCACCTGATCTGGCCCCAATGACTTCTTTCTTTATCCAAAGATAAAGGAAATATTGAAAGGAAGACGTTTTGATGACATTCAGGACATCAAGGGTAATTGGATGACAACTCTGTTGGCCATTCCAGAAAAAGAGTTCCAAAATTGCTTTGAAGGGTGGACTAGGCACTGGCATCTGTATAGCTTCCCAAGGGGAGTACTTTGAAGGTGACGGTACTGATATTCAGCACTGAGGTATGTAGCACTTTTTCTAGGATGCGTTTGAGAACTTAGTTGTGTGCCTCACACATATAAGACTTAACGAAGGTCTACATTCACAGCATCCCCTTTTAACAAACATAACATAGAAAAAGGAAACAAAAACTAACCCAATCTTACAGATATACTGGTAGAAGTTAAAATTATTTTTAAAAAGATAGAGAAAGAAAGAAAGAAAAGAAAAGAAAAGAAAAGAAAAGAAAAGAAAAGAAAAGAAAAGGAAAGAAAAGAAAGAGAAGGAGGGAGAAAGAAAGGACATCAAGAATCCAATCTAAGGGGTTGTTAATACACTATACTCATGTAGGTTTATAGCAAAAATGAAAGAATGTTTCATCACTTGGCTATTTGTTAATATAATACATCATTTCACTAAATCAAAGAATGAAAATATGTAACGTCTTAAAAGACATTACAACCTAAGGAACAAACGCTCAAAGTATAGAGGCAGGTGATCCAGGTTTAGGACTTGGCTTTGTGGCACCCTTACTGTGTCACTTTGACAGTTCACGCAATTTCTCTGTGCCTGTTTACTTATCTGTAAAATTGGGATAGCAATAGTGCCTGTTTCATAAAGCTGTTTAGAGGGTAAAAAGTGTTAATGCTTTTAAAGCATTTTCCTGCATATCTGGCAAATGATAAATCCTCAATACAATAATAGATATCATATCATATCTAATCATATATCGTGTTAATTATATTATTTTGCTTTCCACATCTCCAGAGTCCTCCTTTACTTTCTTCCCCACTACTATGCTGGGCAATCTCGTTCATTACCAGAAGATTGCGTTTCACATTTGACTGGCGAATCTCTGTTACAGCTCAGATCTCTGTGAGGTTCCAGGATCATCTGTACCCTCAGTGACCTATTATACATAACTACTAGGTTGTCTCAGAAAGATAACTGCATCATTTTTAAAAGAGCTACCACCACCCTCTTTCTCTCTGCCTTAACTCCATGTCACTTCTTACTTAGGCAATCTCTGTATTGATTAAAGCATCATTGATCCTGTCTCTCATATAAAAAAACCTCAAAAATACTTGTTCTTTCTCCATCACTTAAATGATATGGCCATTGTTAATATTATAGGGTAAAACAGACAATCACCTGGGAAATTGTTGGCACATATCAAGCATTTGTTACATGTTAATGACTGAAGGAGTATAAGTTATCAATAAGATTGCATTTATTCATATATATTCTGTGTCTGCCATCATCTTTTTATTTCAGTTCCCCTCCCACTATTTGAATTAGACTTTTCATCTGCTCTTTACCAGGCTAATAGAATTAGCCTCTGATTTTGCAGCTTCCCAAATAAACTGCCATTGCTTCAATACATTTAATGAGCTTCATTTACTATAGCTTATACTTCAAAACCTTTTAGTAGATTTTCAAGCTCTTCAGAATCATGACTGCCATGCTTCTTCATTTTTGTAGCTCTTCACTTTGATGTACTCATTTTCCTCCCCTGGCCACTCCCTAAATTGCTATATTTCCCAAACAACCCAGGTTTTTTCCTCAGATATTTGTTTTATATACACTGGCCTCCCTTGATTGAGTCACGTTTTGTCTTTTCCATTTGGGAAAAATACTGATTTTACCTTTGTTTAGACACAACTAAATAGTTATCTCCTCTATGAAAATTTTGCTCCAAACAAAACCTTTTCCTTCTAATTCATTTCTCCTCCTATTCTTACAAAACATAATTGCAATGTCTTATCAAATTCTACTATAAATATTTGCATGCTTTTTTCCCCAGTACAGTGTGAGTTCTTAGCAGTTATTGTTTTCTTAATATCTAAAAATTCACATAATGACTTGCCTCAAATGATCTTTACATACATGACTCATATTTTCAAATATATGTATTATTTAAGATAACATATTGTTAATGTTTGTTATTTATTTTCGATAACAATATAGAGTTTCTTTAAAAAGTGTTTTTTAAAAATATTTGTCACCTCTAATGGTTAAGATCAGAACTGTAATAACTAAATATTGATACTTGTTTCATCATTAAATTTTAACTCAATATATAAAAAGTTATTATGAATAGTATAATTTAAAATATGAAATAATTTTTATTTTATTATTTTAACTTTTCAAACACATTGTTTTCTGTGTTGAATTTTCATTCATTTTCTTTTTAACGCGCTGTAGCATTTTAGAGGATAGATCGCCATCTGGTGGAAATTTTAAGTACTGCTAAATGGCCTAAAACAATTCTGTGCAGCTTGTTTATGTTGTTATGAGAATGTTAATAAGAATTCTGGTTGCACAGCAGAAAATATATTAAATTAATGAGCTGAAATCTAATGGAAAATAAAAGCAAATAAGTTTTAAAATTAGACAAGTGTGTTTCTGCATGCCTTAGCCATCCATTTATATAACAATGAATTTAATATTGTGAATCTTATAAAGGCCATAAAAACCCAACAAACAGAGCAATAACCTATTGGTGACTGTTTGACTTCCTTTAAGCATTTTTAACCTAAATCATAAGCCAAGATTTGCTTTTGCTGATATCATACAATTATTAAGAATCTCTACATTTCTATTATTTTTGTTTTAGTAAGTTTCATGTACAAACATTTCAAAACTGATCCCACTCATTGCTTCTAAAGAGGTGAATTATTGAGAGTAACTCCAGTGGCTGGTCGAGTTTCTCTCTGAGATTCTAGAATGCCGATCATAACCCCAGTACAATTATTGACTTTGCTGTAAAAATCAGTGCGTTTTCATCTAATGAGGGTGTGTACTTGTTGGATACATTTTTCCAAAAAATTAAAATTTAATATCGCCATAATGGAATGTTTGCTGAGATATTCTAGGCTTGACAGTGATGATTTATGATTCTGAAACTATAACTAAATTGCACATAACCCTTGAGGAAATCTAAAAACATAGTGTGTTAGGGGAAGGAGGGCTACCTTTTAAAGTAGGAGAGCTCACGAGCAGACCCAGTTCAAATACTAATTAACCATGGGGTCTTAATAATAACATTAACTATGATAATAGGAGGCTAATATAAATGTTAGCATTTATAATACCTAATGCAAAGTAGTTTCATATCTCACATTAAATCCTCATAACAATCATACAATCTAGGGCCCTTCATCATCTGGACTGTGGAAATGCCAAACAAGTTCAGAGACAAAATAACTTTCTGAAGTTCAAAGAGCTTGTTAGTACATGCTACAGTTGGAAAATTCAACCACGCTACCCGAGGTTCTGTTTTCCCATTGAAAAAAATAATAATAATCTCTAAATATTTTTCAAGATTTTAGTTTCTTGTGCAGGTGAATTGTAATTACTAGGTCTGCTTATTGCAGGACAAATTAGCATATTTTAAAATTATTTTATGCATATGCATTTTATAAGGATTCTATGATATACTTGGGTGTATACGATAGAACTGTGATGTAAAGAAAAAGTCCAGAAAACCGTATATGCCTAGTTCAAATAAATTAAAACAAAGAACCATAGCTATTATGGTTAACATTCCAGAGGCCCCCAAGGATTAATCTACATTTATAATAGCTTTATGCAATTGATCTGGGTGTAAACCCTATTTTAAAATGTATGATAATGATCTCTTCAATTTTCTTTAAAATTACATCACCGATGTATTCATACTTAAACACAATTTTGTTTTTCCTGTTTTCATTTTTAATCACTCTCTATGTTATTTGATGTCTTATTTGTTTGGATCAATATTGTTTGTAAAAATTATGTTATTGTGTAGGTATTCAATTTATTTTCATTGCTCTATAGTAATTCAATGTATTCATTTGAAAAAATATATAATTATTTATCTAATTGTTGATTGTTTCAGGTTTTCTCCCAACCTGTTTCTTTGATCTGTTTATGAAACAATACAGTGGGATTTTTGTGTCAAGTTATGCATACTTTCAATATTATTCTATAATTTTAACCTAATTTCAAAATGCTTGTACCAATTTACTCTCATTTCATAGAGTGAAGTTTATTGTTTGTTTTGATTTTTGCTATTCTGATGGTTGTTTTACTTTTCTCTGTTGTTAACAAGATTGAACAATTCCATAGAATTATAAGCTATTTGTATATGTGCTTTTGTGCTCATTTTTCTATTATGTTATCAATTTTTATTATCCATTTATGGAGTTCTGAAGGTATTTGGGATAAAAATCCTCTTCAGATATAGTAGGGTTCTCTGGGGAAAATGAAACCTAATATAAAGGTCAAGAAGCTGAGGGGCACGGAAACAAGTAATGGAGATTGGAAAGATGGTAATTCATTGTAAGATGATCACCATGGCAGTGAAAAAATATTTGGTGTAATCCTCAGTAGCAGATACATAGGTAGGTAGGTAGGTAGGTAGGTAGGTAGATAGATAGATAGATAGATAATAGATAGATAATGCAATTTCAAGAAGTAACCATGAAGGAAACAGATTATATCCAATTTTATGTCTGAATAGCAATGACACATTTTTTCTAGTTAATCTGCTCTTGTGATGCCTTGCTTAACACACTAATACCGTCCTGTATACTGCATTTAGCAAAGTATATTGTAAGAAGAGATTACCTCAGAAATAAATGTGCCATTAAATAGTTGGAAATGAAATGGAATAGAGCAAAAATATTTAGAGACTTAAGGCCTTTTTCAATCACACACAAAGAATATATTAAGATCATCTTTGATTACTAGGGATGATTAAACTCAACCATTCCACAAGGATCAAATCAAGATATGAACAAGTATCCTCTTGTTAATACCTCAGAATCAGTCATGGTTAATAAATTCATTCAATTGCAAAAAAGTGACTAGTGCAGATATTAAAAGTGCAACTGCTCTACCAAATCTGATAGACTTAAGTCCTTTGAAAGTAAGTTGACAAAGAAAGACACATGGAAACAATGCAAGCAGAAAAAGTAAGACATTTGTCTAGAAATAAAACTATGGATGTCTATTGGTACATAAATCTGAGTAGAAAAGAATAAAATCTTAACATTTTTAAATAAAGTGAACTATCATTAAAACCAGAAATCTGGATATAGCTTATCTATGTGTCTCCATATCTGTAACAACCTTGGAGCCCAATACTCTATAAGCAGGAGTTAGATGAATTAAACTTCTTAGCTCCTAAGGAGGTCACATTGCACACTTCAGATGTGACAAAGACAATAGTAGAAAAAGAAGACCCCATTGAAATGTAGAAATTAGGACCAGGAGAACAGTGGACTTAGGAATCTCTCCTAGAGAGAAGATTTGGATCTCAAACAAAGAATAACCACAACTCTACTATAAGATAGAGTATTTTACAATTCCAACTAGTATAAATCACAAACTCTTTGAGTTTTTTTCTTTTTTAATATTAACTTTTTTTTTCTAAAGTATAATGCAGTAAAATATACGTAACACAAAACTGACCATTTTCACCATTTTTAAGTGTAGAATTCAGTGGCAGTCAGTACTTTCACAATGTTGTGTAACTATCACCACATTTTTTTTCCCAAAAAAGTTTAATCTGTTGTACTTTCTCTATGAATCCACAAACTCCTTTGTTCTCCAATCTTTCGTCTTTCCAAGTGGTAATGTTTATTTGCATTTTATTGTCTTGATTCCTCCAATCCTAGTTAATGTGTGGGGAATCAATAACTTTCCCTTTCCACTAATAGTCTTTGGATCCAGGGTGAGCTCACCTCACTGGATGAAACATAGATTATGCTCCTTGAGATGGGAGTGGGCGTATTTTGCCTCAGTGAGGAATAGTGAGCTGAGTATCTAGTGAATAGAAAGGGTGGATGTGATATGCTTCAATATTGTTCACAAAATATTTCCAGCTGTTTTCATTGCACGAGCATGATAAAATCACACAACCCTACCTCTTTTTTGAAATTTGCTGTGGACAGTTGACTTGCTTTGACCAATGAGATACTAGCAGGATTGAAGTATGTCACTTAGGGACAGAAACTTGTAGAACCACTCTGTAATTTACCACATTCACTGCCCACTGCTGAGGTGACCATGAATGTACATATCAAGATTGAGTCTCCATTAACTTGCATGCCTGAGCGACTCCAGGAGCGGAATAATCTAATGACCTATGTAGGACATGAAATAGGTGTCAAATGTAAATTTTTTGGTTGTTAAGCAAGTGAAATTTTGGTGTTGTGTGCTACCACAGAATTCCTTCCTCTATGGTAATATGTTTTTTATCCATTTCTACAGTTGTGCTACCCTACCTAATACCCTCTGAATAAAATGATTGGTAAACACTGGGGCTCCTTTATCTTATTTCTCACTGCTCTGTTATTGCTTCTGTATTTTAAATCCTTCTATTTTAAATACACTGCATATTTTGTTTTAAATAGTTAAGGTTTTCTAATATTTATCGATATATGTACCACTTTTATAATTCTTTTTACTTAAACTACCTCAGAATTTTCATCAGGAATTTTATTCTTCCTGACTGAAGTGCAGGCTTATTGAGTAATAGTTTTGATGCGAATATGGTTAAGTATGGCTTAGACTAGACATCTTGTACTTAAAGAGAAATTACTGCTACACTAATCCATCATAATACATTCAGGCTGCTTCTATCAAACATCAAAAACAAAGTTTTCATTCTGATATTAAAGAGAAAAAAAAATTCTGTAGAAGACTTTTGTCTTCCCCACAATAAAAAAAAATGATTAGTTTACTTTTTCTTTGTAAAAACTGTTTTAGGGAAAGATTGACACAGTTTAGCAGAAAGATTTGGAAGGAATTAAGAGGAATTTTTACTTGTTTGGTCACAAAGGATGTAGGAGTACTTTGAATCAAGTAGCAAGGTATAAAATGCATTCTGAAGGTCAGGCCAAGCATGTGGAGGACATTTTTACTTATGAATTAAAGTTGGATGGTTCTAGATCAAATATTTAAAGGAATGGCCTGGACAAAGTTCACCAGTGCTAATTAATTACCATGTATTATGAGGATATAAATGAAGTTGCACCTTAATAGTATTTTTCTTCTAGCAATGTCACCTTATGGTAGGTTATCTACCTACTCAATATTAACATAGGCCTGTTGATAGTTACAAGTAAATACATTTAGTTCTTCTAGGTTTTATTTTACCTGAGAAGAATTGAATCCAATGATTTTAGAGAAAGGTGTAGCCAGCAATTAAACACAGATACCCATTTACACACCTTACAGAAAGTTACATTTAATGCAATGACATTAGAGATCCACTTAGACTAGATCCACTTATTTTTCTAAGAATTTATTGTAGGGAAGATGTTCCTGATGGTAAGGATAAGGGTTAGTTAATTATTTTGTTATTTGTTGTTACTCTTCCTTATATTTTCTCTAGAAGTAATGGTCTATCTTCATCATTTTACAAATTAATTTGGTTTATATTCTCAGGATCAGCCTTGAGTCTTTTCTGCCCCCCTAATATTATTTCTAAACTTCCTATTATATTAAAAAAGTACATCATTTTTCAACATACCATTTAAAATAATTTTATCTTGCCCAGTTAATTCAAGTGTAATATAACAATTATAAATCATTAGACTGTAGACTAATGTATCACTTAATGTACAGAAGAAAATGAAAATTTGTTATTATATTTTAATTAAAATTTATTGGGCATGGAGGGGGGTGGCAGATGTGGGTAAATGGAATAAAAATTATGGTGATGGAAGAACCGACTCTGGGTATGAGCACACAATGTGATATATAGATGATGTATTATAGAATCATACACTTCAAACCTATGTAACGTTACTAGCCATTGTCGCCCAATAAACTTAAATTAAAAAAAAAAATAGACTAGAAGTATATCCACTCTTAGAAAACTGTATCTTCACCTGGAAAAAAAATTATGTGGTGACAATGGTTAGTAAAATTACATAGGTTTCAGGTGTACAATTCTGTAATATATCATTTATATGTCATATTGTGTCTTCACCACCCAAAGTCAGTTCTTATTCTTTCACCATATATTTGACCCCATTTATCTCATCTTCCACTCCCTACCCCCTTACCCTCTGGTAACCATTAAACTGCTGTCTGTGTCTATGAGTTTTTAAACTGCCAGCACTTGACTATTTTTCAGTGAAGAAATTGAAATTTAGGTGTGAGGATATTTACTCCTTTTTTGTAAGGAGTAAAACCTATTAAGCCAAAAAAGTAGCAAAATGATTCTGTTTTAATATAAGAATAATTTTAATACCATAGCTTTAACTGTAAGCTTTAGTTTGAACCCAATTATGGGCTACACTGCTCAGCATAATTGTGTGAAAATGTGTCTGTTTGTGATATTAGTTACATTTTACAGATCTTACATTTGATAAAAGTTCAGCCTACAAGCAGAGATGAAAAAAAGAGAAAAAATGGAGTGTTACTCTTTTCTTTTCTCTTTAGTCCAGTTCCCATCATTGGAAAGACTGGGTTACAGGTGGAAGGGGAACAGTCAATGAAACTACCACTGGCAGAGATAGGTTGCCTGGTACAAGGTGACAGAAGAGGAAATAAACAGAGGACATGAATGGAGAACACCTCGAGTGTGGTGTCAGTTAAGAACTTCAAGGACAAGTATTATCTAATAGTCAATATACAATTTCTGTTTTTGAATAGTACTTTGCATCTGTTGACCAGAAACCTTTAGTAAAGTTTTGTTTAAAACCATAGTTTTAACTAACTTTTGAGTATTTGAAGTTATTATGTACACACTTGGTTTGAAATAGCATTCTTTACCAAAGAAGAGGAAGAAGCTAGTTAATAGACACACAGATGATATTTGTGGAACCTCAAAAATTATATGAGGATTGTCTGCAAATTTGGTAAACAATATACAAAACTAAAAGCATGACTATTGTCTTGGGACATTACAGAGTGTCCATGGAAGGCTAGAAAATTTGGAAATGCTTTGCTATGCCATGAGTGATTTATTTCCAAACACTAATACCCTGATCAATTTGAAAGACATTAATATATATATATATATATATATATATATTATACACGGCAAAATGGACAAAATTAAAGTGCTTAGAAAGAGAACAGTATATGGTTACAGTTTTTTGTCTCTTTTTCTTCTTCTAGTGGCCAAAAATGATTCACTGGAAAAAAGACTTAAATATTGCATACTCATATGTTAGATATAAAACAAAAATCATCAAGCAAAGAAATAAACAAATTCATAGAAAGCGACAACAATATGGTTGTTACCAGAGGGGGAAGGGGGTAGCAGGGAGGATGAAGAGGGTAACGGAGGTCAAATGTATGGTGACAAAAAAAAGACTAGACTGTGGGCAGTGAGCACACAAGGGAATATACAGATGTTGTAACACAAAGCTGTAGACCTTAAATGTATATAATGTTATTAACCAATATTACCCCAATAAATTTGATTCAAAAAAAAATCACTTTCAGTCATTGTCTCTCTTCAAATTGCACTCATATACTCTTAACTTTCTCTTTGCCCAATTCCCCAGTGGCCTTCAGTCTGGCTTCTACTACTCATAGCACACCAGTAACCAGTTTGGATAAACTCATGAGTAATTTCTATGAGGCTAAAACTATTGGACATTTTCCAGCTTCACCCTACTTAAACACCCAGTAACATTCATCCGAGTTGCCACTCTCATCTTCTTCATATACTCTTTTCCATTCCTCACCTGTTTTCAGCTTTGAATCCATACCAATTCACTGGACTTTGGGGCCTCAATCTGCTGTAAGAAACTTTCCATTATCTAATTTTTATATAATAAATACCATAAGACTTTCTTTTCTTTCCTTGTCCTTCTCAGTATTGTCTCTGTAGTTAATTTGATATAGTCTCATGATTTTTGCAGACACTTTAACCATAGTTCATTGTGAAATTAATTTCTAATGTCAACTTTCCTTCTGATTCCTAAAATTAACAAAAAGTTCTACAATGATATTTAGCACACATCTGAATTTCAGCAAATTTATATTCATATTTTATGTTGTCCAAACTCTCTAGCATTCCTAAGCTCAGTAAATGATACCACAAACCACCTAATTTAGCATGCCATTTGTCTGACACCATGACCCTTACATTTACTACAAATGATATATCTAATTATTTGACATCCTGGCAATATTACATGTTAAATATTGCTCAAATGCATCCTCGTCTCTTACGACTACTTTCTTAACTAAGGCAACCTCAGATCTTACCTGCACAAATGTACTATCTTCCTAGGTAGGTTTTCCATAATTATTCTAACTCTATACCAATTGAATTTCTACACAGATTCACAGTGTCTTTAAAAGTTGCCCAGATTATGTAACTTACAAACTTAAAAGCCTGCAGCAATTTCTTGTGTTTTGGGAATCAGGTCTAAAATCATTAGCCTGGTCTGTAAGGTCCTAAATGGCTCAGAGCTACTTCTCGGTTTTTTCTGTTTCAATTGCAGGACTGGAAAAAGCTGCTGTCTCCCTGT
Source organism: Aselliscus stoliczkanus (assembly GCA_033961575.1). Classification (NCBI taxonomy): domain Eukaryota; kingdom Metazoa; phylum Chordata; class Mammalia; order Chiroptera; family Hipposideridae; genus Aselliscus; species Aselliscus stoliczkanus. Next base: position 94,604,388 of record CM066728.1, on the reverse strand, counting down.
GGCATATTTCATTCCCTCAAATGCACCAGATTCTTTCATGCTGTTTCAGGGCCTTTATGCATGTGCTTTCTTTTGCCAGAGACCTTGTCATTCATAGTCCAGTTCAAATGTTACTTTTTCAATTTAAAACAATATATCCTTAGTGTATTTCCATAACACTGTTAACATCTTCTTTACAGAAAATGTCAGAATCATATTATAACTATCTATTTTACATCTTGTCAATCTCCCTTATTGGACAGTAGGGTCAATAAGTAGGGGTCACTTCTTACTTGTTTACAACATGGATGCCCGGTAGAGTGGATCGCAGGTAGTTGACTTAAAACTCATACTTCATTGAGTAAATGAATTCATAAATAATTAGACAAAATCATGAATATAAGACAGATGGTGAGGTATGTCTTGAACTTTTTAATACTTGGTGTTCATTCTAAGAATAATGTTAATGAGGTTAATGATAATAATCATACGTAACATTCATTTGACAGTCTTTGCGAGTCAGGCAATCTTCTGATAAGTTTATATACAAGCTGTGATCAGTAAATTCAGTGAATGTTTAAATTCTAAAAATTATAGTAAAAGACACATTGCCATTAACACCCCTCAAAATATCCCCCTCACTTGGAACACACTTATCCCATCGTTCTTGCCACTTCCTGAAGCAGTTCTGGAAGTTCCGTGAGTGTCTTTACTTCATCCTACATCATGACAATGCTCTGTGTCACAATTCTGGTACGACAATTTCAAATAAAAACATTACAGTGTGTCCTCATCCACCTTATTCACAGAATCTGGCACTATGCAACTTCTGGCTCTTGCCCAAAGTCAAAATGACCATAAAAGGTAAAAGTTTTGAATTGATTCAGGACATCCAGGCAGCCATGACAGAGAAATTAAAGACACTCACGAAAGAGTACTTCCAGAACTGCTTCAGAAAGTGGCAAGAAAGATGGGATAAATGTGTTTGATGTGAGGGGGAATATTTTGAGGGGGATTAATGGCAATGTGTCTTTTATTGTAATTTTTTTTATAAAATTTAAACATTCACTGTATTTTAGAATCATACTGCATATTTTAAATAATTGAATTTATGGCCAACTTTCTAGCTCAGTACTCTGAATGTCATCACGTATTTTCACCATTTTTACTCTAAGTACATCTTCATTTTCTATAAGCACATCTTACTTCTACAAGACATTAGTCATTTTTCTCAGTAACTGTCATCTAACACAAGTCCATAACCACAATGTGTTAAAGCTCCATTTTCTCCATCACACAAAGAGTACAAGGACATCTCTCTAGTTAATATCTTTATCTAAGTGCTTGTTATGGTGCCTTAAGTGCAGTGGATGTGCAATAAACTTTGAGCAGATGAAAATAATGAAGAGATATGTCTATAAAAATGACTAGAATTCAGTCAGTATGTTTTAACATCCTCATCAATTTGTGTCTTTGAAAGTTTAAATAAGAATCTCTAAAAAAAGAGCATACCTGTAATTAAAAAACAAACTTCTATTGTTTTAGTTATATGCCTTATCCATCTGTGAGTTGTTAAATTTGAGTCTAGAAAAATAAAGAAAAAAATGAAAAGACTACTGAACCAAAGTTGTGTCTCAGAGTATTATAGTAAAAAAAGAAAAAAAAAGAAAAGAAAATTTTGGTATATAAAAACATGTGTTGGGGCTGGCTGAGTGGTGCGGTGGTTAAGTGCTGGCTTGGGAAGCCAGCGGCCCCGGTTCGGGTCCTACATATGAGGGCCAGTGACACTGCCCTCAAAAACAAAACAAACAAACAAAAAAAACAACATGTGCGATGTGGGGAACACTATTTCCACGAGTATGGGAATGCTTTTGCCAAACCTGAAAGTAAGAACAAAGGGCCATTTTGAAAGTATTTAAGAAAACATGCATAGCCTGAACACTCCATGTTCTGAGAAGACTGATGGAAGAACTGAAAGCTGGAATGAAGGCTTGCCAGCTGCCTTTCTGCTCCATATCTCAGGAATCTATGACAAATGTAATGATAAGAAGCCTGATTGTGCAGCGAGTAAAATTTTGGTGTGAGGAAAGAAAGCTTTAATGAAGCAACACTAGTGTACAAAGTATGAAGTTCAATACTCCAGCTGCCTTTGGAGTAATAGAGTATATAACATAATTCCAAGTACATTGTTTTCAGACTTAATCGCATAGTAACGGTGAGATAGAAGTAATAGGTAACACTCTTGGAAATACAAGCTAGGTTATGACTCAGTTTAGATGATTATATTCTGCATTGCATGAATGAAGTCATAAAAATTAAACTTTAAATCTAATTATGATGAAAAATCATTTTGTTAATGTAGTTTAGCTCATTGCTTACTGAATTACATTCATTTTAGACCAAAATGAATGTAAGCATAGGAATGTCCTCTAGCAGGAGTATGACTTTTCTTCTGATAAAAAAAAAAAATCCAGAGGAACAATCAAAAGACTATATCATTTATTGGCATAGGGCAATCAGAATTAAAGAACGCAGACCTATACTATGTACATTTGGAAGCATTTTGAAGAATTATCAAAATCAACTACTTTAGGTTTTGTGTTTCCTTAGATGAGCTTTCTCAAGTTATCCTAAAGTCTAGCTTTTAAAGATTCTTAAAAATATTCCATATTTAAATGGTGTAAATTCCAAATATTCGCCCATTCCACATTTGTAACTAAACAATACTTCTCACATGCATATTTACCAATGTGGGAAAAGTTAAGACATATGTGATTATCTAAATTATTTATTTCCAATATAATTTATTTTATTAAATTGTTGTTTATTGTGACTAGTGGACAATAAGCAAATCTTTAGGCATCGATTGGCTTAAAATGATATAGAAATTTAAAATAATCAAGATATTTTGTTTTTTAATATTCAAGTACCTGATTTATCTAAAAATAACACTAACAAAATCTTCTTGTGTTGTCTAAGGTAGCCATAAAAATGACCAGCTCATTTACAGCATGGTCAAAATTATATTCTGTAGATTGGAAGTCTCTATAACACACTGGATATTTAAACCAGGGAATTTAAAATTCTCCTGAGTTCACATGAAGTATGCTTGTTTTCTGTTGCTTCATAGCAAATTGCCACCAATTTAGTGGCTTCAATAAGTGTTGTAAGTCAGAAGTGCAGCTGGCTTCACCTAGGTTCTCTGTTAGGGTATCACAAGGCCAAAAGCAAGGTGTTGTCCCAATTGAGCTCTAGGGAAGAACCAGCTTTCAGCTCATTCAGATTTGGTTTCATTTACTTTCTTGTAGTTAAAAGACTCGAGGACCTCATTTGTGGCTTGGCTGTCAGCCAAGCAGCACTCTCAGGTACCAGATACCATTCTTTGGTCCTTGCATGTTATAAAAGAAAAATTGCACCTGATTACTTAAACATGCAAAGAAAACATTTTCAACACTATTGTCATAGGAGAAAGAGACCGTTTCAATAGAGAGGTTAAACTAAAATCTGCTTTAACAAAATGCAGATGATTTGCAGACACCTTGGTGAGCTAAAGTACTAGATGATGTTAGGGGGAGGTTGGGCAGCAGGATTAGGCCATCTGTGTCTGCGATTGCCACTTGTTGAAGTTAGTCTCCTCTCCCACAGAAACTGGGAAGGAGAAGTGCTACCTGCCTTGATGATGACATTTTAAAGTGATAACTCTCAGGTCTTCGAGAAACTCATTTCTAGGTTGTAGAAAATTTACATCTCAAAAGGTGCAGAGAAAGGATTGCAAATTACAAGTTTTCTAAAATAAGTGCTCTTAGAAAAGGGAGGACAGAGGCCAAAGTAAGGAAGAAAGCTACCTAAAGTTTAGTCAACCTGGAGGAATTCATAATGCTATCCAGGCCAAATGGCCCCCACCCTCTTCAAAGCCAGCGGTGTTTCTCTGAATCACTCGCATGCTTTCTGACTCCTCTTTCTGCCCATCCGGAGAAAACTCTGCTGCTAAAGGCACACAGGATTTGATTTGGTCCTCCCAGATCATCTCTCTTTGCCATATAATGTGCCATAATCAGACAAATGACATTCATTGTATTCACAGATTCCATCCACAAATCAATGAGGTTAGGAATTATACACAGGTGAGGGTCATGGAAAGTCATTCTTAGAATCCTAAGTGAGGCGTGCAGTTTCTCCTTACATCACAATTTCCAGAAACCAAGTTTAATTACTATCCAGGGCTGTATATTTGAAGAAGAGAGTGAAAGAAAGGCTCCACTTACACACTGCAGTTGTTTACGAGTTTGGAAATCTGTTGCGTGCACGGCAGTGGTAAATAGTAAGGATGTTCCAACTATTTTCCTCCTCCTTCCCATTTACCTGTTTCCAGATCCGCATGTTCTTCCCATGAGTAGGTGAAGAAATGCTTCTATCTGCAGTCATGAGACCTGAATTGTGTTACTCCAAGAGTAGCTTCTTCAGGAACTGTGAGTAATCTAACACTTTTTGATATCTGAGATTATCAAAGAAGTTATCCCATCTGCATAAATTCACAGAGATCCTTTTCCTGGCAGTTACGATAATCTGTCCCTGATTTAGGAGGCAGTGAATTGAACAGGGCAACTATATGTGAATGAGCCTAGCCATTTTAAAGTATGTAGCATCAAAAAAATGAATTCATGTTCAGAATGCGTAACTTATTCAACCTATCTATTGATATTTTCCAGAATTTCAGTTGTTTGTCAAATGAGTTGCCATTGAAAGTATCATTTGCTTTGGGCCGGCCCAGTGGCGCAGTGGTTAAGCACTGGCTTTGGAAGCCAGCGGCCCCGGTTTGGGTGCCACATATGAGGGCCAGTGATACTGCCCTCAAAAAAAAAAAAAAAGTATCATTTGCTTTAAAGTAAGAGTTTCCAATATGCACAGGTTTGCATTTCTGATTAATACCGGGGTACCAAAAAATGAATACACATGACTTGTATTCATCTTTTGTTATCGGTATATATTGAGTATTACAATTTTAATACAGTTTTTGTTTCCGTTCTTAAAATGTGTGTGCATTTTTTAGGCACCCTCTGCATTGTAAGGACCATGTTGAGCAGTATTCCATGTAGGTGAAAGCAGGGAACATTCGGCAGGGCTGTTTCTGCAGTGATGCACTTTGAGCAGAAGGCTGCAGTATTACATCATAGTGAACGTCTCTAGAGATTGAATGAATCTCCCTTGAATTAGCAACTAGCCAAACCTTTTAATATTCCTACCTACTTCAACGATCTCTTCGTTGATTTTGTTTTTTCTTTTCTTTAAGTCAGGGATTCTTTTGAGACCGATATGTTCCAACATGAAAAAGCAATGAGAGGAATAGCTTGGGCAGTTCAATGCTCAGGAGAATAAATACAAAGCCATTTATTCTAATTACATATTGTGCCTATATCAGGATTGACAAAGTCCTCCATGCTCAGTCGTACAATTAAACGATATTTCACATGTATCATTGTGAAATATAAATTATAGAAATATCAATTACTTAAAAGGTTAACAGATCTACAAGAAAGGATAGTAAACAAATATTTTACATAATGGGATGCGGTATATATTAGTCAGTACAATCAGTTTTGAATCACACTTATACTTGTTTTAAAAAAAGATAGCTGTGAGTAGAAATTTCACAGTTCTGTCTTGAAACTGTTAGAATCGTTTTATGTTAAACTACAGTTTTGTAAAAGGTATGTTAAAATGGTGATATCATTTTAATACAGCATTTTTCTCAACATTAAAAAAATCTTGCCTATGTTACCTTAATAAATCTATGACCTACAACTTCAGAGAATCAGTGAATTACAGACTGAGAACTCAGATCTTCTTTCTTTCTTTAACTTACTTATTTTTTTATATATTTTTCATTAAAATGTAAGTTGATAAAGTTTAGATAAACATATATTCCAGAAAAAATATCCATGTAATACAGACTTCTGTTCTATGTAACAGAACTTTTAGGAATTGATGGTTTATAAATTGTTCTAGGTAGAAGGTAAATCTTTTTGTAGAAGGTATGATAAAATCTATGCTAACTATTTTGTCACAGAAATCTAGTATCACTTATATTGCTATTTCAGATAGCACTAGAGGGAAATTTGAGCCAGAGAAACTAAAAGGAAAGACTAGGTCTTCTAGGCTCTTAAAAAGTAATTTAATAATTAGAAGTGCCATTATCAAAGGAAGGACAGGTTGTACCAACTGCATGTTGCTTCTATTCCTTTACTCCAAGTATTATCTCTGATTCTTGATCCCAAAGCAATTCTGTTGCTATAGCCAGTTGTTCCATTCTATGGAATAGTGTCAGTGGTCAGTTTTATGGTGGTAATTGTTCTTGAACCATGACATAATTGCACTTGGCTTCCTACTTCATTTGTTTATTCAAGTAAAAATGAGATAGTCGAGTTTCAAATTTTCACTTGAAAATTTGATCATCATCTCCCTCTCTTCCCTTGTTTTGGTCAAGACTCAGTTTCAAGTGACAAAATGTTAATGCAAGCTGGTTTAAGGAAACACAAACTTATTAGTTCAGAGAAAAAGAGGAATGAAAAGAAAAGCCAAACTTCAGTAAAACTGGGACCGAGTACTTGAAAAACATCATCAGAAATGTCTTTTTATCCAACTCTTAACATCACATTTTGCTCTGAGTCTAAGTTTCAAGCATTCCCTTTCCAAGTAGAAATGAAGGTGTCTACCAACAGGTTCGTGTTTTTATTCTATCATTACAAGTAAATTAGTGAGTATGCCCCTTTCTTAATATAGTAGACCCCTTTTTGAGGTTTTGCTTTCTGCAGTATCAGTTACCTGCAGTCAACTACAACTGAAAAATACTAAAAGGAAAATTACAGAAATAAACAATTCATAAATTTAAAATTGTACGTTGTTCTAAGTATTGCGATGAGTCCTCAGTGCTGCCCTGCTCTGTCCCACTCGGGACATGAACCACCCTTTTTTCCAGCTTACCCACATTGCATATGCTCCCCTCCCATTAGTCACTTAGTCGCTGCCTTAGGTGATCAGATAAATTGCTGTGGTATCTTAGTGTTTGTGTTCAAGTAACCTTTATTTTACTTAACAATGGTCCCAAAGTCCAAGAATAATTTAAACTTTTTCATAGATACTTACAAGTATGTATAGGCAAAAAAGAAAAAAATATATATATACATGGTTTCAGGCATCCTCTGGGGGGGTCTTAGAACATATCTCCCACTGATAAGAGGATCTACTGTACTTTCATTACAAATTTGAAGACCAGCTTGGGACACAAACCCATCTTAAGCCAGTCATTTTTAGAAGAAGGAGGGAGTGCTGTGGGTAGTTCAATTTTGGTTTTATCTATCTAGAACTAAGGGAGGCCTGATCTGAAATATAGGGACTCAGAGTGGGCAGAAAGAGTTCCCCACAGTGAAATTGGTGTTTCTTTAATAAAAGAACATATGAGATGCTGGTAGGCACATTAGGTGGCAATCTCATCACTCCCTGGTTCCAGAGAGCACACATCCTTTGTTCAAAAATCTAGGTGGCTCATCACTGCTGAAAATAAGTGTTGTGTTTGCTAAGCATGCTTCCCTCTTTCTATGAACCACACTGTGTTGTAAGTGTGGCTCTTCCACAAAGCCAATCTTGTTAACTTACTGGGTTCAGTAATCATGGTTTAACATATGAGCATAAAATAGGCCAATTAAAACTATACCTGGAACTTATTTTGAAAATGAGGATGCAAGGGTTTGGGAATCAGTGTTTCTTGAATGAGAACTCAGATTTAGCCATGACCATGTCAATATATATGATAAAGAGTTTCTGAAAGCTAATTCATATACAAAAACAGGTGAAAATTATAAGAAGTTCTTCAGTATTCAAGACACGTGCTTTCTGAATAAGGGCTGAAGCCCTTATTCTGTAGAAATTTGATTATATACGCCTTTCTTTTTTGTTGCTGTCCTAATAAGTTTGTGATATGCTCCTTAAATTGAAACTAAAGATGTTATAAAAAAAATGTCAAGCTCTTCACAGATCCTGTTTAGAAAAGTTCCACTTTTTACTCAGCTGAGGTATCTGAAATAAATTATTTCTCAGTGTCTGGTTACTTCTAAAACGGCTTACAGAAATTGGGAACCTAATTCTTATTATTTCAAATTATATCTTTTTTATTAAAGCAAAGTTTACCGACATGTGAAACTTGAAATTAAAAACACTGAATGATATTTCGCTGTCTAGATGGTCCATAGTTTAATTTATCCTCCTGAAAGACATATTGGTTTGCAATTATGAGTAAAGCTGCTATAAACACTCACATGCAGGTTTTTATGTGGACATAACTTTTCAACTCCTTTGGGTAAATACAAAGGAGGGCAGCTGCTATACCGTATACTAAGATTGTGCTCAGTTTTGTAAGAAACTGACAAACTGTCTTTCACAGTGGCTGTACCTTTGGGCATTCCCGCCAGCAATGGATATGAATTCATGTTGCCTTACAGTCTCACTAGTATTTTAGGTCAGTATTCCACATTTTAGCCATTCTAATACTGCACAGTGGTATCTCATAGTTCGTTCAATTTCCACATCCTTGATAACATATGATATAGAGCATTTTTCATATGCATATTTTCCATCTACATAACTTCTTTGGTGATATATCTGTTAAAATCTTTGGCTTATTTTTTAATCATACTTTTGTATTCTTATTGTTTCATTTTACTATTTCTTTGTATATATTGAACTAACAGTCTTGTATGAGTTGTGCCTTTTGCAAGTATTTTCTCCCAGTCTGTTGCTTGTCTTATTTCTTTGACATCGTCTCTGCAGAGTAGAAGTTTTTAATTTTCACAATGTCCAATTTACCATGGATTGTGAATTTGGGGTTGTATCTAAAAAGTCATGTGCCATACCCATGTCTTTGAGGTTTTTCTCCAATGTACCTAGTAGGAGTTATATAGTTTTAAATTTACATTTAGGTCTGTGACCCATTTTGATAAAAATTTTGGAAGGGTTTATGATCTTTATCTAGATATATTTTTTTATATGTGGATATTCAATTGTTCCAGCATATTTATCAAAACACTGTCTTTGCCCCATTGTATTTATTACCTTTGCTCCTGTGTCAAAGATCAGTTCGCTCTACATATGGGGGTCTAGTTTTGGACTCTATCCCATTGATCAATTTGTTTATTTTTTCACCAGTGTCACACTATCTTGGTTATTGTATCTTTATAGCACATCTTGAATATGGGTAGTGTCAGACCTCCAACTTTGTATTTCTCTTTCTGGGTTGTGTTGGTTATTCTGAGTCTCTTGCCTCTCTATATAATTTCTTTAATAGATAAAGGCCTTTCAGGTTGTGTATTTCTTATTTGAATTTTTATAAATTGTCATTCAAGGAATCGATTTGTTTCATCCAGGTTATCAAATTTGTGGGGACAGAATTGTCTATTGTATTTCTCCATCATCTTTGTAGTGTCTATGGGATCAGGAATGATATTCCCTATTGCATTTCTGATATTAGTAATTCATGTGTTCTTTTTTTTCCCCCTTAGTTAGCCTTGCTAGAGGTTAATCAACTTTATTAATATTTTCAAAGGGCAAGCTTTTGATTTTCTTTATTTCCCTTATTAATTTCCTGTTTTAATGCCATTATTTCTGTTCTATTTCTTATTGTTTCTTTTCTCTTGCTCACTTTGGATTTAAGTTGCTTTCCTTGTTTTAGTTTGGCATGGTAAAATTTTAGATTATTCCAAGCAAATTTTTCAAGGTGTAAGTTTAGCTGTTTTTCCAGGATAAAATAATAGTAATAATAATAATAATAATAATAATAATAATAATATCAATCTTTGACACAATTCTATTTATGCACAATATCACAATAGATATTATTTTCATCTTTGTGTTATACATTTTGCCATGCAATGCTTAAGTAATCCATACATTATTATATGTAATGCTATATGAAATGACATAAATTTATGTTTTATAATTTTATATAGTTTTTTATGACATTAAGCAAATATTAAAATAAATAAATATATAGACAGGGTATCCACCAAAACCAAACTAAAACAAGAACAAATTCCACAATTAACAATGCTTGATAGTGAAAGACTGAACACTTTGCCCTAAGATCAGCTCCACGGCAAAAATACCTGCTCTGAATTTCTAAGGAAAATTTACTGGTGTTTGTAGGCAGTGCAATTAGACATTTAAAAATAAAGGCATCCAGATTGAAAGGAAGCAGTAAAAAATGATCTCTATTTTCAAATGTGTGTTTTTATAATTAGAAAATCCTAAATAATTGGTTAAAAATAACTATTAAAACTAATAAGTTGGTTTAGCAAGACTAATATAAAATCATTGAATTTTAATACATTGTTAATGAAAAATTCAAATATGGAATTACATAAAAACATTCCATTAATTGCTTCAAAAAAATAAAATTCTTAGGGATTCATTTAACAAAAGTCATGCAATACTTGTATAGTGAAATGTGTAAAACATTGTTGAAAGAAATTAAAGAAGATCTAAATAAATGGAAATACATCTCATTTTCATGTTTAGAAGACAATATTATTTGGAAAGAAGTATTTCCCAAATTGTGGTACAGTTTCAAGGCTAATCCTTATCAAAATCTCCATCAGGCTTGTTGCAGAAATTATTAAAGTGAGCCTAAATTTCATATGAAAATGTAAAAAACAAACAAACCATAGTGGTTCAAAACAATCTTGAAATAGAACATAGCTGGAGCACTCACATTTCCTGACTTCAGGTTTTACTACAGCAATCAACACAGTGTGGTATTGGCATATGGTAGACACATAGCTCAATGAAGTACAATTGAGAGTCCAATTTCTGTGGTCAATTAATTCCAAACAAGAATGAAAGATAATTCAATGAGACAACAATAGTCTTTTCTGCAAATATCACTGGCTATCCATATGCAAAATAGTGAAGTTCAACCCTTTTCATAAATCATACACAAAAATTAACTCAAATAGATTATAGAAGTGGATGTTCTAACCCTATAAAACTGATGGGAAAAAACACAGGAGTAAATCTTCATTATATCTGGTTAGGCAATGTTTTCTCATATATGACACAAAAAAATGACAACTGACCAGATGTAAAGTGGCCTCCAAGATTTCATGCTGTGCACAGTATCATCCCATAAGGAAAAAGACATTCTCCCAAATGGGAGAAAATACATACAACGACTTCTGGATTTGTATATTCTGGAGTTTTATATTTGTATTTATCAGAATATATAAATAATTATTAAACTCAATAATAAAAAGATCAATGACCTTTCTTTAAAAAAACAAGTAAAATACCTGTGCAGACATTTCTCCATTGGTACAAATGACCAATGAGCACATGCAAAGATGCTCAACATCTTTAGTCATTAAGGAAATGCAATTCAAACTCTGAGATACCACTTATTATCTGCTAACATGGCTATAATCCAAAAGACACCCAACAACAAGTGTAGGCAAGGCTGTGAAAAATTTGAAGGCTCCTACTTTTCTGGTGAGAATATAAAGTAGTTTACTTTGGGAAATTGTTTGGTATTTAAGGATATTATTACCATATGACCAAGTTTTCCACTTCCGGTTATGTACATAAAGGAAATGAAAGCTTATATTCATGCAAAAATTGTACACAGATATTCATAGCAACATTTTTCATTTTAGCTGAAATATGGGGAAAAACTGAAGGTATGATAACTGATAAATTGATAAATATGTCATTTTCCCATACAATGGAATAGTTATCCATACAATGTGAATGAAATACTGATACATGCTTAAAACTACATATTGTATGATTCCATTATATGAAATGTTCAGGACAGAAAGTAGGTTAGTATTTTCCTGGGTCTTGGGGGAGTGTGGAGTGAGTGGGAGTGACTAATGTTAGAAATAGTGTTTGTTTTTGAAATGGTGGACAAGTTTCAAATTTAAATTGTATCAATGACTGCACATAAAGAAAAATACATGTTGATTTTATACACTTTCAATCAGTGTATTTTATGGCATGTGAATTATGTCTCACTAAATCTATTAAGTGATTTAATTGAATGTATATTGATTTTTAAAAATTACATTGTTTTATCAATTTCCCTAAGGAGTGCTCATCCTTTCCTTTGAGTTGTGATCATTTTTGTGCATGTCTATGTATCAATCTTAGTTTAATTTACTTGTTTATTAAAATCAGATCAGACATGAAATACTCTCCTGGAAAGTATTTAGGTGGTACTAAAAAAGAACACTGGAAACTATGAAACTTTAGTGGTTATGGCAATTATGCCTAGATTGTGTGAATATTGCTATTTCAATAATTCATTATAAACCATACTAAAGATCAGACAAGAGAAAATGTTAGCAAACATTTCTCTTTTGAGAGAAATACTTTTTTGTATCTCTTTATCAGGGAGATACAATTGGATGAAAGATTGCCTACCACATGGGTTTTTGCTCGTGTTTTGTTTCATAGATGTCCTATTTTACATCTGTGTTGTCATACAGAACACCACAAACATCTGCAGCAGGGAACGTGGGATACCAAAAGCTTTAGAGAAGAAAAATCCAGGCCAAAATACTTTTCCACTGACAAGACTGTGTGAGCTATTTAACCATAAATCTCAGTGTTCTCATTTGGTAAATGGGTAAAAGAGTGCATACACTACATTATTGTAAGGATGCAATTGAATGGAAAGTGCTCAGTAAATATCCTCGTGCCATATCTTTGGCATTTGTGTGAAGTTCAGACTTTGGGTGTGATTGTGTATGGGTGTGTTTATATGCCTATATAAAGCACCTATTTATTTTTTACTGTATTTCAATTTTGTATCTCTCAATTCTTAAGATAGCTACTACCTAAAATTTTTCTACAAATTTAGATAATTTTCTGAAATCTGTTTAATTCTTGAAGTTTAGACATTAGAGACTATATTTATATGGTTTGATTGTCTCGATTTTGTTAGTCTTGTTTTGGACTATTTATTGAGGCAATGTTTGAGCTTCATCAAAAAATAAATGTTAGAGAATTCATCATCACTTTATACTTTATCAACTAACCATGACTTTAATTTTACCATCACAATTCAGGTGAGGATAAAATCATTTATATCTATCTTAAATGGTAAACTATTTGATGCCAATTGTGATTGTAACTGAATAAAATAAATTGGTTTATTGATAAAGATTTCTAATGTTACATTTATCATGTTAATTAATGAAATAATCTTAGTTGGTATCTGAAACTAAGAATTTTGAAGCCTAAAATATCCATCAATTGTTGATTAAAAGTAACTTCTCTTTGAATTTTCTAAAAAAAAAAATGTATTTGTCTAAAGTAAATCTTTTGAAGAATTGAAGCAAATCTATTTCCTAAGAGACAGTACATCACAAGGTGTTGGAGCAAATACACACAAAAAACTGACAGTGTATTTACATTTGCCACTGGGGAACTGGTGCCTCCAAATTTTGTGACAAAATTTAATACTCTGAAGGGAATTTGATCCTTTTGACAGTTCTACAGAGTTATCACCCAAAAAAAGTAAAAAATAATTTTGCCACTTTCAGGAAGCCAAGTCAACTTATTATTTGGAAATTAGAAAACATGATAATTTTTTTTCCCCATGATATTCAATGTAACTTTAGCTCTAGAATTTTAGACATTTCATTTTGGCAACATTGTTTCATATTAAATTCTCTAATTTTTTTTTCAGTTATGCCAGTTAGTTGTTATTATCTGTGTCTTTTCATGAGCAAGAGGAAAGAAAAAAGGAAGAGAGGAAGACAGGGAGGGAGGCAGGAAAAGAGAGAGGGAGTCAAGCATACAGATATTTACAGCAATTGTGTTCATGATTGCCAAAAGTTGGGAGCAACCAAGATGTCCTTCAACAGATAAAAGGCTAACCAAACTGAATCATTCATACACTGAAATACTATTAATCATACAAAGAAATGAGATATCAAGCTATGAAGAGGCATGGAGGGACCTTAAATGCATATTGCCAATAAAAAAAGGTGGTCTGAAAAGACAGTAGACTACATGGTTCCAATTACATGATATTGTAGGAAAGGCAAAACTGTAGACAGTAAAATGATTACTTGTTGCCAGAAGTTAGGGAAAGGGAAGGAAAGAAGAATATATTGAGCACAGAGAATTTTTAAGGCAGTAAAATTATTCAGTATGATACTGTAATATTGCATACATGCCATTATATGTTTGGTGAAACCAATAAACTGTACAACACAGAGCAAACATATTGGATCATCATTTTAAATAAATGTACTATGCTAATTCAAAATGTTAATAATAGGAAAAGTGTAGTTTGGAGGAGGACAATATGGAACTTTTTGTATTTGTGTCCAAAATTTTTGTGAACCTTTTAAATGTGCTCTAAAGTAATAAAGTCTATTAATTAGAAGAAAACAATAGAAATGTCCTGAGAACATATATACTGAGAAGATAATTCTTATGTTTTTCTACCTTAAATCGATTGACCAGAGGCAGTGTATTACAGATAAGTTTTAAAATGTTGACAAAATTTCTGTATCTGTATGAAAATTTTCTGTCCTTATAATTTTAAATATTCATGAGATTCTCATTATAGACTTTGATCCCAAAATGTTAAAGTTCAACCTAAATAGAAAAGTGTTAATATTAATATTAATTCTATATTAATTAAGTCTATAATTATTTTCTTGAATATTTATACCTATTTCTTAAGCTAATATACTCATGTAAAACACTTTTCCACAGGTAGTTCATTTTTCTGAGTCTTGACACTACAATTCAGTTATAGAAATCCTCTCCAAAACACTACATAATTGGTATATTTAAAAACTCTTATCCAAAGTCTGTAAAGTCATGTATTTACCACTGTTTTTCTTTTTAACACCATTGCCAGCTTACATGACAGTTGTCACTTGTCCAGTGATTTTTCTTTTCTCAGCTTAGAAGCGTTGACATATCCTAAGTGATTTTTGGTAGATATATTTTCATCTAAACCTCAGTGTTCATGTCTTGAAAAATCCCAGAAGAGACATCATTTTGACTAAATAATAACTTCGTATTTATGCCAGTTGGAATCACAAAAATATTTACTTCACATTTGCTGTGACTGTGCTGGCAATAAAGGGAGATCATTCAAACTATTTTGATTAAAAGTTCTGAACAGAGTTACATAATGGTTTGGCCAGTGTGAATGTAAAATAAGCTATATGAATTGCTGCATATAAAGTTAATCAACTTCATCTTGTTTATATCTAGGCTCCTCTCCAACTCATCAAGGTCATTTTGAGTTTTAACTCAGTTTTCAAATGTGCTAATTGTCCTATTAAATTTTGTGTCATCAGCAAATTCAATAAAATACACTCTGGTTCATCACCCCAATCATTAATTTTAAAAATGTTTAATAGTAGCAGACTCAGTGATGACCCCTGCAAAATATACTTAGCACTTAAAATTTCAAAAGATGATACTGTGTAATCAATTTCTTGACAACTTGTGCTTTGGTTAGTTAAAGAACTATAACCAGCCAAATTTACAAAATACTTCCTTGCATCAATATTGTGTATTGTGTATATATATATAATTTTATTCAATTATCAATTTGTGTTTATTTATCTATGTGTAAATGCTAGTGTCAGACATTTTGACTTTAACTTTTAAAAGGGATTGTGTCTATATCATTCCTTGCTAATATTTTGAAACAATATCACTTTTATTTGATTTGGCCCAAATCAAATTATACCACCCACCTCATTTTTGTCTTATGTGGCCTCACTTTTACAGTTCCCCTTACACATAGAAACATTTAGCACCTGTGTTTCACCAGGGCATCTAGTTCAAATTCAATTGCCCAATTATCACATTATTTTGATCTTTCAAAAATGTATAATTTTTCACTCCATCTTTCTAGACAAATACTGATATTGTCTTATCTCAAAACTTCTCTTGAGTTATTGACTGAAATGTATTATGGAAATACTTGTTTTCTACTTCTTTTTAAGAAACAAAAAGGGATATATAAATACAGAGGTGACAGATGTGAAAATGAAAACATAAACACGTATGTGCCAAAAAATTCGGAAATACAGAGATATGTAAACATATAAAATATTAAAACTAACTAGGAAGATATGATCTATTTATATTAATTTGTGACATTGAATTAGTTGAAATCTTCCTCACACCAAACATATAATAAAAACCAAACAAAATAAAAACCAACCAAAGCAAGCTTAATTATTTCAGTTATATTCTTTAAAATATTCAAGGAAAATAATTCAAATCTCTAAACTTTTTAAGGGTATATAAATGATAGTCTTGCTTCAAATATGCATATTATCAGGTGGTTATAACACTAATGCCTAAAGTACTGAAGGACTATGGAAAAAATAAAAAATTATAATGTAATCTCACTCCTTAAATATATTTGCAAAAATCCTAAACAAAATTTTATCAAACACAATTTAAAGATGGATTTTCAAAGTTGTAAAACAATCGAGTTGAGTATATTGTGAGCACAAGTTTGTTCATTATTATAAAATAATATAACTTATCACATTATTGATTGAAGGAAAAATCTCATATGATCAGCTTAATAAAAAATATATACATAAAATTATTGGGGCAGGCCGAGTGGCTCAGTTGGTTAAGAGCTTGCTCGAGTGTGAGCTGAGCTCTGAGCAATAGCAGTCCGATGCCAGCCCAAGCTGAGCTGCCCCTGAGCTGCCAACAGATGGCAGGATGGCTCAGCTAAAAAAAAAAAGAAAAAAAAAATTATTTAACAATATATAATTGAACAATCAATATTTAGAATTTTAAGGGAACACAGATTTAATATTTAAACCTATGTGTTCCTCAGATCAGAAGTACCTGGAAAGCCATAATATTTATTTAAAAAAATACCAAATGTCATCAACTGCACAGATCTTTGAGTTCTACTTTTGAACGCAAAGTAGAAGAATCATGATTATGGCATGCTTTGGCAGGTAGACATGTATGTAATAGCTGTTGACTATCATGCTAATAATCTCACCTGGATTGGCATATGGTTTAAGACTGGTTCTTGATTATGTGATTAATAAACTGAGGAAAATACAAATACAGACATGTTACCTTTCTTCTACCTCCTCGTTAACTCTCCTCTATCTGGTCAAATTTAAATATGCACAAACACAAGTTTTAAGAGTTACCTCTAAGTCTAATAAACGGTGCAGCTTTCTGGACTGCTCAAATAAGAGGTCCTTAAGAGAAATAAATAGAGAACCTGCCACATAGTTCTAAAGTGGATGCTATAATAAATGTTACTTATGAAAATGTACAAAATTTCAAAGTGAAATATTAGCAAATACCTATAATGGATTAATGTTTTTATCCATTTTTAACAGCTGTATTTCAATCAAGGCCAAAAACAAATGAACTACTCAAATTGGGGAACTGAGGAAATTTTAATAAAGAAATTATTTACAAAGACATGAGTTGGTTGTAAGATCACACAAGAGAATACAATGCCTTATAATAACTCCTGAAAGTAAGCTATGAACTATATCTAATATTAGGTCTGAAGCGCAAGAAGATGAAACAGCTGCCTAACACAACTGCCCTGAATCCAGAGAGAACTGTGAAAAGGGCATGGTCTCTGCTTTGGTAGAGGAATAGATCTAGATCTCATTGTCACCCCATGATTAAGGTTGCTCTTTGTCATAGTTCATCCAGGGCAGCCTTACACAGAGCACAGAACCCAGTGGAGAGAAGATCTGGAAAATATTCCAAAAGATATCCACTACTGCTGAAAAAAATCCAATTGGTAAAATTAAATATATATATATATATATATATATATATATATATATATATATATATATTACAAACACACACACACAAAAAGAAATTGATGAGTGTTTTCTTGGGTATGAGTGTGTATATATGAGTGCGTGCATATATGATTGTGAGTATATAAGAGGATATTAACATTCAACATTTTTTCTATCACAAAATTCTCTATTTCTTTTTATTTTAGTGTGTGTGTGTGTGTGTGTGTGAAGACTGAAACTATTCTAGGGGTTAGGACATCTCAGTCATGGCCATCCTTTCCTCGCCACACAGTTTAATATGTATCTGAAATATTTTCCCACATCAATATTGTGTATTTGAAAACTGACCCCTCGTTAGTGCAAATAATTTTTTTTGTTTTAATTATTTGAGGCTGTAAATCAAGGGAATGCTAGTTTAGATGATTCACTTTGAGAAACAGAGTTAGCTGGTAGGATCTAATGGCAGGAAAGAAAAGGTCAAGTTTACAAATGGCTTTGTAGGGGTGATAATGATTTTGGGCTGCATTCTAACGATGGGAGCTCCCACCAGATGATTCTGAACTGAGAGATGACAAAATCTCACACACTGAAATGTGACCCCTTGTGTAATGTATGGAAAGGGGACCCTTGGGTCAGAACAAAAGTGGAGGCTGGGAGACGAGTTAATGTCTGTGTTGATACGCTAGGAAAGCGGTGGTAGTGGCTTTGACCACAGTAGTTACGGTGGATGTGGTCAGGTTTGGTTATGGCGTAGCAGGGGGTAGAAAATTTCAAAACATTTACTGATGGATATATTATATTTGATGTTATTAAACATTTATATGAACAATGAATTTGGAAGTGGTCATTGTTTCTGGATTTCCTGCCAGAGGTTCCGGATGAAGCTACAAGCATATCTATCACCAGCATATATGCGCTAATGAAGAGGGCAGTGAGAGAACTTTGGTACGGAAGAGGAGCTACGACTGTGCCCAAGGAATCAACAGAATTTAGTAGTTGGAAGAGTGACGGATCCAGCAAAGAATTCTGAGACGTATCAACAAATATGATAAACGGGAAATCAAAAAAGGAAATACTGTCTTGAAAAATTAAGGGAAAGGATGTTTTTCAGGAAAGATGAAGTGATCAACTTTGTCAAGTCCTGGAAACAGGTCAAGTTGTAGACTTAGAATTGCCTTGCATTTTGCATTATAGATGTCATGGTGATGTTTGTCAGGAGGCAGTTTGAGAGAGTAAGATCAAAAGTTGGACTACAAAGCCAGCAGCCCTGGTTCGGGTCCCACATATGAGGGCCAGTGACACTGCCCTCAAAAAAAAAATAAAAAAAAATAAGTTGTGCTACAAAATATTTGAGAAGGCATGAGAGAGAAAAGGGAGTTGAGATGGCATTTATTGTACTACTAGGTGAAGCAGAGAAAATTTCCAGCTAATCTTCCAAAAAGAAGGGCCCAATATATTAAATTGTAGTTAAAAGAGCTTCAACTAGAATTGCAAACAATGTTCAAAAGAGAAAAATATATAGTATCCAAATTTAGTTATTGCATTGTATTAAAAAAGGCAATATATAGATACAAACCACTCTAAAAAAAATCCATTCTTGAAAACTACTCAATGTTATTTTTTTATATATAATATATTCATGCTTTATTTTTGAATAAGATTAATAACATAAATAAAATAATATTGAAAGTAATCTTAACATTTTTTTTTTTTTTGGTTATTTTCGTCTTTTTCTTTTTTTTTTTTTTTAAATTGGGGAATTGGGGGAGGGGAACAGCGTTGGGGAACAGGGGAAGGGAAACAGACAAGTTGCTGTCTTTTTGTTCTTCAGTCTAGTTGTGGAGGACGTTGCTTCACTGTCCCATGTTGGTATCACCATTGTTCTCTTATCGGGTGAGGCAGATCGGTCGCCGGCCTCTGAAGGGCTGCTCACAGCGGCTCTTGGCAGCTCACACCAGCTGCCAGCCACTCACTGTAGCCTATGGCAGCCCACTGCAGCAGGGGCTGCAGCCTACACCATCGCCGGGGCTCGCACAGCCCAGCTCCAGGTGGAGCTGTTGTTAGCTGTAGAGGGCAGTGTCACTGGCCCTCATATGTGGGATCCGAACTGGGGCCGCTGGCATCTCAAGGCAGCTCTTAACCAACACGCCACTCGGCCGACCCTTTCCATTATTTTCTTGAGTTGAGAAGACTTTCGTCTAACTTTTTAACGCAGCCTTTTCAGCACTTTCAAATAGTAAACTTGTTTAACTGTCCAGTTGGTACAACTTCATAATGAATAATCCCTCTGATATCAAAAAAGGTTAGCAACATTGTAACAAGTTCACGAACTTAATTGCCAAACCTCGTATTAGTTTTCACGGCAATTTTAAAAGAACCAGCTTTCTCATTATTTCACTAACCAGATCTTTATCAATAACCACTCTCTGGATATAAATATATATATATATATATATATATATATATATATATATATATATACACACACACACACACACACACACACACACACACACACAACTGACTTGTTGTACATTTAATTGTACTCATGGGAATATATTAGTGAATCTAACTTTAATAAGGAACTTCTGATTCCCAGTAGGTAATTATTTCCCTATTTTTTCCTCAATGATTTCCCATTATTTTCCTTAATTGTATTCAGCAGATATAATTTAATAAAATGTCTATACACTTATCCTAAAGTGAAAGAAATCATACTCTTGAACATTTCAATACATACTTTTACACACATATACAGAAACATACATAAATACACAAACACACAACACAAATGAATAGTTTTTAATTAAAACATTTCATTTTCAAATGAGATATATAGCTTTAAAATTTTGACTTGCTTATTTTTCTTTATGTTTTAGACATGTAAATAAGTATATTTTAATATCAGTATAATGATGTAAGTCTTATCTGGGGAAAACCTACACACACACACACCGAGGGTATAGGTATATATATATATATATATATATATATATATATATATATATATCTTAAGAAAGGAAAAAGAAAATTATTAAATTTGTATATAGTATATATGGGGGGTGCAAAATAAATGGATACATATGACTTTTATTCATTTTTTTGTTATCAGTATATATTATTATAACTTTAATATAATTTTTTCCTTTCTTAAAATGTGTACACACATTTCTGGCACTCTGTGTGTGTATCATGTAAACTTTTTTTTTTCTCATGGGCTCATAAGAAAGTACCTCATTGACCTGCAAGCTAACACACAAACACAAATATACCCACATAACTGGGTAAACTTGACAAAATAATTTAGCTCTACAAAATTCACTTTTCTGAATCAAAGAATAGAATAATGTATGTTCTACCATCTTGATGTTTTTATAATGAAAAAATTTAGAAAATATGTGAATACTTTCTATTGGATACAAAAAACTAAATATTATTTTTTATATTACATACATATAATTTTGTATGAAACAGTAGTTAAGAATCCCTCATATATAAAGTTGCAGAAGGATCTACATGGTACAGAAAAAGTAAGATTTTGAAAACCTCCATTGAGGAAATGAGAAAAAGTATATTCAGGAATTTTGAGATTTAGTTTTCTATAGTACCTACTAACAGTAATGCCATTTTTTCAAGACCCTTAATTAAAAGTTATTTTTTTATATATCATCCAGAGAGAGATAATTAGAGGAATTTTTTTTTTTTTCCTGATGTTCATTCCCAGGAGAAGTGAGTTAGGTCCTTAAGGGGAGCATCATTCCAGTTTCCCAGTATTGAAATTGCTTTGAGGTAGTAAGATATTAGCAAAGAGGAAGAAGCTTGATAAAAGGCCCAAGTTTATTTCAAATAGAGGAAAAATTATATCACCTTATTTTTTGTGGACATTGTAGGTAGTGAGTCGACATAGTTTCCTATTCATGAGAAAATCAGCTTTCTTAAATTCAGTAAGGTAATAAATAATTATCACATGTTATTTATTGAGTAAACTCTGAGTTTGAAGCCATAGCTACACAATTCTAGTGAGGTAAACGATATTAATTATGATTGTCCTTTCAGATTTTATAAGTTTTATATAAATTAACATACAGCGCTGCAGCAAATAAAATGCTATAAGCAGATGAGATATTTTTTCATGTGAAGAAAACTCAAGATAACTGACAGAAAAATACTAAAAATATTAAGTAAAAATAAGTACATTGGGCATTCGAATTGTTCTGCAATTCCATGTTATAATGTATTTAAAACATTAAAACAGGGCCGGCCGGTGGCGCGGTGGTTAAGCACTGGCTTGGGAAGCCAGCGGTCCTGGTTCAGGTGCCACATATGAGGGCCAGTGACACTGCCCTCAAAACAAACAAACAAACAAACAAACAAAAACCAAAACCAAACCAAAACAAAACAAAAACATTAAAACAAATGTATTCTGTATTGTTGTGCCTGGCATTAAGCTTTTAATTGAAGAGTCTTCCATTTCAAAAACATCCATCTTGAATAAACAGTGTCAGTTGTATGATACAGCCACCAGCAAAACAATTAAATAAGAAATTAGGCTAAATCCACCTATGAGGTTTCCATTTCAGACAGCCCTGGCTAACTTAAATAACTGACTGCTTGGGTGACCCTGCTTTTCCTTTCCTATGCCCCAATTTTGGCTCTCATTCCTTGAACTCTCCAACTAAGAGTGAACCCTAGAAACCCTAAGCACCCTACACTCTGATCCTAATAAACCCTCTCTCCTTCGCTACCCTCGGCCTCGTGTGTGGTCTCAGGCATGCCTTGTACCGCCAGGACTTGTACCTCCAGGACTGGAATAATAAATCTAGTTCTTCAAAGTCACCTGCCATTTTCCTGAGGTGCATCCTGCAGTCATAATAAGAACCACAAGGCCGGGTCCAGCCACAACATTGGCCTCAGTGATGGTGGTGAGGGAATGTCTTTGGGACCTTCTGTGAATAAATGCAGCCTGGTGAGTGCCTCAGGCATTCCTAGTTAAGAATATCATTATCAACAAGCTGGGGCCAACACTATATATATATATATATAAAATTTAGACTGCATCACTGAGATCAAAAGTGTAAATGAGTCATTTCCAAATGCAAGAAATTCTTGGAGGCCAACAAGCAAATGAAAAGATGTTCAAGCTCACTAATCATTAGGGAAATACAAATCAAAAGCAAATGAACTATCATCTGTCACCCATTAGGATGGCTATTACCAAACAAACAAACAAACAAAAAAGCAGAAAATAATACGTGTTAATAAAGATGTGTAGCAATTGAAATATTTGTACACTGTTGGTAGAAATAAGTGGTGCACCCACCATGGAAAACAGTGCGATGATGACCCCCAAAATTAAAAATACAAGTACTATATAATCCAACAATTTCATTTCTAGGTACATATCAAAAAAAAAATTGAAAGAAGGACCTCAAAGAGATATTTGTACTTCTGTGTTTATACCAGCATTATTCACAATAACGATAATGTGAAGGCAACCCAAATGTCCCTCCTGGATGAATGAATAAAGAAAATCTGGCATATATACCTGGAATATTATTCAGCCTTAAAAAGGCAGGTCTCTGTTTAAAAAAAAAAAAAGGCAGGTCATTCTGACATATGCTACATTATGGACAAATTGTGAAGACATTATGCTAAGTGAAACAAGACTACATTATGGACAAATTGTGAAGACATTATGCTAAGTGAAACAAGACAGTCAAAACAGGACAAATATTATGATTCCACTTAAATGAGATACCTAGAGTGTTCAAGTTCATCAAGACAGAAAGTCTAATGGTGCTTGCTAGGGACTAAAAATGAGAAGTGATTTAATGTGTATAAAGTTTTAGTTTTGTAAGATGAAAAAGTTCTGGGAGATTGGTTGAACAACAATGTGAAAATACCTAATACAATTGAACTGTACCGTTAAAAATGGTTAAGAGAGTAAATTTTATATTATGTTTATTTTACCAAAATTTAGAAGCAAGGAAGGAAGGAAGGAAGGAAAAGAAAATTTAAAAGAATGAAAGGAAGAAAGAGCGTGGGAAGCTCCGGTGTTGAGTAGATATAAAACCATTTCTATTGATTTTAGGGTTTGAATTCCTGGATGAAAAAAGAATTATGTGTCAGGACATTTTGGGCATATTGAATTGTGATTCCTATATAAAGCCAGTAAATTAGAAAGGGGAATCCCTTTAGCAAAAATAAAGCAAACTAAATTAAATTAAATTAAAAATACATTATGATTTATAGGCATTTATAAGCAAAGACTTTCAATTGAAAGACATGCAAAATTTTAAAGAATGTAAGTTCTAATCTCTTTATAATTTTTATACAGAATTATTACAATGTATAAAATTGCAATTTTACAAAATCACATTTGTAAATATTCCTGCAATATACGATTGTCTTTTGCATCAGAAAATACTCCATTGAAATGTTGAATTTTATACAGAATTAGTTGTTAATATACTTTTAATATTTTTATAAATCAAAAAATAGAAAAAAACGTATTTCTATTATTTTCTATTGTTATATACCATTGAAATAATCTATTTTAAAAAATTATAGTTACTAACAAAGATTTTTTTCACACATGAACAGTTTCCATTGCTGCTAATCTGTTATTTTTCAATTTATGAAAATGTAGATGCCCTGAAGAAATTTATATAAAGAATTGAAATTTTGTATAAATTTCAGAAATAATTAGAATAAATCATCATAATTGAGTCCTCATTTTATCTTTTGTTAAAACAGATTATTCCTATTTGGGGGTTTAATGTATGTAGGTAGCAGGGGTAACTATCTTACAACATGCTCTACAAAAAGACATTTTAAGCCTTGAAGTTTAAAAATAGTTCTACATAACTTCAAAATGGTAGGAAAATCACTAAAGAAAGCAATTTGATTCTTCTAATTAGAAATAAGAGCTTCCCCCAAATATCCCAAAGTAAAATGCCTGGCCCTAAAAATGGAAACGGTTCAGATCATTTCTTTACAAAGTGTGGCACATTTTATTGTGATTCAGACAGCCATATCAAATCCAAGCTATGCCAATCAAATTATTTGTTTAATATTTTAAACAATATGGTTCTAATCTGTTTAAATGAGTATATTTCATTTAGTAACTGTCTATAGCACCTTTTGTAGTCACTGCAACTCCAAAAAAACAAGACTGTTTTTGCTAAGTATCATTAGAATGTCTAATAGGCATATTTTTATGTTTTTCTTTTATACCTTTGGTTTCTGTTATCAAACTTCTTTTTTCTTAGTTTCAACTAACTGTGTAATATTTTTCATTACTGGCCCATTATAAGATTTCTTGAAAAAAAAGAAGAGGTAGAATTTCCCTCAGTAGTTAAACAACATTAGGGTAAGACTCCTTGATCAGTTCAGGAATATTGTATAACATTTAGTTTAAAATGCCTGAAGTGTCTGAAGCATTATCTGCTAGTTATCACATGTGGTAGCTATGCAAATTTCTTTGAGCAGATGTTGAGAAAGTAGCAAAATTCTATTAAATATGATCATTCAGGAGTTCAGTCTGGTCTTCATAAATATAATCCAACATAAATGATGAATAGAGTCCCTGGCTGTGCACCGTATGTGCTGTAGCCACATCCAACAGCCCTTGGCACAAGACATCTGCAAATAGATACCACTGAATTTGACTAATTTTTCTCCTAGATTTCACCTTAAAATTGACATTTATTCCAAGAAATTCAGAAGAGCAGACATACACATACACACAGAACTGGAATGAGGAATTTTATCTGTAGTAATATATGTTATCTATTATTATACATACTAAACAAAATGTATTTAATATATGGTAACATACTAATGTTTGATGAAATGATTGCATATATATTTTAGATATAACAATAATTCTGTTTTATATTTCCTGATGTTATTTTTTAGATGCTTGAACTAATTTTTTTTTCTTTTACATTTTATAAAGCTTCAGCTGTTAATCAGAAATATCAATTAAGCATATCTTTGGAGAAGATCCAAGATGGCAGAGTAGATAAACACTATGCCTGCTTCCTTTGTGAATACATGAAAATTACAACTAAATTATAGAAAAATCAACCTGGAGAACCATCTGAAATTTGGCTGAACAGAAGTAAAAAAGGATATAAAGAAGAAGCCACATGGAGAATAGTGAGAGGGGTAGAGACACAAAACAGACTTGCCCCAAACCTCTGTGTGGCAGTTTAGAACTGGGAGGAATATCTCAGACAAAGACATTCCCCCTGGAGTCTCATGTCACACAGGTCTCCCCAGCCCAGAGTACTGGTGCTGAGAAGAGGAGGCCCCACAACATCTGGCTGTGAAAATCAGTGGGGATTCAGACAATCTGGGTGGGATGGGAGGCTGCAAGAAACTCAGACGTACTCTTAAAAGGGCTGTGCACAGACTCTGTCACTCGCACGCACTCAC
This sequence comes from Aselliscus stoliczkanus, assembly GCA_033961575.1. NCBI lineage: Eukaryota > Metazoa > Chordata > Mammalia > Chiroptera > Hipposideridae > Aselliscus > Aselliscus stoliczkanus. The sequence goes on along the minus strand of CM066728.1, from coordinate 94,578,130 downwards.
CTTGGGCTCTGGTGGAGTGACAGTAATTCTAGAATCATTGGAACAAAGGCTGGAGCACAGTTGCCATTTTGCTTGTGTGGGGTCCTCCTTCCCCACAGCCAGCAGGCAGGCACCATTTTTCCTGTATTGAGCCCTCCTCCAAGGCTAAATCTGAATTTGACTGGCCTGGTGATCTCTGCTACTCCACCCTGCTGACTCCCTGGGACATCTTCCTCCCCCCACCAGGCTCCTACAAACTAGAGGCATTTTCACTGAGATCAGCCAGTCCCACCTATATTGCAATCACTTTTGCCACAGGACCCAGGTGGGTGACAACTGGCCTTGGTGTGCTCTGAGACTCTTGCTGAGTAGCTCCAGGCTCAGCACTAGGACCAAACCAGCTACATTAAGCTGTTGATCACAACTCTTCCCACTCTAGTGACACCCAGAGACCCTGACACATTCGACTTATGTACCACATAAAGCTTTATAAGGGGCTGAACCATAAGGGAGCCAGCAGGTGGCAGTACGCTTCAGGATGTCCTGGCCTTTTGTGGAGCTAACACAGGCCTGTGGCAGTAGCCATCCTCAGATCATAGTGTGGCCTCTTCCACCTGTCTCCAGGTTAGTACAGGCAACAACCAACTGCAGATCACTTTGACGTGCCTATCAAGGAAGTCCCCAGCCAATCAAGGCAGTGGGTGACCTGGGTCTGCACCAAAGCCCCTGGCAAGAGACTACAGAACAAACATACTTAGAGTCTGGATTCAGACCACAGCAGAGCAAAACCCAATTAGTCCCACAAGTGGTAAAGTTGAAGCACAATCTCAATAGGCACCAGAATCCCACACATTGTGGTAAGCTTCCTGCATAGCAGCCTGTAAGTTGTGGATGTGTCCAAACCCACAGCCAATTAGTGTGAGAGTCAATCCCACCAACTTATGCACAAATAGAAGTTGAGGCTCAACTATGAAAGGAGAGTACACACAACCCAAACAAGGAATACTCCTGAAGCACCCAGAGCAGGTGACCAAGGAGACTGTACCAGGACCCCACAGGACATCTACTACATAAGGCACCTGGTCAAAACTGGGAAACATAGCAGATCTAGCTAATACAAACAAACAAACACAGAGAGGCAGTCAAAATGAGGAAACAAAAAACTGAGTCCTAAATGAACAAACAGGAGAAAACAGAAAATGAACTAAATGAAATGGAGGCAAGCAACTTGCCAGATAGGGTTCAAAACTATGGTTATAAGGATACTCAAGGAACTTAGTGAGAACTTCAACAGAGAGATGCCAAGCATAAAAAAGGACATAGAAATCATAAGAAAAAAAAAACAGTCAGAAGTGAAGAATACAATAACTGAATTGAAGAATGAATTTCAAGAAATCACTAGAAGACTAGAAGAAGCAGAGGATCAAATTAGTGTTTTGGAAGACAAAGTAGCAGATAACACCAAATCAGAACAGCAAAAAGAAAAAAAAAGAATCCAAGCAAATGAGACCTCTGGGACAACATCAAGTGGAACAACATTCACATCACAGGGATACCAAAAGGAGAAGAGAGAAAGCAAGGGATTGAGAACCCATTTGGAAAAAAAAAAAAAAAAAAAGACTGAAAATTTTCCTTAACTGGTGAAAGAAATAGACACATAAGGTCTGATAAGTTTGCGAACTTATCCTAGAAAAAGTGCTACATACCTCATTGCTGACTATCACTACAGTCACCTTCAGTGTACTCCCTTTGGGAAGCTATGCACCAATGCCAGCACCTAGTCCACACTTCAAAGCAATTTTGGAACTCATTTTCAGGAATGGCCATCAGAGATTTCATAGTGTTACACCTGATATGATGAATGTCTTCCTGTCAATATTTCCCTTATCTCCGGGTAAAGAAAGAAGTCATTGGGGCCATACCAGGTGCGTAGGGAGGGTATTCCAATATAGTTATTTGTTTACTGGCTAAAAACTCCCTCACAGATAGTGTCATGGGAGCTGGTGCATTGTCATGATGCAAGAGCCATGAATTTTGGCAAAAAGTTCAGGTCGTCTAACTTTTTCAAGCAGCTTTTTCAACACTTCCAAATAGTCAACTTGGCTAATGATTTGTCCAGTTGGTACAAATTCTCAATGAATAATCCCTCTGATATCATAAAAGATTAGAAACATCACTGCAACAAGTTCGTAAACTTAACTGTCAGACCTCATACATTCCAGGAAGTACAGACAGTTACAAACAAGATGACTCCAAGTAGATCCACACCAAGAAACATCATAATTAAAATGTCAAAGATTAGAATCCTAAAGCAATAAGAAAAAGAAAACTAGTTACTTACAAAGGAGCTCCCATAGGCTATGAGCAGACTTCTCAACAGCAACATTGCAGGTTAGAAAGAAGTGGCAGGGAATACTGTTAAAGTAATGAAAAATGGGCCTACAACCAAGACTACTCTACCCACCAAGGCTATCATTTAAATTTGAAGGAGACATAAAGGGATTCCAAGACAAGAAAAAGCTAAAGGAATTCACTATCACTAAGCAAATATTACAAGAAATGTTAAAAGGACTTCTTTAAGCAGAGGAAAGGGGAAAACAAACAAAGTTCCCAAATATGAATAATAAAATGGCAAGAATTATGTACCAAGTAATAATCACTTTAAATATAAATTGATTAAATGTTCCAAAACAAAGACATAGGATAGCTGAATATACATGAATAAAAGATCCATGTATGTGCTATCTACATCTACAAGTGTTCCACCTCAGATTGAAAGGCACATGTAGTCTGAAAGTAAGTGGCTGGGAAAAGATATTTCATGCAAATGGAAATGAGAAAAAAGCTGGAGTAGCAATCCTTATACCAGACAAATAGACTTTAAAATGAACACTACATTAAGAGACAAAGAAGGACATTACATAATAATAAAGGGATCAATCCAACAAGAAGCCATCACCCCTAATAAACATTTATGAAGCTAACATCGGAGCACCTAAATATATAAAACAAATATTGACTGACACAAAGGCAGAGATCAACAGTAACACAATAATAGTAGTGGACTTTAACACCCACTGACACCAATAGACATATCTTTCAGACAGAAAAATCAACACAGAAACAGTGGCCTTAAATGACACACTAGACTAGATGGAAATACAGTAAAACCTTGGATTGTGAGTGACTTGGTTTGCGAGTGTTCCCCAAGACAAGCAAACATTTCTGTTAGGTTGCTGCAAAGGTAATAGGGGTTTGTGCCATTAGTTGTAATGGCAAAAATTGCAATTACCTTTGCAACAACCTAATAATACAGTTTAACTTGGTAAACAAGCAATGTCTTGCAATTCGAGTAGTTTACTTCAGGAACAAATTATGCTTGCAAACCAAGGTATTATTGTAATTGATGTTTTAAGAGCATTTCACCCCAAAGCAGCAGAAATAAATTGTTTTCTAGAATGCATGGAACATTTTCCAAATCAGGTCACATGTTATGTCATAAAACTTGTCTCAATAAATTTAAAAAGCAGAAATCATATCAAGTGTCTTTTCTAACCATGATGATATAAAACTAGAAATCAGTTACCAGAAAACAAAACAAAACAAAAAAACCCTGAAAAACACATAAACACATTGAGTCTAAATAACATGCTACTAAATAAATGAATGGCTAAAAATGAGATCAAGAAAAAAAATGAGATCAAGGAAGAAATCAAAATATACCTTGAGAAAAATGAAAAAGAAAACACAACGACCCAAAATCTACAATACACAGGGAAAGCAGTCCTAAGAGGGAAATTCATATAAATGCAGGCCTACCTGCAGAAACAAGAAAATTATCAAATAAACCATTGAACTTTACACTTAAGGGAACTGGAAAAAAGCGGCAAACAGAGCCCAAAGTAAGTACAAGGGGGAAAATAATAAAGATCAAAGGGAAAAATAAATGAAGTAAGAGACAACCCCCCCCAAAAGACTAAAAACAAACAAACAAACAAACAAAACATACAAGATCAACGAAACTAAGAGGTGGTTTTTGAAAGATAAACAAAATTGACAAACCTTTAATCAGACTCATGAAGAAGAAAAAAAGAGAGAGGACACAAATAAATAAAACCAGAAATGAAAGAGAAGATCTGTTTGGTAAAAATCACCTGTGAAGCCATCTGGTCCAGGACTTTTATTTGTGGAAGTTGCTGATTACTTGTTCAATTTCGTTGGTAGTAATTAATCTGTTTAGATTTCTATTTCTTCTTGATTCAGACTTGGCAAATTGAATGCTTCTAGGAACTTAACCAATTCTTCCAGGTGGTCTAATTTGTTGGCATATAGTTGCTCAAAGTATTTTCTTAAAATTTTTTGTCATAGGTGATTTTTACCAAACATTTAAAAAAAATAATTAACACTTATTCTCCTCAAATTATTCCCCAAAATCTAAGACGAGGGAAGGATCCCAAGCTAATTTTATGAGGCCACCATTATCCTGATCTCCAAATCAGACAATGACATTACAAAAAAAGAAAACTATAGGCCGATATCCCTAAATAACATATACAAGAATAAACTCAAAATGGATTAAAGACTTAAATGTAAGACCTGAAACCATAAAACTCCTAGAAGAAAACATAGGAAGTAAACTCTTAGTCATTATCCTTAGTAATATTTTCACAGATATATCTCCTTGGGCAATGGAAACAAACAAACAAAAATAATAAAGAGATGGGACTACATCAAACTAGAACGTTTTTGTGCAACAAAATGAAAAGACATCCCACTTCATGAATGGAAGAAAATATTTGACAATGATATATCTGGTAAAAAGTTAATATCCAAAATTTATTTAAAAAATCATACAAGCCAATACCAAAAAACAAACAATCTAATTTTAAAAAGTGGTCAGGGCACTTGAACAGACATTTCTCCAAAGAGGACATACAGATGGCCAGTACACTTATGAAAAGATGCTCAACATGATTAATCATCAGAAAAATGAAAATAAAAACCACAATTAGATATCACCTCATTCCTGTTAGAGTAGTTACCATAATAAATCAACAAACAAGTGTTGGCGAGGATGTGGAGAAAAGGGAACCCTCATGCACTGTTTGTGGGATTGCAAATTGGTGCAGCCACTAAGGAAAACAATATGGAGGGTCCTCAAAAAATTAAAAAATAGAGCTATCCTATGACTCAAGAATTTCACTCCTGAGTATTTATCCAAAGAAATCCAAAGCACTAATTAAAGAAAAATATATATTCACCCCTATGTTTACTGCAGTGCTATTCGTAACAGCCAAGATATGGAAACAACAGCAATGCCCATCAATAGACTATTAGATAAACAAATTTTGGTACATTTATACAATGGAGCATTACTCTGCCATAAATAAGAATGAAATCTTACCATTTGCAACAGCATGGATGGACCTAGAGAATATAATACTAAGTGAAATAAGTCAGACTGAGAAAGACAAATGCCATATGATCTCACTTATATGCGGAATCTAAAGAACAGAATAAACAAGCAAACAAAACAGAAATAGACTGATAGATACAGAGAACTCATGGTTGCTAGACGGGAGGGCGACTGGGGGATGAGTGAGAAACGTGAAGGGATTAGGAAGTACACATTGGTAGTCTCAAAATAGTCATGGGGATGTTGAAATACAGTATAGGGAATTAGTCAATAATGTTTTACAAACTATGTATGGTGTCAGATGGGTACTAGACTTATCAGGGGGATCACATCATAAATTATATAAATGCCTAACCACTGCACTGTATACCTGAAACTATTATAACATAAAACTATATTGAAGGCCATCTATTATCTACACACACAAACACACACAAATACACACACAGAGACACACACAGGATGCCAAAAAAAAATCTATGCACATTTTAAGAAAGGAAAAACTATTAAAATTGTAATACTCAATATATACCAATCACAAAAGATGAATACAAGTCACCTTTGACTTCTGCAATTACGAGAGGGGCTCAGTATGGTTGCCATCAGCATGCAGCAACTTCTGATTATGGTGAACTACTGCTTCAGTAACATTGATCAGAATATACACTTTTATATGTTTTGTTGGCACCCTCAGTATATATATTATCACAGGGTGTGAAGTACAGCATAGGGGATATAGTCAATGGTATTGTAATAGTTATGTATGGTGTCAGGTAGGTTGTAGACTTGTTGGGGTTATCACTTGGTGAGGAGTGTAAACGTCTAATCATTATGTTGTTTCTTACACCTGAAACTAATAATAAAAAATGAAATCACCTTTCCATTTCATAAAAAAAAAAAGAAACTAGAGAATAAAGTCTTACCAAACTGTTAAAAAAAGAAATTTGATTGAATATAAAGCACACAAATATTTAAGCTTATTTTTTTAAACAGTTTTTCTTTTTGAAATTTTATTGGGGAACAGTGTGTTTTTCCAGGACCCATAAGCTCAAAGTCAAGTAGTTGCTTTCAATCTAGTTGTGTAGGGCACAGTTCCTTGGCCCATGTGGGAATTGAACCAGCAACCTTGTTGTTACGAGCCTGCACTCTAACCACCTGAGCTAACCAGCCGCCTCCTAAGCTTAATTTTATAACTTCTGATTATATCTCTTTGGATCTAAATGGGTGTATTAGTTTTGTTAATCCCTAAAATAGGAATGAGTTATGAGTCTTGGTCATATTATACAACAGCTCTCCCAAAAAAACTGGTAGGTAATAACTTATACTGGAGTTTCTGCATCATCAGGTAATACAACATAGTCATGCACTAAATAAAATATCATGTTATACTTTTCTTTGCATATTAACAAATACATAATTGACTAATTCAACATTTTTCAAATACATATTGATTAGGGTTGTGATTACTTTGATGGCAAAATCGACTTTATCATCAGAGCAATTTGTCTTTGCATTACTTTTCCTTTTATTCTGTAGAGAGGAGTAGAGAACTATGTCTTTTAAGGTTGTTGCAAGAAATTGAAAAGGTTGGCTGATTTCCTGGCAAATCATAAGTATCCACTCAATTTTACATTGCATATTATCTAGTACATGATATATATACACATTAGTTACAGTGGTGAAAAAAAATGGACTGTCCCAGATAATTACAGTTCATATTAGTTTCAAATATTTGTTGACAGGCAAAAACAACATGCACTATTAATAGCCACAAGGATTTTAAATGCAAATTAACAACCAAAATACTAAGTGAATCAGGTCACTTAGTTTGTTCCATATATGTATAGGGGAGAGATTGATGAGGGAAAAAAAAATTATATATATATATAATTTGTTGTTATACTGTACACTAGTAAAGTATCACTGTATATCGATAGTGACACAGAAACTAAATTATTTCTTCGTAATAAAGGTTTACCTATAAAGATTCATTATTTATAATAATTGTCTGATGTTATACACATTTAATAAAATGTATTTAGGCAATGAAATATTTTATTATGTAAATCACAAAGTTTATTACTATACAGTAAATATACAAATCTAAGGCTTTGAAAATCATAACTCTAAACAAATATATTTCTTAATATCTCAAGATAATTTGTTGGAATTTTATAAATATATATTCACTACAGTCCACAGTTATTGACATTGTTATTTCAGTTGAAGGACTGATTATTTATACAAATGACATCTCTTTATAAAACAAAACTCTTTGGCTTATGTTAACAAGCTGTGTGAACAATAGTAGGTTAAAGACAGAAATAAAAATTAGAATTAGACAAAAATAACAGAAAAGTGAATCATTTTGGCATTTTGAGAATAGTCCAGAAATACAATTTACAAATGTGGTATTTGTTATAGTTGGTTCCAAGAACATATTTAATATCAAGTAGGTTAGTAATGGATAAATTGTAGTACTTTGATTTGATTTACTAGTACTAGGAAAATGAGTATGGAAATTGACTTCCAAAAGTGTTGAAATGAGAGGCTTATGAAAGATTGAATGGCTCTGTATTTCTTACATATTAATTTAGTTATGCATTTTGATTATGTGATATAATAGAAACAATCATTACCACTAGTGCAACTACTATTTGAATCTAATGCATGTATATTAACTCCCTGTAAAACCACTCACACTTGCTCCTTTTGAAACTTTTACTGCCATGTTCATCTTTCGAGAAGGAAATGGAAAGAAATGATACCTACTACTACAGTCCTGACTGGAAATCAGAGAATAAGTGCCTGCATGATAATAAAACCAATGTTAGAAAAAATGTTTAGGTTCCCAGAATATTATTTACACTTTGAGTTTCACTAAAAATCAGGGGGGTGGGGGGAGCCTATTAAGACACACATCAAATATGTAAAATTATCCCTTTAAAGTTTCCTTTCAGATGACCTGTTGCTTAATCCTGATTTTAGTATTTTATGATGCTATATTCACAAGTTCATTCAGGAGAGATTCAAGATGGCTGAGTAGATAAACACTGTGTCTGTGTTCTTCCATGAACACATTAAAATTACAGCTAAATTATAGAACAGTCAATCTAGAGAACCATCTAAAGTCTAACCAAACAGAAGTTCTACAACTAAAAATATAAAAAAGCCACATCGATACTGGTAGGAGGAGGGGAGATGCAGAACAGGCCCCACACCTGTGTGTGGCTGGTGAGAATCAGGAGGGATATCTGGGAGGCCCTTGTTCCCCCTGGAGGAGCGAGGAACTCTAGCCCCCACACCAGGCTCCACAGCTGGGAGTACTAATGTTGAAAAGAGGAGTCCCCACAACATCTGGCTGTAAAAAACAGTGGGGATTCTGACCATTCAGGTGGTCCTAAAGGCAGCAGGATACCAACATCCTCTTAAATGGCCCATGCACAGACTCGCTCGCAGACACTCACCTTGGGTTCCAGTGAAGGAACGGTGACTCAGGGGACCTTGGAAACATATGGGTGGTTGGACAGACTGAGGTGTGTGCCTTTGCAGGGAAGACTGGAAGACAGTCAGTATTTTCCTGGGGAGGGGTCCATCTTCCTGCAGCAGGCAGGTAGCTGCTATCTTTAACGTGTTGAGCCCTCCCCCACAGGTCAAATCTGAATCTGATTGGCCTGGTGAGCGCTGATGCTTGGCCCTGCTGACCCACCAAGCTCACACACAGCCGGAAGCACTTTTTCCATGAGCACCTAGCCCCACCTGCATTGCATTCTTTCTTGGAAAACTATCCGAGTCCCGCAGCCCTAGGTGGGCGGCAACTTGCCTCAGTGTACTCTTAGACTTTTGCTGAGTCACTCCAGGCTCAGCACTGGTACCAAAACAGAATTTACATTAACCTGGTGACCACTATTCTTCCAACTCTAATGATTCACTCAGATCCTGCATCACTCAAATCACAAACTCAAGGGAGACAGCAGGTAGGAGCAGGCCTCAGGGTGTCCTGGCTTTTGGGAAGCTACCCCAGACCCAGCTGGTATCAGCTATCCTCAGTTGGCAATGTGGCCTCTCCCACTAGTCTCCAGCACTGTCAGGGAACAACTACACATTGTTTTGTAGCTCCTATCAGATAGCCCCCACTCAGTCACAGGCAGTGGGTGATCTGGGCCTTCACTGAAGGCCCTTGCAAAAGGCCTCAGAACTAGCATACTTGGAGGTTGATTTCAGACCATAGTAGAGCACCATACAATTAGCCCCACAAGTGTCATACCCAAAGGTGGTCTCAACAGGCACCAGAGCTCACCTGGGTGAATCCCGCTCAGTGGGGTAAGACTCCCACACAGCAGGCCATATGCTGTGGACACGTCCAAACCACACAACCATCCAATCTAAGGGTCAATCCAACCTATTGACATACCCAGAGCAATCAAGGCTCAATGATAACAGGAGGGCACACAAAACCCACACAAGGAACAACCTGGAGCACCCAGGTCAGGTGACCAGGGAGATTGTACTGCTGGTCCTCATAGGACACCTACTACATAAGGCCACCAGCCAACACTGGGAGACATAGAAGATTTACCTAATACATAGACACAAACACAGAGAGGCTGACAAAATGAGGAAACAAAGAAATAAGTTCCAAATGAAAGAACAGGAAAAAATTCCAGAAAATGAACAAAATGAAATGGAGGCAAGCATCCTGCCAGATAGAGTTTAAAACAATGGTTATAAAGATACTCAAGGAACTTAGTGAGAACTGCAACAGGGAGACAGCAAGCATTAAAAAGCATATAGAAATTGTAAGAAAAATCAGTCAGAGATGAAGATACAATAAGTGAAGTGAAGAATGTACTAGAAGGAATCACCAGAAGACTAGATGAAGCAAAGGACTGAATCAGCAATTTGGATGATGAGGTAGCAGAAAAGGCCCACTCAGAACAGCAGAAAGGAAAAAAGAGTCTAAAAAAAAATAAAATGAGGATAGTGTAAGAGACCTCTGGAATAACTTCAAGCATAGCAACATTTGTGTGAAAGAGGTACCAGAAGGAAAAGAAAGAAAGCAAGAGATTGAGAACCTATGTGAAGGAATAATGACTTAAAACTTTCCTAACCTGGTGAAGGAAATAGACATACAAATCCAGGAATCACAAGGATCCCAAACAGAATGAACCCAAACAGGCTCACACATAGACACATTATAATGAAATGGAAAAGGTTCAAATCAAGAAGAGAATCCTAAAAGCAGCAAGACAAAGGCGATTAGTAACTTATAAGGGAGCTCCCATAAGACTGTCAGCTGATTTCTCAATAGAAACTTTGTAGGCCAGAAGGGATTGGCAGGAAATATTCAACATGATAAAAAGTAAGAATCTACAATGAAAGGATGCTACCCAGCAAGGCTAGATATTTAAAAATGAAGAAAGATAAAGGGCTTCCCAGAGGAGAAAAAGCTGAAGGAGTTCATCAAAACCAGCATTACAAGGAATGTTAGAGTGACTCCTTTAAGACAAAGGGACTTCTTTAAAAAATAAAAATAAAAAAAGGTTCTCCCTCATTTGCTAGTGCCCTCTCTCCTTTCTTCCCTCTCTCCCATGTGTTGACACAGTGACAAAGCAACCCATGTTCAAGCCAGGAAGAGAGCCCCTACTAGAAACTGGCAGTGCTGGCACTTTGACCTTCGACTTCTAGCATCCAGAACCATAAAAAAATAAATTCCTATTGTTTAAGCTGAAAAAGAAATCAGAATTATGAATAACAAAATGGCAATAGCTACATATCTGTCAGCAATTATTTTCAATGTAAATGGATTAAATGCTCCAATCAAAAGACATAGGAGGGTTGAAAGGATAAGGAAACAAGACCCTTACACATGCTGCCTAAAAGATACTCACTTCAGACTGAAAGACATGCACAGACGAAAGTAAAGGGATGGAAAAAGATATTACATGAAAATGGAAATGAAAAACACACAAAAAATCTAGGGTAGCAATACTTACACCAGACAAAATAGACTTTAAAACAATGGCTATAAAAAGAGACAAAGAAGGACCCAGTAATCCCATGTCTGGGTATTTATCCAAAGAAACCCAAAATGCTACAACAAAGGGACAGGTGCATCTTTCTGTTCATTTCAGCATTGTTTATAATGGTCAACATATGTAGCCAACCTCTGTGGAAGGAAGAATGGATAAAGAGAAGGTGGCACATATATACAATGGAATATACCTCGGCCATGGAAAGGAATGGGATCTTGTCACCTGCGGCAGCATGGATGGACCTGGAGGGTTTAGTGCTGAGTGGAGTATGTCAGACAGAGATAGACAGATGTAATGAGATTTTGCTTACATGTGGAATCTAAGAACAAAATAAACAAACAAAACAGAAACAAACTCATACATACAGAAACCATTTTGGTGGCTTCCAGATGTGAGGGGTTTGGGGGTATGGTTGAAAAAAGGGGAAGGTATTAAGAGGTACAAATTTGTTGTTACAAAGTAGTTATGGGGAATAGGGTATAGCATAAGGAATGTAGTTAATAATATTGTAAAACTGTATGGTGTCAGATGGGTACTAGACTTGTTGGGGTGATAGATGGAAGAGGTTTGGTGGGCAGGGTAAAAATTGATAGTTACAAATTGGTAGTTATGATATAGTCATGAAGATGTAAAGCATAGGTAATATAGTCAATTATGGTAATAACTATGTATGGTGCTAGGTGGGCACTAGACTATTCAAGGGGATCACTTCTTAAATTATATAAATATCTAACCACTATGCAGTACACCTGAAATTAATGTAAAATAATATTGAATGTCAACTGTAATTGAAAAATTTTCAAAAGGGTGGAAAGGTGACCAGAATAAGAGGTTCAAATTTCCAGGTATAAAACTAATAAGTCATGGGGATTTAATATATAGCATAGGGAGACATAGTCAATAATATTGTGATAGTGTGGCACAGTGTCAAATGGTTGCTGTACTTATCATGGTGATCACTTCTTTCGGTAAATAAATGTTGAGTAACTACGGTATACCCCTGAAACTAATATAATATTGTGTTAGCTATATTTTTAAGAAAAATCTTTAAAAAATTAATTCAAATAGCTTCATTATGTTTTAACTAAGTAGTGTTCGTTTATTAAAATGGTTAGGCATTGTCTTAATCTATTGGAACTGCTATAACAAAATACCACAGACTCTGTAGTTTATAAACAGCAGAAATTCATTTCTCACAGTTCTAAAGGCTTGAAGTCTGAAACCAGGGTACAGTATGGCCAGCAAGGGTCCCTTTTTGGAGATAACTGATTACATGTTATATCCTCAGATGGCAGAAGAGACTAGTTAGTTCTATGGGGGTATGTTTTATAAGAACACTAATTCAATTCATGAGCTCCAGCCTTATGATGTAAGCATCTCCCAAATACCCCACCCCCAATGCAACCATATTGGACAGTAGGATTTCAATTTCTGAATTTTGGGGAAGACAGAAACATTGAGACCATAGCAGGCTTTTTTCTTGTTTGCTTATATTCTAACATATGTTTAAAGAACTTGAATTCTATGTATCTATTTATATAGAAATAGATATGGATATTGTAATTGGAGAATAGGATAGAAAAATAATAAGAAAAAACATTTGAAGTACTGTAAGACAATTTAGAGGATAAGTTGAACTTATATGTCTTTATTTTTTATTACTTGCAGCTGTACAAAACAACATTAATAAGTTAGACATTTACACCTCTCACAAAGTGATAACTCCTCTATCTACTACACCTCTGACATCATTACAATACCATTGACTATATTCCCTATGCTGTACTTTATATCTCATTCTAGACATTCGATATTATTCTACTTCAGCTTCAGGTATATAGCGCAGTGGTCTTCTATATTTTCTTGATTGATCTCTCTTGCTTTTCAACCACTCTTTATATTGTTGTTTTGTCTTTTTATTAATTTCCTAAGACTTACTTCCTTAAATTTCTGCCTTTTTCTTTTTGAATTTTTACCTCATGTCTTTTGCAGATACTCCATAGCATCTACCTCCATGGTCATATACTCAGCATCCTCTACTCTTTTTCTTATACCACACACATCGCAATTCTCAAACAGGTCAACCCCTCCTCATGAAGAGCCCAAACAGAAAATAATCCCTACCTTGAAGAGCTGACAGATATTTGTGAGGATCAACAGAAATTATGATGTGAACATATAAACTTTTCAAAAACTCCACAAATAATAGTCATATGAATAGTAGAGATTGTCTTTGGATTTGGTCAGATTGTAAATAATTCTTTCATACAATGGTATATTTTCTAAATTTAGTTAGTTAGCCTTACAGTTGATTGTTTATCCTGGGTACAGTATTCCAGCTTAAAAATGATTTGTCCCCAAGATTTTGCAATTTAAAAACCAATGTTGCCAAATATGACACCAATATGGAACTCATTCGTTAATTCCTGCTTCTTTTCTGATCCTTCCTACATAAAATTCAGTATAGTTTATAGAAGAAGGCAGAACATCACTTTGCTGGTTCTTAGATAAAAAAGTGCATGTCAGATGACTCCAATTTTTTACCACTCTGAACATGCCTACCAATGCCCATGGAGCACTCTGAGTACTGATTTTGGGTTTATAAATACACTTTAGTTAGCAGGCATATCCTTTATCTTGAAAGAACCCTGGGATGGAAACTGGATACTCGGGCTCCCATGTCTTTTGTCTTTCTTCTTGTCAACATCAACCAGAAAACTGTAATGAAATGTTTGATTCCACAGGCTTTATACAGATCTCCAGATTAGAATTTTTGCCATAATTTAAATACCATACTAATGCAGGGGTGGGATTTTATTAATAATTTGTTAATAAATCAAAAAATGCATTTGAAAATGAGGATCTTGGAAGCAAAGTTTAATAGTTTGCTAGCTCTTGCAAACCACCTTATTATCAGTTTGTGATTTATAGAAGTTAAACAAGCCATTTAAATTAATTGAAAAAAAAACAAACAGTAAATACATGATTAGATAGAATTTTTATACACTTCATTGTAAATATATTAATAATTAAACACACTTTAAATGTTTTTGATGAATTGTCTGCTTTTGTTGTATGTTGAAATCTAACATGATTTGTTTGCTTAGTTGAGCTTTATAAAATAGTTCCACTCACTGGTATAGCTAGGGAAGCAAACAGCTTGTATTTCCCGACAGCATCCTCTCCATTTCAGAGCAGGTGCTTTCATTGCTTTTATACTTCTCCTATGGGTGAGTTCTCCCAACTCCTGAGGAGGTGGTAATGTGTATCACTTTCATCAATAAGAGCTTCAATCCAAGGAATGTTGCTCCTAAAATAGCAGTGAGCATAAACCATCTGCATTTAAGTACTTGACATTTTGCAAAAATACGACAGCTATACCAAAAACTCCAACTGTTTGACTTGAATTCATTTGATCTTCCTTTTTTTTTTTCTTTCTATTTTTATGGGGCAAAGGTTCAAAAAAAGCACAGTTACTGTTTAATGAAAACAGCAGGCAATGCATTTCACAAACAGAGAACTGCTCTCCTATTCCCATTTGAGAGACCTGAATTTTAAAATCTCAATTGCTCCTTGGAAATCATCCTACTTTTTATTCAAATTACAAACACACGGGTTACCAACTGCTTGAAGAATTGTAAGAGATTTTCAATTTAAAATTGACATAAGAATCTTTTTTGTTCCAACTGGGAAAAGAAATTCAGTTTGGTGTTTGTGAATTCTATATATAATAGAAATACTTTTCCAGCCAAGACAAAATGTATTCCATAATGTTACTTCTAGTCTTCCCTCCTTTCTTTCCTTCCTTCCTACCTTTCCTCCCTCTTCCTTTCCCTTTCCCTTTCTCTTTTGCTCCCTTCTCCTGTCTCCTTTTCTTTCCAATGATATTCAGTCATTTCTAAGTAGCTGATTCTATCATTCACTCTACATATTCATTAGTGTGTGTGTGTGTGTGTGTGTGTGTGTGTGTGTGTGTGTATACATTCATTGAGGGCTTACTATATACTTGTCCCCATTTGATGTGCTGTGGACATGTCTCAAAGTCTCTGTCCTCATGCAGGAGGAATGTATATTAAGTTAAATCAGGAATTTACAGCATTTTATTTAAACTAAAAACACTGTCTTAAATAATTTAAATATTTTTATAAAACATTTGAAAATACAATATATTTTTCTCATTATCAACACCTCCTTCTTGTTTTGAATGAAAAATAAATATTCCTAATGGTAAATACAACATAAAGTTTAACATATTTTTAAAAGCTATTGTTCAGTTACCCTCACCATAATTAAAGTTTGAGATGTTTTCTAAGAGGCTTAATCAGATCATCTAAATTCTGCAGGAATAAAGCCAATAAACCAATTTGGAAATCTACCAAGTTGTAGTCTTGGGCCGAAACACTAGACCAATAACACTAGAATTTGAAATAATATTCACACCAAGTAGTATATTAATGGTTAGCTTTATGTGGACTTCATTGTCTATCCTTCTCTTTCTCTTTCTTTGAACAGATGTATATGTATATGTAGCATAAATGTATATTTGTCCTCAAAAGAAAGTCTGAGACAGTCTTCCCTGTCATTTCATTTAAATGTAAAATAAAATCGTTAGCACAGAATTGTATATTCTCTCTCTATATATATAGTTATACTGTATTCACACCATCCTGTACTTAGTCCTTTTTTTATTTATATGCTCACTACTTTATTCAATAAATATAAAAACAATATAATAAAATAACATTTGCTCATTTCAATTCATAAGACATAAAAGAAATACAGCAAGAACAAATATAACAGTTAGCACAGAAGAATATAAATTAGAAAGGAAAAAATAGAAAATTTAAAAGTGTAAGTCTCACACATACAAGACAAAGGTGCTTTGATTAAATAATATTTATAATGGTAAAGTTTCTTATTTTAAAAAAAGCAATATTTTTTTTCAATGGAGTGCAAAAGTAGTAAAATAACGTTGTAAGTGATAATATGCAATGAACTGCTGGTGATATTCAAACTATTTAACAATGATATAGCTTGACACCAACCAGTCACAGCTGAGAACGTACTGATGGATACTGGCTGAATTTCAAATCTGCGTGGGGTAGAGACAGCCATCACTCTTTAAATCCTGATAGGACAACAATTAAGAGCAGTGATTTAACTAGTGTATATCAGATCATAGTGGACGTTCATCAGGCCAGTGCCATGCAGGGGAGTGAGACAGCTCTTCTCGGGGTGCTGGCAGAATCCACGCAGCAGCGCCAGCTGCACCGCCTCACACCGCATTTCAATTGTTCTTTTCTCTGTTCTCATTCAGAGAACTTGGCCATCTCCAAGAGATCCCCAGACTTCTGTGCCTTAGAATCTGTTCTGAAAGTTGTGAAAGTAGCACCTAAAGCCTGCACCTTACACTTGAGAACTGAAAGCTTCAATAAGTGAGGGACTTGCTATCGACCCTATTTATATAACAAAATGATCTGACCACAGTGAGCAGGGATTCCAGAGTCAAATGAATACAGTCTGTGAACAGAAAGCACACACCCAAAAGTCACTAACTTTTCTACTTCAAATATCGACACTCCCTCCCAAATGCAGTCCGCTTTGGATAGCTCATGCATAATTTTCTAAGTACATATATTAGTCCTGAGTCAAATGCATATGTTTTCATGACTTCTTACATGTATATATTTTTAAATAGTTAACAGTATCATTAGAAATGAAGGAAACAATGAAAATCATATTATGATATCTTTAGGGTACTATAATTTACACATGTGCATCTAAACATATGTATTTTGTGTGTGTGTGTGTGTATATATATATATACTTTATTATAGAACAATATTTATATCATATATACAGGAAATGATATAAAAGTAGTATAAATTGTGTATCTGTTTGAGATTGCTTAGAAATATATTCCACTCAAATTATATTAAAATATATATGGTTTTAAATTATTACTTAAATTAGCTATATTGCATTTTACAATCAATTTTAAAAATTATCTAGTATGTTAACTATGTTGTGACTATTTGAAGAATAATATTAAGCAGACATAAAAATAAATACAAACTGCATTCAAAAGTTATGACTTCTATTCCTTATACCACCCTTTACTTCTGGGTACAGTCTTGATAACTTAATTTTTGATTGGCAATTAATTTCACAGATTCATTTTTAGAAAAAGTCAGGTCTTTAGTTGAGACCAAGAATTATCATATCATCATTTAGTCATAATGCATAATGAAAAGGATATTAGTGTAATATCAGAAGAGATTTTTATGTACATTCATCAGGAACCTATTACAATATATTTGAAGAAACTGACATATTGCTGCAATTTACCTTTGTGCACATGAGAATGAAATTCAGCTTCCCAAGCTTATCGAAGAAACAGGGGGAAATTAACTAAATACAAATCAAGAGAAACACAAGACAAGGAAATTCGGGGTTCCTGGCCTAACAATGATGGGGGGGGATTATTTGTAAACAACAAAATGATGGATTTGCGATAAACTGTGGTAACAGCATTTTCAGCAGCTGTACTTAGAAGGTTCTCATAATCACATCATAATAACATAAGTAAATAACATGTCTGAGATTTTTAATAATAAATAATAAAATTCTCATTATGGTATTTTTCATGAAACTATACTTTAATACAAAGTATACATTTACAGAAATAAATCTATTTTTAAACTCCATCTTAAGTTAAATGAAGATCTAGTAGGCAAGATAAAGTGTTTTTCTATTGCATACTATTGGATCTTATTTTTAAAAATAGTTTAAATGTTTTTTGTGACCATACATAATGATATCTACTCATTGGTGGTGAATAGGAAAGTTATACAAACAATTTTCTCCAGGTTACATTTTCTTAGCATATGTTTTCCTATCTTGTATTGCCAACCACTTAATTCTTCCTCTTTTTTTCCTCACCACTTATACAAATGTGTTGCAGTCTATATATATATATATATATATATATATATATATATATATATATAATATATGAATATAGAATATATATTATATAATATATAATACATTATATAATATATATTACCCTCATATTCCCAGTTACTAAATATGGATACAAAAGTTGGACAGTGAAAAAGACTGCTAGGAGAAAATATATAATCCACTTGAAATAAGGTGTTAGAGGAGAACTGTGGATGCCCCGGATAACCAACAGAAAGAGCAAGTAGGTCCTGAGCAAATTAAGCCTGAAACACAGCTGAAGGCGAAAATGAAATAGAAGATGTCCTACTTTGAGCCAATCATGAGAAAACAGGATTCTTTGGAAAAGATGATAATGTTGGAAACATTGGAAGGCAGCAGGGAAAGGGGAAGACCAAATAAGAGGTGGATTGACTCCATAAAAGAAACCATAGTCACACATCTACAGAATCTGAGCAGGGCTGTTAAGGACAGGACACTGTGGACATCACTCATTCACAGAGTCACCAGGAGTTAAGAGTTGACACGTTAATAGACAAAGCACAAGGCAGTTAGCATACAGTAGTGGAGATACAAGTGAAGATATTTTGTTCATTTTTCATTACCTGAACATAGTACTAAATGTACAATGAATGCTGCTTGTACATCTTCTCACTGTTGGAAAGGAACCTTGGAGCTCTTGCTTAAATATCCTACTGTCTGTTACAGAAAGAAAATGGAGGCTATAAGGACCAAATATTTCTTTTCATTTTAAACAGGGGAAAAGCAGATAAGGCATAAACATTTCCTTGTTTACTTTGGAGAACAGCAGCAAATTCACATAGCACTAGTTACCATGTGGACTTGAATTTCTAAATAAAAATGTAGAAGGAAATCAGTGGCATTCTAGTATTACAAATAACTCAATTATTAATACACACACACACACACACACACACACACACACATACAGAGAGGCTTAGTGAAATAGTTAAAAACATACTTTTTTTTTTCCAGTGAGGTCAGATTTATTGGCTATTTCTATTACAAATATAACAAAGGAAGGCATAAGCTTCATTATTCACAAAGTGACTATATAACTTATGTGTATAATTAATATTAGAACGACATTATGGAATATATTTTTATATTTGTTGTTGGTGCTTTTAAGTAATGGCATGACCTCTGTTCTGTTTTTATTTTTCTTTTCCTGTGTAAAATGGATGATCCAGAAAGCTTCTTTATATAACCTCTCCAATAACCCTCTATAACCTTTTTCAATGAGCTATTAGAAGAAGTAGGAATAAAATCCATAGTTAATGAAGACCACTTAGAAAAGACAAAGCATCCTGCTTTGACAGGGTTCAACGTTCTTTATATAAGAGCATATAGATTGAATCTGGGATGTTATCCAAATCTTATATATAAAGATATAAAGTTTCCTTGTTCAGTTTTCTATTAATAAAGAAGCTTTTTTTTTACACCTTTTGGTTTTTTTTGCATTGGTATGAGAACACTTTCTTCATGTATCAATGACTATTTTCTGTGCATTTAATATGATTTTAGTTTTATTGTTATGATATTTCAAGGATGATGTTATATAATGATAATCTTTAACTTCCAAGATATGAACCAAAGATATATATTTAACAGCATAAAACCCTGATATGAATTTTACATCTCCATTGTGATAGCCATAAGCCATTTATAATGGAGCTACAAAGGTCTTCACAAGTACTGTGAAATATTAAGCTGTCTGAATTTTGCTGCATATAGAGAATAAAAAAATACGTTGAAAAAAATCCAATTTAAATTCAAAAACTAACAAAGAAAGGATAAAATTTTAGTATTGAAAAAATTCCTCAAATGTGAGAGAAGTCTGTTATTTCACAGCTCATTTGTATTAAAGGGAATGGTACGTAGGAATTTAAGCTATGCGTTTAATAACTCTTTGGACAGATGACTCAAGTAAAATTAATAACATTTATACTTCCTTATGAATAACTTGCCGTTTCTTTTTTTAAATCAAAAAAATAAATACACTTTTCTAAATTATTTTAAAAATATAAACTTCTAATAAAAAGATATGTCTATGACAAATAGAATCAAAGATTTTTCTAGGATTTTAATTGAAATTCATGCTTCCAATCCAGTGAATGTGAATCAGAATACAAATATTTCTTAGAAATGAGTATTTTTGTTAATTTCCTAATTTAAAATATCAATAAACAAACAACGAACACCATTTTCTGATCTGTTCTTTTGATTTTTGGTCACTCAATAATGTTATATTTACCTAATAAATTAGCCTTTCCATCTCACATACACATATTTACAAATAAATGAACACACGTGCACACAGACACACACAGACACACACACACGTCAACCCAAAGTGAATAAACATGTATAAATGGAAGTTTCCATTAATGATAAAACAGCTTATGCCAGTTGTATTTGATATTATCAACATGAAATATATAATATATATGACATAAAAAAGTTGAACTAGGCATTATATAAATAACTGAATGTGATACCAAAGGTAGAATTCAATGTTTTCATGGAAATAGTCATATTGTTAGTACTCCATAAAGATGAATAGTTTCCATCAAAAATTCCAGATTGTTATTATATGGAAGGCAACTATAAAACTACATTTTTCAATGAGGGCACTATCATTCCTAAGGAGACCCAATATTGTTGCTTGGAGCAACGTGAAAAAAAAATAATTACTATAATAAATAAGTCCCACTCATATCTACAGGCTGATTAGGGTAATTTGACTATGTTTATCAGTCTAAACTATAGCTCAAACCTGAAATCAATCAATTATTGTTCATTCTTGCTCCCTTTCGGTATGTGAACTGTTTTATTACTTTGTCATAGAACTCTAATGACACAACATTCACAGACCTGTACCCTCATGAAAATTGTCATACTTGTAATACTTGTATCCTTATGTACAATAAATATTCTCTATTGAAAATGCAACATTGTGCTGTCAAACATATTCTAAAGTTAAACATTCATATCTTCCTTTCCTAAATATATCCAAAATGTATATGACCACCCATTATAAATAATAATAAAAAGATAATAATTGTGCTAATATTTATTTGATACCAGATAATATTACATGCAATATTTCATTATATTTAAACGCAAACCTAAGAAGCAGGCGCAATTATTCTTCTCATTTTATGGAAGAGGAAACTGAAGCCCAGAGACTATTAAATAATATACCTAAGTTTCACTCCTAGGCTATATCAAACTAAATTTGTACCTGAGCACTTGGACTTCAATACCTTTGCTCTTATATTGTACTACAAGTGCTATGACTTCTATTACATCCCATTTGATACACTTGGTCAGCCAATGGAAAAAGACAGATGACTCCAGGGTAATTGCATTGCGTTTACTTAAACCTAATGAAGTTAAGATTCCATTTGCAGCCGTGGTCTCCTTAATGATGAAATCAATACATCCCTGGCTCCCGTAAGCAGCTATTGACATAGTGAATCTGTTTTGTTCATTCTGTTGAATAGAAAACACATAAGTAGTGCCCTTTAACCTAGTACATCATTACCACCCTACAAAGGAAAAAAGACACTCATTTTTTCCAAGGACAGGAGGAAAAAAGTATTATATCATGATTCTCTTGTCAGGAATCTCTCTGTGGGGAAAGAAAATCTAATTCTCCTGTACTATAAGTCCTTGATAACAGTATGAGAGAAAAAATGTGTGCGTGTGAGTGTGTGTGTGTGAGTGTGTGTGTGTACATGTGTGCATGCATACACCTGTGCATGCATGTGCATGTGAGCACATGTGTGTGTTTCTGTGCATGTATAACAGTAGATTCATAGTATAAACTTACAGAATATACAAAATGAAAGATATCTTTGTTTAAGATAATGATTTAATACATAATGATACATTCAATTTATTACAACTTCCTTAATATGTATCCCAGTGACAATTTTAATGATGGATATCCAAATGATAGTGTTTAAAATTATAGGGTTGGCCGAGTGGTGCGGTGGTTAAGCGCTGGTTTGGGAAGCCAGCGGCTCCGGTTTGGATCCCACATATGAGGGCCAGTGACACTGCCCTCAAAAAAAAAAAAAAATTATAATGAGTTATAAACTTTTACATGTGAAGGAAAATATTTTTAATCTCAACCTAAGGCTGAACATTTTCTCAGCATGAAACCATTGTCACTTTGGTGCTTGAGGAGACAAAACTGAACAAACAATGAGTCAGACAAATAAAATTCCCCCTTCCAAAGGTAGAAAGTAAAGAAAGTCCAAAAGCCAAGACTGCATCTTAGGGAAAAAAATACTATAATAATGAAAAATACTGAATTTGGTGGAACTATAAAGATAGGTAGCAATGTAAGGAGGGAAAACTGTGGGAGTGTTTCCAAGGATTACACTAGGGTGAAAGCATACAACACACATAGTGGGTTTTAAAACATAATGTTGGAATTTAGCAACAGCTATAGACACTATCAGAGGGGTAGTAGATGGGGGGGGTTATCACTTTATGAGGGGCATTAAGGTCTAATTATGAGGTTGTTTTGTACATCTGAAACTAATACAACAATAAAAAGTAAAACACACTGTTGAAAGATTTGCACTTCTGAAGAAAGAATCCAGGAAGCTGGGCTTTTCTGAGAAACATGGAGCACAATGAAAGCAGTCCAAGTACTTTCTGACCTTTCTTATTTATAGACATAAAATTGACTGCTGTCTAAATGCCAGCAGGCAGATAGGAACAGAATTCTAACCTAAGTTTCCAAAAAAAAAAAAAAAAAAAGGAAGTCCTTACTGTGTGGGGAATGCCTACTCATGTATCTGCTGCGTGGGGACTGGCAATGCCTGCGTCTGTATCCGCAATTTAGAAACTGAAGTTATGTTAATACTGCTGTACTAACAAGGCTAATTTATTTGCTCATATCATTCACATGATATTATGCGAATAGTTTCTGTTTATTATTGGAAAAGTTTGCTAATATGTAGTGGAAATTGTTACATATTCATCAACATGAATCAATATGTACTGTTCTCCAAGTTTATCAACAGATGCTATACAATCCTTATCAAAGTTCGAGTGCCTTCCAGGCAGAAATTGTCAAGCTTGTCTTAAAATTCATATGGAAATAGAAAGGACCGAGAATAGCCAAACCACTATTTAAAAAGAAGAACAGGGCCGGCAGAGTGGCGCAGTGCTTAAGCACCGGCTTGGGACGCCAGCGGCCCCAGTTCGGGTCCCACATATGAGGGCCAGTGACACTGCCCTCAAAAACAAACAAAACAAAACAAAACAAAACAAAACAAAACAAAACAAAAAAAAGAACAAATTTGGAAGACTCTCAGTTTTCGAATTCAAAACTTACCACAATGCGGGTGTAATCAAGACAGTGTAGAACTGGCATAAGGATGGACACCTATAAATGTCATCACTTTGGGAGACCAGAAATACATTCACATTTATGATCAACTGACTTTCAACAAAGGGTCCAATTTGATTCAATTGGTAGATCGATCTTTTCAACAAAAGTTCTGAGATAAATGGATATTTATATGTAAAAGTAAAAAAAAAAAAAAGAAAAATTAAGGTGGTCCTCTACCACAAACTATATGCAAAGATTATGTTTAAATGGGTCATAGACCTCAGTGAAAGAGCTAAAACTATTAAACTCTTAACAAAACATAACATTAATTTTTCCTGTCCTTGAATTAGGGAAAGCATTCCTAGAAATGACATCAAAATTACATGTGACCAATGAAACAACAGATTAATTGGATGTTATAAAAATTTTAAAAAGTTTGTTCTTCAAAGCACTGTATTCTCAGACCAACCAGAGAAAGTGATTCTGAATCTGCATGGGGGTTGAGGGGTGGGGGGTCCAAAGGGATGTTAAGTTTGGTGCTTTTTAGGATTCACAGAGTCTAGAGGAGCTGTTTTACTCATGGTTATGGTTTATTACAGTGAAAGGATACAGATTAAAATCATCAAAAGACAAAGAAGATGGGACAGAGTCCAGGAGAAACCCTGCAAAAGATCCCAGTCACTTCTTTTTTTCTTTTTTTTTTAAGATTTTATTGGGGAATTGGGTGAGGGGAACAGCGTTGGGGGACCAGGGAAGGGGAACAAGACAAGTTGCTGTCTTTTTGTTCTTCAGTCTAGTTGCGGAGGACGTTGCTTCACTGGCCCATGTTGGTATCATCATTGCGTTCTTCCCAGATGAGGCAGATCGTCGCTGGCCTCTGGATGTCACTCACCGCGGCTATTGGCAGCTCACGCTGGCTGCCGGCCACTCACTGTAGCCTATGGCAGCCCACTGCAGCAGGGGCTGCATCCTACACAGTTGCCGGGGCTCTGTGTAGTGGAACTGTTGTTAGCTGTAGAGGGCAGTGTCACTGGCCCTCATAGATGGGATCCGAACGGGGGCCACTGGCATCCCAAAACCAGCTCTTAACCAATGCGCCACTCGGCCGGCCCCCCTAGTCACTTCTTTAGTGGAGTCATGTGGATAATGTTTAATTTTCCCAGCAATGATTTGCAATAACATGTTGTCAAACAGAGAAGTGCTCCTAAACCTTGGTTTCCAAGATTTTTAGTGGGGACCAATGACGCAGGATTGGAGTGCATGTGTAACTAACATTAGCTACTCAGTCTCCAGCCCTTCCAGAAATCAAATTCATCAAGAAAGGCCAAGGGCCCCAAAAGATCAAAAATAAACATTCCTCATCAATCACCTAGCATTACCTAGCTGATGAGACCCAAGGCCCCAGATATAAAATGTACTCGTACCAGGCACACCCTAAATGTTATCTCCCAGGAGCTGGTCCAGGGCCTGTCCCAAAGACCTTTGGAATTTCAGGGTTTGAACGACTCATTCCTGCTGACTGAACCCTTTACCACACAAGATCTATACAACAGATGCCCAGTTCAGCCTTGTAATATATCTAATCTTACATCTCTTGATATTGTTGTTATCATGTATCCAGAGGAATCTTTCAAAATGCAACATGATGTCAATTCTCTTGATTAAGGCCACCAATGTCTTTAGTCGATTTGCTTTGACATCACTAACTTGGTAACCTTCCATCGCCACATTACAGTTTTGTACCCAGATATAATATAACTGGTAAAAATAAGAGTAATGAGGATAAGGAAACACAGTGAAATAGACCATTGGGCAATAATATATTCAAGCAGAGAAAAATAGGAAACAGAATAAATACTTAGCAAATATTCCTATGTCAAACACTTGTCATTTTTTTGTATTCCATTATAACAATTTCAAGTATCAGTTATTATTCCAGTTGCAATAACTGAGAAAACTGAGGATCACGGGCTTTAAGTCTAGTAATTCACTAAACTAGGTTCCAGAAAGGTTTTTGTGTATGGAAGAAAACTCTCTTCATTTTCTGATATGTGATAGTAATATATCTCCAGGACTCTATATTTCCAAGGTATTTTAACCAAGAGCCTAGGCATAAACCTTAGCACTGGTTTATTATGTAAAGAACATGATCACATCCTGCTCAGTAGATGCAGTGTGGGATAATCAAATAGTCTGTGGAACCTTTGAATAGACTGGAAATAACAACAGCAACAGCAACATCAATGATAATAGATACTATCTGCCAAAAAGCTGTTCCAAGCACATGGTAGGAATTGGCTGATCTAATTGATACAATGCCTTTATATATATTATGTTATTGTTTTCCCCATTTACAGATGATGGGATAAGGAATCTGTGTTTGTAATTTGCTAAAGACCTCATACCAAGTAAGTGTAAGACAATGATTTAGTTCCAGAAAAAAAAGGGCTATGAAAGTTAGAGAAGTGGTCAATCCATACGTTTCACCTATTACTTTCTACACTACACTCAAGCTTGTATATGAATTATTTCTCCTTTTTTGTCTCTACAAATTTGATGCTAAGTTACAGTAATTAGGAATCACGTATTCATGCATATCCAAAAAAGGATTATTTTTTTAACAACATAAATTAGTGTTTCACCCCCTCTTTGAGGCATGTAATCATTCTGGTGCCTACTCACCATGAACAGCAGAGCATCTAGTCTTTCAAGTTCTTAGAGCTTACTGGAGTATAATTGTCTGGGGCATAGAATTGGATAATGGTATTCTATGATATAGAGTTTTACGTTTATATTTCAATGCATAACACAAGTCGTTTCTATATAAGGAAGACCACAATTTAGTTACCTAACTCTCAGGGTTTAAATTTATCCCTCTTATTCATTTTCTCACATTTAAAATAACATATAAAATATGTTAAAATTGTTTTCATATTGCCAGTAATACATTTTCTCTAGATTATAGTGTTAGATGCTTTAAGATCTTTTAAAGATAACTTAGATTTAGTTTTTCCTTCCAGTAATTATAATTGTTTTAACTAATAGCTATTTTAAAAGAAAACTTTTACTTCACTTAAGACATTTTAGTCAAAATTCGGAGCATCCATTAAAGCTAAATTGCCTTTTTAGTCTTTGTTTTCTTGCCCTTTTTATTCATACATTGCCTCTGTGCTCTATATAGTTTTATGAGGTTGAAATTTTCTCTTGTTCTAACTTGCCTATTAAAACACATGTAAGTAAAACATTGCTTATGTGTACACTTATGTTCTGGTATTTATGTACATGACACCATGTCATATTTATCCTCTCTGTAATACTTCTTGCATACTTGCTGGTTGCTAGACATTCTAACAGGCACAAAAAAATTTTGTCCTTGAGAGACTTAGATTAGAAAAAGATGATAACACTTTATATTTTAAAGTGCTCAAATATTTATAATGTAATATCTTGTGATGAGTGTGATAGGGAAAAAAGAGAGTTATTAATATCCAATTTAACCTTTATGGGCTATAAAGAGAGAGTTTATTGGGACAATTGAAAACAGATAAAGGCTAGAAGGAGGGGAGGTGGGAGGCATGGGTAAACAGTTAAATAAATAAATTAGTAGAAATGGGACCTTTACGTAGAAGTCACTGCCCATTGTGACTAACCATACACAAGTCAATTTAGTACAGGATCTCATTTCCTAAATAATAAGTGAGATAACTGGCAGTACCATTTCCATTTTAATTTTATTCTCTGGGATATGGCCTTAGGTTTTATTTCAAGTGTGGGCCTTGAGCAGTAATTTTTAGATTGTCTTTAATGTTCTAAAAAAGCTTTCTGCATAGGAGCTAGTCTCATATCTATGTGTACATTTGACAGAAGGGAAGTGGAGAGAGTCTCTTATATTTCAAATTATACTTACAAAAATTTTCATTCACATTATAGTGTTAGTTTAACACATTTTTTTTGTTGTTGTTTGGTATTTCCTTTTCATGAACTACTTTGACTAAAATCACAATTTCTTATAAAAAATACCTTTTGGTTATCTTTCCATTAGTATTTATGTACTGTAGATGTATATTTCTTAAGATAAGTTTTCTACTCAAAAGATATTTTAAATATATTTAATAGATAATTTAAATTTCAAAAATTTACCTGGGCATATTTTTGAGAAATGTCCAAAGAGCCTAAAATATATGGAATATGCCACAATATTATTGGTGGTTATCTCCCAGGAGCCAATGAAGGATCAGCCTTCTGAATGAGCAAAAAACAATGGTAATTCAATGAATTCTATATACTAACTTCAGCGTTCATACTGATGTTTCTCTGAGTAAAACCATTTGAAAATTTTAAAATATCTTTGAAACTAAAATAAACAAAAGTAACCTAAACATCCATAACAAACTATGAGATGCATGGTTTCCTTTATAAAAATGGGATATTTTTGTCAAATTAGCTAATACTAAGGCAGAAAGTATTAAAAAATTCTGATTATATTTTACTACTTCTTTTTTACTTCATTTGGTAATAGGACCTGTAGGCTATTTTCTCTTTCCAGATGGGCGAGAACTCAGAACAGCTGGAAGTTCTAAGTGAATGCCTCTTAAGTTTAAGTAGACTGAATAGAGGACTTTTGTACAATTTAAATTTTAAAAAAATACTTAAACAGTTCTTCTTTTCTAATCAAAAGTAAAATACATATAGAAGCTATACAAGTGTTCATGACTTTTTCAAACTACAAATTAAAAGCTCTAAGAATATGTAACTAGTTTTTGCATTATCTCATTTTGTGGTATGTTTTGGTATTGCGTGCTCATTAAAGTTGTAATTCAGATCAATTGATTAGATTAAGTTTTGGTTTGTAGCTTCTTGAGCAAGGTTATCATATTTATTCCATATAAACTAAAAATAAATCACATTAGATTTAAATTTCTACTTTCCTTAATTGAGTCTCTAAAGCTATATGATTGGCACATAATCCTAAATGGTGCACAATTTCTTAGAATCTGTAAAAACAAAAAAAGACTTCCTGGAGTTAGAATCAGGTAAACAGATTGTGCTGCTGCTCTGGAGAAATGCTGATCAGGCAGTAATGATTCATACAACTATGTCTGGTGGCATATATTCAGCCCAGAAGAGAGCAAGTTAGTCACTATCTATAATATTTGAGCAATAGACATTCTCTATTACTCTATCTAAAGGCATGCTATCATTCCCTTCTATTCTTATACTGTGCACCTTCCAAAGCAAACAATATGTATGCCTTCCAATCAGGAATAATATTAATCTTTGTTTCCTATACATGAATAAGATTGTTTCCTATACATGAATAAGATTGTCTTTTATATTCAAAGACGAGAGCTTTGAGAGTTTCATTCCAAATGATGTGCATGAAGGAATCTGTGTGTTCCTTATATTTCTTCTGCCATTATTATTTCAAGGATTGAATCTGTTTTGAAACTTACTGTCAAGCTGGAGAAGCAGATCTATAATTGCCCAGCAGTTATTGCCAATAAAAAGTTTATATAGTGTGTTGGTATTTGTTTAGTTTCCATTAACACTCAGGAACTTTAAATGCTTACTGACCTGTTTCTATACACAATGTGATTATTTTACAAGTGTGTTAGCACCTATTGAAAAAAATATAGACTGTACAGATATCCATTCAGTAAGACTTTATTTTTAAATGGTGTTGAAAAACTTACGTTTGAAATCATTCCATTTTTCCATGCAGATCAGTTACACAATTTTTTAAGGTTCTCATTTGAAATGCAGAAGTTACCTTTCAGGACACTCTTCATACAAACACAGCTCATTATCTCCCAATGTGAGCATTAAAATAAAAATTCTTAGTAAGACACAAAAATCTTAAAAATATATTTCACATCCCCTTTAACTTTTATCTATTTTTTCAATAGCATTCATCATTTTCCCCATGAAATTTATCTATGTTCATTATGCTAGTAATGACAGTTCACAGATAAGTAGCCTTATGTGGGTGAGGTTTGTATTATTGCTAATTTTATGAAAGTAACATATACCAGGGGTGCCCAAAAAATGTATACAAGTGGACACTTTGGTCAGTGTTGCTCAAGCAGTAGTTTGCCATAATCAGAAGTGTCTAGATGCTGATGGAAACCACTTTCAGCACCTCTTTTTATTGCAGAAGTCAAACATGACTTGTATTCATTTTTTTTGTTATCAGTATATATTATTACAATTAATACAGGTTTTTTTTTCATTTCTTAAAATGTGTATACATTTTTTGGCATCCTCTGTCTGTATGTTGTGTGCTATATGCTGTTGAGTTGGCTCCAACTCCTGACAACACTATGAATGAGTAACATCCACAGTGTCCTGTCATAAGCAGCCATGCTCAGCTTCTGTAGACTCATGGCTATAACTTGTTTCATGGAGTCTATCCATCTTTTTATTTGCATTTCCTCTTTTCTGGCTGCCTCCTATTTTTCCCAGCATTGTTGTCTTTTCCGAAGAACCTTACCATCTTATGATGTGGCTAAAGTAGAGCAGCTTCAGTTTTGTCATTTTTGCCTCCAGTGGTGTTTCAGGCTTAATTTGCTCTAGGACACCATTATTCAGTCTTTCTGGTGGTCCAGGGAGGGTATCTATAGAACTACCATATTTCCAATGAATCATTTTTTTTTCCTATTAGCCTTCTTCATTGTCCAAATGTTGCATCCAAACACAATCATTGGGAATACAAGGGTATTGGTGATCTGAGCCTTGGTCTCTAACAATACATATATCTATGTGTTCAAAAGGAAATTGCACAGTAGGGATTACAATGAGAAGAAATAGTTCCCGTCCACTTCTTCTGTCACCCTCATGCCCACCACTTCCTTAATCAACTCATTTCAATTGTCACTTTATGTCTAGTTTATATACTCAATAGTGTATAATATGTTTCATCAATGAAACTAGGTCAAATTTCCCAGGTTCTGGAACTTTTGTATGACATAAAACCCTGATTTTTGGCTCTGCATGCACATCCAGAGAAATTTCAAACCCAGGAAGGTAATAACTGATATTCCCCTGGAATTCCAACCTGTTTGTGGCATAACAGAAAACAAGTCCATGTGACATAAATAGTGATACTACAAATTTAATAATAAATAATATGGTAGAAAATTAATGGACATTCAATTGTACCTGAAGAATCTGCAACTAATTATGAACTGGGAAGGTAAAGGAAAGTGGCAAACTGTTTATGCAAGAGTGCAATGAAAATTTTATTTTCAATCATTCATTACATGAAAGATAATATAAAGTAGGCTCTTTTCATAGACGGAATAATTTTTATTCGTTCCCCGGGACTTTCCTGTTTTGAAATTTAAAGAATTAGTTAGGTCATTTTACCAGGAGGTAATTTGGATGAATGGCAGAATTCCAAGCTGAACATGCTGCCTATAATTGGTAGTAGGCCTTCAAGTTTTATCCATCATTATGCATTTTGATAAGCCCATACATTCGGTTTTTGAAAAAAAAAATATTGAAAGTAAATTCAAATCAATACACTTTGAAACATTACAGATTGCATTTCCAGTAATCACTCTTTTCTGTAGTTAAGGGTCCATCAGATTCTCTTACTTTGGCTGACAGATTCTTGAACATTGCAATGAAATTGACAATCAATGCCTTGGAGGTCATATACTAGATGCAAGTCTAATGGAATGAATTAATGTTATAAGAGGGCTATGTATTGCCTTTCTCTGATTACTTGTCTGTAAAGATGAAATAATCTACAGTATAAACCATATTATTCAAATACTAAAATTATATCTCTGCATTCTTCCAATTACTAAAAATATACAAAACTGAACAGATTCACATAACTGAAAGGTTTTTTTTATTAGTTTCATGTGTACACAACAATGTATTAGTTAGACATTTACACCCCTCAAAAAGTGATAACCCCCTCGCCAATCTATTACCCCTCTGACATCGTATATAGCTGTTAAAATTTCATTGACTCTATTTCCTATGCTGTACTCCACATCTTGTGACTATATATATATATATATATATATATATATATATATATATAAAATTATAGTTGAAACTCAAGATTACTCAGCTTTAGCTTCAGGTGTATAGTGCAATGGTCAGGTATCTACACTGTCCATGTTTGAAAGTTTTTAATTACTTTGATTTTCCAGAATTTTGTGGAACTGGGAGGGATGATTTGTTAAAGGAATTTCATGACAAGGGGCCGGCTGAGTGGCTCAGTTAAGTGCTGGCTTGGGAAGCCAGCAGCCCTGGTTCGGATCCCAGATATGAGGGCCAGTGACACTGCCCTCAAAAAAAAAAGAAAGAAATTTCATGACTAAACAGCAAATGTTCTGAATCTGTTGAAAAATATCCAAGATCATTTTAAAATTGAGACAGGCAAATTTTGTAGATAATTTATCTAAGCTCTCATTTATCTAAAATATCATTAAAATACATTTTGTTTTAGAAATATTTTCTGTAGGATGCATTTGAACTACAGCAAGTGACATATGAAGCAATTAGGTGATAGAAGCTTCAAATTGATATAAAATAAATACAAAAACTATCTGTTCTCACTTTCTAGTGAGTATAAAATGTCGAAGTAAATCCTTCTTTAAATTATTATGGATTATTTTCCTGAATAATCAATATACTTAAACAAATTTAGTCAGTTTTGTGTATTGCCTCTTTTATTGGTGGAAAATAAATATGCTTTAATTGTGCTTTTAAAAATTGAAAAAATAAATAGAGTGAAGCCTAATATCTGTATTTGTATTTAAATATTCCAAGATTATAATGAAGACTTTGTATAACTCATACTATTTATTTATGTTAGCAAGTATTTTATATTCAGCACATTTAAATCATTCTACTTGGTGACTTCTATTATAATGAGATATTGCCTTTAGCTCAGGCCTTGGCTTAAAATTCCTCCCTGTATTTTAGCTGATGCATTTTTTTATTATTATTCAGAGAATTCAATTAAGTTAGATCTACGATTTCTTGCTCTGACAAACTGCTTCAGTTCACTTCTCTTTCCCTGTAATTACCTTAATGGTTTAGCTGCTGGATATTTTCCCTGGAAACCTGAGATACTAGTTAAATTTCTTCTGTAAAGCTTCTCACTGTAACAGCTTGTTAACTCAATGTCAAGCCTCATTGAAAACTGTAAGACAATAACAAACTGAAAAATAAAATATGCTTTTTTGTAAATATCTCTAATTACTAAATGTAAGTAAAGTCAGTGGTGAGTATGAGTTTACAAGGAGAAAAAAAGCAGGTATTAGACAATTTTTCTAACAGTAGTTCAAAACAGAATGGCAATCTTGTTTTCTCTTGGTTATGGCTAAATGTCAAAAGGTTGGATTTATCTAACCAAAGATGTGACATCAAATGAACAAGGGAGTATGCCACTTGGTCTAAATATCTGCGCATCTTTGATCAACACCTACAAAAGCCACAGTCTTCATATATTTTATAGCATCTAATTATTTGCTAACAGGAAGTAAAGGGAAAGATGAAGTCAGCTTCTACATTGAGGCCATCAAAATAAATTTAAAATTGGAGATACGAAAATTACAAAAGCAGGAGCACAATCTCACATTATGACTTTATGATTTATAACTGAACTAAGAAATGCTTGTCCTTCTGATCATTAAAGCAGGAAAAATACTTTGATCCTTAACAATAAACTACAACAATCAATTTTTATAATTGTAGTTCTGGCTAGAATGAGATAACTGCTATCTAGTCCATCTGCCCTGCCTCCAAAATTATTATTAAACTGTTTCAGATTAATAGTTTAGGCAAGTAGCCTACACAATATAATGCCAGGAAGCGATAAGTGCATTATGAAGAAAATTAGGGCAGAGCAAAAGTTATGACTGGTGGTTATTTTAGACAGGTTTGTGAGTGAAGGCCTCTTTGTAGGAGTGATGTATAAATAGAGATGAGAGTGAAATGAGGATGGAGCTATATAAATGTTGACTATGCTACAGTGTTCAGCCAAGGAAATGCAAATTCAAAGGCATTTTCTGCCCTTTACCTCAGAGGACAGAAATGTGATTAATGTATTTTACATGCATCAATGTCAATGTTTACCATGTGACCACTTCTCTGAGATATAAGTTCTCACTTATTTGTTCCACTAGAACTCTCCCAAGTATGGTAAATTCCATGTGTATGAAAGATTTCTTATTATTGCTCTCCCTTTTTTCTCACCCTGCACCACCAAAACGGTCGTTCTCAAAGTCTTTATCTAAATGAATGGCATTACTATATGTACCTAGGAAAACACTGTGACATGCATAATTATGGACTCACCTTCTTCCTTATCATCTGTGGGCCATATTTCTTTTCCTCTGATGGTAGATATCCTTCTCCCCTTCTATCAGTACATGAAGATATCCACACTGACTATATAGCAAAAGATGGCTCATTAAAAGGCCTATTACTTCAGCCTCAACCAAAGAAATGAATATGCATTAGGAATTTATGAAGTCTGTATATTTCTCTGCTAGCACTGGAGCCCGGCCTTCACTTAGTATTGAATCTGTGAGTTAATTCGTGCCTTTACTGACATACTTATTTGTTCTGATCTATCATAAAACCGTTGGGCCTAGATTCATCATGAAGAGCCGTGGGATAAATTGTGTTAAAAAACTGTTTATCCTAATGCTTGACTAATTAGACAGACTATTGATGTTTGAGCCTGGTTTTCTTTATCTTCTTACACATGAACAAAATCCCCATGCCCTCAATCTTAGAAATAAGGCTTTCATTCCTGTCTTGCTAGTCCCCTGTCTCAAACTATGTTTGCATTATCATTGACACCATGCAGACAAGGTGAAAATGAGTATTGAAAAATAAGAAATTTACTTCCCTAGTTGAATGAATAAGTCTGTGAGATAATGGCAGTCCCACTTATCTATATCTTATGCACAAGCAAAAGTATATCACTTGTTTCTAAAACAGCTCTTCTCCCATAATTTTAAAAGCTCTTTAATTGTGTCTATGCTTTTCCCTCTGCTTGAGTAACTTCCTCTCCCTAACATACTTTCTTTCTCCCCAAATCCTACCCATTCTTGACATTATATACCATTTGGTATATACTCCTGTAAGCTTTCTGTGGTTTCATAACTTAATATATGTTGCCGTCTAAACTTCAATAGGACTGTGTACTTCACATATTCTAATTATATTCTATCTTTAAAACATTGACTATGCATCATTTTCTTTAAGATATTAATTTGTATTGACCTCACTTAGTGCTTCCACTGTCTGGCAAATTCTATATCTAAAAACCAGCAATTACTATCCTCATTCTAACATCATGTCTCACCCATAACTGCTTCTCTCATATGTTTATGTAGGTTAATGGCATTGTTATAGAACTATTAATAGTTGGCTTTCCCAACAACCCACAGCATATACCCTTATTAATTTTTTTCTTCACACACCCAGATATTTCTTTTTCCTACATGGGTTCTTACTTCTCTCCCAATAAACAAGTTTGTAATTAGACTAAAATCTGTCAAGAGAGGTTACATTTTTTCACTTCTCTATACCCAATGCCTCTGCAATACTGATTCATAAATTATTGGGTTGTTGGAAAAGTCATGACATATTTTTTCTATGTTTTCCTTGCAAAAATGCTTCATGATTTTTCCGACAACCCAATAGTAGATGATTTAAAAAGTCATCCCCTAACATTCTTTCACTTTTTTCATTCCTGTATAGTAACTTTGTCCTCATTTACTTTGGAATCAGCCTACTTGTAAAACACAGTTTACAAACTAATGTATTTCAAACACAATGAGTTTTAATGGTTTTATGATTTTAGTTCCCTCTGCCTGGAACATACCATCAAAGAGTGTAAATCTATTCCCAGTAGAAGACAAACTCTATGATTCCTTAGATTTTGTCTTTGTCAAAATTGTAATTTAATGTTTAACCATGTGCCTACCATAGTGTAGGAGTTCAGTTAATTTGCTGAATGAATAAATAAATGAACTTTGAACTTACTGGTTGATTAGGAATTCCACATACCTACCTGTGTGATTAATGGAACATCTTAGGTATCCTTCTGTTCACTCTCCATGTCTGAATATTCAGTATGTTTAATCATGAATATTGGAAAGGACTTCTAATTGGTCTTTCTATGACCCAAATTCTGCTCTCTCTTCCAGTCAGTGTCATCTTCAATAAGGCTGGAAATTTGATCTTTATAAATGCTAAATCAAATAATAATAAGCCCCTATTTTAACATTTAAAAAGCTTTCCAATATGCATTGGATCATCCAGGCATTTCCTTTTAGGAGTAAATTGTCGTTAAAAACATATTCTCAGTCTCATTCTACAGCTATAGTAACCACATGCACCTTCTATAACACAGAATTACTGAACATCTTCATATTCCCTGAAGAAAATACATTTTTATAATTTGTTTATGGCTAAGAGCTTTCTCACCAGATGTTATCTATATCTGGAAAATTCATTGCCCTCCTCACTGTAGATTTTCTTACTTCAATAATGTAATTGTGCTGATTCTATAATGGTAATTTTAATACAATTTCAAATATAAATATAAGGATGCAGTTTTTTATTAATTGAAGAAACAGATTTTTATTTTCTCCAGCTTTCTTGAGGTATAATTGGTATGCAAAAACTTCACTCAATGTATACAGTTCATTAGTGTATACAATTTGTTGAGTTAGGACATATGTATACACTTGTGTTATAATCAGCATCATATATTTTAAAATATAAATAAAGCCTGAGATCATAACAGGATATCAGCGGCCTTAATATTTTTGATGAGAAAAAGATTATTTAGGGAGACATTAGGGAATATACGAAAAATCTGAATTAGACTGATTCCAAATTTAAAATGTTTCAATTCTGGTTTGTTTTTTTTGTTGTTTGTTTTCTTTTAGTAACTCTAAATGTCTCATGATTTCAAGCATAGCCAAAATATAAATTTTATTTAGAGATGACATCAAAAGTTTGTTGTGTGCACCTTGATATTTATTGCATACATAGAAACTTTTGGGATTTCAGGGCAATCCTTACACAGACATTTATAGAAAAAAATTCCTTATCTTTAAGAAAAAGGAATGTATATCTTAATAAAGCAAAACAAGAAAGGATTTCTGTATTGAAAAATAATATTTGACATACTGGAGATCCAATTAACAGTTTACAGCCAAATTGTGTGTGGTTTGTGTTATTTTATTAAAATTCTATAAAAGGTCAATATTTATATAAAAGAGAAACAGTCTTAGTCCTGCAAGAAACACTAGTTTAGTGGCCTTAATCTGCCATCTTGTGGTATGATAGCTTCATCTCACATTTCACACATATTCACCAAGCATTTTAAAATATTTTCTTAGGTATATAGAATAAGTATAAGGGCTGGTTTTAATTCTATAATTTTGATTTATTTTCAAACAATGCTTTTTGGAGTTAAATTTTTAAATTTAATTTTTTATATACTTCTTTGTCTTAACAATGGTGTGTGTTAAAAGTACTGCGGGTTTTGTTAATCTTTGATTATGAGCATTTATGAGTTAAATGGAAAAATTAATAACTAATATTTAGATGGTCAAAATAACACTAAAATCATACTGGGAATAAATAATTCACATGGCATGCCAGGAGTTAATATACATTTTCAATCTTTTCTTTAATAGACAATTTTGTCACTAAGACACACTAATTTTCACCTGTATAAGCCTGTGCGGGAAAAAAAAAAAAGCAGTTTCATATTTCATGTAGAAATAAATTAAATGTATTTTGGCTTCAAATCACGACTTCAATAATACAAAATATATAATTATAAAATAAAGCAATTTTTGATTAAGGTCAGCAAGTTGAGTCTAAGAAATGATTGTATACACTAAACTTACTCATTTAATTTAACTCTAATTTGTAAATCTGGTATTATAAATCATTATCTAAGAATACAATTATAATTTGAACATAATTGCAACTGTTCTATCATTTGTGGTCTATACTGAGAATACTTTAGTACTGATATAAAACTATGAACAAATAAAATTCCACATACCATTTCAGGGAAGAAAAATTGATTGAATATGCATGGAGGCTTTGGGGAATGATACCAGCAAAAATGGATAGTAGGGGGCGGCTGAGTGGTTCAGTTGGTTAAGAGCTTGCTCCAGATTACGAGCTGAGGGCCGACTGAGTGGCGGTGGTTAAGCACTGGCCTGGGATGCCAGCGGCCCTGGTTCGCTCCCACATATGAGGGCCAGTGACACTGCCCTCAAAAAAACAAAACAAAACAAAACAAAAACCAGTGCAAGCTGAGCTCTGAGCAACAGCAGTTCGATGCCCAGCCCGAGCTGAGCTGCCCCTGAGCTGCCAACAGGTGTCAGGATGGCTCAGCTAAAAAAAAAAAAAAAAAATAGAGAGTAGGCATCTCAGAGTTCCAATGTATCTACAGAAGCATTGAAAAAAAAATCTATAGGTCCACACCAAAGGGGAGGGGGAAAGGGGAAAAGTAGAAGAGGGTACAGGAGGTCAAAAATATGGTGACGGAAGGATATTTGAGTTTGAGTAGGGAACACACAATGCAATATATATGCAGAGACAATGTATTATAGAATTGTATACTTGAAACCTATATAATTTTACTGACCATTGTCACCCGAATAAATTCAATTTAAGAAAAGAAGAAAGAAAAAGAAACCATCTGAACCCTTGTCAGAATTCTGGAAAATAGTCAAATTCTTACAGCAACAAAGTGAAAACTGAATCAATAAAAGACAACTTAAAAAATGCTCTGTAAAACAAGAAACTCTCAGCCAAAATACTGGTTGGACATAAGCTAAGCCTTCAATAATCAAGAACAATAAAACCCAGGGAAGGGAAGAATCTGACTTCCAGAGCTACTACAGTATAATACTGTAATATTCAATTTGCAATAAAAAAAAATCACAAAGCATTCAAAGAAATAGGAAAGAATAGCGCATTTAAAGGAAAAAAAAATGATAGAAAGTATCCTGAAGGGAGCCCAGACTTTCAACTTAATAGACAAAGACTTTACAAAGTTAACTATCTTAAATATACTCAGTGATAAAGGGAACCATGGAAAAGAACTAAAGGAGACCAGGAAAACAATGTATGAACTAAATAAAAATGTTAATGAAGAAAAATTAAACAAAGAAATTAAATAGAAATGGTGGAATTGATGAGTGCAATAGCAAAAAGTTCACTAGAGGGGTTCAATAACAGATGTGAGTAGATACAAGAGAAAAATCAGTGAATATGATAATAGGACAATTGGAATAGAAAAAAAATGCAAGAAATGAGGAATAGGAAGAAAAAAATGCAAAAAAGTGAATCAAGCATAGGGACCTGTGAAACATCCTCCAGCAAGCCACCGTATACCTTACTGAAATCCCGGAAGGAGCAATGAGAGAAAAGGGGGCCGACAGAATATCTAAACAAATAAAGGATAAAAATTCCCCAAATTTGATGAAGGATGTGAATCTATGTATGCAAGATGCTTAATGAACTTTAAGCAGGATGAAATCAAAGAGACACATTGAGACACATTTGTAGTCAAATTATCAAGATTAAGACCAAAAGAGAATCTTAAAAACAGCAGGAGAAAAGTGACATGCAAGGTACAAGATATCTTTCATTAAAAACTAATTTCTTACCTGAACAATGGCGATTAGAAGGCAGAAGATCATATAGTTAAATTCCTAAGGATAGGAAAAAACAAACAAGAAAAAACAAAAAACTGTCAAGCAAAACTATTCTTCAAGGGTAAAGCAGAAATTAAGTTAAAAAAATGCACTCAAAACAAACACCTAGATTTAAGGATTAATACTACTCAAAAAAAAAAGAATTCATACTATAAATTTCTTAGGAAAAAAAAAACTCCAAATAGGAATAAATTCTGCAGGATTGCGGATTTGGCAATGATTTTCAAATACAATACCAAAAGCATAGGAACTAAATAAAAAAATAGATAAATTGTTTTCATTATTATTAAAAGAAAAAAATTGCATCAAAGGACATTAAAAAGAGAGTGAAAATAGCCCACAGAATAAGAGAAAACATTTGCCTATCATTTACTGATAAGGGATTAATGTGCAGAATGTATAAAGAACTCCTTCAATTAACAAACAAACAATGCAATTAAAAATATATAAGGAACTTGTAAAGAAGATTGAAAAATGGCCAATAAGCTCATGAAAAAGAAATGCTCAACACAATTAATTATGGAAATTCAAATCAAAACCACAAAATGTACCACTTTACACCTACTAAGATGGCTATTATCAAAAAATCATGGGCCGGCCGAGTGGCGCGGTGGTTAAGCGCTGGCTTGGGAAGCCAGTGGCCCCGGTTCGGTCCCACATGTGAAGACCAGTGACACACTGCCCTCAAAAAAAAAAAAAAAATCAAGACAATAAATGTTGGCAATGATGTGGAAAAACTACAACCCTTATACATTGTGGGTAGAAATGTGGAAATTGCGCAGCTGCTCTGAAAAACAGTTTGGTGGTTTCTCAAAAGTTAAAGATAGAATTACTGTATGACCCAGCAATTCCGCAATTAGCTATATACTCAAAATAACTGAAGTCAGGGAACTCATACAAATATATGCATGAAGATATCCATAGCAGTATTATTTACTACAGCCAAAAGGTGGCAGCAACACAAGCATCCATCAGCAGATGAATGGATAAACAACAAAATGTGGTATATGCATGTGATGGACTAATATTCAGCCATAAAAAGAAATGGCATTTGGATACATGCTATAACATGGATACACCCTGAAGTCAATAGGCTAAGTGACATAAGCCAGACATAGAAGGACAGATGCTGTATGACTTCACTTATATAATTTATCTGAAATGCAAACATTTCTTATGAAACAAGGTAAATTAAGTGTTAAAGGAGTAAGAAATTACTGCCTAATGGGTATAGAGTTTCTGTTTAGGATGATAAAATATTTTGGAACTGAATAGTAGTGATAGTTGCATGACACTGTGAATTCAATTAATGGCAGTAAATTGTACATGTAAAAATGGTTAAATGTTAAATTTTATGTTACATGTTTTTTTTTTGTTTGTTTGTTTTTTGTTTTGATTATTTTTTTGTTGTTTTTTTGAGGGCAGTGTCACTGGCCCTCATATATGGGACCTGAACTGGGGCCGCTGGCTTCCCAAGCGAGCACTTAACCACCGCGCCACTCGGCTGGCCCCTACATATATTTTATAATTAAAATATAGCAAAAAATAAAAGAAAAAAACCATACCCTATACCAGAGCTGAGCCAAGATTACTGTATAAATAGAGAAAATGGTAGAAAAGAAACAAAGGGTTGTACTGAATATGCTGTTTTGTGACCAATAATATGATTCATAAGATTAAGGAGAATCCTTCATGTAGAAAATGCTTTCCATTGATTTACACTATTCTTCTCTTTCACAGAACTTGTGCTTCTCTCAACTCCTTTGTTTAATTCATTGCTCCACTTTTCTCATAAGGAAAAATAATGCAATTATTACCCCAAACTCAGTGCTTGCTCTTTTACTTCTCTGCGTCATTTTTTTTTTCCTTTTTTTCCCCATGGAACAAAATATGTTACACACATGCCAACTCCCCAAATTTATCATCTTTGCTTATTCTTCTAGATTCCAGATGTATGTTGTGTATGTTTCTAACTGTGTGGTAGACAACTTCACCTTGTTTTCCCATGGGAGTTCTAAATTGTCATCCCCAAACTTTATTCTGAAATTCTTCTGATCACACGCTATAATTTGTCTGTTAAAGCTTTCCGTTATTTGAATCAACATCCCACCAGATAAAAATCGAAAGAGTCACATTGGATGTCTCCTTCCTGATCAATGCCAACATAGAATTAATTGCAAAGACCTATCAAATAAAAAATCCTAGGACCGGCCGAGTGGCTCAGTTGGTTAAGAGCTCACTCAAGAGTGCGAGCTGAGCTCTGAGCAACAGCGGTTCGATGCCAGCCCGAGCTGAGTTGCCGCTGAGCTGCCAACAGGTGGCAGGATGGCTCAGCTTAAAAAAAAAAAAAATCCTAATGGATTTGTTCCTGTTGGTCTTACACCAGCATTGCAATTACCTCAGTTCTTATCTTTAGCAATATTTTGTTGGGGCAAGTAGTATAACTTATATACTATTCCAAAAAATGTTAATAGCCATCTCTCCTTGCCGTACACGCCCGCGAACAAACATTGAATTTCTCTGACTATAAACTTTTCTCTATTGACAAAATAAAGCTCACGATTTTTAGTCACCACTCAGCCCTTAAGAAAACCTATTCCAGCCACAACAAACCTCACACTCTTGCTGAATTTGATCATCTATTTCTCTACCCCTATGCTCTTTAACTTTTGGGGTGCTCTTATTAATTCTACCTCTTTTTATTATTTTTTTTAAATTTAGATTACATTTTATTAGCATTTAATTCATGCTCAATGCCTTCTATAAATGTAACATTCTCTGTGTAGTTTTCCCTGAAATTTCCAATAAAAGCTAATTTTTATTTTTCTTTCCTAATTATTTCATTGTTCCATTAATTCTGTTAGTTGCAATTTTGTCTTTGTTATTGTTTTGATGCATAGCCCTCCCCCTTTTGATTCAGGTTCAGGTAAACTTCAGAAACTATATAACAGTAGGTAAAAATTCCATATTTTTTGTTGAGCCTGTATGTTATTGTTGTAAGAGTTACCCAGATAATAATCAGATCTCTAAGACACAGTAAAAAGAACTATGGGCTGAAGTAATTCCTTTCAGTGATTCTAGGGAGAAAGGTGTGAAATCTGCAATGCGTTGTCTCAACAAAAACCTAAAGTTCTACATTGAATGTAAAGCACAAGAAGACACTGGCATTCATCCTGAGTTTACCAAGATTTTCTTCACATCATAATATCCCTGAATTCTTCTGATGGATTTATTGTTTCCACACTGATTTCCATTGTCAAAAGTAGGGATTTTTTTTTGTATTTCTTTTGATTTACTTTGACAGCAATTTTAAATGTCACCAGTAGGTGCCATCTTACAACACAAAATAGAAAAGAGCTTAAATATATCATAATTTGAAGGCATCAGAAGATGATAGCTAGATGATAGATCATAGATAGATAGATAAAAGAATATTTAATTGTATGAATAGTTACATGTATGCATATAATCACAGGTAAAATATCAATAAGTCGTTCCAGAAAGTAGGTCTACATTGCTAAAATAAATTTAAGATAAATTTAAACTCTCAAAGACTTATCTTCACATCTTTACATGCTGCCTTTAATATCAGAAAAGACACTTTGTAACACATGTAAGAGACAGTGACCCTGGCCTTCACAAAGCAATATGGATTTGTTAGAAGATGACAAATGCTATAACCCACTAGTGCCTTTCTTTTCCTTAAACACAATAAACATAAATGACCTCAGGGATTTTGTTCTAATTGCTTCCTCTGCCTAAGAAGTTTCTCTCCACATATCCATGTACTAATCTGCTCCTTATCCTCGACCTTCTTCTTAAAGCTTTTTTGCTTAAATATCAGCTTATAAAAG
Organism: Aselliscus stoliczkanus; assembly: GCA_033961575.1. Lineage (NCBI taxonomy): Eukaryota > Metazoa > Chordata > Mammalia > Chiroptera > Hipposideridae > Aselliscus > Aselliscus stoliczkanus. The sequence goes on along the minus strand of CM066728.1, from coordinate 94,534,778 downwards.
CTATCTTTCGTTATCACCCCATTGAAAATAGACCCTCCATTGCCCTGTTTCATTTTTCCCTGATTTAATTTTCTTTGTATTGTTTATCATGATATAATTATATATTTTGTTTATTTTATTATAGGTGTTATCCCAAATGGTGTAAGCTATTCAACAGCAGATGTTTTATTTTATGCATTGTTATACCTACACACTTCAAACAAACACTGCCTGTCACATAGTAGGTCCTTAAATAAATATGTGTTGGATGAATGAAGAATTTAATAAATGACATTAAGGATTGAAAAATTTGATAGAAAGCTGAGAATCAAGATGTGAAAATGGCCAGAAAATAAGGTAAAAGAGAAAATACAACAAAAGAAACTAAGCAAAATAATCTTTTATAATTATTACTTGGACCAACAAAAGTTGTAATAACTCCAGAATACAAGCCATCACTGCATAAATTTACTGTCATGATTGATTTTGAAAAGCATTTTTAGGGCCGGCCTAGTCGCACGGTGGTTAAGCGCTGGCTTGGGAAGTCGGCGGCCCCGGTAAGGGTTCCAATATGAGGGCCAGTGACACTGCCCTCAAAAAATATAAAATTATGGGCCGGCTGAGTGGAGTAGTGGTTAAGTGCTGGCTTGGGAAGCCAGCGCCCCTGGTTCGGGTCCCATATATGAGGACCAGTGACACTGCCCTCAAAAAAAAAAAAAAAAAAAAAAATATATATATATATATATATATATTTAAATTAAATTACATTAAAAAAACACACAAAAGAATCTTTATCTTTACCAGTCGCAGAAGTTTCTCAGTTCCAGCCAGCTAAGCCTTGCTGGAATCTAGTCTAGAATCTGAGATTTGATTTTCAGAACACATGGGGAGGAAGGATCTTAATCTATTTCTCTGGTCGATTCTTCCCAAATAAGAAGAAGGTTTAAAGAGATGTGATGAGAATCAAAAGAGAAGAATGAGTAGAATTTTACCTAGCATGGGCCAGAGCACTGGAAGAGTTCTTTTTCAAAACTTGTAGCATGTTTATTTCTACTAAGGAATTCTACTATCGCCAAACAGTAATAATATTAATTTATACTCTTTCACTCGATACATACCACCACATGTTACTACTATATTTTTATTAATTTCAATGTTAATTGATTTTTATTTTGCACATAGACATGAATATTCTAATCTAACCTGTGTATTTAAAGAGGATGTAGAGATGCAAGCATCATTATACTTTGAAGAAGAATCAAACTATTAATTAACAATTTTATCTCATTGGACCTCTGGGCTTAAAGGTACATTTTAAGACATTGATTTCTAGGAGCTGAATTATTTAGGAATTATATTTGCACTACTTAACATGGGTGTTATTGTATATGTATTTTATTTTTTTGTAGGCAGTGACTAGATAGTATGCTTACCTATATCACCCTGGAGCATCATATTGGAAATTTCACTTTGAGTAACAACAATGAATACTTGTCATTGCCTCTATGAACTGTTTCAATATCCATTCTCCTAGGTGAATTTGAATTGTTGTATTTATGAACTTACATATCATATTGCAGAGTTTTCTAGAGAAGTAAATGGGATACTACAGTGATGAGTATATTTTTATTAATATACTAATATATTATAATATAATATACTAATATATAATTAATATACTAATATATTAATATATTAATAATAGAGCACAGTATCACTTTAGGATTTATTTGAATTATATTGCCAACATCAAATGATTTTTAACTTTAAAAAAAAGATAAAACAAACCCTCAGAAGACACTTATGGTATTCAATTAATAATTTTGTCTTAAGGGCTGGCCAAGTGGAACAGTTGTTTAAGAGCTCGCTCAAGAGTGTGAGCTCTGAGCAACAGGGTCGCTGGTTCTATTCCTGGCCTGAGCTGAGCTGCCAACAACTGCCAACAGGTGGCAGGAAGGCTCAGCTAAAAAAAATGAAATAAAATAATATAATAATAATAATGCTAATGATAATTCTGTCTTAATGTAATATATAGGTTATATTTGGAAAATATTAAATGAATAAAAATTTTATGTATTTTTAAAATCATATTAGCTTACACCCTTCACTCTCAGAGCTGAGCTAAGTTTACTGGATAAATGAGAAAATGATAGAAAAGAAACAAAGTGTACTTTACTGCAAAAGGAGTCCGAGAGACTATCTTTGTAAAGACAGTGATGTGGTACTCTGTAGCTCTCCACATTGGAAGCCAAATTGATATGACAATTACGAGAAGTGAAAAGCTAGGTACCCAGTGATTTAGATAATTTGAGTCAAGATACAAATGTCTTGAACTCACCTAAATTACTCAAATTGAACCTCAGTGCATCACATATGAATTGAAGAAAGGTGCTTCCATAACCATAGAATGTAACTATAAAATATTTCTAACAAACTTCAAATGTCAGTGCTTTCCTCATACCAAAATTGGATGTTAGAAATACCATAATCACTTTTCTTTTCTTTTTTTTTTTTAGCTGAGCCATCTTGCCACCTGTTGGCAGCTCAACGGCAGCTCAGCTCCGGCTGGGCATTGAAACCGTTGCTCAGAGCTCAGTTCGCACTCTTGAGCGAGCTCTTACCAACTGAGCCACTCGGCTGGCCCTCATTTGTTTTCTTAAAACACTCATTCCCATACCAATGCTTTATGTGATTCCTTAAATAGATTTTATAGTGAAAATCTACACCTAAGGAAGTTAAAGAAGTATAATTGATCAAGCTAATAGCTCGGCTGAGATAAATTTTATGTAATTTTGGTTGGTTGAAATATATACTAATGTAATTTTGATGACATTTTGTTCTATGACCTTTCTGTGGATCATAAGTGTCTCACATAAATCAAATTTTCTGTGTTTAGAGATAGAAGAGTCATAATTCTAATTTTTGGGTAAATTTTAAAATTTGTATTGATATTACATAATTGCTTTTAATATTGTCTCCATCTCAGGGTCTTAAAATACTGTTCTTTGATATTGTAGTTAAACTATCAATTCTACATTATATTTGCATATTAACTTTGAGCATAAAAACTGACATTTGACACATTTTAGATATATTTACATCATTGAATGAATATATAATTGAAATTATTTGTGTTTTAAAAAAACTGAAAACTAATCTCAGTGTTTTAGAGTCTTGACACTTGATAACATTGAAGCTATATGTAACATTTTATGAAGTTAAAAAGATCAGACATGTTGTGAGTGGACAACAAAATAAATTTAAAGAATACTATAGACAGAGATGTGCAAATGCAGTGTAATTAACACAAATATTATTGTAATACTGGGATGGAGAAACACTATGCACTTCATGTATACAAGGATCTCCATTAATGAGCAATGTTTCCACTAGGCCTTAAAAAATAAGCCCTAATCTAAGAAAATCAAAACTCTACTTTTCAGTGAGTTTTTGGGTCTTGCCGAGTATAACTATTTATATCACTTTTTCTTAGCCCATTTGTCTGTGTAATGGTTAACTTTCTGTATCAACATGGCTAATCTATAGTGACCAGTTGCTTGGTCAAATACCAGCATAGATGTTACTGTGAAGATGTTTTTTAGATGTGGGTAACATTTAAATCAGGAGGCATTAAATAAAGCAGATTACCCTCCCTAATATGGATGGGTCTCATGAAATAAGTTCAATACCTTGAGAGCAAAAACTGAAGTTTCCCAAAGAAGATGAATTCTGCTTAATATTGCAACACACAAATCTTTCCTGCATTTCTGAGTTTTCCACCTGTTTAGCCTGCCTTGTGGATTTTGGACTGAAAATTATAACATCTGCTCTTACCTGAATTTCCAAACCGCTGGTTTCCCCACAGAATCCATATGTATGTAATTGTGTGTGTGTGTGTGTGTGTGTGTGTGTGTATAATATATATGTGTGGGTGTATAAATATATATATATATGATAGATAGGTATATCAATATATCTATACAGATACATTGCATTTACTATTACATTTGTATATATGTTATATAAATTATAACACTGAGCCGTTGTTTTAAAGAGCCTCTTCAAACATTACTAAATTTCTATACACATACTCTTGCTTTACTGATGCGATCTTCACAGTAGCACAGACTAGCATCATGTCACACGGTGTATATCATATACTTAAAAATTCAGGTCCATGAATATTCAAAATATGTTTTTGCATCCTGGTTCTAATTATGCCAAAGCTCTGGACACTCTCACTTTATTTCCACTTCTCTTATGTCTTTTCCACATCCTTATGTGCTACAAAGCAACTTAATTTTGATGCTATTGACTTGTAACATGTTTTGTCAAAGAAGTCAGCACCTTGGACTTGTTAACTGAATATGCCTCCCACAAAGTTGCTAATAAATTAATCATTTTATCTGGCTACGTAAGATAAATTACCCATCCAATAAAAGCCCAGCCCTATAACACTGACAGATCATAATCAAATTAAATAAAAAGCAGTAAGATTATGAAAGCCATCATATTTAAAATGCTATGTAAATTGAATATGAAAATACCCAAAATGGGGCCGGCAGAGTGGTGCATTGGTTAAGTGCTGTTTGAGATGCCAACAACCCTGATTTGGATCCTACAGATGAGGGCCAGTGACACTGCCCTCTACAGCTAAGATGGTGAACAGCTTGACCTGGAGCTGGGCTCCTGTGAGTCCCCGGGAAGGCATAGCTGCAGCCCCTGCTGCAGTGGGCTGCCATAGGCTGCAGTGAGCGGCTGGCAGCCAGCATGAGTGGCTGGCAGCTGGTGTGAGCTGCCAAGAGCCACTGTGAGTGACCATCCAGAGGCCGGCGACCAATCTGCCTCACCCGAGAAGAGCATAATGATGATAACAACATGGGTCAGTGAAGCAATGTTCTCCACAACTAGACTGAAGAACAAAGGACAGCAACTTTTCTGTTCCCCTTCCCTGGTTCCCCAACGCTGTCCCCCTCCCCCAATTCCCCAATAAAATCTTTAACAGAAAATACCCAAAATGAAGATGTCACTTGAGTAAGTATGGTGATTGTATATGAACCAACCTCAAAAATTGATTTGATTTTTCTCACCTAATTTTTTCTTAGGTAATATGTTTATTCAAGACATTGTTATTGAATGCCCTACAAGTGTAATTTTTTATCAGCTATTCAGTTATTTATATTACCTCTATTTTTTACCTTTCACTAACTATATTGTTTTGAGTATCTCAAGGATTCTTCAGTTTCCTGAAACTGCTCCTGCCTACATACCTGAATTTGGACAATTTCATCATCCAACCTATTAACCAATAAAAACGTATTTAAATCAAATTTAAATTCTTCCTTTCCCACAGTTTCAAGTAATCTTCCTAATTAAGTTAATTACAAACTAATTCATACCAGCAAAGCAACCAAAAAAGTAATTTCTTTATCACTAAGATTATCACATTTGATATTAAGTATATTGCATTCATCTACATCTCATTGTTTTTTGTTTGTTTGTTTGTTTCCTTCACCTTACAAAGAGAGAATGAAACTTCTTATTTGTTTATTGCTGTTCATTTTCAATCAGAAAATATGTGCTGTGAGAAAAAAATCTGAGTTTATAAAATCTTAGGTAAAACAATGTCTGTGTCAAGCCCTCTTTCTCCCAAGGGGTAGAAAGCTAAAACATAAGTAAATCAGGTTTGCCCTATACTTCTCCTGGGGTTGATTATAACTTCTTGTGGAGCATAAACAATGCCAAGAACTCAAAGACTAGATGGTTGATTCCTCTACTCACTCATGATGGCACCAACTGAAACATTTTGATTATTTTGATATCTGCTCCAGGATGTATGCAAGTAACTATTGCATTTCCTCAAATTCCTGCCCTTTTTTCTGGCATGTTCAAAACTAACTACTTCAGGCTTCCCTTTGGTTCTCAGGTTTCATCTTGCTATACTTTCTGAGCCACATAGTATTCTGTTGCCCTGTCTAAGACCTGTTTAGCATTTGTGTCAGGCTTTTTTAAGTGTCCTGGTAATATGTCAGTTTTTCAGCATCATATTCAGGATAGTCCATCCATAGACAAAATATGTCCTGTCTAATCTGGGGCCTTGATGTCACTTCACAATCTTCTTAGGAAAGGAGTAATAGTTTCTTTGTACACCCAAACCCCACACCTATCTTTCTGTCCATTCCCCCAATCACTTACCTGTTATCTATCTATCTATCTATCTATCTATCTATCTATCTATCTATCTATCTATCTATCATCTATTATCTATCTATATTACATATCTCTACCCATCTATCAAATCTGTATATCTACATCTCCCATAGAGTTTCTTCTTAAGGCTTGCCAGATCTATTTGCTCCTCTCCCTACTTACTTCTAATCTTTAGCAAATAGGCCTATCATTTAATCAGAGTGTTTGTTTGTTTAACCTAACATTTTCATGCTTTTCTCCCATGCTAAAATCTTCATTAGAACTTTTCCTCTCCCTCAGGGCTTAAACTTTCCAACTCCAAACCATAGATGTTATCTTTGCTATATGATCAATTGCATTATCCCTTTCATAGGAATAAATGAAGGAAGATCTAGCTGTTAAATACAGAGAAAAATCAAGAGTAACAAGAAATTGAGTGTGAGGTAGAATTGTTTAATATTTCAAAAACAGAATCTTACCCAAATGTAAATTACATTCCTATTGCTCCACTTAACATTACCAAATTTAGTTTGATGAACCATCAAAAATATAATTAAGGGAAAAGAATCTCACAAGCATATCTCAAATTTGATGTTTATGTTTACAACTAAAATCACTACTTTTGTTGGGTTTTAAAAATGTTCTCAGATTTTTTTTTAATGTGCGATTTTAGGATTGAGGAAACTTCTAAAACATTATTAAGCCATTTACTATTTTGAGTCATATAGAATTTCTGTTTGTTATTTGAACATATTCAGATCTAAGTGGTTAAATATAATTCCAATAACCTACATACACTTTTAGCCACTTAAGGCCATAGTTACAATGTTAATGTGGAAATTGAAAAGTCTGAAATCTATTGGCCCGTAATGACCATGGAATTTTTCAGGCTTGGAAACTGATTAAAATATTCTCAACAAGTTAGATTTCTTTCTTTCTTTCTTTCTTTCTTTCTTTCTTTCTTTCTTTCTTTCTTTCTTTCTTTCTTTCTTTCTTTCTTTCTTTCTTTCTTTCTAATTATTTTTGCTTTTACTTCTTTAAATTTTTAAAAGTTGATTTCTCTAAAGTGATCAAAGGAGAATTAGAAAGGGGTAAGGATTATATCATAATTATATGATTTTGTGAATAATTGGATAGTACATTCCATTATTTACAGAATTCGACCTTTATGGAGGAATTCTTAAAATCAAAATATAGTAATTTGTATAGTAATTTACAAAATATAAATTGTAATATAATTCATCATGATTTTCTTTTTTTTTTTTCAACTACAGTGGTCTTTAATTCCTGGGCTTTCTCAAAAAAAGACAGCATCTAAATGCTCATCGAAAAATATTAAAAACAAGGCCGGCCAAGTGGCGCATTGGTTAAGAGCTGGTTTTGGGATTCCAGAGGCCGCGCTTCAGATCCCACATATGAGGGCGGTGACACTGCCCTCTACAGCTAACAACAGCTCCACCTGTAGCTGGGCTGTGCGAGCCCCGGTGATGGTGTGGGCTGCAGCCCCTGCTGCAGTGGCTGCCATAGGCTACAGTGAGTGGCCGGCAGCCAGCATGAGCTGCCAATAGCTGTGGTGAGCAACCATCCAGAGGTTGGTGACCAATCTGCCTCATCCCGGAAGAATGCAATGACGATACCAACATGGGCCAGTGAAGCAATGTCCTCCACAACTACACTGAAGAACAAAAAGACAGCAACTTGTCTGTTCCCCTTCCCCGATTCCCCAACGCTGTTCCCCTCCCCCGATTCCCCAATAAAATCTTTTAAAAAAATAAAAAATAAAAATATTATAAACAGAAGCTTCCCTTGTCACTGAAAAATTATCATATGCTGTCTAATATAACCTGACCTTGTATATGAAAGTAAACTGGAAACTTATAAAGCAAAGAATTACTTCAAAGGGAATACTCCAGACACCTATTATGTTAACATATTCTTTTGCTGTATGAGTGGTGACATAAATCACCTCACCTTGAGGATTTATCAAGTAATTATAACTTGAATCCCTATTGGCAGAATATAACCAAACAATAGAAATAGCAAAGGAAAGTAATACCTAAGAGAGGAAGCATTGTCACCTGATTCATGAACTTCAAAAACGTCACTTTTCTTTTGTTCATTCAGTGTTCTCAAGTAAATTGCTTTTTATGTAAAGGCAAAGGAAATGGACATAGTCGCAGGTGAAGGTTCAATGTGAAGGTTCCTCCGAAGCCTTCCAAATTTCCCATTTTTATAAACCCCTGGTCTTAATATATAATTAATTATATTAACTACATAAATGTATAATATAACTATCACTAATGATAAATACAAGTTTCATTATTGAAAAGTTAACCGTTTATCCCATTTATAGTTGCAACGGATATTGCCTTGAGCATTGCAAAGTGTTTTGCACAAAAGATTACATTCCATATAAAGCAAGACTGCTGGTACAGGCATTTAAACAGTATTCAATGAAGTTTTATAAAGAAATATTGTTCTCAGTCTGGCAAAAAAAGAAAAACAAAAGCTCTGAATGTCACATTTACATGTATTCTTGAAAATCCATATTGGCAAATAAAACATGAGAATCAATATTTACATTGAAAAGTCTGTCTGCTCCACAAATATTTTCACAAAAATTTATGGGTTATATTAAGAAGTGGAAACTTTGTATCACAATGTAGTTGAAAAGTTCACATAAAAATGATTTCTTATGAACCAAACACTATCCCTGTGCCTTCTAACTCCATCCATATTCTTTCAGAGCAAGATTCTAGTGCCCTAGAGAGAAGAATATGTCAGACTTAATTGGCCTTGGTAATGACTATTGTCTTTGTAGTGCCTGCTCGGCCAGAAGCACTCAGACAATGGAATAGCTTCAAAATTGTATCATCTCATGCTTTTACCATGACAGTCACTTGGATATCAGCAGGTTTCATTTAAAACAATGTGTTCTATTTGCATTTGTCTTTGATAATTTTGCATTTATGACTGATGGATTGCCATTTCCTAACCTATACAATAAAAATCACCTAACTTTTGGAACTGCCAAGTGTTTTTTTTGTTTTTGTTTTTTTGGCACCTACATGTTTCTCTGTATATATTTTATTGTAGCTATTAGCTTTTTATTAAAACTGAATTCACCATTTTAAGCCATAAGCTTTACATTTTCAAACAACTTGACATATAAAAGGAGGAAATTTGGAATCAAACAAATGCAATTTGGTCTAGTTACGTAGCCTCACGGATGCAGAATTTCCTGTGTTTTACACACTGGCACAGAAGATAGTTCTGCCTCATAGAATTACCTGGAGGATTAAATTACACAGCAAAGGTGATGCATTTAGCAGAGGACATCATGTAAAACAGTTAAAACAAACTAACTATTCTTTATCATTTACTGTAAATAGCAATAGCTCAAAAATTTTATGTAAGAGAAAGGCCTCTAAAACCATCTTTGGCTTTCTACTTTTTTCAGATCTAAAAATATCCCCTGAATAATGAAGCCCAATTGTAGACAGATTTAAAATCACCACATAAAAATAACATTTTTTTTCTAACAGATTGCAACATACTACATTTATTTTGAATGCTTCTTAATGAGTTTTCATTTTGGATGACTTGAAAAAATGTCTTCAAAATATTTCAGTAAGTCTAGCTCCAAGCTTGATATAAATGTATGAATATGATCTCTCTTGAGGTCATGAGGTTATGATGAACAAACAAACAAAAAAAACAAAACCTAAAGTGACCCAGTATCTCAAGGGCAAAGGTTTATAACAAAATTTCCAGAGAGATGTTGAGTGGCTCTTTCAACTTATATCACTGTAAGATGGGCACTATGGTAGACTGAATTACTTGTTCACAGTTGTTTGTTCCCTCTCATCATGGCCACACTTTCCTGAGAATAACAGACAAATCCTCACCTAGTTGAGAGGAAATCTCACGCAGTTAGTTCTTTTGTATTCAAACCTGATTTCCTAACATGTTATGTATTTGCTTGTCAAATAACATGACTAATTATACATATGAACATACTTCTATTCCTGAGCACTATTGAGATGTTTAGTATGGAAAGTTAATTGTCAAGTTTGGGAATTTTACTTAATAAAGTCCATTTATATTCATGGTAAGGTAAACAGTATGTGACTTTTGTTCCTTATTGAAGAGATTCTCTTTTCTTTATTCTTTCTCCCTTCCTTTCTTTTTTTCCTACTTTCCTTCCATTCTTTTTTCTTTTTTTCTAATTCTTCCTTCCCTTTTGTTTTTTATTTTATTTTTGTATTAATTATGCTCCTGTTTCTTAGAAAATTAATATAGATGGTCAAGATGGCAGAGTAGCTAAACACTGTGCTTACCAACTCTCACAACCATATCAAAATTACAACTAAACTACAGAATAACTGTCATGTGAATCACCTGAAGTCTAGCTAAGTCAAAGTCCTACAACTAAGGACATACAGAAGAAGCCACCTTGAGATTGGTAGGAGAGGCAGAGATGTGGAACAGGCTGGTCCCACATCCATGTATGACCATTAAAAATCAGGAGGAGGGTCGGTCGAGTGGCGCATTGGTTAAGAGTTGGTTTTGGGATGCCAACGGCCCTGGTTTGGATCCCACAAATGAGGGCCAGTGACACTGCCCTCTACAGCTATCAACAGCTCCACCTGGAGCTGGGCTGCGAGCCCTGGCGATGGTGTAGGCTACAGCTCCTGCTGCAGTGGGCTGCCATAGGCTACAGTGAGTGGCTGGCAGCCAGCGTGAGCTGCCAATAGCCAGGGTGAGCAACCATCCAGAGGTTGGCGACTGATCTGCCTCATCTGGGAAGAACACAATGATGATACCAACATGGGTCAGTGAAGCAACGTCCTCCACAATTAGACTGAAGAACAGAAAGACAGCAACTTGTCTGTTCCCCTTCCACGATTCTCCAATGTTGTTCCCCTCCCCCAATTCCCCAATAAAATCTTAAAAAATAATAATAATAAAATAAAAATCAGGAGGAGTATTTGGGCTACAGAGATTCCACCCCTCACCTGAAGGAGTGAGTGGTCCCAGCCCCACACCAGGCTCCCCAGCCCAAGGTTTTAGCGCCAGGAGAGCGGTCTACACAACTGTCTGTGAAACAAGCAAATATTGTGGCTAAGTGAGACAGAGAGCGGCTGTAGTCCCAGGAACTCCTCTTAAAGGGCCCTGCACATGAACTTACTCACTCTTTGTGAGCTCCAGTACTGGTGTACAAGCTCAAAAAACACCAGGGACACATGGGAAGGAATGGCATTGTCCGGCTCAGAGTGAGGGCTGAAGGGGTAGCTTTTTCCTGGACAGAGAATTTGGCAGAAGCTATTGTTTCTTTGTTGAGCCCTCCCTGTCCCAGTATGTGGATGCAGGTGGTTGCCATATCTGAGTCTCCATCAACCTGGTTAACATTATTCATTCACCCTTATTCCCTGGTATCCCATCCCACCCAACTTTCAGGCACACATATGCCACTTCCTGTCATTTTCCCATACAAAAAACCTGTCTTGGTTTATGCTGCAGATTTGCCTAAAATCTCCCAAGGCTTACAAAACCCAATCATCTGGTTTCAGCATGACCTGTACCTCTGGCTGAACAGCCCCCAAGCCTCGCACTAGCAATAGCCCGCCTTGGTCATGGTTCGGCCTCTTAAGGCATCTTCAAATCCAGTGTGGACGGACGTCATCTGCTGATGCTTCGTGGCTCATGTCAGATAGCCCTGGTCAGGGCACAGGCTGTGGCTAAACTTGGCCTGCTGTGGGGTCCTTCCCAGGAGGCCCTGGGGTTGGCACACCTGGTGGCCAGCCTCACACAACTGGAGTAAAACTGAGCTACCTCCAAGGACAAAATACCCAAGGGTACACTGGGCAGGCACCAGAACCCTGCTGAAATGCATCTTGCTATGTAGGATCAGCCCTTGCACAATAGCTCCTCCACTGTAGTCATGGCCAGTCCTCAGAACCAATCAGTCTGAGGGTCAATCCCTCCCATTAACATGCAGACAGCAACAGGAGGGCACACAACCTACACAAGGGACACACCTGGAGCACCCAGCTCAGGTAACCAGGAAAATATAATACAGAGCCCCCGCAGTACACCAACTACATAAGGTCACTCTATAAAGATAGGGAGACAGAGAAGCCCTGCCTAATACATAGAAACAAACACAGGGAGGCAGCCAAAATGGGGAGACATAGAAACATGTCAATAATAATAATAATAATAATAATAATAATAAATAATAATAAATGAAGCTCCTGAAAAAGAACTAAACACAATGGAGAAAAGCAATCTACCAGATGCGGAGTTCCAAACATTGGTTATAATGATGCTCAGTGATCTCTGGGAGAACTTCAACAAAAAGATAAGAAATATAAAAGTGGAGATAGAAAACATAAAACAGAACCAGTTATAAATAAAGAATGCAATAACTGAAATGAAGAATACATAAGAAAACATTAATAGATTAGATGAAGCAGAAGATCAAATCAGCAATTTAGAATTTAAAATAGCAGGAAAAAAACAATCAGAACAGCAAAGAGAAAAGACGAATCCCCCCTCCCCCCAAAATGAGGAGAGTTTAAGGGGCCTCTGGGACAATACAAGTATACCAACATTTGCATCATAGGATGACCAGTAGAAGAGAGGGAGCAAGGAATTGAAAACCTATTCAAAGAAATAATGACTGAAAGCTTCCCTAGCTTGGCAAAGGAAATGCATATTCAAGCCCAGGAAGCACAGAGAGTCTCAAAGAAGATGAACCCAAACAGGCCCACACCAAGACACATCATCATTAAAATGCCAAAAGTTAATCACAAAGAGAGAATCCTAAAATCAGCAAGAGACAGGTGATTAGTAACTTAAAAGGGAGCTCCCATAAACTGTCAGCTGATTTCTCAACAGAAACTTTGCAGGCCTGAAGGGACTGGCAGGAAATATTCAACATGATGAAAAGTAAGGACCTACAATGAAAAGGATGCTTACCCAGCAAAGCTATGATTTAAAATCAAAGGACAGATAAAGAGCTTCTCAGATAAGGAAAAACCTAGGGAGTTCATCTCTACCAAACCAGTATTACAAGGAACCTTAAAGAGACATCTTTAAGACAAAATCAATCAATCAATCAATCAATCACAGATATGAATAAGGAATAATAAAATGGCAATAACTACATATCTATCACTAATCACTTTCAATGTAAATGGATTGAATGCTCCAATCAAAAGATGGGGAGGGGAGCTGAATGCATTGCAAAACAAGACCCTTATATATTCTACCTATGAGACCCACTTTGGATCAAAAGACATGCATAGACTGAAAGTAAAAGGATGGGAAAAAAGATATTTCATGAAAATGGAAACAAACAAAAAGCCAGAGTAGCAATACTAATACTAGACAAAATAGACTTTAAAACAAAGGCTATAGCAAGTGACAAGCAAGGACCCAGTAATCTCACCTCTAGACATTTACATGAAGAAACCCAAAAGGGTTTTGAGGGGCCATGTGCATCCATATGTTCACTGCAGCACAGCTTATAGCAGCTAAGAGATGAATGCATTCTCGGTGTCTGTCAATGGATGCATGCAGAAAGAGTGGGAGGTACATATGTACAATGGAATATTGCTTGGTCATGGAAGGGAATGGGTACTCATCATCTGTGGCGGCATGGATGGACCTGGAGGGTACCGTGCTGAGTATTTCTCAGATGTCTTTCATATCTATGAAAGACAGATGTGATGTGATTTCATTTATACATGGAATGTAAAGACCAAAATAAAGAAACAAAACAGAAACAAACTCATAGATACAGAGAACATTTTGATGGCTGCCAGATGGAAGAGGGGCTAGGAATGGGTGGAAAAGGGGAAGGTATTAAGAAATGCAAATTGATTTTTCACAAAGTACTCATAAAGAATGTAGAGTATAGCATAAGGAATACAGTCAATAATATTATAATAGTATGGTGTCAGATGAATAACTAGATTTGTTGGGGTGATAGATGGGAGAAGTTTGGAGGGCAGGGTAAAAAGGTGAAGGCATTAAGAAGTACAAATTGTCATGGGGATGTAAACTAAAGCTTAGGGAATAAAGTCAATAATATGTTAATAACTATGGAAACTAAACTAGTCAGGGGATCACTTCTTAAATTCTATAAATGTTTAATCACTATTCTGTACACCTGAAATTAAGATAACATAATATTGAACGTCAACTGTAATTGAAAAATTTTAAAAAGTGGTGAAAAGGTTAAGAGGAATAAGTGATTCAAATTTCCAGATTAAAAAACAAATAAGTCATGGGGATGTAATGTACAGCATGAGGAATATAGTCAGTAATATTGTAATAGTGTGGTATGATGTCAGATGGTTTCTGGATTTATCATGGTGATCACTTCTTTAGGTATATGAATGTTGAATAATTATGGTGTACATCTGAAACTAATATAATACTGTTTGTTAGTATATTTTAATAAAATCTTAAAAAAAGAGTAAGTCAGCATGAACAAGCTTTATTGGTTAAGCATTGGATTTCACCCTATAGTTATAGTTATGTCCTGTAGTGTATCTGCCTACAGAAAATATATGGTTTCCCAATAAATTCCTGTTCCTACAAAAAATCAAGAAACTACAGGAAAATTTAATGCATTGAATGTATTTTAGCATTAGTTTTCATGAGGACCTTGAGTTTACTGTTGGTGAGTTTTCCAATGTGTTGTGCTGGTGTTTTGGCTTGAATTCGTTTTCAGTTTGAAGCCTTTCCTTATGACCAGTTTTCATTAAAATGTGGATGGGGAAAATATATAGAATTTTTTTTTCAAAAAATAAAGAAAATTAATACAAAATAAAGTATTTTAACGAATAACTTGTCCCCTGTAACAGTAGGTGGTCATAATACCACATTCTACATCAGTGATGGTTCGTCTGCTTATTTTGAGAGCAGTTTACTCAAATGTCACAGACACAAATATAAACGATCAGCTTCTAAGTCACAGGTTGAAAAAATAAGTTTGTCTATTTCGTGAAATCCAATTTATTTTTCTAAGTCCTTCTTATATATTATTTACAACTCACTACTTCTGCAATGTTAACTTTCTCAAAAAGCCTCACACCCGTTTGCGGCATAATTATTCCCCTCGTGGTGTCATAAACTGAACCTGCACAGCTCAGCCTTCTTGCCCCTTCCTGAGAGCTGAAGTGACAATCTGCTAGGGATTTTCCAGAGCCTTCTTAAATAAATGGCAACAATGGTTCCTTGAGAACATATACAATCTGGAGATGTTTTGCCCTGCTTTTACCTTCTCACAAGAAAAACTAGACAGCAGCTCAAGAAACTGAATTGAGACTAGCTAACTGGGCCTCTGGGTCCCCAGGCTAATCTCGGGATCTGGAGAAATTAAGCCTGCATTGAAAAATCATTGTGTTTATCTTTCCCAATATGCCATCGCTTGTTTCTAACAGCAATATAACTTTCCTCCAAATGGGAAGGCTCTCTGGGTCTGAGTGATGTAAATGTACGTAGCGTTATTAGGAAGTTAGTTACATTTGAAATAGTGACTACTTTTCCCTTATGTGTAAAGCATGGAAATTCTTATGTTGCCTTCTATAAATCCAGAACAATTCCTGCTCATTCCAATCATCTCTTTAAGTTTTTAATTATATTTTCTTGCTTTTGGGGTAGAGGAATTATGCAGATAAATACCCTGTATAACAAAATGTTAATTTTGTTGTAGCTATAAGCTAGATAATTTTGGTCATGAAAAGAGCAAGTAAACTAGATTTGGCAGAAATTAGAGTAGTCCCGATTCAGCAGTAACCTTACACAAAACCTAAATTCTGTTGTAATCAAATCAGACAAACTAGATTTGGGCATAATTAGATCAGCATAATTAAATTCTCCATCTCTTAGGGAACATCAAGATGCACATATGTAGGATTCATTGTTTTTTTCCCTTTGTCCCCAGTTGTAGCAATGAAACTATACCCAAGAAAAATTCAGATGGGTCTGCCACTTAACAAGAGGGCTTCTTATCCATCTATATTTGTCAAAATTAACTTTGCCAAAAAAAACAAAAACTAATTGTAGCTTTTAGAAAAACAAAGCTGTAAGATTTCTTAAGTTTTATTCTATTCTGTTGTTTACCCACAGTTTTAAAGAGTAAAGTTCTCTCTCTCTCTCTCTCTCTCTCTCTCTCTATATATATATATATATATATATATATATATATATATATGTCTCTCATTCGGGAATTAAGAAAAGTACAAATGCATTATGTTCTGTCATATGCTGGATTGGCCAATTTAAACCAAAAGAGCAGGGTTTTGATAAGATGCAGAAAGTCTCACCTACGAATAACACAAAAATAGGCCCTGGGAGGTTGGGGAGGTTCATCACAAGGAGAGTTGGGGAAGGTATATCAGAAAGTTACATTTGCTTGTGACTCTGAGGGCTGTTATTTAGGGCATGTACTTACACGAGGGGGCTAATGTCAGTTCAAGGCCCATACACGATGTTTAACCAAACAAAATGCATGCCAGAGCAGCAATATCATGGAGGAACGTAGCTAAATTCTCACAATCACTCATTTTTAAAGTGATTATTCATGTACTTGGATTAACATCTATCATGTTTATAACTCCTTTCTAAAGTTGTACTTGCTCTTTCTTCTTCTTCTTTTTGGAACCGTCCTATCATTTTCCCTTCTTGGTTGAACATTTTACATGAAATAATTTTTTCTTTCCATATCAATAATAGTTATTAGAATATTTATTTAATAATATTTATTTACATAGTGGTGTACCTTAAATTATTTTTATTTGATTTTTAAATTTTCACCAGTTGTGGTTGTGTCTCTATAGAGAAGGTCCATGGGACTCGTGTTTAAAAAATATAATCCTGACTATTAATGGATAATGAATTACAGAGACAAGAAAACATGTAGTTAGACTAGTTAGGATAATATTAGCCGAATCATCTCATTTAATAGACTAGATGGAAGATGATGGTGGTTTGGGCAGAAATGAACACAATGGAGATAGAGAAAATGCAATGCAGTCATATGATATGGGGATAATATATACAGTGCCACTTGAGAATGGATTGCACAGAAAAATGAAACAAAGGAATTGATATCAATGTGATAAGACTCTGGCTGATGAATTCATTTTATAATGGTGCTTTTTCTCAGGTTGGTAAACTTGGGACAGAATCAGAAGGAGTATCATAATATTCATTATTTTATACTGAAGGATTGAAATTTTGTGATTTTTTGTTTTCTCACTATATGTTAGGTGACAGCCTGGCTGCCTGCATCAAAATGAAATTCAGAAGAAATTTGGTTATGTAACTATGACACAGAAAGTAATTCATTTGTAAGGTGACATCTGTATGCATGTGTGGACTTCCTACCAGCTTAAAATGGCATAAAGTTCTGAAATTCAGGACTCTCCTCACCTTGAAGAGAGATATCAGATAATGTATCTTGGTAAGAATGTGCAGAAAAGGGAACCTTTGTGCACTGATGGTGGGACTGTAAATTGGTGCAGCCACTATGGAAATCAGTATGGAGGTGCCTCAAAAAACTAAAAATAGATTTTCCATATACCCAGGAATTCCCCTTCTGGGTATTTATCTGAAGAAAACAAAAACACTAATTTGTAAAGATATATACACCCCTATGTTCACTGAAGCATGATTTACAATAGCCAAGATATGGAAAGAACCAAATTGTGCATTGATAGATGAATGGATCAAGAAGATGTGATATATATATATATATATATATATATATATATATATATATATATATATCATGCAGCAAGAAGATGTGAGATATATATATATATATATATATATATATATCATGTAGCAAGAAGATGTGATATATATATATATATATATATATATATATCTCATGCAGCAATAAAAAGAATGAATCTTTTTATTTGCAACAAGCTACATGCTAAGTGAAATAAATCAAAGACAAATACTATATGGTTTCACTTATATGTGGAATCTAAAAAAAAGAACACAAATAAACAAACAAAACAAGAATAAAACAGACACACAGAAACCAGAGGGAAAGGAGTTAGAGGGATAGTGGAAAAAAGTGAAGGGAAATATGATCAATAATATTGTAATAAGTTTTCACAGTGACAGATGATTACTAGAAGTAGTGGGGTGATCACATTGTAGGATACGGAGGTATTGAATCACTATATATTGTACACCTGAAAGTAACATAACTAATATAACATTATATAGCAACTATACTTAAACTTTTAGAGAGAGAGATCTGAAAACCATATCTCCAAAAACAAACCCCAAACAATAAAAGGGTTCTTGATCCCAGATAGACATTTTCTGTGCTTGCCATAGAATTGATACAAAACTATGATGAGAAAAATAGCTATTTTGAGATGCTGCCTAGGCATTTCACAGTGTGACAACAGTGCTCATGCCAAGTCTGGGCATTTAGATAAGAAATTGAGCTCAGGACTCCCACCAAAAGTTCCTACTTTGCTTTTCCCAGAGACCCTTTTAAAACAACCACTTGGAGGTGTGCCTGAGAGGAGTGGCCTCCGCCTCAACCACCTTATATGTAATAGGTGCCTGCTCCACTGCTCTCTATCTCTTGCTCACTCATGACCTGGAATTGAGGACTGCCCTCATACTGGTTCCTGTGTCCCCTCCCCCAATCTGGGATCTGGAAATAATGAATCTTGTGACTTCATTTCCTTTTGTGTGAGTGCATTAAAATGACCCTGGGGTTTTCACTTGCCCAAAGTGTAAGCTTGGATGCTGAGGGAGTCTCCTGATGACCCTACGGAGTGGGGGGTGGCTTGTGCCTCCTCATTCAGCAGGTCATAATCTGTATATTCTTAATTTAATACGCCAGCTACAGGCCTCCTCACACAACAGCCATGGAAAGTGTCTCAGTTCCCATATTCTTAGTCGCCACACCAAGAAGTCCAGAGGATATCTGATATGATCATCAGCTCTCCAAGCCAAGCACAGTGCCTGCCACATCATCCAATCATGTAGGACCAGCAAGAACAAAGAATATTGGCTACTCATACATTCTTTTTTTTTTAAATTTATTTATTTATATATATTTTTAATTAGCTTCAGGTGTACAACAAAGTGCAATAGTTATACTTTTTACCCCTCAAAGTGACAACCTCCCTCCCCCAATTCTCCCCTCCCACTCCTCCCCCCCATATCATACTATCTATTACAATTCCTTTGACTCCCTTCCACCATATAATCTTAGCAAAGAAAAACTATTTATGTTTCTATGGTATTATTCTATTAGGTATGCTTGCTGATGTTTTGCTTGATTTTTCTATTAGGCAACTGAGAGTTTTAATGCACGCATTGTTTTTCTAGGTTTTTGTAGATAAAACATCTGAAGATCAGAGAATTGATGTCCAGTCACAAAGAATGGCTAAAAAGTGGCTGAGTCAGGGCTTAACATAGACATTTACAATATCCAAGTGTATCAATCTTTCCACTAAGTCCTCCCACCCAAGAGAATAAAATAGTTGTGCAGGGCTGTGTGGTTCACCACTAATCAGAACACAATTCTTTCTCTCTTTCTTGCAAATGCTCTTGTCCAGGGGTTACTTTTACTGTAGGCAACTAAGTGCTGGGATCAATGGGATCAGCTATCATCAATTCCAATCATTAATCAAAAATGGGACCCCCCCAAATATGTGGTACTTCACTGTCTTTCATAAAGCTCGTAGAAACACATTATTCCTCATAAATTATTACTCAACACTGGAAGAGTCAGAATAGAAATAATGTCATCATCATTTTTAGGCTTTATTTCTTTAAATGTCATTTATGGAAAATAACATTGCTTAATTCACTTTTACAAAAACCATATATGTTCTCTGAATTTTGCCAAATTAGAAATAGTTCAGTTCTAGTTTAAATCTCACTAACACAATTCTTTTTCATTGGTTTGGCTCTTTCCCATTTGCAAGTGTGAAGCGAATTGCTATAAAATGCCTGTGGTATCCCTCTAAGGTTAACATTACAATGAGAAATTGGAAGATAAAAAATATTATATCAAATCTTTCTATGCTTAAATAATTAGGTGAAAAAAATAGGGTGATATGAGAGCCATTGCACCCTCAGTAATAACATGAACTTTTTTTCCCCCCTAATTCTAGGAGTTTGAAGCAGAGTGGATGTCAGTGGGTGGCTCTTACTGAGCAAGTGGAAGAATGAGATGAGATGAGATGAGATGAGGAGACGAGATGAGATGAGAGGAGATGAGATGAGATGCAAGAGAGTAGGCAAGAGCAGGACTTGACTTCTGGGTTCAGATAAGCGGCTTGGATTTCACTGTATGATACAGAACCTCAATCAGAAAAAGGTTTTGCATAGTACACTGAGGCAATCTTGTTGCATTTAAAAAAAGAAATTATCTATTGGAGGTCTTTGTGACCTCATAGTAGTTTCAGTGCATGTCCTGGAAAGAATGAAAGAATGAAATTTGTATTGAAATGGGTTGATCTGTGACTAAGTGCATGGTGTAGGGATAGAGCAGATGTGGAAAACTCCTCAGACCTTGTTTTATGGAGAAAAACAAAATGTGATTAGGAGCTATGAGTGCTATGAATCAAGGGAAAATAAACCTGTGTGTGTGTGTGTGTGTGTGTGTGTGTGTGTGTGTGTGTGTGTGTAAGAGAGAGTTAAAATGGGAGATGCGAAAGCACATTTGGGGAGATTATTCAGGCATAAAATAGTGACAATAAAATGAAATGTAGTCCATGAGAGGGTGAGAAGATCTGAGATTGCAAGCAAAAAGAACAGCAACAAAAATAGGTACAGGCACATATGAATACATATATATATATATATATATATATATATATATATATATATATATTTATGATTTTTACTAGATATTCTGCATAAATCTAAATATAAACTTTAGTGTCAGACAATCCAACTTTCATGATAAATTTAGATAGTAAGGACTGAATCTGTTGCAAATTACTGTGTAAGTAATTGTATTCTTTTTTCTTTTCTTCCCCTTTTGTACTAGTCTCCATCACAGCTCTATTGTTTAAATGCCCCACTTACATATGGCTCTCATAAGGCTTATGTCCAGAGAAGAGCTCACTCTAAACTTCTCCCAGTCTCTTCTTCATTTGTTTCATTTGTTTACATCGGGTTAGGGGATATCACTCAAAATTAATTACTGTTACAAAATTAAGAGACCCTCATAGACTAATATACTACCCAATTAATGTTTAGTAGATGACTTAAAATGAAGACATATTATAACTTATTCATATAGAGATCTAAAGCCAAGGGTTTCCAGATATACTGCAATTGGGAGGGTTTAATTAAGAATTTTTATCTTCCCTCAGATGGCAAAATGATGATGTATTTCTAAAATGATTTATATGTAGATCCAACACTTAAGTACACTTCGGAAAAAAATGACAAAAAGTAACAAGTTTGATGTACAGGGGAGATAGAAGCTTTTTAGTGTTAATAAAAATTTTAAATTTTGTAATTAAATTTTATAGGATTGATGGGAAAGTATGTGGAAATTTCAAGAAAAACATGATTTTTTAATTTGTAGTTAAATAATACATTTAGATATTTAGATTTCTTTAACAGAAATGCATATGTATGTTTTATATATCTATATCTGTATTTGTTTCTATACCTATACCTATATCTGTATCTATATCTATATATGTATCTGTATCTATATCTATCTCCCTATCTATCTATCTATCTATCTATCTATCTATCTATCTATCTATCTACCTATCCATCCTACATAATTATATACACATGCACACACATACACATACATAAATAAAATGTAATTAAGTTTACATACTATTTAAAAAATAAATATACACATTGCTACATTTCTTGTTAAAATGTAGTATGTGTGTTTTCAATCTGTCAAGGAATTTTCTTACAGTGTACTTCATAAAAACAATAGCAGAGAATGCAGTTATTTAATATTGAGACTATCTATAAAGTTAACTTTTTCCAAGAAAAGTACAAGAGATATTAAGGAAGCAGCAATTTCCTGAAGAAAGTGTTGGAAATTAAGACTCTTGGGATGTAAAAACTGTATCAATTACTTGTTGATCTTATTAGTCTTCAGCTTTGAGCATTACTAGGAAATGTTTTTTTGCTATCAATATTTTATTGCAAGCGTCCTTAAAGTTTGTTCCTATATATAATCATATGTGTATATGTGCCATCGACATTATATAATAAAAGCTAGAAAATGCACATCTCAATGTAAAACACAAAGTTCAAGTCTCAGATAAAAAATTTTAGTTGCACCTTATACATTTTTGTGAAATCAGAATGGTGAGTTCTATTTCTCCTTAATTTCCCTTCAACCACAGGACAAAATCTATGAATTTTTTCAGTTGTTTTTGAAGTACGAAGCAGTAATTTGTCTTCTCAATTTGAAATCTCTTAAAGTTGAACAGCCAGATTTTAATGTTTTTTTTTAATTTGAATATCTGATTTTATTTACATATATCTTTATAAATTTATATATATATATCCTTATATATATACACATATATAATGTGTATATATATATATATATATATATATATATATATATATTTATGAAGGTCAGACAATTAAGTTTGAGAACTTGTTGCAATGATGTTGCTAAACTTTTTTTGATATCAGAGGGATTCTTCATTATGAATTTGTACCAAATGGACAAACAGTGAACCAAGTTGACTATTCAGAAGTGCTGACAAGGCTGTGTGAAAAAGTTAGATTACCTGAACCTTTTCACCAACAATTCATGACTCTTGCATCATTACAATGTACCAGCTCACATGGCACTGATGTGAGGGAGTTTTAGCCAGTAAAGAAATAAGTGTATAGGAACAGCCTCCTTACTCACATGATCTGGTCCCCAATGACTTCTTTCTTTACTCAGAGATAAAGGTAATATTGAAAGGAAGACATTTTGATGACATTCAAGACATCAAGGGTAATATGATGACAATGTTTGTGCAGAGCTTCCCAAGGGGAGCACTTTGAAGGTGACCTTAGTGATATTCAGCAATGAAGTATATAGCACTTTTTCTAAGATAAATTTGTAAACTTAACTGTCAAACCTCATACATGTACTAATAAAATGAGATAATTTTTTTTTAATTCTTAAAACTATGTCTACTTTTTATTTTATGATTTTTTTTCTACTATATGAAGAAATACATATTTCTGTTGGAAAGTAGATTCCTACCATAGTTTTAGTCAGCCAGTGGACAGTCCTCAAATTACAAATAAGGCTTATATGTCACGTAATTTTATGTTTAAAAGAAACAACCTCTTTCACTTCCCTGACTGCCCTGGTAAGGACTTCCAATACTATGTTGAATAGCAGTGGTGACAGGAAACAACCCTGTGTTGTTCCTGAATGTAGAGAGCAAAGGGCTTCAGCTTTTCACCCTTGATTATTATAGTAGCAGAGGGTTTGTTATATATGGCCTTTATTATGTTAAAGTATGTTCCTTCTATATCCAGTTCATTAAGTGTTTTAATTATAAATGGATGTTGTGTCTTGTCAAATGTTTTTCTGCATCTATTGATATAATCATACGATTTTTGTCCTTTATTTTGTTTATGTGATGTATCACATTGACTAATTTGCATATGTTGAATAATCCTTTGTTCCTGGGATAAACCCCATTAGATTGTGATGTATAATCTTTTTAATGCATTGTTATATTAGATTTGCTAGAATTTTGTTTAGGATTCTAATATATGTATTCATCAGAGATATTGGTTTGTAATTTTCTTTTTTGTGTGTTATCCTTACCAGGTTTTTGGTATCAGGGTAATATTGGCCTCATAAAATGAGTTAGGAAGTATTGCCTCTTCAATGTTTTGGAAGAATTTGAGAAGGATAGGTGTTAGATCCTCTTTGAAAGTTTTATAGAATTCACTAGTGAAGCCATCTGGTCCTGGACTTTTGCTTTTGGGAAGGTTTGGATCACTGATTCAATTTCTTTACTGTTGACAGTCTATTTAGATCAATGTGAGGTTGTTTATCTGGGCTTTTTCATCTTTCTTGAGATAGGTCTGTAATGATACAAATTTCCCTCTTATTACTGCTTTCACTGCATCCCAATAATTTTGATAAGATGTATTTTCATTCTCATTTGTTTCTATGTACTTTTTTATCTCTCCTCTTATTCCTTCTTTGACCCAGTCATTGTTTAAAGCATGTTGTTTGATCTCCACATATTTGTAGTTTTTCCTGCTTGTATTTTGCAGTTGATATGCAATTTCAAAGCCTTGTGTTCATAGAATATGTTTGATATGATTTCAATCTTCTTAAATTTGCTGAGGCTAGTTTTATGCCATAATCTATGGTCTATCCTTGATAATGCTCCATGTACACTAGAAAAGAATGTATAGTCTGATGTTTAAGTGTACTATAAATGTCAGTTATGTCTATTTCATCTAAGGAGTTAGTAAGGGTTGATATTTCCTTATTTATTTTCTGTTTGGATAATCTATCCATAGCTGTCAATGATGTGTTTAGGTCTCCTACTATAATTGTGTTTTGGTCAATAATTCCTGTTAGTTCTGTTAGTAGTTGCTTTGTATATTTCAGTGCTCCCTCATTGGTGTCTGTTATGTTTTCTTATTGTATTATCCCCTTTATCTCTATGAAATATCCGTCTTTGTTTCTTGTTACCTTTTTTATCCTGAAGTCTGTTTCATCTGATATAACTATGACTACACCTGGTTTTCTCTGAATGCCATTTGCTTGAACTACCAATTTTTACCCTTTCACTTTTAGTCTATATTTGTCCTTGTAGTTGAAATGAAAGAAAATAAAGCCATCTGAATTGGGGATAAAAAAGTTAAAGTGTCACTTTTGGCAAACGACATGATGCTTTACATAGAAAACCCTAAAGACTGCACCAAAAAACTATTAGAAATAATAAACGAATACAATATATTTGCCAGTTGCAAAATCAATGTAGAAAAATCCATTGCATTCCTATATATTAAAAATGAAATATCAGAAAAAGAAATAAAAATTCCTTTTGCAACTGCAACAAAATAATAATATACTTAGGAATCAATGTAGATGTGATTGACCTATACACTGATAAATATAAGATATTTTTAAAAGATATTGAAGAAGAAAGGAAGAAATGGAAAGACATTCCATGTTCATTGATTGGAAGACTTAACATAGTTAAAATGGCCTTATTACAGAAGCAATATACAGATTTAATGAAATCCCCATCAAAATCCCAATGGCATGTTTTTAAAGAAATAGGACAAAAAATTATCAGATTTGTATGGAACCACAAAAGACCCCAAATAGCCAAAGCAATCCTAAGAAAAAAGAATAATGCTGGAGGTATCACACTCCCTGACGTCAGCTTGTACTACAGGGCAACAATAATCAAAACAGCATGGTTTTGGCAGATAAAGAGACTCACAGATTTATGGAATAGAATTGAAAACCCCAGAAATAAACCCACATAAATATGGATAGATAATTTTCTTTTTTGTGTGTGTTTTTTTTTTGAGGGCAGTGTCACTGGCCCTCATATGTGGGACCAAACCAGGGCCGCTGGCTTCCCAAGCCAGTGCTTAACCACTGCACAACTCAGCCAGCCCTGGATAGATAATTTTTAATGAAGGAACCAAAAAACATACAATGGAGAAATGACAGTCTCTTCAATAAATGGTGCTGGAAGAATTGGAAAGCAACATGCAATAGAGTGAAACTAGACTGCTATCTGTCACCATGTACCAAAATTAACTTAAATTGGATCACAGACATAAACATAAGACCTAAACCAGTAAACTGGCATAGAAGAAAACATAGGTACTAAACTTATGGACTTTGGGTTCCATGAGGATTTTATGAATTTAACCTCAGAGGCAAGAGAAGTAAAAGCTAAAATAAATGAATGGGGCAACATCAAACTAAAAAGCTTCTGCACAGCAAAAGAAACCATTGACAAAATAAAGAGGCAACCTAACGAATGGGAGAAGATATTTGCAAATAATACCTCCAATAAGGGGTTAATATCCAAAATCTATAAAGAACTCATACAACTCAACAACAAAAAAACAAACAATCGAATTTAAAAATGTGCAGAGGACCTGAATAGATATTTCTCCAAAGAGGACATGCCAATGGCTAATATACATATGAAAATATGCTCAGCATCACTAATCATCAGAGAAATACAAATAAAAACCAAAATGAGATATAACCTCACACCAGTTTGAATGGCTACCATCAACAAGACAAATAATAACAAGTGTTGGAGAGGCTGTGGAGAAAAAGAAACCCTCATACACTGCTGGTGGGAATGCAGATTGGTACAGCTGCTATGGAAGGCAGTGTAGAGGTTCCTTGAAAAGTTAAGAATAGAATTACCTTATGACCCAGCATTCCCTCTCCTGGGTATCTACCCCAAAAATCTGAAAACATTTATCTGTAAAGATATATGTGCTCTGACATTCATTACAGCTTTATTTCCGGTGGCCAAAACATGGAAAGAATCAAAGTATTCTTCAAAATATGATTGGATAAAGAAAAATGGAATACTACTCTGCCCTAGAAAAGATAAAATAGTGCCATGTGTGACAACATGGATGGATCTTTAGATTATTATACTAAGCAAAAGAAGTAAGACAGTAAAAATCTAGAACCATATGACTTCATTGACCTGTGGGATAGAAAACTGAAAGCAAAAAGGAATAAGACAAATAAAGAAACAAAAACTCATAGACACAGGTAGTAGTTTAGTGGAGGGTAAGGGGGAAAAGGGGTTAAAAGAGGGTAAAGAGGATCAAATATATGGTGATAGAAGGAGAACTGACCCTGGGTGGTAAACACACAGTGTGATATATAGATGATGTCTGACAAAATTGTACACTTGAAGCCTACGTAACTTTACTATCCATTGTCACCCCAATAAATTTTAATTTAAAAAAAGAAACTTTCAACAAAAGTTTTGCACACCTGATAAAAAAATGTATTGAAAGTTGACCACCAGAACACATTTTATGTTACATAGATCTCAATAAGAATAAGATCTCTATAGCATTAAATAAAATATGCCCACAAAATATTTATACCTAAAGCCAATTTTAGATCTTTCAATAGTGTGGTGGTATCATGGACTGCTATAACAAATCATTACCAGTTTGGAAGCTTAAAAAAACAGAAATTTATTCTGTGTAATTCTGGAGGCCAGAAATGCAATGTGTTAGTGTCACTGGGGCAAAATCAAGGTATCAGAAAGTACACGTATGCTCTAGGTGCTCCACTCCTGCTGCTTCGAGCTCCTGGTAGGTGTCGGCGTTCCTTAGCTTGTGGCTGCATCACTACAATCTTAAAAACCAGCATCTTTAAATCTCTCTCAGCTCACCTTACAAGTTCTTTCTTCCCTCCATGTGTCAAATCTCCCTCTGCCTCTCTTATAAAGACACCTATGAATACGTTTAGGGCCTTGCTGGTTAATTCAGGCTAAGTTTCCCATCTGAAGATCCTTAATTTAACAACATCTGCAAAGAGTATTTTTCCAAAGAAGGTGACAGTGAAATTTTCCAGGGATTAGGGCCTGATACCTCTTGAGGGCCTTTTATAGCCACCTTTATAAGCAAAACACATAAGTACACACACAATTTGGAAGGAAATATCAACAAATGCTAAGATATTTATTATTAGAGAGCAAATGCTAATACTGAGAAACCTGTGTTTGCAAGTTTTATTATCAATATTAAAAACAGAATTTGAATAGGATGCCATTTTGTATGAAATACATATTTTTCTACTTACAATATGCATAAACAGAGGTTTCCTTTGAGTGATAGGAGTGTGATAATTTAGACTGATTAAGCTCAGGTATTTTATAAACTCAAAATGCTAATTATTGCATCAAATTTAAATAAGATTATGAAATGAGCAATTGGTAAAATATTTTACTTATTGCATTATCTTAATAGAATCTTTTAATAGTCTTTTATAATTATGAATTTATTAAAAATATTCCCAGTAATTTCAAAGATAAGAAAACTTACAAAGTAATGTTTTATTCTACTAAAATATACATTTTTCAAAAGTGGCAGGTTTGTTTCAGTAAAGCACTTTCATATTCAATTTGTTTGACTTACTAAAGTCTCTGGAGAAATTAAAAACAGTAAAACACTAAAAGTAGAGTATTGTGGATTTTTTAAATAGAAATAAAATATTTTCAAGAGATGAAATTCTCTTAAATAAAATTATTTAGATTGTTGCTTTGATAAAGACTTTTTCCTCTCATATTGATTTTAATGAAAAATTTCAACCTTTTTTCCCCTTATGTAGAGAAATAAATGGGAAAGTTAAATACATATTATTACCATTATCAAACATTTATTTTGGTTAGTTGAGGATAAACACAAAGTTTCACACAGAACTTGCTCTTGAAGGGCTTACAAATTTTGGGGGGTAGGGGAGACTCCATAACTTTAATATAACAATACGAGTGAGTCTAAGTTTAATGCTAATTAAGTGAAATAAAAGTAATAAATGATGGCAAATTCAGTGTGGAATGGTCTTTGAATCATGAGGTCAGATAGAAAATTAAGGGCTTTGTATTTGAATTTCTACTGAATGTAGAGTTTCAGTGAGTATATTTCTGGTATATAATTATTCTATCTCAAGTTCTCTCTCTCTTCCATATTGCTCTCCCTGTATCTCTTTCTCTCTCTCTCTCTCTTTCCATTTTTTCTCTTTCTTTAAACATGTTATTTTAATTTCTCCAGTGATCAGTGATCTTATAAATGGCTCAGAAGTTTATTCACAGGAGAATAAAACCCTAACATAAATTTGAATAGGTAAAATAAACATGCTACTATCTTAATTATGCTTTACACTGTTACTAGCCTTTGTTTTATCCTATAAAGCTGGATGGTTCCAAAATGCATAGTATTTGGGATAAAATACAAAATACCTCTTTATTTCAATAAATTTGAACTATGCTGAATGCTGAGAAGAAGTGACTTTTTTTTCTCCTGCCCTCAGAGAGCTTCATAAGTTCCTTTGAAAGATGAGCTGAGTTGACAAAACACATGCTTATCATAGCACAAAATGCTTCAAGACAACCAGGAAGTACCTAAGCTGGTCTGAGGCACAAGGGAAGTCTACCAAGAGAAAGTGATGTCTAGGCTCAACTTCAAAAGTTTAGTCGAACTTACTCACTTGCAAAGTGTGGGAGTAAAAAATGTTTCAGGCTAAGGCAGCAGCAAGATAAAAGTTGCTGAGAAAAGAAGTGAAAGGATATTGGGGAGCTGGGAGCAGATTGTTTGCATTGCAGCAAGACACAAATGGAGTGGAGGGGATACCAATTATAAGGGAAATATGGCTGAAGGGAGGCCTACGAACAAAGTCATGAAATGCTTTTTTATTTCAGTGTCACAGATTTGGAAATGTAATAAAAATTTTAAGGAAAACTTTAAAAGGAGACATAATCAACTGTGCATTCTTAAAGATAATTCCAGTGGCTATGTGGAGAGTGGATTAGAATGGTGTTTCTCAACATGAGTACAGCTGCTCCCTAGGGCACATTTGACCATGACTCGAGGCATTTTTGGTTAGAACTGGAGGAAGTGAAGGTGTTAATGGCATCTCATGAGGTGGGTGAGGACACTGTAATGTTTTTAAGCATTTTAAATAAAAACTGTAATGTTTTTATTTGACAGAAATTGCCCTACAAGAAGCAATGTGTGACACAGAGCATTGTCATGATGGAGGATGATTTATGGCACAGTTTAAAACACATCTCTCAATCGTAGCTCACACTCGATTGGGTGCACCAAACCAGTTGAAACTTATCACAAACAGTTACTAAGGATCAATGTGCCGCTTCCCATATTGAAGATCCCTGCCTTTCCATTGGATGGTATTCACCATATTTTGTGATCACAATTGGAAGGCTCTGTGTCACACATTGCTTCTGGTATGGAAATCTCTGTCAAATAAAAATATCACAGTGTTTCCTCCTCCACCTTATTCACTGGATCTGGCACCACCGTGCAATTTCTCGCTCTTTCCCAATGTCAAAATGACCATGAAAGGTAAACGTTTTGAATCAATTCAGGATATGGAGGCAGCTATGACAGCACAACTAAAGACACTCATGAAAGAGGACTTCCAGGACTGTTTCAGATAGTGGCAAGAATGATGGGATAAATGCGTTTGAAGTGAGGGGGGAGATTTTGAGGGGGCTAATGACAAGGTGTCTTTTACTGTAGATTTTTTAAATTTAAATATTCACCATATTGTTTGATCACACCTCATATTTAGATTATAACATCCCACAATAATATAAATATGTTTTCTGCACTTGTTTCTAGATAAAACTCATTAAATTCACTCAGTATGAGGTAAATATTTATTTTGGTTTGGTAATTACAGTGGCTTTATTTATTTATTTACTATATGTTTCCTAAACTAAGCACATTTCATGTTTTTTCCATAGAATTTTACATCACCTTTTTTGATTGAGGATACTAAATCCAAAATCATATAATTTGCACAAGGTCAATATCTTCTTAGGTTGATAAAGCAAAGTTTGTTTGGATTTTTTTGTTTGTTTGTTTGTTTTGAGGGCAGTGTCACTGGCCCTCATATGTGGGACCGAACCAGGGTCGCTGGCTTCCCAAGCCAGCACTTAACCACCGCGCCACTCGGCCGGCCCTTGATAAAGCAAGGTTTGAATTTAAGTTGAATAACCCTAAGTCTTTTCCTTAAAATGATGCTATAATTCTACCTCATACCTTGACATTTTCTATGAGAAACTAGCTCATTCCTCTAGGGTTACAAAATACTTCATAGCATATTTTTTTTTGAGGGGGACTCATACTTTAAAAATCTCTACATCAAATCAGGAATGTACAGAAATGTTAAAATGAAACATTACTATATTCCCTCCATGTTACATTCCTAGAGGTATTATGTCTAACGATGCTAAACAGGATTGTAAATCATATTACAGAGATTAACTAAGGCTCACCAATCACTCAGTGTCTTAGAGCATTCACTTGACTGTGGATAAGATCTTTTGAGTAACGAGGCTTACTGCATTATTATATAGATATATGAAGGTCCACATTACCATATAGAAAAAGGCAGATTGCAGATATTTCCAGTTATTCATATTGATATTAACATGACAAAATCCATATCAGCCCCACAACTCAGCTAAAATTCCATTATCTCATTATTGATTAATTGTTTCAACTTTAAATATACTTGAGGTGAATTTCATATATATATATATATATATATACTTTGTCTATTTCAGAATTTTCTATCTGTCAAAATGAAGGCACCTGATGATATTATTTCAATGAAGAGAATATTTATATTTGCACATTTGCTCTTGATAATAACAACACACACATAGTAAAGTCTTTTATCCTAATGAAGGCACATTACACATGTAACAATTAAGCATGTAATTATTTCCCCATAACTAAAATAATGGATATACTTTAAATTCTACAAAAGTTTGGTGCCCTAATTCTATTTTCACTTTTGCTTATTTATTTTATTATTCAACCAATAAACTACAGGGAGTAAAAACCATTGTGCCTTAAATATTGTAAGCATTTTGGAAATCCCTAAGGAAAAAAATAAATAAAATACCTGTAAGTTTTTGTTGTTTTTTTTTTGTAACAGTATTGAAATGACATAGTAATAATACTCATTTGACTTTTAGTTTATTATATTAAGGATACAGCTATACATTCTTTTCTATGACCCAAAATTATAAGATTTACTTATGCAAATATAGACATTATAAGTGTCCTGTATTATACTGTGCACGCATATACTGATGTATTTTCCAATACATTTTAGGTTATTTACTTTCTTAAGTTAATGAATGATTAAAGGGTAAGTGATTGAAGAAGTCTACTGGGCAGGTGCTTATTTGGAAGAAAATATCCTTTTTTTTGAAGGACAGAGAAAGATTTCAAAGTAATAAAAAATGTAATGTACTTTGAAAGACATATTAATCAGAGAGCTGAACATGAGGAACTAGAATGTCTCAGCAAGGTGAATTACTCATTTAAAGTGTGATGTTCAGAAAAGAATATAAAGCATATTGAAGGGAAGACATATGATCTAGTGTTACTAAAGAAGAGAATTTCAGTTGGTATGAGTGGGCTGCCACACAGCCTTAGAAAGTAGAACGGGAAGTTAGGTTAGTGGCTAGGGAAACAAAATAACATATTCAATCAGTATTCACTGTGTGCTCACTTGTTCAGTACATTTCTAATTTTTTAAATGTTTTAATTAATCTAGTTCTTATAGCCACTCAAAGAGGCACATAACCCCATTTCACAGAGGAAGTAGAGACAAACGCCATTACTCGTATTACTACCACTGTTCTCACCCTAGTCCACCACCATCACCACCATCACTACTCTTAGGAGAATACCCACAACTGCACTATCTGAAACTACTGCTACTGTGATTGCCACTACCAGCCTAGCCCAGCCTCATCACTCCTACCAGCCTAAACTAAACCATCCTCAACTCTTCGTGGTGTTATAGCAACCTTATTTTAATCGATCCTCCACTGTTACTAACATACTCCTACAAGTGTATTTTCTACACAAGAGCCAGACAGTTCTTTTAAATATAAATTTCATCATATATCTTCCTCATTTAAAAATCTAGTGTCTTCCTATTCTATTTAACAATAAGTCCTAATTTCTCACCATGCTCTATAATACCCTGTATAATCTATCTTTCTAAAAGTATGTTTTATAATCCTCTCCTTCCTTTACTTTACCAAGTAATTTAGCTGTTCTGCTTTTTCTCAAATACACAAAGCTCACCTTAACCTCAGGAGCTTTTTAATTGATATTGCTTTTACCTATGATAATTTTTCTCCAGGTTTTTATGACTAATTTTCTCACTTTATCCAGGACGCTGTTAAAAATTTAACTTTGACAAAATTCTTCTCCAAACAAATACTAAAATAATCCAACTGTCCCAGGACACATCACCCTCTTTCGCCTTAATCACAGACCTGCTTTAATTTTCTTCAGAGCATTTATAATACTATATTTCGAAAAACTAGGTTGTGAATTACTACTGTGCAACAGGAAGTATCCTAGATTCTGGAGACACAATATTGAAAAATGAGAAAAAAAATCAAAACAAAAGAAAAAGGTTACAAAACTACCATCTGAAACATGTATTCTAGTCTTCAGAGAGAAGACAATAAACTGAAAAAATATGTAAAATCCATGTTATGTTAGAAATGATATTATTATTTTTGTCTACTTGTGTCATTACAATATAAGCACCATGAAGGCATTTATATACAGCATTGTGATTTCCAATGGAAAAGTCAAGTTTATTGGACTTACTGTGTGTCACTGAGGCAAGATCATAGAACACTTTTCATGATGGTCATGTTGAGTTTGTTGGATTGACTTCTTTTGCTTGGGGCCCACTCAAAGGTGATAAATTTCTAAGTCGTTCAGGAAATCGATCAAAGCATCACATCCTAATGTGGTGTGCATTGTTCCCAATAGCCAAAGAGGCTCATCAAGCGTAGGACTTAATTACAAAAAAAGGCCTTTATTTTATAAATTGAGGTATGATTGACATGTAAAAAAGCTTGAACATATTTAATGTACATATCTCGATTAGTTTTGAAGATAAGTATACAACTATAAAAATGTCACCATATGTAATATCCTAAACTTATCTATTACTTCTAGAAGTTTCCTCCCTTTCTTGTTTTTTTTTACAAGAATATTTCACATAACATCTATCCTCAACAAATTTTTAAGTATATAATACAATACTGCTATATGTACATAGTTATATGTACTGTACAACAGTAGATATCTAGGACTTACTCATGCTGTATAAGTGAAAACATTCTCTCTTTGATCAACAACTCCTTGATTCTTCCTCATCCCAACACTTGGTACCCACCATTCACTCTCTGCTTGATGATTGTAGATTCCTGATATAAGTGATATTATGCACTATTTGTTCTACTGTGTCTGCCTTATTTCACTTAGCATACAAGGTCTGACAATTACATTCATGAACTTACCCTAGAAAAAGTGCTACACACCTCATTGCCAAATATCACTATGGTCACCTTCAAAGTACTCCCCTTGGGATGCTGTGCACCGATGCCAGGCCCTAGCACACCCTTCAAAGCAATTTTGGAACTCTTTTTCTGGAATGGCCATCAGAGCTGTCATTGTATTACTCTTGATGTCCTGAATGTCATCAAAATGTCTTCCTTTCAATATTTCCTTTATCTTTGGGTAAAAAAAGAAGTCATTGGGGGCCAGATCAAGTGAGTTAGGGGGAAAGGGGATGTTCAATACAGTTATTTGTTTACTGGCTAAGAACTCCCTCATAGATAGTGCCATGTGAGCTGGTATATTGTCGTGATGGAAGAGCTTCTTTGGGACCATTTTTGCACACACTTTTCTCATGTCAAGATTTTCACAATTGTTTCTCTATCAATGTTTACTTGGTCTGCTGTGCTTCTCACCATTAACCAAAGATTTTAATACACAATTCGTCGAATTTTTGTAATGTCTTCATCAGTTCAGCTCGTTACTGGCTGCCCTGACCTCTCTTCATCAGTGACGAGTTCACTCCCATCAGAAAAACATTTAATCCGTTTGTACACTGTCATTTTCTTCATGACATTATTCCCATAAACTTGGACTAACATGTCCCTGATTTCACTTCCACTCTTGCCAAGTTGAACAAATTTAATATTTGTTCATTACTCTAATTCAAGCTCAGACATTCTCGCGATGGCACACAGAAACATACAACAACAATAACGAATGCCTCTCAGCAGGACACCGCCACATGTTGACACAAACACAGCTGTGAGACATGGATATACCATCGTTATGAAACCTTTCTGAGCTCTTTGTACAATGCTGCTAATTAAGTGTATGGCAGCAAGTTCATGAACTTGATCGTCAGACCTGAACTGTCTTCCAGGATCAACCAATGTTTTGGCAAATAGAAGAACTGTTCTTATTTTGTTAATGATAGAGCTATAAGGAGCAATAAATTACTTTTTACTGGGAGAGGATAGCCTAAAACATTCTAGAGCTTGTATATCAAAAAACTCGACAGTGTAATGTATCTGTCATTTTCTTCCATGCATAAGTTTTACCAAAATATATAGTGTAACTGCTACTTCTTAGTGTCATTTTTTCTTATTAGCAAAATGAAATCATAGTAATAGGTCACTATGGTGTTTCCTAAAATAAAATAATATTTTAGTCCTTGCAGATGAAACTGGCACAATGCATTAAAATCTATGTATCTATGTGATTAGGTGGCAAAGATGTATCAATACCCTTACCATGTTGGAACAAACTATTTTTAGGATTTTGACTATTTGAATGTTTAAAAAACAAATTTCCAGATCAATAGCTGTATATCAGGTGCCAGTTATATTTGTTCTAATTAAACACACTCAGGCATATTTACCCATCCCCAAACACATAAGGAGGAGCAGCTGAGCATGTTAATGAAAACCCATTGAAGCTATCTAAACCTGTCTTTTTCAAAGGCAAAAGAAAAGCAATAGCCAACAGCACACATCTTTCACTTCTATCACATCTGATGGTGGTGCTAGTCTCTGCAATTTCCTGTGAAATTCAGTACAAGTTTTGATTATGTTCTTCTGTGTTCTTAAAAAAACCTAAAATTGTCAGAATCCATGTCCACATGTATTCTCTACATTTTTGGTAGTATCTTCTGGCAAAATATTTACATTATTTTGCTATGAAAACTTTATTCCAGGTTTGCCTGACTTCATCCACCCTCCAACAAACAGGTTTTGACTTGAGTATAAAACTGGAAGCATTGAAGTGAGGCCATGTGTGAGGGTGGAAAAATATCTACATTGTCAACAAGGCACCTGCTGAAAACAGATTATTGTAGAACATTTAAGCAAAATAGAAACAGACACATGAGAGAGAAGAGAAGGAGTAACTATTGCTTGTAATGGATATTCAGTATGGATTGGGTCTCACACTAGATGCTTCTTGCCTGGTAACACAATTAGGCCAAATAACCAAGCCTAGATTTCATTTTTTAAGGTTTCATTGCCGGTAAACATGTTTGCCATCAATATGTGATATAATGAAAATTACTACATTAAAAGAGAGAAAGAGAGAGAGAGAAAGAGGGAAAGAAAGAAAGAAAGAAAGAAAGAAAGAAAGAAAGAAAGAAAGAAAGAAAGAAAGAAAGAAAGAAAGAAAGAAGGAAGGAAGGAAGGAAGGAAGGAAGGAAGGAAGGAAGGAAGGAAGGAAAGCAAAATGGAAGAAAGAAAGAAACGCTTGCCATTTGAAGTATGAATGGAATTCACTGAAAGATATTTGGACCTTTGGGTTTGTCATCAAGTCAGGCATAGAGATGACTACACGGCCACACGTCCCAACAAGGGCACGTTCCAGCAAAGACCCTACAACTGGCAGGGCTGGACAGTCACCAAATCTTACATTGTTGATGTGGGCACTGAATGCCAGAAACCTTTTCAAAAAGTTTTGGCTCTGAAACAATCCAGGTGATTTGGCTGTCACTCTTGCCAGACATGAATAATGTGTGGTGTTTGCTGCCTTCATTGCACTTTTCTGAATGACAGTTTTATATTTAGAATTGAGATGATGGAATCACTGTGAAATAGCCTAGCGGTATGAGAGGCTAGGAAAGAAAATTTCTGACTTGTACCTGGGTGAGAAATAAATAATTATATGAGAGTTTACCTAAACATAAATAAGAGGTATTCAAAACTCTCTGTGTGACTACAAACATGACAAATCTCCACAGCATCCATTGAAAAAAGATGGAGCAATGAAACATAATTTTGACATCTTTATTATTGCTTCAGTGTATGCGCTCTAGACACAATAATGTGCTTGCTACTTTTGAATGAACCATAAAAGCTGCACATCTGTTCCTTAAAGAACTTGACATGATCTGGCTCAGTAATTTTTACATACTTATTGTTATTCTTTAAATCATCAGCGAACATATTGAAATGCAAAAGTAACTGAGTGTCTATGTCTGCTTTATGCTGTCACTTAATTTGATTCCACATTGGTTACATATAGATGCTATATTTCTAATTTCAGTAACAGGTAGTGTTTATATCCAAATGGCTCCAGTACTAATTAAAAAGCCTTTGTGTAAATCTCAAGCAAAGTTGCTTAACTCACAACTCTCTAACAGCCTCTCTCTCTCTCTCTCTCTCTCTCTCTCTCTCTCTCTTCCTCTCCCTCTCCCTCTCTTTTTCTCTCTCCCAGAGGGTGCCAAAAATGTATAAACATTTTAAGAAAGGAAAAACCAGTATTAAAATTACACTGATGGTAACCACTTTGAGCACCTCTTGTAATTGCAGAAGTCAAAGGTGACTTGTATTCATTTTTTGTTATCAGTATATATTGAGTATTACAATTTTAATACAGCTTTTTCCTTTCTTAAAATGCATATACATTTCTCAGGCACCCTCTGTATATTCTTCTATCTTCAAATCACATGGCCTGCTAAAATGTGTGCTATTGAAAAATACTTTTAACCTTTGATTCAGATTTCATCAATTGTAAGAGAGAAGGCAACTAAACAAAAGAACAGGAGATGAGGAGATGAGGAGACTAGTCAAATCAGAAGGATCATATCATTTTCTTTTCAAGAAATCTTATTGTAATGGGCTTCTAGGATAATGGAGCCTAAATAATCAGGCCATGTTTGAGTAATTCTAGGATTACTATCTATTTTCCTTCTTATTACTTTCATGTACACTGCAGTACCTCATGGATTCTAGGAGCAGTTGATCAGCTTATCAGCATATAGTGATGTTTTGCTAACAAAGTGATTCATTCTAGAAAGCAAAATTAAAATTTTCAGTTGTAATTTTCTATGTATATTTTTCACTAAGCACTGGCTGTAAGCCTCCACTTAGAATTTCAGCTCTGATCTGTGAATGGGACAGAAAACAGATATAGGGCTTTTGTTTCTTTGTAACTGTTTCTCTATAGAGTATATTTCCTTATCTCATGTTTTTATTTTTGGCTTGACAAAGAAGCTACCATTGCCCAAATAAGTATAGGACAAGTGTAACTGGTTACACATAAAATCAAATGTTAACTCTTTTATCATAGGACACAATTTATCAGAACATTGTATTTAAAGATGGATGTGCCCTTTCAGCCTATTGATAACTAATGTTGTAGCTGGACTGGCCCATGTGATTCTCTTATTATGATTGAAAGAGGCTTTTTAGCCATAATCATCAGAAAACATTGAAATGATAAGATTTATTACTTCGAAGTCCTGTAGCCTACAAGATGAGCCTAGAGTCACTCTGTGAAGACTGGTGTGGGGTGGGAATGGAAGGAGAACTCAAGGGCCCACAGTTCTGCTTTTATTGGGTTCAAAGGTGGGGGCCTAAGGCTTTGCTGGCTTACTATTTGTTGGTAAATTTAAGACATAAGTGCAGAAGTTTGAAGCATGGGAAGAGACAAAACAAGTAGCCTGTATGATCAGTTATGGAAATCAACCAAGATCTCTGAATGGGGCAGCCTTGCGTGTGGTGGTATTGGTGGGGGCAGGATGCATGGTCCTTTATCTAGTCCTCTAACTGCAATGTGTCCTGTGGCCATAGCTAACTTTGATGTGGATGCCTCTGCAATTAAAGTTTAAGTCAGGCACATGCAGTACAAAGGAAAAGTCAACTGAGGGGGCTTGCACCACAATGTATTATCAAAATAGATATTTAAATGGAGAAAAGAAAGCCCTAATCCTGAAAATACACAATAAAGTGCCACCCTCACTCAGCTCTATCTCATACCTGTACCTGCACCTGGGTTCATTGCATCTCCTTTTATATAGATCCCTAAAAAGTGGCTGGTTTTTCATGATTTTTAACATAAATGTTAATATACTACGGTTCAATTTAATAAATTAAAATCATGATTTTCCCATAGCAATACGTCAGTCATCACATCCAATCAGAAGCTGTCTTTTCCTGCTCAAACTTTGGCTGCTATAACTACAGCAAATACGACAAATAAAATGTATGTTTTATAGAATAGGATATTTTACATAAAGAATTCCTGGTTTTTAAAATCCTTTGGCCTGTTTACAATATTATCCACTTATTCATTTGTTTTTCATTTTTATAAAGATAAAAAAAAAAAAACATTTCTGTCATTCACCTTATCATGCCTCTCCCATTTGCTGTTGGTAAATAAAATTTACCAAGGTGTTTGTTTGTGCTGGAGTAACCCACAAAATAAATAATATCTCTGATGGGGCAATTTTAAGAGAAAAGAAATGTGCTTGCAAGGGGAAATGGACAGAAGGCAACAGAAGTGTAAAATTGAGATTAGTGTAACATTGATAGCATTTCCTTTCTAGCATAAAACATAAGAAAACAAATTTAAGGATAAGTCACAACAAACAGCTTATATTTTATTTACTCAAGCTGGGGACAATTTTCTGTATGACTGCATTTCAAATATTGCAATTTCTTTCCAATGGTTTACTCTTTTGAAATAATTGGCGTAACCATGTCAAAATAATATGTTTTCTCATGTCTCACTATGTGTTTTTCTCTTCCTGGTGAGGGGAAAAATTAGATATGATGCATCAATATGTTAGTTATAAATGTGAAAATAACTGAGAGTAGCTCTTATGATCGATATATGCTCTGGACTCTACATCCTTTCATCCCCTATGTTTGTTACCAGCTGAAAGAATTTCTTTCTTTGTCTCTAACTTAGTATTTTGAATCACGTTGCACCCTTGCTTATATATGGCTCCTACTACTCAACATTTTCTCACAGTTTTGTGTTTTTTGGCCTCTGTCCTCTGGTCAGGTGAGCTAGAGTCAGTGATTATTGAGCACCCCATTGGGAAATGTGTTTCTCCTTGTGTGTGTGCCCTGTCTATGGATGCTAGCCAGTGTGAATAATTCTCCTGTTTTGGATCCTCCCAGTTCCTGTGGCTTTACTAAAGATGATCAACTGATAAAATGTGTGGTAATGGGTGGGCAAGAAAGTGGCAATTTCCACAATTTGTGTAATTTTCTGTACTTATAGAATGATGTCATTTATATATTATAATCACTTTCAAAATTGTCATTGTAATTTAGCTTTGAATAACAATAAAAGTGCTGTGATATCAGTCAAAATGTACCTTACAGTTTGGATATTTTACAATGTACAAGAATCAATTTACTATTTTATAATCCCAAAAAGGTGCCATATTTCAGAGTGCCTGATGTCCTACTAAGAAATTATTTCAATATAGAAGTGGTTTTCACAATGTCTCCATTTCCCCTGTGGCTGAATTTATTCCATGTAGAGGGAGGAGATTAGCTATTTATAAATGAACTGTAATAATTACAAAGTATCAGGTTATTATATACCTTAGAGGAATAATCACATAGGAAAAATGGGAGCTTCAGAGAGACCAGAAGATGTGAATGAAAACACATGTTAATATTAATATAAATATTTATATATATATTCATTTCATCAAATTGTCTGAATTCATTGAAGTGTGATTATGAAATTACTTTTTTTTTTCTTCTCAACACTTTCAAATATAATATATCGAAGTTTTCAGTTTGGTTACTTGAACATTGTTTTTCTATATTTTTAAAGTCCAGTTTAGTTTAACAATCTCCCATCCATTTTCAAGTTCTTTAGGCCATTGGTCTCTGTTTACCTTTTGGACTAGAGATCTGTACTTGTTTTTTATCTGTCACTTTCTACCTGCTTCTTTTATGTCTCCACCTCTGTCCTGTAGTTAGATATTCCAGGGCAAAGGATTAAAGGGAGTGGAATTAGAGAAAGAAATAGTAATTGTCAAATAACTGGAGCCTTTGTGATCTGGCTATCAGTACCACTCTTTGCTGCCTCTTCTGTCTCATTCATGGATATGATTCAACTCTACTATTATTACTTCTGTTAATACCCTGTAAAAACACATCTGCACTTTTTTTTTTTTCTTCTAAATTTCCTTCACCAAAGCAGATAACCTCTGGGCAAAATCTTTTCCAAATGACTATTTACAAATCTCAGTGCAGTCCATCATGAATTTTTGCCAATGCAAGGAATAGAAGTGAAAGTGAGAAAGATTCCTGCCCTGAAATCATGAAAGATTATGATAAGCCCCTCATCTTAAGACTTTTCTGTTCAGAAGCAAAGCTAAATACAATATTCTCCAACTTCTCACCAGTTTCCCTGCCATATAAATGCAGAGTGAGTGGCTTGTTTACCCTTCTGAGAATCATCCCCATTTTTTTTCTGTAGGTTTCCTTCTACCTTCCTTCAGCTCAAAGTTGAGGACACTTAACCTGCCCCCGGGGAAGTAGGAAGGTACCAGAACTCTTCTCTTTGCTGTGATGGACTCCTTTAAATAATCTCGATGTATTCCCAGAGTCTTTCCTTGCATAGGCTATACTTGCTGGTTTGGTTTTGGTACATCTGAGTAAGTCTTTGCTACATCTAAGTAAGATTGTCTGATTTTAAGAAGTAGAGGTTTTTTTAGTCACACATTTTCTCCAGGTTTTATAAAATTTACAAAATACAGAAAGTCCTCTTCTATATCTTATACAAGACTCAGTTGGATATGGATTGATTAAAAATAAGAACATAAAAAAATAGGACAATTTTAAAGTGTGTGTGTGTGTGTGTGTGTGTGTGTGTGTGTTTTCATTATTCAGAGGATTGGGTTTCCTAATTCATAAGGACAAAACAGCAATTTACATGAACTAGTAGGAGACATATACCTCTGGAGAAGCTGGTTCATTAGGATAATTTTACTTGACAACACCAGCTTTGCAGATGACTCATCCACTCCTTTTTGTTTTGTACCCGTCTGCTCACTGAACAGCCTCATGATTTTAATTTGGCT
The DNA here is from genome assembly GCA_033961575.1 of Aselliscus stoliczkanus. NCBI lineage: Eukaryota > Metazoa > Chordata > Mammalia > Chiroptera > Hipposideridae > Aselliscus > Aselliscus stoliczkanus. The sequence continues at coordinate 94,492,621 of CM066728.1, read as the reverse complement.
GCTTATGCAGTTTAGTTTACATGAGAGTATTCATTGATCACAGTACATGAATATCCAGCCTGTTTTTGGTGATGCCAGGAGAACTGCCTTGGTGGTGAACACCCAATGTTATGTACAGATGATGTATTACAGAATTGTACACCTGAAACCTTTATAACTTTACTAACACTTGTCACCCCAATAAACTTTAATGAAAAAAAAGACAATTATATTTTTATTTTAATAAATAAATTTCAGATTTTATACTGTAGTTATCTCTCTGAATTTGGTAAAAGCCCTTCAGACCATATTAGACTATTTCAAGTAGATACCTGATATTGATAAACATTTTTTTTCTTTAAAGACAGCTATTTTAATAATAGATACAGTGAGTAGTCATAAAGAAAATTCAGATTCCATTGTCTACATACCCCTTTATACTCTTAGCTCGTTGTGTAATGACATATTTGTATCTTCATAAGTTTAACTCATATTCAGTACAGGGGAGAATTAATGAAAGGAATCTAAATTAAAAGAAAATTCAGGGATGGATTCCTAAGGGAGATTACCTCACATTGTATTTGGGAAATAAACAGGATCAACAGTATCAAAATCTTAAGTTCTCATAAAGGAATTAGCATCTTGGGCTGTAAATATTCTAGGACATGCAAGCTATTTTTTAATTTCATTTTCTTAATTGTCTAAACCTGTTCATAGCAAAAATACTTTTAATATCTACCCAAGCTTCAGTTTTGTACATGATAAACAACTACTACCTTAAACCCTGACACTGGAAATTTACCAGTGATGCAATTATGTTCTACATGAATATTGTAAGCAAATTGCCTATAAAATATGAATCATAAAGTTATTTGTATGTGAGTATCAATTATATTTGCATTTGAAGGACAAGAACAACCAACTCAGTTTGCATTTCCTCTGTATGGAGTTTCATATTGTTGTTTACAAGTTAATTTAACAATGTTTCTCTCCTGTAAGACATGGACATAGGCGTTAAAAATTCAAAATGAATGATTCACAGAAGTTATTTAAGGTAAGCTCCTATAAAAGGTTCAGAAAATTTATTCCATGTCTTAATAAGTGATCCATTAGTTAGTTCATAAAATAAAAACTATTTTTGTATCTATGCATCAATCTATTTCTGACAGATTCATTTAATATAAATCCAGGGTTCACTCAAATAAAGAGAATTTTTTTTTTTTCATATAGTGTGTTCATTATTAGACTTTAAACTTTTAGATTGTAAGTCAATTTGGCTACCTTGTAGTATAAGTCATTTGTGCATCCCTGTGTATGATAAATGTAAAATTATAATAACACATTACTATAATGTCAAGTTATCATTACCCACATGGAAGGATAAAAAAAAATCCTGAATTCTGAATATTTAAAGTCATGATTTCCTAGAAAGATGGTATTAAAAATAGATATTTGTTTACATACATATTCACATTAACCACAATTCATTAACCACAATTTGCAAGACATCATAGAAAATAAATTGTTTTAAAATAGGTTAGATTAGATTTTACATTAGATTAGACATTACATTAGATTTTAAAGGTAATATTTCCATTTGGGTAGGTCTAATTGATTAAAAAGTAACAGTTTTAAGAACGCAAAAAGAAAATTGAGTAGCAACTTGTAATCTTACAAAACACCTACATAGCTGCTTATTTCACAACAGTTTTTAATGGAACATTGGTTTTAATTAATTATTTGAAACATTCTATGTGAATAAAATCATAGGGGGAAAACAATGCCCAAATTTATACTTTTTGATTATAATATACTTTTAAATGTTGGGTTCTAATATAAAGCACTTACTATGTGAATAACGTAAGCTTATGGAATATTCAGAAATTCTCTTATACACCCTAGTCTAGGGCCCAGAAATCTAGTCATTCTGATATCTAGTTCCTTTAATCTGAGTTGTTTTATGAATGATTCACTGAACAAAGTTTGTACATTGATTCAGTTTGCTTAATAATTATGCTTAATAATACAAAATAATAATAATATTAGCCCATTAGATTGAGAAGTGAAGGGCATTGGATCCATTTCCCCTCAATTCTTTTTTTTCTCCGTCAATTCTTTATCTTAAACGAATCTAATTCATTAATGCTAAAAAAAAAAAAATTGTCTCCATTTTCTAGAATTTCAATTAGAAAAGCAAAATCGGCAGCATACTAAAGCACAGCTCTCTATTGCACATCTTTTCAAACTAAAAACAAACCAATATGAAACATGCATCTTTATGAAATGATGCACAAATCTGTTATGATGTTTTCAATTCTAGATACACTAGTTTGTTTTTTTTTGTTTTCTAGGCATTTTGGCTGTAAAGAAGACAAATGCTTATATTGTTTTTTTTAAAAAAGACATATGGAGCAGCAGAGTGGCGTGGTGGTTAAGCGCTGGCTTGGGAGGCCAGGGGCCCCGGTTCAGGTCCCATATGTGAGGGCCAGGGACACTGTCCTCAAAAAAATAAATAAAAACAGATATATATTGTGAGCATGTTCTTTTCTCCTAAAACAATGTGAACATGGAAACAAAAACATTTATAATTGTTGCATGTGACTATACAAGTATGTTTGCAATATAGGAGATTAGAAATTTCAAGATAGATACATCCTAAATTACTGATTGCAAATTAGTAGAATTTTGTTGCTTCTTGTCCATGAATATTTTCTTTTTCATAAATGTTTTCATATTATTACAGATTGACAAAAACATATTGCAAAGCCCTTTCCATTATGAAATCCAATGAATTTAAATGCAAAAAAGATACCTTAGGTATCACCTAGGATAAATTTGTGGGGAATTGATCTCATAAAGTAATATTTATCCCTTATCCAAGGTTTCACTTTCTGTTGTTTTAATTACCTTAAGTAAACAGTGGTACACATATATTAAGTGGAAAATTCCAGAAAGGAATAATTCATAAGTTTTAAATCCCATGCATAACAAAATCTCACGCTCTCCTGCTCCATCCCACCCAGGACATAAATCAATCCTTTGTCCAGAATATCTGTACTGTCTATGATACCAGCTCCTTAGTCACGTAGCAGCACTCTGGGTTATCAGGTTGACTGTTTTGGTATCTCAGAGCTTGTGTTCAAAGTAACACTTGTTGTACTTAATAATGGCCCCAAAGCACAAGTAGTGATGCTGGCAATTTGGATATGCCAAAGAGAAGACATAAAGTGCATTCTTTAAGTGAAAAGTTGAGAGTTCTTGACTTAATAAGGCAATTTATTATCTCACATCATCACTAGAAGGGTGAGTGATGCATTTTGAGGGGAAAAGGGGAGACCATATTAACATACATTCTGTTATAGTATATTGTTATAATTGTTCTATTTTATTTTTAGTTATTATCATTAATCTCTTACTGTGCCTAATTTATAAGTTAAACTTTATCATCGGTATTATGCCCAGGAAAAACATAGTGTATACAGGGTTTGGTACTATCCACAATTTCAGGCATCCACTGAGGGTCTTGCAGAGAAGGGGGGACTACTGCAGTAGCAGTTGGCAGTTTTATTTTAGAGAGCGGATCAAACCATGTTTTATAAAACATACTTTATTCCCACTTTACTGATACTTTCTGTTGAATTTCGTTCATTCTTCTTTATATTTCTCTTGTTATTCACCCGTTTGACATTTCTATCCTGGTATCTATGGCAATATGATTGAGTGAAATACATTGAAAGAAACATTTTCAGGTATACAACTGAAATGAGGTTGATATTTTTTTCCCTTTTCAGCTTGTTAATAATAACTTCTATTTGTTTTTTTAATTCTTCAGGATGTTAATGTATGCATTCTTTTGACTTTACTTTGTACAATAATATAGCTGATACATAAAGTATGCAGGAATTTATGGCAAGAAAGTATAGCTCATTTCATTCAGGAAAGCCACAGAATTTCAATTTAAATATACACAATAAATCATAATGTAATAACTGTACCTTAATTTGATATCTGTTTTAGACACTCTTTAATCAAAATCCAATTGAAACCATACTAGGGAAGGATTTTTTTGTAAGTTCTTCTATATAAATATTTGAGACACTATATCAATATTCCTGAATAACATGTTTCTTTATATTAGTAAACATAGATTGGATATAAATTTGAAATATGAACTTCCATTACAAAACAAAATTATAAAGCTATTTACTTAAAATTATTGACCAGCAATACATTAAGAATGCATTAGATAGCATTTAGGAAAGTCATTTTTAAAGTAATTGGATCTCAAGTCATGTATGTCTATTATTTATGAATTTTTTAATATTATACATCATAAATAAACATGCCATTGAAAATAATAAATTATTCACAGGGATTAAATGGTAACATTGGCTAAGTACTACACCACACTCCTAATGAAATGAAGTAAATTAGTAAAACTAGACTCTTTATTGCCTAAGAGATGCCTCATGTGGAAAGAACATATTAAAATGTATTTCTGTGGGATTCACTTTCTTCTATTATTGTTCCTTTTTCTCATTGACGTTTTATCTATTATAATTTGCGTCTACCCTTTGTTCCCTTGTTTCAGCATGTGACCACTCAAAGCAGTGAAAAAAAGCAGTTGCTTGATATATTAGTTAAAATCATTTTTGATTCTTTTCATAGACCAATTAGTCAATTAATCTTGTCAAGCGATTCTCTACCATTTTTTTACATATGGCAATTATTTTTTTCTTTTTTATTATTATTAATAGTTACAGATGTACAAAACTATGCAATAGTTATCTTTTTCACCCCTTACAAAGTGACTCCTCCCTCCCCCTCCCCTGTCCCCCCCATCCCTGTTACCATACATATCTATTACAATTTCATTGACTCCATCTCCACACTATATTTCACATCCCATGACTATATATGTGTTAAATTATAGTCAACATCTAATATTATTCAATGGCAGCTTCAGATGTAAAGTGCAGTGGTCAGGCCACTACACCATCCATGAAGTGGTCTTCTTGACAAGACATGAGTCCAGCTGGTCCCCTAGAAAAACATTTACATTATTGATTATATTCCCTAAACCGTTTCTTCTGTCTCTGTAGTAGTATTGTAGTTACCAGTTTATGTTGACTCGTCCCTTCCCCGTCTCCCTCATGCCCATCCCCATCCCATCTAGCCCTCATCAGTTTTTCTTTTGTGTCTCTAAGACTATTTCTATTTACATTGCTCATTTATTCAGTTCTTTAGATTCCACATATAAGTGAGATCATATGGTATTTGTCTTTCTCTGACTGACTTACTTCACTTAATATAATGTTCTCTAGGTCCATCCATAGTGTTGCAAATGGTCCGATTTCTTTCTTCTTTATAGCTGCGTAATACTCCATTGTGTAAATATTCAACAGTTTCTTAATTCAGTCGTCTACCGATGGGCATTTCAATTGTTTCCAAGTCTTGGCTATTGTAAACAGCGCTGCAATGAACATAGGGGTGCATATATTTTTTCGAATTAGTGTCTTGGGTTTTTCAGGATAAATACCTAGGAGTGGAATTGTTGGGTCAAGAGGTAGTTCCATTTCCAGTTTTTTGAGATACCTCCATACTGACTTTACATATGGCAATTATTTATTGATATCGCTAACATGATAGCTGGAAACCTTACTTGAAATATATTATTGAATAACTATGTAACTAGTCACTTGTTTTACATGTCTGCATGTTAAATAGGTGTGCATACAAATTGTTTGCAATACAATTTCAAGGCCTTTAACATGACATTCCAGAAATCCTAAATATAATATTCAAACTTATCTTTCGTTATTCTTTAACATAAATGTTCAATTTTCTGATAGTTTTACTGTGCTACTTTCAGTCTCACTTCCACAACTTTGCTTATGGTTTTCCCCTTTGCATAAACTCAGACATCTTTATCCTTCTATATATAAATAGTATGTGTCCATCTAGATCCTCTGTTTATATTTTCGTTATAATAAATATTGTTAACCCAAAGGATCAGGAATTTTAGACCACAGCCCCCTTTCTGCAGTTATTAGGTTGGGAATGAATCTAAAATACCAGAAGCAATTTATTTCTTCTATCCACTCCCTAGAGGTTATCTCTTCCTATTTTTATTAACATCTTAATCCATTAATTATGCTACCTTAACTCTTCTACACTCAGTGTTTCTCTTCCATTGACTATATGTCTTAAACCATTAATATAATAAAACCAGTGACATATTCAAAAAAGCAATAATGAGAACATTAAATGAATTTAAAGAAAAAAACTTTAGAATTTCATTGTATATACAATTTGATTGTATATCACATAGTCTCTATCTCTCTGCTTTTCCTTCTCTCTGTGCATATGTAATTATATTCTCTAAAAAAAAATAAAATAAAATATGTTACCTACTTCTACTTCTTTACCCATCATATACAGTTTAGCCATTGCAGTCTGGTTTACTATTGGGTTGTTGGAAAAGTCATGACATATTGTGTCTGTTTTTCAAAGGTCATTTATTTATAGAAAGAACAAAGATCAATGAATGACATATTGCCTGTTTTGCTCAATAACCTTTTGCCATATTTCAGTGAGCTTAATAACCTCATTCATACAAGGACCTGTCTTTATTTATGAAAAATTGAACAAGGTGCTGATTTACACCCTCATCTGAATTGGACGTTAAACCACGCAAGGAGTTTTGAAGAGAGCAAAACAAGTGGAAGTCTGACAGCAAAAAGTCAGGCGAGTATGGTGGGTGTGCAACACATCCCATCCAAGCTACAATAATTTTTGATGGGTGATCAAACTTGTGTGTGCTCCTGTATTGTCGTGATGGGACACAACTCCTTTACAATGAACAAGCTCTCAATGTTTCTGGATGAAGGATTCATTCAAACTGTCCATTTGCCAACAGTACACGTTTGAATTGATTGTTTGGTTCCTTGGTAGGAGCTCAAAAAACACAACACCTTTGAAATCCCACCACACTGAAAGCATAACCTTCCTCTGATGAATGTCTGCTTTCGATGTCATTTGAGGCGAATCATCACATCGGGACCAAGGCCATTTGTGCACCACATTGTTGTAAAACAATCTACTTCTCATCACTAATTATCAGTCGCTTCAAAAAAAGGATTGTTTTCCTCACGTTCAATGAGCACATTGCAGATGTTTATACGTGCAGTCAAATGAACTTCTTTGAGTTCATGCAGAATCCAAATATCGAGCTTATTTATGTATCCTAGCTTCTTCAGATGGTCATGAACACTTGAATGATGGATGTTCAATGGTTCTGCAATTTCTCCTGTCTTGTAGTGTGGTTTTGACTCTATCAATGCCTTTATTTTGTCATCATCAAACTCGGTGGGCCTCCCTGACCAAGGAGAATTGTTGAGATCAAAATCACCAGCATGGAATTTCGTGAACCATCGTTGGCACTGATGTTCTTATAGAGCACTGTCACTGTAAACTTTATGCCACTTTTCACTAGCTTGAAGAGTATTTTTCCCTTTATGGAAGTAAAACAATAAAATATGGCAAAAATGCACAATTTGGTTTTCCATCTTCAACTTGTAAAATCTCCAAAACTCACCCAAATCACTCAGTTTTTTTTTTAGAGTGAAGCTAGAAGTGTGAGCTGTCAAATGACATAGCAATAACATAGATGTGAATGACTCTAGTGCTTCCAAAAATGAACTAGTGCCCTCTGTTGCAAACATGTGTCATGACTTTTCCAATAACCCAATACTTCAAAATTAAACCTAAGCTAATTGTCAAATTAAAGAAACAACAGCAACAAAGGAGACCTTTTAAACATTCTTTTCAATGGAACACTGTCCATTGTTTTATGTCATTTTAAATTCCATTGTTGAAACCTTTACCTTCCATGATATCAATAACACCCTTGTTTTCTGGCTCCTTTTTTTATGATTTTGGGTTATTTTCTTAAATATTCTCTTCCTCTTGCTACTACATACTTTACATAGTGTTACATAGAATCATGTCAACACCCCGATCATTTTACACTTCATGTCCTAGGAACATGGTCTTTTCTAAACTTCAGTTTTCAATGGCCACCTACACAAGTCTCACTCTAAATCTTTGTTGCCTATTTAATTCTCTTCTTAATTCTAGTCATATTACCCTATTAATGTTTTTTTCTAATCATAAAATGAGAGAATTCACTACTTTCCTGCCAAACTTGTCCCCTTATGTATTCATAATATGACTACCATAGACCTAGTTCTTAAAAATAGTAAACTATATTAAATATCCTAGGCTATACATTATTTTCTGTATCTCCCACATCTGAGGGGTCACAATTTCTTCCTGAAGACTCTCACTATTTTTTGAATCACATTCTCTCCTCCTAATAGTCACCATTTCTCATCTTTTGTGATATCCTCCTCATTCTTTCCACTCCTTCAATCTCACCTCTTGACTATGCAATAAGTCTTTCATTTCTTTCCATGGTAATCAAGCCCTTTCTTGATCTGAATTTTTTCTATGTTCCTACCTAATCTCTGATGGTTTCCCACATTCACCCTTCATCCTTGGTTACAGAAATATCTGTAGCCTACTTGATGGAATTTACACATTTGACAAGTCCTTCCATCCCTTTTTATCCTGACAGATGCACTCATCTTTTAAAAGTCAGTTTAAATGGGAACTTCAGTGGGGATCTTCTAATCTTGTTTCAAACTAAGAAGTCCTTTCTCTCTACTCCCAAGACACTATATTTGACTCTATTAGAGCAATTGTAAATGACATTTATCGAGCAATATTTCCAAGTAAAATTTAAGCCTTGAGAAAAAATCAAATAGCTAATAACTCTTTTGTGACAGTTTTCAGATTTGAACCTTTGACCAATACACACACACACACACAAACACACACACACACACACACACACACACACACACACACACACACACCTTACCTTACCACTAAACTGCCCTGATGCTTACCTACTGCATTGCTATAAATGTTTTATTTGTCTGTGCTCTAATGATCTGAAGTGATGGAACTGGATTATAATTATCCTTGTTTTATGAGCACCAAGCATTGTTACTGAAATATAAAGTTTTATCATTGATATTCCTGGTACTCACTCAACAAGTATTATCTTGAATGAGTAAGATACTGATGCTCACAGAATGAATGACTACTTAATATAAATGATTAAGTGAAGGAAATGAAATCAATGAAAGTATTTACTTTGATTTCTTTCTTATCTGATATTTCACAATATTTATAGTCTGTCATTGGGTTCTGGGTAATGCCTCGTATGATTAAGTATTCAACATAAGTAAATTTACCTGCCCAATTAGATTATATTATAAATGGTGACACAAATAGTGCCTTGTACTATTATTTCTACAATAATTAGAAAAATGCAATGTACTTGTACATAAAGACTTATTGAATTACTGGTATAAACCAAATACCTGATATATTTTCATTATAATAATTTTATGAACTTTTGTAATTCATTTTTCACACATTTTTTAAAAATAGAATTTTGTATTTCCCTGGATGGGAAAAATTACCATTACAGCAAAATATAACCAAATACAAACCAGAAGACACAGTATAATTTGTCTCTTGCTGTAAGGTTGACATCTGCATTTACTTGCTAGGCTTACTGTTTTGCTTTATTGTCTTCTGCAATGTGGAATATACCAGTAACATCTATTAAAGCAGTCAAATAATCTTAATATGTCCTCAGTGTATTTGATGCATCATACATGGATGATACTTTAAATAGCACAAGAGAGTTAATCAGATGTCTCAGATTTATAAATGGAGAAATTAGGAAGATAATGAACTGATAAATCAGTAATAGACCTTTTAGAAAGACGGAGACATTTTGACTCTCTTCATTAAGATTTGTATCTCTCCTTAAAAGAAAACTATTTCTTAAAGTGATATCCTCTGCAACTTGAGGTGGCCTAATAGTCAACACAAAAATTTAAATGATCAATAAGCGGTTATAAAATAAAGGTACTGTAAAGATAATACAATGTTTTTCTTATCTTATTAGATATTTTACAAAAAGTAAACAAAATATGTTGTTGATTAACATCTGTGTATTTTCCAACATAACAAATATATTGAAGTCATTCAAAGTTAAGAGAAACACTGCATTTGCTACAGCCATAGCATATACATGTACAAAATAAAGTGAATCACTTTCATATTAAAAATAAATGAAGAGAATTCCAGATTTGTTCCACACATGTCATGCTGAAGAAATTTCAATTATCTGCTTGACGTTTAATTCTACTAAGATAGGTACATTTTATGTATTGCTGTGTTGATGTACTGGCATTCCATTCCAACGCAAAAAGCATTAAGAGGATGATTTTTACATACTTTTCAATTTGATTAACAAAGTATGTCTAAAAGGTGATCCAGAACATACAGAATTATAAGTAGCCAGGAAATGGAATGTTTAAAACAATCAAATTTGTACCCTGGAATTTCAGAAAATACATTTCCAAACTTATTAACAAGTGTTGATGAGAAATGTACACATGAGCATTGGTTTAAGGGAAATGAGAGATTTTAGTAGGAATTAACTTGACAAGTGAATAAAACCTAGTGCTGGTTTTCACCATTACCATGGTCCAGAGGCTGCTGGCTTTTTAAGGCAATTGTAGAGATGCAGAGAGGAGATGGAGGGTACGTGAAATCACAACACAACATAGACTGCTGTTCTTACAAAAATTTTCCATGTTACTGTTTTTGGTGGTGTTTTTATATAATGTCTACTCAGATTTTTGAGAACTTTTTATTAATTTTGAGAGTTCTTAAAAAGTTGGTTTCAACAATTTTTGCCGGTGTTTTCATTACTTTTGTGAAGCAACAGGTATTCAGACAGCCTCACACTTCCAGTCTTGCAGTCTCACATTCATTGTTTTTTTGAATGTGTATATTGATGTCTTAGAATGTTTTTTAAATTCTTCATTGTTATCTTTACTAGAGTCATTTCTTTGTCATTCTCTATGTGTCCAATTAAATTTATTTTAGATGTGGTACTATTATTTCTTTTTCTCTTCCATTTTTTTTTTTATTTTCTTTTTTGGGTCTCACTTCATTTTTTTAGAATTGCATCTGAACTATATTTTAGTTCATTGATTTTCTTTTCATCTACATCTAATTTGCTTCTAATATGTACCATTGAATTTTGAAGTTTGATGTTACAAATTTTGGTTCTACAATGGATTTACTTGCGTGTATGTGTGTGTGTGTTTAATCTAACTAAATTTGGAAATTTTATTTCTCTGAGAAATACTTTTAAAATAATTTTATATTTTGAATATAGTAAGTATTGGATTTCTCTTATACAGAATATATTTTTTAAATTTTGTATTGCACTGTTTTGTACATGTGAAATTAATAAAAAAAAATGAAGTCAAAAAAAGAAAGTAAAAAGATCAATTTGTTCTCTGAAAATAAATCAATTAATTAAATAAATTAAAATTCTGGGTCTTTGGGTCTGGTTCTGTTATCTTTTATTCCTATTTAGTCATTTGTAGTGTTTGTGTGTATGTCCATTGTTTTTCTCTGTTCATGACATTGTACCTTAAAATATCTTTGAGAGAGTTACTTTAAATTAAGATGAGCATATCTTCCTGCTACAAGGACTTTTTTTTTTTGAGGGTGTGGTATTTGTTTAAGCCAGATTCTTTGCAGTGCCACTGGTGTGTGAGCTTCTTAAGAGGTTTTTAGGTGTTTTAATTTTCTTGAATAATCAATAAAACATCAAAACAAGCTAAAAGTGCATTGAGGGCTGACTTCTTTCCAATTTACACTTATTCTTCTCTAGGTTTGTCAGACCCCCAGTGTTTTTCAGGCCCTGTGCCTAGTCTTCAAGATTATTGGCTTGATGTTCAGAGAAGTTTCTAAAAGAACAACTCAGGGTCAGAACTGTTACTTCTAGATATGCAAATGTCCTCAGAGATTCGCACTGATTTTTTTAAGCATAAGCGTTCTTGTCTTATTTGATGCTGGCCTGACATTTCCTCATAGTTCATGACTGTATGCTAATATTTTAATTAGTGTTTTAAACTTGTATCCTATTCCTTTAATTGTCTGTAGTGGTAGGGATGATCCAAGCTAGCTTATTTGTAAAAAACAAAAACGAAAAAACTTAGTTATAAGAGATTCTGTAGTAATATTTGCGTATATACTTAGTAAATGTTATAAGATGAATTTTGTCCCTTTAAAATTCATATGTTGAAGAATTAAACCTCAGTACCACAGAATTTGACTCTTATATAAAATAGTGCCATTAAAGAAGGAATTCAGTTAAAATGAGGCCGTTAGGGTGAACCCTAACTTAATCTGACTGGTGTCCTTATAAGAAGCAGGTATCAGCACACATAGATTTACACAGGTGTGCACACACAGAGGGAAGTCCATGTGAGAATATAGCAAGAAGTTGGTCATCTCTAAGCCAAGGAGAGAGGTGTCAGAAGCAACCAACCCTACAAGCACCTTGATTTTGGTCTTCTAGTCTGCAGAACTCCGACAAAGTAAATGTCTGTTGTTTAACCCACATACTCTGTGATACTTTGTTATGGCAACCCTGGCAAAATCATTCCATAAGGACATTCATTTTATGCTGTTCGTTGGATACTTATAATATTTGCAATTTTTGTGAGCTTCAATCTGTTATCTTTTTATACCTAGTTGTTCTATTAAAGGAACCATTTCTATCTTGTGGGCCTGACACTCTTTGATACAGTGATAGTTAAAACACTTCAAAAAAATATAATAATTTTAAACTTAGGATAAAGGGACTGAATTGTATAAGAATTGTCTTTCCTCTCAAATGCCTGAAAAAAAGAACACAAAACAATAAAACAAACAAACAATGAAGGACCAACTTAAATAAATTTCAATATTTTTATCCTTTCACTACCCAAACAATGGTAATAATAAAACATAATATAATAGTAATAATAATAATAATAATAATAATAATAGCAAATATTTGAGAAGGCTGGATTATTTAGAATTTATCCTTTTAAGCTTGTTATAGACAATGACTTTCATCTATCTTATGGGGGTGTTTAACTTCATTTTTTTATTTTTCAGTAGTTCAAAATGACCACATTAGTAAACCCTTGTGACCAAAAAGGCTTCTATACTCTACATAAATTAACTGTAGTGTGGTCGTTCTATCTATTGAGTTCATCAACATCTTTACAATATTTTATCAAACTATTTTAGTTGTGTTTACAGATAGAAAGTTGGTTTTAATATCTCACATAGCATAATTGGAAATTGGAAGCCTCATCCATTGCCTCTTACTGATCTTTCTCGCTTATAAATCCTTCTGCTATGACACAGAGAAGACTCACTCCAAACTTTTAGAATTCTTTTTTACTCCAGACGTATTTTTCATTTCCTTTCTTTTTTGAGGGCAGTGTCACTGGCCCTCATAAGTGGGACCCGAACCGGGGCCGCTGGCGTCCCAAGCCAGTGATTAACCACCATGCCACTCAGCCGGCCCTTCATTTCCATTTTTATAATTTGTTCTTGTTATTGAGACCCCCATTATACACCAAAGGGGCTGTTTTTACTCTTTTAGAATTTTTTTCCTTTCAAATGTTAATACATCTGTGGGGAAAGTTGTGACATCAGGAAAGAAGCACTCATTGGTTGCATAGGGCAAGATATGTAATCTATCTTTGTCTCAAACAGCAGAAATATATATACCAGGGGTGAAATGTATACAAGTAGACGCTTTGGTACACGTTGCCCAAGCAGTAGTTCACCATAATCAGAAGTGTCTGGACGTTAATGGTAACCACTTGGAGCACCTCTTGTAATTGCAGAAGTCAAAGTGGCTTGTATTCATGTTTTATTATTGGTATATATTGAGTATTATAATTTTAATAGTTTTAATTTTTAATAATTTTTAATAGTTTTTTTTTTTCCTTTCTTAAATACATTTTTGGCACCATATATATTGTAATACTCTCTTTCTCTCTCTCTCTCTCTCTCTCTCTCTCTCTCTATATATATATATATATATATATATATATATATATAGGCATATATCATATATACAGATAGATATACATATATATATCATATATATATATAAAATCTATCTTTGTTTAATAATTTAAAGTCCCTGTAACTATCACCCTTCTTTGCACCACAGTACAGATCAACCACAGAACATACATGCTCTCTGTATGTAATTTCCAAAAATCGTTCCTCAATGACTTCAATATTCATCTTAATCTTTTAAAAAGTAACAACCCTTAGTTTTGTTGTCCTCCATCTCTCTTCTGTATTGATCTCCCAATATTATTGTTCCATACTAGACTATGAAGCATCACTGTATTATATACTACTTATTTTTTTACTTTCCACCAAACAAGAAATTCAGTATGATGGGGTAGTAATACTAAACTCAGATTCTGACACTCTCACCAAAAAATAAATAAATAAATAAATAAATAAATAAATAAATAATAAAATAAAATAATCATTGAATTTCCTCAATTTCCTAATCCCAAAAATCAATAAAATTATATTTTACTCACTCATCTATTGTTATCCTGGATACATTGTATGTCTTTTTTTAATTTTTTTAAAGATTTTATTGGGGAATTGGGGAAGGGGAACAGCGTTGGGGAATCAGGGAAGGGGAACAGACAAGTTGCTGTCTTTTTGTTCTTCAGTCTAGTTACGGAGGACATCGTCTCACTGGCCCATGTTGGCATCGTCATTGCGCTCTTCCCCGATGAGGCAGATCGGTCGCCGGCCCCTGGATGGTCGCTCACTGCGGCTATTGGCAGCTCACGCTGGCTGCTGGCCACTCACTGTAGCCTATGGCAGCCCACTGCAGCAGGGGCTGCAGCCCACACCGTCGCCGGGGCTTGCACAGCCCAGCTCCAGGTGGAGCTGTTGTTAGCTGTAGAGGGCAGTGTCACGGGCCCTCACCTGTGGGATCCGAACCAGGGCCACTGGCATCCCAAAACCAGCTCTCAAGTAATACGCCACTTGGCCGGCCCACTCTGTATGTCTTTATTTGTTTAAATATATTTATCCCAAAAAGCTCTTCACCTCCTCTTAATTAGAAAATCAGTCTTAATTATCATGCATTCTTAGTACTTGACACATTGACATGTAGCAGCTGCTGCATTAATAAGTATTTTTATATTGTTCCTTTTCTTCATTATTTACACATATGATATATATCCTAGCTATTTAGCAGATTTTACTTTTAAAGCTTCTTCTTTTTTTTTTTAAGCTAAGTGAAATGTTTATAGAAGTTTCCATATTCAAGGAATATACTATTTTGTGCCAAATTCAGCTGTAGAAACTATAGGGTACTTTTTTTGCAGCAACATCTGAAAGTCTCAGGTTATGTTAACCCTTTGCATATGATTGCTGCTGTTTATTGTGGAAATCTATTATTATTGATCAGTTTCAAGTACATTCAGTTTTGGATGAATCAACTACTTAATAAAATATTAAAATGTCATAATTCATCATGGTATTAATTTCATATGGAATACAATGTACTTGAAAAACCACAATTTGGTTTATGTATACAGTAGGTGAGGGATTTATTGAATAATGCAGTACATGCGGTTTTAGTTGTCAATTATCACACAAACCTCGTACCTTACTCCCCATGATTTCTAATTTCTAAGTGGGGTTAAAATTGAGTCCCCATAAGGAAATGTGAATTTCACAGGAAGACAAACTATTTTTTATTTCTCCCTTTTTTTACTCTTCTTAATGATATAAATATATGCATATTTAGAGGGAAACAAATAATTCAGATATAGCAATCATCCACTTCTGACCAGAAAGGACATTTTAAGAAAACAGTATTAGGTGGCCTGGTTTGTATACATTGCAGTAATAATAAGTTCTATTTTTGATGAATTATGGCTGAATCAAAAGAATAGGACAAATTAGAACTGAGGCACTTTGAAATTCTAAATTTAACAGTAAGAATAACTACTAAAACTCTAAAACAAGTTTATCTACATTGCACAATATTTATGAAATAAATTTAAATAGTACAAGAAAGCTATTTGTTTAAATAGGTAGATTTTATATATTCAAAACTAATTTATAGTGTTACACTATTCAATTATATTTCATTTTTATTAATATAGTTATAGCATACTCCCTTTCCCTCACTCCATAGAAATATTACAAAAAGAAAAATATAGTGATAAAACACTTATTTTGTTGTTATGTCAATTTCTCCCCTTTAAATAACTTAATAATATTTTACTGCATTAAAGTGGTATAGCACATGAACCCTGCCTTGAAAATCATTAAAAACTTACTAAATAAGAAAATTTTGCTTAAAATAAATAGAAAAATAATATAAAATATGATAAAAATAGTAGCTTTGTGACATATATCCTGAATTCTATGGTATATCTAAGTTAGTCCAAGTTATAAGATATTTGGAGATTTTACAGTGGTTCTAATACTTCTCCACTTTGTAATTTAACATTATTGGAGAAGATGTATATTGTTTGATATAGTTCTTATGTTCCACTGATGTATCATTTTCAAATAACCTAGTCTGTCTGGGGATCTTGGAGCAGCTCATGACTCTGTGAAATCATGAATTCCTCACATCCTTCTAATTCTATTAATTTTACATCCCCATCCCTGGGTTGACTCTCAAATTTTAATCCATTCATTCAACTTACTAAATTCTACAGTCAGAAACCCTACATACGATATATTACTTTCTCTTCACTTGTGAAATACAATTATACATCTGTTCCCTTTGCAGGTCATATAAAATAATCATTCAATGCAGTATCTTTAGTTTTGGCCCAGAACTGAAATCGTTGGTGAACACTAGCAAGTGGTCTTGTTACTGAACAACATAAAGAGCGTTGATAGTTCCAGTAAACTTGCTCAGTTACCTGGCAAACCCCATAAGAACATGTCAACACCTACAAAAATGAATCACCTTATTTACAAGAACATAGTTATAAGAACATGTATTCAGGGTACATATGCTGGAGAATCAGAAATACCTTAGGTTGCTCAAAATAATCATTCAAAAGTAATACTCAGCCTCATGATCAGGTAGCATAAGTTACTTTAGTGTTGTTATTTTTGACAAATGAAAATTTTCTCCTCAGCTGCGGAGATATAAACTTGACTACAAGTACATTTGAAAAACGAATAAACATAATGGTAACAATGTTTCACTCTCTTACCTTCCTCTCTTGTCCGGTTTCCCATTTTCTAAAATATCCTCCTCTCATTGTAATCTTACAATTTATAAGCATAAATTGACGTTGTTAATTAACCACAACTAACTGAAAACAACAACTAAACACAAGAGTCAGGATGAATAGAGATCTCTGTTCCTGGTGATCCAAAGGGCATATTGGTAAATTCTGATAGAAAAGAATCAGTAAACCATTTTTATGTCACATTATTTTAATAAATACTCTTTTATGTCACATTATTTGAAAACTACGCTTCAAGTACACTTGTGGTTTTACAAGTCTGTATTAATCACGATAGAGTAACTCATAGGTATAGCATGTGGCAAGTTTTACAGTTTAGAATATAAGGAGATCTTTTAAAACTTAGAATATGGAGAGAGCTCATGCATTAGTATAAACTTGTCATGCCTCCACTACAAACATCTATGCATCCCTATATCTGGGGTTGGGTGTTGACAAACATTAAAAACAAAACAAAACAAACAAACAAAAAACAACTTTCATAAAAATGCTGTCCGACATTGGAAATAAAACCACAAAGTTTTCCACACAGGATAGACCCATGATTACTTGCAGGCTTGTTGAAATGATTCATAGTGTTTCCGAAACCAGAGTTCCCAAATCACAGTTTATAACATGGAAAGTTCATCATTTTTAAAGTAATTAATAGTTTTACTTTACACTCTCTTCTTTCCTGTACATTCATTATAATGGTTGTCAATTATCTTCTTAACTGTATGATTTTAGTACAGGTAGCTCTACTATTAGCAAATTGCTCAGAAGCTGCTAATAGCTCTCCAGAGAGCACTTGTCTCACCCTGTATCTCCCACCTTAACAAAAGGTCACAGTAATTATATCACCCTTATGGAGAGGAAATCAACATGTCAGTCAGTGGGCCTCCGGATTGTGCTTCAGATAGAACACAAAGGTGACTCGGTTATATTTAGTGTCCCAAAGTAGACCATTTACATTTAGCTCTTGTAAATGCAATTAACACAGAAGAAACAAGAAATCGTGCTTATACTTACTGGTTTATTTTTTTGACAAATACTAATTTGATATTATTTTATGTTTATAGTTGTGGGTAAAATATCAAGTGCTAGTTAAAAATAGCTTTAAGGAATTCTTGTAAAATTGTTTTAAAAGAGTAACGGTTTCATTGTGCTGAAAAGTAGAGAGCTTTTTTTTCATTTATCATTTGAATTTCCAGGTAATTCTGCACATAAATTCATTTCTGATTAATCTTCTCTAGCATTCAATGTACTCCACATTCTTGGGATCACAGCATAGGAACTAATCCTGAGAAAAGTCAAGACAGTGCCAAAGAAAACTACAGGCATGTAAGTGTCTAATTATTAT
The DNA here is from genome assembly GCA_033961575.1 of Aselliscus stoliczkanus. NCBI lineage: Eukaryota > Metazoa > Chordata > Mammalia > Chiroptera > Hipposideridae > Aselliscus > Aselliscus stoliczkanus. The sequence continues at coordinate 94,474,030 of CM066728.1, read as the reverse complement.
TAATACATTTTATCTGGGTAGCTAAATACTTTCTATTAATTTTTTTAAATGACTTCGATGTGCCATTGTGCTAATTCTCTTGGTCAATGTTTTTCTACCATTAATAAATGATCTCCCGTACAATAAACAATTATCCATTTGTTCATTTGGAATATTATATGCTTGAATGATTTATTGTTGATAGTAATTGAGAACCATACCACTATTTATAACTATTTTTGCCAAGTAATGGACTTGTATGAGTCATGGTCCCACTAGGACACAGGAAGCACACAGGTTTTAGGACAACGTGAAGGTGGTTTTTAAAAATGGACCACTTATACAATTGGGGTTAGGTAAGGAAAACAGTACAAGATAACCAAGCCTCCCTGATGAGAAAACAGGGTCTAGGCCCATAAAGCCCAAAGACTACAGACTAGAGCAGAGAGCAGTTTCTGTGACAACAGGCCTGGAACACCGTCAGCGGCAGAAAGGAAGCTGTGGGGTAAACATCCCCATTTCACTCTCCTCTTTCCTTCTAATTTTGTGTTCCCTTTTGGCAACACTTTCCCCAAAGCAGAAGTCAGAGGAGACCATTGATGTCATCCACATAGGTTAGCTTCCTAGGGTGAATACCAGAGTAGGAAAGGTCAAGAATTGATCTAAAGATGGTGACTTTGGAGAATGCATTCAATAATTTCTAATTGTCAACTGGGGTGAAACGTCACATGACACAGGGAAAATCTGATATGTGCAGTCCAAGAAGAGCAGAAAATAGGCAAGGCTATACACATTCTTAAAAAAGAAAAAGGAAAATGGTTCAGAGACAGTCATAACTTATAATGGGGTTACAGACAAGCAAAGAGAATTGCATATTTGGGAGAAAAACAGGTTAGAAACCCCAAGCTTTAAGCAAGAATAAAACTTGGTATCAAGCAGACAAACTTGGAATCAAGGTTGCTGAGGCATTCTCTCAAGAGTACCAGTTGCAAGCTACATCACTGAGGAAACTTGTTCACTTACTAAGTATCCCTAAGTCTAATTGTTCCCATTTATTATTTACTATCTTACAGCATAAAGGCATGCTTAGAATTGTGAGTTAAGAAGATGCAAACAAAGAGTGCTGAATTTAAGCTTCATGCAAAACAGTTGGTGCATTTTTTCTTTTTTAAAAAATTTCAAGCTTACTTTTATATACACTGTTATAACACTCCCTTATTCCCATAGCCATTTCAAGTTTAAAAACCATAATTATAATTTATCTGAAAAATCTAATAATTGCAGGATAGCTACTCTAATTTTCAGTTCCTTGTAATGAACATTTAATTATATCCTAGAAATGATTTACAATTAGGTTTAATGTATTAGAGAATCTCCTTTATATGGTATCTTGAACCCAATTGTAACAGGGATTTTGTTCACGATCACATATCGTAACAATGTCTTCATTAATACAGCTAGCCATTCAATCTAAAGTACATATTATTCCCCACAGCCACATGGGCACAGTGCTGTCCTCTCATTACTCAAATGCAATCTCACTATGAGAGAAAACTCAAAGAAGAGGTAGCTCCATCCCTGACTCCTCTGGATTTGAAGAAAAGATTATAGCCTCTTAGAGTGATTTCTATAAATACTTGCTGGACTCCACTAAAATTCAAATATTTTATTTTTGACTAGATAGACAAAAACAGAAACTAAAAAATAATTCCTGGTCTAGAATATTTTTTCTTATCAGAATATCACTGATCTGTAGTAAGTACCACTGGAGTTATTTCATAGGGATCAAATGACTATATCTTAGAAAATCTTTTAAACTCAACACATAGTTTTGGAGAACAGGTTCTCCAGTTAGGCACATTAAAATGCTACATTGATAGCAATATGTTGATACCATTAGCTTGTAGTTCTTTCAAAATCATTCCGATGATTTATGTTTTGACACACAGGAACCAATTTTGATGGTTGATTCAGGGAATGTTAAGAGGAATATTTTATAGATTGGTCACAATTATTGATGCACAAATTTCTCATAAAGACTTGGACTGGGTAAAGTGCATCAATGTATTAAAACTGTGTTCTGTTTATTAACCAAAGATTATGCAACTGACTGACCATCAGGAAGATATTATGTGTCATGAAAGTTAATTTTTAAATTAAATAGCCTAGATTTTGACCAGCTTTTGTCTACACTCTCACTATAACAATATTAGCATTCAGACAAATAGAGGAACCATCTTTTTTTGAAGAGGAATTTCATAATGATTGACAAACTAATCTTTATATTTGACCTTTGTGAACTGCCCAGGGTTGTATTAGGAAGGGGATATTTGGAAGTTCAGTATAGCCTATAATAGCAATGGTTTAGGATACTGGCAATTTTGGTTCGATGTCACCTATAACACTCAACTTATTTGACCCTGGGTTTCAGTTTTTCAGTTGTTAAATGGAGATAATAGTATTTTATATCAATATCATAGCTTTGTTAAGAAAACTCATTGTATTTGAATCCAAATAATAATAATAGTGAATAATTATATAAGATTCATAATTCCAGTAGCAGTTCCAAGTCATTAATATATGTATATATAAATTTATATTTATATAATTTATTTTTATACATATTAATAGTTCTAGTGAAAGTTCTAAACATTAAAATACATATTTAGGATTTATATATATATATAATTATATTTTCCATATATATATATATATATGGCAAGAACTATGAGTGCTATAAATATATTAGCTATTTCCTATTATTTGGGTTACTACATATTATCAATTTTATACATATATATATATATATATATATATATATATATATATATACACACTTGACAGACAGGGGAAAGACAAATGAGAAATACAGTAAGTACAATAAGTATAATCCACAATTCCAAAATCCAAACAAGCCTGAAAAACACATATTTGGAAGCAAAAAGAGACCCACCTGAACTTATTTGGCGGTAAGACCTGAACTAAATTAATTGAAACCTGTTTAGAATCTTAATTTATGTCACTTGGTGTGGAAATTCATGTTTTGCTATAGAAATATTATTAATTTTAAAGACAGATACTCTGGGCTTTGGAGTATAATGGCTGCCCACCATCACATATGTCAATAATGGCATATATGAAAGGCCTCTCTGATCCAAACTTCATATTCTCCCAAATTAGGTTACTTCTCAGAAAGAAAATATAGAAATGATTAGGCCACTAATGTTACTATACTAGGATTGAGAGCTTATTTAAAATACCATTTCTCCTTACAAATTCATCAAGAACTATGTACTTTAAACATTATTACAAAAATATGTGAAATACAATCACCACAGAGTTTATGTTTGGTTTAGAAAGTAGTATATTAAACAAATGTCATAAAGGTTACTCAATTTCATTTGCTTAATTGTCCTTTACTTACATATGTAATCATTTTTATTAAATAAATAGGTAATCATGTACTTATTTTATATGCAATATTTAAAATTTAAGTGAATATGTTTGATGTATGTTCGTGTGTGTGTTTGATCCTGTATATTATATGAGAAGGGAATAGATTATATTCAAGCAGCTAAGCCTGAGAGGATGTATCAGGTAGTGCTGATTAAAATATTTGATGAATATGTATTGAAAGACATAAAATTTCAATATACCTAGTTGTAGAATTATACCTAGTTGTATATTATTCATTATTTTCCCACAAAGTAGTACTTTTTATAAAGATCTTTATTTAATAGTTTTTTACTTAAAAGTTTTCATGAAAGGGTTAATTTTTTTCTAAAACAAACTCACTTTTAAGAAAATTCAATTTAATAAATTCTTTCACTGCATTTAACAGACTATAAAAAAAGTTAAAACATTTTAAAAAGATATATTAATTTGTATTTTCACCAGTTCATAAAAAATATAGATATATTACATTATTTTTTTGTATTTCATTATATTTCTGTTGTCTCATTATTAGAGAGAAGTTTATTTGCAGATCAGATCAATCAAGCTGAGGCCAGGTAAATGTTTTCAACCACCTGCATTTTAATATTAAAAAATCCTGACATTTAAAAACAGAAATATTTAATCCTAATATTAATGGAATATTGAAATGTCATATCAGAATGCTTCAATCATGGAAGATTTCCCAGATTAATTATGATTTTTTTAAAAAAAATTGATATACCTCTCTATGGGGAAAATATTTTAAGACTTTTTCACAATCAACTTTTTATTTATGTAAACATAATTAAAACAGACTTGCATATTCTAGAGAAAAATTAGAGATTAAAATATTGGCATCCCATCATTATATTTTGTTAATTTTTTGTCATAGAATGTTAAATCATTTTGAATTTAAAATGTGTTAATGAAATAAGTCCCTGCTCCGAGCTATAATATCAATTAATGAGATATAGAAATAGATACATATATACATCTATATGTATAGATGTATATACACCATAAAATTCTACACAAAATATATAATAAATGTATAAATCCAGATGTTAATTTAACAGAAGAATAGAGAGAATACAATTAAATAATGTCATTCTAATTTCAGACTTTTAACTAGTTTCCAAGTACTGGTAATATTTTTATAATACTAGTGCTTTGACAAAAACCCAGTGTGATTAAAGTAATTTCTTTCTAATATTTGTTTTCACTTCATATTAAAGATAGTATGACTTTCTGCTTTGTTCTCTTTGCATTTCAATAATAATACAGTTCAAAGCACATATTTATATTGCTTCTAAAATAAGATGGATATTCAGTTCCTCAGTGATAAATAAAAGGATTAATTAAATTAGTAAATCTTCTTAAAACATTTTAAAATATAAATCTTTTTAAAATATAAAATACAAAAATGACATAAGGTTTCCATATAGTTTAAAATATTTTTTTCTTAGGCCAGAAGTTAGAGGTCATTTAACTTTGTCAAGGTCTAGAATTTCATTTTGGAACATAGTTGAAACTAACTTAGAATGTCCATCAAATTTTTACACGAGACATGACTTGAAATTACCTGTCATAATAATGAGTATTTATTAAAATGAATTTGGATAGCTTCTTTAATTTTAGATTTATTCTTTGTCTCCAACTTCCAATGTTTCCACATCTCTCCCTATCAGATTTGTCTCCCTTCTATTTTTGAAAGCACATGGCTTTGTCATGGTCTAATGTGAGAGTATTATTAGTCTTACCAGCAGATTTCTTTCTCTGGAAAACGGGGACATTTTTAAAGAAAATTACCAGGTTTAAACATCTTAATAGAAATTCTGAACTAGAAATTAGAAGTTATAAGACATCTTTTCCTGGTGTGCTGGATATTATATGTTTGTCCTTTCAGATCCCCTCTTTACCCTTCATCTTTCCTGTGACCTGAACCACTGCCTTTCATGCAAAACATCATGGAGCGTTTTGCTCTCTGACTCTCACTGGATTCTATCAGTTGGAAGAACCAATAGAAGATAAGAAAACAGAAGAGAGTAAAGCCTGGGAAGCCCAAGACTTTTCCCTACTTGTGGCCATGGTTTTCTGTGTTTTTCTACTGGAGGTGACATCTCTTGTCAGATGACGTTTCCCATTCAGCTACCTGCTCCAGCTTATGTGACCACTCCTTCCATCTCCCTTTGTTCCTGTTGTTGCTAGTGTTAGATACTTTGCTATTCTTTGTTGCTTTCCTTATCTACAACTTTGAAAGTAATCCATGTACTTAACTTTTATTAACTATCCTATTTCACAGTCAATCTTTCATTGACAAAGCCTTATGTGGTATCTACTTAAAAAAAAAAACAACTGTGAGGGTTTAACAACATAAAGTAAAATTAGTTAAGCAAAAACCCACAGGAGTTAATTTTACATGCCAGCCTAAAAACACTGGAAAATATAAACACAAACTTGATATTTTAGGTTGAAGGATTGTCATAGGTTATATATGAATCAGGAAAAATAGATCCAAGGGTTTTTGTAAGTTTGTTTTGAGAACAAGGTGTCCTGTTTTAGTCTCTATGTTGAATATTCTGTTTTGTCCTCCCAATATAATCTTTATACTTTCTATCTATCTCTGTACCCTGGGAGACTGATACCATCATAGTGTCCTCTCTATGATGGACAAGGGAGTCAGAGGGCTCCCTTGCCCTCTGACTTCTAGTGGATGTTGGTCAACAAATGGCAATAGCAACTGATGAGAAGGACTGAGAAAAGATTGTGAGGGGTATTTATTTTTGCTGCTTCTTCCATTTTTCTCCTCAGTCCTAAAGACAATAGAAGTTCCCAGTACTTCTGGATGCTGGGAGACTCACCATCTTTTTGTGGTTCCCTTAGCTCTACCCACAGCTTTGTAACTATGTCCTCAATAAACACTAACAATTACCAATTTGTATGTCATCTGTTTCCAGGCAGAATTTTGACCAATTCAGCATTCAGCATCTGACTTGTTACAAATTTATATATATACCAGGGGTGTCAAAATAATGTATATATATGACTTGTATTCATCTTTTGTATTGGTATATATTGAGTATTACAATTTTAATAGTTTTTTTTTCTTTCTTAAAATGTGTATACATTTTTTTGGTACCCTCTGTTAGTAGCAGTAGAACATTCTAAACTTACAAAGTGGACACATTTCTACAATCGACAGTTGTTAAAACAATCTAGAATGTTTAAGTCTCAAATTGCCATGCATCTAAAATGCAATAGAGCTCATTTTAAGGCAGCACACGAAAAACCCAGAGAAACAAAAACAAAAGTAGTGGGAGTCAAGAGCCATATATCAAGGGAGTTGAGAACCAGGGTATGTTTAGCATGTCTAATGAAATCTCAATTCATACTTATTGTTAAGATTAAATTAATAATTGTGTTCCCATGCATTAAAAAATAATCCCATTTGGACAATCTGTAATATGGCCACTGTAGTCACATCCTAACATTGTTTTAATTTGTTAGATTTTATATATATATATATATATATATATATATATATATATATATATATATATATATATATATATATATATATATTGCAAATGTTAGAGTGTTTTCAGGCTAACGTAGCTGCAGAAATCAAAAGCTGGATTTGTTAAAATAAGAAAGCTTCCAGGAAAGTTGTTGTAAATATCATATAAATTCTACTTCCACTTGCATGAGTCTATAACTCAGGGTGAAATGTCTACACAGGTAAATGCTAATTCTGCAGTCTTCTGAGGCATGCAACAAATTGTGATGTCAAAGTTTGTGAGCCACTAACTGTTCATATCTTAAAGAGGCATAAACTTTAATGGAATCTTAAAAGTCTGCAGTAGAATTTTTGAGGACACAGTAGAAATGGCATGTGCTTTCAGTGAATATAAAATAATATTGCATTGGTTATATGTCTCATATTAAAACATGCTCAGATCCATTTACAAAATGATCATAAATTTCAACACTGCTGTATATGAACTTTGAACTTATTATCTTTTATAGATTAAAAAAACAAAAAAACAAAAACCTTAGCATCCCTCACACAGAAATGTTGGTCAGTATTTTCTGCCCTTGCAGAGATTGTTTGTTGGTGATCATGAACATACTGATCATTTGGATTTGTTAACAATTGGACTTTGGTAATAGAATCTGATTGGAGGAGAGTCAATGTTCCCAATTTAACTCAGGAATAATTGTGACAAGTACCCTTTGCCACATTATATTTAGTCAACGCCTTAAAATATTTGAAGGGTGTCAAAATATGTCAATCTCTTCAAATACAAAACTCTGTCAAGGACTAAGAATGTAGTGGTTAAGGACATGCAGTTCTTGAAGTTATATAACAAATTGCCTTCACTTGTTCATTTTTTAAAAATCAGTAGGAGTATATCTTTAGATGGAATTCATTAATACACCTTAAAATTAAATACTACCATTGTCCTATTTGAAAAAGACATTCCATTTCATTTCTGGTAACTTTTTTTCTGTTCTCACTTTAGATGCATAAAATTAGTGAGACTTGTATAATACATTAAAAAGTTCTAGTTTTTAGGAAGGGTCGTATGGATGATTTATATGCTATGTTAATATAAAATAATTCAAAAGTAGATAAAAGTATCTCATTTTACATTTATATGGATGTGCATTGGTTATCAGTTTATTGGCTCTAAGCTCCAGATGAATTGAATGTTTCTGTTTGCTCTGTTACAATAGTTTGAGGCCTTTAGATATGGTTTTCTCAGCCAGCCAACAATGAAGCTGTCAGTGGAGACTGCTGGTGAGATAGGAGAGCCTAGAGGAGCAGAATGTTCCTTTCTGGCTCTGGTGTGCTCATTGGACAAGAGTCTGTAGCATGCTTGGCTTCCGCTTGGGCGTGGTGCCTCAGTGGCTACAGCTCCTCCAGCGTATGGTTCCTGCCGTGCATGTGGTCAGCAGTACCCAGTGGCCAGCTGTTGCCTCTGACACCCTTATTTGGGCTGTTTTGTAGTGGAGTGTCGCCAGCCAGCTTCTCCAGTTTTCACAGCTTCCCCAGTGCTTAGCCCCTGCATTGCATGGCAGCCGACAGAACCTAGTGGCCAAGCAGAGTTCCCGGACACCTCAGTTTGTTCAGTTTTACAGCAAAATTCCTCCAGAGAAACCCTTGGGAGCAGCTTCCCCAGGCATACTTGAGGGCAGAATTCTGGCAAGTTCCAGAGGGGAAAACCCCACCAAATTCTATTGGCATGGCACCACGGGAACCTCTTAGTCATCACAGAGCCATGGATATGGCCTCTCCTAAAGATCTGATACTCATCCTTAGAAATGAGGCTTTTCCTAGAAGTGAATACTCTTTATACCTGCTTTCCTATATTCTTCAGAGTTCACTTTACTTCTTACCCACTTCCCTCATTATTTCAATGTCCTGTTATATTAAAAATTATTTATATTAAAGTTCTCCTGTTCAAATGACTGGGGCATTTCTATCTCTTTCTTAGGCCCAGATTAATATAATAAGTATCATGCATTTTTTGCTGTCGCTGCTGAGCTAGGAAACAACTCTGGCTAATTGCCCCAGAAATAAGTATTTTGACTGTCTCAAGTAACTCAAACTGCTGAGTTAGAGGAAAAACAACTTAGACAGTGGGATTGATGTTCTCCAGAACCGTGCGCCCCTCCTATCTCTCCACTCTGGAGAGATAATTCCCCCTGATTACACTATTCCGGGACTCCTTCCACTTTGGCTTCAGGTTTAGTTTAGCCACGGGGCAGAACAGAGGACAGTGAGCGGATAGGGCTGAGATGCTTCCTTGCCTTGTTGTCTCACAGCTCTCTTAAGGGCTGGTCATGACTATGCTCCTTTTTCTCAGGCCACAGCTTGGGTTCAACAACTCCTCCTGCAAATCTACAGCTCTGGTAACATTCAGGAAATACCAAATGCTGATATATCAGCAAGCAAAACAGAGGCATTATTCTATTGGTAGGTTAGTTGCCTGGTGAATGAGATTTTCGTTGACGTTGTTACATAATGGAGAAAGGGAAGAATAAGTCTGGAACTCAGGACTCACTAGTTTCAAGTATAGTAACAACAAACAAAAAATAATAATAGTAATAACCCCCTAAAGTTCTAGCCAAATGTGAGAGTTACAACTGATTGAGAAGGGAGATAAATCTTAACTATAGCCTTGGGTGTAGTTGCTTCATGGGGATTCTAGTTTATGGAGTTACCTTTGAATGTCACAGTATTTTTAGAGTCTGACTAGTCATCACTTCAGAGCCTCCATAACACAGAGAACTTAGCGTAAGTCATGGGCAGATTCGGATGCTGAAATGGGTGGGCTACAAAAGTCAATGTAGCTGCACCACTTTCTATTGTCTCAGCCACCAGTCAGTCGAGCTGAAGCTGCCTTAACCATTTTCCATCAACACTGACAGCATTCCCCATCAAGCACATGTCTCTCTGTGCTTCTCTGACTGAGGGCTTCCTATGGCACCACAGGAGCTAGCTAAACTCACCAGGTGGATAGAGCTGGAATATCTGAGATTGAAGGTTATAGTAGTCCACTCTCAATTTGTGAGGGCAAAAGCCACAAGCTCAGTATTCCTTATCTCCTCATCTTTCTTTAGAACAATTCACAGGTTCATTCTACATGGTTTCTCTGGTATTTCCAAGAAGATTGATTGTCAAGAACCCATCTTAGAACCTACTCAAAAACATCACCCAGTATTGGCTATTCTCTCCTTCCTGTCAGTTTTTCTACTCTCTCCCTTGTGCTACCTTGATCCCTTTCTCAAACCTATTTCCCTAAAACATATCTTCATTTCAGGACTGCTGCAGGGGACAGTCAAACTAACATATCTATAGTTTTGTAGAAAACACTAGGCCTGCATTGCAATACCAATGTGAGTTCTGTATGTCTGTATATTACGTCAGAAACATAGCATAAGTTCTTCATTTTGTGTTCTTCTCTGTAATCCATATATCTCATGCCCGATCGTCCCCAAATAGTTAATCACTGAAAGATGAAGGAATGTTCCAAGTCCTACCAGGCACATCTAGAATTTTCTCTCACTGAGTTATAGTAATCCTGTTGTAACATTTCATCCTTTCATATAAAAGTAGTAATCCCTTTTGCTTTTGGGACATAATGTTAAATTGCTGTTTTTAACTTTTAGCACATTATTACAAATAAATAGCAAATCACATACTAAGACCAGGAACTAATTTCTCATAAGCAGAACCAACTTAAAAAAGAGAAGTCTGTTATTTTTAATATGCGTCCCTTCAAGAATACATGAACACATAAACTCAGACTATGAATGATATGTCCTCTTTTTTTTTTTTTTTTTAGCTGAGCCATCCTGCCACCTGTTGGCAGCTCAACGGCAACTCAACTCAGGCTGGCATTGAACCGCCATTGCTCAGAGCTCAGCTCACACTCTTGAGCGAGCTTCTAACCAACTGAGCCACTCGGCCGGCCCTAAATGATGTTTCTTAATGAATGATAATAGTGTTTTCTATTATCATATAATCAGATAAATGATAATAGCTAAATTGGAGGTTTACAAAAATCTGATTTTTAAATATTACTATTTTTAGAAATAGAAGTAAAAAATATGCCTTGAACTTTTATAGGTAGATAGATATAGATATATAGATATATAATACATAGATATAGATATAAAGATATACTGGAGTGCCAAAGAAATGTATACACTTGACCTGTATTCATCTTTTGTTATTGGTATATGTTGAGTATTATAAATTTAATACAGTGTTTGCCTTTCTTAAAATGTGCATACATTTTTTTGCTACCCTCTGTAGATATAGATAGATATAATGTCACTATAACTATGTAAGATAGGTAGAGTAATTTTTTTTAATGTGGGGTAACCTGGGATTTATATATAGCTGTGTAAACTAAACACTTGAGACTTTGTATTCAGTATGAGACAAATTGGTAACTATTTTAAAATTATGTCTGGAAAACAGACAATGTTCTAGAAAATAATACTCTAACAAATTAATATTGATTAGTTCATTACTTGGACTTCAGGAATTATTTCTTTGCATATTTTGTGATATTCTTTTTTTTTTTTTCGTTAGTCAGTGTCACTGGCCCTCATATGCAGAATCTGAACCGGGCTGCTGGTGTCCCAAGCCAGGTGTTAACCACGGCACCACTCGGCCGGCATTTTCTGATATTCTTAATGAATGCAAATTAATAAATAAAATATCCAAAATACTAAATAAAATATGTCAGAAAATATTTAAAAAACTATTTTAAAATATTTCAGCTGTATCAAAATCCCAATATGTGATATATATTTTTAATAATTTCAGGGCACATAACTGAATTTAACCTACAAACCAAGGATTCGAATCCCCAGCAGTTGTTTCCCTTGTCTACAATGAATACACTGTATGACTGCCTGCACATTGCTTTTAGTTTACACATTGCATCCTTTATAACGTTAATGTCTGGTAACACTTTCTGAAAGGTTTTATCCATTCTCGGTTCTTTGGCTAAGATCAAGTGAAATGATGCTTTAGTTTCAACTCTTTTTCTACTCTGTCTAATAAGGTAGTCATGAACGACTTGTGAGCTTTTGAAATGTGGCTAGTGAGACTAAACCAGTGACTGTTTAAAATTTTAATTCATTGAAACTGAGATTTAAATGATTACAGGTATCTAACGACAACCATTTTGGGCAGATAGTTTTTCAAGATACAAAAAGTCAGGAGTGCAAATACTAACTTTGAATTACAATGAAAATTAAAATTTCAAAAGTGGAAGCTGATCTCTTTTTAAATATGTAAATATTCTGAGCCCCCAAAATACAAAGGTTATTTAATTGACTCACTTTATGTTTCATTCCTTTTCTGGTGTTTGGCATGTTTGAATAATGAACAATCATTTAATGGATATTAACTATGGACCTTATGTCTGCAGATTTTACTTTTATGTTTTGTGGCTGGAAGATCAAGTGGGGTTTGAATTCACAGTAAAACTTAATGTACCTTTGTAAATGAATGCAACTGTTTCTTAATTGCACGGGTTAAGATATTGAACTATTTTACTAAACTAATAAAAAGGCTAATATTAACTTAGGCAATATGTCATGGTGCTTAGAGAAAGTGGATGAATACCTTAATTTAATATTGAATACTTTAGAACAAGAACACATGTATTACAAGGTAAAATGGTCATTATTGCTGATTAAAATTAGCTAGTAAGTTTTATATCTATATGAATATTAAATTATCCTAAATATGTTAAACAAAAGGGTGCCACACACACATACATACATATGAAAGGTAGGAATATAAAAGGTAGGAATATAAAATGTTTGTTTATATTTTAATATAATTAATTGTATTAATTATAAAAGGTATAAATATAAAATGTATATAAAAGGTATGAATATAAAATATTTGTATATATTTTAATATAATTAATTATTTTAGTTAAAATAAAATTTAGTTTTAATATAATTAATTCTTATATATAATGTATAAATATAAAATATTTGCATATATTTTCATATAATTAATTATTTTAGTGAGGTATTACTATAAAATTATTTTCTTATTATATATACAAATTTTATAGATGCACCTTGTCATATGCATCACAAAAATGAATTGACTATCCTAGTGGTGTGAGATTATTATCACTCTCCAGAACATAGTAATAGAAGAGTGACATATTGGGAATTTTATATTTTAATTCCTATTTGGTTACATTAAGTAAATCCTTTCAACACGCCTAAAAAGTGCATGAAAATGAGAATCATTTCGACAACAACTAAGTGCATTTTAATCTAAGGATTCAAAGGACATAAAGAATGAATAAAATTTAATAATATTGATAAAAATTCTATGTGGTATTTTTCTGTATACCTATCCACAAAGGCAAATTTAATTTTGAGAAAAAACATGAGCTCTGTACATATATATTACTACAGTACATTTACTTACTTCCTTATATCACAAGAATGCACCTCTTTGGTTCCTTTGCTTTAATGTAATATTATCTTTTCAGAATAAAATAAATTTATTTAGAAGTGCTAATAAATGAAAAAGGACTGGTAACTGTGGGTGCATCCTAGAACATTTCAGCAGTAATCTATTTTCCAGTTGTCTAAATCGTCTGACTGTGGTTTTTGATGTTTGACTACTGATATGTTTTAAGTCCACCCCTCTCTTTTTTGTTTCTGCCCGCATCCAGGAGAGCTGAGAGAGTCGGGGTGGGGGCTCCTTCCTTTGGTGCTGGTGAGAGGTTCAAATAATGCAAACCTCTGACCACATGGGAATCCTCACTAATGTCCTGTATTCTTACAACAATATGAACCCCGAGCCAATATCCAACCACTGCTCTCTCAATCTGTTTTTGGACCTACTCATGAGTCACTGTGTTCTCTGCAGAAAGCTTCATTATGTAACTAACCAACCTTTTTTTACCCTCTTGGTGTGTGCATGATGTCATCAATATTGACATGGGAACCCATTTTGAATGAGGGTCTGTCTTATCATTTTATAGTGGCTACAACAACTAGCACAGTGATTGGTGTCTAGTTGATGACCACCACTGCCTAGGAAATTTCTTCTTCTCTAGTTTGGCTTGGTAACTGCCTCTGTGGCCTGTTCAAAGTCTGTGTTTTAAGTGGCTTCCTGTTGGTTAGCTTGCACTTTGAACTGTATTGTTATGTGCCATATTTGGTGTGTTCTATGCAACTTGTTATAGATATTTCCCATCTAAATTAGAAATTTTGATAATTGGCATTTAGACACAGGAGTACTAGATGGAAAAACTCCATAGAGTGGCATTGGGTCATGTGTCTTAGCTCAGGTCTGTCTGTGTGTCTTAGATGAAACTGTGCATCTTGATACTAGCATACACCATGATTGACATTAGACTCAGAGGGAAGACTCTTACCCGTAATGGTTGTTTGTGTATCTTGAGCTGGTTTGGGCAGCCATTCTATAGGGTACTCAGGTGAAAGACTTCTACCATGTGTGACATATGGGCCCATCAGAAGAATAGTCACTAAATGGATTCCTAAGATGCACACTCCTAAAAGCAGATGACTCACTAGGATCCTACCAAATAACTTTGTCATTGCTGTTGCCACCTATGTCTCTGTCACCAAAAAAGAAATTGATCCTCAGGTTTATAAGAAACACACTCATGACACCCCTGCCAGAGAACTAGGGGGTGAATTAAACCATTTCCATGGGAGAGGTGTTTAGTTCTGATGACACTGATTTGAGTATACCTGGATGAAGACACTTACAAATATGAATGAGGTAGAAGTAATGAAAGAAGGAAAGAGAGAGGGGAGGGGGAGAGAGGGAAAGAGGAAGGAAAAAAGGAAGACAAGAAGGAAGGAAGGAAGGAAGGAAGGAAGGAAGGAAGGAAGGAAGGAATTACTTTGACCCAATTGGAAATCCAAGATTTATCAAAATAATTCATACAACAAACTGATAAAAAGACACAGATTGGTTTTTGCACCTCTAAAACATAGATTATGATTTAACTTTAGCACCTGCTGAAATACACAACCGGCAAGCCTTCATGACCTTAATCAACAGGGGCTCAAATTTCATTTATAACTGTAGTGTCAACTAAATTTAAACAAAATGCCACTATAATCTTGAACTTAAAACAGAGGACAAATAGGCATGCCTAACCTTAACTATTGCAACCATTAGCTTGACTAAATTTCCTATCATCAAAGCACTCATTGCCCTAAAATATCCTATAGTACACATAGCCACTGTATTCAATGAGTAATAAATTAAAATTAAATTTAGTGTTGGGCAATTGCAAATTGGCTTGACAAAATAAGACCCCACGTACCTTCCCCCATAGCTAAAATAGTTAATAAGACCCAATGTAAATTCTATCAGTTTTGAAACTCATTGTACAAGACCTGTTCAGATGAGTGATCATTCCTCCCACTTCTTCATTTATAATCCAATCTGACGTGTTCTTATCCTTAGAAAGAATCATTGGCACCTCACAATGATTACCACAACCTTAATGCCACTTAATGCCATGGTCTCATACACTGAGGTTCCCTTAACCAATATTACTAAAACTACTGACTTATACAATTAGCAAGTAGTAAATGTTTTGCTGTTACAGTGTGGGCTAATACAATTTTTCAGTGCTTATTTCAACATTGGTTCCATCTGAATAGATACCATCTACTTTTACCTGGCTATCATGGGGTACCCCAGTGGCTTTTACAATTCCCATAATCTTCGCAGGCAAGATGTTCAGCATATCCAATTCTATCTAGGAGTACAGGTATAAGTCATCCCATCTTAAATGACACACCCTTCAACAAAAGGTGCTAATACCTATACAAATTGCAATTTAGCAGGGCCTTCCATTAGTGCCAAAAGACACTCCTTCTCTGTAGAGGCTATAAAGATATGGTCTTATGGATCCTAGAATCTTTAGCCTTTAAGTTTGTCACCAGAAATTGCCCATGGGTTTCTGATGCAAGAAACTGTCCCCTCTTGGTTCTACAATACATGTCATTAAAGTGACAACTCTTGATCCTTCAAACCAAGCTATCTGCGAAGCACTGATTCATGGAAGCAGCAACCCATAAACTCAGCACAGCTATCAAAACCCCCTTGCTACAAAATGAAGGTCAGCACTCACCTTCTTGCATATCCCAACTATAAGGGGTTCTCCACTATCTTTGAGGGATGTTATGTTGCTAGAGTAGGTCACTCCTTTCCCAGTCCTTTTAGTTACCTAAGGAGCCCTGTAGGATCAACACAATAAACAGAGAATGGAGTTCATATAATTTGCAGATGGCATCACCGTCATCACACATGACAGCACAGTGGGAAGTTGCTATTTTCCATCTATTAACCAAGAAATTCTAATTTATAAAAAAAAATGAGACCCAAAGGTCATCCAAATTAATTAAATTTCAGGCAGTCATCGTAACACTGGATTCTCTGGCCAACCATCAGCCCCAGCTGCACATTTTTTACAGATTTTGGTTCATTGCCAATGTTAAAGTAATTGGCCAATGCCACCAATAGTGGAATGCAGGGCAGATATAGGGAAGAAGTGATAAATAGATATGTGATAAAATAAAGTAGAATATTAATGATATAATATAGGTGGTAACTATAAGAATATTTATTGTAAAATACCTTTCATATTGTTGTACGTTGAAAATTTTCTTAATGGAATGTGGTAAAAGAATTTAAAAAGCTATAAAAAAAGGAGAAGGAAAAAATGTAGACTAAGAAATAAAACAACCTCTTGCAATGCTTTCATTTTGCTAGAATCCTGGTTTATAAACAACAACAACAAAAAATCTATAAAGAAAGATTTTGAGAATGTTGGCAACATTTAAATGTGGAATGATATTTAAATGATACTATTTTTAGATGTTCTGCATATAATAATGGCATTATTTTTAGGTAGGAAATACACCTATACTAAACAGGTACATAACTACAGTGAAGTTTTATGATGTGTATGATGTACAAAAAAAAAAATGAAATGGCTCAACAGTGTAATTATTTAAGTAAATAAAAGATACAGACAAGTAGATAAATATAAATGGATAGAAGCAAATATAACCCCCTCAAAATGACAACTTGTTTAATCCATATGTTAAATTAAGAGTTATAATCATTCCATCTCTATTTTGTTTAATTTTCTGATTTTTTTCTTAAAAGAAAGAAACATGGGAAGAAGTGATCAGGTTCAATCATTGATTGAAAATGAGAAATCAGATATTAAAAACTAGTACAATGGAATAACTTTATATTGACCTCACAGGGGGATATTTTAGATTAAAAGGATTTGTTCTATCAGTTTTTTTTAAATAATTATGTTTTTCTTCTCACTTTTAGATTGTGTAAGTCCATACTGATAGAGGTTTGTACATGAAATGTTTATATTGTTTCTTCTTTTAGTTATTCTTATATGTCTTCTGATTCTTATATTTGTCTTACATTTATATATCCCCTATTATCCTCTACATATAAAATGATCATCTCTTATTTCTTAATTTTGTTTCAAGAAATCCACTTGCTCCTTTAACCACAAGATGTTCCCTGCTGCCATCTACTTCAGTGAAATGCAACATAAGCTCTTAGTAACACTATGCTTATTAGCACTGTATTTAAAGGATCCTATATATCAATTAAAGTCAGAGCCTAGAGGGACTTTCTTCTGAAATGAATTGCTTTGAAAAATACCTACCACTATACAAACAAATAAACAAACAAAACAGAATTTTAATTTACTTACAGCTAATTCTTCATGAATTTGAAATGAGAAGTCTTCGTAGATGTCAGTCAGACACACCCATGGGTTGCTAAAGAGAACAAGAAAAGACCACACTTAGGAAGAGTAGATATGTCCTTGTGGCATGATATTTGTCATGCCATCAATAAATAATATTTTTAAAAAATCCCAACCACTATTTCTTTTTGCTTTATGGCATTTGTTATGGAATGAAGGTTTATGTTCCCCAAAATTCTTATGTAGAAGCCCTAACCGCACTAAGATGGTATTTGGAGTTGGGATATTTGGGAAGCAATTAGGTTTCAGTGAGATCATAAGTGTGAAGGGCCCATGATGCGACTATTGGCATTATTAAAAGAGGGAGAGATACAGAGCTTCCTCTCTCTGTCATTTGAGGACACAATAAAAAGACAGTTTACAGTGCCTAGTCCAAGTTATTTGGTTACAGCAGCCTGACGAAAACAGTATTCTGTCTCCCAGAACACAAACATTTCTAAGACACATTCTCATTACTAATAATTTACTATAAATCAACCAACTATTTTAGTTATAAAAGATAACACCAGAGCCCTAAGAAACAAATCAAGAGAATATTTTTTTTAAAGTCTAATTTTAAAATACTGTCTGTCAAAACTCACCCTTCTTCTCTATACATTTTGTGTTGCTTGTAAAGGGTCTCTGCCAAACATGTCTTTATCGTTAGCTGGCTATCAGTTTAATTCTTCCGATATCAACGGGCATGCTGAAGGGGGAGATTGGCATGCTGAAGGAGGAACCAACCACATGTCCCTTTATGTTTTCCTGCTTGATCATGTCAGCACCACTTCAGCAATGACTCTGTCAATGGATTCCAGTTACAACTGACCCATGTTCCTATAACCAGCCCTATTAAACCTCCTCAGAGGCATCAACACCAGCTGGTGTGTACCTCAGTCCCAAAAGTTTGAATCCCAGCCACTGACAGATCTAGCTAGCTCCTGTGGCACTATAGAAAGTCCTCCATCAGACAAGCAGAGTGATGCAGGGACTTGAAGTCATATGTTGTCACTGTACATGGAAAATATCCTCTAAAATCTGAACTGGCATCAGAGGGAACCAAGAAGGATTGGAGCAGTTCATCCACACTGACTTCTTCAGTCCACTCATTGTACCATTTAAGTCTGCCTGAGCCCTACACTGAGTCTCCTTTGCTATGGATGCTTTAACGCAATGGCTAAACATAATATCTAAAAATGATGTGACACCAGAAGTAAAGTGGAATAAGCTATCGGCCCTGATACAGCAATTACTCCCAAGGCTGTAGCTGAAGTTACTCTCCTTTCTCTAGTAACCTTCATGCTGGGCCAGCACTTCAGCTGGTTGGTTTCCTTGTTCAATAGAGCGGTGCAGACATGGATTCCTGATGGTTCTAACCTCCTGCTTACCTATCCCTTGTCAGGCCATGGACACTGCAGCTGCCAGCTGATTGTTGTGACCAAGCTCTCAGTGGTATCTCAGTGTATTCTCTGATTTCCAAACTCACCCTTCCCTGTCCCCATAATGTAGCAATATCTTTAGTACCTCATTTTACCCCAGGCTGTTCACCCATCAGTAGGGTAATGCCTTTCCTTGCCCACTGATCCATTTGTGTTAAGAGTCCAAAGTGAACTGATAATACTCATAACATTAGTTCATGGTATTGTTCCCTTCTTCCACCACATGGAGACCAGAATCATATTCTGGAAAGGATGGGAAATACAAATTCTTCCATTGGCCACTGAGAGTGATGGATATAGAAGTGAATTCTATGATCACACCTTGATTTTTGAATGCAAGTATTCTACCTATCGCCCTCTCAGCAAGATATAATGACCATTGGTTCAATGTCTATACCATATCTCATCTAGCGTACTACTCTAACAATACATGTTCTAGCTGTTGATTTTGTTGAACTTTTAAGAGGACATCCAGTGCTCTACTAGACACAGACACTAGCCTGTTTGGCAGTGCCTTATCTTCCAGTTCTGAATCACAGCTTTTCAGGGTTCTTTGTCTAATTTTCAAAATCATATAGTCCTTACTTCATCCATTTGCTCCTGGAGGCTGTTCCCTGCAGACACTGTCCCTCTAATACTTTGGTGCCCATTACCGTTTTTTTAATTTTTTTTCTTCCCTTTCAGTTCTCCATTACCTATTCAAATAATTATCTGAACTTTATCAAACTAACTGCTGTGGTTTCTGTCTTCCTGATTAGTGACAGAAATGGTGGGGAGTAAGGGGGGTGGTGAGGGCAGGTGGAGAAGCTAGAGAAAAAGAAAGTATGTCAAAATAAATGTAAGTATATGCTGGCAGTTCATTTGAATTCCAAATAGCCACAAAACCTGCAGTCCATGAGAATATGGCACCTTTCTGAATGTTGTCATTGGAAGACAGGTCATAGCAGCAGGAACAGAGAACCAAAAAAAAAAACAAAACTATACCGAAATTCAACTCTTTTGAAAAAGTCATTTTTTGGTGGACTGAAAGAAACATGGAGACATAGCCTGGGAACTCAGCAATAATAAAAAGGACTCTGCTAGATGGTGTGGGCCAGAAAGGACAGAAATTCAAACAAACTGTCTTTACCAGGAGTTATACCAACCAGGTGCATGGTAACTGAGTGACAGATTTATTGGTATTCCCAAAGATTAGGGGTTACTATACTGTAATTTAATGACAAAGGACCAGGGGTTTCTCCAGGACAAGGAAAAACTGTCAGTCCCCAAAGGACATCCCAATGAGTCACCATCTCAGATACTATTTTTAGTATGTTTCCTACTGATAAATGTTTCTTAAATCATTTCCTTGCATTTTTATCTTATACACCATATGGCTCAGGTAATACTTTAGTAAATGAAACATTTAACTAATGAATCTAAAAATGTCAACTGAATAAATCTTCAGCATAAGACTCTTGAATTGTGTAATATATAACTTTCAAAATTGCACAAGTACTTTCTATTAATCTTATTCAATTTGGAAAGGCACAGATAGTCTCAAGATTTCAAAATTATTTATGTCAAAACAGTGCTAAATATATGCAGATTTTCTCAGTGGAATCAAGCAGTTTTGTAAATGTTTTACTTTTGAAATGGCGTAAGATTTTGAGTTCATTTCTTCACAGATTTCCTGCTCATCATACTTCCCTTCATAAATATTTAGATGAAGTAGTCAGAATATAAGCCTCTTGGTACAAAAAAGAGCTGAAACACAGAAATGTAGTTTATCTATGGAAGGGGAAAAAAAATGGTGCTGAATCAAAGCTACTACCATGCAATACCAGAATTAAAATATCCTGTGGTTTGTATCTGGTTGAGTTGTGAATGTGAGGGCTTTGCAGATAGATTTGAGATAAGTAAATAGCACAACAGAAAAGTCAGAACAACAATATCTAATTTTAAAATGAGTGCCTATATTAAATACAATCTAGTGTGTAGGAGAAAAATCTCTCATCCCAAATCTTGTCTGGGACTAAACTGATGTAATGTTTGCCTGATGTAATTTATAGCTTCCTCTGGAGGGTAGAAAGCATTCCTATTAAAATGCTCAAGTGGTTTTTTTTTTGTTTTTTTTTTAATGATTTTAAAGAGATTAAGAATTCATTCTAGAAAATAAGTATTACCCATCTGACACACCATCCATCTTTATTATCTTTAACCAGGTATTTCTTTAATCTGTTGTTGTTGTTTGTGTGTGTTGTTTTTGTATGTAAATGCCTCTTTGAATAGTAAAAATGTTGGAAATGGCATTTTTAAAGCACCTCTTCCCTTTGGCAATTTGCAGTAACAGTGACAAGCATAGTCGAGTTAATGTACATGAAGATAATTATGAGCAGAAACATAACTTTCATGTTGAAATCCTAATAACTTTCAAGATGTGAAGGTTACTGACTTCTAAGCAGCTACACTGGCTATTTTGTGAAAGAGGTATTCCCACCTGGAGTTATGGGGGATGGTCAAACACATAATGCCTAACTCCAGACAGATGAGATCAACAGCCGTTTATTAATCACATATACTTAAAACATACACTTAAAACTCAGAGCACACCACACGAGGCCATGGGGGAATTGTACTTAGGAACATAGTAAAGGGAGCTATGGGAGGCAGGCTTTGTAGTATGGAGGGCGTGGGGTGACTCCAGGTCCCACAAAGGATGTGATCTGTTTGTTTGAATAATTCCAGGGATAGTGTTCCATTGTGTATATATACCACATCTTTATCCAAAAGAAAAGATGAAATAGTGTCATTTGTGACAACATGATAGATCTTGAGATTATGACACTAAGTGAAGTAAGTCAGACAGAAAAAGTTGAGACCCATATGACTCACTGATAGGTGGGTTATAAAACTGAAAACAATGGAACAAGACAAAGAAAGAAACAAAAACTCATAGGCACAGACAGTAGTTCAATGGTTACCAGACAGTAAGCTGGGAGGAGGGTGGTAGATGAGGATAAAAGGGATCAAATATATCCCTTGATGGAAGGAGAACTGACTCTGGGTGGTGAACACACAACATGATATATAGATGATGTATTACAGGATTGTACACTTGAAACCTCTGTAACTTTACTAACCATTGTCACCCCAATAAAATTTAATTTAAAAAAATAAATAATCCAGGAATGTCAGCGAAGTAAAACATTCTAATGACAGTGGTATCAGTGCGAGTTCCAAAATGAAGAAAGGTGAATTTAGAGCCAAATATATCCAGATATGAGCTTGAGTTGTCCCACCTGCACAACCCTGCTGGCTTTGGCTGGTTCCAAACACTTAAGGTGAATTAGAACATTTTAAGACAGGCACTTCTAAGCCAGGGGTGAAATGATATATGGGAGTTTTGCTGGAGTTTCTGTTTGCCCAAGTGCAGGAGGTTCAGAAATAGAAATTGACCTGGGCCTCTCAGGAACTCTGCATTATATCTATATGGAATAATTTTTTAGAGTTCTTTGTAAGTAAAATCACTGAGTAATAAACCATTCAAAAAATCTCTCACTCTGAAAGAATTTTCAGATAATTCAGTGTGAAATTAAAGTATAACCTAAATGTGTTTAAATTCCAGTTATAGCTGTGCCAGTAATACAGTAGTTTATACACTAAAATTTTAGAATTAAGTTATAGAAAAACAGTCCATTTAAAATGTTCCTTTCAAAAATAATTACTCATCTCCTCTATGAAACAGGTATTACCTGAATCTTAAGTAGTTTAAGTACAAGTTGTATATTTAGGAGAATATATTTTCAATCCATCAAAAACACTTTTAAATAAATTTGCAAATAGAAATAGAAATTGTTTTAATGTGCACAAGTTTAGAACTCTTAAAAAGTATTTTAGGCTCTTTATATGCATTCATATTCTCTGAATTGTTAAGTGGGAGAGGTGACATTATCTGAATAGGTACTTAACCATTTACTTAACCATTTCTGTGGAAATATGAGCCACAGTAAAACAGAAAATCTCAAATGCCTTGAACATAAGATAATAGCTAAAGAAATCTGGAGTATATTTAATATACTTTTCTCCACCCTGTCCATAATCTTTAATACTCATTTTTATTAAGTGTAATAGATTTTACCCCCTCAGTATTTATCTTTTTTTTTTTTAAAATCTGCATCTCACATACAAATTAGCTTAAGATTCTATCTATCCCATCATGGTCTGATCCTGGTCTTATCCTTGGGGACAGATTTTCCTCAGTTGTCAAGTACTCTGTCTAAAAACACAAACAGATTATGTTACTTTTCTTCAAATCCTTCAATAAATACTAATACCCTTCAAATTTAAGCCATTTATCAAAAGTAGGTTTTGCAGATTTGGCACATATTTAATTCTCTTTTTTCATCCTATTTATATATCCTTCATCCACCCTTTCATATATCCATCCACACAATCATGTTTACAGACCACCAATTTTTGGTCAGACACTATTATAAGGCTAGAGATGATATGGCATGAGCGAACACCGTGGCTCTTGCTTTCATGTGCAAGTCATTTTAGTGGGAAAAACACAATAAAAATAAAAACAAATTTTATAAAGGTAATTTTGGAAAGTAATGTAAATATTTAAAAATAATGCAGTAGCACAATTTTTTGGCAATGAGATTTGGTCACCTCCCACCCAAACAGGACAGTTAGGAGGTATTACTTTACGAACACTGATGCTTCTCTCACTAATGCATTTCCTAGATCTTTAGTCATGGAAGAGTTTTCTGACCCTCCCAGCAGCCAGATGGAGACCGGACTTGGAGCTGAGCTTGCTGCGCCCTCCACAACTAAGACTAAAGGACAACAACTTGGCTGTTCCCGTTCCCTAATTCCCCAACACTTCCCCTTTCCCAATTCCCCAGTAAAAAAATCTTAAAAACAAAACAAAACAAAAAAACCTGCAATCATCTATTTTACTTAAAATATGTCTACACTGCATTGAGTACCAACACAGGTGTTACTGAGAAACCTATAATCCTGTCCCAACAGGCAAAGAGTTCAGTATATGATTTGCAATGGGTAGACAGCTATTTTTTACAGTAAAATAAAAAGAAAAGATAGGAAAAAATAAATAGACATTATTCCTAATTCCTGTTCAGAAATATGAATGATGAAAATGAAGGATATTCACTGTAGGCAACTAATTAGTCCAGGTTACAATTAAGCAAAATACCAGAATAAGTAACTCCATATCCAGGTGCCTGAGTTAACATATGAAATCTAAAATTCTAGGTGACTACATCCATATTGGCTCTACTAAGCCTAATATGTCTTCTTACTTGGTTTAACACTCCTTAAATGGACTCCCACATAAACTTTGCAGATCCTAGTAATAGAAATTATGTGGACTTGGCCTTTGAGTGTATGGGCTTTGTCATTCTAAATTAAATCTTGAATATTTATGTCCAAGATTATGTTGGATTCTAATTCATTTTGTACTTGTAGGCAATAACATGTGGTGGGGGGTGGGTGGGGGAGAGTCCAGGGGAAGCAGTGTGCAATTTTGATAATGCAGTTTTTGAAAATATTTTATATAGCACATGGAGGGGCTGGCTCTCAGATGTGATGGAGTGGGGCTGTCTCCTCTGAAAGGTGTTCAGAGGAAATTCAAGATTCGAAACTCTCATCATCCTGCACAGCTACACAAATGACCATGTCCTATGATGCAAAGTTCCAATCTTTGTAAAAAAAATATCCTGGTACTTAGAAACTCAAACTGTTTCCTTCTTTCTTTTGGCAGTAAAACCTGATCTCTAAGTCATACCTGTTACCAATAATTTAGACTTCATTTTAGCATTTTTGGGTGGTAGACTGAAAGCTACTAACGGGAAAATAAAATCAATTTAATGAGTTGACAAAATATATTTTTAAGAGTTAAAAAAAAAGGGGGGGCCAAAACCGAGAACATGTTGGAATGTATTGCATATAATAAAATTCTGATTTGTTAAGTTTTAATATTACACATAAATACATACATGCAAACACAAACAGGATTAGGTGTAGATTTTCTTACACTTTCATAAATATAATCTTTTTCTTCAGGTTTGATTTTCAAAAATTGAATAACCACCTGCTATAATGTCAATGTGATGTCTAGCATCTTTGTATCTGTGGCAGGACCAATGATCCATTGGGCATATAGAATACTACCATACCTAATCAGCATAATAACAAGGCATGCTGTTCTTATTTACTAAAATATGTGAATATTCTAGTTAAATTAGATAAGCTTTCTAGAAGAAGTTCTGATATTTTGGCATGTCACACACCAAGTGCTTATAAATTATAGATACTATAAGAAGGAAGTAATACTTTGTAATAAAGCATGTTTTTAATGCATTTAATTATAAAAAAAATTGTGAAATAAGTTCAAATAGGTAAATAAAGAAGACACTTAATTTCAGTTTCTGCACATAATAGGGTATATGAGATAAATATAACTAATAAGAAGGACTGTGATAAATTTATAAATATTTAAATAATACTACAAACCAAAGTAATACCAATTATATAGCATAACTATAATCTTTATAGACTTGTATGGTATACTAGCATTCACAATTTTATCCAAAATAACCAACAGCCAAAACTACATTTAAAATTTAGTTATTTAATTTCATCTAGAATTAGGAACTTAAAGAAAATTTGAATATTTTTAAAGTATTGGGAAATTAAATAAGAATTTACTATCATGGGGCTGGGCGAGTGGCGCATTGGTTAAGAACTGGTTTGGGACGCCAGCAGCCCCGGTTCGGATCCCACATATGAGGGCCAGTGACACTGCCTCTACAGCTAACAACAGCTCCACCTGGAGCTGGGCTGTGCGAGCCCCGGTGATGGTGTAGGCTGCAGCCCCTGCTGCAGTGGGCTGCCATAGGCTACAGTGAGTGGGTGGCAGCCAGCATGAGCTGCCAATAGCCGCGGTGAGCGACCATCCAGAGGCCCGTGACCCATCTGCCTCATCCGGGAAGAACGAACGCAATGACAATACCAACATGGGCCAGTGAAGCAACATCCTCCGCAACTAGACTGAAGAACAAAAGGACAGCAACTTGTCTGTTCCCCTTCCCAGATTCCCCAATAAAATCTTTAAAAAAAAAAAAAAAAAGAATTTACTATCATGAAACCCACATAGATAATAAGTTTATAAAAACATGTTCAATAATATCCATAAAAATAATTTTCAATAATATTTATGAAAAATCATCTTCCATCTAGTCATGTGAAAAATTTTCAAATGTTGCAAGAAGAGAAGAAATCATTCATAGAGATATAAGGTAGCTAAAGTACAATCTAACTTCAAAAAGCAGATTTTACAAGGGTTCTATTTAAAGACAATTTATAACTTTCATTCTATGGAAACTAACATTTTAATAAGTTCTTGTCAAAATGACTTCTCAATACACTCTGACCCACAAAAGAAAGGAATTTGAAGTTACACACAAGAAATGTCCGCCTTGCCCTTCACATAGCATGTAACAAGGTCGCCAGTGCTGCTCACGATGTCCCATCTAATAGCTCATCCTGAAATTTATTTTATCCAACTTATCAAAAGTATTACTCACAGCTGATTATTCTTTTTAAGCTTCTATCTTACCTTGAATTCTGAAATTCCTCAAACTGTACATATCCTCTCTTTATTATCAGTTTTCCCTTTCAAGTGTCTTTGTTTAATCTTTCTTTGCCTCTGTTTCACTCACACAACAAGTACAATTTATGGGTCAATTCTGAAACTTTTTAAAGCAATGTCTGTCAAATCTTATGTATGGTACCACTCTGGTCAAATCTACCACTATGTCTTCCCAGTAGTGAATAAGCTACTGGTTGTACCTCTTCATCAACTCTCCACCCGATCACATTTCCTACACAATTCATGTTATTTCTCTGCTAAAAATATCCAACAGCTCTAGACATGTGCTAATGAGAAGCCTGGTTTAGTTAGTTTGACCAGTGCTTGCATGTCAATCAGGAGCTCCTTCTGTGTTTGCTATGCAATTTTTGGGGTCTCATGGATGCAAGCCTCTGGCATTTAGAGCTAGGTATTTGGGGCGCTTGTCCCTCAGGTGGCTGTCTTATATGTCAGTGGACTAGAAGTGGGGTCAAAACCCTTTATTTCTTTACAAGAACCTGGGAGTTGGGGGTTCCCTCTCGATTGTGTGGCACAGAGGTGGGGTTTGTTTTGAGAGTGTATCTCAGCCCTTCCTACTCTTTGTTATGTATTTTCTCATTTGCCCAAAATGTAGGTAGGACTAGCTCAGCTAGTTTCTGGGTCTCTCCAGGGTAATTGTTTCATATGTAGCTGTATATTCGGCACATCTGTAGGACCAGGAAAGTTAGTAATGTAACTAACTTAATCAACCTTCTCTATACTCTTAATGAAGTAGCCAAATTGACTACATTATAAACATAAATCAGATATGGTATTCTTCTGTCAAACCCTCCAATACTGTAAAAATCTTTAAGAGTAAATGCACAAACAAAATTAAAAACAAACAAACAGACAAACAAAAAACTCTGCAATACCCTGGAAGAACCTCTGGACTTACAATAAACATAGTCCCAACACATTATTCTTATCTGAATCATAACAAGGATTATGGCTTATTTCATTAAAGTTTGTGTTCAACAGAGAGGTCTTCTCTGGCTTTCCTACCGAAAATACTTAAAACTGCACCATCTTTCACCTTGATTTAACTTTCATTTATTCAATATTGATTTTCCAGCTCTGGAATGTAAACTCCATAGGAAATGGTCTTTGTTAAATTCACTGTTCTGCCCTAGCTCCAGAAACACTCTGAAACATTGAAATGGGTATCAAAGAGCTTTATCAAGCAAAATATGTCCAAACATTGATGTAATGATGTAATTACATAATTTAGTTAGTCACAAAAGAGGCACTAAAATGCATTAAGCAGGAAGAACACAATAAAACACACATTAAAGTTGGAAATGAAACAGATTCGCAAATAGAAAGTACTCTTTACATAGGACAGGTAAAAAAATTATAAAGATTTAAAATAATCTTGGAAATGTCCATATAAAAAGAGAAAAAGACTTGCATAGTGATACCAAAGTATGGTCAACAAACCTTGCTGGAAAAATATAGTCAGTCCTAAGTATCTGCAAATTCAACCAGTCATGGATCAAAACTATTCCCCCCAAAAAGTTACATTGTTAACATGTGCATACACACTGCAGTTATGTCTACTACCATTGCATCTGTGCTGAACATGTACATTTTTTCTTGTCATTATTCCCTAAACAATACACTATAACAGGGTCGGCACAGTGCAGCTCACGAGCCACATGAGGCTCTTTGCCGAACCCTGGCAGAGCCAATTCTGTCCCTCACAATAATTTAAAAATTATTTGAGAGCCATAAATATATATTTACATAATCACCATAATGTGAATAACATCCTTTACATATTTTATAAATGAAACTATAGTAGTTTTATTTTCATCTTTAATTTTACTTCAGAGCCACATATAAGCACCCAAAGAACCACATGTGGCTCGCGAGCCATAGCTTGCTGATCCCTGGCAGCTCTTCCATCTCAAAAATTTGCCGACCCCTGCACTATAATAACTATTTACTAAGCCATTTCATTGTATTAGGTATTATAAGTTATCTGGAGATAATTGCAAGTATCCAGAAGGATGTACATAGGCTATATGTAAATACTATGACATTTTATACAAGGACTTTGAATATCCTCTGAATATCCTTTGAATATTTTGGTATCTACTGGGGGTTTCTGAGAACAATCCCTCATAAATACAATGGGACAAATTTAATTGGACATAAACCCTGGGGGGAAAAAAGGAAACAAAAACTGATATAACTCATGATTTTGTTTTATATAAATGGGTAGATGATGGTATAAGAGAGGTACTTCAAAACATCACAGGTTTTTTTGTTTACAGCTGACATTCAATATATTAATTTCAGGTGTACAAAATAGTGGTTAGACATTTATATAATTGTATTACAGAATGATCCCTCTGATTAGCCTAGTATCCCCCTGGCAGGCTTATTAGAATCAATCATAATATGGATATGTGTAATTACAGCAGATTGAAAGGGGATTTTCAAGTAAGGAATTGAAGCAGTGAATAAGGAATTGTCATCAAGGAATTTGGTGGTAAAGGGCAATAACATCATATTTTATTTATTTTAAATAAAAGAGGTTTGAACATACATTTACTTCAAGGAAAACATGCTAATGGGAAAAAGAAGTTACAGATGCAGGACAAGGAAACCCTAAGAGAGGAGACAGAACAGAGATATGAGCACAGATGGTAGGATTAACCTCCAAGGCAGGGATGCTGGTCCTCAGATACAGAGCAGGAGATCTTAAATTGGCTTCAAATAGAGATTAAGATCAAAACTGTTAGGTCAGTATGCCTAAGGAGCTTATAAGGGAGAGGCATGATTATTTTCTGAAAATGGTGAATTACATTGATATACTTAAGAAAATTAGTCTGTATAAAATAAACAAGAAGTAATTTCAATTTATTAGATACAGTATAAAAACAGTGGTAAATGTGAACCCATCTGAATTTTCAAAATCTAATACAGGTATGAGGTCTGACAATCAAAATCAAGAACACCATGCACTGACGAGGTTGGACAATTAAGTTCACAAACTTGTTGCAACGATGCTGCTAACCTTTTTTGATATCAGAGGGATTATTCATTAAGAATTTGTAACAAATGGACAGTTACCCAAGTTTACTATTTGAAAGTGCTGAAAAGGTTGAGTGAAAAAGTTAGATGACTGAACTTTTCACCAACAATTCATGGATCTTGCATCACAACAATGCACCAGCTCACACAGCACTGTCTGTGAAGGAATTTTTAGCCAGTAAACAAATAACTGCATTGGAACACCCTCCCTGCTCACCTGATCTGGTCCTCAATGACTTCTTTCTTTACCCGAAGATAAAGGAAATATTGAAAGGAAGTCATTTTGATGACATTCAGGACATCAAGGGTAACACAATGGCATCTCTGATGGGCATTCCCGAAAAAAGAGTTCCAAACTTTCTTTGAAGGGTGTACTAGGTATTAACATCAGTGCATAGTTTCCCAAGGGGACTACTTCAAAAGTGGCTGTAGTGACATTCAGCAATGGGGTATGTAGCACTTTTTCTAGGATGAGTTCACAAACTTAATTGTTGGACCTTATACATGTAGCTTCACAACCATGGTATATTCTGAAAAATGTGTCCTTAGGCAATTTTGTCATTGTGTGAACATCATAGAGTGCACTTATTCAAACCTAAATGGTATAACCCACTACACACTGGTCTATATGGTACAGCTTACAGCTCCTGGGTCACAAACCAGCACAGCTTGTTATTGCACCTAATACTGTAGGCAATTGTAACTCATTGTGCTATGACATTAGGGTGGTTACAATGTCACTAGAGGACAGGGATTTTTCAGCTTCATTATAATCTTATGGAACCATGATTGTATATGCAGTCAGTAGTTGTCCAAAATGTCATTAGTACCGTATTTACCTCAATTAACTACATTTCACCAAGACAACAAGTAATGGAACAAAATTGTCGATTGTCAAGTCTCTTCTCTGTGTACTTATTTAGATGAAAACATAAAAACAGTAGCAACTCTAGCATCTGAAGTTATGTTATATTTTGTATCTTATTATTTTTAAAATGTTATGGTTATTCTGACTTCAATAAAAGCATCTGATTAAGTTTACATCATGACCAATGTTGGTATTGCAAAGGCAATAAAACATATGGAAAGTATTAATGTCAATGATCACTTTGCCTACATTTTCCTGTAATTATATAAATCACTTTAATCACTGAATAAACAGACACAGTCTATGCCTCAGTTTTAAAAAGTCATTTTCATTTTACAAGGTAGATTTGTAAGTACTTTAAATGATACAAAAACAAGGCTTTTATTCACTATTCTTTAAAAATATTTCAGATGCTCTATTTACTAACTGGGTGAAGTAACGTGTTTTTTGTTTTTTTTTAACAGCTCATCTTATGGATATTTTTTCTTTGTTTTTAAAAACAGGATATTAAGAATGTGCTTTTTCTATTTTTGCTAAAAAAATCTTACTCTTATTTTTTAGTTTTATGTTAGTTGTTGAATACTAAACATAATTTTAAGCTAATATAGGCAGCTGTTTTTTGTGTGTTTTTATTCCAATTGAAAACCTCCTAGGGCACATTTTTAAGATGTGTGACAGGAAATACATAAATTGAATAAGTCTTTGTTACATATTTTCTACTGATGTCTAAACTAACTAAAAGTACTTTGGAAAATTGCATATCTTTTTTTCCCCCTCTGACACAGTCACAGGCATATCATTCTATCCCCTCCTTATTACCACTATTTGCTTAGTGCACAATAGGAAGGTATGGGATATCTGATGCTGACTATTCTCAGAATACAGCAAGTGTATATTATTTAACTAGGCCCATATCTGAGAGACACAATTCTCCCATGTCTCCAGCTTTTCCATAGTCTGATTTGCTTATGGTATATGTATAAGTCTTCTAGGGCTGCCATAAGAAAATACTACAGAATCTTAAACAACAGAAATGTATTTTTTCACACTCCTGGAGGCTGGAAGTCCAAGTTCAAAGTTTCGGCAGGCTTGGTTTCTCCCAAGGTCTCTCTCTTGGCCTTCAGATGGCCACATTCTGCACTCTCACATTGCCTTTTCTCTGTGCATACCCAGCCCTGGTTTCTCTTCCTTCTGTTATAAGGACACCAGTTCTATTAGATTATGGCCCATTGTTATGACCTCATGTAAGTTTATAACCTGTTTAAAACACTTGTCTCCAAATAAGAGTCACGCTGGAAGCCAGGGCTTCCACATATGAACTTTGAGTAGAGACACTCAATCCAGTTCATAATGATGTGCTTAGATAATTTTGTTACTAAAAACAGACACTTATTTTGGGTTACCTTATTACCCAAAGAACAACTAAAATCCAGCATATTTTTGCTTAACATTTGCTGGGAAAAACAAAAAAGGAAAGAATAGGTCTACTTATTGCCTAAAATACTTAACAATTTCTCTCATTTCCAATTTCTGAAGGGAGTGTAATCACACATACGTCTTTTCTAGGTTGAATATAAATAAGTGTATGTATAAATATAAACATAAACATAAAATAAATATGTATATAATTTTTTCAAATGTAGTGATGTGGAAAATAAGTGTTCCTAAAATTCAAAAACTGGGGTAGAGTTGTTTGGAAGTGTAGACTAGAGTTTCCATAACTGTTTCTGCTGATTGGATTACAAAAGCAATAACCACTTGTGAGTGACTTGTAATTCCTCCAAATGGATTCCCCTAATGCAACATCTAAGGGATGAGAGGAGCCTCTCTGTACCTGTGTGTCTGGACACATTGAAATATAAATAACAAAGGAGAACAGCTGAGAAAAATCACATGACACCAAAGTCATTTTTAATCCTAATGATTTTAAGCACAGAAAATGGCATTCTAGGTCAGGATACATGGAAAGCAAAATAAAACAACAACCAAATATTTGTTCTGCCACCAAAACATTATAAAGGATTAAACACTCACCTCAGAGAAGCTATGGATCACACAGGTGGTAAAATAAGAATATCCATGTGTAAGGTGGATGGGTAGATAGGTATTAGCTAGAGAAATAGATAGACAGTAGATAGAAAATTTTATTCAGTCTTTTCGCATTATTTCCCAGTCATGTAGTCTTTCAACTCTAGTGAATACATAGATGAATGAGAGATCAAAGTAATTTATTTGGCATCTTTTTATGATCAAAATATGATTAGTAAAATACTTGTTTTAAGAACAACTTTAAAATGTACCAAGTTCATTGTATTCTACGGAGCACAATTCTATATATTTTATTACAGGAAGACTTTAAGTAAAATATGAATATAATATAGATATAATCAATGTAATGTAATATTATAATATAATATAATATAATATAATATGTTATAATATGTTACACTGCTATAATATAATAATTTTAGGCAACATCTTATATTACACACCACAGCATGGCTCTTATAGACACTTAGGTAGATATGATATTTCTCTCATCTCTATAGAGTCACAGGACATAAAAACCATTCACTCTGACATTCGTCACTGTGCCATCTATTAATTATATTATTTAAATAAATATTTCTAGTTTTAGAATATATAAAGTAATATATCCCTTCCAATAGATTTGAGGAAGTATTATTCAAACCCCATTGTCCTTTGTGTGGAAAGCTAAATTTTAATGTTTACCCTGAAATTCTTATTCTTTAGCTTGTGGTAATTGTTCCTTGTTCTCCTCTCTTTTTTGCCTACAATAGAGAGAACTGGTTCAAAGGACAATTATCCTCCCAGGATCTTTTTTTTTTTTAATAAACTTTTTATTACAATTATTATTATTATTACTACTATTATTCTTAGTTACAGATGTACAAAACAATGTAATAGTTATCTTTTTCACCCCTTACAAAGTGACTAACCTCTACCCCCTCCTTTACTCCCCCATCCCCGATATCGTACATATCTATTATAATTCTATTGTCTCCATCCCCACACTATATTCCACATCCCATGACAACATATGTGTTAAATTATAGTTGACATATAATATTATTCAGCGGCAGCTTCAGATGTACAGTGCAGTAGTCAGGCCACTACACCATCCATGAAGTGGTCTCCCTGACAAGACATGAGTCATTCTGATCCCCTAAGAAAAATACTTACAACCTTATTGATTATATTCCCTAACCTGTCTCTTCTGCCTCTGCAGTAGTATTGTAGTTATCAGTTTGTGTTGCCTCATCCCTTCCCCTTCTCCTTATGCCCATCACCGTCCCATCTAGCCCTCATCAAAACATAGTCTATTTAATAAATGGTGCTGGGAAAATTGGACTGACACATGCAAAAAAATGAAACTGGATCACCTCCTCATGCTATATACAAGAACAAATTCAAAATGGATTAAAGACTTAAATGTAAGACCTGAAACCATAAAACTCCTAGAAGAAAATATAGGGAGCAAATTTTCAGACATTACCCTGAGCAATATTTTTACTGATACATCCCCACAGGCAAGGGAAGTAAAAGAAAAAATGAACATATGGGATTATATCAAACTTAAAAGTTTTTTCACAACAAAGGAAACCATCAATAAAACAAAAAGGAAGCCTACTAAATGGGAGAATATATTTGTGAATGATATAGCTGATAAGGGGTTTATATCCTCCCAGGATCTTTAAGTCAGAATCAGATTATATAACTTAATAAATAGTGTTTTAAACATTATTAGGAAAATATGGTGGCTATTTAGGATATATTTCTTAGTATGTGAGAGACATGGTAAAACCCATTTGGGGTTTTCCACAAACGGGCAAAACCTCAACCAGAATAGAAAGATGGCCATTAATACAACCAAAACACATCTCCTATATATAATAGCTTGGTAGACTCAAGAAGTCACGCTCCCTGACTTTCTTCAAGTTGATACGAGTATCCAAGGCACGGAGGGCCTCTATTCCCTGTGTTTATCACTATAAATTACAACTTCCACACAATTTATGTCATAGAGTACTGGATTTTGCCAAAATCAAAGGTCATCCTGTGAGGAACTATTTTACTTTTAATATATTATATACTTTTCATCATTGAACATTAGCTAAATAATATAACAGAGATTAACATGGCTATAAACTGATGTTACGATGGAAACAAGCCTCCTCCCCAAATGTGTTATTAAGTAATACAAATTATTCAAATTTATGAACAGTTGAAGTTTTCTATCTCTTCCTCCTCTTCCCACTCTTTTAGTCTTTATGAGAACCTTAGCCTATCATATATGCTTGTAACAATCGTTCTGAAGGAGGTAAGAAAAATCTTCTATTACATGAAAGTTATTTTCAATTCTTAAAGAAAAGGAAGTCAGTCTGTGTCTACAGAGAACTTAGAGACTTAAAGGATGTTTTCTGAAAAACAACTTGTTAAGAATGAGAGGATGACTGCTGGTTTGTGATTCCTTTAAAGTTTACTCACATTTTCAGAGCCCGAAGGAGACTGTGTAAAGAAGATAAAATAAAAGCTTGGGTGCCACACAAGATTAACTTGGCAATAGAGATAAGAGCATTAATCAATGGAAAGCCAGCTTCAAGAAGCAGATCAGATCACAGTGACTGGAGGGCAATGTGCAAAGCCCATGAATGATTGCTATTTACCTTTTGAAAACAATGACAGTAATATTTTGCATTTTGATAGCTACTTTGATCAGAAGTTTCCAAACCCCTAGCATATTTTAACACATTAAACCTTCTAAGATAAATATGACTTCAATTAGAATTTTATAAAGGGATAGCCTGCTTGGATTTCTGTTGGAGAGAATGCAAGATGAGTGCAGATTAGAAATACTTTTGAAAACATCCCACAGCTCAACCCTTGTGAAGTACGGGCTTATGCTTTGTGCAAAGCCAATAGAGTTTCAATATAATCAGAATTCTTCACTAGGTATTACTGTTTCCACATGGACAGAAATATTGACGTTTTATTGTAAATGGAATGTTGTATATTAATCACGAAAAATAGAAACATCATAAGTCTTAAGGGAACAAATAACAGTAAAATAGGAGTAGGAAATAACAAAAACAATAGCAATTAGTTTGTATAAGTATATAATGAGGAATATATGATTATATTATGATGAATGAGGAAACTGTATGTGGAGTAATTAAACGATAATTAATTCTAATAGTTATTAGTTAGAAGTAGTTAGCAGAGGCATACTAGTAGAGATTATTTAATATCACCTGCTTTGATAAAAATATCTTTCACAATACTTGTAATATCTCATACATAATTAAAAATAAATGTCTTCCCTCACTACAAACACATAAAGTAAACCAAGATTTTGCAAATTTATTTTAAAAAAAGATACCCTCAGTGAGTCCCAGGAAAAGAAGGGGAAAGCATAGTATAGAGGAAAGAGATCTTCTATAGTCCTGTTTTTCTCCTAAATGCCTGAATAGATAGATAAATTGATTATACATAGATGGTAGGTAGGTAGAGATAGATAGATAGATAGATGATAGATAGATAGACAGACAGATGGATACACAGATTACAGAAAATTTCCCCCTTCCTTATAGCTTCAAATAGGAGCAGAATTTATATGAACTATTTTCTTTCTCAAGCTGTTTAATATCATATTTAATTCCTCTTAGGTGGTCTCTGGGAAAATGGACCCTTTATCTATCCTGACTTTCCTTGGTGTACAATATTTTTGTGCAAATGTGTATCCAAAATTTATATAATACTACTCACCTGGAATTATTAGAATAATTGCTTTGAATTTATTAGTTAGTTTGAACTGATATATTAAGCCCATTCTTTTATTAACATTCTTATGATGAATAAAACGGATTTTCAGGAGAGTTTCCTAGAATGAGGAGGAACATAAATAAGTTAAACGATCTACTATGCAATTGAATTCTTGACTTAAATCTCATCCATGGCCTAATTAAAAGAGGTAACTTAAATACTCAGTAACTTGTTGCCAAATACAGCATTAATCTTTTTCAAGGCAGTTTATTCTAGGGCAAAAAATAGTTATGCAAATTTTGAAAACATAGTAGTGGAAAGGGGACCAAAACTGAAGAAGTTGACCCTAACATTATTTAAACAACTTCAAAAATTGGGATGTATTCAATGTTTAATGAGTGTTCAAAGATTAGCAATGATGTGCTGACTGCGTATTTTATACTTCAATATCGTAAGCCAAGGTCAACGACCTGAAAGGAGGAAAAGATATTGTGCACTTTGTAATAGCACATTAACTAAGGGATTCCGATAGATTTCCAGGAATGCATCAAGCAGAACCTTTATGAAAGAGTTCCAAGGATGTCCTCGGATATATTTCAGATATTATTAATACTTAAATGACATCCACACCCCCTTCTGTTTACTAACAGAACCCTACTCTTACTTTTGTTTAGGGTTATCTTATGTTGCTGAAGCTCCTCCAAGGTATGTAGCATTATTATTAGTTATGAACCAGTACATAAAGCAGGAATGGAAAAGAATCACATTTTATGTACCACAAAAACAACTCTAGGAACACATACTTATTCTATTTTTGCTGTTGGATATCAATACTTATTTTAAGACATTACCCCTTAATTGTAATTGTTTGTCAAGTCTAGAAATAAAAGTCATTGATGTTATCCTACATAAGAAATTAAGGTCCATGAGTATATCTGTAATTCAAACATTTTTCTTAATAACATGTTTTCTCTCTACCAGAAAAGCAAGTATTTATAATACATTTATCATTATATCACAAACTTAAAACATATCAATTTAAATATAGATCTTTAAAACAGAAGATAGGCATGTTCAATTATTTTATATATCTATCTATATCTATATCTATATCTATATATATCTATATATATATATATTGGTTCAACTAGTAATGAAGTAAGTTGTAAAATTTTGTCAGCATTTTTAAAAGTATAGGATTCTTGTTTATTTTATCAATTAATATGCAAATACAGGGAGATTCAGGTTTATTTGAGGCTTTAATTTTATTATTCTTTCTCTGAGGCTTTAATTTTATTATTCTTTCTCTGTCTCCTTATTATCTATCTATCTATCTATCTATCTATCTATCTATCTATCTATCATCTATCTACAGATATCTATACATGTATATATCCTTTGCAATGTATTGTGACATAAACAGATAGATAGATAGATAGATAGATAGATAGATAGATAGATAGGCAGGCAGATGGACAGACAGATGACAGAAAATTTCCCCCTTCCTTATAGCTTCAAATAGGAGCTATGTATGTGTATACACATATGTATACAATATGTACATACTATATATGGCTATATGATTAAATAAAATATATCTATATGTTTAATACTATTCTTTTGGAAGACTGATAAGAGATAGTTAATTTTGATGTATTTTCCAGTTTGTCTAAAATAATCTTACATAAGATAAAAAAAGCAACAAAGAAACAAAAGAAAAAAAAACAAAGAAAAAAGGAAAGGAAGGAAGGAAAGAAGGAAGGAAAGAAGGAAGGAAAGGAAAGGAAGGAAGGAAGGAAGAAAGGAAGGAAGGAAGGAAGGAAGGAAGGTAGGAGAGAGAGAGAGAAAGAAAGAAAGAAAGAAAGAAAGAAAGAAAGAAAGAAAGAAGGAAGGAAAGAAAGAAAGAAAGAAAGAAAGAAAGAAAGAAAAGAAAGGAAACAAAAAGCAAAGCATATTAGGTCCAAAAAGCAATGTGAAAATGTCATTACAGTTCTCAGATTTGGACAGTTTTATGAAAACAAAATGGAATAGAGAAGATCTATTTATTCCAAAATATCTATTTCGATCCACATATTTAGCAATTTCTTACATTTTGGTTTTAGCTAAATAAAAAAATTGTATATGTTTTAACTGTTTTTTGAGAATGGATAGTATGAATAAGAGAAGTAACATTTATCAAATGTTTGATAATACAAAATCCAGGTATTTTAGTTTTCCTAGAATACTCTAAATATTTCAGACATGAAAAATGCCAGTGTGTGTCATCTCAAACACAGATCTGTAAAATAAAGTACTGAAAACACTGTAAATCTAAATTATTAAAAACCTTTATTACTAAAAATAGCTTTCACTGTATTCTCAGCCTCACTATGTTGAATGATAAATTTAAATCATGTTTCAAAAAAAAACATTTAGAGTTAGTTCTCAAAAAAATATAAATATAGAATTTTGTTTTGCATCATATTTCAAATATTCAGTATCCTTTATAAATGAATAGAAAGAAGCAGAATAAAATAACTAATAAATAAGTAAAATAAAATGAAACACTTCTTTGAAGGGTATTACCTGATGATAAGGTTGAGTATTTTAGAGATATAAGGAGACATTCTTAATTAATTCTTTTATATTTTTATTAGATAATGATGCATGAAATACCTATCAATATTACAAAATCACAAAGAGAAATTTATGGGTTTAATTATATTGCCATGTACTTTATAATTACATATCTGTAACTGATGCTTTTAATCACCTACTATGGCTGAACTACAGCTGCAAAAAGTTATACTCAGACTTCCAGTACTAACTGTAGGGTGTTTTGAATTGCAGAACTAAATGTTACATTGATAGAATAAATCGAAATTTCATAAAAATAATTTTAAAGGTTTGAAGCTATAATTTTTAATAACTGTTGCAATATAGTCACACTAATATCAAACTCCTGAAAATAAAAAGGGATAATTTAGTTTTTTCTGGAATGAAATATACATATAGTGTTCTCTTTCAAATACTTGTCTAATTCTATACAACTAACTCTGTTTAGAATGTGATCAGAATGCTTGTTGGGCCAATTTATTCAATCTCCAAAATAGTAATTGCTTTAAAGTGATGGTATTATTATAGTTTTTAATACTACAAATGCATCCTCCAAACTGGGTCTAGAGAGTATTTTCTAACATGCATATCAGATAATGTCATAAAATTATTGAAAGCATCTCATAACTATTAGGAAAAAAGTCTTAGAATAGCTGGCATTAGCCATATAATACTTCCCTAGTGTAGCTCTAATTGTAGGCTACAGCTATCAACCATAGAATATCAGTTCAAACATCTGTATTTGTCTCCAAGACCTTTTAAATCAACTTCTTCTATTTAGTTAACTCTCACTCATTTGCTTGTTTTTTCTTTTAAGTTAAAATTTTATGTTCCCTGGAAGTCTATTTGGATATCCTCTCCCTGCCTCAGCATCCTGCATGTTACCTACATGACCTAACATAGCACAGTATTACACAGCATCTTAATTGACTGACTTATATAGGTGAATTGCTTGAGGAAAAGAATAGTTAACTACTTTTTTCCTCCAAGGGCATATGACTACTTATAGTGGCACTTTAAAATATTCTTATACAATTGAAAACATGCTTAAGATAATTAAACAGTATTATTGAAGACAAGTCAAAAGTCATTCTTTTATCTAGCATTTTCTTCACACTGTTAAATGTTACCCTTTGGTCCAAAGTAATAATTTTCTAATGGAACTGGATTTAAAATAAACATATTGCATAAACAACATATATCTATGTATCTACATATATATAGATATAGATACAGATACAGATATAGATATAGATATAGATATATAGAGAATTAATAAATGTATTCATAAATTTAAATGACAGATTGTTTTTGTCACACAGAATACCAAGCTGTTAAAATTTAAGGATATAGTTTCATTTATGTTGACAGTATTATTATTTTTAAATCATTGTATATTGACTACTAAACACACCCCACAAACATTTTGGTTTTATTTTTCCCTAATAATATATGTTGGGTTTTTTTGAACAGGAGCAACAATGTACCCTTTCTCACATTTTAATTTGCATGAAGTTAAATGATGCAATTGATGCAATAGTTTGACTTTTGTTATGTTAGATTTTTTTTTAAATAAGTGTATTACTTTTTTAATTACTAGTACAAATTACCATAATAAATGGATAGTCATCATTATTTTCTGCCTCCACATCATTCCAACTGTGGAAGTTATTTTTTAAGTTATGGGTAGTTTATATATTTTATTTTTCTAAATGGAAAAGCTATTCTCATTTTACTTCTTTACAATTTTTTTTTCCTAATAATTCATCTCATACTTAAAATGCCTTACATATTGTAAAATGTTCAATTGATCACTTTTCTGTAACAAAAACCTCCCTTTCTCTCTCTCTCTAGATTATATATATATATATATATATATATATATATATATATATCCAATAGGATGGATATGTGTGTGTGTGTGTGTGTGTGTGTGTGTGTGTGTGTGTGTGTAGTGAAAATAAGGTAGAGAGAGAGAAAGATTGATTTTAAGAAATTGGCTCTCCAACTGCAGAGGCCAGGAAGCCCAATATCTGCATGGTCGATGAGTCAGCTGGAGAGCCAGAGAAGCCCAAGAGAAGTCAATCATGCAGCTTGGCTCTGAAGACAGCCTACAGATAGAATTCACTCTATACATTGTGAGCAAATTTCCTCTTGTCATAAGGACACCAGTCATATTAATTATTACCACATTTTGACTTAACTACCTGTTTAAAGACAACATCTCCAAATCTCTATATAAAGGCACATTCTGAGGCACTGGAGGTTGAGACTTCAACATATAAACTTTTGAGGGAACTTATGCCTTAAAAGAAAGATAGATAAATATAGATAGATACATATAAGTATAAATATACATGTGGAG
This sequence comes from Aselliscus stoliczkanus, assembly GCA_033961575.1. Taxonomy (NCBI): domain Eukaryota; kingdom Metazoa; phylum Chordata; class Mammalia; order Chiroptera; family Hipposideridae; genus Aselliscus; species Aselliscus stoliczkanus. The sequence goes on along the minus strand of CM066728.1, from coordinate 94,432,515 downwards.
AGATAAAGAGATGTAAACTGAAATTTAAGTATATATATTAGAGAGAGAGCAAAAGATTGGAAATTAATCTCAATGAGATGAAAAGAATTTTTAAACTATTAATTAATACTTCCATGCAGAAATTAAATTTCTAGAATCTGACAGTATTCAGCAAGACTATGCCTTTAGATTCTGTATATAGAATTAAGAACTAGGAAATCTTATACAAATAAGGAGATGGCTGCATTTATGAATTCTATTCCAAAAAGTCAATATTTGATATAATCAAATATTCTATTTAAAGATAGCTAATAACAGATAAAAACATTAAATTCTATGTTAATTCTTGGAGACACAATTTTTGAAATCATTAGATTTGCAAATGATTTTTACCTAATCACTAGTATAATTGACTTCCTTTACACAAACATGATATTTAGAATTGCATTTACTTGGTTATCTGAAAGAGTTCACTTGATTTGCATCACAAATAAATTCTGGGTGGATGAGAGAGATAAAAAGAGGGCAAAGAAGAATTGTCATGGCACCGGGCATTTCTCAGAAAAATCAATTTTGGAAAGATTACATTTCATCCTTATTTGTCGTAGATTGACTTGAAATTACCTGTACCCTTGTACCCTTATACAACATTTGCATATAAACAATATGAAGAGTGCTGTTATGAACGACATTTAGTGAAATGCATGCATATACTCATAAGGATATTCTACTATTACTAGCATCAACACACAAAAAAATAAGTTACCTTATATCACGTGTATATAATATACCAGGCCAGTGCATGGTTTATGTGAGTTAATTTCATCAACCCTCACATTAACCTTGCATACTAGAGAATAAGGAATTTGACAATTTTATACTGAACAAATATCAGAAACTGATAATGTATTTTTAATACATTAAGGTTAGGTCCTGGGAACCTAATGATAAGACATGAAAACTCAAAAATAATTTATTAGTAATAATGGTAAATAGTTATAAATAGAATAAGATGGGCACTGTGCCAATTATGTGATAGGAGAAAAAGAAAACATTTGAGCACTTGATGAAAGTTCCATTCCAAAGCAGGGAATATCTGAAATTCCTGTACAGATTTGTTGACAATTTCTCAGAAAACAGACCTATTTACTAGATAACTAAGAACCTAATTCTGATCCTCTGGGAGAAACTGGTTAAAAAAAAAATTTCAAGTATTGAAAATATTTGAAAAGAAAATTTAATTGCCTTGGATTTTGTCTAAGAAACATAATTGTGCAAGGAGTCAGAAGCATTCTATGTGTAATAGGAGGAATTTTAATAAGGTCAGATTTAAATAGAGATTATGAATCAAGAGTAGTCTACTCCAAAGGCTAACTTGACTCGAATCACGGAAGTCAAATTGTTTGTAAGAGATCAGATTTCTTGTATTTTAAACATTTAGAAACATCTCTATCATATACTGCTGTTCAAGAAAATATCAAGGCAGATCCCTTGATGAAGAGAGAGATGCTGTAATACTGTGAACCACATAAACCATTATAAGCTAGTGATAGTCTCATTATTGCAATACAATTCATAATACTTAGGTGTTCTTCCTCTTCCAAAGCCAGAAAGTCCAAGAAACTTTGCTCTGGGAATGGTTATGTCAAACCATGGGGGTAAGGTAGAAAAGTAGACCATCGAATAGAGAAAAACAAAAGCAACAGCAAAAATGTATTCTTGCATGTCTTTGCCACCATGGATAATGCTGCAATGAACACAGGTTTAACATATATCTTTATGGATAAATGTATTCAGATTTTTGGGGGTAGATATCTAAAAGAGAGATTGCTGGGTCATGTGATAATTCTATTTTTAATTTTTTGAGGATCCTCCATACTGTTTTCCAAAGTGTCTTTTGATAGATGATTTCAGGTAAAGAAGATGTGGTACATACACATATACAATGGAATATTACACAGCCATAAGAAAGATAACATACTACCATATGTGACAACGTGGATAAATTATCGGGTATAATGCTAAGCAAACAAAGTCAGACAGAAACATTCTGAGAAACATACCATTTCAGTCATATGTAGGATATAAAACTGAAAGCAACAAATGGACAAGACAAGCAAAAAGTCATAGACACAGAATACAGTTTAGTGGTTACCAGAGGGTAAAGGGGAAGAGGGGGTGATATAAAAAAGTAAAGGGAGTCATATGGTGATGGAAAGAGATTTGACTTGGAGTGGTGAACATGCAATGCAATATACAGGGGATGTATTACAGAATTATACATTTGAAACCCATATAATTTTATTAACCTAATAAATTTACCACCCTAATAAATTTAATAAAAATACTAAAAACACTATTATATATATATATTTTGAAGTTGCTGGTAAAACTACATACCCCAATTTTAAATTATTGAAATATAACTTAAATGTGTATAGTATGTGGAATTTATGATTATTTTTAATCATAATTTGGTTACAGATTTAGCAAGCATCTATAAAATAGATAATCCATCCCCATTCAACAGAGTTGAAATAAAATAAGAACAAACCCAACCACTTCCTACTACTCTTTTCATTTGGAGCACTTTGAGAAATATTATCATATCTTGGATTTCTCCTTTTTAAGTGTAACTATCCAGCTGTTACCTTAATTAAATCTGCCCCAGGCAAGGATCTGGTTTTCCACACCTGTGGAGAAGATTGTCATGGCATTTTAATGACTTAATAGAGCTTTAGGAAATACAACCAAGTAGGAATGTGAGTAATGATCAGTTCAAGTTAGTGCCAAAGCTGTCAATCTCCAATTAAGAGATGTGTTTGTTCCTCAACAATGTACTACCACAAATTGGATGTTTTGACACTGTTAATGGATCTTTTGCCACCTGATAGAAATAACTCAAATGGCTCCCAGTAATCTCTTCAACGATGGAAATTTACTGAAGTTAGGGACAGCTGGAGATCAAGTTTACAAACAAACAAAATAAATTATTTTCAGCAATGGAAATATATGATAATAAAAAGAATAATTATCTTTGGTAAAGTGCCAAACTGATGGTTTAACTGAATGCTATGGATGTCACAGTAGTTGTAAGCAGTGAATGTTCTATTTAACAGGGAATTCTGATATGGTTTAAGTGAGTAGATAAAAGGGAAAAAAGGAACTATTTTGCTCAGTGATAAGAAAACTTCAGCAATGGAAGACAAAGTAAATATAAAATTCTTCCTCCAATGAAGCACTAATCTACTTATTATTTTCTATACAGATATATTGTAGGAATTGAAAGGAAGGTTAGATAGGAAAAGAATGGATCAATAATAAAAAGCAAACATTTTAATTTACAATATTTATCTCAAAAGAAGCAGTGTATCTCTACTTTGCTTAGTACTACTTGTGAATACTACATAGGATTAACAAAATTCTAAGATATGAAACCAAGAAAACATATGGAGTCTAATGGATATACTTCTGGATGTCAAAAACATAATAATAGTAGTAATAATAACAGAGAGTATACATTACCTACTATCTATGTACCAAGGATTGGGATAGGTTCATTTTCACATGTCGTTTCATTTAATTGTCACAATTTCCATGTAAATTGATTGCTGCTATTGTTGTTTTCATTTACAGATGATAGGTGCGGGATTATGAAAAATCAAGTAAATTGACTAAGGTACAATGACTATGCTGTCCGAAGAACACTTGCCCAGGAGACCCAAGATGACAAAGTAGTTAAACACTGTGCCTGCTCCCTTCCATGAACAAATGAAAATTACAACTAAATTGTAGACCAATCAACCTAGAGAACCATCTGAAGTCTGGCTGGACAATTTTATAACTAAGGATATAAAGAAGAAGCCAAGTTGAGACTGGTAGGAGGGACAGAGACGAGTTACTGGCTAACCTCAAACCTCTGTGTGGAGGTTGCGAACTGGAAGGGATACCTTGGCCGCAGAGGTTCCCCTCAAAGGAGCAAGAAACCCCAGCCCCGTTCAAGGCTCCCCAGCCCAGAGACTGGTGCCAGTAAGAGGAACCTCCACAACATCTGGTTGTGAATAAGTGAGGATTCCAATCATCTGGGTGGGATGGAAGGCAGTGGGAAACCCAGGCATCCTCATAAAGGGCCTGTACACAGGCTCTCTCACTCCCAAGTACTCACCTTAGGATTCAGCAGAGAATCAGTAACTCGGAGGGTTCTAGAGACACATGGGGAGCAGATTGAGTTGTGCTGCCTCGGGTTGTGGGCTGAAGGCCAGTCACCATTTCCCTGTGTGGGGTCCTTCTGTTCAGCCAGCAGGAAGGCACCATGTTTCCTGTGTTGATCCCGCCCTCCACAGGCCAAATCTGGATCTGATTGGTCTGGTGAGCTTCTCAGCTCTGCCCTGCTGACTCACTGGGACCACACCTGACCTAACTCTCCCAATGCAGAAGGCACTTTCACTATAAGCAACCAGCTTCTCCCACATTACACTCTTTCTTGGTGGTTAACAACTGGCCTCAGGGTCCTCGGAGACTTTTGCTGAGTTGTCCCAGACTCAGCACTGGCACCAAACCAGAGTTTACATTAACCTGATGACCACAACTCTTCCCACTCTCCCAGAAACCCTGCTTCACCCAACTTGTGTGCTGCAAGAGGCATTATCAGTGACTGAACCTTAAGGGAGCCAGCAGGTGGCAGCAGGCCTCAGGGTGTCCTAGCATTTGGCGGAGCTATCCTATGCCATTACTCATGGCAGACGTCTTTGGTTCACAGTGTGGCTGCTCCCATGTGCCTCCAGGGTTAGCAGAGACAGTAGCAAACAACAGCAGATTGCTTTGTATCTCTTGCCAGGTAGTCCCCAGCCTGTCATAGGCAGTGGGTGACCTAGGCCACTCAATAGGATAAACCACCGGCATAACAGACTGTAAGCTGTGCACATGGTCAAACAGCCAATCAGACTGAGGGTCAATCCCACACACTGACATGACAGTAGCAAGTAAGGCTCAATTATAACAGGAGAGCACACACAACCCACACAAGAGACACTACTGCAGCACCCAGAGCAGGCCACCAGAGAGATTGTGCCACTAGGGAGACTGTGCCACCAGGTAGGCTGTGCCACCAGGCCTCTGTATTTTTTATCACCAGCTAAATAAAAAGTTCAGTTTACATAATTCATATGACAAATTCAAATAATGAAAATAAGACAATGTATTTAACTATGTAGTTTAAATCTTCTAAAAATATTAACAAAGCTATGGAGTGAGAAGTTTATCTTACTAGAATATAAACACTCAGAAATAAATGATAATATTTATAAGGTTTCCTACTGTCTATGAAGTTTTTACATTTAATTGTTGATTTGGTTGATTTAGTTGTTGACTTGTTCTTTTATAAAGCATATATTTCTCCCAGGTCAGAAAACATAGATCAGAAAATTATAAGGAGATGATATTTCTTTTGCTAACTACATGTCACATTTGATATCTGAAGTCAGCAGGTCCTTTGAAAATCAATGTAGCCTATTGGAAAAGGGGCCTTTGGTTAAAGACATTTTGAAACCCTTGCTGTAGATTTACTTTCTTTATGATTTGGATCAATTATTTCAACTTCATTATCCCATGTTTCATCATGTGTGAAATGGGAATAATAATTCTTAACTAATAACAATGCCAAGGATTAAAGAGGCAGGGCTAGGGCTGGCCGAGTGGCGCATTGGTTAAGAGCTGGTTTAGTGATCCAGCAGCCCCGGTTCGGATCCCACATATGAGGGCCAGTGATATTGCCCTCTACAGCTAACAACACCTCCACCTGGAGCTGGGCTGCGAGCCCCAGCGACGGCATAGGCTGCAGCCCCTGTTGCACTGGGCTGCCATAGGCTACAGTGAGTGGCCGGCAGCCAGCGTGAGCTGCCAAGAGCCACCGTGAGCGACCATCCAGAGGCGGCTGATCTGCCTCATCCGGGAAGAGCACAATGACGATACCAACATGGGCCAGTGAAGCAATGTACTCCGCAACTACACTGAAGAACAAAAAGACAGCAACTTTTCTGTTCCCCTTCCCCGATTTCCCAATAAAATCTTAAAAAAAAAAAAAAAGATGCAGGGCTAAAACTATGTAAAACTTGAATATTTAGCTATAAAAACAGTTTTATTTTTTTATAGTTTCTTGTATGCATCTTTCTTCTAATGAGTGTGACACTTTCATTTTGCCTGAGAGAAAATTAGAACTATGGAAATGCAAAAAGAAAAAAAGATGTAATGAAATTATTGAGTCATCATATGCTGAGAAATAAATCATTCTTAATCTGAAAAAGGTTTTTTTTTTTTTTTTGCTTTTTTGTTTTTTTTTATTTTTTATTTTTTTATTTCTTAACTGTAGAGCATCGATAAATCAGAATGTAGCACTGGAAATGCATCCAATCTAAGGTGGATGTGAAGACGGATGCTTTCCGTTAAGAAGTAGACATGATTGGTAAAACAATTGATTAAAAGACTTCAACTTAAGGAAATCATATGTTACTTTGTATAATTTGTAGGATAGAAATGCAGATGATTTATTTTTGGTGAAAGGATAAACCCCCAAATTTATTGCCCTGTGAGATATTAATCACTTTTGCATACATAAAGCAACTCAGCATTCTTTTGTTAAATTGCTGATCAGTATGTAGCTCCCCAAATGCTTTGGCACATATTCTTTGATGTTAGAAACAAAGTGTAAAATGAACATTTCCATCTAATGTATTCCAAAGGACAGAATAGTAGAAACACATATTCCAAAAACAAACCTTCACTCTCTAAAACTACATTAAGCTTTATTTGAGACAAATTGATTTATTTTGTGAAAGAACAAAGGAGAGAGTCGACTAAATCAAAAAGATTAAATGTTAATTCACTTGATACTTAAAAGGAAATTCTACACACCACATTTCTCTAGTGGTTTTACTAACACCACTTCAGGCCAAATACAATATACATGTATCATCAAAGAATTTACGAGCATATTCAGATATTCAGTTCTCTCTGATTTATCAACTGCATTTCTCACAGAATAATAATATTTTTCATTACACAGATGAATTAGTTGCAAGTTAAAGTTTATTAGTCTTTTAGTCCAATTAGTGTCCTGATAATTGTCACATTGATTGCCTATGGCACATATGTTCTGAAAAATTATATATATAATTTATAATTTTATATTTGGATGGTGATGTTACTTTTTACACCTTCTGATTTGAATTATTATAATACTTAATTTAGCAAAGTTATACAGCCATGTAGAGACAACCAGTTTTATAAAGCTTTTAAGAAAAATTGCAGTCAACAGGCCCCCTTCATTTTCCTTCCTCATTTTCCCTGCTTAAGTAACTGTTTTCAAATCTGTTAGCTGAGTCTTTATGATATACTTCCATATCTCCAGAGAACATGCTTGAGTGCATTTTTTTCTATTGACTTCCCATCACAGACATTGTAGAGTTAACCTTTCCTTCCACAAGCCCCAACACGTGGATACACATTTCCCATCTACCATCTCCCATAAATAAATATACCATTGTATAAGTGAGGTCAATATTAAATGTTTACATTGGTATGAGGTAAGTGAATTTTATTCACAAATTAATCACCTAGTAGACATGCTTATTTATTTGTATTGTCATACTCTTTTTTTATTTTGAGTTCATACATGTCTTATAGTTACATTTGCTTAATTTACTATTTATCAATAATTCAGCCATTATATATATACATATACATATATATGTATATATATATATGTTTATTAATAACTTTCTTTTAAAAAAATGTTTTATAAAGTTTTTTTATTTGCTTCAATCTGGATTGTTTCCCTTCTAAATTTGGTGTCCCTGTGCATATCTAACTATCACCTATCTCTGCTTCCGAGGACAAGATGTGTCTTTCTTTCCTGCTGGGTTTTTGGTTTCCATCAGCCAGTATCATCTCGATATATCCCCTCTTCCTAAAAAAGGATGTTAGGAGTGATAAACATTTGATATATTGCATGTCTAAAAATATTTTTATTTTATTCCACATGATTAAAAGTCTAGATGGATGTAAAATTTGGGTTGAAAATAATTTCTCTTCAAAGCGTTGAACACATTACTCCATTATCTTTATTATCTTTTAGTTTCCTGTTTTGCTATTCATAAATATCAGGTCATTTTGATTCTTAATATTCTAATATGATGCATTTCCTGTCCCCGCATTCTTTTTCTCTCCAGCGTTCTAAAATTTCTTAACATCTGCCTTAGTAAAGTTTACATTCATGCAGTGTACTAAGGTCTCAGTGGATGTTGTGAATTTGGAAAATGTTTCTCAGTCCTGACACATTTTCATTGATGCATTGATTTCCTACCATATTTTCTTTCAGGGAAAAATTTATATATGTGTATTTATGTTCAATCTGTGTGTTTGATCCCCCTTTTTCTCCTATTCCCCATATTTTTGTCTTTCTAACTTATTTCTTCGACTTCATCCTCCATTCAAAAAAGTTTTTAATAAAATAAAAAAAAAATTCCTTTTATCATGTTTTTAATACCCATTAGTTTTCTTGTTTGTTTGTTTTCCTGAGTACCCTGTTTATTGTATCCTGCTTCTTTATCACGTGATCATTATCTAAACTAATCTGAGAATATTCCAGAGAAGATTTTATAAATATATAAATACATTTTTTGCATAGTCCCTATGTTTTATTATCTGTTACATTTAGTCCCTTACATTCAGCTTTGATAATTCTCTCAGATAAGGTAACTTTCTATTTTCTGTTATTGCTTCTGAAGAGTTGTTTGTTCTAGGAGCTTCATTAAATGTAGACAGGCCTGGTGCATATTAGAAAAATTCCTCAATACCAGTCTAAATGACATTTCCTCTTAGGCTGGTCAGTTTTCTCAGAGCTACTCCTAGAAAGTCTTTGATGGTAGATCACAGGATGAAGGTGGAGATGAGCTATCAGCTTTCAGTTTGTATATGTAATTATGATTTCCGCTTTTGGTATAGTATCTCTGCTTACAACAGTGTCTGAATTCTCCTAATTACTATCTCCAGAGAATAAATTGGCATTGTATTGCTAGTTTCAGAGACTGTCAGTCATGTCTGAAAGTAGCAGAAGGAATTCAGGGATCTTCTCATTTTTTAATAAGTTTCAAAAGATGATTCTAATTTTGTGACACCAGTCTTATCACTACTTGCAGAGATATCAGATGCTGTCAATTCATGAAGTGTTAATATATTCTGTGTTATAAATACAGTTGATAATTACCTATCCCCACCACCAATTTAAAATTATGCTTTTTATGGTCTACTAATTTAGTCAACACTCATTCATTAGCTTTCCTTTGTTCAATAGTTGATTGTTATTTTTCTTTTCTTTTTTTCCTTTGCTTGTGAGGGTTTTGCCTTAAAGAATAATCCCTATTCAACTCTCAAAAGCAACTATAGTTTTGGTGATATATGGAGAGATTATATGTTGTAGGAGAATTTTGTTTAAGAAAGATAATATAAAAAAATGAATCAAATAAAAAATTAGATACAGGATCTTGGAAGCAGTCCATGCAATTTAGATACTCTAAAGTTTAATATTAACTAGATTCATGGCAAACATATTTCTGACCCTAGTGTTAGTGTGTTTTGTGGGGAGGGGGAATAGAAGTTAGATGCTTCTTTTCAATCTATTATCATTATTCACAGATTGTTTTCAATCACTTTAAAAATGTGTTCACTCAAACTTCTGTGTGGGAATGATTCATCCTTAATTTTTCTTTGTAGCATGTTTTGGGTAATTGGATTTAAATTTTGTTCATCACATTAATATATAACTAGAATATCATGTTTTTAAAAGCTTTGAATGTTATACAACAATCTACTTTTTATTTTGAGGTATTTTACTCTTTCATATATGCAAACTCGCTTCAGTTTGGTGAAACCTACTGTTTCACATGGTGTAAGCAAATACTAACCACATAAGAATAACTTATTTCACACAGAAGTTACATTATTATACAGAACTTAATAGATATGAGTTAAAATATGCAAGAATGTAGTAGAAGAAAATGCTTTGTAGTCAAGAAGGCATTCAAGCTTTGGTGTCTTCTTTTATTAGATTTTATTTATAGTTTTAGAGATGACTTATGGATTCAAAAACTATTAATTGAGGGCCAATTATGCATTAGGCATTGTTTGAGGTATTTAGTAAATAGCAGTAAATAAAATACAGTAAAATTTTTCTTCTTATGTCAGTTCTAGTTTATCAAAGGGAAATAGATAAATGAATGAATAAGCAAAACACATGACAGATAGGTATCAATACGAAAGAAAACTATGAAAGTGGGAAAAGGAGTATCTTTAAAGGCAGTGAAATTTTAAATGGGAAGAAATAGCTTCCAACAAGGTGAGGCTTAAAAATTAATAAATTGATTGATATTTACCCTGGATGCAGTAAACAAGGGTGTCACCAATTATAGTGGGCAAGGTCAGAGTTGTAGAAATAGGGACAAGAAGGCATATTATGTAGTGTCTTGCAAGCCATTATATAGATTTCGGCTTTGAGAGAGGTTAGCTATTTAAGATTTGATAACAGATTAAATGTTGAATTTTAGATTTTTGTTGTGGATGACTCCAAGATTTGGGGGAGAGTTTTTCTGTTTTTTGATTTTTTTTTTTAGCAAATGATTAGGAAGGAAGACAGAGTATGTACATATAGATGAGAAAATAAATTAAAGCTATTACAAAAGATGATTAAATTATCTTTAATTATTTTATTTATCTGATATATGTGAAATGATTGCTGAAGTACCTGGTATTTTTGTTTAAAGTACAAAACAGTATACTTATGTAAATAAAATGTACATAAACTGAAAGTGACTCTGATCTATTGTTAAACTGATGAGCATTTCCAAAAAGCAAGTAACAAATACAATCAAGCACCAAATGGTCATTTTGAAAGAAGTGGCAAAATAATACATCCTCCAGAAAAAGAGTCATATAGATACATCTGGACATCTTTCATTTCTTATCTTTATTTACAATTTAAAATATCTATTTTTTATACCTGTCCCTTCATTAAAACATGCCTAGTGATCTCTATAAATTAAAATGATAAGGCTTAAAAAATTTACAAACCAATATATGATATAGGTATATACAAATAATTGCTCATATAAACTTAAAATCCTATGAAGACAAAATTCTGACATGCATGAGGTAATGAGTAGCTAGCCATTCAATTGTTTTGCCAAGTCTGGAGAAGTCATTATGAATTAGCCAGGAAAGAATGAAGGGAAATAATTTTCTAAGCAGAAAAAATATTTTTTCTGAAAGCAAAGGGATAAAAAAATATTTGGCAGGTCCCAGATAGGTAGACAGCATTCTGAGATGCATGACATATTGTGTTATTATGTGGATCTAAGAGAAAGAAGATTGAAGCCCTAAGAAAGGCGATATCTGACTAGGAAGCCATATCAGGTTTTGGCTTAAGGCTATAAAGCCAAACCAATAGATTGGATTATAAGAAGAATGGAAAAAAATGAGTAGTATATTTGCCTAGGTAAGAGATAATGGTTTCCCTGACTAGTGTAATAATAGGGGTGTTGAAATAAAGTGGAAATATTCAAGATAATTTTAAAGTTAGAGCAGTCAGTACTTGGTAATTGAATGATAGATGGCAAAGGAGAATGAGGCTAAAGAATAATTACCATTTTACTGGTATGAAAGACTAGGAGGAAGAAATATAATGTAATAAAATTCACAAGACTAGAAAAGGAAAATATTTTTTGTAGATCATAAGAACATTGATAAAATAATCTCATATATAAATGGAAACACTAAAATTTGGAAACTATTTACTAAGGCAATATAAATAACTACTTTTAATGAGTACAATAAAATATTTTGAATATATGTATGTATTTTAATAAAATACAAAGATCCATTCAGAAGGTATTATGTTAATATACCTGCTAAACAAAATTATTTAAACACTTAGTATATTGGTTTAGTGTTAAATAGACTTATTCAGTGAAACATTTTGTTTTTGTAAAGTGGATGGATTGTGAATAGTTGTATAAATATTTGTTTCTAAGAAAAAAAATTGCAGAAATAAGTTATTTGCTATGCTATGTAAAACTGGGAAAATAAAGTAATAAATTAGTATGCAAAGATCATTACCTATAACACTTAAGTTATTATGCATATTGATTATGATCCTTATACTTATTGAATAAGAAACTATTTCTTACATAGTACTTATTGAACTCGCTTGGATCCTGGATATATACCTCTATCACTAAAGAAATTCAAATCTTTAAATTACTTTCAAAGGAACAGAAAAATGAAGTTAGTGATTTGTATTTTTTGTTATACTGAAGGCTCTATCAGTATAATAGAAGAAATCAGTTTATGATTACTTAAATAAATAAACAGATTTGAATAAGTTAATTCAGTAAGAAAATAATTTTAAAAGCCAGTTTCTGCATGGAAATGTTTTTATGTGTATGGTTTATTTAGGGTTGCACTGCAACAAACTCGTATCATATAAACGAACACATTTTTGACATATAATAATTTGAACAAAATTGAAACATGATATGGGAAGTTACCTATTACATTACATTATATTAATTTTTATGTTTAATATCATGTAGAATTCAAAGAACAGATTTGAAAAGCTCTGGTATTTGTAATTGAATTTGAAGTATTTGGACATGTTGTCTGTTCTTGACAAATGAGACAGAAAATCAGAAAAAAATAAATACAGGACAATAAAGCTTAGCACCTCATTACATTTTGAGTTTTAAGAAAGAAATCTTGTCAAGATAAATATGGAAACAAGCCAAGGAAAAACTTATTCATGCTACGATTTGATGATTGTAAACCTGGATAAGACTGTCTGTACATAGGTATGGATAAGCCAAGGAGCTGAATCAACATACAAAAACAAAACATGTTAATTTTACATGGTTGGTCAGAAAAGTAGTAAACTAAACAGAATTGTATACTTTAAGAGAAGACATTAAGAAAAATTGTTTTGTTATTCTTTCAAGCAAACTTAGGCAAATACTGAAAATGCTGTGAAAGGAACAACGCGTCATTATTGTCTTCTAGATTTAGAAACCAAAAGAGCACTTTTAATTTGACTCAGTCCTGTTGTAAATGCTACAGCAGAAAAAACAGTGAATTGTCTCAAATACCAGAAATTTTACTGAGTTTTTAATGTGTGTAGTGAAAAACTTGAGTTGGGAGAAATACATTTTTAAAAATAACTCAACAAGCTAAATTTTAATTCAGCTAACTCTGAGATTAACGATACATGAAATATGTGAAATATCAATTATATTTTATGTCTTCCCACAATTACCTTAAATGTGTTCAGAAATGTGGCATCTATACAAGATACAGATTAGCATTTTATATTAGTAAAGATGGCCTTAAAATTATTTGACATGATCCAGAGCCTGTTATAATGAATTCCACAAGTGGAATAAAACTTCTTTTACTCATGGTTAAAAAAATAACATAATAACATATAAATTTCTTGAATCCTTTATCTCTGTTTAATTATTTAAAAACAATCAGGACTTCCGGTAAAATGGTGCAATAGACAGACGCTGTGCTAACTGCCTCCCAGGATCACACCAAAATTACAAGCAAATTTACAGCATTCAACCCTGGAGGTCCCTGGAACACTGGAGGAACAGAACCACTAAACGAAGAACTTAAAGAGGAGGACACTTCGGGTCTGGTAGGACGGGCGGAGATGAGAGAGGGCGAGCCCCGTGAGGGAAGCCCCAGCCGTGGGAAGCTTGTCTGATTGGGGGAGAGACCCTCCGGCCGCACCCCAAGCTCACCAGCCCAGAGCTCCTTTGCCGGGAAGAGGAGTTCTAAGATAGCCGGCAATAAATTAGTAAGGACTCTCTTTCCTCAGCTCGGTGAGGCTAAGAGCGGCTGGAGAATCAGTGGGGCCGGCGCCCAGGCTTGCTCGCCGGTGAGCACTTACCTGGTTCCTGATGGAGGGAGTGGCTGTGTGAGCCGGGAGCCTGCGGGGACGGACTGAGCTGAGCACCTTTGGTGCAAAGGCTGGAGGTTTTTGGATTGTTGTTCCCGTGGTGCGGAGCTTGCACGTGAGTGGTGTAAGGAGGGCGCCATTTTGTCGGGCTTGGGCCCTCCCACGAAGGATCAGGTCCGAGACCTAATTGGTCTGGTGGAATTGGCGAAGTGCGTGTGTGCATGCGTGCGCGCATGCGCGCCTGCGGCCTTGGATCCTCACCCTCCGCCCGGCTTATACTGCGTTGCCAGGGAAACATAGGGCGGTGCCCTCCGGCTCCTACAGCGGCTCACTGAGACCCGGTAGTGCGAGAGCCGCCTCGGATCCCCACCCTCCGCTCGGTTTGTGCTGTGTTGCCAGGGAAACGCCTAGTGGGAGTGATCCGACTCCAACAGGCTGCTCACTGAGACCCAGGAGCACGCAAGCCGCCTTGGGTCTCTGCTTTCCACACTGCGCTTGCAGAGTTGCCAGGCTGGTGATTGGTTGTTGGGCTGCTCGGCCTGATCTGCGAGCGGCTGATTGGGACAGGCTGAGACTGGGAGTTCTCCTGGGAGTGTTGGGCCGTGAGCTGTGTGCCTGCGTGATCCAGCCAGGGCTCTCCTGGTGATCTATCTAATACATCAAAGCAATCCCAGAGCAACGGCCAGAATGGGGAAACAAAGAAACATGTCACAAGTAAAAGATCAGAAGAAACCTCCAGAAATGGAACCAAATGAAACAGAGGGATCCAACCTTTCAGAGACACAGTTTAGATCACTGATGATAAGAATGTTTAAGGAACTTAGCGAGGACATAAAGAAAGATAGGGAAACCATAAAAAACAACCTGTTAGAACTAAAGAATACAATAACTGAAATGAAGAACACACTCGAAGGAATCACCAGTAGAGTAGATGAAGCAGAGGAGCGGATCAGCGATTTGGAAGATAAAATAGCAGAACTCACCCAGTTGGCACAGCAAAAAGACCAAAGAATAAAAAACAATGAAAATAGTTTAAGAGCCCTATGGGACAAGATGAAGCGCAACCACGTTCGAATCATAGGGATACCAGAAGGAGAAGAGAAGAAGCAAGGGCTTGAAAAGGTATTTGAAAAAATAATGACTGAAAACTTCCCTACACTGGTAAAGGAAATCAACATACATGCCCAGGAAGTGCAGAGGGTTCCAAACAAGCTGAACTCAAACAGGTCCACACCAAGACACATCATAGTTAAAATGGCAAAGGTTAAAGACAGAGACAGAATCCTAGAGGCTGCAAGAGAAAGACAGCAGATTACATACAAAGGAACTCCTGTTAGACTAACAGCTGACTTGTCTACAGAAACTCTGCAGGCCAGAAGGGAGTGGCAGGAGATACTCAAAGTGACACAAAATAAAGGCCTACAACCAAGATTGCTCTATCCAGCACGGCTATCACTTAAAATTGAAGGAGAAATAAAGAGCTTCTCAGAAAAGAATAAGCTTAAGGAATTCATTACCACCAAGCCAGCATTGCAAGAAATGTTAAAAGGACTTTTTTAATCAAAAGAAAGGGGTAAACAAGCTAACCCAGAGAGACAATTTAAGAAGATTGATGTCATATCAAGCAGATATAAAGGAAAAACTGATGGTTGCTGATTGGGAGGGAGTGGGGAAGAGGGAAGAGGGAAGGTTTTGGACAGTGTATGTGGGACTACAATGTTGCCGCAGGGTTATGGGGGCAGTTCTGGGAATGTAATTGGTAATGTTGTGAAGAGACTATTATGTTGTGAGAAATAAGTCAGTCGGAGAAGGACAGGTACCATGTGATCTCACTTGTGTGTGGAGTCTGAAGAACTGAGTGAATGATCAAAGTAAACAGACTCATAGATGTAGAGGAAAAACTGAGGTTTGCTAGTTGGGAGGGGGGTGGGGATGGGGGGAAGGGGAAGGGATTAGACAGCATAAATAGACAACTACAATATTGCCACAGGGATATGAAACACAGTTCAGGGAATATAATAATGTTGTAAAAATTTTGTGGCATGTCAGATAGTCACATGTCTTGTTTTGGAGACCACTTCATGGATGGAGTAGAGGCTTGATCACTGCACTGTACACCTGAAGCTGATGTTGTATAGTATTGTATGCCAACTGCAACTGAATATGTGGGTGGTCACGGGATGTGGAGTATGCTGTGGAGACGAGTCAGGGGAGTTGTGATGGATATGTATGATATGGGGGGGGAGTGGGGTGGCGAACTGGGGTAGGGGGTTTTCACTTTGGGAGGTAAAGAGTATAACTATTGCATTGTGTTGTACACCGAAAACTAATAAAATAAAATTAAAAAAAACAAAACAAAACAAAAAACAATCAGATTTGTGTTTAGCTGCCTGAAATGCATTCTATAGCTTTCTAATCAGTACAAAGAATAAATTTCAAACAGTACCTGACTAGGTGAATTAATTTTAGCTCAAAGTGAATCCTTTAATGATTTTTTTTTCCAGTGAAAACTCCACCATAAAGGAAAACAAATATATTTTAATTATATTATGGTCTCAAATTCCTTCTATTATTATTTGGGTTTCTTACTAGGAAACTGGAAATGTATACAGTAAAACACATGACTCATGGGAAAGGTGATAGGCAGAGTTTATGAAGGAACTGAGAATAAAATAAATACTTCGTACACTAAATCATTATTTTTCAGAAAAAAAAAACTGATCATGAGGCTAGTCCTGTGAAGCTATATTGAATATCAAATATAATGAACTACCCCTGTTTGCATTCAGACAAGAAAATAAGTTTCCACAGAGCTGGGTATCAGGAGATAAGAGAAAAACTTTTTCCTGAATCAAATAAACACTACCAGACCAATAAGAGAACTTAGCATCCTTACATAATACATTAATATACAAACCTTAATTGAATTTCTATTTTCTAGCAAAAGAAATCAAATATGTGAATATCTGCTAAGGAGAGTGACAAAGACAGTAACTTTGAGCTAGAATAAACTATTACCCCAGAAATATTATAAATTAGACAAAAGGTCCATGTTGTCAGTGATCAAGCAGTCTCATAGGTGAAGTTATAATTGGCTATATTTGAGACATGTATTACAGTACTTACACACGATGTCAAACAATTAAGTTCACAAACTCATCCTGGTAAAGGTGTTAAATACTTCACTGCTGAATATCACTACAGCCACCTTCGAAGTACTCCCCTTGGGAAGCTATGCACTGATGCCAACTCCTAGTCCACCCTTCAAAGCAATTTTGGTACTCTTTTTCTGGAATGGCCATCAGTGCTGTCATCTTATTACCCTGATGTCCTGAATGTCATCAAAATGTCTTCCTTTCAATATTTTCTTTATCTTTGGGTAAAGAAAGAAGTCATTGTGGGCCAGACTGGGTGCGTAGGGAAGGTGTTCCAATACAGTTATTTGTTTACTGGCTAAAAACTCTTTCACAGACAGTGTATCATGTGAGCTGATGCATTGTCGTGATGCAAGAGCCACAAATTGTTGGCGAAAAGTTCAGACTGTTTTCATGTAACTTTTTCACGCAGTCTTTTCAGCACTTCCAAATAGTAAACTTGGTGAACTGTTTGTCCAGTTGCTACAAATTCATAATGAATAATCACTCTGATATCAAAAAAGGTTGCAACAAGTTCGCAAACATAATTATCAGACCTCATAGGAATAAGACACCAAGACATCCATGTCTGATAACCTTAACTATGACATTATTTTCTGTGGAACCAGTTAGCCAAACCCAGTTCATAAATGTACTTCATTCTTAGACATCATAATTTAAACATAAGCAAGATTTATCAGCTTTGCATCATTAATCTCCATTGTTATAGTTCTAAAATCAATATTCTGGGAATCCAAATACCAAATGCCGACAATTTCCATGGAACCAGGTATTATTCCCCTACCCCCAACACACACACACACACACAAAATTGCTGCCCTTTATCCTTACCCAAGTCCCCTAAGGTTGCTGGCTGATGCCCTGTAATTTTTTCTGTGCACATCTCAGGCACTGGTGCAATCCTGCCTTGAAGGTATAGCCTATCAATGACTGTGACTTCTAAATAAAAAGAATAATAATAGCTCACAGATATGTTAGAATATCCAGATTTGGACATCTTTTGGGACATTTGTCATTTATGATACTTTTGGTCAAGTAAAACAAAAATAAGTAGAAATGTCTTACAATATAACAAATTTATTGTTTCAATTAACATAAAGACTGAAAGAAGAGGCAAGTTTAGTATTATTTAACTAAGGTGCTCAGTAATATCAAGGAGAAGATATTATACTATCAATTCTTCCCCTCTGCTATCCTCAGAGTGCTGGCTTTTGTTCCTAGGTTTGACCTCTCATGTTTCTAAAATGGACAAAGCCATTTCATAAGTTCATTTTCACCCAAGAATATCTAAATCCACTAGAGAAGAGAACATATTCTTTCCACATGTCCATTTTTCAGAGAAAAGAAGTTTTTTAGAAGTTGCTCATACCCCAGCAGATTATTTCAACTATTAACAATGCCTGTCAAAATTCTACAGAGATATGCAAAATGCCTGTGGGTTCTCCATAATATGAGAGCACAAAAGGTATATGTGTAATATGCTTTTAAATTAGGATAATAGTAATTTTTCAACCATTGAGATATTTTTAAATATGAAAAGATTGAATGTACTCAAAACAATATTTTAAGCCTTTTGTTACATTGACAAGAGCAAAGAAATTCATTCTTTGGAGTTGACATTTCTAACTCCTGTTGTGAATTCTTATTTCATAATGGTGTTTTAAATGGATGTCAGTTTTAAGTTATTCTTTGTTGATTTAATTCAAACCTTCAGGCACTTCTTTTTCATACTTGTTTTTTTTTTCTTTTTTCTATGATACTTTATGCTGCAATAGATAATATGTCATGGGTATGCAAAATTTAAAAAAAATAAAAGTTGGTGAATCATTTATGAATATTAATATACAATCTTTCAAAGTTAGACTCTGTATACTTAATTTTAAGTAAACATATAACACCTGATTTGTCATTCAATTATATTATTCAATTTTATGAATCATATATGCCAGGGTAACATTTAGGTAATTGTTTCAATTTAGCAGTTCGCAGTGTGAAATTTGAGGGGTCAGTTCCATCTACAAACTAACAAGCTTTCTCTGTCAATATCTAAGTAGTTCTTAAACTGGAGATTTTTGACAATGTTAATATACATATTTATAAAGAACAAAGGAACACTGTAAAATATGAATAAATAATAAGAGCAAATATCACACACTTACAACACAGCACATGTCCTCAATGCCCACATATACCATCTCAAGTAATTTTAGAAATATTCATGCAATGGGGATTATTTTTATACACTTTACAGATAAGGACCCTCGCAAGAGGTGGTGTCGTGAATTTTTCCAGAGTCACGTAGTATGGTCTCTTCACACAGGTGGCTTCCCTTTGGCAGTGTCCTTCAGGAATGTCCCATAAAGAGCTACAGCTGTCCACTTCCAATAGGTGCTTGCGTGTCATACAGAACAACCTGCAAATCAGGCTCAAGTTTTGTCTTCCTCAATCCTCTGGTTCCAGAGAATTCCTAATGAAGCCATAGAGGAAAGCTAATGGAGCAGAAGAAGTAGGGTCATTGATATTTTTTCCACTTCTAAGTTCAAGCTACTTGAGACATCTGGGCCCCTGGGCCTTTTTGTCCTGTATATCACTTCCATTTGATCATGCAGTGTTGCTTCGCATATTCGTCTTTATGGCTTGGCTCAGCAGACAACATGCTATTCATGATGAACAGCTCAGGTGTTTGTCTCTGCTGAGGCCCACTAGCAAGCCAAAATCAGTTACTCAAAAGGAGAACAGTTATCTGCAGAGGATGGAAATGAACAAGGGCCACAGAGTTATTTGACAACGTGGGAGCCCCTCTTATAAATGAATTACTCATAGTCCTTGTGAAAGTGTGTCCTATGGACTCTCTCAAGGGGGGAGGCACTGGTTTTTATGGTGAATCCATTCTAACTCTCCAGTTCCCTAAAGCTCTAACCTTTTAGATATCTTTTTTCTATAGAACACCAAAATAGTTTTGATTTTTCAGGTTACTTGGTGTTGGCCACCTTTGAATCCATGTTACAGTCAACCAACCAAAAGATGGTCAGAGTCTTTCTAACACATCAAGCTAAAGCACTGAATATAGAGTCTCTGTTTACTGGACCCATATCAATACATTCAGCCTGATTCAATTTCATATTACTCCCACGATGATGCCCACTTTTAAGGTCTATGCCCACACATCTATCCCTCCAGATTTCTGTTTCTCTAATTTGGGAAAATTATGTAATGCTCCTGGTATGTAGCATACCTCCATGTGGGTCATTTTGTACCTCACTCATTGGGGATTGTCTGAGCTTGAGTGTAGTTGTAGGTCTAGAAGCCCAGAGGTGTGGCAGGAGTAGGTTCTGAGGAAAAACAGCGCCCTGCAAAGCAGCTACTTCAGGTCTTCAGGTGATGCCATAACAGGTTCATTAGGGCAAAAGGGGCTGATGTCCCTGGAAGAGGTGCAAACATTGCTACTACTGGTAAAGAAGATGTCAGAATGTGAGGGTTCGATGTCCCAAGCTTCATGGGAATCTGCCCATACGTCCCAATTACAATTTTAGGGATCCTATTGGGGTGTCGGAAAAGTCATGACATTTTTCTGTTTTGCGTTGCAAAAATGTATCATAACTTTTCCGACAACCCAATATTTCTTCTCATTCAATACCCTTGATTTAACAGAAGACATGCTGCAAAGTAAAACACAGCTTGTATTGTAATTCAGCCACTCCATTTTAAACTCCAGGTTCAATTTTCAGAAATCTCTGCCCTGTGCTCTAGGATGTAAGGGTTTCTTTCAGGGAGACATGGAACTTTTCATGACAAGCATGTGGAGCTCGAGCTACCCCTGTGAATCCCTGCATTCACTTTCCTTCTCCACTTTGTCCAAATCAGTGAGGGACAACTAATCAATCTCATTATACTCATGGTTTTGACAAAAGTGTTCCAAGCTGTCAAATACATGGTTCCCCAGAATCTTGCCTCTTATAAGTATTTGGTTAGGAGTATCGAATGGTAATATGTTGTTTATCTCTATTGTCACATTATACCATGGGCTACCAGAATTCTCTTTCCTACTAAGCATAGACTAATCAATGCCTCTAAATCAAATCAAATTAGAGAACCAATTATGCGTCACACAAAACTAAAAAAAATGAGAAAGCTCATCACCACGAGTCTGTTCCTCCAGAACTACTCTCAGTATCGAAATCTGCATCAAAGTCCTCCAGAGAACCAGAAGGAGTAAGAGACATACATATACTGAGGTATTTACTGCAATAAATTGGCTTACACACTGTGGGAGCTAGGTAGGCAAGTTCACAGGGCAGACCACCAGGAAGGCATGCTTGAGCTCCTGGCATAGGCTGAAAGGCTGCTCATAGGAGGAATTTGTTCTTCTTTCAGGAAGCCTCAACTCTGCCTTTAAGGCCTTTCAAATGATTGAACCAGGTTCATCTAGATTATCCAGGATAACGTTCCTTATTTAAACTGATTATGACTGATTACACAGTTTAATAACATCTAAAATATCCCTTCACAGAAACTGCAAGTTAGTGTCTGGTCCACTGGGAACTGCAGCCTAAACAAGCTGACGCATTCAAATGGCCATTACAAAACAAAATGATATGTAGCTTGTAGGTAAAAGTCAGAACAACAACAAAAATGTATTCCTGGCTAAAGAGTATGGATTTTATCCTGCAAAAAATTACAAGATGCTGAAAATGTTTAGGCAATTGTCAAGATTTGAGCTTGTTTTACAATGATATCTCTGGACCCACTGTGAGTAAAGAAATGAGGCTTCTTTAAGAAAGAGCTTGATTTAATGATATAGGAGTCACCAAAAGTGGTAGGAGGCATATGCCATGAGAGTGAATAGTATCATTCATTAGTTATTTTATTTAATTAAGATTATATTTTTTAAAAAATCACATTTCTTGAGTGCTTAGGCTATACTCAAAATTATGTTAGAAATTAATAATACTAACTCAATGAAAATCCTGCTCTTGCCCACAGGGCCTCATAACGGAGAGGCGCTAAACATGTAAAGACAAAACTGTCAGAAGCCGGGTATGAAGTGATGGAGATACGCCTAGAGTGGTAGAAGCACAGTGGAAGGACACCTGTGTGCGGGGACAGGAAAGAATTTCAGAAGTGAGATTAGTGCGTTGAAAAACATAAGAGGACCTAGGGCTGAAATATTCTTTTAAACCAAACAGACAAAGTAAAAAAAAAATCAAAATTCAATATTTAGCTTGAATGCCCAGGGGAACTGAAAAAAAAAAAAAAACTAGTAGAGAAGTGTCACAGAATCTAAGAAGGACAATTTCAAGAAGAAATTAATGGACCATAAATTAAAGTTCAGGTGAGACAAGAATTGCAGAGGATTCATTATGTTTTGAAACTAAGAAAATAATTTGTAATTTGGGGAAAACAGTTGTATTAAAATGTAGAGGGAAGTTCTACGATATAGTAGGTTGAGGAGTTAATGGGTGGTCAGAAAAATGAAAATAATATTTGCAGAATGTAGAAGCTTGGCTTTAAAATAAATTATATTAGATTGTTAAAGGAAAACAAACACACAGGATATTTTTGTTTGTTTGCTTATGGGTGGTAATTTAGCACATTTTAGGCTAGGGTAAATTAATCCAGTAATTTGGAAGAGATTATTAAAGGAGTGGGAAAGGACCCATCCTCTCAAACGTTAAGTTTGAAAAAGACAAAGACTTTCTATTTTTTTGGTTACTGCTACATTATATGCATAGTATTTAATAAAAATATATGCAGAGGGAATTAATGAATTAGACCAACTCATAAAAGATAGGAGGTGACAAGCTCCTCATCCCCAAAAATGGCTAATGAGAGGTAATTCTTATGGTTATTATATAATAAGATAACTATCATCCAGGTAACAGAATGATAAAAAGTGATATTTATAGTATCTAACCTTTTGCTATATTCTGACATATCTTCTCATTTAATTTGGCCCTTGCAAAATTATTTTATTTAAACATAATTTTCCTATAATCACAAAACCTGAAACTGAGGTTCACAGAATTTGATAAACTAGAGATTACAAGAATTTGAATAAAGATCATTCTGTTTTCATGGCCTGTGTAATAGATGATTAATATATACTATATGGTATGTACTCTACTGTTTCTTTTCATTCTTTTAGGTGAAATAAAATATAAAATCTATTGATCTTGTTAATGAAGTAAAATCAAATCATAGTTGTGTCTACTTTTTTTCTGGTTTTAAGGATATCGTCATATATTGTTATTCAGGCATATGTTAAATATGTATGTTATATCCTGCCTCAGATATTGGTCCACCTGTCACTTCTTCTGAGAAACCTTCTCTGGCGTTCACAGAGGGTAGGGAACTCATTTATGAGGTGGGACAATTAAGTTTGTGAAATTGAACAATGTTGCTAACCTTTTTTGATATCAGAAGGATTATTCATTATGAATTTGTTCCAACTGGACAAACAGTAACCAAGTTTATTATTTGGAAGTGCTGAAAAGACTGTGTGAAAAAGTTAGATGACCTGAAATTTTCACCAACAATTTATGGCTCTTGCTTCACGACAATGCATCAGCTCACACAGCACTATTGATGGAGGGTTTTTAGCCAGTAAACAAATAGCTGTATTGGAACACTCTCCTTACTCACCTGATCTGGCCCCCAAGGACTTCTTTCTTTACCCAAAGATAAAATAAATATTGAAAGGAAGATATTTTGATGACATTCAGGACATCGAGGGCAATACGATGAGAGCTCTGATGGCCATTCCAGAAAGAGTTCCAAAATTGTTTTGAAGGGTGGACTAAGTGCTGGCATTGCTGCATAGCTTCCCAAGGGGAAGTACTTCGAAAGTGATCCTAGTGATATTCAGCAATAAGGCATGTAGCACTTCATCTAGGATGAGTTTGGAAACGTAATTGTCAGACCTTGTACATAGGCCATAGCACAATTGCATGAAAGGATTGTCTCCAGTGAGAAACACAGCTTTCTTGCCCTGGTTTGTGCCTTTGATCCAGTTTCCTTGAAGACTGAGGCAAGGCAAGGCTTATGTGAAAATGATTTTTTGGGTGAAACATTTGCAGAGCAGAGGGAGTGTGGAAGAGAGAGACTGAGGTGGAGAAAGCTGAGCAACAGATGCACCTTGCTGGGGTTCACAAAAACCTGTGGATCCTGTAGGGAGTTCTAACAAGCTGCTGCACGTAAAGTCTTCCAGGAGGACATGCAAAAACAACACAAAACAAACAAACAAACAACCCTGCCTTTAAATTTCTAAATTGGCCACTGTAGGACATAAGGAAATACAGGAGAAAACTACCTCCCATCTCCCTTCCAGCTCTTGTCAGGGAGAGTTTGTTCATGCGGAGTGATCACCACTGCCACACACCACAGACCGGCGGGTATCACCTGGGAACTTCTGCAGCTTCTGGGGGGCGGGCAGGTCCCATGGACTCAGTAATATTTTAAGCAGATGCCAGATCCATACCTGTATCTGGTTGGCCTCAGATGGTGGACTCAGCAGGATCCACAGTGACCCACACAGCTTTCCGGGGAATAGAGAGAAAAGAGGAGGGAGGCAAGGGGCACCTGGGCAAGTGAAACCGAGGAAGGGCAGGATATATAAGTATGACTTGTCTCACGTGCTTCATCAGCAGTCCTACCATGTATTTCTTTGTTCTAAGGAAACATGAGAAAGGGATGGATGAGTCTATTCTCCTTGCCTGCAAAAGAAGGTACGCTATTAATTTCCAGAAAACAAAGCAATAAGCATTTACTGTATAAGGTATTATTTCATGTGTTGCCATTTAAAAAGGAGACAAAGATCTATAGGGAACATGAAGATTACTTAAGAATTTTATTCTGAAATGATTTCCCTTGACAAAAGCAGATGTGTTTAAACAATTTGAATACTATAAAGAGATAGAGGGCCAACCAAAAAATTCCATTTTGTTGATTATCTGAGACCTGACTTATCTTCCTTACTGTTCTCTGGGCAAAAAGGCCTTAGAAGGAATCTGGTTCAGCCAAGTTACAACTCACGAATTAAAATTAGATTTACACTCACCCTCACCCATAAATATTTTGAGGGTGAGAATCTGAGACCATAAGAATATTTTGCCTTCTTAATAGGATAAAGGAATAGAGATAATGGAAAATGAACACCGCATCCTTCTTTTTAATTGCATACAATAAATTAGACTTTTTAAAAGCCCCTGCTCTCCTTCAACTTAAATGAACCTTATGGCTGAGTAAGAGATGATTAAAATATATTTTTTTTTCATACCTCTTGCTAACTTTCGAGTTCTCTGCACGATATGGCTCTCCACACTGTCCTATGTGGTTGGCCGGGTGCTCTCTGGTCTCAGGAAAAAGTTATGGAAAACAGAGACATGACAGCTGTCAGTTTCTTTGTCCAAACATAATCATTAGTCAGCCAGGAAAAAATGCTTTAATCCATCAACACCTGCTTGGGATAAGCAGTAAATCCACCAGAGGCTGAGCCAAGTAGAGTGACTTAATTACTTGGAAGCCTTTGGTACCACATGGAAGTCGGGTGCCTCGGAGTGTTCAATGAATGCAGAGCAGAATCTATGTGTTAAGTGTCTCCAAACTTTATATTTCACGTATTAGAAGTTTATGTTGTTTTTAAATTCCAATGAATTTAAGAAGATTTCAAAGCCCCAGATGGAGGTACAAAAGGATGCCTTCTTGATTTTTTTGTTTGAAAATGGTGTTACTATTTCTTACAACTTTTTAATTTTTTTTTTTTTTTTCCCTGAGGGCAGTGTCACTGGCCCTCATATGAGGGACCCGAACCGGGGCCGCTGGCTTCCAAAGCCAGCGCTTAACCACCGCGCCACTTGATCGGGCCTTTCTTACAACTTTTAGATGCTAACATTTTATAAATATTTGTAGTATGGTGCAGAGCTATGCTTTTGTATGACTGGCATTTTCATGCACCTAGTATGGTGCAGATTAAACTGATGCATGGGTGTGCTATCATAAATCTATATTTGTAGCTCTTGTTCTAAAAATGCATGCGCTGTACCCTACAGACAATTAAGTCATACATGTGGAATTATATGATATGTGGTCTCTTCGGAGCTGACTTCTTTCACTTAACACACACTGTTTCAAGGCTGATCCATGGTGTAGCATATATCCACACTTCATTCACTTTTATGGCTCAGCAATAATTTATCCCTAACAATTTTTTTTTTTAATTTTAAAGTCCACCTTGTCAGATATTGTCATAGTCAATCCAACTTCCTTATTTTTTGCTGTGTCCTTCATGAAGATTTTCTCATGCTTTCCCTTTAACTTATTTGCATTATTGATTTGTGTATCTCCAGTAGAAAGCATAGAGTTCAATCCTGATTTTATTATCCAGTGTGTCAATCTCTATCTTTTAATTGCATTGTATAATCCTTTTTTTTTTTTTTTTTTTTGAGGGCAGTGTCACTGGCCCTCATATGTGGGACCCGAACCGGGGCCGCTGGCGTCCCAAGCCAGCGCTTAACCGCTGCGCCACTCGGTCGGCCCCAAAATAGTATTCTTTTTTTTTTTTTTTTTTTTAGCTGAGCCATCCTGCCACCTGTTGACAGCTCAACGGCAACTCAGCTCAGGCTGGCCTCGAACAGCTGTTGCTCAGAGCTCAGCTCGCACTCTTGAGCGAGCTCTTAACCAACTGAGCCACTCGACCGGCCCTGCATTGTATAATAAATTTTTATGTAATGTTATCATTGATATATTTTGATTCTTGATTCATGTATGCTATTTTATTTTCATCTTCAAGTTTCATGTCTTATTTGCTCCTTTGGTTATTTGATCCATTACTATTTTCTTTTTCATTAATTGGATATTTTCTAGTGAAATATTTCAATTCCTTTAATCACTTTTTTCACTATATTTTTTCAGTTGTTTTCTTAGTAGTTGATCCAGGGTTTACCATAAACATCTTAATTTATTATAATCACCTTCAAATTTTATTATAATATTTAATTATTATAAATAATCACCTTTAAATATTAATTTAACTTGCCCTTTTTGTGCTCTAATTAGTATATGTTACATCAATCTGTGTTATAATCCCCCAAATACGTTGTTTTAATTATTACTTTATACATTCTTAAGTCTTTTTTAAAAAGCTGAGAAAATAATGGAGAGCAAATACATATTTACAGTTTCTCAGGTTAACTTAATTACTATTCCTGGTTCTCTTAATTTCTTCCTGTGCATTTGAGTTACCATCTTGAATCATTTACTTTCCCCAATACAGTTTTGTGCCCACCCCTGCATTGTTTTACTTTGTGAAATATATTACATTTCTATATGTGGCAGGCTAAACAATGTAAGTATATTGCTTTATGGAACTGATTTTAGTATCAACTAAAATAAGGAGAAAGAATGCATATGTGTTTATATTGCATTTTATAATTATGTAATTACCTTTAACATGCTCTTTACAGTGTGTGTATGTTTTTGAATTTCTGTTGAGTCTCTTGATTTCAACTTGAAGAATGCCTTTCCTATTTCTAAAAAGACCAATTAGAAATTGATAGCACCAAATCTCTCAATTTTGTTTTGCTGGGAAAGTTTTTTTTTTAACTTTTATTTTTGAAAGAGAGTTGTATTGGAGATAACATTCTTGAGTGGATATTTGTTTTTAACTTTCCTTTAGCATAATATATATGTAATTTCACTGACATCTGGGCCCCATGTTTTTTAATCTAATGATAAGTTAGCTGCTATTATTATTGGGATTTCTATATATGTACTTGGTTTGCTACTATTGTTTTGTTGCTTTCAAGACATTCTCTTTGTCTTTAGCTTTTAGTATATTTATTATGATGTGACTGGCTAGTAATATCCTTAAATTAATCCTAACTAGCATTTACTTTTTTGAGTGTACAAATTAATATTTTTATAATTATTTGGAAACATTTACCTATTATTTTTTCAACTACTTTTTCTGTTCTTATTTCTCTCCTCTCCTTGTGCTTCCATTATTTGTATATTGGTGCAAATAACTGTCCCACGTTTTTCTGAAGCTCAGTTCATTTACCTTTGTTCTTTTTTCTCTCTCTGAGTTCAAATTGCATAATTTCTATCACTCTATTTACACGCTTTCTTATTTTTTTTGTTTATTATTTATCTGCCAGTTGAGCCCCTCTAGTTAATTTTTCATGTCATTTATTATGCTTTTCAACTTCACAATTTCTATTCTATTTGTTTTATAATTTCTATATTTTTATTGATATGCTTTATTTGAGACTGTGTCATCATATCTCTCCTTCCTTATTTAAGCTTGGTTTCAGTTAGGTGTTTGAAAATTTACAGTGGTCATTTTCAAGTTTTTGTGTCCTAAGTCCGAGATCTGGGTCTGCTCTACTTTATTTCCTGTGTATGCATTGCCCTTTTTATTTATTTATCTGCTTATCTGTCTCATAACTTTTCATTACAGATTGAATATTTTAGATCAATAATTCTGGATTATGGTCCCCTCTCCATCCAGAACTTATTTGTTAATGTTCTCTGTTGTTTATTTGTGAAGTGATTTGGGTGTACTTCCTTTTATTTTTCTAGCAGGATGAATACTCTGATATCATTCTTCAGAGGGCACCCTTGGGCTTGCACACAGTCACCATGGGATGACATTGGTTTTGACAATGTTGCCTTTGAATTATCCATCTCTAATATATGTGAATCTGCTTAATTTTGTTGACATCACATGCAGCTATTAGCCTCCACCAATTGCCAGCTGATTTCTCTATTGTTTTTGACATGCTTTGAAATCAATTGTTCCACAATCTGATCAAATCAAATTTAGCCCCCTCACCCTTTTAAGGGTATTCTTTTAGCCAGCCTTTGAGATTGTTATGACCCAAGGAGGGCTGTTATTAGTAATTTCTTCCACTAGATCTTGCTGGTAAATTTATAACATATGTAGATGTTAGCTTGCTACCCCATGAATTTACTGTGCATTCTTAATTGCTTACCACCAAAATCTCCATTGTGTTATAAAGTGATTTTAAGCTTGATCTTTTCCAAACTCTGTTTCAAATAAAGTCAGATCTTTGTGATCGTTTTATAGGCTCTGCCTGGGGATGGGGAAAAAAACAAAACAAAAAACAAACCCCTGTGCCACTATTCCAGGCCTGGCCATGAATGCATGAATAATGCAGTGGTCCATTTCTCTTAGAAAGACATCTCTTCTATAAGATAGAGAATACTCAGCAGGGGCAGTAGCCTATTGTTTTCTGGGCTTGCCTCTTCAAGTGTAATACCTCAATCCTACTATGGAACTACAGTGAGTGCAAGTGAGGCCCCTATACTCTCAGCCTGCCGTGGCTGAGGTGGAGCTTCAAACCCAGCAGGGCTAGGTAGAAGAAGAGAACCACAGCCATCTCAGTGGTTCTTGCCTGGAATAGAGCTTTTGCGATTAGAATCAGGAGTGGATAAAAAATGTTGGAGGCCTGCTCCTCCTGGGGAGATGCTGTAGTTCTTGACTGGTTGCAAGATATAGGAAGCCATATGATCTTCTACATTTGCACCTCAATTTCTACATGCAAGAGTAGGCATTTTTGTCATGTTGAGTTTGTGAGTAAAAGGAGAGAGTCATTGTTCAAATGCCATAGATTTCCACTATTCTTACCAAATTTGGCATATGTACTTGAATAAATCTTTCTTCATTCACAGTATTCCATTAAGACAATTTCCAGAGACTTAACATTGGGGTAATTTATAATTTTCACCAATTATATTTGTTTAACTAGGAATTATGTCTTTAGAGATCTTTATCTCATCATCCCATGAGTAATTCCATACGGTTGGTGATGCTCTCATAAGATTTAAAAATGTGTTGAAATATTTTACTTCAGTAAAGCGTATTTGCTGATTTTCAAATATCATATAGAACTAGATTTACACTTTTTTTTAGTGCTACATCCAAAATTGCTGATAATCTGTCAATTCTGTACCAGATGGAGTAAGAGTCATAAGATGACTCGCTTGGAAATAGTATGTATCTTTCTGTGTTGATTCTTTCAGCTTTCTCTTTAGCACATTGTAAAAAGGTAAGTATAACTCTACAAAATCTTCTAGACCCCTAGAATGAAGGAAATGCGTGGTTCCCAAAGAGTGTGTAGAGCATTTATATGAAAATATCTTAGTTTCTGAGAATTGAGGAGTACAATACAATGTGTTAGTTATTGAGTTATTTTATTAAACTATTTAAAAATTAACCTATGGTACTATATCCAATCATTCTAGTATTCCCAAATAAAATATACATAGAATAGTGTTTATTTAGTTTGTTGAAATCATATTAATAAAATGTAATGACTAAATCTTTGTAACTCCAGCAGAGTGATAAGCTATAATTTTCTACTATCTGTAAACTTAGAGGATATAAATCTAACAACAATTTAAAACATATTGGTAAACTGAGGCTCACAAAAATGAACTATTTTGCCCAAAGTGGCCATTACAACATGAGCTCATGGATCTGGGTTATGTTCTCCTTCTACTTAATCGTCCTGCTTTCTCAAAATGTAGAACCACTTCTCCTTCCAATGAACAAAAATAATTCTGTCATTGTTGCCTTTTAGAAAATACATATATGGAACTTGGTCTAATTTGTGGCCTACAGACAGTAATCCATCATTAAAAGCAAAGACTCATAGAGCTTCAGGAGATTACACATTTAATGATCAATAGCAACTGGCTACTTTTTTCCTTTCACTTTTATTGCTCTGAATATTACTGGAGAAGCCAAAAGAGTATAATTTATTGGAAGCACAGAAAGGACATACAATTTTGCATCTCTTGGTAGTTTATAACGCTATAAACTATAACTTTGATTGGAGAGAATGGAGGGAATTTTAGAAAGAGCAATTAAGTGCCTATATGGCGCTAACTTCCTTTTAAGGGAAAGCACATGTAAGAACTTGGCTACAGCTATATTTTCTCATAGATTTACTTATAAAGGAAAAGTGACATAACAGGGAATGTCCTATAATATTTAATTGATCTAATTTATTAAATTAAATAATGTGTTCATGCATTTATATAATTTAGTAAATCTCTACTCTGTTTCCTTCTTTTTTTCATCCTGAGGGTAAATCCTAATTTCTTACTTAAATTGATTCTAAAAATCTGATAATAATAATAATTCAATCAACTTCACTCTTGCATATCATGTCACTTGGTCTTTCTCTTATACATGTTTAGGCTTTTATCCTTCCAATAGCACAACATTTGACATTCCCTCGTACTTTTGCCAGATCAGTTAAGTATGTCTTTCTAGCACATCCTGTGTTTAGAATAAATGCCAAAGTTACAAATGATTCCAACTGCTTTGCCGTGCATAAGTTGAGTAAAATCACTTTTGTAACAAGATCACTACAATAGGTAGAAATACTGCTGGAAGCCAGAAATGAATGTGAACTACATAAACCCATATTGCTAAAGCCCAACTCAATGTTTGCTTCAGCCACCATCCCCTTAGAGAGATACCAAAACTGGCCTTTGCGACACCATCTGACACCAGGGAAAGGTGACTGTGAGGAAAACACTGACAGAAAGAATTAGCAGTGTTAGCTAATTACAGATAAAATAGGTTATTTCTCAAAATCTACAAAAAAAAGAAAATTACCAGGTCACTCCATTGTCATTGCTCTCCATGGACCCATGAAAGGAAGTGGTCTTGAAGCTTAATCTTCATTAGCTTTCTGGTTAACCTTTTTTCTGCTTCTATTAATTCCTGACACAATGAAAGAAACATCTCTGTTCACATCTAAACTAATTTTATGAAGATGGATTCTATCCTCTTTTATCTAATCCAGGACTTTTGCTTCTTCCATTTTCTCAGTCTGACTGAATAACCATTCATTTTATTGTCCATCTGAAATTTTATATATATATATATATATATATATATATATATATATATATATATATATATGATGTGATTGTGTGTATATATACTCTTATATACTCTTAATGTCTTCCATCATTAGGTAAAAACATTCCAAAGTTTTAATCTAGGCTTACAAAACCAAAGAGTGATTGGCCTCTCCTATCCCTATGACTGAAACTTCTATCCCTAATATTCTGTTCATATTACTATTATTATGGTCTTTGAAAGCCCTAGGCATGTTTCAAACTCTTGATTTTTATATTTTTTTCTTCCACATCCTGTGGTATATTTCTCTGGTTATACACAAAGCATGCTTTTGCTAGCAATCCACTGTTTCTGTCTGACTTACTTTGCTTAGCATAATAATCTCAAGATCCATCCATGTAGTTGCCAATGCCAGTATTTCATCTTTTTTATGGCTGAGTAATATTCCATTGTATAGATGTACCACACCTTCTTTATCCAATCATCTATTGAAGGACACTTTGGTTGTTTTCAAGTCTTGGCCACTGTGAATAATGCTGCAATGAACGTAGGGGTACATATATGGTACATATCTTTACAGATAAATGTTTTCAGATGTTTTGGGTAAATACCAAGAAGAGGGATTGCTGGGTCACAAATTAAGCAATTCCAGTCTTAATTTATGAGGAACCTCCATAGTGGCTGTACTGATTTACATTCCCACCAGTAGTGTATGAGGGTTCCTTTTTCTCCACAGCCTCTCCAACACTTGTGTGTACACAGTTTCAGTAAGAAATGTGAACAGGAATATTTTATCTCCTGACAGATAAGAGAAGCTCATACTTTAATCCTTAAAAATTAAACCGAGTTGTAACAATAGAAACAAAAATGCACTTGGCCATGGATTTCTGTGGGCAAACTACTTTAGGACAGAGGTAAGCAGAAAAAATTAATTCCAATTAGACAGTATAAAGAATCAAGTCAGAGAGAGGGGATAAAATGAGTTCAGAGTTTATACACTTACAAAGAGAATTAAAGAACATGAACGAGTGAACAAATAGCCTCTTAAAATGGTTATTAAGCTGTGGTAAGTCTGGAGCTAAATTGCATTAAGATCAAAGTGAAGAGCTTCAGAAAATTCAACATTAATTTGCAACATTTTTGTCAGCTGTAAAGTCATATGGGAATCAAAGCTTATCTAAAAAAGTTCTTTTTTTTATCAATCACAGAAAGTTAAACATTTTTAAATTTGCAACTGTCTTTTTGTGTAACAACTTCAATTATGGTGACTGAATATGTAATACATAAAGTTTAATTCAATAATGAAACACAGGAATTATACAAAGGAGTAAACTATATTAAACTGTCAAAATACCGTTTCTAAAAAGCTAAAAGCATGCCTCTTATATAAGTATGACATAAACATTTATTAAGTCATTAATAAGTAAATCAGTAAAAGAATAAAGCTATTTCAAAGACCATTTTGCAAATTGGGCATTAATAGTCAATTTGAAAAAAAATAATGAAAGATGCTGATATAATGTGGCACAATTAGTATAAACCTAGTATATATCCTATAAGATAATAAAATCATAAATTATGGGGTTGTCTTCTTGATCAGACAGAAATCTCTATTTCATCTACACATTTCACATTACCTGGGCTTTATGAAATAGTAAATAATAAAGTCAGCACGGGTACATACCCCAAGATAATTAATCCTAAGGGGTTAGTGGTTGTGTGTGGCTGGGGGAGCTTGTTAAACAATACCCTGTATGAATTGAAATCATATTTGTATACCCCTTTGCCTTATTTGGATACTTTTTCTTTCCAGTTAATTAAATACAGAAGACACTGGGTTGCTCATTTTAATTGATATAATAAATATAAAGAAATTATTTTAATTTATGATTAAAGTTGAAGTCACTTAAAACTAATGATGATAATATGTATATACAAAAATTGATTACAAATATTAAATAATTTAAAATTTCTGCCTTCATATATAAAAAAAGGTAATGAATATCTGATCTTTTTCTTTTTTTAAAGGTTTTACTGGGAAATTGGGGGAGGAGAACAGGGTTGGGGAATAGGGGAAGGGGAACAGGCAAGTTGCTGTCCTTTTGTTCTTCAGTCTAGTGGTGGGGGGCATTGCTTCACTGGCCCATGTTGGTATTGTGATCTTTGCATTCTTTCCAGGTGAGGCATATTGGTCACCAGGAGTTGGACAGCCGCTCGCGGCAGCTCATGGCTGCTCACGCCGGCTGCTGGCCACTCACAGTAGCTTATGGCAGCCCACTGCAGCCTACGCTATCCCCTGGGACTCACAGCAGCCCAGTTCCAGATCGAGCTGTTGTTCACCATCTTAGCTGTAGAGGGCGCAGCATCACTGGCCCATGTGGAATCCAAACCCTTGGTCCTGCTGCTCAGAGCTCGGGCTCCTAAGCTGACTCTTAATCAAAGAGCCACTTGGCTGGCCCAATGCATATCTGAGCTTGATTTATGATGCTGGCATCGTATTCCCTATATCATATTTTTTACTTACAGAAACATGGATGATAATATTAAAAGTTAAGTAGATATAAACTGTGTAAATGATCCGAAATTTAACCATTGATTGTTTTTTACTATTTTCTTAATTCTCAAAGCTAAATATTCATTTGTAATTCAGCTTTATTTGTTTTTGTTAGTTTATTTTTTAAATTAACCCAACAGACACATTTTTAATAAAAAGGTTAGTGATGACTAGAAATAAGTTAGGAATTGACAGAGACTAGGGAATGTTCCTACAGAAGATAAAAATTTAAGTCTGAAATAATTGGTATGGAAAGATGCAAAATGTATACTACTCTGGGTTTGAATTGCAGCTACAGTGGTCAATTATTTTAAAAGCCAATTTTAGACCTTTATCATAGCTTCAATTAAAGCCAGTTTTAAAGGTTATTTAACACTAAATGTAAAGTTTATTTTTAAAGAATTGAAGTGTGCAGCTAAGCAGTTTCAGCTATATTATTTGACATCTGCTGCTTAGCAAATAATAACTAACAAAGGAATGAAAATTTCCACAATTAATACAGTGGATGGTCTAGTACATCGGTCTTCTAGAAAATTGGTCATCATTCTTTTCTTGGTTAAGGCTGATGCATGGGTGAAAACAACAAAGAAAAAATAAATAAACAAGAAGAGCAGTTCAGGAGAGTAAAACATAAAAGTGAAGTAAATGTTACTGTTCGGATAGAAGATAAAATGTATTCAAGTCAGGGAATAACTACTCGTGCTTACACAATACACTTCAGTCCCTTTTTTATTCTCTTCTTTCCATTTCTCACTTTAAATTGTGGCTTTGCAAGTTGTTATCCAAGACTAAGCGTTGTCTCATCCTGCACGACAGGGCTGTAGGAGTTCGGAAGGGACAGAAAGGTTGAGAAACAGAACAATAAAGAGACAAGTAAAAGAGAAAAAGCAGTGCTAGCCAGGGGACTCGAAGCTTCTTGGACTAAGAGCCCTGAACTGAGCCACTTTACGGCTTTTATTAGGATACACACAAGGAAGTAGCATTGTTTTCTCCACGGTCTGTGAGTCACATACATCATACCAGAGAGCTTAGCTCAGAGTCAAATCACCCCATAGCCTGCAGGCTGCCATTACCCAAAGTCCCGTGATATGTTCACGTGCACCTCCTAAGGGACAGAAACTTCTCATGCCCAGACTCACTGATAGGATTACACAGAAGACAGATGTTATCACCTTTTTAAGGTCATTTCACAGGCAAGCTTTCAGCACCTGAGACAAGGGCTATTTGCCCCTTTTCCTCAACTCCATGATTTCTCCTATGGCACCCCTGTGACTGTGTCTGGCTTGGGTTGCCCTTTTTCAGGTAGCGTCTTACTGGACATTGACTAACCAGCCATCTTCTGGGGTCTCACAGGAAGATAATAGAGTAGGCATGATGTTGAAGTGCTGTCTCTGTGAGGATCTGTTGTTATTGGAAGGTGCCAAGGGGGCAGATGGCTAGACTGCTGTGTGACCACAAAGCATAAATACCTTCATTCCTTTCTTTCTGTTCTTATTGTTTTTGGGTAGCCCACTCTTGTAGAATGTTTTATAGTATTAGTAATATCAGGCACCCTTGCCTCATCCAGAGCTCAGTATCCAGCTTTCCACATTTCACTATTATTTATTATAGTTGCTGTAGATTTGGGGAGTTGTTCTCTTTATTTAAATAAACAGGTCACTATTTCTAATTTACTGAGAGTTTAGATCATGAATGGGTTGCTTATTTTATCAATTAAATTTTCTGTATTTGTAGAACCAAAAAATCTTCAACATTAATATGAATTATTGAATGATTTCTGGATGCTAAATCACTTATATTTTAGGAATAAACCTACTTTGTTAGATGTATTTATCCCTTTGTTTATCACCTGCATTTTTTTGTTATTATTTTGTTTATAATTATTAAAAGCTGTGCTCATGAGAATGATGCTTTTGTATTTTTCTTCTCTTCTGATATATTTGTGTGGTGTTGATATAAAAGTTACTAAGGACTCATAAAAATAATTCTTATGTTTTTCTCTATTTCCATTACCAAGAGACTTTTGTGTAATATTGCTGTCATTTTTCATTGTAATATTTGGAAGAATTCTAAGGAAGCCATATGGGCTTAAGTTTGAGGATTATACATTTTTAATAATAAATTTTATTTCTTTAGTAGACATCAGATTTTAAAATTATCTATTGCTTCCTTTATTTGTTTTGCTACATTGTGCTTTTAAAAAATTACCACTTTCATACAAATTGTCAGTTTTAATTGGCATAAAGTTGTTCTTAATATCCTCTATTTATCTTCTGAATATCTGTGCAGATTTCTCCCAGACTAATAAGAAATACTAATAGTAAAACTACGATGTGAGATCATAAAAATCATGTTTTGGAAACAAAAACAAACAAAACAATATAAGTCTCATAACACTTTTAAGTGAAAAAAATTAAACTGCTTTAAAATGTTTATTAATTAGATTATTTGTATACATAAAGAGGAAAATAGATTGAGACATGCACATGCAAAGTACATGGACAAATCATAGCAGTTATCACAGGATAATGGGAACACAAGTGCTTATCATTTTGTCCGTAAAGATTTTTTTCCTGCAATTAACATAGTTAATATTGCTTTCATGATGAGAACAATATTTCAAATTAAAACAGCAGCCCATAATTTTGCCAGTATCAATCTCAAAACTAATTTCATTTTCAAAGCATATTTATAATAGTTTGCATAAATGCAATTATTTTATGTGCTCTGAAGGCTTGTTAAATATACTTTCATTTCAAGATCTGTTTTCAGAAGATAGAAGGATTCACAGTACAAAAAATTATTAGACTTATGGTTACAGTTTATTATGGCACAATGATATAAATGAAGTCAGCAGAGGAGAAGTACATGGCTAAAAATCTGGAGAAAATGTGGTACAAGCTTCCAAGAGTCCTCTCCCAGTACAGTCACGTAGGACTTACTTCCTCCAGCAAAAGATTGTAAATATATAAAGTATTATCTGTAGGAAACTCATAGGTACCCAAGGTTTTTACAGGGGTTGGTGGTGTTGTCACTATCTTGTGATTAATCTATAGATCCAAAATTTGATTTGCATGTTAAGACTGATGGTGACACACACACACACACACACACACACACACACACACACACACACACACCAAGGAGGTACGAAAAGTTTTATAATTGCACAGTGAGACTTTTGGAAGAGGGTGGGTAGAGAGCAGGGTGACACTCAAGCAGGTCCTGGAAAGGAGGCTGGCTTAGGGTTTTTTATGGTGTGTAGGCGCTGGGGCTGGGATGAGGGATACATAGTTTTAATCTTTTTCCAGTGCTAATGAAGGGAGCACCATACTTAGGGTGCTAACAGGCAGATATGAGCCATCAGGGAAAGAGTAAGGGACAAGCCTTAAAAGCTGTCTGTAGTCACACATCAAAATATAGAATTAAAGCCTTTAGTACACCTTACCAGGAACATACTAAACTTTGAGATTCCTAAAATTAAAAATTCAGCATAACCCACAGTAAGCCAGTCTTATCTTTTAAGAAAGTTGGATACTAGCTTAAGGAAGCGTTTAACCACCAAGTTCCTAGACACCATTCTAGGGTCAACTTAACAAGTAGGATTTTCTTAGGATCAGAGTCTTGGGCATACCATGCTATTTGTTTTCTGTACATGTGTACACCAAAGTTTCTGTAGACTACCTGTCCACTTTGAGGCCACAAGATTTTGTAGTAAAGCTTTTAGCAGGGTTTGTTCACCAGCTTTACCCTTATGTAACATGCAGCTAATAGGACATACACTAGTAGAGATGCGGCAATACAGAGAGAACAAAGAAGAAATAATCCTAAAATAGCGTATTATATACAATATTTCATCTATCTAATTGTTTGGATTTGGGGCTGTGTTTTCAATTTGTTGAATATTATCTGTTATCCTTCCACATTCTCATTATAAGTTGTATAGTATGGGCAGCCGATGTCCTTGATTGCCAAGGCATGTCTTTGATAACAACCAAGCAATGAGTGGATAATATAGATTTTTTTTACCCAGTTTTCTCTCTGCCCTAAGCGGTTGGTATCTGCATTCGTCTTCACCTATGATCTAATTCTTTTTCATGTTCTCTGCCCATAGAGCTACTATATATATATTAATAAAATATAATATTAATAATAATGAAAGCTAAGATATTTTATATGATATTATTGTCCATATGCTTTAGTTTATATCTTGATGAGAAAGCAATTAATGAAATTTTAGAGCAAAGACATATAACATGAAAATAACATTATTTAGCTTACATCTGTGTATCGGATATATATATATATATATATATATATATATATATATATATATATATTTCAACATACTTTCAAGGCTGTTAACACCTTTCCATTTAAATGTTATAGTTTTAAAATTCAATTATCTTTGGATATGAAAGAATCAAGTTATTTTTTGTCAGCACATAGTTATAATTCTTTTAATGAATTGGAGATTGAAAATATATGCAAGGTATGACACATTTATTAAAGTAATTATACTATGAATGCTTAGCTACAAATTTCATACCTCCTGGCTGAGGAGTAAAATTGAAATAGCAAACTTGCTATAATAAAATTTATAATATAATTAGCTGTCGGTAGCATTATGTATTTCCAGTAACTCCATTATTAAAACATTTACAATTTACATAATTAGACAAATAATTTAATGGGGTTGAGATGGAAGAGCGTTCTTTTTCTTTTTTCCCCCCACATATATTGAAAGACTCACAAGTAATGGCTAATTTTAAATACAGGGAATAATTTAGGCACCATAAATCATGTCAAAATGTTTAACCCAAATAAAGTAGAAAGATGCATTCTTAACATTAAAGTATGTACATTGTATTTACTATTATAAAATTGTGAACTTTGGCAACAAAATTGGTAAAATAAAACATTTGTATGGTTTCACTATTTGAACTTTAATGCATTTGATATTTATCATAAAATACAGTATTTAACTTATTCATTTGATAGGTCTTGCAAAAGTTACTTTGTTTTTATTTTTGTGATTTGTCAAGAATACACAACTTGAGAAAATTATTTTGATTCCTTCTCTACTGTAATGTCTCAGGGTCCAGGCCACTCTCATGGTGCTAAAAAACTGTATATCACATGAATCTGGTCTGCTATTGGTGCCAGGAACATACATGTCTGGGAACATTAGAAAATAGAATATATAGCCTCGATAGGAGTTTCTCTATAGATGAGGAAACACATTCAAAGGGAAAAAGATTAGATAGGCCCTGAGAGCGAGGCTCAGTAAGTGACTTTTCTCTTTTGGAAAAGAGGAATTCTGGGTACAGTCAGGTACCTACCAATGGATTTCTTTTTTCCCCCCTTTACTTTTATGACACATTTTCAGGTCAAATTGGGGCTGAAATTACTGTATCATGTAAAACTTAAGCAAAACATAAATCATGTTAAGACATCCTATCCCATTGTCTAGGAACCTTAGTATTTAGAGAAATTTCAAGAAGTTTCCCCTGTACAATGGTTCTCTGAGGGCTTTGGAGCTCCAGCTATGGAAGAAAACAGAATTTCCATGCACATGGGTGGTAAATAAAGGACATGGATTGGCATGTTTTTGTTCAAAATGCAACTGAAATATTTCGAGATTTTCACAGAAACAATTGTTTAATGTTTTATAGGAGTTTGAGGTTCTTGTAAGAAAGAGGGGCCACACATGAAGTGGACTATTGTTTTGGTTGATTTGATAGCATTGTTTTTCCCTGGAATTGCTATACGTCAAGTTGCAGGTAACAAGTGTTTGTCAATTTAGACGCAGATCTTTCAGTCCCTTCTTGGTGCAGCTCTGCTTCTGCTTGATTGCATGGCTACTCTAGCACTGAGTAGAAATCAAAATATATTTTGGACTGCCTCTGTCTTTCTTTAGAATGTGTTCATAGGAAAAATGTCAAATTAAAATCAAGGGATGTGTTAAATGAAAATAAAACTTAGAACCTTTGTGTGTTTTTCTTTTCATTTAAGGTCTTTTTGGATCACGTACAGTACTTTGCATGTCTCTCCTTGTAAGTATTCTTATCCAAGATTTGTTTTCTCTATGAAGTTATTGCCTAGAGTGTGGATCTACAAAACCAGGGCCCATCAGCCAAATCCATCCCACAGACTGTCTTCATACTACCCCTGAGCTAAGAAGTGCTTTTACATTTTTTAAAGATGTTGTTTGAGAAAAAAAAAATTATGCAATTGAGACCATATGTAGACTACAAAGACTAAAATATTTGCTTCTTGATTATTAACAACAAAATAAAAATTGTCGATCCTTGATACAGAGCAGTGCTTCCAATAGAACTTTCAGCAATAATGGAAATATTCTATATTGAGGCTTTCCAACATAGTATGATCTAGTACATATTCAATATATCCAGTATAGTACCACTAACTGCATGAGTAATTATTAAACACTTGAAATGTTCCTGAAGCAGTGAATTTTTAATGTTATTTCATTTCAAATAATTGACATTTCAATGTAAATGCCATGTGTGGGTACAGCGTTGTGTACCACAGAAGAATGCAGACTACCAGAAGGCAGAGTCCACTGGATACTTGAAAGCAATGTTTATTAAAGTTGAATGTGACTATGAGTCACCTGGAATCTTGGTAAGGCAAAGGTTTTAATTTGGCAGATCTGGGATGATTCTGCATTTCTAAGAAGTTGCCAGGCAATGATGCTAATGTTGGGTTTCAGATGACATTTGAAGGGGAAAGGCAGAACATTTTGAGCTTAGTAAGTAACAAATTATTGAATAAATGATTTCTAAAATATCATTATCAGAAATTCTGGTGGAAAGAATCAAAATGATGATGGTAGGTGATTTGTAACCACATATTATCCACTCAGCTCTGTCTTAGCACTAGCTGCCCATCCATCCATCAGTCCATCATTTGCTTCCTAAAGGTATGAAATCTGAGAGTGGACTGAACCCCAAAGATATTTCTAAAAACAATTATGTGTGTGTGTGCGAGTGTGTGTGTGTGTGTGTGTGTGTGTGTGTGCACATGTGTGGCAATGGTATAGCCATTCACTAACTGAGTGCTATTATCATCAACAATCATGATAGACTGTTGTGTGCCATGAACTTTAAGACAAATAAACTTACTGTAACCTGCATTTGTAGGGATTATGGCTATTTTAGATAATGAAGCCTTCCATAAGAGATGGTGGTTAAGAGCATGGACTCTAGAGCCAAATTTCATGGATTTCAACCCAGGTATTGTCATTAACAGACTTTGTAACTTTGGTTCTATCACTTAACCTCTCCAGGGCTTCAGCATCTTCTCTAAAAGGAGCAGAATGCTAGTATATAACCACATAAAGCTTTTCCATGGGGATTAAATCAGTTAGTACAGTTTAAGCACCAAGATTAATTCCAGTCAATATCTGCCAGTTGTTATTGGGCAATAGATATTGATATGTTATCTAAGCATGTAAAATTATCCAAAACAAAAGGATTAGAATAAGAGCTGCTGAGGTGTGAGGATCAGTGTCTAGTGCTACAGGCAGTATGCATGAATCTATGACACAAATATGCTAATATAATACAAAATAGAAGTACAAAGATAGTATAAGATACAATAGTATTAGACAGGATTATATTTTAATTAAATTTATAGAATCAAGTGGGTTAAAATGTTATATGATACCATTTAATGGTTATAGCGGTTAAAAATTTCCTTTTTTATTTTTTATTTTTTGATTGTTTAGCTTCATGGATGACAATTTTAGGGAAATAGGTCACTTTTTTTCTCACACCATATT
The DNA here is from genome assembly GCA_033961575.1 of Aselliscus stoliczkanus. NCBI lineage: Eukaryota > Metazoa > Chordata > Mammalia > Chiroptera > Hipposideridae > Aselliscus > Aselliscus stoliczkanus. Next base: position 94,390,122 of record CM066728.1, on the reverse strand, counting down.
TAGAAGTATATTATAGATAGTAACACTCTTAGAAGCCATGATATGTCAAAAATATCAACACAGCTAGGAAATTTTAAGGTTCAAATTATAACTTCATAGAGTATAACAGATTTTAAATTAAACCTTCATAGATTATTACCTTTTTTTCAGTTTAGGACACAAGTCTTAGAGAGGTTGCATCATGTGTCAGAACACCCTTCCCTCCCTCCCTCCTTCCTTCCTTCCTTCCTTCCTTCCTTCCTTCCTTCCTTCCTTCCTTCCTTCCTTCCTTCCTTTTTTAAAGAACATTTTTTTTTAAAAAAGAAAGAAAAATAGAACATGGCTAATGAATACAAATCAGGATACTAAGAAAGAGTTAAAATTGTCAGTTCATGAACAAATGAACTATTCATCTTCTTAGAAAAAGAAGTCATGAGAAAGCCATGTCTTTTAATATTAGAAGCTGTGCCCTGATCTTTTTCCTATGCAAAACTGGATTAAAAATACCTACCCAAAATAAGTTTTGTGAGAACGGAATGGTAAAATTGCTTAGGAGTGTGCAAATGAATTTTTGTTGAGAGATAATAGTTGCCCCCTCCACTCCAGCCCAGCAAGTTTTATTCTTTACTGTCTCTAAGGAGGAAGAAAAATAAGAGGCTTGTTTCAAGTGACTTCAAAATTAAAGATACATTTGTTTGGGTGGAAATTTTAAGAAGAAAATTTCAGTCTTCGGATGCAAGGCCATTTTGTGAAGTAATATACTGACAGAAGTTGAATGAGCCTCATTGATAAGTAGCTATTTCTCTGTTTAGATGTTTTGAAACAGAGACCAGAGGAACCCACCATCAGTAGTGAAGTTTAGAGTCCAATGCAGTCCATCTGAACATCTCATAATTCTGCTGTTCAGTAAGTCTATGTTAAATTGACTGGTTCTAACTTCACATGTAAGAAGCGTCATGAAAATAAATCTTCACTCAAACCAAAGCCACTTAGCTTCTTAAAAGACACTGGGTAAATTTCCAGGAAAAAAAAAATCAAATCAAAGATGACTATCATACAAACAGCCAAAAAGACCTATGTATAACAGTTTGCCTAGATAATCTGAATATATTGCTTGCCATTTAATTAAATAAATAAATAAATAAATAAATAAATAAATAAATAAATAGTACCTCTCCTCATTTAGGGCATCATACAAATAAAATTATGCCTCCCAGAGAAAGAGAGAGTAACAGGGAGACACAGAGAAAGGGAGAGAGAAAAATTAATTATTCTGCAGTAACAAAAAGGTGATTGGTGATTGTGTGTTTTCAGTACCTTTTGTATAATTAAATATGCTTCGGAGTATCAATGATCAGTTGAAAACAAATTTTGAAAAGAAGCTCTTTTGAGTGCTCACTTTTGAAAAACTAAAGTCTTTCAAGCATATTAGGAGTTTAAAATATCAAACAATACAATAATAAGAAAAAAAGTGTTATTTAAATAAGGTAATGACATCTAATGAAAACACTCTAGAGTACCCAGGACCATTAGCTGTAATATATTTCACACACAAGAGCAAAATTATATTATTTTATTATTTTTTCTTCAATTTTTATTTTGTAATTATGTGGATACAACAGATGGGGAAAAAGATTCCTTTCTCAATTATTCTAAAATTGGACATCTTTGTATAGCACTTTTGCAAAAAGAAAAATAGAAGAAAAAGAAATGATCTTTGATGCTCAGGGCTTTCAAAAGATAATACACAACAAAATGGGGATACTGAGCTTGCTTGAACTTAAGTAGCCAGCTCCCGTAACAAAAAAGAAATACTTATTAAATACCTTTCTTTAAAATTTATTTATTTTTAATTAGTTTCAGGTGTACAACACAGTGCAATACTTATATTTTTTACCACTCAAAGTGACAACCCCTCTCCCCCAATTCGCCACACTCCTCCCCCCATATCATATATATCTATTATACTTCCTCTGACTCCCTTCTACACTATAATCCACATCCAGTGACTATCTATATATTCAATTACAGTTGGTATACAATATTATACAACTTCAGCTTTAGGTGTACAGTGCAGTGATCAAGCCTCTACTCCATCCATGAAATGGTCTTAAATACCTCTTTGTAAAATATATTTTGAATGGTGCTCAAATGGATATTAATAATATACCTCAATATTTTCTGCTAATATGTTTACAGTAAAATTCAAAATGACAAAGTGATCAGACTTGCAATGATGGGCATATTATTTATATTAAAGTTAATGCCAAGTAAATCTCATAAATCAGATATTACTATTCCTTCATTGTAAATCAAGAAACTAGGATAGAGAGAGGTTATTTATCCAGACCCTCAATTAATAACTGATAGAATTTATTTCTCAAACTATTTAGATAATGTCTTACTGTAAAACTCAGAACTATTAGCCACTGTACAAATTAAAAGTACTATAAGAAGGAAGTGGTGAGTGCTAATTGAGGGCTGTGAACAAACAGTATTGGAACATAACTGAATTTGGTTGGATGAGCCAGAAAGTTTTCATACAGAACCGAAAGCAGTATTTTCTCTATGAAAGATGAGATTCATTTAGGTAAGCTGAGAAGTAAGGGTGCAAGGGGTTTTTAAGAATTTGTAAAACTTACTGAAACACAAATATTCATTGAAAAAATAATCTGCTAGTTAGTTCAATGAGAACATTGTTGTAAACATGAAAACTGACTGGGAAATGTTAAATCTTTTATCAACTCTCAGACAACACAATATAAATGTGTTCAATCTCCACATGCAAAAAAGCCACCTACATCCTAATCACAGAAATAAAATGTCTTTAAATTTGTGTCTTTCTCATCCACATCCTTCTACCTGAAAATGATTTCATGTATATTGCAAGGTAGGATTATAAAGTTGTTTTCCCATATCATGATGATTATCATGTTATTGATGATGAAGGTACTTATGGTAATTATGGATAATAATATGTTTATTTTTTTTTTACTACTTGTCAAAAAATATTCATTTTAATACTTTATAGGTATTAATTCAATTACTATCCACAGGAAATCTTTGAGTCAAGCATGACATTGCTATTCCCACTTTACACATGAGGAAGTTCAGGCACACAGACATTAACTAACTGCTTAAGATTGTAGAGCTGGTAAGTGCACATCTGGTTTTGGATGTTGGGTTTGACTTCAGACTTTTGTCTTTAACACTGTTACCCAGCCTCTTTCAGTTGGATAATCAACCAGCATATCTATGTTTTGTTCACTGATTTGCAATGCAATCTTAGTTAAATATTGTATTCATACAATATGGGTCTATTTCTGAGCCCTCTTTTCTGTTCCATTGACACATTTTTCTACTCCTACACTAAAGTAATTCTGTCTTCATTACTGTAGCTTTAAGACAAATCTTGTGGTAAGGAAAAGTCCATCAACTCTGTGATTCTTGTTTAATGGTACCTTGACTATTCTTAGCACTTTGTTTTTGTTTTTTTTCAAATATATTTTAGGAAACTTTTTTGAATATTATCAACAAAAGAAATTTTAAATAAATGGAATTTTAATTTATGTATTCTTGAATCTATAGCCCAATTTGGAGATAACTGACATTTGTATCGTTTTAGGTCTTCTAATATAGGATCATAGGATATCTGTTCATTCACTTGGTCTTTTTTTTTTTTACCATAATTTGCTCATTTTGCCTTTGTAAAATTATTGAGAAAAACTACTTCAAAGATGATGTGTATGTGCTTGCTTATAGTAGGCATGTAGGCCAACTGCCTTTGGGCTGAAAATGTGATGTGACCGTGACTTTCAAATCCATGTTAGAATTTGCTTCTGATTACAACTTGCTTCTGATTTTCCTCATCAGACTTGTTCTACAATCAGCAACTTTTATTTCTTTTCTTTTCTTTTGTTTTTAAAGATTGCATTGGGGAATTGGGGGAGGGAACAGCGTTGGGGAACTGGGGAAGGGGAACAGACTAGTTGCTATCCTTTGTTCATCAGTCTAGTTGTGGAGGATATTGCTTCACTGGCCCATGTTGGTATCATCATTGTGCTCTTCCCGGGTGACACAGTCGCTCACTGGCCTCTGGACAGCGGCTCACAGCGTCTCTTGGCAGCTCATACCGGCTGCCAGCCGCTCACGCTGGCTGCCAGCCTCTCACTGTAGCCTATGGCAGCCCACTGCAGCAGGGGCTGCAGCTATGCCATCTCAGGGACTCATAACAGCCCAGCTCCAGGTGGAGCTGTAGTTCACCATCTTAGCTATAGAGGGCAGTGTCACTGACCTTCATATGTGGGATCCAAACCGGGTCCACTGGTGTCCCAAGGCAGCTCTTAACCAAAGCGCCACTCAGCCGGCCAAATTTTTCTTCTTTAGATAAGGAAGTGTGAAGAGTTTTAGACTTGGTTCTGACTTTAACAGAAATTATAACCCTGTGGCATTGTAACTCTATAAGAGAAAGGTCTTTAATTTGGTTTGAGCAGGCATTGTGACTTTGTACTTACACTTTGTTGTACACTGTGTCTCAGAGAACCAAACGCTTGTCATGTTCATCATTTAATCACAATGTCCCCAAAACAAAATGGTCTCTGACATGGGATTCCCACCCTCATTTAGATATCTAGCTAAATCTTCAATGCTTTTAAGAACATTTGTATAAATAGTTTAGATGCTCCTTATTGCTGCATTTCTTATTTTCTGAATACTGAGCCACCTAATTTACTACAAACAAGACTCAATTTTATTTATTTAAGTAGTTCATAGTTATTAATACAAGCCCTTCTTGAATATCTTATTACAATCTTTTCCCTTGTATAAACCATGTGTTTATGAGATTGTGTTTATATAATATATATATATATATATATATATATATGCCAATATTTATACTTTCTAGGAACATCCTTATAAATTGCCAATATTACTCTTTAGTATGAAAGGTTATGAGAAAATCAGAAAGATATAAAATAACTATAAATATAAGTAGATGTTTAGTAACATAAAAAATACATATCATATCATGCATAATATATTTATCATGCATAACATATCATGCATAATATATTTAAGAAGAAAGCCTAAAAACAGAAACATACTAATTATTCATTCAATAATCTTATATGAATTGAGAGGCAGAGTCTACAGTCTTTATTGTAAAAACAAACAAAAAGGGAGCCCATCACGCTTTTAATATTTTCAAGGCCAATGATCAGCTGAATTATCCATGTATAAAATTAAAATAAAAGAGATTAATGTACCAGTTGATAAATAAAGACCAAGCCAAATAGTCTCTTATAATTTAAAAAGAAATTGTAGAGATTGCAGAGTTGAAAAATGATGAAAATATTCTGGGTTATAAAAATATATGCAAAGCCACAGATCTTTCAAATACGATGTTAAATAACTTAATAAAAATATGTTTTTGTGCCAGCTGTTTGCATATTTTCTAAATTACAGCAAATGAGTTTCAAAAGCCATGTGCCAGATGGAGAAAGGCTCATATTTCCTAAAGTGTCAATGAAGTTTAGTTATAGCAAGTTAGATACAGGAAAAAAAAATATATTGGTATAAGGCATAATGATTTTGTCAAGCCAGCAGCTGTCACAATGAACTACTCATCTGCCTATATTTGGGCATATTTCCCATTTTTGATACTATATATATTATATAATGAAGTACAAAAAAATGCTCACTTGTTATGCAAGTCAGGTTTAATGGATGTCATTTATTTAGAAAAACAATTCTAATATAATGTAATATTTTACAACCACAATAATTCTAAGAATACATGAATGGTTTTGTGAACATGTTTTTATCCAAATTGATGACAGAGAATCACCATTTCTTTTTCCTATTCCCACGTGTTTTTAAAGGTGTTTTAATATACAGACATTTGAGAAATTAGATAAGTTTTTATTGCACAAAAATGGAAAATTAGCCCTTGTTAATACTGATATATCCAGAAGTTCCAATTAATTCTCATTTTAACGTTACAAATGTTGCCTTCACAAATACAGTATCTCATCTTAGAAATCAATAGGCAAAAATGTCTTCCCAAAACATAAAATGCTCTCCAGTAACATGAAATAGATTCTAATATTTTTAATAAGCTTTGACATATGGAGTTATTAGGCTTTAGCTTTGGAAACATGAAGGAAAGAAAATATATTTACATTGAATTTTAGTAGAAAAGTAATGTTCATTGTGATAGCTACATTGGACTGAATAAGCAAAGATATATCCCCTAAATGAGTAGAAGTAATAGCCATGTTACTCATTTCAATGGTATTTCAATCGGGAGGTTGATGCTTACTGATTCCACTATATAACAACCATGGTAAGGAAAGGATTTATAGAGCTTTTTAGACAGTAGCTAAAGGATTGGCTATATTGTTAGGAAAATGGGCTCTAGATGACTGAAGGATGAAGGAACCCCACTGTAGGTGCTATGTTATGGAAAAGGAATTTCAATGTGGGACAAATCAATATTCACCAAAACAAAGCCATTACACATTCAGTAGTCACCTGGAACAAAGAAGTAAATGCCCTCTTCCAGTATTTGGAAGTGGTCTCTTAGCTACATTACATGAGCAGTCATGGAGGCAGTCAAGCAATGCAAAACAGGAAAAAGAAGAATCATTTCCCCATCTCACTGGTAAGCATGTGCTCTGCCTCCTTTCTCGGTCATTGCTCTCTCTGTGACAACTGCTGTACTATCAAAAACTGCACACCAATAGCATATAAGCTGCAGCTTTATTCTGCCCCAAAGACATGTGTTCCAAATATTTCTTCTAATTAAATCTACTGTCTCCTCTGTCTGAATAGGCATATCTTTAGATGGTTAATTTTCAGTAAAAATGATTCTACATTTCAAATGGAAGAATCCTGGAATTTAGATGGAAGAAAGGTATGCTACAAGCTTTTCTGATACATATTACCACTACTATCACTATCATCATTAGCTCACATTTATTAAATGCTTGCAATGAGTCAAATGTTGTTTAGTTCATGTGAGTTATTGTTAGTTGAATGTCACACTTTTCTGAGCAAGTACTATTAATATCAACATCATAAGTTAATTGACTTTCCTTCAGCACACAGCTGGTATCTGAACCTAGGTAGGCTACCTACAGAAAAGGCAATAAAGCACTTTGTCATATTAGATTCTACAATATCTAAAAAACATCTCTGTGCATCTGGGTCACAGATAATACAGTATTATACATTCACGTAAGCTGCTCAAGTATCAGAGGTATGATTTTGCTCCTAATTTGTTGACATATGTAGAAACCATTTTCTTTAGAATTTACTGGCCCATGGGTCATTCCTGAGTACATCCCTCCATATCCAAACAGACACACTCCTAACAAAATGATTAAGTGTACATTTTACAACATCACTGCTTCTGATAACTGCTATGGTATGAAATGCTGGAAAAATATCTTTTTTTTTTTTTTCCTTTTTCTATATGCTACACTATCTCCAAAAATACTTCTAGAGGATAATTTTAATCAGCAGAGAGCGTTGGGGCCAACTTCTCTATAATGTGTGGATGGTTTACTACTGAGTGAAAACACTGATTTCATTTCTTAGTTTTATGGCAGAATGTTATCTGCACCACAGAAGTATTTTTTTAATTCCTTTTTGGTATGATTGAGCAGTTGTGTAATAACAAATCTGGTCCACAGTTCCTAGGAAGCAAAATCAAAATCCTTGAAACTTTCCTAGTGATAGGAATGTCATTGTGATTCATTGTGGGCTCTGATCACACTTGATGGTTTATATTGAGTAGCTCAGTGTGGGCCCCTAGATAGGGTATTCTAAGGAGATGACTCAGGATGGAGGCTGGCAATGCCAGAAAGACTAACCATGTGAGGATTAGGGTTCTGGGCCACATGATATCAACCACAGCTCCAGAGAAGGGAGGGAGCTGGAAATTGAGTACAATGACATGGTCAATGATTCAATCAACTATGCCTACGTAACAAAACTCCAACAAGAACTCTGGTTATTGCAGTGTGGGTGAGCAGCCCAGGTTGGCAAATTGGTGTACTGTCACACAGCGATGTGCTGGAAAGTTGATGCTTCCCAACACCATGGGGAGTGGGCAACAGAAGTTCTGTGTTTGGAATCCTTCCAGACTTTGCTCTATTTCTCTCTCTTTGGCTGGTTCTAAATTATATATTTTTGCTATAATAAAACTGTAACCAAAAGCATAGCTTTTTCTCAGTTCTGTGAATTGTTCTAACTATTGAACCTGAAGTCATGGTGAAAACCCACAAATTCATAGCCAGCTGGTTAAAACTGATGGTGGCCCAGGGAACCCCAAACTTGCAGCTGGTGAGGGCAGCCTGATGGAGGACCATGCCTTTAACCTATGAAGTCTGGCGTAGCTCCAGGTAGGTGTAGGTGGACTTAGAAGTCTTTTCAGCAGTAAAACAGTGTATTTAAACCTATTCTTTTACACTGGAATTTAAAAATATCAATAAAATAATTTGAAATACTGAAGATCATTCAAATATGGTATATTTCTACTATGAGTTTATGCATCGCCTTTAAACATTGGTATTGGGTTAACATTATAGACAAAAATGAGTGTATTAGGTTCTAATATTTCCATGTGTTCAAGGCTAAGTGTAGTTCTAACAATCTATCTTTAATTTGAATTAAATTCAATTTGCTTCATTTAAAATTGTGTCATTAGGGAAGCTGGCAGAAGAACTGGAAGCATCCTCCAGCTACCTGCTTCATGAAAATGATACCTGTGTCCATGGATGGGACAAAGGAGGCTGTGGAGAGCTCATGCAAAACACCAGAGAGCTGAACAGCCATTTGTATGAAGAAGCCTGTAAGAGGCTGTGCTACCACTGAATCCTGTGGAACAATAAAAACGAGTTGATAAAGTGCTTTTGAATTGGAGGGAGAAGCTGTGGACTCATGTCTGTGCTCTGTTATGTGCCAGCTGTGCCATCTTAGTTGTAGCACAGTCTTCAGACAAAGCAATGAGAAAAGTACCAAGTAACAGGAATCTGAGGATAATGAAGGTGGCAAAACCCCTGGGGCTGTTTGTGTGCCTATTATGCTGTATACATCAAAGGTTCTGTCATTCAGGCTTTCTTCAGCATTCTCATGGTAGCTTTAGGGGGCTGAGAGGGCTAAAAGGCCTGCGCCCACCTCCCCACAGCTGGGTGTGGACATGCGGTCTTTTGCAGGATCGTGTTTGTCATGGGGATTACTGGTACCCACATATACATCTTCCAGTTTGCCCAGGAGCCCAGGGAAGTTCCCAACTTGACTCAGGCTTCAGAGCTGTGAAGCTGGGACTTTCTGCTCATTCTGATGACCTTGGAAGGACAATAAGAGATGATGTTAAACAGGAAATTCCTTTTGCTTTCTGGAAGGTCACCTCTTTGTTCCTCAAAGCAACAGCTATTTTATACCTGTCACTCAGAGAAAAGGCTCAGAAGTAACAGCTAAAGACAAAAGATGAAAGAAGTGTTTAAGGTATCCCCTTGCCTTGTGGGAGATGGCTGTGTTTTCAATCATGAATGGAACAGATGAAGGCATTTTAGAATGGAAAACGGTCAACTTCCTCACAAGCTGTTTCAAACCACCTACAGGAAGATGCAGTGTAGGCATGATGGATTGGGGAGGAAGATCCACTTATCTTCCTTCCGGGAGTTGACAGCACCCTGTGACATCCCCAGTCAGTGGCATAACATCATTTTAAATGATAAGAGAACCTTTAATTTCCATTTCTACATCTCCTGGGTCTTGTAATGATGTTGGCAAGGCTCATAATTTTGTGTGGCGTGGAAGGGAGCCTGCTAAAAAGTGAAAAGAAAAGGTCCACCCTTGTTTGTCCCCCAGTTTCAAATGTTGAAATAATATACAGAATATTGGGATAAAAGTCAGTTAGTTTCCATAGGTTGTATGCTATCAGAGTGGAAGAAATCCTTCAAAACAAAGTACACAAAATGGAAGACGTAAAGAACTTGATTTTTTTTTTCAACTTCCTATAATTATGTTTTTGCAGCAAATTTTGGTCGCATGGATGCAGAGAGAGAAGGCAGTCTTGTGGTTGGAAACTTTGAGACTGCAAGCAGGCATGCCTGTTGGATAATGGAGATCCAGCCACAAAACCACCCTTTTGTATGTACGCGTGGATCTCACCTATGTCAGCTTGCTGCTGTCAGAATTCAAGTTGCTGGGGAGAAAGGGCTTAAGCTGACTTAGAAAATTGACAATGTCAAGGTTATCTGTGCTCTGGGATCCATTTTTCATTACGTTGACTCACTGAACCATTAGAAGAGTCAAGCCTCTTATCAGCCCAGCTTTTTGGCTTCCTACTTCCCTATCCCCTACCTCCTAATTAGCACTCAGATTTACCCTGGGGCCTCCTCACATAGTGGCAACAGTCTCCATGAGAACAGTTCCCACTTAAAGGTGAATCAGGTCTGAGGATCCAATGTATAATATGGCAACTGTAGTTGATAATAGTGTATTGCATAATTGAAATTTACTAAGAGAGTAAAATTTAAGCGTTCTCACCAAAAAAAAAAAAAAGTGAAGTAATGGATGTGTGTGTTAATTATCTTGATGGTGGGCATCCTTTCACAATGTATATGTATATCAAATCATCACGTTGTACACTTTAAATACATTATGATTGTATTTGTCATTTATCTGTCAATAAAACTGAAAAACCAATAGTCAAAACATGAGAGAGGCCTGAGGAAACGTTTGTTGAGACACTCATGTACGAAGGTCTACAGCACAATTTGCCTCTATCTGCCTATTATAATTCTTAGGATGGATTTTGAAACATGGCCAAATGGTTTTGACTATTCTCCCTCACTGTAATTCTTCAAAACAAACAGGCAAACAAGCAAAACAGAACTTAACCCTTTGTGTAACCCCTCTTACCTGGTCTGTAGGCTGGCTGGACATGGACCAATGTGGTGTTGGTCATGATTTCACTGTGATGAAGGACCCACAGTGTGCTCTGCCACCCCCTCCCTATAATAACATTCATAGTTGTAGTGCTTCAGTTTTCAGGCCTTTGAGCGACAGTGTTTCTATAATGTGGCTGCTGAGGAGCTTGCATAAAAATTATGCTTCGAGCAACCTCTTTTCTGAACATTGACTCTACGTCCACCTGCACTGCTACTGGGAGCCAAGTTTGCAGCCACAAAAGGACAAAAGAAGGCAGGGAGCTCATGGGTGGCTCTCACCCGCTGACCATAACTCATGGATCTGCCATGGTCCTAGGCATCACCCTCTCTTCCCTCCGCCTGGTGTCTTTAGCCATAGCCCATCGTCAGCTCCAGCAGTGATATCCTTCAGTTTGCTCCCACCCATCCATCACCCTGCTTAGTGCTGCATTCCCTCCATCAGGCATGAGGTCTGGGCCTTGGGAGAGTCTGCCTGCCCTTTGCTTGATTCTGCTTAAACATGCTTTACGTCCTTGCTGCCTGGTTCTTGCAGTCATTCATGCAGAGAATGTACAATAAACAGAACAAGCTGAACCTTGTATGTTCCATTCAAAATAAAAAGGCTTACAAGGGAAATGAAATAAAGTGTTCTTATCAATTTTTCTCAAGCAAAAGCAACACTTGTCAAAAATATATTAAGCATTACTTAGTGAATAAATTATAGTAACACATTTAAACAATAATATAGATACCTACTCCTTGTTCAGTTAGGTCTGACTAAATAGATGGAGTGAAGTCACTAGCCTGAGATATAAAGTTAAATCTCTTTTCTTTTGAGTCTCAACCGCATATAACCTCATGGTCTAACCTTATTGCCTACAGTCTTAGATTTCACACATTTTTACAATTACCAGGGTAAGTTAGGCAAGGTTTAAAGCCATCAAATGACTGATTTTCACTTTCAATAAAATTTCATAAATATATTTATCAGAAAAAAAAAAAGCAAAACTTAGATCGATGCTAATTGGGTCATTCTTTGCCAAAAGCCATGGAGAATGGGACCACTTCAGATGGAAAGAGGTTTTGTTCTTAACTGCTGTCGGGTAAACTATGAGAAGCTTAACTTTTACATGCAGAAGAGAAATAAGTTCCCAAATTTCAAAGACAGAATACATTCTAGAGTTCAGAACACTGAGGAGGTGGTTTCCTTTCTCTGTTCCCAATACAGGCCACTGACAACTGTTCCATTTTGCTGAAGCAGTTTTCCGGTGAGTCAAAAAGCATTAATGATTCAAGGTGTTACCAGAATAAGAGAGTCATTTCTTCTTCTACATTATTTCATATACTTCTATCAGAGCTTTTTGTTTTTGTTTTTGTTTTGTTTTTTAATTTCAAGTAATAGACTATTAATGAATGAGGTTAGATTAAGCAAAAAAGATACAGGGTCCCCTCCTCAACTAAGAGCAGGATTGGATCACAGACTTAGAAATATCCCTAATGACCTGATCGCAAGGGTTTGCCTTCTGTTGTCTTGCTGGTCACCTGAAACATTCTTCTCTCTCCAGAAGGGCAATTGAGTCCATATGGCACAAGAGCATCTTCAGATCTGCTGAGTTTCAAAGTTTCCCATCCACGTGCCAAGAGGAAACCACTTCTAACATCCCCAATGAACCATTCCGATTATTCTCAGTTAAGTGAGGCGTGTACTCTTTGTTCACTTAGGTGTGGCTGAACAGATGGGGTGAAATCTCTCTGCACATAAATGATTCTGACCTTACCACAATAAGAGTGTTTGAAGCCAAACGGTACTCACTTTTCAAATGAATTTTGGGCAGTTATGAACAAACAGGACTCTTACTAATTTTATAATTGCGGGAGAAATCAAATATTGTATTAAAAGTAAAATCATGACTAATTGAATATTTCCTCTTTTCATAATTTAGCTATGATGCCTCCAACTATTAATGAGTAATAACAAAGGGGTTTTAAGGTTAATTTTATATTATACGAGATTTCTATGGGGAAACCAGTGTTCTGTACATCCTTCCTGGAATATTATTTTATTGAACTTTTTATAGCTTCTTCACTTAACTTGGATCCCATCTGCATCACCAACTTGTTTCTTTTCTTTAGGATTAAAGATTGTTTTAATAATAGACCTTCCATATCCCCACAGCAATGCAAATGATAAAATATAAAGAACAGAGGAGGTGATGTAATCCCTAGAGAAAGAAAACATATTTTCTTATTTGCCTTTTCATTCTACAATGTGTTGATATGCTGCATGAGTAAACTGTGTTTGTGTGTACTGCTTTTGAGGCAGTTTTCTAAATATTAACATTCGACCTTTGATTTTATCACATTCTTTAAATATGTATAATGGATGTGTATGTATATATACATACAGATGGATTTCACGTGATAGGTCATCATTAGAAGACCAATATCTAAATATATCTAACAATCATTCAAATGATCACTGAGATACTGCTATTAAAATATATTCATGTGTGAAGAATTCTGAATTGTTTCTGTAGTTAGAGTAGGTCTCCATAGTGGAAAAAGTAAACCTCGACCTTTCAATGACCTAATACAAGAGAAGTTGACTTCTCATCCTTTCAGTTATCCAACATAGGTATTTCTGTCTTATATGGGATTGTCTTCTTTGTATGGTGATTTAGGGACCAGGTTGCTTCCAGACTGTATCCCCCAGAAACTCCAGTCCTCTGTTTATTCCTTCACCTGAAGAGAGAAACAGAGGAGGTTTCCCAGGTTCTTAATGAACTTTTCCTGACACATCCCACTTCTGCTCACATTACATCGGAGGCAGCTCATATGACCACCACATATCAAGGGTCCAGGGAATGCCACCTCTACTTCCCAATGAGAGCTGTATGACATGGAAGAGGAAGTATGGATTTTGTTGGAAATAAATTGTATGTGTTAAAAATAACCAGGAAAGTTTAAAGAAGCTTCTCGCTTTGAACGGAGTTGACCAATCTCAGCTTTGCATAAAGTTTAGCATTCACCAAGTCTGAAATCTTACTCTAAATTCTCTCTCTGAAGTGACATTGTAATATAGTCAAAGCCAGATTATCTAGAGCGCAATTAAGATTTTCTGATTTGAGAGTGGTTCCAGACTATATATAGACTGTCATTTAATGGATGGCACAAATAATAGCAAAATTGGCACATTTTGCTATTATATGTGCCAAACTAGGATTTACCATAAAAAGTATAGTAATAGAGCAGGGATATACTAACAAATCAATGTAGTTGATATACAGGTACTGCTTATAAATTAATATATTCACCAGTGCCACTGAATTTGCAGATAAAATAATCTATCACATAGTGTGCAGTTTGTAAGATTAAAACAGTTTGAAATTAACTGCAAGTTCCTTAAAACTTCATTTCAATAAACATTATTGCATATACAGAGGGCACCAGAAATTTATACACATTTTAAGAAAGGAAAATTGTATTAAAATTGTAATAATCAATATATACTGATAACAAAAGATGAATAAAAGTCACATTTGACTACTGCAATTCCAAGGGGTGCTCAAAGTGGTTACCATCAGTGTCCAGACACTTCTGATTATGGTGAACTACTGCTTGAGCAATGTTGACCAAAGTGTCCACTTGTATACCTTTTTTTGGCACATAGGAAAGTTTTTAATATAGGCAATTCTTTGTTGAATTTTACATGAACACATTTCTATTTTGATTCTAGCATTTCAATATTTGGATCTGTTATATATTTATATGTTTATTTATATACTTGGTATACCTTGCCTCATGTTTACTCTTATGCTCTTACACCTTGCCTTATTATTACTATCTCTGCTGTTGATTGAATGCATTAAATATCACTACTGAGCTGATTTTAGTAGAAGTAATTTGAGTTCATACAAACCGACTAGGATTTTGGCTTCCAAACTATAGTATGGAAAATGGTTAATAGACTACTAGGGAGTGACACAGCAAAAGCTCATTAAAAACACTAATTAGGAAGCTGAGTCTTTCTGACATACCCACTTCACTAATCTGCTAGCTAACACATCATAAAAATGTGCCTGCCTTGTAAATGAGCAAATATCGAAGGAAGGATGTTTTGAATTTCCAGATTACTTCCAATTAGCTGGATGTAGAACAGTCTAGAATATGAAAGGCTCTGTTATTGGAATTTTTTAAAAAGTCCCTAAGTGAATATTAGAGACCAATCATACTGTTGCTTAATTTACCTAGGCAGAATTCTTGACTGTTTGTATCTTCACTCTCACCCTTCTCTTTACCTTCTCTTTCCACCAAACCATTTATTTATTTAATTATGAAGTGGGAATTATGAGTTCCCTAAAGGCTAGTATTAATAAATCTGAAGGACCCGCTGGTTTTACTTTCCTTTTATGAACGATACTTTAAATTACAAATTTATTTTTATGGTAGCTGATTTCTGATGTTTTCTAGTTTTTCCTGAATTGGTAATTCCAATTTTTACTTCTTCATTTCTTATACTATACCTCTATTAAAAAATTATTTTGGCACTTGCTTGCCTAAAAAAATGTATTTATTTTACTTTATTGATGAAAGATATTTTCACCAATTTATGAAGTTATAAGTTGACAGCTTAAATTCTACATTTTTCTTTCATAACTTTTAATATGTTATATAATTGTTTACTGACTTCAAATGTTTGTTTCATTCTTGAGTTGTCATTCTAATTGTTTCTCCACTTTTTATAATGTTTCATGTTCCCTGTCTGATGACTTTTATTATGTTTTTGTGCAATTTGGATGCAATGTGCATAGGTATACTTTTCTCTGCACATATTCTGCTTAGGATGTGCTCAGCTTTATGAATGTCTGGGATGTCTTTTCATTAAAAAATTTAACCCATCATCCTTGAAATATTTTTAATGTCCAATTCATCATTTCTCATATATTGTCTAGGACTACAATAATAGATATGACAGACTGATATTTTCCTACAGGTTTCAGATCATCTGGACTTCTTTTTCTTTTTTCTTTTAATTCCATATTTTGTAATTCAAATTTATTTGTATTTTCAACCTGTTTTCAACTTCATTGAACTTTTTCTCTGTTGATAAACCAGAAAATAATTTATTGGTTGTACAACACTTTTCTATTTGACTTTCTTATTTATTTTATTTCACTTCTTCCGACGTTATAAATGTTGTTCCCTTTATTTACTAGATTCCATAATGCATTTATATTAGTTATTCTAAATACATATGTGATAATTTCAAAATCTACATTATCTCTCTTTCTTGTTCTGTTGACTGTTTTGTTTCTTAATGATTTTCCATGTCGTGCTTCTTTTGTGCTTTTTAATTTTTTTCACTTCAATTTTGGTGGAATAACATTAGATATTGAAAAATGAATAATTTTATACATAAAATTTTAAGCCTCTTATGTTCAGAAAAATTTTTTTTGAGGTTAGCAAGTCCATGTTGAAATAGCTTTTTTCTTGTCCTCCTCCTCCTCCTCCTCCTCCTCCTCCTCCTCCTCCTCCTCCTCCTCCTTTTTCTCCTCCATCTTGTTTTCATCATCAGCATCTTGCTTTTCTTAGGCTCAATTCATTACATACTTCAAATTATATGATTTTGGGGCCAGAAGCTTCTATTTTGCTGGGTATCTGATTTCAATTAGTTTTCCCTGCCTTCAGCCTTCTGGCCCTGGACAATTGCAACCCAGGTTTGGATATTCCATATAAGATTCAGAGACTTTTTCAGTTATAAATGGACCCCCAACTGGTAGTCAGCACAGTCTGTCACCTCTCCTGCTGTTTCTCCAAATGTAGAGGGCTGCTGCCTTGGACTAAGTAAAAGCTTAGAGTGTCTGTTGTGTTTTTATCAGTTCACTTGAATTCTTCATGTCTGATCTATCTCTGCTTCACAGGGAGGACTCTCCTGGGTGGCCTGCTTTGCCTTTGGTCTTTCTGTGAGTATTCACTGAAGACCAGTGAAAACAACTGTATGATCGTAAAGTCTGCATTTAAATCTACTACTCTGGAGAGTTTATACTCTCACTTTGCCATTAAGAGTCACTAACATTCTCATTTGCTTTCTTTTTACCCAGATTTCTTCTTCCTCCTTCTATCACTTTACCAAAGAAAAAAGCAGCTGTGGCCTCTTGGTTGACAAGAGTTTATCATCTACTATGGAGTGGGTTTAGTACTTGTTACGCTGAAAGAGCCAAATTTCTGGTCATCATTGCCTGCGGGACTGATGCCCCTTTAGACAATGGCATACATAAGTGTGCTCACTATCTTTTTAAATTGTTGTACTTTACTGTTATTATTGGTTGATATCCATCTTTTTTTTTTTTAAATGTGAGCCTGGTTTTGTAACTTTTATTTTTATTTATTTATTTTTTCAGGGCAGTGTCACTGCCCTCATATGTGGGACCAAACCAGGGCTGCTGGCTTCCCAAGCCAGCGCTTAACCACCGCGCCACTTGGCCGGCCCTATAACTTTTATTTTATACATTACCCATTATTGTAATATATTTCCAGCAAAAATGATTATCCATAGATGAACTCACAGCACTTCTTTGCTGCACCGACTATCCTTTTATCTTTAACTACTTTTGTTTCCAAAACGCTCAACAGAAATTTTCCTAAACCATTTGTTATCATTAGTTTAAAGAGAAAAAATATGGAAGGCAGCCATCGAGTCTCAGCATAATAAAACATCATGCTCTAATGATGTAGAAAGGTCAAGGCTCATGAAAGGCCAACTAAATGCTGATTGCACAAAATGTTTGCTCCTCTGTCTAACATCTTTGCTATGGTCATATGCAAGAGCACGTGGGCAAAAAATGCTGGTGAACCTCTTTAACTCGCATTAGACTTTTGACTCAATGCAATTCTACAGTGTCTCATGGATAATTTAGAAAACTTTTGCTTAATAACTATAGTGAAATTGGCATTTTAATTTCCCGAGGCTTCCATTAGGTAGAGGAAGCAATTTAGAAAAATGTCCATGGACAACTTATGAAGCAGCTTAATGCTTGTGTGAGTTAATGAAACAAAAAATCCTACAAAGATGTGTAGATAAGTCATGTTTACAAAAGTAATTTAAATCTCCTACTTACACAAAAATGCTTCTTGAGCCTTGGTTGCTTTGATTTGTACCTGAATCCTATACTATCTACTGATTAAATCTCTGAATATGTTAACATCTGTGTTGACTAGCTGATGAAATAACCTGGAAACTGAGTTAGTAGGCTGCATAATAATTTAGACATTTTACTCATATTTAGAAAAGGTGGCATGTGCTTCTAGTAAATAGGAGTAAAAGTTTATATCCTACAAATGAGAAAGCTGCAAAATACTACGAAAATAGAATCACATTACAAAATAGCTAAAATGCACATATAACAAGTGAGAAAACTATATTAACACAGACTCCTCATCAGCTCTATCACTTTTTTCTTTATTTTATTTGCTCTAAAGAAAAAAGATAATAGCATTTTAGATTTTATTTTTAATATTAACTCAAATTTGTTCATTGCTAGTTAACATTTAGCTGAGTTTTACACTGAATACAACTGAAATCATGGGAAAAAATTCAGGAAATGCACTCTGAAATTAATTTTATAAATGAAGATCAAATATTATAGTTGGAAAAATACAGAAAAACATACCCACAAAATGTCCTTCCATTCTTGTTCTAGAGTAATTTGGGAATATAAGATATCCTATTTTATATTGAAACAGCACCGTTAGGTATCACCACAGATTGTAACACCCCCTAATTTTTCATACCCCTCCCTATCCATGCACCTGTGCGGTCCCCTCCTACGATGACTCGAGGCTTGCCTACATGACTAGTTTCAGCCAACAGGGCAACAGCAAATCCATGGGAAGCAGAAACTTTAAGTTTGCTCACTGTCAGATACTCACTTACCACTTCTTACACCAGGTAAAAACAATAATGGTAGTTAGATACAGAATGACAGACCATATGGAAAAAGACACATGTGAGATGAGGTTATTATGAACCAGTCATCCCAGCCTAACACCTGTGCGATGACAGACACGTAACAGACCTCAACCAAGACTGGCCAAGCTGCACACATATCAGAAGAACCAGCCAACTAAGTCCCGTTAAAAATTCCTACCCATGTAATCAGGAGCAGCCATAATTGACTGATGTTTTAAGCCACTTATGTTTGTATATGATGTTTTATGTGGCACTATTAATTGATACAGATAGATGTCATATTATAAAATTATTTTGGAACAGAAAGTATAGACAATGAACTTGATGTACATCTATACCTGGCCATCACAAAAATATGTGTTTCAGAGCTGATAACTCAACTAAACCTAAGGGGAACTCTTACCTTAGTTGTAGCAAATGATTATAAAGCCAATAGAAGGCAGTATTGGATAAGTTAAAGAAATAGGATTTACACATTTCTAGTTTCCATCCTATTTCTGAAATTTACTAATAGGAATGTTTGGCAAATTACTTCACCTGAGTTTTCCTTTATTTCATGTAATTCGTGAATAACAATTCCAGCATTACATTATAGTGGACCTGATATGTCTGCCTTAAAATTCTGGTTGGGATGTTTACTAGCTCTGCAACTTTAGAAAGGAAATTTAACCTGTGCCTCAGTTTCCTTACCTTTAAAATGGAAATATCAATAAAGCCATCTAATAGAATCGGTCATAGTAAATATGGTGGTATACTCAAAATAGTTAGACTGCTGTTTCACATTATTTATTCAACCCTCCTCTTCTTCCTCCTTTGTCATGTGTCACTGTTATTGTTTTTCTAAATTTGCAGAGACATTTTATGTTGTGAACATTAAATTAGAGCATGAAAACAAAACACAAGAACAGCATCAGGCATAGCAAAGCTTGCAACAGATGGTGATGGTGATTCTTGTGCTTATTTAAATGCATATACCTCCAGGAATAAACAAAGCCTATAATAGGTGCCTTGTAGGTGTAATGTAGGTATTAACAGCAATAGTCTCCTATAATCTCATATATCTTTGTCTCTAAAAGATAGTTCAGAAGGTAGGTCAAATTATGGAAACTAAAACAATTCAGCAAAGTTCAACTTCATTCCTACCAGACAATAATAAAATAGTTTTAATAGTAATGATACTCATGGTTGCTTTATTTTATATACCTCCTTGGTACTATAAAAGTTATGTTACACATTTATAACATAACAAATTGATATATGTTACACAAATAGAAAACTATGTTTTGGTCAAAAATATAATCATGTTCAAAGTTTAAAAAACTTCATTTGGGTAACCATAAAATGGCAGATAGATGAGAAATGTTCATTCATAGTTCATATATATTTGTATTTTATACATAATTTATTTGTATTTTAACAAGTCATCTAAAACAACAGAAATGATAATTCTGGTGAAAATACAAATAAAGAATATATGAATATATATTGGTGCTGGAATGGGCATTATAGATTATCTAGTTTCAAGATATTATCTCTCAGATGTAGAAACTAAAGCATAGAGTATATTGGTAGATTCTTCAAGTTTGCATTCAAATAGTGGCTGGGCCTGTCTCCTCATTTCCATTAAATTTTGTTTCAGATGTCTTTAACATGTAGTTCTTTAACAGCCTGAAATTTGAGTACAGTCTTTTGGAATTCAGCATAATATTCTAATTTCTGAAATTTAGTTGTTTAAATGTTTTAAAATGGCCTTTAGGCCCCAGAAATAGGTTTTAAGCCACAAGAAAACGTTTTGTTTTAAGCCAGCTACTCTAGATTTCTTGGCACTCGTAAATTCAGTGGGCTCTCATATTGCAAGTTGGCTTTACTGCTATGTGTATGAGTGGCCAGAAGAAGTTTGGAAGCTGTTGTTAAAATATCTGGCATCCCTTCTAGCATTTTTGGTATTGTTGTTTGTTTGTTTGTTTGCCTGTGTAGTATTTTGGATGTCTAGACTTTTTTAAACCAGTAGAGAAAATCTATTTCTCATAATGAGAAAACACAAGTAGCCTCACCTAGAATTGCTAAAGTCCTGTTGCCCGCTGTAAGAAACTTTAGTGAACCAAAGCTTTCTGGATCAATATATTATCTGTAAATGCAGCAGGGGAGAAAGCAAAGACAACACTTATCCAGAACCACAGTTAGGGTGAGAGGAATTCTTCTGACATTAAATGGACTTGCAGCTTAAATATGTGCCTTAGAAATGGGAAGGCATTGATTCTACATAGAAATGGTGTCAAAGCAAAGGTGATCAGGTGCTCTACTTTGGCTGATATATGTGTTTATGTAGTTAAATACTCTTCTAATTTGATTGTTTCTAAATATTTGTCTAGCCTTATTGTTTTATTAACCTGCTAAGTGCTGTTATATGAAAATACACATTGAAATAAAATATTATTAGTTGCTGTACTCTAGTTTTCATTTTTATTTTATTCTTGCTATTTATCTAGTAATCACCATAAAATTAGGGGTGTTTTGTTGTTGATGTATGTAAATGAGATGGTTCTAAGGAATTAATAAGTTGTATCTAATTTGTGATAGTACTTAACAGGGCAAGTCCAAAATTTAAACCATGTAGCTCTTTATAGACAAATCATTCTCTTTACTCAGAAAACTCTCTGTTCTCCTGAAGTGAAACATTCTGTCAATATTTTGTTAAATCTAACTATAAGCAAAAATACATGAAGAAAAACAAAGTAGTTGACACTGGAATTACTAAACTGAGTGAAATCACCATATAATCATTCTCATTTACTGTTTTTATGTAAACAAAACAAATGTGCTTCTAAGCAATGCTAAAAAAAAAAAGTACATGCTATCAAAGTTTATCATTTGTAAAATAGATTATATTGATAGTCTTTGAAAATTAAAGCAATTAAAATGTATATTTTATCTCTTGACAAGGTAAATAAAGTTCCATGTTAATTGAGCAGTAAACTTTACTTATTTACATTAAAATGTGCCTATAAAATGAAACATTAAATAGTCATAAAAGCTGACAACTTGGATCTGTATTTATTGTTCCATGATCACAATAAACTGAGAAATACAGAGCTGCGTGCATATTAAATGAATACATTATTATATGGTTCCAAATTTAAGAGGAACATTAACATTAAAGACATATTAAATACATATATCAGCCTCATGTTATATCTGAAATTTCTTAGTAAACTTCATATGCAAATTTCTAATTTCAATAATATTTATTATTATATTAATAAAAAACATAGTGCCACAAATTTAAACAATCCAATCATTAAAATAGGTGTGTATTAAGTCAATGGCAATCAAAAGAAGGACAACAATAAAAATCTCACTTCTTTTTTTCAGCTTTGAGGTTGTAGTATTACTTCTCCAAAACAAAAGTTCATCAATTCATAGTTGTCAGGCTTTTTTGTTCATTTTTTTTAACTTAATGTTAACTAACCCACACTAAATTTGCTTAGTGTATGCCCCCCTTCAATAATATGAGCCAAAGGACAAGAACTCTTATTTTCAAAATGTATTAATAGAAAAAACATATTTTTAAAAAAAGCAATGAGTGAGAAAAGTAAGTACAAAGCTAATATATTATTACTCTCTGAGCTGGTTTTATAACAAAAATATATATCTATAAATATTTTATACATGTATTTCATTAATTTCTGTATACCACGTTGGAATATATTAAATAATGAGTAAACCAATGGAAAAAATCCAGAAGGTTAGGTGCCAAAATATGAAAAGTTTCTTTTGGTAGTGGGAATGCTTGGTATTTTCACCGTTTATACTTATTTATAATATCAGATTTTTTTCTAATGAGCATACATTACTTTTATAACTTAAAAGGTCTATTCCCAATTTGGAAGACAAATAAAGTGAACTTATCTTAATCTTAAAAATAATGTTCATTGGATGATTGATTTATTCAAAATTGATGTAAGATATACTTAATACTAATATTTAAAGTGGATGGAAAGCATTGTTTAATAATAGCAGGCATCTATCATAAAGTTAGCCTTATTTTTAGAGCTTTTCTAAATTTTAAGATAATATCCAATTTTTACAAATCAAATTATGCTTTGCTCTTTATTTATATTAACAGTTTACATTGCTTTCCCTTAATTTTTTCTTGGTTTGATGTTGACAATGGATATTAGCATATTGGCTGGTTCTGAGCTTCCCTTCTTTGCCTTACTCACTATTACTTTGTAGTATATAGCCTTCTTCAAGAGACTGAGAACTTTACTAAGCGGCTTACACAGAACTGTTATATTGCCTCAAGATAGCAAAATATTTGGGGGCATATAGCTCCAATTCTTTTTTAAAAATATCTTTATTGAAGTAAAATTTATATTAAAAAAAACTTCACATATCTAATGTATAATTTGGACATATGCATACACCTGTGAAACTTTCACCAAAATCAAGATAATAAGCATATCCATTACCTCCCAAAGTTTCCTCAGGCTCCCCTTTTTTGAGGGAAATATAAAGGGAAAGAATACTTAGCAATTTACAATTTTTTAGGTGCATCATGCAGTACTAACTATAACACAGACACTGTTATAGGGCAGGTGTCTAAGACTTATTCACCTTGAAGAACTGAGTGATATCAGAGCTATGAGGACAACATCTGGGGGCTTTCCCACAATGTCTACCCTGCAACCTGAGTCATTGTCAACACAGGAAGAAGGAGGAAGGAAAAATTACCGCCTTGTATCAGGAAAGTAAAGCTTTCCTTGAAATTGTTTTGTTTTTGACTTCTATGGTAAGGATTACTTTATTTGTTACTCCAAGCAGTGGTGGAGACAGCTAAGCAAGTTTTTGGTTTCCCCAATCTCTGGGGTGAAGTTGGCAAGAGAGACGTTGCTTGGGAATGGGTGGTAAATTAGCCAACTATTTCTTCTGTCTCATTCTAAAATTTTGCTTGGCTCTGTTTTGTTCACCATTTCTCATGTGATACAACATTCACTCCTTAAGCAATCTTTTATATATAATCATCTACCAAATGTTACCGCTTCCCGAAGTCATACACATACCTCACCTCTGAGTTCCATATCCATATGCTCATATACCACCAATCAGACAACTCTCTCAAAGTAGTGTATATATTAGATGTATCAGACAACGCAGTATGCAGCATTTTGGATAAATGCTAACAAACAACCATCTCCTGACTATCAATGCACATATACAACAACAACAATGACAACAACTGTCAACTACCCACAGATAATAGATCCAACCCATGGGAATTTTTAAGCCAAAGTTAGAAATCCAGGCCTTGACATTGACTCTCTGTTGTCCCTGACCACCTATCATGATCCACTTATTAAATCTCTCAAGCTATTAGTTGACTCTGTCCTGTTATAGATATAATTATATTTTTAGGGCTGTATTTTCTGACTTCACTATTTCAAAATCTTCTAGGCACCAAAGCTCCAGTATCTTCATTCCCCAACATCTTTGAATAATACAATGCATGTTATTTTCAAATTATAAAAGACTGATAATGCTACTCCCTGTGGATAACCATTTCATTGATTGCCAGTTCTAGTGCAAACACCTAAATATGGAGTTCACTATACCTTTTTCTCACCTATCCACTTCATTGTTCTAGCCATATTGAACTATTTACAGATGTATGCAAGTTTGTGCAAATTGTAATATAAGCTGGGCATGAACTCTAATCATTCCTCTGCCTGTGAATTCTGGTTAGTCTATATGACCCATTACTGTGACAGCTGTGATTTTTTTAAAATCATTTTCTCCATAAAGATTAAAACCATCCTCCCTACTTGGTTAGCAATTCACCTTACCATACTTTTATTATGGAACTGAGCCATTTATTTATCCTCTGTTTTTCATACTAGAATATAAGTATCTTGGAGGCAGTAAATCTTATTTCCCCTCTCTGTGAATCTTTAGAGCCTAGATTCTTACAGACCATGGAGTCCAATAGAACTGGTGTCCCTATAAGAAGAAGACACACCACTGTTTAAACAGTCTCTCTCTCTCTCTCTCTCTCTCTCTCTCTCTCTCTCTCTCTCTCTCTCTCTCTCTCTCTCTCTCTCCCCTTCCTC
Source organism: Aselliscus stoliczkanus (assembly GCA_033961575.1). Lineage (NCBI taxonomy): Eukaryota > Metazoa > Chordata > Mammalia > Chiroptera > Hipposideridae > Aselliscus > Aselliscus stoliczkanus. The sequence continues at coordinate 94,365,124 of CM066728.1, read as the reverse complement.
CCTCTCTCTCTGTGCACATAGGAAAGGCTATGTGAAAACACAGAGAGAAGGTGCCAGCTGCAAGCCAGGAACAGAGCCCTCACCTGCCACTAACCCATCTGGCACCTTGATCTTGGACTTTCAGCCTCCAGAATTTGGAGAAAATGCATTTCTGTTGTTTAAGCTATACAACCTGTGTTATTTTGTTATGGCAGCCCAAGGAGACTAATCCAATGTGTGAATCAATTATCCATTTGACTTAATTTGATGAATATTATAGAGTGCACTAGTAAAACTCATCAAAGACCTAATTTTCCATGAGAAAGTAAAACACAAAGATTGAATTCATAACAAGTACAACATAAGAAAATTTGCATTGCATTTATGCAATAGGTTTAAGAGATTGTCAGATTATTTGGTAAAAGCTACTGGGTCTGAATAGTGTAATTCATGTTTATATACAGAATCTTCGAGTATATCAGAAGACATCAATGTAAATTTAACCAAATACTCTATTTCTAAATTTATTTTCTCTAAGTGTCTTTCATTGAAAAAAACTCAGAATGGCTCAGCTAAAAAAAAAAAAAAAAAAAAAAACGTGTACAAGAAAAAAACTCAGAAAGATTAAATTTATCAGTAATTCTGGTTTACCGTGTAGTTTTCTTTTGAGAAATAGAGATTGATAATGTATGTAAATTTCTTTTAATTTAAATGTAAATATTTTATTACTTTAAGTACTAATTTACAATTTTGTACAATCATAAACCTACAGCTAAACTCTACATAAAAAGAATCTGAAAATAATTTTGTATCTGTACTGACTTTTCCCCTCTTTTTAAGTATAGAATATTTTAATTATATGGATTAAGAAAAACAAAGACATGAATTAAACAAGTTAAAAAATCCACACACTAAGATAATAAGGGTCTTAGAAGACCCCACTGAGGAAGAAAGAAAGGAGATTAAGAATTTTTTTTTTCTTATCTACATGGGAAATTATTTGAGGTGCATTATCACATTATTATTGTTTCAATTAAAAAAAAAAAAGAAATATGACAATTAGAATACATATTGAATTTCAGTAAATTTCCTGGGATTGAATCCAGGCTCTGTTGCTTGTTCTTTTTATGACTTTGGACAATCTTAACTTAAATTTCTTGCACTATTAAAAAGAAATAATTCTGGGACTCAGCTTTTAAGGCTGATGTAAAAATTACAAGAACTAACATATTTAAAATGCTTGGCACAGTGCCTGACACCTAATAAACACCCAAAGAGAAGTAGCTAGTAATAATAGTGATAATAGGTATTCATAACACATTTTTGTATTTGATGTTCAAAATAAACTGAACACATTTACAATGGGCAAATAGAGAATAACTACTTGACATATAATACATTTCAGAGATACGTTTAGTTCATTTTACCGCTAATGATCATCTGGGGTTTTGAACTTTTGACCCCTAACAAAAGGGATTTTACCTTGAAAAATTGAGTATAGCATATATTTTTGATATAATGTGTGGAGCAAAGAGTTTGTTTATATTTTGCCAAGATGGCAAATGCTTCCACAAAACACAATTTCTGTATAATACACACAAGTCATTGAAGTAATCAGGAAGTTACCAGGTTATCTCGACACCAATTTATTTACACACACCCACACACACACACACCCACACATACACGCACCTAAAACTAAACATCCCCCAGAATAAACAACTACCAGGTGAAGAATTACAGAGCAATTTAAAAATTATTAAAAGCTACATGAAATTACATGTTCTTAATTAAAAAGCTCTAACATAAATATCGTATATACGCAAATAAAACACTATCCTCGTTTTCTCTTCCTTAATATATACAAACTCTTTCTAACTTGACAATCCAAAAGATGTTTTGGAGTTAATAACAAAGAATAAGGTATTTCAGGTATAATATAAATGGGAATGTCTAATTTTTAAAAAATAATCCACAAGTGTCCTCATCAAGAGACAAAAAAAAAAAAAAAGAAAACACGCATAGTGGTGAGGAGAAGATATTATCATTAATTACTATTCACTAGCAGTGGCAGTGTTTCAAGGTTGTCTGCTGCCTGCAGATTTGTTAGCTCCTTCATGGAATATGTCACAAGGGAGGCATTTTTGAAGACATAACAGAAGTGTGTGAAAAATCTCAATATGATGCATGAGTGTAATCTTCTCCTTGCAGATGTTAATTCCCTGCTTGTGGCAACTAGAAAGCAGGTGCCAGTATATCTGTGAAAGCTCTTCCCTGCAGACAGTATGTAGGAATCCTGTAACACGCTAGATGCCACTGATATGTGATAAATCTTTGTAGTTCAAAAGTCTTTTCAAATACATGAGTACTTTTAGATGATACTTAGCCCCTTTAAATTGAAAGATGAAATGCAGTAACAGAAGCTGAGTGTATACTCAGAGCTTGGAGGTGAGACATTTTCTCATCACAGGTTGTCTCTGATGAACTCTCAAGAAAGGCAAAGGATTGCTATCGAATGCCTTCAAGTGTGAATTTAGTTTCAAAAAAAAAAATGTTGCCATTTTCACAAAACACTTTTTTTAATGAAAAACTAGTAAAAGAAAAACTAAAGGAAAAAAAAGTTCAACTTTCAAGTTTATATAGGATAACTTTGTAATCTGAAGGCGATAGAAATAAACAGTGAATCTGAAGAAACATAAAAGCTGGGATCAGAAAAACGAAGTTTATGTTCTCCATAAAAAACAAATGATAAAAAGTGTACAGCAAAATAGAAAAAAGTTAGTTTTTAGTTTTTAAATGGAAATACGTTTTCAAGACCAATATTAAATTCTAAGCTGACAACTCAGAGCTCTTTTAATACAACAGATGACTTTACCTAAAATAATGATTATTATATCAACAAATACAAAAGAAAATGAGTTGTCTAGTGTTGTCATTGAAATGTAATTGTCAAATACTAACTTAGTTACATTTTCCATGTACTGAGAATGTCTATTAATATCCTGTGGAATTATGAATATAAGAAATAAAGATTACTAATATTGATTTTTTTTTAGCATATCCAAGGCATGTTTTTACAAACCTTGGATGTGTAAAATAATTTAATTTCTACAAAAATTAAAAAGACTCTTGTTTTTCTAATTTGACAAATGAGGTAACTGACACAGAGAAATCACGTAGCATTCCCAAATAGTAAATCTGGGCCACATCTAGCATATGAACCAATTTCTCAATAAGGCTTTTTTTCTCCAATGGAGTCTTACAATTTATTCTGTTAGGTGACTAGTTTAGGGTCAGATCATCTTAATTCAAATGAATGCTGAGTATAATCAAGAGTTGGATTAAGCATTTGTGAGGAAAGGCCCATGGCTGATTTTTCTAGTTTAGCACTTCATGGATCTTAACTGAAACCCGGAAATTTTACCTTTTATCTTTGGCAGCCTGTGAACTCCATTTATTGACTCCCCAACTCCTTAAGACCACAATAACTGGACTCTGTTTGGCTTCTGAATTTCTTAGCCTCCATTTCTTAATATTTCTCCGTGAGCCATTTCTAAACTGCAAAATACCTCAAGACACAAAGCTGTTGCCTGAGTTTTAGCTAACCTCACTGAACTCTCCTTCTTTCTAGGATTTTGGTACTTTAAACCCTGGTTGACTTGGTAGTTTTAACTTGCCTTCACACATGTTTTTTTTTTTTTTTTTTTTTTTTTGCCCCCTTAGTGAAGCCCCAACTTTCCATTTATTTCTAACTTTCTCTTCTGGATCTGTTGGTCTATAATAAACAGATATATAATTTATATGAGGTAAATTTTATTTATATCTGCCTCATTCAGTTCCCCCAACTCAAATATAATGAAATGTATTTCAGTAAGACCACAAATGTTGTTCTTAATATGTTTTACATCAACAAAAATAAGCACATTCAGAAAAGAAAAATTCTCACACACCAATACACATATACACAATGTGACTTATTCTTTTCCTTTTCTACCATAATTTCATAGCAAAATAGAGTAACATACTGAGATTACACATCAAGATATACAAAAGTCCTGATTAGAAAACAAAATACCTGTGTATTTTTTTTTTAATTCTTGAAAATAATGATTTATAAAGAAGTAGAGGTTTCTTAAATATTCATCTGATACACTACTTTTTTTCACATAAAATCTTCAAATTTTGGTATACATATTTTGTATTTAACAACTCGACTTAATTCATACTACCCACGTTTCAACTCCTTACTAGCCACTTGTGGCTATCAGGCACTATACTTGAAAGCATGGTCAAGTTCCATTATAATATTATCTCTATAATTAAATATGGCAGTTAATAAGGAAAAACATATAAATCAAAATGGACAATAGTCTAATGTCAACATATATACAACTTTTTGAAAATCCTATGCTCTTCCATATTACTCATCTTTATTAGAATTAGGATACATTGATAGCTCTCACCAAGCACTACTTTTATAAATCTAGATGTATAACAGTTCAGATTTATCTGTTAAAGGGTATTTATTTCATTAAATTAAATAGCCTGCAATGAAAAAAAGAATTATCATGCCATTGCATATTTGTGGCTTAAATACATTTCTCATAGACTTTTGTCAAGAAAATAAGTTTCTAGACTACATAGGTCTAGAAAATATTGTAAAATTTTGGGAATCTCTTTCATCTCTTTAACTCAAAGACGATTATTTATAAGATTGACTGGAGTAGGATATTAGCTTATTTTTATGAAAATAAAAATATTTATTTTCTCAAACTATTAATATTTTCCTTTTTTTTTCTAAATGGATGCTGGTGGACAATTTCTGATCTGATGTGTGCATCTGGAGAGTTTCTATACCCATGCATGGATGGTAATGATCTTTTATTACAGAATGGTTTCCAAATGATCAGAAAAGCAATAAAATTATAATTTAATTCCAAAAATATAATTTGTTTTGGTACATTTGAATGATATGATCTATGCTTTATTTTATGCAGTGCCAGCAACAGCTTCCACTAAACTACATAATCACTTTTTCTAAGACACTCAGCTTTTCTGAACTATTAAATTTCTAAGAGCTGGTGATTGAGGAAAAAGGGGAGTTATATTGGGGAAGAGGTTTGAGAAATATTGAAACATATATGTCTTCAATATATATTGTCATGAATTGATATTCAAAGGTCATATACCAAGTTTATCATCTTTGAAAAAATAAGTTTATCAATTGTAAAATTAGGAAAATATTATGTAGTATACAAGTGATTGTAACACCTACCAATATTTGAATACAATGCTGAAATTGTGCTTGCTGGTAAATTTCTAGTTTCATTAAATCATTAAAAATGAGTTTTAGGAACAATCCTCCAGATGGGAAAATGCTCACATGCCACACAGCGTTTCACAGATTTATGTGAAAAGCAGTCTGTAACCATATGTATACCAGGACTGAGACAATGAATCTTCAGATATGCATGGGTTGCCCGCAGGTGTACAGCTGTACAAATTTGATGTTTTCTTTCCAGGAGGTTTACCTGGTATCCTCCACTTTTTGTCAGTGAGTGTAATTAATAGCATTAACCTTTACAAGACATTAAACTGCTGAACCTGAAGGATATCCAAGATGGTGGAGTATGAAAACACTGTTCCTGCTTTCTTCCACTAGCATATTAAAATTACAACTAAATTATAGAACAATTAGCCTGGACACTAGAGAATGATCTGAGGTCTAGCTTAACAGAAGTTTTATAACTAAGGATATGAAGAAGAAGCCACATTGAAACTGGTAGAAGCAGAGATGCGAAATGAGCTAGCCCCAACCCTACATGTGGAGGATGAAAACTGGGAGGGATAGCATGGCCTCAGAGGTTCCCCCAGGAGAAGCAAATGACTTCAGCTGCAAACTAGTCTCCCTAGCCTGGAGTACTGGTTCCAGAAAGAGGAGCTCTCACAGCATCTGGCTGTGAAAAACTGTGGGGATTCCAACCATCCAGGGGAGACAGCAGGCTGCAGGAAATCTGGGCATTTTCTTAAATGGCCAGTGCACAGACTATCTCATTCCCAGGCACTAACCTTGGGCTTCAGTGAAGGGACAGTAACTCAGGGTGTGTCAGAGACATACAGGGGTCAGACTGAAATGTGTGGCTTAATAGCAATGGCTGAAGAATAGTTGCCATTTTCTCTGCATGGGGTCTTTCTCCAGTGCAGCTGGGAGGTTGGTGCCATCTTTCCTGTGTTGAGCTCTGAATCTGATTGGCCTGGTGATCTCTATTCGCTGCACTCGGCTGGGAATCCACCCCATCCAGCTCACCCAACACTAGAGGCACTTTCTGCATGAGCAGTAAGCCCCAACTGAATTGCACTCTTTTTGGAAATCTATGTGTCCACAGGCCCTAGATGGGTGGTGACTAATCTTGGTGTCCTGAGACTTCTGCTGAGTAGCTCCAGGCACAGCACCAGCACCAAACCAGAATTTACATTAACCTGTTTGCCACAAATTTTCTCACTTTAGTGACTCCCTGAGACCCCACCTCACCTAACTTCTGTACCCCATGAGGCTTTATCATTGGCTAAAATTTACAGGAGCTAGAAGGTGACAGTAGGCCTTGGGGTGTCCTGGCATTTTGAGACTCCAGGCTTGGTGCTGGTTACAGATATCCTTGGTTAGTAGTGTGGCCTCTCCCACCTGCCTCTGGGATTAATACAGTAAGCAAACAATTGCAGATCACTTTGTAGCTACAATCAGGTACTCCCCAGCTGGTCACAGTCATGCTGTGGGCTTGCACTGAAGCCCCTCACAAGAGGCCCCAGAACCAACATACTTGGAGGTTGGCCCAGACCACAGCAGAGCACTGCCCAGTTAGCCCCACATGTGGCACACCCAAGTGGAGGTCTCAGTAGGCATCATGCCCACCAAGGTAAATCCCATTCAGTGGGGGTAAGCCCGCCACATAGGAGCCTGTAAGCTGTGGACATGACCAAGCCCCACAGCCAGCAATCCTGAGGGTCAATCTCACCCACTGACATGCCAATAGCAATCAAGTCTTAACTATAACAGGAGGGCAGAAAACAAATCATACAAAGGACACTCCTGGAACCCCCAGAGCAAGTGAACAGAGAGACTGTGTGCCACAAAGGACCCCTACTACATAAGGCCACTGGGCCAAGACTGGGAGACACAGCAGCTCTACCTAATACATAGAAACAAACAGGAGGCAGCCAAAAGGAAGAAACAAAGAAATATGTCCCAAATGAAAGCACAGGAGAAAACTCCAAAACAGAACTAAATGAAATGGAGACAAGCAAGCTACCAGATAGAGAGTGCAAAACAATGGTTATAAGGATGTTCAAGGACCTTTTTAAGAACTTAAACAGGGAGAAAGCAAACATAAAAAAGGACACAGGAACCACAAAAAAGAACCAGTGAAAAGTGAAGAACACAATAATTGAAATGAAGATACTAGAAGGAATCACCAGCAGGCTAGATAAAACAGAGGACTGAATCAGCAATTTGGAAGACAAGGTACCAAAAAAAAAACCCACAATCGAAACAGCAAAAAGATAAAAAGAATCAGTAATATTGTAATAACTATGAATGGTGTCCTGTTGGTACTGGATTCGTTGGGGTGATAGATGGGAAGGGGTGGAAAACAGGGTAAAAAAGGTGAAGGGATTAAGAAGTACAATTTGGTAGTTACAAAATAATCATGGGGGATGTAAAGTAAAGCATAGGGAATACAGTCAATAATATGGTATTATCCATATATAGTACCAAGTGGGTACTAAACTAGTCAGGGGGATCATTTCTTAAATTACAAAATGTCTAACCATTATGATGTACACCAGAAATTAATATAAAATAATACTGAATGTCAACTGTAATTTGAAAATTTAAAAGGAGAGCAATGCGAAGGGGAATAAAAGGTCCAAATTTCCAGGTATAAAACAAATAATTCATGGGGATGTAGTCAATAATAACATAGGGAATATAGTCAATAATACTGTGATATTATGGTGTAGTGTCAGATGGTTGCTGGACTTATCAGGGTGATCACTTCTTTAGGTACATATATGTTGAATAATTATGGTGTACAACTGAAACTAACATAATATTGTATGGTAGCTTTATTTTAATAAAAATCTTTTTTTTTTTTAAAAAAAGGATAATATAAAAAAACTAATGGAAAACTAGCAGAACAATTTGTATCATAAACCTAATTGTACATTAAAACTTTAATACAAAAAATAATTAAAAATGAAAACAAGAAATTTTTAAAAGAAAAATATAAATTAAACACTGCTAAAGGCAAACAGTTTTTGTAGTGCCAACATATGAAAGTAAACTATGTATTTATAGTTTTTTTTATTTTTTTTAAATATTCTTTCATTGTGAAATAAACATTTTTTTAAAATTAGTTTCAGGTGTACAACACAGTGCAGTAATTATACTTTTTACCCCTCAAAATGACAACTCCCCTCACCCAATTAGCCACCCCACTCCCCCCCCATATCATACATATCTATTACAATTCCTTTGACTCACTTCCACAGTACACTCCACATCCCATGACTATCTATATATTCAATTACAGTTGGCATACAACATTATACAACATCAGCTTCAGCTGTACAGTGCAGTGATAATGCCTCTACTCCATCCATGAAGTGGTCTTCCTAACAAGACATGTGACTATCTGGCATGCCACAAAATTTTTACATTATTATATTCCCCGAACTGTGTTTCATATCCCTGTGGCAATATTGTAGTTGTCTATTTATGCTGTCTAATCCCTTCCCCTTCCCCCTTATCTCCACCCCCTCCCAAATAGCAAGCCTCAGTTTTTCCTCTATATCTATGAGACTGTTTCTGTTTACTTTGCTTATTCATTAAGTTTTTCAGATTCCACATATAAGTGAGATCATATGGTATCTGTCTTTCTCCAACTGACTTGTTTCACTTAACAGAACAGTCTCTAGCTCCATCCATATTGTTGCCAATGGTACGATTTCATTCTTCTTTAAAGCAGAGTAATACTCCATTGTATAAATGTATCACAGTTTCTTAATCCAGTCATCTACTGATGGACCTTTCAGTTGTTTCCAAGTCTTGGCTATTGTAAATAGCGCTGCAATAAACATAGGGGTGCATATATTTTTTTTCGAATTAATGTCTTGAATTCTTCTGGGTAGATACCCAAGAGTGGAATTGCTGGGTCATACGATAGTTCCATTTCAAGTTTTTTGAGATACCCTCATACTGAATTCCATAATAGCTGCACCAATCTGCAGTCCCACAACCAGTGCACCAGGGTTCCCTTTTCTCAAAAACCACACCAGCACTTGTTGTTTGTTGATTTATTCATGATAGCCATTCTGACTGGAGTGAGGTGGTATCTCATTGTGGTTTTATTTGCATTTCTGATGATTAGTGAGGTTGAACATTTTTTCATATGCCTGTTGGCCATCTGTAAGTCCTCTTTAGAGAAATGCCTCTTCATATCCTCTGCCCATTTTTTAATTGGGTTGTTTGCTTTTTTGGTGCTGAGTTTCATGAGTGTTTTATAAATTTTGGATATTAACCCCTTATCAGATATATCGCTGGCAAATATCTTCTCCCATTCAGTAGGCTGCTTTTTTGTTTTATTGATGATTTCCTTGCTGTGAAAAAACTTTTAAGTTTGATGTAATCCCATATGTTCATTTTTTCTTTTATTTCCCTTGCCTGAGGGGATATATCAGTAAAAATATTACTCAGGGTAATGTTTGCAAATTTACTCCCTATGTTTTCTTCTAGGAGTTTATGGTTTCAGGTCTTACATTTAAGTCTTTAATCCATTTTGAGTTTGTTCTCATATATGGTGTAAGTAGGTGGTCCATTTTCATTTCTTTTGCATGTGTCAGTCCAATTTTCCCCGCACCATTTATTAAATAGGCTATCTTTACTCCAATGTAAATTCTTGCTTCAATTGCCATAGATTAAATGACCATATATGGATGGGTTTATACCTGGGCTCTCTATTCTGTTCTATTGGTCTATGTGTCTGTTTCTATGCCAGTACCATACTTTTTTGTTACTGTGGCCTTGAGGTATGTTTTGATGTCAGGTAGCATGATGCCTCCCACTTTGTTCTTATTTCTCAAGATTTCCATAGCTATTCAGGGTCTTTTGTGGTTCCATATAAATTTTAGGATTATATGTTGTATTTCTAAGAAAAATGTCCTTGGTAGTTTGATTGGAATTGCATTCAATCTATATATTGCCTTAGATAGTATTGACATTTTAACTATATTAATTCTTACTATCCGTGAACATGGTATGTATTTCCATTTATTTGTATCTTCTTTGATTTCTCTCTTCAGTGTCTCATAATTTTCTGAGTACAGGTCTTTTACTTCTTTAGTTAAATTGATTCCTAGATATTTTATTGTTTTTGAAGCAATTGTAAAAGCGATTGACTTGCTGATTTCTTCTTCTGATAGATTATTATTGGTGTATACAAATGCAACTGATTTCTGAATATTAATTTTGTATCTTGCTACCTTACTAAATTCGTTTACTGGTCTAGCAGCTTTTTGGTGGAGTCTTTGGGAGTCTTTATATATAGTGTCATGTCATGTGCATATAATGACAAATTTACTTCCTCCTTTCCAATTTGGATGTCTTTAATTTCATTTTCTTGTCTGATTGCAGTGGCTATAACTTCCAGAACTATGTTAAATAGAAGTGTTGAAAGTGGGCAGCCTTGTCTTGTTCCTGATCTTAAGGGGAAAGCTTTTAGCCTTTCCCCATTGAGTATGATGTTTGCTGTGGGTTATCATATATGGCCTTTATTATTCTGAGATATGATCCCACTATTCTCACTTTGCTAAGAGTTTTTATCATGAATGGCTGCTGGATTTTGTCAAATGCTTTTTCTGCATCTATTGATATGATCATATGATTTTTATTTCTCATTTCGTTAATGTGATGTAGTATGTTAATTGATTTGCGGATATTGTACCAACCTTTCATACCAGGAATGAATCCCACTTGATCATGGTGTAAGATATTTTCAATGTGATGCTGAATTTGGTTTGCTAGAATTTTGTTGAGGATTTTTGCATCTATGTTCATTAGGGATATCGGTCCGTAGTTTTCCTTTTTTGTAATATCTTTGTCTGACTTTGGAATCAGGGTGATAGTGACTTCATAGAAAGAGTTTGGGAGCCTTCCCTCCTTCTGTATTTTTTGGAATAGTTTGAAGAGAATAGGTATTTGTATTTATAGATTTATCCCAGAAAAAAATATTAACTTTTTATTACCCATAGTTCTCACACCCAGAAATACAAGGGATGACAGAATCACATATATAAATTTCATGTAGCATCACACAATTTCTATGCTTATTCTTTTGTATATGAGGTGAGACTATTAAATGTGAACTTGTTTCAATGATGTTGCTAAACTTTTTTTTTTTTTGATATCAGATGGATTATTCATTATGAATTTGTACCAATTAGATAAACAGTTAACCAAGTTTACTATTTGGAAGTGCTGAAAAGGCTGTGTGAACAAGTTAGACAACCTGAACTTTTCGCCAACAATTCATGGTTCTTGCATCACGACAATGCACCAGCTCCCATGGCACTGTCTGTGAGGGAGTTTTACCCAGTAAACAAATACCTGTATTGTAACACCCTCCCTACTCATCTATCTGGCCTCCAATGACTTCCTTCTTTACCCAAAGAAGTACTGAAAAGAAGACATTTTGATGGCATTCAGGATATTAAGGGTAATATGATGACAGCTCTGATGGACATTCCAGTAAAAGAGTTCCAAAATTGCTTTGAAGGGTGGACTAAGCTCTGGTGTGGATGCATAGCTTCCCAAAGGAAGTACCTGGAAGTTGACCATAGTCGTATTCACCAATGAGCTATGTAGCACTTTTTCTAGGGTGAGTTCCCAAACTTAATTGTCTGACCTTGTAGTAACAAAAGTGTTGTTAATATAAAAAGTAATTATCTATCTAAAGTATTTTGGTCCAGATAAAGATGTTTTAATCTCTTACCTAAACAAAGGTAATTTACTATGTGTTTTTCAAAAACCTGTTTCTGAATCTTTTAATGAGAGCATAAATATAATAGCATAAATACAATATATATAATAGCACAAATAATTATAACATAAATACGACATATGATTTCCCACCCTTCTTTATCTCCCCCTCTCACTCTCCTTGTTCTGAGCTAGTGGCATTTCCTTCTTCTGTTTTCTTGCTCTTTCTCTATTTTAGAATTTTATGATCATCTAATTTCCTCATACGCATGATTAATTGCTGGAATACAAAGATGTATGCAAGACAGCATCTATTTTTTTTCTTTTCTTTTAGAATGAAATTAAATTCTGATAGGATACATTTAATCTGTATAACTATTTCAAGGGCTTCAACCCTTGAGTTTCTTAAGAGCAGAGAGTATCATATTTGATTTTGTGCCCACAGGACTTGGCATTCTGCCAGACATATAAAAACCTTTTAAAAACTACTAAAATAAAACTGAGTCCATGTGGATTTTCTTAAAGATCTTTAGAAAACTGATTACCACTAAAGTGTAAAATATGTTATTTTCTAATAAATTACCTTTTATATTTTCACCATAAAATATATTTAATGAAATACTAAGTTCAACATATGAAATTATAACACAAGATGCAAATGTAATGATCATTTTAGAGTAAATCTTGTAATGGATAAATAGTCTATCAATGCTTTTAATAAATTTCACATTTTATATTCTCAGGATCATTCTGAACTACTCTTTAATTTTCCTAATTTTTTTCTATAATTTCACAGATAATTCATTTTCATATACAGGCTTCTGTAAACAAATTAAGTCATTAAGGTATTTTTCCTGCTTCATAGCCCCTTCAACAAATTCCTGAGCAAAATGAAATCCCCCTAGAGACTCATAAGCTGAATATTTTGAAGTTTGGAGTTTGTTAGTTGTAACAGTGTTATGTCCTCAAAAATAAAACTTGAATTGTATAATAAGTTGCTATTTTTTATATCAAGCAGGTTAATAGTGGTATGTAAATTATCACAATGACGAGAAATGTAACTAAAGGTATTTATAACCCTGCTAGTTTAATATTAGTATAAATCCTTACCTGCTATTCATTCTGCCATTGCTTTAATACAGTGTAATATAGTGTGATAAATATTTAATGTTATTCACACATTTTCAGCATGAATTGATTTATTGTTTAAAAAAAAAGAATGAATTATAAGTACTAGTGATTTAAGAGTTACAGTTCTGTTCTTTTCTAGATTTGAGTTTTATTCTTGAGTCATTACACCACCTCATCTTGCTTCCCCCTCCAGGCCAAATACTTACTCATTGCTTTGCTATATTCTTATGCTTCTATTTCTTTACTTTAATGACTGGACTGGCTAACAATTCCTGAAAACTTGTTCTGCAATATATAACTAGACAGGCCAATATCATATAATAGAAATTATATACAATTGGGAACTAGATAGCCCTTTTTTTTATCATAAGTTTATCATTCACTAGGAAAAATGAAAAACAAAAAACATTTAATTTGTTCATCCCTTAGCTTCCACAGCAATACAATGGTGGTGTATTTTCATGTTGTTTGAAACATCACAGTGTTCTTTCATAAAAGCTAGCACAAACTTTAGCTGGAAAGCTCTCTGTTTTCAATTCTTTTTGGGACTATTCCTTCATCTCTGTCTTTTCAACCCTTCTGAGAGACTTTCCATTCTTCGGCAGGCAGGACCAGGAGTCTATAATCACATGGGTCATTTGACGCTAAACAGATGATTGTGATAATTGAGGAGAATGTTTGTACTTTTTCTAAATCTTCCTTAAAATAGAGAAAAAAATCTTCTTCTACATTATATTAGCTATTAAATGTTTAAAGGCAAATTACAATTACACAACAGCCATCCTCTACTAATTCAATCTAACAGGAATAAAGCTTTAAATAAATATATAAAAATATTTCATTTATGTATCATATTAACCGTTTCTGCTGTTTAATTTAAAAGTGCACCTTTCCATGAACGAGGTAATGATTTCTTGTCAGAAAGAGCTTTACTAATGGGTATATATTAATAAACCACTTACATGTAATTTGGTTTTTCAAAATGCAACTTTCCACTGAAGTAAGTTAAGCATCCTTCTTGTAATTCTGGTTAAAAGGCTAATTTATTAATTTTTTTTTTCATATTGTAGACTAAAACAAGATTTTAGATTTTGTTCAAATTGTATTTATTTTAAATGAGACTCATCTAGATGAGTATGTTTTCTGTAGTAAACCCAAACATTGATTTATTAATATGTTTCAAAATATAAAAATAATATTAATATCCAATATGTTCCTTAACCATCTCAATATGAAAGTAAACTGTTCCAAGTACTACCATAGCGAATAATTTTCCATTGTCTCTTTTCTTAAGCTAAACCTACACATTCTCCTGAGTCCGAGGTTTATAATGCTTCACCCCAACCTCCACAGGAAGAATAGCCTCATGTCCTACAACTTCAAGAATAGGAAATATAAACGATTTATTTTTTTAATTTGCTGAAGCCATATAATTCTTACAAAGTCACAGATAATTAAGGCAGGCACATTTATCATCCTTATTTGTACATAAAAATACAATGTATCCACTCAGATGGACAGCTCCTTTAGGAGAGGGACCTATTCAAAAGCTTATTTGTGCTACCTTAAAAAATCTAAAATCTGGGTGCCTTTGATAACTAAAATTTGACATGGCTTGCTGTTCACTTCTGCATTTCCAATACTGGCACACAGAGCATCTGCAAATGCTGCTCAAACCTTACTGACAGGGAAGAAAAGATACTTATTAAGTAACCTAATATAGAAATAAATATGTACCTTATGTATTCCTACATATATACTCTTAAGTGTTAGGTGCTGTATTGCATCCATTTCTGTAATCCATAGTATCTAACATATACATTTTCAAGAAGCAATTCAACATATTTTGTTTTTGTTTTGTGACACATTAAATCTCACGAACTACATCTATTTTACGTTTTTTCTCACTCTCTTGTTACAGACTAAATCTTTAGTCACTGAGTGCTGTTCTGTTGACTCAGCCAAAGTCAATTCTATTAGCTAACAGTGATTGTTCAAGGAATACATACATAATCTTAAGGCAGATCAATGAAAAGCCTTTTTCAGATAGTTTGCTCCTAGTTTTGTTTTTGTTTTCTATGGATATCAGAGAAGGAAGTATTCCCCATCCCTTTTTTAACCCCTCTTTTTATGAAATTCTTAATAATAGAAGCATATATTTGTTTGCTATCATAGCTTTGTAGAAAAAATGACCTGAGAGAACAAAGTAAAATCACAAAGAATCAAGGGGCAATTGGAGAGAGATCAGGGAAGAGAAGAGATGGTGCTCACTCTGTAATTCTGTAATTCTTGGTCATTTCTTAGTACATATAGATTCCTGATTTGTCTGCTGATCCTTTATAGAAGCTACTGAATGCCTTCTTTTTTCCTGCCTAAGCTAGTTGAAATTCACATGCAAATAAGTAAGTGCTAGGACTTTAATGCTTAAGTAAAGACAGTATAATGACAAATACAAGGGATAGATACAAGAATTTTAAGATGCTCCAAAATTTGCACCTGCAGTTTCTGAATCCAATAATAATAATAATAATAATAATAATTAATAATAATAAAAGACAAAAGCAGA
This sequence comes from Aselliscus stoliczkanus, assembly GCA_033961575.1. Classification (NCBI taxonomy): domain Eukaryota; kingdom Metazoa; phylum Chordata; class Mammalia; order Chiroptera; family Hipposideridae; genus Aselliscus; species Aselliscus stoliczkanus. Next base: position 94,349,417 of record CM066728.1, on the reverse strand, counting down.
GAAATAACCATATCACTAATATGGCTAATATTGGAAAATCAGCATGGCTTAGATACTACACCCCAGAACTGGATAGACTTATAGTCTTGGTCAGAGGCTGTGCTGGATTAACGTCATTCTGGGAAGACCTGTCTCGGAAAAATTACAGCATGGGGTAACAAAAAAGTATGTGTGCTCCAAACAGTAGCCTAATGCCAGTTAGACATGATGGATGGAAGGAGTGCCCACTTTCTTTCTCAAATAGTCCAGTTACACAGCAGGTAGTTCCTTCTGCCCAGAGGAAGAAGTGGTGAGGGAGTAATAACAGACCGGAAAAGTTCACGGGATGGATGTTTGTCTTCAGGAAGGAGACGTCAGAATCAGTATCATGTCTTCCCTCCTGACACAGAAAGACAATTATGTGATATTTTAAATTACAAATTGGGTATGGTGTTCCTAGAAGGAGAGTATGTGAAGAAAAAAAATCTGAAATGACAGGCAATTTGTTTTTTAAAAATTTGTGATGTAAAACATGACATTTCCTCTCCTAAAATCCTACTTTTAAGTCCAATATGTTTAATGTAATTTCATTAGTTTCTTAAGTATACTTTTGCATCCTAATTTTATAAAAATAATTTGAAATGTGAACTTTAGGATGGGAATTAACAAATATTGATGGAAAAATAATATTAGTCTTTTTAAATCTGATCAATGGATTGTAAAAAAAAAAAAATCCTTTAGAGGAATTTTGTGATTCTGAACATCAATTTCAGGAAATCCTCAGTCATATAATTCTCTTTCCACTGGAAAGAAATCTAACTTCTGTGTTATATTCTCTAGTTTTTCTCTTTGCACACTTAGAATTATAGAATCAACATAAAAGGGGATAAGAAAGATGTTAACTGCTATGACTGAGTTTTCTAAGAGACTGCTAAAGTAGGACAGCTCTTGCTAGGATTCAAAATGATCACTTTTTCATTACCGACTGCAAATAGGAGAAAAGCCTCACTATTTGTGCTTTTGTATTTGCCCTACTACTTTTCTGTCCCTATAGTAATAATTCAATATAAACACATTCAATACAATGTTTGAAATTTTGTTGGAGTCAGCAAGTGTAAATCTGAGACAAAGTACAATAATCCTCATCAATTTCTTGTGCATGTAACAATCCTAGGCAACATTCTTCAGGCATGTTACCTCTTAGATGTTGAAGAATAGGTCTACATTATAATTTTAGAAACAAAATAAAAAAATGAAAATTATATTCTGCTATTTTTGGTGATCACTCAGCAGCAAAACAATGGAAAATAGTAGGGACCGAAGTCTCAAGTTGGCAAGAAGTTAAATTTACTTTTATGCAAAAGTCACTTGTAGGGCCGGCCAAGTGGCTCAGTTGATGAAGTGCTCGCTCAAGAGTGCCAGCTGAGCTCTGAGCAACAGCAGTTCGATGCCCAGCCTGAGCTAAAAACAAACAAACAAACAAACAAACAAAAACAAAGTCACTTGTAGATTGGGGAAATGTAGGATAAAATAAATATATGTTTTAACTGTGATATAGGCTAGAATTATAGGTAATTCCTAGCTAGGTGGTTAATCTAGACAAAGTGACCAAGTTATTCCAGAAGATGGTTTTAAGAAAACATTTCCTTATCTTCATCTTGGTCTTGAATGTTGCAATATTAAACATCACTTCTCCAGGGAAGAACCTTCATTTAAATTAATATGAATAAAAATTGCCAATGGAATGTCTTTATTGGCATTGGATTTTCAGTGTTATTGTCTTGATATCCATTTTGTATATGTCTTTAGTGTATTTGGTGATAATTGTATGTTTAGTCACCATTATACTATGGACATATGCTAAGAAAAGATGTGCAGCAAATATACTTTAAATCTTAACTCTTTCACTGAATAAAGGTGTTTTTTAAAGAACAAATTAAAACCCCAAATGAAGCAATTTATCATAAAAACAATGATTCAAATGAAATTTTAATGTAACAATTCCATATTATATGTTTTTGAATTATCATTACTATTTGAAATATCTATCAATTTTGTCCAATGATATGCATAAAAATAATGTATGGAGTGACATAAAAGGTCTGTAGACCACCAAAACTCAGGACTAGACAAAGTTCAGACACAGCAATCATTTCTGTCCATATCTGCCAAGTGGCTCTGCAATCATATTTACTGAGAATTTCAAACCTGTTTCTGTATAATGAGGGACTTTCTAAAGACTTCGTATTTTTTTTCCAAGAAAGCTTTTATGAAGGAAAAAAAAAAAAAACCAAGCGAAAAGCATTAAGTTATTTTTTTTATGTTAATCTATATACCAAGTAGTGCCATCTAGTACTTGGTGTCTTATTTAAAAGTTATTCCTTTATAAATCCACTGACATCTTTTGTCATTCAAAACACTAAGTTAATATATTTACTTTCTGTTATGACAACTATGATTAGGAGCAAGACTATTTCAGATAAGAAATGAATAATAATAACAATAATATATATACACTTACATATTATACACACACACACACACACACACACACACACACACACACACACACTCATATATAAATGTTTTCCCCCAATCAATAAAGGTTCTATACTTTCATTTAGAAATAGTCATTTTAGATTTTAGCTAATGTCCTTACTAAAAGTCAAATTAAGGTACTATCCTGATTTACTCTTCATTGTAATATAGATTTATTATTAAAACAATTTAAAGAAATGATATTTCTCACTAAGATTTAAAATATTAGTTTCCATTTTGTCTCATAATAAGATGTTTTATTCATTGGCAAAACTCCCAGTGCAATAATATAAAGAGAATAAATTATGTACATTTGGATGGCACTTTAGTGGATTCTTAATTAAGAAATGGTAACCATCATCTAAGGGGACACATTTTATTTAGCAAGTAAAAGAACAGAGCCATTAACCCCCATAAAATTCCAATATTGAGCTCTAGGGATGAATTAAAAATTACTGCTAATTTTTTCATTTCATGAAAAAATAACCTTAGAATATTGATTAAGAATAAGGAGTGAATGAAATCTTGCTATTTAGGTATAACAAACATTTTATATATTTAAATATAAAATGTGAGCATAATCGTTACTTAGCATGTTTTCTTACTAAAGGAATAGTGGATTTCTGGCACTGTAAAACAATTTAACACACTGGAGTGTTTAACAGAGATATCTATTGAATGGTCAAGGATTTCCTGAGACATCTGCATCGTTGTGACTATAGACCAGTTATTCGATTGGATATTCTCTGATAATGAAGAAATACTCTAAAATCAGTGGAGTATATTAAAAATTTACTCTATACATTTAAAAAAATATATAGCTGTAGATATGTCTTTGAACAGAGAGAAAACAATGCAGCAAGAAGGTACATTCCTGAACGGGGGAGGAAGGGCTGAGTCAGTAAAATATTTTAAATGTGCTACGCATCAAGATGGAATAAGAACTAAACTAGAAATTAGTATTTTGCTAAAACAGTCATAGGTTAAAATATTTGTATGCTAAACACATACATACAATAATTTCAAAATAATACCAAACGCTCTGGAAATTTTGAAAAAAATAACTCTTTACAAGTAATGTTTTCTAACTGAAAAGCAACTGAGTGTTCAGGCCAGCATTTTAAATGTGTACTGACTTGTGAAATATTGGTGCATGTGATTGCTTATATTTGTAATAAAGTTTATTAGCCTTTCAACAAGTTTCCATAGATGTGATGCTTATTTATTTAACAAACTGGTGGTTTTAGGACAAGTGGCATGGCACATTTAACAAGAGACACTAAGACCTCAATCTTTCATGATGTTCACTTTTGGATATTGCACTAATCTACCTGGTTTGGATGTCATGCTCTCTGTGGCGCTGTGTATTTCCTCTCAATCATCAACTATATAGCCTTAACATAAACTACAGTCACAGGGCAGTCTTGTCCCATCCAATTTTTAAATGTTTATTTATTTATTTTTTAATTAAAAAGGTCTTTGTTCCTAGCTAGAGCAATGATGTCACCTCTGTTATTCTATAGATTTGAAATTCTCAGATTTGGGTCCATTGTGATTAGTCTGAACATTTTACTATGAATGTGTTTGCTTTCTGGTTTATAGAGATACTGTTCTGCCTTTTTTTTTTTCCCCCTTGAGTGTCCCTGTGGCATTTATATATCTTACTCTACTTTTGAAATATTATGAAGAGTTAAATAAGAATGGTCAGAATGGTCAGAATCTTCCATATTGCAAGGTCACTTTCTATAAGTATATTTGTTTATAATATACTTGGTAAATTATATTTGTTCATATACTTTGTCACTTAGTAGTACATATTCTACTTTTTTTACTTGTATTACCTTATAGACTCTATAGTGTATGGTCTTAAAATTTTGTCATACTTGTGAATATTTCTAGCTTGGTTTGGTGTCTCCAATTATTTCTAATGTTTATATGTAAAAGTAAGTAGAGAAAAGCACACTGTTACTGATCAGCATCTTCTTCTGATTCATTTTTTACAAGCTCTATATGCCTGGATGTTTTGTTTTATTTTGCTTTTCTTTCCTTTCTCTTTTCTTTTTTTTTGATATATATATATATATATATATATATATATATATATATATATATACACACACACACACACACACACACACACACACACACACACACACACAGCCAGTATGTCCCTACGTCCCACACTGTATCCAATCTGGAATTTTTTTCTTTAAGGCCATAGGGTTGGAAAATAGGGAACTATCAAAACTTTAGAACTGGCACAAAAAAAATGATCCATAAGAAATTCCATGATTATTACAAATGTAACCTCCAGATATTTTAGAATGAAGCAGACCTTATCTTTTACAAACAAAGTTAAAGCAATCTGCAGGGTTTTCTTAGAGTCTATGACTCTGCACTATAGTTAGTACATTGATCCATGGCTCCTTTGTGTCTCTGAGCCGGAAAAGTCACAGAGCTTACTCTTGCCTAAGGGCTAGATTTGTGCTCATTTCTCCTTTCTCCTAAAACACACTGAGTGATAATGACAGACATTGCTCCCATGGCTCCCTCTAAAATGTCTTTAAGGTATAGTTCAAGAAAAAATATTTTTTCCCCATCTTGATTTAAACTTCACGTCACCCAGCAATTTCAAGTCATTCATGAAATTTAGGCAGCTTCTATTGTTTTGAAGTTTAAGGTTAAAACTGTAAGATAAAGATAGCAGTCAAAAAATAAAACCATCTATAACAGCTCTATTCTAACATATAATTTTTACTTTTTCATGTACACTTCACATATCTGCATCATTAAAAGAAGATGTATGAAAACATCCTTCCCTGTGGCAACCTACACCTCTACTATATAGCTTAATTACCTCAGTATTCTTAGATTCCTAATTTGTTGAAGACACATTTTATGACATAATGGCCTTCAGATTTATCATCCCAAGTAAGGTTTTATTTAGCTGTTTTTCCACACAAATGACTGATTCTCACTCAATATTTGACTACCTCAATATACTTTAAAATTTCACCTTGTTTTTATGAAAAATTAAATTCAAATACCCACTACTAAAGTATAAGTGTGAGAAGGCTTTTGTTTTCTAATTTACAAAAGTATCCAACTTCCCAGGAGAAGACAAGTAGGATCAATATAAGTTGTCATACTCATGAAATGCATACATTTTTCCTACAAAATAAATATAAATGTACATTCTGGATCTTAACATATATAGAAATAATATATATTTTTGTTCTAGCTGTTTGAGGTAAATAGGATTCATATTTAATACATCTTCCCAATGTTTAGGCAATTTATCTTGATATAATAAATGATTATTTAGAATTTTTAGATTATCTGCTTCAGACTACAAAGATTCTTGGTATCCATAATCAAATTTCAGTGAGAAAAAAATTTGGCTGTTACATATTTTCTAATGTATATGATACAATGAGATAATATTTTGCTGATAGAACACATATCATTTACTACCTTAATCAAGAAAAATAGAGGGTTTGGTTATCTCAGTTGGTTAGAGTACAGTGCTCATAACACCAAGGTTGCTGGTTCGATCCCTACATGGGCCACTGAGCTGTTCCCTCCACAATTAGATTGAAACACCTACTTGACTTGGATCTGATGGGTCTTGGAAAAACACACTGTTCCCCAATAAGAAAGAAAGAAAGAAAGAAAGAAAGAAAGAAAGAAAGAAAGAAAGAAAGAAAGAAAGAAAGAAAGAAAGAAAGAAAGAAAGAAAGAAAGAAAGAGAGAGACAGAGAGAGAGACAGAGAGAGACAGAGAGAGAGAGAGAGAGAGAGAGAGAGAGAGAGAAGGGAGGGAGGCAAAGAAAGACAGACATTATAGGCTTTTTGAAGTTTTCCTACTTTTCTATAGATTAACAATTCCCTGATCAGATCTTGAAACTTTGACTAGATGTTTCTTCATTTTGCTGAAGTTGGGGATCTATCTGCTAAGGAGATTGGAATAAAAAGGAAACTCTTCAGGATTGATTGTTTCTGAAAAACAAAGCTCCTAGAGTGACCCTGAAATGGAAAAATCTATTCTAAATCTTATGATATTCTGGACAAGAATAAAATCTACCTCAAATTAGAAGTAGATTGAGGACTTTTAACCTAAACGTACTTTAAACGATCAAAGACAAAGCTACCAAGGAAATGTAAAGCATAGAGACTACCGTATTGCAGACTCACCCTTGAGGTCTAATCTCTGAGAAGAAAAACAGGCTCTGCTTTTCTAATCTCCGAGAAGAAAAACAAAGTGTGCAGGGTAAGCCGGGGAGAATCATTACATACTTTGTCCTGGAAATACCAAGTTTAGGTACAGCTGTCCACATTACAAATTAGTAAAATGGAAAGATTTATATGACAAAAAAATCGTGGAGGAATATAAAAAGAAGGAAAAGAGGAAATTGTGATTTACCAAAGTTGAAGATAAAGTGCATGCACATGTTTCACTGTTAGGATAATAAAATAAACTTTAATATCAGTAAAAAGAAGTTATATATAAAATGTCAGGCTAAGAGACAGATAATGCAGAACTAAACAAGATGGCAGCAGAAAATAATTATATAAACAAGCATGAGTAAGAAAAAAATTTTGTAGAAAAATTCTTTATATTAATGTCTAAATCAATATACCATGAAATAAGACTTGGGACAATTAGAAGAAAATTAAATAACATCAATTGGAAGGAAGGTGATAATTACAAAGTATGTATTACAAGAATACAGTCACCCCTTGGCGTGAGCAGGGGATTGGTTCCAGGGCCTCCACAGATACCTAAACCCTGGATGTCAAGTCCCTTATATAAAATGGCGCAGAATCTGCATATAACCTCTGTACATCCTCCCATACACTTTAAATTATCTCTAGATTACTTATAATACCTAATACAATGTAAATGTTATGTAGATTGTTGTTATACTGTATTGCTTAGGGATCAGAGTTCTGTAATTCCCCCCTCTCCCCTAATAGCTTTGCTCTGCAGTTTGTTGACTCTGCAGATGTGGAACCCATGGGTGCAGAGGGCTGACTATATTTAAGAAATGCATAATTGATTTATCTAAAGCAGGAAACATAAAATATGGAAGAAAAATATTTTAAAATATAGTGAAATATAAATTTCATCAACATGGAAGAAGAAAGGAAACAGGCAACTAAAAGGAAAAGCCATGTGTTAATAATTAATTGATTAAAGGTCAATCAACACTTTATATATATTATATCATGTCTATTTGAAGCACCCACAGATAATGGGCAAAACTCAAGTCAGCTACAGGGATGAAACCAATATGGTTTCAAACTTCTCCCCAAGAGCGTTCAGTGGCAGAAAGTCTTCAACAGTCATTTCCACAGGGCAATGTGAGCTGTCATACAACTACAAAGTCAAAATTACAATGATCATTTTTCTGCTCTACCTGAGCTAACTGCTCACATGTTCTCACTCAGGAGACTGTCAGCATCAGTAACTGCTTTTGCTCTGAAATATATATTTTAAGGACCCTGTCCCTTGAATAGCATGTATTTTCCCCCAGTTCACTCATTCTGTGTTGTAATCCAACAGTCCTTTACTTCACTGAAAACTCCAACCCACTGAAGCCACAAGTTTCTCTCTGTTTTTCACTCAAGTTGTTTCCCTACTTCCTTTCTTAAGCCCCTGACATCTTATGCTATTCACTCCATCAGTCATATGCAACTCCCAAAACCTCATACCAGTATTGATCTATCCTGGATTCCCACCTAAGTGTTGGGATATCACTAGAAAAATAATATAACAATGTTACATGGCCCCACCTATTTATGTACACAAATCTCAAATGGGCACTGCTACATGCATCTTTAACTTCACATTCCCATTCTCTGACATAAATAGTTTACATCCCATATTCCTAATTAAACTTTTACCCCTTCTACCTGTCTCCGTACACTCAGCAGAATACTTGTTCCTCACATTTTGTTTGGAACAAGTTTGTAACAGCAATCAGAAAAAAAAAAAAATCTCATACCTCAGACTTATATTCTCAGGTCTGGTTATTGCTCTTCATCTGAATGCTCATGTTCTGACTTTCTTCAAAATGCCCCATCTTTAATTTGTGATCTGATGCCATTCCCCTCCATCAACTTCAGGATTTCAATAGCATACTTTTCCTCTCTCATCCTTTATCATCAAGTTATTTTATTTCTAAATATCTTATAGAGTTTATTTTTTAAATCCCTATAAAAATTCCCTTGACCTAATATTTCCTTCTAGGAATTTCCTAATTTTCTGCTGCCCATTGCAAAGCTGGCAACCAAATAGAGGTTCTTTTTGAGTTCCTCACACGTTCTTTTCAGGTCATTTCATATGCGCTTTTATATTCACCTAAATAAAAATAACTAAAAAAGAACTGTGAAATGGATGACTAATAACGTACACTTACAGAACTGATGTTTAGGTAGATTTATATATTGGACTATGTGATGAGGATATCTACATCTTCACTACTCTGCATCTATCAGAAAATAGAGTTAGATTCTCAAGAATACAAATTAGAAAAAGAAAATTTGTAATCGATATCTCTACTTTTAATACTCATAGATATAAATGAGAGAGAGGCATAACACAGTCAGAGGGAATATTCATAAACAGGTGCTTATGTGTTTAGTTTAACTATTGATGCACCTCTTCCCTACCATTCAAGCAGGTAGATTCTGGGCAGTTTCTATTTGCATTCAGACAGTGGGAGAGATGAAGTGGAGATCTGTATCTGATCTCCAGAGACACAGCCAGTAAGAGGGGTGAGTGTGCATGTGTGTGTGTGTGCACATATGTTTCTGTAGAAGATATTTATTATAAGGTATTGACTGACATGATTATGGAGGCTGAGAAATTCTATAATGTGTCTTCTATAAGCTGGAGACCAAAAAAGGCCAGTGATTTAATTCAAAGACCTGAGAACCAGAGAGTTGATGGTATAGATTCCAGTCTAGGCCTAAAAACCAAAGAACAAGGATCACTGAGGGCAAGAGAAAGATCACTGTTCCAGGTCAACCAGAGAGGCAGAGCCAAGGAGAGGTAGAGAAGAGGTAGGGGAGGAGAAAGGGAGGGGGAGAGGAGAGAGGGAGGGAGAGACAGAGAGAGGAAGAAGACAGAGGGAGAGGGAGAGGGGGGGGAGAATGAGGGAGGGAGGGAGAGAGCTAGAGAGAGAGAATTTAATCACAGTTTTAAGTTAGACAGGAAAGCTTTTAGTAATTCACTTTTTTTTTTAACTCCTCTTCTGCATGGAAAAAGGAGAAAGGAGGCAGCTTTGAAAGAAAGATAAAATTGGGAAATTGAACAGATTGAAACCTATATGTTAGATTTTATTATTGACACTAATTTTTCACCCTTCAAGGCAGGTAATTTTTTGGTTCTTCTTGCTAACGGCCAATGTACAAATCTGAACCTTAACTTTGGGCTTGGCCAGTTGACCTGTATTGAGCAGTGATATATGCAGGGAAGTGACAGTAAGCCAATTTTGACGTTAGGCTTAAAGAGACCTCATCTGTTTCTGCTGCCCTCCTGCAGCTCTCCATCTCCATAGGAGTATGTGCCCCTCAGGTCTGGGATCTCCAGAGAATAATGAGATCCAGCACAAGACAGATCACCTGCCTCTGACTAACTGGTAGGTCCATGAGCAAGTCTGCCCAAGATGAACAGACTGCTCAGCTCAGGCCAGGGTAGACCAGCTGATATCAAGCTAACCTGCGGATGCATGAGCAATGATATAAAGCCACTTACTCTTGTGGTTGATTCTGGGTAGCAGTAGAATATAGGAAGATTCGTAATGATTGATGTGAACACTCTCTGACAGCTTGGTTGATCTAAAGATAGAAGCAATCACCACATGATAACAGAATAAACATCGAATAAAGTGTAGAAAAGGATATTTAACAATAACGTTGGAAGATTCACTTTACTTGAGTGTGCCAATCAACTTTGCACATATCCTCTTTTGAGTTGCACTTCCCTCATGCCTGAAAGAATGATGACATTAAATACCAAGTTTTTTAACTGTGGTATTTAGAAGACAAGCAGTGCTCATATTGCTTGGGAAATACACAGGAATATTCACCAAGCTATCTGGCTCACTGTCAACTTTTTTATAGATACAATATCATTCTTGGAACATTACTTTTTCTTTTCTCCCTGCTTTTCTTGGAGGGATGGTTAAGAATACAAAGAGATGGACCGAAATTTGAGAACCAACAAAAAAGTATTTTCTTACAGCAAAGTTCCACCAGGCTTGCTATACCTTTGCCCGTAAAAGACCTTTTGTTAAGGAGTAGAGAAGATACTGCTTCACGACCTGACACTATTCTACAAACCTAGCTGTAACAATTTTTGCTTCACATAATTCTAATGGCTTATAGGGTGAATTCAGGATGAGAGAAACTAATCTTTTGTGAAGCTGTTGTGTTTTCATATTGAGTTTTGCTAAAACATGGGTTGGGTCCATAGGAAGATGCCTTGGTGAGTCTAGAACTAAAGGTGCTAGAAGTATCAAAAGGCTATGCTGGGTAAATCCTTCAAAATGCTAACATTACTGCAAATAATTGGCATTTGGGCTGGGGAGTTGCATTAAACAGGCAGTATGTATAGAAAAGAGATATGTGAGACTCTTATACTTTGCGTGATCATCTTTCTGGAGGTTTAGTATGCCATATATCATGAGATAAAACCTTGTTCTCTCCCAACTACATCTTCTCTGTCTACTGACATTTATCTAATTCAATTATTGTTTTCCTGTTTTTTGGTTTTTTTTAGTAAATTTTTTAGGATGACATTGATTAGTAAAATTACATAGGTTTCAAGTATACAATTCTATAATACATCATCTACATATCACATCATGTGTTCACCACCCAGAGTCAGTTCTCCTTCCATCACCATATATTTGATCCTGTTTACCTTCATCCAGCACCCCCTCCTCCCTTACCCTCTGGTAACTACTAAACTATTGTCTGTGTCTATGAGTTTTTGTTTGTTTGTTTGTTCCTTTGTTGCATTCAGTTTTATATCCAACACATGAGTGAAGTCATCTAATTCAATTCTTGAATTAAACAGTTTTACACATCATTCAATGAACTCTTAAACCACAGTAGATTGTCATGTTTTCATAGCTCAAATTTGAAAATGAAGCAAATTAAGGTCTTATCACAAAATATATTAAACTCATAAATATTTCTCAGGTTTTTTAGTCATAAAAATATTTGCATACACTCATATTTTTCTTCTCATATTCCAACTCTCACACAATCTAAACAATATCCTGTGATCTGCATGGAAATTGGAAAAAAAATTATGCCTATTTCAAAAACTATCAATACTCTAAAGACAATGAACAAGAAGACAAATACATGTAAGAGCTTTGTTGGTCTATTGCTATATTAACATGCTAATAGCTTTTATGGCAAGTGATCCCTTAAAAACCTTCAATCAACATGTAAAGAAATAATTCAAGATTAATAAGTTTTTCTGGAGATTAAATGAGTGCCTTTTATAACGCTGTAACCTTCAAGTACATGAAGGAGTATTATAACCAGCTGCTCTTCATTTCCACTGAGAGTAGAAGATATGAAAATATGTTTAAATCACAGCAGGAGTGATTTAGATTGGACAACAGAAAGACACACTTGACAGAAATTCATCCTAGACCCTGAAAATAATTACCAAGAGAGATATGCAAACTGCCTTTCCACACGGATCTTTGCAAATAAATTAGATTCTATAGCTACTGGGATGACCATGAATTCTTGCAAGTAGGTCAAGGAGGTGAACAATGGAATGCCAAAGTGACAGAAAGCCTTTTATCCTTCTCTATGAGAATGGTAGAAGGTATCCTGTCTCTCTCACTCCCTTTCTCACATACATGGCTTCCTTTTTTCTACCTTACCTAATATGAATCCATCAAGAGTAAGTCAGTATAAGCTTGCCATTTCTCTGTTCTCACCTTGGTGCTTTCTTATTAGCCATAAAGGCCTATGCCACATTAAAATATCTAGAAATTACTAAAACTATGTCATTTATTATTGAATTAAGTTATCTCATATTTCTATCTTAATATTAAAAGGCTCCACATGTTTTCTATTCCAAATGTCATTTTATTGAAATTATTTATTAATGCCTTCATATTGCTTTTTTACCTGGGTATGTGCACTGAGAAAATAATGTGAATCAAAAGATCCATTGTATTTAGAGAATATTCTGCTCTATTTTTGAAAATATATTTGAATAAGTTGGGAATAAGATGCCACTATAAAAAAGCAAAAACCAGCAAAAAGGTACTCTTCTTCCTTTATTGGTGTACTCATCTAGGTTATGCTTTCCCACCTAATGTAGTATGTATGCTTAATAGAATAAAATAAAATGCTCTCTCTGTAATTAATTTAGCTGTCTATATTCTTTTTGTGTTATGTATCAGGGTTCGTTACATTTTTAACATGCTTCAATGATTCCTCCTGTCCTATCTCTGTGCATATACTCTTTGGCAATATCTTTGTCACCCTCCTATTAAGAAGTAAAGTCCACTCCCTCATCAGTTGAGTCTGAGTTGGGAATATGACTTCTTTAGATGACATTTTGAGAGTTTAGGAGATGACTCCTCAAGAAGTTCATTAACTTATTTTCTTTTCCTCTTGAAATCCTGCCATGAGTGTTTGAAACCTGTGAAGCAGGTCCCTGTGAATTGAAGTACCCTGCTCTTGTTTTAATACAAAGTGAAGTCACTGGAAGATGGGAAACCACATAATTGAGAATTGAGGGGCCACAGTCCACATGTGGCACCCAGCAGCCACACATGTGAGCGAAGATGGATGGGATCATTGAACCTCTGACAAGCAATGACTGCTGCCACATGAGCACCCCAAGTGAAACCCATCACAGAACCCCCTCATCTAAGCCCAGCTCAAGTTTCTGACCCAAAACATCGTGAGCAATTAAAATGGTGTTGCTGTGAGTCACTGTTTTTGTGTGGTTTGTGAAGTAGCAATAGACAACTCATAATGATATGGATACATTACATACTCAATTTATAGTTTATAGACAAAATAAATGTGATACAACTCTCACAATTCTAAATTAAGTGTAGATCTAAAAAGGAAAATATAAAGAGATAAATGAAGACATTAATATCAGTAATTTAATGGATTATTGGATGATCTTGGAACATCCTTTTATCTTCAAATCACAGTTTTGGTTCCCTATCAATTTTATGGGCTTTGTGTGTACACATAATTATGAAATATGTATAAGTTTAACTCACTATAAAATTTTAGATAGCATACAATTATTGATTGACTATGAAAATATATGAATTACAAATATTGTCAAATAATAGCTGTCACTTATAATACTCTTTTTAAATATTTTAATAAAATTATGCAATCAGCATCTCTAGTATTGCAGGTGACGTAAGAGTTATTCTTTCAAAGAATAATTGCTTATAGATAGGTCAATCAGTAATTTTTTTACAAAAATGATAAAATATAAATAAATGGCCGGTTTTTTTTTTTAATTTTCATTTTTTCATGACTAAAATTCACCAACAAATTACTCCTTATAGATTTTTTTTTTAAAAGCAGTTTGGAACAATGAAGTAGAAAGTTAAAAAAATATATATTTTATATATATATATATATATATATATATATATGAAATAAATCTTGTATTATTACCTGAAAAGGTAATATGAGAAGCCCATATTAGAAATTCAGAGTAGCCTACAATTTTTTATGCCTCTCTCTTTTTTTTTTTTAGCTGAGCCATCCTGCCACCTGTTGGCAGCTCAACGGCAACTCGGGCTGGCATCGAACTGCTATTGCTTAGAGCTCAGCTCACACTCTTGAGCAAGCTCTTAACCAACTGAGCCACTCAGCCAGCCCTATGCCTCTCTCTTTTAAGATATACATAACTCAAGCATACATGGTTACATGTATCTGCAAATATTTTAATTATCTTTTATGATGTGGGAGATAGGTTCAGATAAATACTTTATAGTAGTAAGTATATATTTTATATTTAGAAATATTTATATGTGGTAGAGTTATGTTATTAATGACTAATTAAAATTTAATTATTTTAATTAGAAATTGAAATAATACAACATATGAAGTGAACTCTACATCCTGTTATAGTTTCTGTGGTATGATATGCTCACCCTTTTTTATTTCATTACTTTTGAAGCTAATTACACATCTTAATCAAAACAGCATTTTACAATCCTTAAAAATTTGTTTGGCTGTACCAACCTTAGGAAACACAAATTTAATTATCAATTTTAAATTCTCAGTTTTATCAGATGTAGACAAGAAATATATTTTCTAATATAAATTCTGCTTTCAGCTATACAAATCTTTGACAGCATGATTGAGTAGTTTGCTTGACACATCTCCTACCTTGAAAAATAACCTTTATAATCTTCTTGAGTTTTGAGATAACAAGATCTTACTGCAAAACAGACACTGAGGAAATAATCACAGTGGCTCGCTCTCTCTTGTCCCCCCATTTTATCAGCTCTCTGCTCTTGCTGTCCTTGTTGACCTCCAGAGTCAAAGCTGAAGAGCATCTTAAGGTTTTTTTTCAGCATTGATTAGAAAATAAGCAAAAGATTAGCGCAAAAACTATAGCCTGAATGCACACTTTCATTTTCATATATATTTAGATTATACTTATTAATTGAATTTAATAAGTATGAACGTAATTATAGGCCATATACTTGACATTTGTGTCCTCAGCATTTTAAATGAGAGAACAAAAAGTCAGCGTAAGGAAGGAATGCTGTTAAGACACAGAGGTAGCTATGAAGAAGTTCACTTGGGGGTTCATAGAATGGATACATTTTAAAGCTTAATAAGCATTACCAGATGTTGTCTTTAAGAAAATAATAAGCTTACTACATAAAACGGCTAATCAATTTGTATCTCAAAATATGTTATGCTGTTTATAAATTATTTTTAACTCCAAAACTTGATCATTTTGTAATCGCACAATAAATAGAAATGGTGAAAAGGGGACCTATAAGTCATTTAATTATAAGGTAAGATTTAAAAATTTAGATATAAATTATTTTAACTGAACATCAATATTTAATTTGATTCATCAATAATTGCTTTCAAGTGAATAAGGTAATCATGAATCCTAAAGACACTCAAAGTAGAATCAAATATAATAAAGTAATAATGCACACACTATAAATGTGAAGCACATGCATCTATTTTGATGACAATTATGAATATATTTTCTGTAATAACTGCTGAAATTGACTTAAACTCCTAAAAGGATTAGTGTGTAACATTAGTTTCATTATTCAAATAAATGCAAAATTTCTGGCTTCAATTTTTTAATTAAAATAACTGTTAAGATTGTTGATAATAATAACAGAGGTGGAAAAAAGTTATTATTCAGAAACGATATCTTATATGAAATTGCAAGAATGAGGACAGTAACACAAGCATCTTAAGTAAATTCTTTTGCTTTTCTTTACCTCAGTTCAGATCTATTTCATTCTTTTAATTGCTAAGACAAAACTCAAGCATATGTTCATCCCCTCTTTCTATCACATTCCTTATTTACATTATTAGGAAATCCTGTATGTCATTCCTTGAATATCCAACTTTAAATCTCTAACCACAGCTAGTGTCACCACACTAATCCAAGAATTATAGCAAATAGACCCAGCTTCATGTATGAGCAACCCGTGCAGTAGGTTCTCTGTGAAAAGAGACACACTGCTCTTGGTTTAATGCTGTGCTCTTGGCTTCTTGAAATTCTTCATATGTTTTTTTTTTTAATTGGAGCCCAACTTTTTCGTTTTGTACTGGGCCCTCAAAATTATGTAGCCAGACCTGTTTGCAGAAGTTGAATAAAATGGTTTCCTTGCTTCTACTCTCATTCCCAATAGACAGGGCAGAAGAGCCAAGGTGATCTGTCAAAACTTAAATGAAATCACATTGTTCTTTTGCTTAAAGTCCTCTGACTACGTTGAAAGTTGAGATTTTGACTAACAAGGCCGAATGTGATTGTTTTACCCTCGTATCGTTTATTCTCCTGCTGTTCTCTCACTATTCTCTCAGACTCAGTCACTAACCTTCTTGCTGTTCCTAGACATATGCTGCTCCCAAATCAGGAGTTTTGAATTTCTGTGGTTGTTGTTCTAAGTCTAGAAACACATTCTTAACCTGGTCAAGGCTGCCCCTAAGAAAGATAAAATGGATTCTTGGGGACATGTGGCCTCACAGCAGCCTTGTCGTTTGCCTCCCTGCATTAGCCCATAACAGCAGGGCCTCACGGGGACACAATATTCACTATGTCTATGGCAAAACCCCATGGGACCCTAAGAGAGGGCGTGTCAGTCAATGACGGGCAAGAACCTAGATATGGGCAGAATGCCAATATAGGTGTGAGATCCTATATCAAATAAGCGCACCAGGGCGGCCTAAGCCAGGTGACCTTGGAGGGTCCCTGGGAGGAATCAAGGAGGTGAAGCATGTGGGGCCTAAGGGCCTGTTAATCCTTTTCTGCAGAGCTTACAGACTGCAACGGAAAAGAGAAATCTTCCTAAGAAGCTAACAGCAGTCCTCCTTGCATTCTTGCCTCAAGGTGTCATAGTGAACCATTATCTGTCCCCATAGGAGGCAAGGTCCTATTGAACTAAGGGTCTTTTGGCTGAGGTGGTCTGTGAGGCATAGGGAGATTTGGCTAAATTCTTTGGTGACGCATGTGATTTACAGACCTCAGAAAGAACAAAGACCCTTCCCTGATTGTACTCAATAAAAGTTGCAAGCTGACCAGATTCAGGGCTCTTGTCCATCAGACAGAGACCCCTGGCTCACATTGCTTTTTAAACTATCCCTGTCTCTTGCTCTTTATTTCTTTTTCTGGGTCCTCGCAGGTCCTCTTGAGGAAGCTAGACCCAGCCGCACAGAGACGTGACAGGGACAAAAAACTGAAACATTAAAATTGTTTTGGCCCTGCAATACTCAACTCTATGGGTCAAAATCTTATTCTTAGGATTGAATTGCATGTAGAGGAGGAATTAAGGAAAGTCTAAAAGGCTCCCAAGTGGATAGATAATGATATAAAAATATGTTGAGGAACACCAGTCTAGAATATTCTTTCATTAATATCTTCACTCACTTTTTAATCACTCTCTTAATGGAGTCTTCTCTGACCACTGTAGCTTAAGTGTCAAACTTGCTCTCCTCTCCCCTATCACCTTCCACCAATTAAATCCCTCTTTCCCTAATAGACAGACAGACAGAGAGACAGACACACACACACACACACACACACACACACACACACACACACACCACAATATAACCTGCTTTATATTTTACTTATGGTGTTTATTGTTATTTTTTTCCACTAGAATATAAGCTCCATTAGAGGAACTTTTGTCTGTTTTGTTTACTACAGTGTTCCAGTGCCTAGAATAGAGCCTTTCACACAGCAACGACTTAGGGCATATCTGTGGATGAACACTTCAAAAGAGGTGAGGCAAATAAACAGACTGTCTAATGCAAAATGAGCTTATTGAAAATAGCTAAAACACAGTTAATATCAACAATTTGCATCTGTAGTCCTTTCAATATCTGAAAGACAGGAGAAATGTATTATAAACAGGAATAAAGTTTCTGTCTAACTGGTAAAATATTCAAGTAGAAGAATGCATTTAGTTTGAGCTCTAGCTTTCAGATAAACGACAGGAAATCAAAATATTTTTGTAAACAAATAGAGGAAATATCTTCATTGTGCTAACACTATCTTTTTTTATTGACAATATAAGATATTATCTTATATCTCAAACCAATGCACAATAAAATTTGAATGACTCATCAAATGAAAGTGATTACCAGATGCCTAAGACTTTCATAATAGACCTACAGGAAGACAATTGGTCCACAGACGTGTGTAATCTTTCTCCCACCATTATTTTAAATTTCAGCATATGACACAACAAAAATCTATTGAAAAATTAAAATAAATGGCAATACTAGGCTATCACTCCCACATACCAGCAATAATGTGAAGCTGAGCTGCTGCTTAAACATTTGAAAGAATTCTATGTTCCCCAGTTTGCTGCAGCATCTGTATTCTCTAGAATCTGTTCTGCCTCCGGGCAGCCGTTTGAACACTGTCTCTCTCTTTCTCTCCTTGACTCTTTCATCGCCAAGTTTGGTTTCCATCTCTTCTTCCTTAGAAGCAGCCCTCTTCCATCATCTTTATTATTACCATTATTGCCCTTTTTTTTTTTTTTGCAAAATAATAAAATTCCTACAGTAGACCAATCCTTATAGCCTGATCGTCTATTCTTAATGCTTATTTCTAAGGTGAGTCCTAAATATGATTCATAAGCAAAAATTTGTCTCAAGCATGACATTTCCCTTTTTTTTTTTTTGTATTTTTCTGTCAATTATGCTTCATTGAGTGTGGCCTCACTGCAGCCTCGCTGTGTGCCTCCCTGCATTCGCGCATTACAGCAGGGCCTCACAGGGACAGGATATTCACCATGATTATGGCAATACCCCATGGGACCCTAAGAGAGAGGGCGGGTCAGCTAATGATGGGCAAGACCCTAAAATATGCACATCAGGGCAGCCTAAGACGGGTGCTGTCCTTGGGTACCCTGGGAGGAATCAAGGAGGTGAAGCATGTGGGGCCTAAGGGCCCGTGAACCCTTATCTGCAGAGCTAGCAGCCTGCCAAAGAAGAGAGAAATCTTCCTAAGAAGATAACAGCAGTCCTCCTTGCATTCTTGCCTTTAAATCTCACAGTGAACCATCATCTGTTCCCGTAAGAGGCAAGGTTGTATTGAACAAAGGGTCTTTCGGCTGAGGGGGTCTGTGAGGCAGAGGGAGATTTGGCTAAATCTTGGGTGACGCATGTGATTTACAGACCTCGGAAAGAACAAAGCCCCTTCCCTGTTTGTACTCAATAAAAGCCGCAAGCTGACCAGATTCAGGGCTCCTGTCCATCAGACAGAGACCCCTGGCTCACATTGCTTTTAAAACTATCCCTGTCTCTTGCTCTTTATTTCTTTTTCTGAGTCCCCGCCAGTCCTCTGGAGGAAGCTAGACCTAGCCGTGCAGAGACGCGACAATTGAGCAAGTCCTATACTAACAAAAATTATGCTGAATCTATAGTCGCCCCAATAGCATGACATGGCACTTAGCATATATTTTAAAAAGTATCTCCTATCTCTTGACTAGATAATACACTTTAAGCAAGGTTATTTATTTCATATCATTGGGAAACTTAAGATACAATCAGAAAATAAATAAAATTTAAAAATATGTGTTAATAAATAAGATCTTCCCAGCCAAAGGCTTATTTCTGAAATGGACTAACAAAGGAGATGCAATTCTGGAAAAAAATCATGAAGAAAAAAGAAACAAAATAAAAATGAAACAAAATAAAAATGAAACAAAGTGTAAGAATAATTTGATATGATTATTCATATTTCACCAAGAAAAATAATTATCTGTTGCATAAAATAGGTCATATTTATTGGCTCATAAAGCCAGCAAGACTTGTTTTAAATTTATAAGGTTTGACTCACCTAGAATTATCTAGACTTCACTGATGCACCTGTTGTTTCCAGCAGGTCTTTTGGGTAAGGCTCAACACAGCCCAGACTTCTAAGCGTATAAAACCTGATTAGTTATTTTCCCTCTTACTTGTAAAGCTTTGAGTAAATGCCCTCTTGAGATAAATTATGAAAGAAATGTTGAAATTACACATGGTCACATGTTAATCACAGATTAAAAAGTGTTTCAGCAGAGATTAGGAGTAATAAAATGAAATACCAGAATTTCACTTCTTAGGAAAATAATCGCCCATCTTCTTTTACCTGAACTGATAATATATTATTAATACCATGTATTTAAAGATGTAAATAATAATGACAAAACATTAGGTACACATAAAATATAAGTAGCATGTCTTTTATTTAGTTAATCAAATCTGATTCTTTAATACTACTATAAAAAACAGATTTGACTAAGTGTTAGTTATTAACTTAAAATAATATTTTTGAATTTTCTTGTACTTATGCTCACTGTGCTCTCATGAGAGAGATATGAAAAACACAGCTTATCATCATACTAACCTGAAAATATCACTTATCAATTGCTGCTTTAAAAAAAAATAGCTCTTATCTGTAGTTAAAAAAATAACACTGAACTTTTTAGATAAATATCTATTAGCAGACTTAAAAAAAAACAAACAACAGAATTAAATTTCCTTCTTGAAACTTTCCAGCTGATTGGTTAAATTATTTAATTTATTTGACCCACATTGTTATGTAAAAAAAAATGTCTATGATAAGGCCAATATTTGGCCAAGGGTGCATATTCCATAAGCAGTTATTTGAATGCGTTTAATGGTGGACAGTAATCAAAGGGGAATACTGAATTTTAAAATCTTCACCAGCTCTATATCAATTACAGTTTTGTTGAGGATCATCTAACAAATATCTGAGAACAGTGGTATAACTAATTAGGAGCTCATTTTCCCCACATGATTAGAAATTTGGAGCTCAGCTTTCCATGACTGGGACAGCCACTGAAGGAAAACTTTAAGGAATACACTTCATTCTAGATTTGTGCCCCAAAAATCTAATTAGGAGAACTTTTTGTTGTTTGTTTGTTTGGTAATAGGAAGTTACTAGTTTACTTCTTGGAATTGGTTTATGATCCAGACAGATGGATAGGAAGCTTTCAACATTTTTGTCATTAGGCCTACTAAACACAATCTTATTTGTCGAGTTTGAATCTCAGACTCATTTTGAATATATGGAAGTCTGCAAAGGTGAATATTTTAGCTAGACTGATTGAACAAATTTGGTGTTCCATCAGTGAACAGGAAGAGAGAATGAATGTAGAGAATTCACCTACTAGTATCAGCAACAACTAGAGTAATGGACAGAGAATGAGATACAAAATAGTACTTGAAGGTAAAATGTATATTCCAACTTGTACCCAAAAAGGATTAAAAATAATATATAAATTAAAATTAAGAGCCTGCTGAGTGGTGCAGTGGTTAAGCGCTGGCTTGGGAAGCCAGTGGCCCCGGTGCGGGTCCCACATATAAGGGCCAGTGACACTGCCCTCAAAAAAAATGATTAGATTATATGCTCCACTGAATCATTTATTTTCATGTTAACAATACTGTCATATATCGTAATTATAGTACCGTGTGTGTGTGTGTGTGTGTGTGTGTGTGTACACAAATGGAGGTTATTAAGGTGATAAAAAAATAAAATGATAAATGACATACAAAATAAATACAAATTTTGAAAGTAGTCATTAAGATATGGATATTAGTTTAGGTGTAATTCAAGTCAATACACATTTAAGAAAATAAAAAGGGACAATTGACGATGCTAAAAATGGCAACTATCAAATAATAAATATTTATGTGCTATTAAATACAACTACTTTCACAAAGTAGGTAATAAATAATAGAGTATGAAACCACTGACAAACAATAATAACGTTCGCACATCTCTAATAAATCTATAAAGAAAAGGTGGAGAAAATTTAGTGTACTTGCAAAAACTCAAACTATACAACCAATAAAGTAAAGTTTATAAAAAATGTTAAAATATTTGTCTTTAATTGTACAACATTTTTGAAGTACAAGAAATATTTATAAAAATTTTCATTGATCAGAAAACAAATACTATACTTCAGTACATTCTGAAAATTGATATATACATATATCACATATATATCACTGATGATATATATCATATATAGTATAGTGTATACACATTCATATAAATTAAATAGATATTTTTTCTTGAAAACCTGGTTTTACCAAAACAGAAAATATGTGAAATAGAAAAAACACTAATCACCATAAGAAAAATAGAGAATGTTGTCAGATTTACCATCAAAAACAAACAACACAACTAAAGAGCAACATGACATAGAGCTATATACTTTTGCCAAAATCCTAAGTAAATACTGACAAAGCAAATCAGGTAAGAAAGTAAAATATACTAAACACGACAAAATTTCAAAATTTTATATATATATATATATATATATATATATATATATATGCATTATTTCAATAGTTCAATACAAATAAATGTACTTTATCTTTTATTATAGTAAGCAATCTTCGTACTTGAGTTTCCTAAAAATCAGAGTCTAAGACTAAATCTTATGTTTTATGTAAAGGGATACAATCTCAAGGAAACAAGAATGAGAATTAATGGGCAGGCTGAGTGGTGTGTTGTTAAGAATTGGCTTGGGAGCCAGCTCTGAGCAGGAGGACCCTGGTTCGAATCCCATATGAGGGCCAGTGACACTGCCCTCTACAGTTAAAATGGTGAACAACAGCTCGACCTGGAGCAGGGCTGCTGTGAGTTGCCGGCTACAGCGGAGGCTGCAGCCCCTGCTGCAGTGGGCTGCCATACGCTACAGTGAGTGGCCGGCTGTCAGCGTGAGCTGCCAAGAGCCACCATGAGTACCTGTCCAGAGGCTAGTGACTGATCTGTCTCACCTGGGAAGAGCCTAATGACAATACCAACATGGGCCAGTGAAGCAATGTGCTCCACAACTAGACTGAAGAACGAAAGGACAACAAATTGTCTATTCCCCTTCTCTGGTTCCCCAATGCTGTTCCCCTCCCCCAATTCCCCAATTTAAAAAAAAAAAATCTTAAAAAAAAAAAGAATGAGAGTTAATGTGAAATTAAGTAGGAAAGAGCAAAAACAAGAATGCTTTTACCAAGTCATCTGCTACTTTGTAATAACACAACTGGTGGCTAAATTTCATGGGATTTCTCTAAAAATGCTATATGAAGCCACAGTAATTTGGAATGATCTGTTGAGAAGGAGGAAGAATAGAGAAATTACCCACTAGCTTCAACCAATTTTCTTTCTTTCATTGGTCAAAGCCTATTCCACCAGATTTAATTTTCCTGCATCTTTGAATGGGTTGCCATAACTCTCCAGGAAGCCACTTGGAAGCCAGATATCCATGGATGCAATTCACCCAGTGCGTAGGTCAAGTAGTCTCCTTTGTTCATTATTGATGCAAAGAATGGGAGCTACTTAACCTTGGTAACATAACAGCATTGGTGTCAGAAGAATCTTTGATTGTATAATTCCAGGAATGATTTTAAATCATCACTAGGACTACTCTGTCCTAAAAAAAAAAAAAAAAAAAAAATTGAAAGAGCGGGATTGAAATATGGGGCCAAGTTGTTCATTGCAGCAAACGATCTAGGCCTTGGACCACTCAGAACAGCTGGTAACCTTGCCTTTTTATAATATATAGACATTGTATAAGAACCAGATGTCATTATCTCTTTGCTATGGGAGGAGATGCAAATCAATTCCTTTAACGTGGCCAACGGTAAGATTTCTTGGATGTGAAGCATGCATTTTGGAAGTGGGTCCTGGGAATGAAGGTGAAGAGGATCAATCCTACTCCTGTCCTTTGTTTTCCAGATCCAGCTATTCTAGTTATAAAAGACAGCTCATCATATATAAAGTATACACAAACTTAGCACATCATTGGATCCTGAAAGACTAAATGCTTACAAATTCTTAGTGCTATTGCCTGAATGTTTGTGTCTCCCCCAAAATTAATACATTGAAAACCTAATGCCCAAGGCGAGGGGATTAAGAGGTGGAACCTTTGGGTGGTGAATAGCTCATAAGGGTGGGGTTCAAATGAATGGGATCAATGCTTATAAAAGAGGCCCCCAAAGCTAGCTCACCCCTTCTGCCACAAGAGGATACAATGACCCAGAAGAAGACCCTCACTTGACAATGCTGGCTCCCTAATCTTGGATTTCCAATCTCCATAAATATGACAAATAAATTTATGTTGTTTATAAGCACTCGATCTGTGATTCTTTGTTATAACAGTCTAAATGGATTAAGACAGTAGGCTATGCTGTAAAACTAGGAAATCTCATGATATTAATACCATTGCTATGTCTGTATTTGCCATGGAAGTGGTCTCTTCATCCTAGAATACTTTTGTGTGATGCAACGTGAAAGTTCATGAATTCTGTAAGTACATGTGTGGAGATGCTAATGAGGCTCTACAGGCAAACAGAGGCAGAATTACACTCCTCCCCAGATGGCCATGCCCTAACCCCCCAGAACGTATAAGTATGTTTCCTTACATGGCAAATGGAACTCTGTAAATGAGACTAAGGTTAAAGAACTTGAGATGAGGTTATTATTCTACATTAGTGGTTTTCTTAAAAGTGGACAATCGTTCCTGACTAGATCAGAGAGATGAGACAAAGTGGAAGGATTAGAGATTCAAAATTTGACAGGGACTTGTGCTGTTATTCCTGGTTTTGAAGATGGAGAGAAGAGGTCTAAGAATGTGAGTGGTCACAGCTAGCAAGAAATAAAAGATGTTAGTCTGGCTGACAAAAGGACAGGGGTCTGCAAACAACATGAATGAACAAAGAACTAGGACCTCCTCTAGCGCCTGCAGAAAGGAATGGAGTCCTGCTACACCTTTATTTTTACCTGATGCAGACTAAAGAACTGTATCACACTGCTGATCTACAGAACTGTTAAGATGGTAAATGTGTGCTGTTTTAAATCACAAGTTTACTAATAGCTTGCTAATGCAGTAATAGAAAACCAATATATAGAGGAAAGATAAACCATACACAGAGTATGTATTGATTCTTGGAGAGATAGCTTGCTGCATCTAAGATAATAGAAGTTGTCAGTTGGAGCAATGATTTCCCTGGGAAATGTTGTCATCATACTGAATATTCAATGTCAGTCTATGGCCCTGGAAGCTGGAGTGTTAGCAGTGGTAGCAACATGATTAGACTTGGAGAGGGTGATTGTGGCCCTGTTTCTGGGTTCAATGTGACACAAGCAAAACAAGGAAGATCTAGGTCAGGTCTTCATGAATTTGTCAATGACTTTTTTACCATATTACACAATGATTTTCAGATGAACGAAGAATATTTCTTGAACTGTTTTTGTGTAATTTATAATGTAACAGATATAGACACTTTTTAAGTTTAATTTCCATTAACATTTTCTTCACCATTTAAGTCTAGACAATAAACCGTAATAATTGAAGCCGTGATTTGTACCATTTGCCAATTTCCCCTGGGGTATCCTCCCATGCTGACTGATTTCAAGCTACCAGGGTGGTATCACTGATCATGAATTTGGGCAATGATTTGATAAGGTCAAAGTATAATACATTATTAGGAAGTGAGGAGTTTTGAGCGTATGATATCTTTGTGGTTAATATTATTTAAGTGTAGAATTATATCAGTTTATTTTTAATATTGCTTCTGTTTTATAGTTGTCTCACATAATTTCTGAAATTTGTATTGTTGTCAATCCTCAGAGGCAAGGTGAACCTCCAGTCAAAATTTGGTCCCTACTGCAAGACTGAGGATGCTACACATGCACCAAGAGTATGCATGTATGAAATGGTGTATTGCACCCGTAATGAGGTTTCTGGAAGAGCAGGCCAGGTTCCAAACAGGTAGGAAACTGGCTTGAGAGGTCAGGGAGAGATAGGCTTAGCTTTTTGTGTTTATAGGTTGAGGGTAAAGTGAGATTCCCTTGCACAGTTAGGGCTTGCATTATTTGATTTTTTTCCTAGTTCAAAACAGTGAGCACCCAGACACAGATTTCTTTTGTTTTCTTTTTTAATCAGCTTACCCAGATGTAGAGCATAAAATGGGAGGTGGATGGTGAGGCTTGAAAGCTGTCAGCAGTTAAACATCAAAATAAAGTCAGTCCATGCGCCATTATGAGCCAGTTCTAGCACACCACTGCTTGTGCATGAATTGGCAAGGTTATGCAGAGCATCCCAAACATGCACTTTGAAAATGTTCAAATATTTTAAAATCTTTATCCCACAGGCTAAATTTCATACTACTTTTTCAATTACATAAAGTTCAATTAATTACTTAGCTCACAGATCACCATAGCAAATATAATAATTATTTTAAAAGTTTGAAGTACTGCAAAATTATCAAATGTGACACAGAGACATGATGTGAGCAAATGTTGTTGGAAAACTGGTGCCGATAGATTTCTTCAACCCAGGGATGCCATCAACCTTCAATTTGTAAATAACGCAGTTTCTGCTAAGTACAA
Organism: Aselliscus stoliczkanus; assembly: GCA_033961575.1. Classification (NCBI taxonomy): domain Eukaryota; kingdom Metazoa; phylum Chordata; class Mammalia; order Chiroptera; family Hipposideridae; genus Aselliscus; species Aselliscus stoliczkanus. The sequence continues at coordinate 94,322,759 of CM066728.1, read as the reverse complement.
TAAAGCAAAACACAACAAAAAGAGGTTACAGCTTAGTAAGGACTCATTATAGTACAGCATCTACAGTATATATTCTGGTTTATCTCTATTTTTTCATTTTCTCAAAACTAAGATTACTTCTCATATTTGCCCACCACATTACTACATTTTTTTTGCATTATAAATTCTCTTCTATATTGTTTACATTATTTTAGTTTTGTTCTTTTTCATGTAATTATTTTGCATCTTTTCATTTCTAATTTATTTTGTTTCATTGTCTTTTCATTTCAACCTAATCTGTGTTCATTAATTGTTAATCATACATCATAGAAGTCTTCCTTACAAAAATTTTCTCCCACATTTTATTTATTATTATTATTTTTAAAGATGTTATTGGGGAATTGGAGGAGAAGAACAGTGTTGGGGAACCAGAGAAGGGGAACAGATAAGTTGCTGTCCTTTCATTCTTCAGTCTAGCCGTGGAGGACATTGCATCACTGGCCCATGTTGGTATTGTCATTGTGCTTTTCCCAGGTGAGGCAGATCGGTCGCCTCTGGACAGCTGCTCATGGCAGCTCTTGGCAGCTCACACCGGCTGCTGGCCACTCACTGTAGCCTATGGCAGCCCACTGCAGCAGGGGCTGCAGCTATGCCGTCCCGGGGACTCACAGCAGCCCAGCTCCAGGTGGAGCTGTTGTTCACCGTCTTAGCTGTAGAGGGCAGTGTCACTGGCCCTCATATGTGGGATCCGAACCAGGGCCGCTGGCATTCCAAGCCAGCTCTTAATCAACGCTCCACTTGGTCAGCTCTTCTCCCACTTTTTATAACGCACATTTTCAGAGCTAAGGTCTTCTAAATCTTCAGGTTGATTATATATATATATATATATATATATATATATATATATATATATATATATATATTTCATTATACATATATTTTAAGCTGAGACATCCTGCCACCTGTTGGCAGCTCAGCGACAGCTCAGCTCGGGCTAGCATCAAACTGCTGTTGCTCAGAGCTCAGCTTGCACTCCTGAGCGAGCTCTTAACCAACTGAGCCATTCGGCTGGCCCCTAAAATATCTTTTATTTCCCATCCTACATCTCTCTTTGGCTTTCAGACCCTCCATCCTTCAGTTCGTCCCTCCCTACCTCCCTCCCTCCTTCTCTATCTCCCTTCCTCCCTCCCTCTGACCCCCTTCCCTTCCTTCCTTCCTTCCTTCCTTCCTTCCTTCCTTCCTTCCTTCCTTCCTTCCTTCCTTCCTTCCTTCCTTCCCTCCTTTTCCTTCCTTCCATCTTTCCATCTTTCTCTTTTCATTTGTTTAACTTGACAGGAGAAAGCTTTGTGTGGATCAGGGTGTTAATAGACATTGGAATTCACATTATTCTTGGTCCTTAGAAATGTCAGTTATTCTCAACACTTATAGCTGGAGGGCAGGGTAAATGCACCATTTTTTGCCCAATTTTGATGAATAATGCTGTTTCATCTACTGAGCCTCAAGGGATTTGAGATACAATTATATTCAGTTTCCAGGTGAAGCACATGAAAACCTCCATCTCCCAGTGCTAACAGGACTATCATGTCTCTGCCTTCAGAGCCTGTGGGCATTACACAACTCAAGATGCAGGTTCAGTGGTCAAGGACATTTTATTTTTGTCCAGTGGCTTTCTGGAAACTTCAGTAATAGCATTATTATTATTTTTTTAGTTGGTAGAGGCTTTTTCTGAATTAGGAAACAGTACATCAAATGGCCATCCTTTCCCTAAGCAGACGATCAAAAATAGGCCCATGGCTGTGTTTGTCAATTTAATTTTATCAGCTTGTGTGGTCTTGGGACTTCACCTTAGGTTCACCATTTGTGGGGAAATATTATAATAGTTTACATGAGTTAGTTTTATTTAAGATATAAACTAATTTATTTAATGGTTTATTATCAAAAGTCATTGTAAAACAGAATCTTTTTTTTTTTTTATTAAGATTTTATTGGGGAATTGGCGGAGGGGAACAGCGTTGGGGAATCGGGGAAGGGGAACAGACAAGTTGCTGTGTTTTTGTTCTTCAGTCTAGTTGCGGAGGATGTTGCTTCACTGGCCCATGTTGGTATCGTCATTGCGCTCTTCCCGGATGAGGCAGATCGGTCGCTGGCCTCTGGATGTCGCTCACCGCGGCTATTGGCAGCTCACGCTTGGCTGCCAGCCGCTCACACTGGCTGCGGGCCACTCACTGTAGCCTATGGCAGCCCACTGCAGCAGAGGCTGCAGCCCACACCATCACCGGGGCTCGCACAGCCCAGCTCCAGGTGGAGCTGTTGTTAGCTGTAGAGGGCAGTGTCACTGGCCCTCATGTGGGATCCGAACCGGGGCCGCTGGCATCCCAAAACCAGCGCTTAACCAATGCGCCACTCGGCCGGCCCCAGAATCTTTGAATATCAATCTAGCAATATAATCTAGAAATGAATCTGCCAAAATTTACCAAATATTTAAATTCTTTGGCCAGCACATCATTTTCCAAGGGTAATAATATACATTGGAATCTAAACAAAAATCAGAAAATTACTTAGCAATGAGAGCTGCAGAAACTCAACACATAGTAAGTAAGTCCATCCAAACCCCTATACTAAGAGACTTGACCAAACTTTAGTATGGCTTCTACCAGTTTAAGGCTGTATCCCTAAAACAACCCAGCCCCCCTAAAATGCTTGCCTGAGGAAGCATGGGGAGAATTTACTCTGTTCCAGCCAAAACCTGGTGATAAGTAGATAGACCCCCGCCTCCTCGTAGAGCAGTTACTTTAGACAGTTTGCATCTATAAATACTTTGACTTTTGAGATGTAAATCTATTACCCAGAACCATTTCGTCAGCAAGTTGAGAGCCACCTTTTTGAAATACAAACATTCAGGGAGCTAATTCTTGCTCTCCTGGACCCAGGAAGGTTAAGGGTGTAACTGGTGGATGCTAAGCTCCAAGGTGCATAACTGCACATTTGCTTGTCCTCCAGATATATGCCAATTAGCAAACCCAGATGGCCTGGTCACCCTGACCAAACCCGCTTTTTCCCCGAGTGCCCTTTAAAAACTTCCCTGCTTTTTGTTTTGGTGTTTTGTTCAGTTTATGCTGGACTCTTCTCACTATTGCTGTGGTTATTACTGAATAAAACCTGTTCCTAATGCTTTAACTTTTTTTTTTGAGTGAACATAAATTTAATTACAGGAAAGAAAACAATATTGGTAAAGTGACTACATTATAGGTATATATCTATAAGTAAACATTATCAAAAAAGGGTCAGAAATACACTAACTACATATTTTTTAAATCTACTAAGAACTATAGTCAAGACTGTCCACCTCTTTCCTTAAACATGTTAATAAGATTGCTGTCATAGTATTACATATGTTAATAAAGCTTAACTGGTATTTTGAATACACAAACCAAAAATATCTTGGTCACACAACAGCCATACATTTATAGTTTACTTCTGCTGGAAAATTACAGATAGACTGACTCGTATTGTTCTGATTTATTTAATGAGTTTTCAGACTTCTAGGGTGCCTTAGTATGTTTTTGTTTGTTTTGAATCTTTTTCTACCTGTTGGAACCCCTGAATTATATTGTGGATGGAAAAGAGACCACAGATTAATCCTGACAATCTCAGGAGACTGAAAATAACCACATAAGATGGAGTGAGCATGAAAAATTCCTAACTAAGGTGGGCCATGGAGGGAAGTCAGGTCTTTAACCTGTGACTTTCTTGAGAAAGGTCAATCTTTACCTTAAGTGAGCCTGACTATTGTCCTTTTATATCTAGGATAACATGCCCTTGGAATGTCAGTAATCCTTTCTTCAGAACCTGGGGGTGGGGGGGACTACAGAATTCCTAATTATTATTCTTGTCCCCTGATTACCATCTCTATGTGCTATAAAAAGTGAATTATTAACTATCCTGTACCCACCAATGGAAAGAAATACCTGTCTCTCTATTTTTATCCAATCCCAGAGATTTCCGCACTTTGCTTTCTCCTACCTCCTTAATCTACCATCAATGGATGCAATGTTACCCTCCTCCTTTGACTCTATGTATAAAACAAGCAGCAAACTGCCATTTTGGGGAGCATTTTCTCAATCCATTGAGATTTTGCTTCCTGACAATGATCATCAGTTTGGCTCAAATAAACTCTTACAAGCTTTCTCTTACGCTGGATGTTTTTTCATGGGCATTACAAATTGAAATGTTAGGTACAATTTGCACTTTTTCTTCCTTATTCTTAATGCAGCCAAAAAAGGCTGACATTGTATAGTTATTATATACTGACATTGTATAGTTATTATATACGTTAAACATGGCCACCATTGTAAACATGGGTGAAATGTGGGGTGCTGAATGGAAAGACAATGAAATAGCCTTTGGCCTCAAAATCAAATGATAAAATGATCAAACGTGCACATACACACATATACAAACATGTACACACAATTTCCCTATCCTCCTACATTTCCTTTATTGTGTGTCAAGTTTACTGAAATTGCATTATTTCAGATTCATTTTCTTAGTTATTATGACTGTTCATTTTAAAATACTTACATTAAAAGCTCACCTAAAGCAATATCCAAATGTAGGGGAAATATTTGCAAAATAGGAAGGTAAGCACAAATTGGAAAAAAAAAAAAGTATAATGTAACAAAATTTGCAAATGTAATTTATCATTTTTTTTTTTAGGTTGGGGTCTGGGAATAGAGATTGGGAAGAAATTATACCTCTTTCAGAGGCTTAACTATTACAAAATAATTGGAAAGTTGTTAACACCAGGAAATGTTACATAGTTTTAACTGTATTAAGCAAAGAAATGGACACTGGTTATTCTACACCTTAAATGGCAATAGAGAAGTTTTCTGGACTATCATGTCAGTTACAGTTTAATGTTTACATAGACCATCGATATAAATATAAAAACTGTCTTTTGACACAAGTAAATGGCAAATATCATCACCAGTTTTCGGCAAAGGACTTTTTAGAATTATATATTAAATATATTTGCTTCTAGTACTAGGAACATGAAAAAAGTATGTGGAGAGAAAATTATTACTATAAATTTTTATACATTAATCTACTTTAAATTATTTATTGGACTATTTTATAGAAATGTTCCTTGGCATTATCTAACTCCTCCCGTTGTTACGGTGATTGAAAGTTCCAATTTGTGGAGTTTTATAAGGTCGTTAAACACTACATAAGGAAACCAAATATTATACGTTAGTAATAATTCAAATAAGCTACAGCTCCATTTAGGATATTGTTCCTATTAATAATTTAATTGTTTTATTACCATATTAAGAATATTCACAAATGGTAATTTTACTTCTCTAACTTATAATTAATGGCAAATAATAGAGAAACTTGTAATCTTTTATACCTTCTCTCTTTGGACAACTTTATTAGCATATTTGATATGTTTATCATTTCCGTGGTGCTGTACAAGAAAAAAAAATCAGCGAATTTGCATTAATTGGTTACAGATAACAAATTTGTATATTAATAACAATGATAAAGGTAATACTATTTAAAACAAAATAACATATTATTTATAGTTTTCTGAGTCTACTATATCTGTGCTAAAATAATAAGGTAATTCCTTTGCTTTTTTGTATTATTTCAAGCAAACACCCCAACAGAGAGCCTGAGTACATAATGCTATGCGTTTTTACCAGGATCTTCTTCAAAGTCACTACTTGGACCCATCATGCTTTTTCACTCAGCTTAGGTAACCATTCCACAGACACAGACTACTGGGAGAAAGACATGGGTAGTGTGTAGTCATCACGACTGGAGCCTCTTAATTTTGCGGTGTGAACAGAGATTGCCAAGATGGAGTCATTTATGTCAGGAGAATTAAATGGAGAAGAAGAAGGTTGTCTTATACATATTCCACCCAGCATCTTTCTCCATGACCTTTGAATTTCTCAAACATGCCTGGACCGTCTCTCCCTCATCATGGTACTCAGGCCATTTGTGTTCCTTACTTAGAAATGAAACAATCTGTTTTATCAACCAGCATCATTCATCTGCATGTTGGACTCAACCAGTCCTTATTAACCTAGCCCGAATCCTTCATTTACATCAAGAGGAGAGCCGCTTAAGCCATTATAAGCCCTGCCTTTCTTTGTTCCCTCTTCAGCACACTTTTGGTCTTTACCTAATTCTGTGTCTCTTGATTGCAACCTCTGATCTCAAATAAATGGTTTTATTTCTCCTTTAGCTTAAACACTTTCTGGGTTAACAGGTGAGAATATAGCTATGGAAGAATTATCAATATAAGGGGTAAATTTATAAGTAAGAGCTGTGCATATTAATTATCTCTAGAGAGGTAGGTTTCTGTTCTAGCTTACTCTGTAGAATAACGATATAAGACCTCATGAAATATTGTGTTAGCTCAAGCCATTAAAGTTATTTTACATAGTTCACATGGTTAGGTTTCACTTTCAATTGACTTCAATGCAGAGAAAAGAAAAAAAAAAAAACCAGCTGAATTTGTTTCACCCTCATCTACATGTTTCATAAGAATTTAACCTTCAAAATGATTGATAGTGACCTAGTTTGAAAGAACAGGAGAAGGGTGAAGATGCTTTTTTATGTGAAATTAGCTAGTTCAAAGCTCTTCAGTGTAGCTGCAATACAGGTCATCCTGTATTGACCAATAGCTAGGTCATCCTCAAGAGAATGAAAGAAAGAGTCCCTGTATTGGCACTTTAAGATCAAAAGAAGAACTTCCAGTAAAATGGCGGAATAGACAGACGCTGTGCTAACTGCCTCCCAGGATCACACCAAAATTACAAGCAAATTATACAGCATTCAACCCTGGAGGTCCCCGGAACACTGGAGGAACAGAACCACTAAACGAAGAACTTAAAGAGGAGGCCGCGTTGGGTCTCGTAGGATGGGCGGAGACGAGAGAGGGCGAGCCCCGTGAGGGAAGCCCCAGCCGTGGGAAGCTTGTCTGGTTGGGGGAGAGACCCTCCGGCCGCACCCCAAGCTCACCAGCCCAGAGCTCCTTTGCCGGGAAGAGAAGTTCTAAGATAGCCAGCAGTAAATTAGTGAGGACTCTCTTTGCTCAGCTCGGTGAGGCTAAGAGCGGCTGGAGACTCAGTGGGGCCGGCGCCCGGGCGTGCTCGCCGGTGAGCACTTACCTGGTTCCTGGTGGAGGGAGTGGCTGTGTGAGCCGGGAGCCTGCGGGGACGGACTGAACTGAGCACCTTTGGTGCAAAGGCTGGAGGTGTTTGGACTGTTGTTCCCATGGTGTGGAGCCTGCATGCAAGTGGTGTAAGGAGGGCACCATTTTTTCAGGGTTGGACCCTTCCACAGAGGATCAGGTCCAAAACCTCATTGGTCTGGTGGAATTGGCACAGAAGTGGGTGTGTGCACGCACGCATGCAGCCTTGGATCCCCACCCTCTGCTCGGCTTATACTGCGTTGCCAGGGAAACGCTGGGCGGGTGCCCTCTGGCTCCAACAGGCTGCTCACTGAGACGCAGGAGTGCGCAAGCCTCCTCGGGTCCCCGCTCTCCGCACTCTGCTTGCAGAGTTTCCAGGCTGGTGATTGGTTGTTGGGCTGCTCGGCCTGATCTGCAAGCGGCTGATTGGGACAGGCTGAGACTGGGAGTTTTCCTGGGAGAGTTGGGCCATGAGCTGTGTGCCTGTGTGATCCAGCCAGGGCTCTCCTGGTGATCTATCTAATACATCAAAGCAATCCCAGAGCAACAGTCAGAATAGGGAAACAAAGAAACATGTCACAAGTGAAAGATCAGAAGAAACCTCTAGAAATGGAACCAAATGAAACAGGGATCCAACCTTTCAGAGACAGAGTTTAGAACACTGATGATAAGAATGGTTAACAAACTTAGTGAGGACATAAGGAAGGGTAGAGAAATCATAAAAAATAACCAGTTAGAACTAAAGAATACAATAACTGAAATGAAGAACACACTCGAAGGAATCACCAGTAGAGTAGATGAAGTAGAGTAGTCGATCAGCGATTTGGAAGATAAAATAGCAGAAATCACCCAGTTGGCACAGCAAAAAGACCAAAGAATAAAAAACAATGAAAATAGATGAAAATAGTTTAAGAGCCCTATGGGACAAGGTGAAGTGCAACCACCTTTGACTCATAGGAATACCAGAAGGAGAAGAGAAGAAGCAAGAGGTCGAGAATGTATTTGAAAAAATAATGACTGAAAACTTCCCTATGCTGGTGAAGGAAATCAACATGCATGCCCAGGAAGTGCAGAGGGTTCCAAACAAGCTGAACCCAAACAAGTCCACACCAAGACACACCATAGTTAAAATGGAAAAGGTTAAAGACAGAGACAGAATCCTAGAGGCAGCAAGAGAAAGACAGCAGGTTACATACAAAGGAACTCCTGTTAGACTAACAGCTGACTTGTCTACAGAAACTCTGCAGACCAGAAGGGAGAGGCAGGAGATACTCAAAGTGACACAAAATAAAGGCCTACAACCAAGATTGCTCTACCCAGCACGGCTATCACTTAAAATTGAAGGAGAAATAAAGAGCTTTTCAGAAAAGAATAAGCTTAAGGAATTCATTACCACCAAGAAAGTATTGCAAGAAATATTAAAAGGGCTTTTTTTAAACAAAAGAAAGGGGTAAACAAGCTAAGCCAGGGAGACCAGGAATACAAATAACAAAATGGCAATACATATGCACCTATCAATAATCATTTTAAATGTGAATGGGCTAAATGCTCCAATCAAAAGACAGAGAGTGGCTGAGTGGATAAGAAAATAGGACACATATACATGCTGTTTAAAAATGGAATAAGATAGTTCATGCAAACGGAAATGAGGAAAAAAAAAAGAGCTGGAATACCAATGCTTGTTTTGGACAAAATAGACTTTAAAATGACTACAATAAAAGACAAAGAAGGGCACGATAACCCTAATAAACATCTATGCACCCAACATAGGAACTCCTAATTACATATAACAGATTTTGACAGACATAAAGATAGAGATCAACAGTAACACTATCATAGTAGAGGACTTCAGCACCATTGTCACCAATGGACAGACCCTTTAGACAGAAAATCAACACAGAAAGAGGGCCCTTAAATGACACTTTAGACCAGCTGGACTTTGTTGATATTTTTGGAGCATTTCACCCTGAAAAAACAGACTGTACATTCTTCTCAAGTACACATGGGACATTTTCCAAGATAGACCACGTTAGGCCACAAAACAAGTCTCAATAAATTTAAGAAGATTGAAGTCATATCAAGCAGATATCAAGGAAAAACTGATGGTTGCTGGCTGGGAGGGAGTGGGGATGAGAGAGAGTGGGAAGGTTTTGGACAGGGTAGGTGGGTGACTACAATGTTGCCACAGGAATATGGGGGCAGTTCTGGGAATGTAATTGATAATGTTATGAAGAGACTATTATGTTAAGTGAAATAAGTCAGTCAGAGAAAGACAAGCACCATATGATCTCACTTATATGTGGAATCTGAAAACCTGAATGAACGATCAAAGTAAACAGACTCATAGATATAGAGAAAAAACTGAGAGTTGCTAGTCGGGAACGGGATGGGGATAAGGGGGAAAGGGAGGGATTAGACAGCATAAATAGACAACTACAATATTGCCACAGGGATATGAAACACTGTTCGGGGAATATAATAATGTTGTAAATATTTTGTGGGGTGTCAGATGGCCACATGTCTTACTAGGGAGACCACTTCATGGATGGAGTAGAGGCTTGATCACTGCACTGTACACCTGAAGCTGATGTTGTATAATATTGTATGCCAACTGTAACTGAATTTATAGATAGTCACAGGATATGGAATATACTGTGGAAGGGAGTCAAAGGAATTGGAATAGATATGTATGATATGGGGGGGAGTAGGGTGGCGAACTGGGGGAGGGGGGTTGTCACTTTGGGGGATAAAGAGTATAACTACTGCATTGTGTTGTACACCTGAAACTAATAAAAAAAAAAAGTTAAAAAAAAAAGGACAAAAGAAGCTGCCATCTGCAGTCAGGCAGGGGAGTAGGACGACTCAGTTTATCCTGAGAAACTAGAGAACATCTTAAACATCTAGATGTTGTTCTATTGGCAGAAGCAGCGCTGGAGACCATGCTCTTATATATCACTGAAAGAAGCCAAATGCTCTCTCAATGGCCTTGTATTACTATTTTTAGGGCAAAATCCTTTGGCATCCTTTTGGCCTTTCTGTTTCAAACTGTACAGCGTACATATTTGGGGTTTAGAATTGAATTCAATAATATTTATATTGCTGTCTAATATGGAATTTTCTTTCTCAGAGAACACAATCACTTGTTTAAAAAAGAACGAGGTAGAATAATAAAAATATGTGCTTTGTTTTTTTTCATCTAATTTTCTTCTCTTGACTGAGAAAATGGTAGGGCAATTTTGCTGCTTAATCAAAGCAGGAAATCATTGACGGTGTTGTAAAGGGGACAGCAGGGTTTGTTTGTTTGTATGTTTGTTTTTAGGGAGGATGGAAATAAGGGTAAAGAAATGGAGGAGGTGGCTAGTTTAGCCTAGAATAGGAAAGAGGCGAAGTTATCTCGCCTGCCTGACTCTCCGGCTTTAATTCCAAGAATCAAGAGGAAGCAGTGTTATCCAGGAAACAGATGCTGTCAGGTAAGCCTCCGACCTGCGGCTTTCCTGGGGCCAGTTCCACACACAACAAAACCTCCAGCTGCAGCGTATCTTGGCTCAGAGACTGTCCCCCTCCGTCACTGAAGGACCCAGCTGAGAGCAGATTTTCCGTCTGTGCTGTATAAATAGAGACCGTCGTGTGTTTGTTGCAACATTCGCATTGCCCTCTGATAGCAAACATTGTCTGTAACCTTTGAAGCCTTTGATATTCCTCTCAGAGCTTTAAATTTGTTTTCTCTGAACTATAAATTTCTTCTCAGATATTGCAAAACAACAATATATCACAACAAAATCTCTCCTTAAAACAAAACAGAACAGGGCAATACTGAACAAAATAAAACAAAACTAAGACGCCCCACAAAATCCACCGGTCTTTTGAAGACAATTCTGTGGGCTACATGAAGGTGACCATACCCAAAAGTCATTTTATTGGACACCCCCATCATCAGTTCAAAGGGAATGGGTGTTAGAAGGGCTCGGGCCCACAGAGAGGCAGTGTGTGGGAGTACCATCCTGCCTATCCTCCCTTTTGTCTTGTGCCTCCCACAGATTTCATCACACTGTCTTCCATTTTTCTCACTTCTTTTTTTAAATAACCTTGAAATAAATTTCAACATTTGTAAGTATTTAAAATTCATCTTGATTTTTCCTTTCTGTTAAGCTGAGGATAAAACATTTTAAAAAATAGAAATTGATAATATCAGCTCCAGCAATATTTTCAATAAAGAGCACACATAAATTATAGATAAAAATTATAAAAAAATATCTGCTAGTTATGAGTGCCTATGTTCCTGATAATGTAAATTAACCACATGGTTATGTTAATGAGTTTTCATGTTATAAAATAGGTACCTCATTATGTTTACATTTAATACATCATCATCATAAAGGTTAGCAACTTATATATTTGCACTTTATAAAAAAACAGAAGCGATCCTTGTACTTTAGTTTACATGCTTGAAATTTGGTAAGTCCCATGGTGAGCTACAGATTGGATAAATGTGATAATAGATATTTCTGAAATATCATGGTCTTTCTATAATTTGCTGTATTTATTTTAAATCACTTAGGTGTTCTTTATGGAGAGTAACATTTTCAGTGGTCAATAAGCTTTTAATATAAACAAGAAGATCAAAGGAATTTTCTGAGTTGGAGTTGTTTTGGATAACAGAGAAGTATTTGTAATGTAATTTATGTAAAAAGGTAATAGTGATGATGATGTTTCAAATGAGAGGAATGTAGGGAATAGAACGGGAATGAGATTCCAGAGGGGTGACTAGGAGCCCTGAATTTTTAGAGATAACTCAGCAAGTTGTTAAGCATCATAAAACTGCCCTGGTGGTTCATTTGAGTGTAGTCCTACTCTTATTGAGTTCAATACTGTCTACCATATATATGGCAGTAATTAGAGAGTTGACACCTAAGTTTGGTAATAGGTAAGAGTGCCTAAGTGTATAACAAAACATTACTTGGATAGTACAAAAACCAATTGTTAATCGTTTTTCTAAAATATCTTTTTCCATAATAAGTATTAGTTTTTAAATGAATAGAAACAAACAAAAAAATAATATTTATCATTAAGACTAAAAAGAAACAACATATTACCCTAGAAGCATGTTTTGACAGTTTTATGGTCAGGTTTTATAAATCGTAAATCTGATTACCATGATTGCAGTTTGCAGATAATAACAGTAACTCAAAAAACTGCTGAATCAGAAGCCAACCATTATAAATCAAGAACAGTTGTATTTATGTATTTATATTAAAATGCCATGATTCATTTTATCCATGGGTAGGTTTCTTATGGGAAGTTCAATCTCATGATTTTCCAGGTGATAGCAATCAAGTATTCCCTGGAGTTGAAGGAGATGGGGACTGGGCTGTCGTCTCACATCTTAATGTGTCTCACATAGAAGGCGCTGATTTAACAAGTCTTAGCATTATGCTGGAAAAATCCCTCCTCCAATGAAAGTCAAAGAATGATACCAACTCCCAGCTCTTTTGCCTCAGTTTGGGTGACCTCTGAAAGCCCACCCCAGCTTTAGAGCTTCCTAAGGGACCTCCTATGTCCTCTTTTCTCTGCAGATGAAATTTTATCTCTGCCCAGTCTTACATCCGCACTTCCTTACAGGTGTTCTGCCAATGCCCAATAAACTTCTGCATGCAAATCTTCAGCTCAGACTCTGTTTGCAGAGCACAGTACTCAACTTAAGCATACAATTTAAATCAACTTGAACGTCCCCTTAGATAACACAGAGAATCAGTTTGTCAGGTTAGGCTCTGGGGAACTGGAGATCTTACCTACTTTCAAGTTTATAATTATTTGAAGAATGCGCATAATCAAAATGCACAGGAGAAGAAGGCAGATATCCAGTCTTCACAGATTTTTTTCTTTCCAATATTGGACATACTTAGGTTTTGAAAAACAGGTGAGATTTCTGAATGAAGTGTGAGGTAAGCTCACTAACATAAACATTGTCATTTTCTACATTTTATACTCAGATAGCTGCACAGCTTATATGACATTCTCAAGGGATCCATGTCTTACACATCTATAGACAGATTCCAGGTGTGTTAACAGTAAGCAAACCTAGATAACTAGGCACAATCTGTTAAAAGCATTTCATAGATAAGAACTCTCTTTCTAGAAAAACTGAATTTTGTTTTTGCCTGGAGATCTGCCATTATTATGTTTGCAAGATTAGACTGGGACACCTGTCTTGTTGCTTTCCAGGGGAAAGGGAGAGAAGGGGTCACAAATCTGATGCTTAACTCCTTACTCCCTTTCTATTACCAGAATGCTTATAGTCACAAAATAGACGATCAAGAAGTGAAGAAAATGAAATACGATTGTATCAACAACCAGGGTGAAACTCGTAGCATGATATTAGAAAAAAGAGACATGACACAAAATAATATATACCGATTTCATGGATCTTATATTTTAAACACAGGCAACACATAACTATATATTAATAGTTAGTATGGTACTAACTATTCATCTTTGGAAAGGTGAAATATAATGAATGGTGCTATTTCATAACATGGATGTGGCTGTTATATGACTTGTCACTTGGTACAAATTCATTGAGATACACATTTATGTTTTGTGCAATTTTCATTTTTTAAAAACAGAAATGTTTAAAAAAATAAAGAAAATATCTGATTTGAATGTTAACCTTTAATACAACTCTTTTTATTATATGTATAATCACAAAAATAACATCAAACTTAGAGAATTAGACAAGGGAATTACACAAGATTCAGAAAATAGCTAATCCCTGTATCAAAAAAATCTCAGAAAACTGAGAAAGACAGAATGCACATAGGGATATATTATAAAAAAGAACAATTTCATATCAACATTACTCTTAAACATTGATGAAAATCTACCTTAAAAATAAAAATTAGCAAATTGAAATGATAATTCAAATAGTTCCACTTTTTTTCCCATATTTATACACATGCATTAAACTCACAGACCTATATATGCACATGTATATATACATAAGACTAATATCTGCATATGACTATTATATATACATACATAGTATATATACATATATATTATTATATGTACATGTACATATATACACTAATGCTCATGGCTAAGAATATATATTGTATATAAATATGACTAAATACATCAAAGAAGACGGATTAAGGAGAGCAAGAACAGACTTAATTACATATTAAAACTTGATATGTAACAGTTATAAATGTTGCTGAAAGTTTTTGTGCAGTGTTTATGTATACTGTAAAACAAGTACATCTTTGCTAACTTCTAGAAAACGTGGATTGTCATAATTGTGAAATGTAATGTTTAAAATCTCTAGAAAATATAGGTGGTTCTCTAATTGTGATGTCAGCAAATATTTTCTGACAAAGGACTAGACAGATGTTTTAGAGTTAAAGACCAAGAGACAGAAGTGAGGATTTCATGTACATGTAAACCCTTACATCAGAGACAGCACAATTCCCACAAACTATTGAATTCATTTTTTTTTTAAATAGACATCTACTAATGAGAATAATGGAATTTATTTACTTTCTTTTCTTTTTTCCATTGGGATTCAAAGTGTATGTTCCACCTCATCAAAATCTTTTTTGCAAATATTCATCAGTTAATGTTGATCTGTGATGAGATTTCATTTACTCCTCCATGAAAATCTTTGCTCATGAAGGTAATTCCAAATACTGTTATCAATCCACAAGTATATGCTTTTAATTGAGCCACTGTTTCTTCAAGGAATAATAAGAGGAACAGGATAAAGAAGATGAGTGAAGAAACTATCAGAATTCATTCTTCATCTGTACTTCTGAATATATAAAAAATTTCCTCTATAGTTTGTTACATCTCTCCAGAAGAGAGGAGAGAGCAGAGTACCATATTTATTTTTAATCTTCAGAATAATTTTGATCATCTAGAGGTATATGTCTACAATTCTGAAAGTACGTTGCTGGAGTATATTATCTTGATGAAAAGCCAATATTAAATATGTGTAATGTGTGAGACATTTGTCTTCATGACACTTTCTATATCACTTTCTATTTATGACAAAGCTACTGTTCAAGTGATAAAATATTATTGGAAGACACTAAGAGTGTAGTTGTGAGAACTGTGCCATAGCGAACCTTTTTTAAGCATTCTCTAACTAGCATAACGAGCAGCTAGCTAACATATACATTTCTGTTTTCAAATGTCAATTATTCAGGTCATACTCTGCTTTAAGCAATATTTCAAGAAATCTGCAAACCAAGAATTTCATATGGGCAACCAGGGATTACAGAAGAATAATTTAATTTATTCTAGGAAATAAGCCATACATTCTTTAGTAATTTGCATTTTAAACATAAATAAGTTCAGCTTTTAAAACCATGCAGGCCTAAATAGAAATGCGTTCTGTATTTACTTCCTAATCCTTGTTCATAAACCATTGGTGAAGACCTTAACCACAAATTTTCTTCTTACCTTTTGGTCATAATGGTTTTGTGTCTCATAAATAAAATTGTACTTACAATTGTAAACTGCTCCCTGGTCTATTGGTAGTGCATTTATGGCTATGAAAGATTATCATTGATATCTAAATTCAGTTTTAAATGTTTTCTCCCTCACCTTCTTGGAACTCTTTAACTATATCTCCAGTACTGTTTGTCTCTTTTTATATTGACTAAAGGCCACCTTGCACAGTGCTGGAAACTGCATATGATATATGTCTCCATAAATAACTCCTTGCTTATATTATGGTAATGGCTCTCTTCTTTTTTACACTACTAATAAAATAATCAAGTTTACCCATTTTTTAAATGTTTTCTTTTGTTCTTTTCTAAAAACTAAGCTATTTAATATATAGTAAGGAATCAATAGGCCTTAATTTTTTTCTCTCTGTGTCTCCTAATATATTGTTTTCCATGAACTATATCTTTATAGTCTTTTAAATCCCTCCAAGAGATTCACAGAGACTTTATTCATACTTTTCAACACTAACAGTTCTTATTGTCACTGTCACTGCACTTGTGAATTATTGACTTGCAAAAAAAAATGTTATCAAATTAGGTATTGATGTTGTAAAAATTATATTCAATTCCACAAAATGAAAGTATCTGGGTTCCTGATTTGTGTACAATCACTCCCATGAGTTACACAGGTGTAGGTCTCGATGGCATTTTGGGGTTTATCTGTTACGCTGAATTGCATTCAATTTAGGGACTAAAACATGACTACAATCTATTTGCAAGGTGCTGCAGCATGCAAGGGAACTCAGGAAAGCACAGGCTCTGCTCCAAAGCACATACTCTAGTGCATGCATGTAACATGCAACATGGTTTTAGATGTCCACAGAAGAATCAAGTGTATAGTATAACCTATTCAGCTGGGGACAAAGAAGAAAATTCAGAGATAAGAGCAGAGATGGATATGGTTTTTGGGGGAAAATGTCAGTTAGGTTCTGGTTTGGGGAGAGTGAGTGAATGACCACTGGGCTTGAAGCATCTTCCAGGGGCTTGACAATAGTTTAATGGTTCATTTTAATTAGTTGTTATCCCACTTATCAAATAAACTTGAAACTAAAAATGTGTCAATGTGAATAGCATAAATCCTGTTACTAATCTCATATTTCTTGAGATCTAGCAATGTGGTCTCAGAAATAGTAATATTACGTTTAATTGTTGCATGTTATGTTTATAAAAGCAATCATGTAGGTTTCTCATCAAGGTACTGTTTTAGAATATGTATTGGGAAACACCATGATCCATTTCACATTTAACACAGTCTCAATTCAGTTACATTGTAGATAATTAATTTCACAATAAAGATAATAATAATTTGTATAAAATATATGCAGTATTATATATTTCTCCATTGTCTTTCCTTTGGAACTATAGCCATTTTATACAAGTAGTTAAATATAAGTTAGAGAATACAAAGCAAAATAAGTATATGTTAGTCACTCAATTATGTGATTCAATCAAGATTAATAAATGGTGTTCAGCCTCTTTCTTTTGATTTTTCTGTTAAAATGAAGTCATACTGGATACGGTGCGTCTTAAATCCAATGATTGACATGGCATCCTTATAAGAAGTCCACAAGAAAACACAGAAACAGAGGGGAGAACCGCGGGTGAATATAGAGGCAGAGATTGGAGTGATGTCTACAACACAAAGGACATCAAAAAGCACTGCAACCACCAGATGTTAGAAGAAAATGCATGGAACAGATTATTTCCTAGAGCCTTTAGAGGGAGCAGGACCGCACCACCACATTGATATTGCACTTCTAGCCTCCCAAATTGTGACAGAATGCACACCTGTTGTTTTAGGCCACCCAGTTTGTGGTATTCTGTTACCTTTGCCATAAGAAACTAATATACAGTAATTGTACTAGACCATCACTGGAAACTCAATAGGAGGCAAGGTCTGCATTCCAAATCTACTAAAAAGGATAGGCAAGGAGGCAGGTGATTATAAGGCATTGTGATATGTGTTATAATAGGGTGTTTTGGAGTACTAAATGCCACATCTAATTTAGATTATCATAAGTCAAATAAGGCTTCCTTAAGCAAAGTATGTCTGAACAGAGACCTGAAAGATAAGTAGATGTCAGAAAGAATGGGGATGGAGAGTAATTCCTTTGCAAAGGAACATGTGCAAAGACATAGTGATGGCTGTGGCAGAAATAATCCTAGGAGATGAGATTTGGATGTCAGTAACATAGTAAAGGAAGTGAACTTTTTACAAGGGCGAGTGTATAGAGATAAATAAAATGGGAAATAAGCAAGTTTCATGAGTCATTTAAAACATGTACATACTTATTGAAGGCAAGAAGAGTGCTTACTTCTAAAACATTGGGAAACAAACTGAGGAATACTATCAGCTTTACTGTTAGTAAAATGAAATGGAAAAAACTAATTTGCGTATGAACCTAAAGTGTATTCTTACATTTTACCTAGTTAGTTGGATTTGCTCTCCCAATCTAAGGCAGAAGAACTTACCACTTTTAAATAACCTTCCATTGTGACAGACCTTGCACCAATAGGTTAGCTTGGGAAGCTATTTATAAAATGGATTTCCTTTTCTTCCTAGTCATACAATTTGACTATAATTTTCAGCTTCCTTTGCAGTTAGGCGGGGCCACATGACTGGGTATTGACAAGAGAATGTGAAGAGAAGGATATGTGTAAGGCCTATAGGCCAAGCCCATTCAATCTTTCTGGGTTCATCCCCATTCCTGATCCCCTTCCTGGTGATCCTAGGTGTCATGTATTGAAGATTTATGGACAGCCACCCCAATGAGACACAAAGGTCTAAGTCTATATAGGATTTTTAGATTTGTCTGTTACAGCAAGTAGAATTACTCTAAATATAAGAATAACATAGGCAGAAGCAGAGAAAGAAACACTAGCAACCCTAGAGAAAGCATTTGCAAGAAAGAGAGAAAAAAGACAGAGAGGAAGAAGATTGGGTTGCTTGTAGCCTGTAACTCTTTTCCATAGAGATTTGGAAGGAGAAAGAGAAAAAAAAGCATTTCCAAAACTCAAAAGTTTGGAACAGAGAGATAACAAGAAAAGGGGGAATCTATAGTTGCCTTCAAAATCCATTTCCTCTGATAATTGAAGACGGTCTCTTCTTCTCAACTGAAATGTGACATGTATTATAGAGTAATTAATGCTGTCCCCTTTTATCACATACATGAGCTAGCACTGTACACTATTGATATTTATAATAAAAAGTCACTTACATTGGAAATGGATTCAGTTTTTACAATAATAAGTGTTAGACAACATTTAAAAGATGGTAGTAGTATGTTATACCTTTGGGGTTTATAATACAGATGCAGAGAACATGTGCTAATTCAAAATAAAATTTAAAAGGTTAAATTCAAAGAAATTGGTAGTCATCACAAATATAAGACTGAAATATTCTAAATGTATGAAAAAAGATATGTGGCGGTGGGTTCTGAATACATGAATGGTATCAGTCTGTAAAATGTTGTATTTTAGATGTCTATGGAACTTCCGAGAAAATACCTTATAGGATGTGTATGCAGGTGTATGCACACACGAGTGTGTGTGTGTGTGTGTGTATGTATGTGTGTGTGTGTGTGTGTGTGTGTGTGTGTGTGTCTACAATGGAAGTACTTGTTCAGAGAGAGGGAGAGTAAATAGAGTGAGAAGAGAAAAAAAGTTAACATAAAATATGAGGTAAATGTGGGAAGAAGAAGAACCAGTTAAGAAGAATAGAAGACCTAGAAGACCTCAGTGTAGCTGATCTTCTGATTACCTAACCCTTTATGCCCCATGATTTCCACATGACTTTTACACAGGTTTCAGAAATCTGCTTAAAAATTATTTCACAAAGTA
Source organism: Aselliscus stoliczkanus (assembly GCA_033961575.1). Lineage (NCBI taxonomy): Eukaryota > Metazoa > Chordata > Mammalia > Chiroptera > Hipposideridae > Aselliscus > Aselliscus stoliczkanus. The sequence goes on along the minus strand of CM066728.1, from coordinate 94,303,229 downwards.
TATTTTTCACCTAAACTACCTCTGCCTGCTCCAGGCTATTTTATTTATTATATGTATAATTGAAGAAGGAAGTAATTTTAGAAAAAAACAAAGACAAATGTTTTCTTTATTTGAATTTTAGCTTAGTAGAAAATATTTCACTTAAAGAAACTGAATTATTATGGTGCTGTATTTGATTTGTTGCAAATCTATCTTAACTTTTTTATTAGATTATATTAAACGCTATCTATCCTTATCCATATAGAGGTCAGAGGTATTCAGTATGATCCATCAGGTAATATGGCCAATGCCAGAAACATGATAACACAGCATACCTGATGATACTACAGTCATTCCAAATGAAAAACAGTGTACCAATCATGACAACATGGCCTTGAAGTCTAACATTTTAAGAATAATTCGTTTTTGAGCAGAGAAACTTAATCTGTGATACAGAAATGTGCTGAATTAGGAAATGAAGATTTATGTAAACATCACGGTCTGTAAAAGTGCATAAATGTCTTAATGTCAGAACCAATATGAACCTTTCTTCCAAATGTTATGGAAATTTGGTTTATATTAACTGAAGGGAAAAGGAAGATCCCCAGTTTTATAGTGAGAGTTTGCTCTTGTGTGTCACCTTTTACACCAGCATCCTTTATAGTTCCACCCTGCTACAGAGGTAGTAATGCCAATTAAAGTGACGGGGAGAGTATGGTTGTATTGTATGCCATACACAGTGTGGCTTAGAATCACCTGCCTTCTACAAATATTGGCAAGAATAAGGATATATGAAAGAGCAAAGTTAATAGAACAAGCCTTTCTGTGTTGCTTTATTTTGTCTTTCAGCCTTAGTGAATATGTTGCATTGTATTTTTATGCTTTCACCCTTTTTATATTACCCTGCATGTCATCACATGAGGGGTCATAAATAAGGCAATGCCTCTGAAATATTATAGATGTGATGAAGTGAACTGAAATGGGCATTTCAAATTATACTGTCTAGAGATAAGCGAAAGTCCCTTTCCACATAGCCCTGATGGTAATTGGATCACTAACCCTTGGGAAAATTCATGTTCTAAATCTCCCTCTGATATTATTTTCTGCTCTTCATAGAGTTTGAGTCTAAATCACGACTCACACATCTGTGTTTTTAAGAGTCTGTGGAGAGGCCATTAAGCCTTTCTGTACCATGTAGTAGTCCGCAGAGCTTTGCTTTTGTGTGTGCGTGCATGTTATTTAGAGTTGGGATGAATGCTGAACAACCTCAGGAAACTGGAGTCTGAAGTAAACATATTTTTGGGTGGCCGACTAGAAGTGGAGCTGTTCTTTGATCTTTCCTCTAATTCACTGAAGCAAATCGAAGTGTTATTTCACATAGTGCCGCCCTAAGTCATTCTCAGAGCAAAGTTACAGCATAAAAGTAGTCTGCCCCTGAATATCTTAAGCCAGTGATTCTATTCTTGACTCAAAAGAGCAAATAAAAAAAATGAAAGAAGTGCTGTGGATGGCAGTATTCCTTAATAATGCCCAAAGTCCTTGCTGAGATAGCTTGTTCCGTTTCATGTGTACAAAGTGACAACTATGCAAGGTGTGTGACTCATACAACAACAAAATAACTCCAAAAGGTACCATATTCTGAGATATTGAAAACTTAACATTATTTCTGATTATGGATAATTGGGAGTTGCTTAAGTACAGAGAGTATCAGATATATAGAAAAACAATATATAAATTAAGTAAAAGAGCATTTTCCCCTCAGACCTATAGTTTTATCGATAATCCCACCTCAGAAATAGTGATACAATTTAATTTCTATGGATTTTTATTCAAATAAGGACCAAAGGTATTGGTTACTTTGATTATAGCTAAACTGTATCCAAGCAGATTGAAAATGAGTTAAGCTCCCAAGATCTGGGGAAGTTTTGACATAAACTGTGTAGGTAGCACCTACATTACTCACTTTAGTGAAGCCTTAATATTATTCATGTAAATACAATTTTAAGTTCTGTTGAAGTTCTATAATGAGATAAACACTTTTTTCTTTGTCAGTAATTTAAATCCATTGTTAATTTTAATCCAGAGAAGATATGGTGTATTTATCAATTTATATTGCATGATGATTTGAAGTATTTAATCCATTACTAATTTCCAATATTTTCTTAAGCACATTTTAAATTTCTAAAAATAACTATAAAATGCAAGGTTAGAAATTTATACAAACTATGCCCTGTTAAACTTGTTCAACTCTAAAACCAAAGCTCCTTCCTATCAAATTCCTGAACACTGAAATTTATCAATTAGAATCACCATCAAAATTTTAATGAATTAGAGAATCAGCTCTAAGAAAGCCTCTTCATATGCAGGGCTGGAAGATTTGGAAAAAAGAATGAAACTAGACTGTTATCTGCCATCATATACCAAAATTAACTCAAAATGGATCAAAGACCTAAACATAAACCTGAAACAATAAACTGCATAGAAGAAAGCATAGGTACTAAACTATGGACCTTGGGTTCAAAGACAATTTTACGAATTTGACCTCAAGGGCAAGGGAAGTAAAAGCTAAAATAAAGGAATGGGGCTATATCAAACTAAAAGTTTCTGCACAGCAAAAGAAACCATAGATAAAATAAAGAGGCAGCCAACCAAATGGGAGAAGGTATTTGCAAACAACACCTCTGATAAGGGGCTATTACCTAAAATACATAAGGAACTCAACAACAAAAAACAAACAATCCAATTAAAAAAGGGGCAGAGCACCTGAGTAAACATTTCCCCAAAGAGGACATACAGGTGGCCAATAGACATATGAAAAAATGCTCAACACCACTAACCATCAGAGAAATGCAAATAAAAACCACAATGAGATATCACCTTACACCAGTTAAACTGGCTATCATCAACAAGACAAATAATAAGTGTTGGAGAAGCTGTGGAAAAAAGGTGCCCTCATACACTGCTGGTGGGAATGCAGATTGGTGCAGCTGCAATGGAAGGCAGTGTGGAGGTTCCTCAAAAAATTAAGAATAGAATTACCATTTGACCCAGCAATCCCTCTCTTGGGTATCTACCCCCAAAATCTGAAGACATTTATCTGTTAAGATATATGTGTTCCGATGTCCATTGTGGCTTTATTTACAGTGATTAAGACATGGAAACCACCAAAGTGTCCTTTGATAGATGTTTGGATAAAGAAGATGTGGTACATATACACAATGGAATACTATTCTGCCATAAGAAAAGGTGAAATAGTGCCATTTGCAACAACATGGATGGATCTTGAGATTATAATGCTAAGTGAAATGTCAGACAGAAAAAGCAGAGAACCATATGATTTCATTGATATGTGGTATATAAAACCAAAAACAACAAAAGAACAAGAAAAACAAATGAAGAAACAAAACTTATAGACACAGACAATAGTTTAGTGCAGGGATCGGCAAATTGCAGCTCGTGAGCCACATGTGGCTCTTTGGATATTTACATGTGACTCTGAAGTAAAATTGAAAATGAAAATAAAACTATCATAGTTTAATTTATAAAATTTTTAAAAGATCTTATTTACCTAATGGCGCTTTCATTTGTTTTATGGTTCTCAAATTTTTAAATTGTTGTGAGGGACAGGATTGGCTCTTCTGTCTCAAAAGTTTGTTGACCGCTGGTTTAGTACATACCAGAGGGGGAGGGGGAAGGGGTGGTAGATGAGGGTAAAGGGGATAAAATATATGGTGATGGAAGGAGCACTGACTCTGGGTGATGAACACACAATGTGATATATAGATGATGAGTTACAGAATTGTACCCCTGAAATTTATGTAACTTCCCTTACAATTGTTACCTCAATAGACTTTAATTTAAAAAAAAACAAAAAAACAAAAACAAAAGAGAGCTAGTTCATTCCATGTGAAGCATATTTTTCTTTATATAAAAACACAAATGTCTTAAAAATGCATTTATGATACAGATTTCCAGAGACTAATCCTGTGGCTTATCATACTACTGGTCATGATTGCTCGCTCCTCTCTGGGTCCATACCCACTGAACACATGATTTTTTACTTCCTTCCAATGCACAGATGATAAGCAAGTCTGGCCTAAAGTCCAGCCTGACGCAGGTCTGACTGAATTTAGACCAAATGGAAATGTGGGCCAAAGAAATATTGTTATATGACAATTAATATTTTAGCACTGCCTGGTAACATATAATTACTGTGCAAATAGCTATAAGATGAACATATTCTCAATTTCAGAAATTTAAGAATGATAGACATGGGGTGAAACAATATTAAAAATAATAGTTCATATAGTTAAGAATAATTGATGTCTTATTCTCATTTTTTGTAGATCACAAATACTATTAAATATAGAAAGATCTTCTACCCACAAAACAGCATAAGCATCTTCACCATAAATTTGGCATACATAGCTCTCATGAAGACTCATTTAAAGAGTCCTTTGGAAATACTGAAAAAAACTCCATTTATAACAAATTATGAAGTATCAGTATATATCTGTGTGTACTTTAGCAATGTCATTTATCTTTGCTTTAATTTTTTTCAAGGGCACTCATCTAAATTTAACTTTATCAGAATAAGAATAAACTCTAAAGAAAAAGTAAATCTTACAGGATACCTTCTACAGATGGTATTTGCAGGGTTATCATCTTAAAAAACAAACAAACAAACAAACAAAACCTGCCAAAGAAAACACAAAGATACCATATTATAAACTTAGATTCAGTGAAAAAAATCAATGGTGAATTTGGGCATTTTTACCTACCACTGAAGAAAATCAAATCTGATTAACTGAAAATAATTGTCGTGAAATACACAATGAAAATAATACATAGAAGAAAATTGAATAATTATATAATAAAATGGTGACTTAGAAAATAAGCATCACTTATCTAACATGCACTATAGGAATCCTAGAAAAAAAGAGACTTTAAAAAGTAAAGTATTTTCAATTACATCTGGATAACACTTGACCACTGGTCCCCTCTCTCCATTTACTAGTAGCAAGAGTATTCAAAACATTACTATGCCAGATATGTACATGCGGTAGATTCATTATTCCATGTGTCTACATTCTATTGGTAGATAAATACCTGAGAATTAGGAGGAAATTAAATACTATAAAATCTACTTAAATAATTTTAATAGGAATGATCAAAATAAAAGTTTCAAGTAAGGTATCTACAACTCACCAGTAATTTATTTGCATTTCTAAGTGTTCGATATCATGCTATTTATAAACATAGAAACTGAATTTCAGTCAAACAAATTTACTTAAATTTTACTTAAACTATACACATTTCTATATAGCCTATTTTCAAAGCTGTTTCATCTCACATGGTCTCAGGATTACAATTTCTTTCAGATTTCATAACCTTTATGAAACTTTCTAAAATCACCCCAATGAAATATTAATTATAGTTTTATAAGATTACATTGTCATGTCTTTATTTTTTTTCTATTACAAGCATTTTTAGAATGCGCCTTTTGCATTTTTTATTTTTTAAACCTGTTAGATGTATAGTTATTCCTAATTTATATTTATAAAACAAAATCATGAAGAAATGTTAGCAGCAACAAGAAATCAATGAGGCTGTATTTTGGGTTTAAAATGCCAAGTCTACAAGCAAGTAATATTTTAAAGTAAGCAAAGTTTGTTGAAAGAGTTTTGGTTTTCCTTTCAGCTGCTTCAAATTTACCTAATTTGTTCTTTATATGGTCTTCCAGAAAATCAAGACTTCTCACTGTCTACTTCAACCCTGCCCATGTATCCTCGAAAGTATTAGGGGCTTCCAGAAGGTACTGAATAACTCTTCAAATATGGCCACTCAGTGAACTGAACATCCTGGTAATCAGACCAGTATGTGGCTCCTTTTCCATTAAATCTGAGCTGGACTCACGTAAAAAACAATATGGAGGAAATTAAAATGCATTGCCGGCCAGCTGAGTGGCGCGGTGGTTAAGCGCTGGCTAGGGAAGCCAGTGGCCCCGGTTCTGTCCCACATATGAGGGCCAGTGACACTGCCCTCAAAAAAACAAACAAACAAAAAACGCAAAAAAACAAAAAGAAAAACATACACTTTATAAGGGCCAGCCGAGTGGCGCGGTGGATAAGAGCTGGCTTGGGAAGCCAGCGGCCCGGGTTCAGGTCCCACATGTGAGGGCCAGTAACACTGCCCTAAGAAAACGAACAAACAAACAAACAAACAAACAAATTCATTGCAATTGCTGTTATATAGTAATGGAAAGTTGCCTATATTGCCACTTATAATAATGTGAAAAAATAGAACATAAAAATAAATCAGTAGATTTGGCTGAGGATTTACCAGACAGAATGCTGAAAGTGTCAACTATATATAACATATATTATAGAATATGTATGTAATGTATATTGCATAATGCATAATGTAATACATAAGGTATAACAAATATGTCATATTATATATAATGTATTCATATATATGCATTTATAATATGTATACATATATACATACAAGAAATATATGTGTGTGTGTGCGTGTATGCAGTTATTTTCTGAACTTCTAATTACATCAGAAAAATATGTCCATTTGCTTAATCTTTTTTTTTTAAATCTTTTTTAGAGGGCAATGTCACTGGCCCTCATATGTGGGATTTGAACCAGGGCTGCTGGCCTCCCAAGCCAGCTCTTAACCACCATGTCACTCAGCCGGCCATTTGCTTAATCTTTTGTTAGGTTTTCTACAGCTATCCCCATACTTACATCATAAAATTGTCAAAAGGTTGTAACCCAAATTCCTTTCTGTGGCATATGAGAGCTTACATAAGCTCACTACTATATATATATATATATATATATATATATATATATATATATATATATATATATATATATCTTCAAACACAGTTTTAAAATTCTGCAACTGATTGTCTTTGTCCTAACAAATCCGTCTTTGTTCTAACCCATTCTCCAAATTGCATAAAATAGAAAATCAGGATGTTCTTTCAAAACTATTATTTTGTTTAACTTTTGGAAATTCTAATTTCTTTACATTTTCCAGAAATGCAGGCCAGATAATGGTGTGTAGACTATAGGAAGTAAAGAAATCTGAGTTTCTTCAGTGAAAAAATATGAATATTTGGAACTAAATGTTTTCTAAATGTATTTGCCCACATAATTCTTATTCAGGTAACACCTTGTATCAATACTCAGTATAAGCATTACAGAAGAAACACATTGTGAAATGCTATAACCTAAGTGCATGAAATTTCTCACAGTCTTTTAAACATGCCTTTTATCTTCACTTCAAAGTTTTGTTGACAGTGTTACTGCTTTCTCTAAATGCCCATTTTTACTCGTTTTCACCTGGAATTGCTCATCACATACAAACTCCTCCGATGTATACGGTAAAGATACAGGATTGATTCTGTCCTCAAGAAACAAGCATAATTTCACAAATTAGCTTGAAATTATCATAGGAAGGGATTTCTTTGCTAGATATTACATGATATATAAATGCTGGTTAAAATTCAAAATCCATAAAACCACACAGGACTAAACAAGGAACTTGACGTTTTACCCAAATGGTATTACTTCTACTAAAATCTTCCACGAGAACAAGGTGTGTGTGTTTACACACACACACACATGCACACACACACACACTTTGTTTTAAATTTTTCCTTCAGTCCTTTCAGTTAAAATCAAATAAATACATAATCTTTGGCTGGCAGTAGTCTGAACAATTTCATCTTTAGAACATTAGAGCATATGAATTCTGCTTTAGGCTAGTGTTGAATTCAGATGATTATTGAGTGTTTCCTGGTAGTAAAATGATCTCTATTGTTTTATTGTCATAGAAAAAAATATCACTCCCTTATCACATTTGATTTTCACCTCCAGGTAAGCTGATACAATTAAACACACTAGAGTTTCTTTAAGCAGAAAACTTCTAATTGAAATTCAGTGACCAAATAGGAAATATTTTATAATCTTCACAATACGTTACTCTATGACTAAGTATGAGGAATAATCTTATAATTAAAATAAAAAAAGTTACTAGACTTCTAAAAGAGAAACCAATGGGTTTATGCAAAGTTACTTCTTCCAGAAACACCTCAGATGACTGACATTGTTAGGAACCTAAATTTACTTGTTATTGGAAAGGGAAGAATGACATCTTCTATCTTCCCTACCTTAATTGACACGTTGGTTTTTTCTCTTTTACCCTATGCTTCTTGATAATACAAAAGTAAAAAAATCAATCATTCAGTGATTTTATTAGTACTTATAAATTTCCTGGTATTTTTCATATTTATCCAACAAAGACATTAAACATTTTTGTTCCACTTTCATATCCAATCAACTGACATACATTGGCAAGGGTTTGCATAATAATTTCTCAATATGTTAAGTATATGTACACCTGTAAGACATCTTGGCATAGAAAGTCAACAACTCACAACACATACATACATACACACACACAAACACACATACACGCAGGTAAACACATAGGACAACTGATCAGTCCCAAAGTATTTGATCCAATTCCATTTATATACATCCAGAGTGAAGTATAACTAGAAACATTGTTGCTTATCTAATCTAATATTTGTCTCATACCGTACATACTTTTAGAATCTCTATGTTGTAAGCTTTATGATTATTGATATTAAACCTTGTTAAAACATTGCACTCACTTGTGATTTTTTTTTAGGAAGATATTTATAAATTATCTAGATAACTGGTAAACTTGGTCCAATTTATTTTAGAATCAACTGATCGTATCATTCTGTATTCTATAATTGTTGGTATTGAATTATACTTGCATACATTGACAATACTGTCATTGTTCTTTTACATATGAACTGAATCTCAGAGAAATTCTTTATCTGTCGAAAGTCACATAGCTAATAACTCTGGGTTGAATATTGGACTCCATTTCTGCCGTAAACTCACTATTATAATCTTAACTAATATCTTTTATTTTTTTAATACGTGTGATCACAAAAAATAACATATTAAAATTAACACATTATTAATAATTATGACAATTACTGAGATTTTATCATGTTAAGACATTATGCTAAGTAATTTATACATGGTTATCCGCAATTTGTATATTTATGCTGGAATTATATTATCACAGATAAAAACCAATGCTGTGCCTTCTTCAGAAGACCTACAGTTGATCCAAGGTCGAGTTCATTGAACTCTGGTACCTACTGTAGCCTTTGTCCTATTTCACATTAATTTTAATTTTCTACTGATTATCTTTTTATTTACTGTAGAAAAGTGAAATGTTTTTTCAGTTCTACTGAAATAAGCAAAACGAGTGTTTGTTAACAAGGTTATTCTTTACATTGCTATTTATAATTTAATTCATACTTTCCCTGTAAATTTGATACCTAGCACCGAAGACAATTTTCTTATAGGTTTGTACATTTCTCGTTTTTTTTACCCTTTCCAATTGCTTTTTGTCTTTCCAATTTATTTTCTGCTTTCACTATATCTCTCTTGGTCTAACTCTTGCTGTCATTTTACTGTCCTTGCTCTAACCTCTGGTCTTCCCTTCATTCTCTCTGTTTAGCTTGGATTTATAGGTCAAACATTTACACTTTTACATGAATATTTCTCTTTAGATATGGACAACTTAATTTACTGTACTACTGGGCATTATACAAGCACAGTATAATCTAGATATTGTGGTCTTATGTCTCAGGTTTCACACTGAAACATACATTTAGCAGAGTTTTTTATATAATTAGAAGTAACAGCAGCATTGCGGGGAGTCTTTTCCTCCAGGCCAAAATCCAGACAATATCTCTGGGAATATAAGGCCTGAGGCTGAACTCAGATGCAAAAATAAACAAATGGGATCAAGGGTGAGGTCTGGGAAGGAAGGAAAGCAGATTTTATTCTGCAAGAAATCTTGCGAATTAATGACCAGTGTAGAGAAAAATTTGTTGTGGGGCAGCTAATGTCTGGATCATTTCTTTTTGGTAGGCAAATTCCTCAAGGCTCCAAACACATTACAGCCCACTCTGAATGCTGGACAAACCACTTATCACCATTGATCAAAGGCAGCTTTGAGGGTGTCCTTCGGGGCCTCCCACAGCGATTTGAAACAAGTGCCACTTCCTGTATCTCGTGCATTTCTTATGGCTGCTAGTGAACATCAATAATAGGAATTCCATTTTAATTTTTCTGTAAGGGATCTTATTTATAGAGCAATTTCCAGTGCAGTGTCTTGTCTCTATGAAATGATTGCCAACTCAGGCAGCCGTTAAAGTTTACTGCTCAGGCCTTCCTTCAAGGTACAATATGGATATTACTTTCAAAAGTAATTTGGAATGTGGAGTGAGAATAGCATGTTAACTCCTTGCAAACACTTGAACTTCAACAAGGAAGTTCTTGCCTTTTGAATCGATGCTGTGCTTTTCTAAAGTAACGTAAAATACAGCATTCAAACTTACTTTTTACTGACCTCAGGTATACATGAATGATGTCTCATTTGCAAGTGAACATTATCTCACAGAATTTTAGGTTTTAATTGAAGGAAATTATCACTTTATTTCATTTCAGCTTTCATGCGAACACTGTAACCCTCACCCACACACTGATAAACTACATGAGCTGTCACATTTTTATGTGTTCTTTCTTCCTGGGCAGAGGCATATTTCTACTCAGCAGCCTGTCTCCACACTCCTACACACAATTAAATAATGCCATTCCCCAGCTATAACCTAGTTAGGAAAAGGTCCTATTCCGAAATGAACCTGATCTTTCAAAATTGAAATCTGTTCATCTAAAACTTTAGGAAACATATTGCTATATTGAAATATTTCCTAAACATGATTTACACTAATTGCTGTCTATACATTCTTCTTTTTCTTTTTTCTTTTTTTTTTTCCTGTTGCAAATATGTAACTGATGGAAATACAGTCTTAGAGTAAGAAAGCCTAGAAAGTCTAGTTTAGCTCTCTGACCACTCTGACTGAGAAGGGAAGAAGCCTCATTGGAAGGCCAGTTCCATTGTTGGACACATAATGTTCCAATTTTAGTTTTATTAAACTGAGTCCTCCATCCTGCCAACCTTGCATTTGGTGGTGCTTGCCCTGACCTCTTTATTTCAAGATACATTTGCCAATCAACTCTTGAGTTGCAATGACTATATGAAAATGAAAATTCCATTTTATATTAAGATTTAAAAAAAATATGCCTAGACTATGAAAACATCCCCTCTTCATTATCTCTGGACCATGCGTGTCATTTGTTCATCTGTACCACATATGCCATTCAGATTCCACCCAGTGCATTTGCCCTTTTCTATATTTTTATTTAGTTAAACATTTATTGGAAAATGCAGCTTCCTTATTTTGGAAATGTATTGTAGATGTGGTCAGGCCACAGTTATTTCAGATAATGTTTTTGTCAGCTGTTTACACAAAAATTTTATTAATATAAAGACTCCATTTGACCTTTACAGTAATTGTTCCTCAACAATATAGATTCAAATTTAGCTTGTGATACTTCTAATTATCAAGGTATTTTTTATTAATTCACCCCTGTAAAATTTAATCTCGCCAGGGTCAAGATAATCTTCTTCCACTTTGATGCCAATTTGACTATTTTTATTATTTATGATATTTAAATTTAATCTAAGTGGCTGTCATATGAATGTTTGGGAATTAAATATTTTTATCTGTTTTCAAAGAATTAAAAGTAATTTAGAGTATGACAAAGGAAAGTCATTACAAACTTGCTCAGAGTCAACCAAGATGCTAAGAAAATGTGTAGAGAATAAAAACCCAAACAGTACCTTTGTATTTAGTTCTCATGGGCCCATCTTTTCTACAAGGCTAACATAGTACATTTAATTCTGATTATTAATAGAGCATCTGGAATGTCTAATTAATTTTGATATATACTATAAAGATATCTCAAACTTATGAACATTCTTATTTGCAGAAATTATATTATATATATATATATATATATATATATATATATATACACACACACACACACACACACACACACACACATATATAGATGTCCCCCGCTTCCCCAAACATAAACGATGCAGAATAGGCAAGAAAGGGTATGACTCCTTAGGGAGCTATAATACTAAAAATGAGCTTCAATGACAGTACTAACATTTATGGTTACCAGCTTTTTTATTTGGGGTAATAGATTATTTTGTGGCTAAAACTTGGGATTTAGACTTACAATCAAATTATTTATTGAGTACCTACTCTATAAAAAGCACTATTATAGGTATAGTGGTTACAGCAACAAGCAAGAGAGATAGTTTTTGCCTCTTCATTAAGGATTTGAAGAACAGAAAATAGGATAGAAATCACTTGGTATTTCTTTAGCAAGTGTAGATGAGAAATGTATCCCTCTGCAAATGATACTTGATCCCTCATTGATATAACACGAAGGAGAAAGCAAAGATTCAAGGAATTTTTTTTTTAAAGGAGATCACACGATAAAAGAGAAAAAATACAAAGGGTGTATTTTTAGAAACAAAAAGGGTGGTGGTGTAGGGAAGCACAGAGTTGGTAGTAAATCAGGGCAGAGAACAAGACAGGGAATAGATCATGTAGGAATCTGTAGACATGGTAAGAAGTTAGAAAGGTTTTCTCTTTGCAGTGGGGAATGTTAAACAGGGTAACAACTTGATGTTTTTTGAGACTATGAAAGATCACTCTTGTGACTATGTAGGAGCTGGTTAGCAGGGTAGCAAGAAGGGAGGCGTGGAGACCTGATGGGATATTGTATCTGGAGTCCAGATGTTGGTGGTTTGAAGAAGGTTTGTAGCGGTATAAGTAATCAGATTAAAACCTCTTTTGAAATAGATGTAGAGCACTTTCTAGTGAACTGGATGGAGAGTGTAATGGCAAGATGCAGCACAGAGAAGTCTAAAATATTTCATCTAAGTGGATAGATTATGACCTATTTCCTGTAAGTATATTTTAGGGAGGGGTGATATATTGATAATAATATGACGCAGATGATATTGTCATTATTTTGGCTATATGGCATCAAAAACACCTGTTCATTTTGGGTCTTAAGCAATGCAATGCAATGCACATTTCCCATCACAATATACACAAATGCCAAGTAATCAATTTCCCTAGTAGCTTACCCCAATAGCATGGGCACAGCACTAACACTCTTGCATTCAGGGCAACAGGCCCTGGATTCTGATTTGAGAGATTATGGTCAAACCAATTGACAGCACTGGTAGACTATTCTCTCTGGCTGCAGTGGCAGCCAGCTGCATTGAGTTTAAGTTCTTTAAGCAACAGTAGAAGTAGTGTTAGCAGCAGCTTTCAAGACAAAGGCTAATGGGCCACCCGAGTAGCTCAGTTGGTTAAGAGCTCGCTCAAGAATGTGAACTCTGAGCAACAGGGTCGCAGGTTCGATTCCCAGTCTGAGCTGAGCTGTGGCAGGATGGCTCAGCTAAAACAAAAAAAAAATGGCTAATTGTGTTGGCAGCACTCTGGCAGTGGTACAAGCTGCAGTATCTAGAACTCTGACAAGGTGGCCATGATTTCCCTGCTCAACCAGTTTTGTGGAGGGATTTGGGCACAATCCCAGGTTGTAGAATTTCTAAGAGCGATTTTCTATGTATTCCAACAATTTTGTGAATCACCCAGTATCTTTTCTTTTCCTTTTATGCTTCAATTCTCTAGACACAACTCTAGTGGTAGCAATTAAGGATGCTTACTAATACAAAACCTGGAATCAGAAGTAAAAGACCCTGAGGCAAGGGAAAGGAATCAGCACCTTGCTATCTGCTTGTATGGGCACTGAGGGCCTTGATCACCAGCGGGGACACTAAGGGATGGCGCTGAGTAGTGCAACACTAATGATTCAACAGGCACTCACGAGCATATACATTGAACTGATGCTACAAGCAATAAACCTACAGAACAAATTTGTTTTAGGTTTTTGTTAGCCCTGTAGGGGCAATAGCAAGTAGACATTTTAGTGATGGCATAGGAAGCCCCATACACATGTATACATTGTACATACACATATGTTTTATATATATATATATATATATATATATATATATATATATATTTATACATATGTATATGTATGTGTATTCTGAATATACATACATATTCAGAATGTAAGCTGCCAACATCATCAACAACCCAACTTTTGATTCTTTAATTGTGTGTTTCACTTTACCATGTAAGTAGCCATCTCCTTCCCAAATTATGCTTCACTGGGCATTTCAATGTGAATTTTGGAGGAACACAATTCAGCCTAAAATGGTATCCTGAAATCGTGTATAGCTGATTGGTAGGGTCCCTATTAGTTATAAGAAGGAAAAACAACAGAACCACTAGGGATTGTGAGACACAGGCTCTTAAGACTCAGAATTCCATTGTATTCCACTATTCAAAGGGGACTTTATGGGGTAAGATGATATTTATAGTTCTGATATGAGCTTTTCTCATGGAGTTTCCACTAGAACCAAGATATGTTCCATTATTATTTCAAGCTTTTTCAATTTGCAATTCTACTAAGAAACTATCATAATATCCATATCAGCCTCTTGGCTTATGCTGTATTGGTAGATTGGATAGAAACAATGAAGTAGAAGCCACCTCTGCTGCTTGATCTGTAAAATGACAAACTCAAGGTGATACTATATCTAAGGGGAAATCATACATTTTAATGGCTAGGACTTCAAATATGCCTAATGGATTCCTTTCATATCCCCTTTTAATATGCTTGTTTGGCCAATGCAGAAAGCAATTGAACATTGGAAAATAGCAAACTACAGCCTGTAGGCCAAATCCAGTCTTTGTTTTCTGTTTTTTTTTTTTTGTTTCATAAAATTGTATTGGAACACAGCAACTATATTTAATTTGCATATTTCCTATGGTTGGTTTCAGACTCCAATGGTGGGGGTGAGTAACTGTGACCGAGTCTCTATGGCTTACAAAACCTAAAATATTTACCATCTGTTCCTATGTAACCCTGTAACTTTGCTAACCCCTGTCTAAGTTTAATCAAGTGATGACTCTAACATCTGAGCTATGGATTAACAACAATTCTTTTTATCGTCAATTAATGGCTTCCTAGAGTGATCAGGTCTTGCAGGGAATAATTTTGGGGAGTTTAAGACAAAAATGTTTGGGGAAGTATTATGATAATTATCCCCTGGAGTGAGTCAAAAGTATGAGTCTCAGGAGACATTATAAACTCACCAAAAGTCCTATCAGGAACAGGATCCCAATAATCAAATAGACAAGATGAGTTTCCCCATGATTATCAGACAGGCTCACTTCTAACTATCTAGGCTCTTGTTCAATGGTTCTTTCTTTCGCAAGATATAAAGACTAGGACCTCCTCCTTATCAAAGTCGATGTAAAGTAAGTGTGCTCTACCTTCCAGAGGTAGACTTCTCTTAGGATTCCCTGAAAAAGGAATACACTTTGGAGGAGCCCATCAACCATGTATCAGCTATTTTAAGTAGATTACATTGGACTTCTAGTGTTCTTTTGACAGTACTAAGTTTTTTATGGTTTCTATTTGTTTTCTCTGTAGTCAATGCTTCTTTCAAAACCTTCTTTGCTTGATTATGAAATTATTTAATCACTAATATTTTATAAAACACAATACTATATAGCAGAACAAAAAATTCACTTTACACTAAAAGAAGGGGACAATGAGCTAATTATCATGGAATTTATTTGCATTACATAACTCAGAAGCAACTAGCATTTTAGAGTTGAGCCTAGATGTAGAAAGAGAGAAGACCTTGAATTTGGAATTCCATCCATATTATTCTCTTTTTTTCACTGATCCCATACTGGTATGGGAACTGGAGTATTAAACAGGAATGGTGCATGCTGAACATTGCACCAAATGAATTCATTATAAACATGTTTCCTGGGAATCACACTTCTTGAGGAAAAAGACTCCCACCTTCAGACTTCTCATTACCTGGAAGCTGAGTTAGTTTCTCTCTCTCTCTCTCTCTCTCTCTCTCTCTCTCTCTCTCTCTCTCTCTCTCTCTCTCTCTCTCTCGTGCACAGGCACACAAACAGGCAATGACAAGGAAAAAGGGAGTGTGGTTTGGGATAAAATAATCCACTCCTACTTTCAAGGAGAAATATGATTGCTACTGAAGAAAGAAAAAAAAAATACTTGTATAAATAGATTTCAAGAAATCTCCCCTGTGTATCTTAATACTGTCTGTCTAGTAAATAAAAGTTAATGGAAAAAGAAAGCAAGTCTATACAGGAAGAAAAACAGAATGTTTAGATCCCTCCAATGTGATGCTTCACTCATATTCTGTGATAAGGAATGATGACTAGCTAATAATCAAACTAAAGTTAAAGGAAACAGGGAAAGAATAGTGAAGAAAGCCATCATAAAATACATATTCACTACAAGTTGACGATATTAGGATTAATGAAGTGTTTTATGTTTTCTTCTCTGCCGAGTTAAAAAATACTGTATTGTTTATACTGAATAGTATTTTTCATATCTCTTATTTATCAATTTTATATTTTACATAGAGATAATTAAATTATAATTTAATCCACAGATTACAGAATACTAAAATGGACTATGACAGGACTAGAGAAACAATAGTCTTTCTTAGGATAAACCATGTTTTCAGTTGAGTGCAATGAATGATATGCATTTGTATTTTCTCTCTTTTAGAGAGCTAGACAGTGTTTATTTAGTATTATGAAACATTTAAATTATGCTAGTTAAGAACCATTTTTAGTTGTAAAGGTGGGAAGATGTAATTTTGTTGGAAATACAATGGTGTGGAATATAGTGCTTGCTTTCTCTTTTACTGTTCTTTCTTTCCTCCCTCCCTTCCTTCCTTTTTTTTTTTCTTTCTTTCTTTTGATATGTAGTTGCAATGCTTGGGAAACCCCTCACCTTCTTAATCTAAATAGGTGACAGAGCTTCCTTCCTACTGTAGAAGCAGATAAGACCAGATAAACACTTTCTCAAACTACTTGAAGAACACACATGGTCCTCTGACCTAGTAGGCTCTGACAATGGGGGTTCCTTACTCTGGGCTTCAAAATTTAAAAAAAGGAAAAAAGAAAAAAAGATGTGACACAAAGTTCTACAACTACATAAACTTCATTCTGACAGGAACTAGCTGTTCCAGCAAGATTACTTTCTTGGTGTAAGTGGTGTTAATATCAGTATCTAGAAGTGCCTTCTCAAATGGTGTGTCTCAGTCAGGCTGCAGCATCTAGATCGCTGTGGGTAATACAAGCAATTCCTTTAAGGAACATTCTGAAGGGAGATTTGAGGTATTGTTCTCAGCCACGGGGCAAGCACCCTTCCCAACAATTATCTGTACTTTCAAATGTTCTTAATGAATTTCCTTTTCTGCTTATTTAGCCATATGCTGTTTCTTTAATTTTCAGCCAGCAATTGTTACTGATAGATACACATGTAGGCAGAAATTTGATTATGAGCATTAGTCATTGCTAGTTGTTAAAAATAATCTCAATAGATCTCTCTGAAGAAGAGTCCATTTGGAGTGGGTGAAGGATAGAATGAGAGTTATAAAAAATAAATTAATATAAGCAAACATTTCAGTTTCCTAACAAATGGTACAGAAATGTAGAGCAGAACCTAGGATCAAAGGAAACTGATATTGTGTCATCTGTTTTCCAATGGGAATAATCAAAATAAAGTTGGGTAAAGTTTCGATGGAAGAAAAAAGGAATACATGCACTTGTGAATGATTTTAAACAGTGAAAAGAGATAAGGTGCAGAGTCAAAACTATAATTGATTGTAGAAAGGAGCATGGGCAATTCTTACTGCAATGAAAGGAAGACAGAAGATACAGGATTCAATAGGTTAGATTTAAATGATAGTGAAAAAGCTTAGTAGATGTCTTCTGTTTTCATTTATTTTCTTTGTGAGGTATTTGGCATCGCCATTGGCTAAAAGGAAAGAGGAAATAGGAGGTATCAGAGCTATTAAGAGATAAAAGCTGAAAAAATATTTCAAACTAATAGAAAATTAATTTATTAGGGAAGTAAAGTAGGATTGATTTCCATATGTATTAGAAAGCCCAAATCCTTTTTTTCTTCTTCAAATGAACACATTCATTAGCAATGAAAGTATACTCAATTGTCTTTATCTCTGTCAACATAACATTTCAAGGCTGCTGTATCTAAGCGAACACCTGTCTGTCATAGCATGCTTGTGGAGCCCAGGTTGTTTGCTGTGGATTTGTCAAATCCAGGTCTCTTTGTGGATTTACTCAGTTACCTTGGGAGAATTCCCCTGGAATGGATACATGCTTTCTTTTATTTCATATTTTTTCTTTAAAAATATGAGCTAATTTATCATCTCCCACTTAATGAAATATTTATTGAGCCAATGTGACATGCCATACAAGGCAACATGGGAAATGATGAAAATAAAGAAATAGATTAGGTGTGCTGAAGAGATAAAATATTCAGAAAAATTGTTAGTTTATCTGTGTGATTCTAAATTTGAAGTTTTGAAATCAGAGTGTTTTTGAATAAGCCAGAACACAAGGCAATAAATAGTGTTGAATTGTCTTGAATGCTGTATCTTTCCCATATTTTCCCACACTTTTCCACTTAACCTCTTTTGTTGGGTCTTAATAAATTTTCACTATCATCATTATAATAACAACTTATGAAACAAAAAATTTAATTTGATTTATGTAGATAGCTGTTAACTGTAAATAAAATGAATATATTGATTGGTATCATCAAGTCAGCAGCTCTCGCTCAATAAATATCGTGACTGTTTTACCACCTAACAGATACTGAGATATTTTCATAAAATTTTCCTTTCTCCAAGTTATAATATGGAAATAAAAGTATCCAACACATTCCTGATGAATGACTTGGTGTAATGAACTGTTCTCTGGCAAGTCATCAAGTGTAGCCATTGTTTCCTTGTTGGAATATGCTAGAGAACCATCATCTTCATTCCCTTAATAATGATATGAGGAAGGAGAGATGTTGGCATGTTATGCCAACAGACCAGGGCTGTATGGAATAGCTTCTGAAAGTTGTTGGCTAGGAAGGGTACGTACTTTTACCTTTTTCAACTGTCATGCTGTGTCTTCTATGAGAAATGAAATGCCATAAAATTGACTAGTATATTCACAGCCTACAACTGAGGAGGCAGTTGGCACTTCAGATGATCTTGTCATCTGCAAATTATTTCTAACAGTTTCCTCCAGCTTTTCTTTCAATACATGTGTACAACAAATTTGGACCATTACAATTGCAAATACATACAATTTTCTCAAAATTAGGAAAAAATATATAAGAGCAAAAGCAAATTGCAAAAGAACCTTGGCCTTGGCAAACTGCAGATATTTACAACTGCATTTATTTTGATTAAAAAAATGAGCAAGATGTGGTAACATATATTTAAAAATATGAAGCAAAAATAAATCCTAGCTTAAGGAACATGAGAGGACCCAGGTTGTGCTCAAAGTCTGTGTAAGAATGCAAATGTATTTTTAAAAAAAGGAAAAAAATAAAGTGGTAAACCTAATGACTTTGGGATTGGGTTAAACAAAATATTTTCATAATTAGTAAGTTTTTAACCATCTTAAAGTAATCAATATAGTTTGCTGGGTTAGACTAACAAGTACAAAAACCAATACATTACCCCAAGATCAATCAATTTTTAAATCTAAGGCTATGTCTACATGAAAATCTTAAGGTCTTTTAAGTAACAGGTGAGAATAAAGTTAAATAAGTAATTATCTATCTGTATATCTATAATTATTGAATTAAAAATTATGTATATGTACACATACATACAAATATATATTTCAATCAAATATAATAAACCTTTTATTTTCTGGAAATATATGATCAAAAGAGGTACTCATATTTTGAAATATATATAATATTATACATTGACTATATATTATATAATATTATACATATCATGATACATTTATATATTATATATAATATTATACATATACTGGAGGTACCAAAAAATTGCTCAAGCAGTAGTTTGCCATAATCAGACACTGATGGTAACCACTTTGAGTACCTATTGTAACTGTTGTAATCTTTTGTAATCTTTTGTTTCCTATTGTAATCTTTGTTATCGGTATATATCGAGTATTACAATTTTAATAGTGTTTTCATTTCTTAAAATGTATACACATTTTTTGGCACCCTCTGTGCATATATATATATATATATATATATATTATATATATATATATATATATATATATATATATATATATATATATATATATATATATATTATATATATATACACATTCAGACAATAATTGACTACTGCTGGGTATGCTTAAACTGCCTAGCATCCAGGAATAAGATAAAAGAATGATCTAACTTAGATATTATCAGGAACTTTGAAAGGAATTTGATTTCATCATAGGATTGGGATAGAATACCATACAATATTAAGAGCCAAATTAGCAAGAGTAGCTAGCAAAAATATGTGGAGAATAAGTTGAATCTTGTTAAAAGAGAAGGACATTCAAAATATTAGTGATGTGATATAGGAAGATACTGATAATTTCTACTTCAAAATGGTCTTAAATCAATTTGGAAAGTTTACTTCTGGATTCTCTTCTTTTACTGGTCAAACTGGAACTTGTTCATTTTTGTCCTGTGTTATATTGGTGCCTTTTTCATGGCTTTTAATATGTACTGTTGATAATTCTTAGTCTTTCCAAAATTGCTAATTAACACTTTATTATATTCAAATTTAAAGAATGAATTGAGGATTAATTGTAAGAGATATTTTGTGATAATTAAAAGAGATATTTTGTGATATCATTATTTTTTTTACTTATATACTTTTTCAATGTTCCATCTTTTAATCAAATGAACTTAAAAAGTTTTCAAACTATTTAAATCATAATTGTTAGAATTACATGATTTTTAAATATTTTAACATAGTTTTAACAATATATATTCAACATTTGACTTATGTAAACATTTTCGAATCATCAAGCTTCAAGATACAATAGTTAGTACTTAGCTTGATTTTTCCATTAAGTCTATGTATTTAGAACTTAACCTTCCAGAATAATTTCCACTCCTTTCTATCATATGCAAATTCTCATTAAGAGGAAACCATCTGTTGTTTTTTAGTCTCTGGGTCATGTAGTTTGTATTGTACAGTCCATAATACCATGTCATTAAAAATAAAGTTGGTGTGGCAGAAGAATGTAAATGTCAACACATATATTTTTATAACCTTTAAAATTCCAAACATAAATGTCATATGGTGAGAAACATTATCTTAGTATAAGAGGATGAATTTGTTTTTGCTGGGTTGTGATTTTCTAAATGATTCCAGGTTGGCTTCTAAGAAGTCATTAATAAATTCTAAATCTTATAACTCATAGATACAATGATTTTTTTTAAAAGGTTGTGGTTTTGGGTTTCTATAAATCTTGACATTTTGCTAATACATGAGCACTTTGGAAAATCAAGTTATGTCAATTTTACAGATTTACCTTCCAATATTACCAGTTACCTTTACTGTATATTTAAACATAAAAAGTGAGATAATATGTTTATAGTTTCATTAATTTAAATATGGAACCTAATATCAACTCCCTAAATGGACGTTTTAAAATCCAATAGCTACATAAGTTCGGACCCAAAACACATTTTTGAGGGAAAATTTGACATAAACTTGAATGAAACTAAAATTTTTGTTTTACTTAGTGTGAATATTCACATATTTCACAAAGAAAATTATTTTTTGAGTGTGTGTACACAGATTCCCATTAAACATTACTTATTAGAAAGTATACATAATCTTCCAAAAGCTAAACAATTCTGAAGCCCAAAGCATATTTGTCTGTAAGGATCAGATAAGATGTTTACCTATACTGAAATAAAACAGCAAAGTTATACAGCAGATGGACTTTACATATTTCATTAGTTAATGTTACGTATGCTTCTATAACAAGTAGCTTCTTAATTTTGGTAGTTTAAAAACAAGGACTTTGGGGGCAGCCAGTTAGTTCAGGTGGTTAGAGTGCAGAGCTCATAACACTAAGGTTGCTGGCTCGATCCGCACATGAGCCACTGTATTGCATCCTCCACAACTAGATTGTAACAACTACTTGACTTGGAGCTAATGGGCCCTGGATAAAACACCCTCGACAACTAGACTGAAACAACTACTTGACTTGGAATTGAGAGCTGATAGGTTCTGGAAAAACACACTGTTAAAAAAAAAAAAATCCAAGGACTTTATCTTTGTGAACATCACATTTCAAGGCTGCTGTGCCTAAGCAAATGCCTCTCTGTAATAACATGCTTCTGGAGTCCAGGTTGCCTGCTGTGGGTTTGTCAAACCCAGGTCTGTTTGTTACCAGCTAGTGCAGTGGAGTAGAGTGTATGGAGTAGGAATGCTGATTTTTAAAATCTTTCTCCTGGAAATAATGCTCATCGATGTGTTTTGTCTTCTAGGCTGAAAACTAAGTGTGTGGCTACCCTGTAATGCTACAGGGAATGGGAATATAGCCTGTGATTGGATAGCCCCTTTTGGGAGATATGTCTCTATTATGGAAGAGTGAACTGAGAATAGACAAATCCACGGGGATACTAGCTATTTTGTTCACTTTACAAAGATGGACTTGATGATATGTGAATTATATCTCACTAAACTGGTGTTCTTTTTAAAAATTATGTGTACTTTTAGAAAGTTCCTTGAAGGAAATTTATCCTCTTATTTATTTCCTGTTCCACCACTTAGTACATAACATTTTATTTTGCATAGAACAAATGATAAACATTTAAAAATTAGTGACTAAAATATCTCCAGCAAAAAGAATTTGTTGACCTTTTCATATGACCTTTGTATATACTTTTCAGTGTATGTTAGAATTCTTCTGCCTGTGTACAGCCCCGAATATTTTTTTTTACTCTTTCTATATTATCATGATCATCACTGGGATAATCTTTAGTATCACAGCTCCAAAATTTGAACCATTACAAGATTTCATGGAGGTTTTCTCAACTCTCCAAATGAATTATCTGATTTTTCCCCGACAAACTCTGTTTGACAAGGTTGCCTTATTATATGAGGATTTTAGATCAGAAAACTATAGCTTTGAGTTTTTTAAGCAAGTTACCCAAGGTCAGACAGAAAATTAGTAGATAAGCCAGTACTCAAATCCAGGTGAATTTGATACCAGAACGTGAAATCTGAAAACTCTTCTCATATTACCCACAGAATAAATTAAATAACAGAGAACATGTGAGACATAGAGACACACATAGACGTCTGTGTAGTCTGAACTTTGCAATATTTAATTTAAAAGTTTATCGTGTTACTTAAATGTATCTTTTTTATTCACGTAGTATTACCTATCTTGCTAGGTTATCTTTTGCCTGTTTATTATCCAATATATTTTCAGAAACTGTTAATCAGTAAAAAAAAAAAAAAAGTGCTGTTCCTTTTACAAACATTGGATGCTTAAACAACGTGACTCCAACATTTCAACTAACTTAAAACTAACAGTACAACATAAGTTAAAATCATAGACAAGTGTCTCTGAATTACAGAAATAAATAATGGTTATACTTTCTGGTTTTAATCCACAGTGTCTGTGACAGTGTTAAAAATACAACTTCTAATTCAATAAAAAGGTATTACTATACCTTGCAGGCAGCAAGCAGAAGGAAAAGCAATTAAAGATTCTAAAAATAGTTTTCAGAAGATTTCTGCAATTCATTTCAGTAGGACAAGGAATGAACTTTACACTGTTTTTTCTCTTATTTTAGAAGCAATTTATTATGGAGGACATAGCTTTAAGAAAAAAGTTAAGAAGTATGTGATCTCCCCATAAATTCCAAGTCATTTTTTTCCCAAGTTCTTTTGAAATGTGGAATAATTTTCATTTTCAATTTAATAGCCCATAAGGAGTTATTTCTAAAATATGTAATACATACATATGATTCCAAGAAATACTAAAGTTTGGTGATTTTCTTGGCAGCCAATGAAGAAAGGTAGTATTATTTCCTCAACTCAAAAGAATTTTCCTCAAATATAGTCAAATTATCACAAGCTGGGCAACTTGGAGAGCTGTCATGGCTCAGACTTAAAAGAAAAAAACAGATTTCAAACCCATGGGATCCAACTGTCATAATATTACCTATGTGTGACTAAGCATATTTTCTTCTCCATTAAAATATATATATATATATATATATATATATATATATATATATATATATATATACACACACACACACACATACACACACACATCCAGATTTCATTTCATTTGTTCTGCCCTATTTTTTATAGCACTGCAACGTGCTTATTGGCATATCTGCACAAACCTGTTTAGATGCATTTCTGATTATTCTATAGATCAAACTCCTCAAACAGGAAGCAGAGAATTGTTGGATCAAATAGCATGAAATATTTTAAGGCTTTTATAAAATTGCTAACTTGCTCTAAAAATTCAATACTGGAGCGGCCTGTTAGCTCAGGAGGTTAGAGCACAGGCTAATAACACCAACGTTGCCAGTTCTATTCCCACATGGGCCAGGGAGCTGCACCCTCTACAACTAGATTGAAGACAGCTATTTGACTTGGAGCTGATGGGTCATGGAAAAATACACTGTTCCCCAATAAAATTTCTTTAAAAAAAAAAATTCAGTACTGATTTGTATTCTGTTCTTCAGTGTATGAAAATTCTGTTCCATCACACTATTCTTAAAATTTGGTGTTCACATGAGACACTTTGATAACTGGCAAATATTGCTCTCCATAGTTATTCATTTGAATTCTATAGGACAACAGCCTTTATTTAATTTATTGATCTTTTGTATTTTCTTTTCTGCATGTGTATTCTAGTTTCATTATTAGATTGATATTTGTTTCTTTTTGTTTGTTTGTTTGTTTGTTTGGCACCATGCTGTAGTATAAAGGCATATGCTTTGATATTAGAGAGTTATCATCTCAGTTAATTAATAGGTGTCTTTGAACATGATAACTCATGCAAGAGCTTCACCACTTCATCAGATCATAGGATTGAAAAGACAAAATAAGAATACTAACAGAAATATGAGGCACAAACTTATAAAATAAATAAGTCATGGGAATGTAATGTGCAGCATAGAAAAAATAGTCAACAATATTGAATTAACTTTGCATGATGACAGATGGTAACTAGACTTATCATGGTGATAAAGGTCACAAGGTATATAAAGGTCAAATCAATGTGTTATACACCTGAAACTAATACAATATTGTATGTCAAGTCTTCTTGAACAAAAAATATATTTAAAAAAGAAATCACTAAGACATTATACCCAAGTAGTTATGAATGCCTCCTATAGTATAAAAAGTTTACACATGCAAATATGTTTACCTTAATAAACAAGGAGTCTTACCTGTTTATTTGTATTTAGCATTGGGGGGTAAGAAATGTTTTATAATATCTCAGGATAAAAAGAAGGTAAGAATGGATGGTTTAAATGACTCTTCTCATCCACAAATTCCCTTAGACTGATGTGAAGCATCTAAAGGTAGACAAATGAGAATCAATTATGACAAAACAGTTCCAGAGATTCTTTGCAAAACTGGGCATAAGTAGAATTGCTGGGAAGAATCATTGATGGGTGGCTAAGAGTGGGGAGCAAAACCTTTTCCATGAATTTTCATGGAACACATTCCTCCTTAGATTCTAAAGATATTTGGGATCAATCAAAAATTCTAACCATTGCATAAATATTAGACTCGCAGAATGGGTTGTGGCAATCAACAAATCCATTCCGTGTGTTGCAGAAAGTAGATAGGGACAAACAAGTAGCTATGCAATGATGGCTACAGTTTATAGAGTACAGCTTTGACCTTTTGGAGACTATCAAAAATAACCTAGAACATGGCAGAGACCTGCTGTTATGATGGAAGAACTAGTGAGCCAGCAGACATTCAGGTTACAAAATTTTTTAAAAGAAATTCTGGGGCTGGCCAAGTGGCACATTGGTTAAGAGCTGGCTTGGGACGCCAGCGGCCCCGGTTCAGATCCCACATATGAGGGCCAGTGACACTGCCCTCTTAAAAAAAAAAAAAAAAAAAAGGAAATTCTGTACTCAGAATTACTGTTCCTTTCCTTTATATGCTCTTATACTCTCCACATTCAAAGCTAAGAGAAATATCCAGTTATACTTTCAATTTATCTGGAGCTTGATTCACGGATGTTAAATATTTGATTTAGCTAGGATTTAATTCATTATAAGGAAAGAGAAAATAAAATGTAGTTGAAAAACTAAGTGGAAAGTGAAGTAAAAAAGAACTGTCCAAAAATGATCTTAGGCATTTAAGGTCAGCAGGAGGTGAATCAACATAAAAAGACCAGATCACTGGGAGCAGATCATAAAAAGAGCAGATCACTTCAGCATTTTGGGTGGCTGGTGATACTTTGGAGAGACACGGATACTTTCGAGAGTCATATCAAAAATATTATCCACAGTGGCTTCCTGTGTCTGATCCCACCTATCTTCATTTTAGCCAAGATAACATAATCTGCTCATGCAGGTAGTGACACTGTATCTAAATTAACGTATCAAACACAAAAGTGATTCATGGGGCAGTTAGAACAAGCTAATATGTATCTGTCTAACCCTTTCCTCAGTGTTTCTAGCTCACCTAATGAATATCTTTGACTCCTTTTTTTTTTTCACGTTTTACATTCAATCCATCAGCAAATACTGTTGGTTCTATATGCAAACTATAACAAACCTTGACCACTGCTCACCATTTTGTTACCACCTTATCCAGTTTACTTTAATAACTTCCAATTCTATCTCCTTCCTGAGCCTTAACCTCCTTCCCTTCTACTGAACACAAACCATTAGAGCGATCCTTTCAAAATGTAAGCTATATCATTCCACTACTCACCCTGCTCTAGCCCTACAGACTTCTGCCTCGTAGAGGATTAAATCTAAATTCTTTCAACAACCTAGGAATCCCTCCAGGATCTGACCTTCAGTTGCCTATGGGTCTTCATCTTTTATTGTTGTACTACTCTTGCTTACTACAAAACAGCTGTATTAGCCTCCTTGGTTTTCTAGCATAACCAGGTATTCTCCAGCTTAACGGACTTCGTTCTTGCAAGCCTGCATATCTAGAAGACTTTCCTCAGAGACATAGATACCTTGGCTATTCTAAGTCTGGCCAGTTTTTACCTTCTCAATGAACCTATCCCTTTCTATGCTAATTAAAACTGGATGCCCTTCTGGGACCACAGACTCCCAGCTGTGTTATTTCATTTTATAATAATATGATTGAAGTCATTTCTTTCTGCATCATCTGTTTGATTCTAACAGTATAAGCTCTTCGAGGGCAAGAATTATTTTCTCTTCTGTTCTGTGTTATATTTCCAATGCCTAGAACACTACTTGACATGAATACTAGACAATACTGGTCTCAATAAATAGCTGTCAAATGAAAATTAATAATCACAGCTCACACCTTCAAAGTTTTAATATGTGCTAGGCCCTGTAGTAAGTGCTTTACATATTAGCTCATTTAAAATTAATGAATATTTTGTACCAGTGAATCAATGAATAAATATTTTTAAGCATTTTAAGGTTTAATCAAATTGTAAGATCTCAGTATCTGAAGTTACATATTATCCTTCATGTTATAAATATAATTGAGACCTTGTTTTGCATATATACAAATAAATCATTTAACTGTTAGTCCCCACACAAGTACTTTGTTACAATGATTCACTATGGGAATATTTTATTTCAGTATAAAAACATATGTCAAATAAATGAAACAGATGCTTGATATTATTATAAAACATTTCCTTCTACTTCGATGACAAAGACAAATGTAAAAGTTCTCCTTCTTGTTACATGTATATCATGATCCTTACCAGAGGTACATAAAAATGAAGCAGTCACTCTCTGAACCATTGATAGTCACCATGGCAAAGAGAAGAGAAAATTGAACAAGGATATACTCCATCTAAAGCTGATGGCAGAACATGCCACAGACCATTAACATTCACAGGTCATTGCCCAAATAAGTAACATGGCCTCATTTGACCTCAGATGGGTAGGGTAATATTCTGTCATGCACCCAGAGGGAGAAGGGTCGCATTATTTGTGATCAGTGCTAATGCTTACAACGAAGTATATTTTTAAAATAAAATAAACTACTTTAACCTATTTATGATATTTTAAAAGATGAGATCATAATCATGCCACTTTCACAGGAATTTCACTTTCCGATCAGTAACATTTGTTATAAGATTTTATCACGTATTTTACTACATCCATTAAATGTATCAATTGTTTCTAAATGAGAGTGGGGACCAAAAAAGCCATCGCTTCATTAGTATATTATGTTTCAAAGAACACGCCTCATTTTTTTGAAAGGTAATAAATAGTAAGGTCAAAGGCTGAAAGGATTCTGTTATAAACAAGCTGTTATATAGTAGGTGATAGATATGAAGTATATATAGTATATTAAAATGTACAAGTAAAAGATAGTCCAATTTTTGTCATATTTATTGAATTTTGATATATTTTACAATCTTAGTGGACAGAGTTTATGGAGTAGACACTCTTAATAACTACTTATGCTTGAACATTTTAAAATATTATATTTGGTTTTAAGTTTTAAATAATATCCAAAATAATAATCATGCTTTCTTTTGGCCATGGGTTTCCTGAGTTATAATTCTTTCATTAGAAAAAGGCAACAGAAGGGATTAAATAGAAAACTTCCTGTTATTTACAATTGAAATTGTATTTAAAAAGTTCAATTTTTGACAGATTTAGATTTAGATTTAGTATGTTAGAATATATGACATTTTCTTCTCTGATTATATAAATATCTATATATAAAATATATAGATAGATATAGCTATATCATCTATACCTATATCTATATACATATTACAAATGCCACCATGTTGATTAATATGCAATTCTAAGGAGAAAATATATACTATCTGATTAGAGCTCATTTAAACAAATCCTTAGTCTATAACTTAAAATCACATACAGGGACATTTTATTAGTCACACTTTAATTTTTTAAATAAAAAATATACATATGAGAATGGATGGGGAAATCTATTGGCGAAATGCTTTCAAATCAGTCTCTCATTCATGAAAACTAACCTGGAAAGTCACAGTATGCATTGATATGCATTTAGCATAATTAATTTGGCTTTTTTTTTTTTAGGTCAAATCCTTTTCTTTTTCTTTCTTTCTTTCTTTCTTTCTTTCTTTCTTTCTTTCTTTCTTTCTTTCTTTCTTTCTTTCTTTCTTTCTTTCTTTTTTTTAGGGCAGTGTCACTGGCCCTCACATGTGGGACCCAAACTGGAGCTACTGGCCTCCCAAGCCAGCGCTTAACCACCGTGCCACTCGGCTAGCCCTGTTTTGTTTTGTTTTTAAAAGCATGTTTTATTAAGTGTTGATGAATTTATGATTCAACAACACTTAATTGCATGTAAAGGTTTAACGCAATAAGTTTTTATTCATTCATCTTTTTAATGTTTATTCTAGTGGCTTTTGATGCTAGAAATAGAGAATGAAAGAAATAGGACTTGCTTCAAGAAGTAGTAAGGGTAGTGAATGAAGAAAGAAATGATCAATAATTTACAATATAGACTGCATTGTATGCTAAAGAGAAACACAAAGTAGCAATAGGGTGTGTGTGAGATATTGGGACAGAGAAAGACAAGGAAGCAACTGATAAAATGAGGTTTAAAGAATTGTAGGAGAACGTTATAGGAGGAGAGAGAATTATGTGTAAGTTATTGAGATTATGAGAAAGCATTGTTCTTTTAACTTCTAATTTAAAGAGCTGAACCATTTGAGAGGAGGCATAGTGGAAAAGCAATCGCTGGGAAATCCTTTTGTTACATGAAGATTAGTTAACCTTGGTGGCATCTGCTCAGCTCAGAATTCTCCTATTTCTGAGGACAGTATCCCTGGGATACATATGTAGGTTCTCCAATAGTTGGGTGCATATATACTGTGCATCACTGGTCCTCTCTTATTTGAGGAAACCATTTTTGTTTCTTGGCATACCATTTTTTTTCTTTTTATTAGGGATTTGAGGTGGGAAAACATAAATCAGTCTATGAGATCTTTCTTTTTTTCACATGAATTCAGAAAGGAAAATAATTCCCATTGTGAACGAGCACATATTAGGAAACAAAAAAAGAAAAAGAGCAGATGATAAGTTCTGAAGACTTTGGGTAGCTAGTTAGTCACTATGGTTTCCTCAGTCCCACTGAATACTGGACCACTTGACTCAAGATGGTTCATTTTAAATGCAATCTAAAAGTTGTAACAAAGCATATGAAAAGGAGAAGTTTTCCAGCAACAAAATAAAACTGTGGTAATATTTTTAAAACCTATATTTAAGCAAAAGAAAAGTCTTACTTTCTCTCAAAACGTATATTCAGGGCTGGGAGAAGCATTATTCATTATTTTCAATTACGTCCAGAAATTAATACAGAATTAAGCACTCTGTGTTCAGCTACCATGAAAGATTTATGATTTTTCCCAGGAGTTAATTTTATTTAATTCAAAGAGCTGACCTCTCTTAATTTTTTTCCTGCATTTCATATCTTGAAACATTAATTTAAAAAGTTAAACCACATTTAAACTATTGAGAGATAAAATAAATTACATGTGTAAGACAGAGTAGAGGAAAAAATTAAATGTAGCAACCAAAAAAAAAAAAATGAGGATTTTTCAACAATGCCCACTATCAGAGTTTGAACTGGTTTAAAAGGGATAATTTATGGAAAAAATGATATAACACACTATGCATACATACATGTCTTCAATATTTTTAAAATGTAATACAACAGATAATTATGAAACAATAGAGAACAACTATACTTTATGATGTCTACATTAACTATCTTAAAATAAAAACCACTGGATATACACAGAAGGAAACAAAAAACAATAATGAAACATAATGCCCCTCTCTTGGGAGTGAAACAAGTTTTGTTCAAAAATGCTTAGTATGTCACAATTTTAATATATTTTAATATTTTACAAGGCTATTTTTTCCCAGTGGGTTCCTTTATGTCATTCTTTTGCAGAATAAAGCAATAGTATTTCAGTTTCCTCTAACTGGGGTCTATGGATAATAATACCTCAGTATAATATTCTTACTTCTACAAAATAACTCATTAACCCAAGGTGCTCAGGCTATCCATTTCTCTGAGGTGAGAAATGATAAGTCATTTGGATTTCATTTTTTTTTATTTTAGAAGTGAATTTTGAATTTCACCTTTGGCCATGGTGGAGGTCTTTCCATTTTTCAAATATGCTGCATATCCCTCAAGACAAAGCCTTTCCATGGAGATCTCTTCCCCTGGCTGCTTTTTAGCACAAGCTTCACTTTCTGGCCATCAATATTTACAGAGGGTACCAAAAAGTTTTATACATATTTTAAGAAAGGAAAAAACTGTATTAAAATTGTAATAATATATACTGATAATAAAAGATGAATACAAGTCATGTGTATATATTTTTTGGCACCCTGGTATTGTATTGGTGCCCCACAGGTTTCTGTATTATTTCTTCCTCTCCTTTCCTTACTCAGCTTCCTGATCCCATTCAGTCACATGGTGATCACAACTGCAAAATGATGAATCTAATTAAATATTTGAGCCTGGTCTCTTGTGAAATCCAGCCCATATGTTGCAGTTTGAATTGTCACTTAAATGTCCCTCAAGGATCTCAACTTAACGTGTTCAAACCTCAGCTTATCATGTTCCTTCATTAATCTATGTTTCTTCTTGTTTTTCCTATCCTGCCTTATATTACACAGCCTTACTAAGTATCATCTTCAAATTGTCCCTATGTATGGGCCTGCCAAGAGGCACATTGGTTAAGAGCTGGTTTGGGACGCCAGTGACCCGGTTCGGATCCCACATGTGAAGGCCAGTGACACTGCCCTCTACAGCTAAGATGGTGAACAATGGCTACATCTGGAGCTGGACTGTGCAAGTCCCGGAGACGGTGTAGGCTGCAGCCCCTGCTGCAGTGGGCTGCCATAGGCTACAGTGAGTGGCTGGCAGCCAGCGTGTGAGGCCAGCAGCTGGAGTGAGCTGCCAATAGCCGCTGTGAGCGGCCATCTGGGGGCGGGCAACTGATCTGCCGAGAAGTGCGCAATGATGATGCCAATGTGGGCCAGTGGCTGGACTGAAGAACAAAAAGACAGCAACTTGTCTGTTCCCCTTCCCCAATTTTCCAATTAAAAAAAATCTTTAAAAATAAAAAAATTGTCCCTATGTACAGTAAAACCTTGGATTGCGAATAACGTGGTTTGTGAGTGTTCCACAAGATGAGGAAACATTTCTAATACATTTTAACATGGTAAACGAGTGATGTCTTGCAATATGAGTAGTTTGTTTCTAGAACGAATTATGCTTGCAAACCAAGGTATTAATGATTTTCACATTCCCTTCTAGTCATTAAGCTCTACTAACTTTATTTCCTAAATATGACTATTTCTTTTCATATCTACTGCCTTATGCCCTCTATTACTTCTAACTATATTACCACTCCCTGAAATCAGTATAATTTCATATAAATGATTTTTTCAATGATAATAATTCTTAAAAGAACTAAACGTAATAAAATAAGATTATAAACTTAATTTAAAGATATATGCAGCGGTTTATACTCTACTGAATCCTGCAATGAAAGATTATTGACTTAGATAATACATTGTAGCCTTAATTTTATATTTCAGTTTTTTGTAATTAATATTATTTTATATTATTAGAGGTTATAACACTACATTAAGCTCTGTAACAATTGTTTAGGTACACTTCTAAAATGGATTCAATGTAAACATTAATCTATTTTAAAATAGAAGAAAATATCCTGCTCAGTTCTCTATTTTAATCTTATGTTGGATAGCTCAATCAAATCCTTCCCTAACAAAGAATGATTCAGATATAATAAGAGTCCTGAGTTCATGAGTGTTTTGAAAGTTTATATGTAGACTTTATCCATTACAATTCTTGTTTTACACTTCATTCCCTTCAGAATTCTGAAGAGACTTTTCTTATTTCTGTTGAAAAATCTGAATGGTAGTCAGTCATGAATTTTTTTCACAATTCTGAAGTTCAATAACTTCATGAAGATAAATCTTTCTATGAATAATTGTTTATTTTTCTGCCCACATTTTTGTATCAAACGAAATTTAAGTTCTTTCTTATTTTAGGAATATTTTCCACTATTGATTATCATACTTTTTCTCATTAATTTATTGGGATCTATTATTTCATAACACCAGTTATATATTTATATGCTATGTCTTCATGACTCTGTATTATGGGTATAATTTTCATTTCAATAACTATATATACTTTTTCTGATACTTTATTGTTTTAGAACAGTTTTGGTTTTACTACAAAATTGATAGAGTGGTACACAGATTTCCCACACACTCTGAGCCTCTCCCAATATTAACATCACTCACCAGCATGGTACATTTTTCAAGAGTGAGCCTACATCAACACATCATAATCAACCAAAGTACCTAGTTTACCTTATATAATAGTTCATGCTTGGTGTTGTTTGGAATATATATATATATATATATATATATATATATATATATATATATATATTCATTTTGATACTATCATACAGAGTATATTCACTACTCAAAAAAATCCCCTGTGCTCTGGCCTATTCTTCGTTCCACTCCCCAACCCCTAGAAACTACTAATTTTTTTATTGTGTCTATAGTTTTACCTTTTCCAGAGGTCATATACTTGAATTCACACATTATGTAACCTTCTTAGATTGACTTCTTTCACTTCGTAATACGTATTTAAGATTTCTCCATATATTTTCATGGCTGGATAACTCATTTCTTTTTAGTCCTATATAATATCCCATTGTCTAAATGCACCACAATTTATTTATCCATTCGCCCACCAAAGGACATCTTGGTTGCTTGAAACTTATGGAAATCATGAGCAAAGCCTCTATAAACATCCATGTGCACATTTCTGCATGGACATAACTTTTCAACTTCTTTGGTTGAATACCAAGGAGCACAATTGCTGGATTGTATGGCAAGAATATGGTTAGTTTGTGAGAAACCACAAAACTGTCTTCCAAAAAATAACATGAACCCTATAAAAAAACTTGTTGAGAACTGTAAAGAAGTGAATACTTTCTAAATCTTTGTATGAGGTCAATATTACCTTAATACAAAAAAAAAAAAAGGAAAGAAAAAAGCACAATATTATAAGTAAAGAATAAAAATAGAGGCAAAAATTATGAACACAGTTTTATCAAGTCTAATGCAACAATAAATAAAAGTAACACTTCATTATAACCAAGTATGCTTTTTAATGGGGATACAAATAAATCAGTGTAATTTATATAAATAAATTTAAAGATAAATTAAGAAAGAGAAACCTTATGATTATTTCAACACACAGAAAACACACTTGACAAATGTAGTCATCCAGCAATAATGAAATTCCAGCAAAATAGAAATGGAAAGGAATATTGTCAACCACATGCAGCATCTATGAAAAACCTACACTTATACGCTACTGATATGAATGTGAATTGGTAAAACCATATTGGAAAATAACTTGGCAGTTCCAAAAAAAATTAATATGGAAATTACATATTCCAGACATTGTACTCCTAGATATTATTTATGTGATAAATATAAAAGCATATGTCTATAAAAAGGTTTGTATATAAATGTTCATAGCAGCTTTATATGTAATAGACAAAACTAGAAATAATCCAAGGGTGAAGGGTTAAACAAATTTCAAATATCCATACTATGGATTACTGTTCAATAATACAAAGAAATGGACTATTGATACACGCTTCAATATGGATCACCTTCAGAATAATTACATTGAAAGAAAGCAGTTGGACAAAAAAAAGTACATGCTGTAATTTCTAATTGCATGAAATTTAGGAAATTCTAGGGATATGGATGAGAAAGATTACAATGTACTAGAAAATATTTGGGCATGGTAACTATCCTTATTTTCTTTGATTGTGGTTATACTTTTATAGATATATATCTGTATCAGAAGTCATCAACTGCACACTTAAAATATAGGCATTCTTTTGTATGTTAACTATATTCTAATAAATATGTAAATGATAAAAAATACAAGTATCTATATTACTGGTATGTAACATTATGTTTTTAAATGCTGATTTAAGAAATAATATCTGATATCTGAAAATTCTATAGATGTTTTATGATAAAATATTATGTCAGTTCTTTGTAAGAAATACTTAATCATTTTGCAGTTTTCATTTTTTCCTGGAGACCAGTGAATTTTCAAAAAATAAAGATACTTATTTTTAAAATGCAAATGTATATCAGAGAGATATATAAAACATATGGTTTACTTATTCTTTAAAAATAGGTTCTACAAATATCTCTTTTTTACCAAGTAGAAAAAAAAAAAAGAAGACTATTTCAACTGAATAGTATGGCCAATTATGTGGAAAGAGCATGGTTTAGAAAGCTATTAAAGTAGAAAGAATAATTGTTTAAAAAGGGAGCAGCAAAAGTTATGATTATAATAGTAAAAATGGGTAAAAGGTAAGAGCTAAAATCAAATGCATACACAAATACCATAATACACAGCCTCATAAAGAAAAGAAATACACACAATCAGACAGACACACAATGCCTCATCCATGTTTGTGAATAAGAAAACCACAGAAAGATGTTTGAGCCCTCCTTTGGGGCCCATTAGGGTTCTATAGGTAAACATTTTAAAATCTGGTTTTGCTATCCCAACTGCAGGCATATGGATTGTAACTGTTAATTATTTTCCCTGTGAGCCACAAATAGTTTCCCCTCCCTGTATTTCCATTGTTTGGCAAAGAGCAAGTTTGCATTTAACTTAAATTTCAGGAGATCTAATATCTAATCACTGGACAGAGAAAAATATGTTTTAAACTATTAAAATTTCCTGTTTTTCTCTACACTGCACTGCTTTTACTCCCATCTGTCAAGTATATGCATATATGTTTGCATTTATTTTTAGTTTTAGACAAAAATAATTTTTAAAAAATCAGTGCTACAGCAAGAAGATAAAGTTGACCTTATTCAACTAGGACTTTAAAATATTGGGTTGTTGGAAAAGTCATGATGTATTATTTTCTGTTTTTCGTTGCAAAAATGCATCATGACTTTTTCAACAACCCAATATTTTGGAGTTTTGTTTCTGTGTTGCTTTGTTTTTTGAAACATGACACATTACATCTCACTGACGCATAATCGAATTTTGACTATATTTCAGATCGAGGAACCATAACTCTCTTCTGTACCTACAGACTTCCATGAATTCATTCCCTCTCTATCTCTCACTTCCTCTCGCTCAGGATTAATATACAGAGTTTCTTTTCTTTCTTATGTTCACGCTATTTCAAGTCATAAATTGTTTTTCACTTTATGAATTTACCAATCTGTATTTTAAATCACATATCTTCAACAGTATATGGGAAAATTTGCACAGATGATTTAGTTGGGATGTTTCTTAAAATATTATATTTGATGATTTTTTATGGAAGTGAGAGCTAGCAATACTGTTTTCCTCTGTCTTGAAAGTCATCTCCCAATCTATTGATACGAAAAATGTTGCAGTTTTAAACTTAAATCAAGTGACATTTCCTCTATTCAATATTTTGCCATCAAGCCCAGATTTTAAAAAAATACTATTTTTTTTTTATGTTTTATCCTTATCCCAATTATTCTCATATTATAAAAACATGTCTCTGACCCATTATATCAACAGCTCCACCAGAGCAGTCTCTCAACATGGTGTTTAGATCATGTGAGAAGGAGGAAATTTTGATGAAAGATCTGTGAATGTATAAATGAATGGGTAAGTGAAGTTTCCTCATCATTTACACAACAGTATTTGTTTATTCCTAAAGGGTGTACTCGTCCTTCACATAAGTTGCATTGTACCTAAAACATTTATTCTGAATAACTGCATATCAAACATTCAGCTTTACAAAACTAATACCGGAAGCAACTGTAATATTGTGCTAAGCAAAATTTTTCATAAGTGGGATTTTGAGAGGAGATAGTCTAACTTGCCTTAGATATGATTCTATACTCATGTTTATTTAAATGTATTAGTTGATAAAGTTAAGATTCAGAAATTCTTATTATGAATATGCCTGATAGATCAAGGATAGAGTTTTACTTATGTTCTCCTCTTCCCAATCCCAACTGAAAAATGTATACATGTATGCATGCATGCATGTATGCATGTTTGTATATGTATGTGTATGTGTGCATTTGTTAATATATATACAATAATTTTATATTGTTATATAATATATAGTGCACATTCAATACAATGTTCATATATTGATAAAATCTGCATCCTATGAAAAATACATTGCATATTATATGCAATATATCATATGTTATGATAACTACATATTATGCCATGTCATATTACATTGGAGTGGTGAGAGTGGGCATCTTTGTACTGTTCCTTATCTAATAGGAACAACTGTTAAACTTTCTCACCATTGAGTCTGATGTTAGATGTGAGCTTGTCATATATGGTCTTAATCATATTGAGGTATATTCCTTCTATGCACAATTTGTTGAGTGTTTATTATGAAAAGATTTGAATTTTGTCAATTTTTTTATGCATCTATTTAGATGATCATATGATTTTCATCTTTCATTCTGTTAATGTGGCATATCATATTTATTGATTTATGTATGTTGAATCCTTATATCCTAGGAATAAATCCCACATGATCATGGTTTATGAACCTTTTAATGTGCTGCTGAATTTGGTTTGCTGATATTTTGTTGAGAAACTTTTGCATCTATATTCATCAGGGATATTGGTCTATAATTTCCTTGCAGAGTTTTTATCTGGCTTTGGTGTGAGGGTAATTCCAGCCTCATAAAATGAGTTTATAAATGTCACCGTCCCTTCAAATTTTGGTCTAAGAGTTTGAGAAGGATTGGAATTAATACTCTTTAAATGTGTGGTGGAAGTCACCACAGAAAGCATCTGGTCCTAGGTTTCTCTTTGTTGGGAGATTTTAAACTAGCATCTCAATTTACTTAATTGTTATTGGACTGTTCAGATTTTCTATTTATTTATGATCCCTTAGTGTTTTAAAAATATTTAGTTAGTTATTCATTCTGCTGTTTTTTTTCTGGTGTGGGCTGGGCTTGGTATACACCAAATTATTCACTCAAATATCTGCAGACATTTGAAAGTTTTACTAGTGAATGGATTCTTCTGATTGTCACTTTCACATGTTGGGCAATGGCAAGCTTTCTACAGAAGGGATGGAGGTGACTGGGCTATATATCACAGAACGTTTGGGACTGGTTCACATAGCAATAGAATTATAAGGCATGAAAGCAAAATCTCCAAGTCCTCTTGAATCGTATGCTCTGAACTGGCATAATGTCGTTTATGCTATATTCTATTGATCAAACCAACTAACAAAGCCAGCCTTGATTCAAAATTTGGGAAATAGATACTGCTTCTTGATGGGAGGAGCTGCAAAGTCTGTCAAACTTTTAGAAATCTATTACATTTTCCTTCTATATTTTTATACTTCCAAATTCTCTGCATCACCTTTAACATTTGCTCTTGATCCCTTTATTGTCAAAAATATTAGACACCCCTCTGACCTGTTTGGACTTTAAATCACCTCTAAGTTCAGTCCAGAACTTTGTTAAAATTCCTGCCTTTGTTGTTAGTAAAAAAATCTCCTGCTGGCAGAACCATGGTCCAAAGGAGCCTCCTTGAATTAAACTAGTCCTTACATAGAAGAGGTGTATTTGACTTTAAGTGTGATTTTTCAGGCTTTCTTTCTTGCAGCATTATGAGGAGGGTACACGGTATTTCTATTTTTTTTTTTGGAATGCTATGAGAACAAGCAAGTTTCATGAATTTATTTATTTTTATTTTCACCTATGCAAGCACAAAAATGAAATAGATGCAGTTCCCCTGCTTCAAGGAAAGCCAGATATTAAAATATAGGAACTGAATTTATGTTCTTATTTAACTCACTGGAGAAAGTACCTCTATACTAAAGATTTGTAATTTTTCTACTATATCCCAGTATGAAATTGGCACCTGCTTTCTGGTAAATAAATTTCATGTTACTTTGTTATTGTTGTTCTCATTTGTTAATATCATTAATATATTTGTGGATTCAGAATTAAGGTAAAACAGTGTTTATGTAAGTCAACTGTTAACTTTTAGGTCATTTCCCAAAGAGCTATCTTCCCAAGCATTATATTTCTTTAATAAATGCAAATTAAGTAATTATCTAGTTAAATTTTGACTAGGCATTATTCATTTGGGAAATTGTTGCTGTATAGTGCAAAGGAAGCATTTTTTTTCCCACCTTTGGCACTTTACAATACACTCATTCTGATCTAAATTGATTGCTGTGGGATTATCTTGGAGTCATTAAAATATTGCTGTATTGACATTCACTAATGTCTTTAATTAGCGACTTCAAATTCCAGTGTTTGGCATTAAATATAAACAGATATAATTTATTATATCCATATAGCTGTTTATCCTATTACATTTGTTTATTCATTGAGTATATTAAACATTTATTTGACATATTATGTGTTACATTTAAGCAGTCAATGTTTATAGTATGTTCAGATTAGTCTCTGTGCCTTTGTATTTTTTTAGTTTTTTTTTTTTTTTTTTGCCTCTGTGCCTTTGTAAAAGAAGATACAGCTCAGATTTTAAACCCGGATTAAGGTAAAAATATTTATTTTGTTTTACTACTTTCAAATAATTCAAAAAAATATTGAATTTGTCATAAATGTAAATGATCCACACTTGAACATGAAGTAAGGGCATCTCACTTTTCTGATTTTTTCTGGTAGTTTTCAAAGAGCACATAGTTTTGCTCTGAGAGTTGAAAATGTTTGAATTTGAAATCCATGTGCACACACTGTATGGTTGTTCCGAACTGGCTTGGCACTTTCTCTTTTTGGTTTATGTCATACTCGTAGTAGTTATTCTAAATTCCTTCAAAGAAAAAGCTTGAAAAAGAAGGTACCAGTCACAAAAGTATAAGTGCAAACAATGCATCATTATACATAGACATGAGAACATCATTGGGGAATAGTATAAGAGTGCCTGCTTTTCTCCCTCATGACTTCCTTCTTTTGAAGTAATAATGGAAATTATGGACCACCCGTTTTGGAGTAGTGTTGAATATGTATCTCTACAATTGTCCCTCCTGCCTCTTAACTTGGTCACATTCCCTCTGCCAGCCACATTCCTTGACATAAAACTGGCAAAACGATACTAATCACAGAGTTGTTGTGAGAACTAGACAAACTAAGGCCCATAGGTGATACAGATTGGCACGGTTGGTGTTCATTATCCATGGTTTCCTTCTTTATGTTCTATATATGCTTTCCAGCAAGTTTAATCAAGTGTCCTAGAACTCCATAAATTAGCAGAACTCATAAAAAAGGGAAATGTGTTAATTACTTCAAAAATGAGCATTGCATACAATCCTAAGTATTTCAGTATATGATTATAGGGAGCTTTCACTGATTATCATTTTATGTATCATCCAGCTATAAGTAAGTTTAGCTTGAATACTTTAAAATTCATATCTCAATGAATGAATATGACCTAGAAACCATTATAGCTCTGAAATGAAACTGGGTTGAAAGACCTCACTGCTAAAGAGTGGTCTTCATAAACCTCCAGGATTCCAGGTCCATTCTAAACTGGGGTCCTTTCCTGTTGTACCCCTTCCTAGGAATGGTGTGTGAGGAGTAGAGCTCTAAATGAGGAATAATATGAAGCAGCATCAGATACCAACCACTTCAATTGCTAAAAAGAAAAGAATAAGGACAGGCTGAGTGGCACGGTGGTTAAGCGCTGGCT
Source organism: Aselliscus stoliczkanus (assembly GCA_033961575.1). Lineage (NCBI taxonomy): Eukaryota > Metazoa > Chordata > Mammalia > Chiroptera > Hipposideridae > Aselliscus > Aselliscus stoliczkanus. The sequence continues at coordinate 94,262,279 of CM066728.1, read as the reverse complement.
TGGGAAGCCAGCGGCCCCAGTTTGGGTCCCACATATAAGGGCCAGTGACACTGCCCTCAAAAAAAAAAAAAAAAGAATATATGGTATTTTAAGGTAAATTTTAATGTATAAAATAGGAAGAATGGTTTTAAAGTTTTAAAAAATCGAGGAGCATACTTTTTTAGAAAGTCAACTTCAGTGTGCATGATAAACCGTCTATATTCAAACTTCATTTTTAAGCCTGTGGCTTTGGATATTAAATGGATTGATACATTTGAAAAGGAACTACTATAGCTATTTTAGTTCTCTGTCCCATTACACTTCATCTTCTTACTGCTTAGTTTTGAGCTCAAAATTTGATACAGGCTCTTCCTGTATGAATATTAGAGGATCTAATAATTATAGTTTAATAAAATGAAACTCAAGGGTGAGATTCATCAACTAGAGAAATGTAGGTTTTTTTTCATGCAATTTAATAACATCAAATGGCCTCTATAATCATTTCCATATAAAGTATCAAAAATGGCTTAACTGGGCTAATGCAGGTAGTTAAAAATACGTTCAGGCAGATCATATGGAAGTGTGATGATTTTATTTAAATTACATTTTATTATTCTTTTTGTACATAGTAACAATCAGGTGGGCTATTTGGTACTTAGCATTTAACTTTTTAGGGTTTGACACAGAAATACTGAAATACAGAGCTAAAAGAGATAATCATGCAATCTGTACACACTAGACATAGGACTGGTTATACCTAAGCTTGTAAAGAATAGTTTTTTAAACTACAATTAGAGACTCTCCAGATAGACATGTTAACAATATTCCATAAAATTTCATTAAGGTAAGTGTTATACTTACACATATGAAATATTATTAAGGTAAGTCCTGAGCACATACGAATTTTGAGAAGTGAAAATTCACATGTGGAGACTCTAACGGTAGCCTTTAGAGTAGGAGAAATTGATTTTCCATTCATCTTACTAGTATAGGCGATGCCCAATCAGAATCATAAAAAGAAACATACACTAAGAACATTAGAAGAAAGGTACTTTCAATTGAATTTGAAATTAGATGGCGTGATACAAGCAGAAAAAGGAAAAACTCACAAGAATTGCAGTGAGTTAACTGAGTTTTAAGTGTTAGTTTGCCCACACACAAACAATTGGACTTGGAGAAGGTGAAAACAATCCCGAGCCTCATTTTCTTACCCATAAAATGGCAAGTGTACTACTTTCATCAAAGCAGAGGATAAGGATTAATATTCAGAAGGTCATAGATAAATGTTTTGAAGTGTTATTCAATATTTAGTTTTGAAGAATTTACTAGAGGTCTTACCTAGGGAAATAAGGCATCAAAAATAAATAAAAGGTACAGAGGTTAGAAGAAAAATTAACACATGTTCTGCAAATAATATAGTTGTATAAATATAAAATTTACCAAACTATTAGAAATAATGAGCAAATAAGTAAATTAATCAAGGCTGATAGATACAAAATTAACATATGAAAAAATCCCTTGTATTTCTAAACACTAGCAATTATGTGGAAGTGAATTTATATATAAGTTGGAAGAAGAAAAAAAATACCAGAACTATATCTACCGAAAGATGTATATAACCTATCCAGTAAAACATTAAAAGTACTCTTTAAAAAATTCAATGAGTTGAGATTTATGATATTAATTGATTATAGCACTCAGTATTATAAAGATGTCAATTCACTCAAAATTAAATTATAGGTTAAATGCAATATCTCTTAAAATACCAGCAGATTTTTTGTGGAAATGACAAGCTGATTCTAAAATTTATATTGAAACACTGAGAATAGCCAGGACAATTTCAAATGACAAAGTTTGAATACTTATACAATCAGAAATCAAGACTTACTAGAACTTATAATTAAAATGAAAGAGAGCTATTGTTTGAGTGGTATATGCAATACACTATGGAAAATATTACAGCCTCCAAAACCTGCCAACCCTATGATATCTCCTGCAATCATAATATCAAATATTATAGAATAATAATAAAAAATGAACTAGGGAGCTTTATGGCACACTACTTCGGAGTTTCCTCAAAAGGTTTAATTAAGTAATCTGAGCACTATGAAAAGTCACAAAATGCTATTGAGCTAACATAATAAATTGCACTGTCAAATGAAATTCTTGTGATTAAGGATCTTATCCATTTTACCAATAATTATTAATATTCTTTTAAGATTATAAAATATCAAGAGATCATTGTAAATCAGGCTCAGGTCTTCCTAGGTCCTTTTTTTCTTCATTGGACAAGGACTCTCTTGCCTACAGTGGATGAAATCTCTAATGAGGCACATAAACTACCATATATATTGAGAAGCATCTAGGCTATGAAATATCTCTATTTAATACCCTCTAAATGATATGTAGCTTACTTTTCATTCAATGAAGGTGTATTCTTCATAAATCCATAAACTGAAGGTTGCTTACCATCAGCAATCATAAAGTGGGGTATAATGCTACAAGCATTTTCTAGATATGGCACTCCTCCTAGCAATTACTTTTATCCCTTCTGGTAGATCAATTGATCAACCTGCTTACATGGACACTGATGAGCTCCCTGCCTTCTTTCTTTTCCCAGGAGTAAACTCCAGTATTTGAGTGAGGAATGGATCAGAAGCCAATTGCTTTGATTTCTTCACACACAGATATAAATATTTCTTTGTGAACAGAATTTTTCTGGAAGGGGCTGTTGAAAAATAGTAATTGTGGTACCTTTCTCAGAAAGACATTTATGAACTAGCTAAATAAAGAAGTTATTATTATAGTATCCTTTCTTACACTGTGGCTTTTGTACCATGTGTATTCATTAATATTTAGGAAAAAATGTATTCTTTAGATTTTGAAAAGCATTCTCCTTGCAAATTAAATCAAAACAAAGAAAACTATTTGAGCAGCAAAGTTTATAATAACAGTATGTATTGTATATTGTTGTGATAGCCACAGAGATTTGCTGTTCACATTTCCCTTTAAGAAATAATTTGTTCAGCTGCAAGAAATGAAAATAGTGGATTATCTCCAGCTACAGTAATTTAGGTTCTACCTCAGCTTACAGGATAGCCATCAGGGGATGGTTGACTAGTGCAAGGATTTCAGTGCCCATTTCAGCTGAATGTGGGATTCCTCAAAAGAGCCATCTTTACTCTAGAATCCCCATTGGTTTTATAAGGACTGTCAAATCTATGTCAGTTAGTGGATCTCCTTGACCAATGAATGCCACTTCCTCACTTTCCTTTAAAGTTTCAGATTTGTAGTCTAAAAGCTTTATTCTGTGCAATTATTTCCCAGTTCCATTTTATCTATCATAATAAAATGTTGACATTCTTTATTCCCTCTCATTTTCTGCTTTCCAGAGAGTCAAAATAATACAGCTGGTATGAGGAATGATTCAAGAACTCCAGTGGGAAGGTTACGATTTAGGACTGGACCTCTCACTGTCTGAGAAATGAAGACCTGATCATGTAAGGTACGTGGGGCAGAGAGAGTCCCTAGTACAAGTTTGTGGTCCAATTTTTGAAACTTTCATCTGGGCTCATTTAATTATCTTCCTGTGGATAGGAATGTTCAGGCTTTGACAATTAGTCAGTCATTTGAAAAGTAAAGCATGGAGAGCAATATATACAAGAAAATTGGGATTGGTTTTTCTTATTAACTTTCATTGGTTCACTGTAGAGAGACAGTAAAAGGGTGAGGGCAGTAAACCCCCCTTTGGCAAATAAATGTGAATATAAAGTATATTCACTCTGGTAGCTTGCAAATGATCTTTATTTTCTGAAATGGGAGAAGAAAAGAAAATCTGAATTCTAAACCCAGGATTCAATATTTGGAGTCCCTGAGTTTTAAAGACTATTGAATCTTCAGCTCATGCTGGTCTGCAATGACAAGCTCTGTACCCTTGTTGGAACCTGGGACTTTCACACATGGGCCAGGGATGTAAGAGCAGATACCCTTGGGGACTATATGTACCATGATGTCCTCCCTGTTTGAAAGAGATCATACAGAGACCAGGTAATAAATGAAGTCTTGGTCAGTCACCTCTGGAGTGGATTTTCTAGGTTTCCAAATAAATAATTGAGAGTGACACTGGGCAATTATAGGACTTCTTACATTTGTCCTTAGTTTGTGGGTGTAAAAGCTATTATAGTGGGAAAGATGAAGTAGAAGTCTCTGAGTCTGACGTCTCTATCTCAATAGAAAACCAATATAGCCAATCACAAACAATATCCTGCACTGAGTAGTGAAGATGAGCTAGCCTTAGAGATCTTAGCAATTCAGGAAGAGTAATGCTTATTATATCTGCATTTTACTCACCATCTGGCCAGTGAAGGAAACTATCCTGAAAAATCATTCAAAGGCTACCACAAACCAGCTAAGTAGTATTATAGATAGCAGCTGCTGTGCAGGGGATGGTATATTTGCTAGAGCAGATTAATATGGCCTCAAGGTATAAAGGTGTTCACTACCTAATTCAGCTTCCCTCCCTATCTTTATTTCAGAGACTTCCCTCTAATATACTGCTAACACCTCCTCTAATATAATAATATAATGCATTTCAGCATCTCCTTACTGAAGGACTCAACAAGCACAATTGCCAAACATGACAACAGTCAAAGAATGACTAACACAACATCTCGAGCATAGGAATCTTGACCTCTGTGACCCTGCTAACACTCAAAATGGTGAGAATGGCAATGGAGTCCTCCTCAGCATAAGTGAACATCTCCAGCTAGAAAGGTCTGCAACCAAATACTTGAGATTAGTTTTCCAGGACATGTGTACTCAAGAATATGATTCTCCTGTGATTGGATGTGAGCACCTTTGTTCTCTGTGTTTGATAGTACAGATCTGTGCTTACTGCATTGACAATCCCTGGGAGAAAAATATGAGACTCAGGTAAAAATGCTATGAATCACTGTAAGGTAGTGATCAGAGGTTCTTTGAAGCTGCTGTATGTCTGATAATTTGTTATGAAGCAATAGAAAACAAATATACTACAGGAAACTATATAATTAATAGGCCTATAAAGCCCTTATTTTAATGGTCATCCTTCCACCTTTCTGAATGTAAGAACTAAGATGGGCCAGCGTTTAATATTTCTGTTCAATTAACTGTGGGTTACTATCCATGTCTGTTGAAATATATTTTTACACATCTGTAAATATTCAATATTGTATTTACCTCACTTGTCCTGCTTTTCTTTATTGCAAATATAATTATACGAGCTATTTTAATGTGAATTTTATTTCCACCCATTGGCATCTTCTATTTAATATAGTTTAACAATATTATAGAAGTTTCTTTAGTTATTAAAATTCAGAGAAATTTCTTTATTGAGCATTCAATATTTCAGCAGAGGATATTTAATATCTTTAATGCTATTGTTCCATATCCTCATTCTTTCCTCTGGATATACTTTTTTTTTTTTTTTTTTTGAGGAAACATCAATGGGTAAATTTTTTTAAAAATTCTTCCACCAAAATGTATAAAATTTAACTAGGCTTGTGAGACTGTTGGAATTCTCTAGAGGAATAATTATTTTAATTTTTGAAAGTATATATGTAATAACGCCAAGACTAAATATAAACACTTTTTTTAATTAACATTTTTCATGGCTATTAAATGCAAATTGAGGAATGACCACAGTATTCCAAAAATAAAGCTTGATCTATTCCATATCCACTGTAGAAAATTTCCCATGATTAGAGAGCAGGGTGGAGCAGTAAAACATATGTATTTACAAGCCCAAGAAAAGTTCTCCTTCAGAATTAGAGGTCCCAACTATGAAGAAGACTGTCGCACCATGCAGTAAATTGCTTATCACTGACGATGTTTAACTGGAAGTGAGTTAGCTATCATCTAAAGTGACGTTAGACTACATTGTACTGCACTGGGCAGGGTGCTGCTAATACATCTTATAGCTCTTATACAACTTATAACACCTTATAACTCTTATAACTCAGTATAGGGCTGCCTTGAAGAATAGAACATGATTCAAAGAATCTCCAGTGGTTGGATATTGAAAGATGCTTCTGTGAATCTGCCTTTTACAGCTAAGAAAACTAAGTAATGAAGATTAAGAGGAGACTCCCATCTAACCAAGTCTAATAATCACCCACCTTATCCATAGGTAAGTAATTATTTGCATTTTTAATTCTGGAACAATAGAATATGAATGTACACTCTTCATAACTAGTTAAGGATGGAGGAAATAAAGCATTTTTTCTGCAAAGCACACTACCATGGTACAGATTTCTATCTTTAAAAATGACTTCAGAAAGAATTGGTAGCTGTACTTCTAGCTCAAAGTATCTCCTCCATAACCTGCCATGACAACTGATGGTGACATGGCTTCTCACTTTTCATTGACCAGATCAGCCAAATGGCTTTGTAAGAGATCTGGGAACTATAGATGAGAAAGTGGAAGAGTCCATATCCTCTGTTATTGAACTACAAATAACATAATAAAATACTGCCAACTTAATATATTATAGTATTAAAAAGGATAAAAAATTATGTTGACTGACAAAAAAACTCCCTTAAAAATGGGTTTTAGAGGGCACTTTTTAAATGATAGAGTAAGGATATCCAAAATTCCACTTTAGTATAAGAGCAATGAGAACACTGGAAGAAAAAACTAAGTCAAAATCAACGTTTTCAAAACTCAGGAAAGTAAATAAAAAGCTTGCAACAATCCAAAGAGGGTATATTCAACAACAAAAAAAGGGGGGGGGGCGTTAATCGTGGCAAGAACAGCCAACTTTGTGGCACTTTTTAACTTGCCCTAATCCTATCCTCTTGTCATCTAGATTCACAGTAGCCTTGAAAACCAATAGCCTCATAAGTATAATAGCTATAAAACAAAACAAAACAAAACAAAACAAAACAAAACAAAAAAAACAGTGAACTGACAGCCACTGAGGGGACACTGCAGGTTTGGATATCCAAGATAAAAAACCCAAAGCTTTTGTCAGTGAATTTTCATTCTGACCTGTCTGGCAGCTCTCTAAAAAGCTTGATTGTCTGGGCTTTTCTGTATTTGATATGACATGGAGCTTGTTCTTTGCAAACAATCCTGTCCTCAGGGCATTTTTCAAAACAAACAGTGGCAATTGCTTAACAACACAGCTGCCTGAGATGGTGATAACAGTTGGGACCAACAAAAGTCTGACCAAAAAAAAACTTAAAAGGAAAAAAATGGGGAATGAGATATTCACTGGGCACTCTGAAATCCTTTGACTTATCTGGGATTCTGGAAGACCACATGCAGGTAGGGAGCTGTGGACATATCCAGGGCTTTGCACAAGTCCAGGAAAGACCAGAGGAGGCCCTGAACTCTGAACTCTGGCTGACCTCAAGGCTTAGGCAAACAGAAAGTGAAAACTGAGGTAGGCTTGAAAACTTACCGGCAGAGCATGACACACACACACTGGAAAGGGCTTGCTTAAGGCTAAGACAAAACTTTTACTAAAAAAGTTACCTGACTGGGGCATAAGTACCCCCATGACCTGTCCTGTTAGTAATTTATGATCAGATCACCCTGTGAGGTTACTTTCCATAGAAAACCCTTTTTTTCCGCAATGTTAATTATATATACAAAGAGACAGAACTACAAAACCTGAAAAGAGTGAGCAAAACAAACAAACAAAATTATCTGATTTCCAGAGCTGCAATGGTGTATTACATTCTTTGGATGTTTAGAAGCATTCATCCAATGAAGCCATCTGGTCCTGCACTTTTCTTTTAGGGAGGTTTTTGATTACTGATTCAATCTCATTATTTTTTATTGGTCTGTTCAGGTGTTCTATTTCTTCTTGATTCAGCTTCAGTAAGTTGTATATTTCTAGGAATTTATCAATTTCTTCGAGGTTATCCAATTTGTTGGTATATAATTATGAAAGTTCTTTATGGTTCTTTTTATTTCTGAGGCATTAATTATAATGTCTCCTCATTCATTTCTTATTTTATTTATTTGAGTCTTCTCTTTTATTTCTTAGTCTAGCTAAGGCTTTATTGATTTTGTTTATCTTTTCAAAAAACAACTCTTAGTTTTGTTGTTTTTTTCTATTGTTTTTCTATTTTTTGTTTTATTTATTTCTGCTCTAATATTTATTACTTCCTTCCCTTTGATAACTTTGGGTTTATTTTCTTCTTCTTTTCCTATGCATTAAGGTGTAAAATCAGGTTGTTTGGCTGAAACCTTTATTCTATTTTAAAGTAGGCATTAATTGCTATAAACTTTGCCCTTAGTACTGTTTGTGCTACATTATATAAGTTTTGGTATGCTATGTTTTCATTTTAATTTGTCTTGTGACATTATTAAATTGCCTTTTGATATCCTCCTTGACCTATAGGTTGTTCAAAAGTGTGCTGTTTCATTTTTCCATGTTTTTGAATTTTCCCATTTTCTTTAGTTTTGATGTCTAATTTATTGTGGTCAGAAAAGGTAATTACAATAATTTTTGATCTTTTTAAGTTTGTTAATATTCGTTTTGTGACCTAAAATGTGATCTATCCCAGAGAGTATTTCATATGCACAAAATGTCTATTTATCTACTATGGGTTCGATAGTTCTAAATATGTCTGTTAGGTTAGTGTGGTCGATAGCGTTGTTCATGTCAGTCATTTATTGATTTTATGTCTGGATGTTAAATCCATTATTGAAAGTGTTCTATCCATTATTGAATTATCCTGCTAGTATTGTATTGCTGTCAATTTCTCCCTTCAGATCTGTCTATTTATTATGTTTACATGTGTTTATGTTGGGTGCATATGTATTTATAATTGTTATATCTGCCTGATAAATGGACCCTTTTATCTCTATACAATTACCTTCTGTCTCTACATAAACTTTTGACGTAAAGTCTTTTTTGTCTGAAATAAGTATAACCACCTCTGCTGTCTCTTGTTACAATTTGCGTGGAATATCCCTTGCATTCCTTCACTTCCAGCCTTTGTGTGTACTTAAATCTGAAGTCAGTCCCTTCTGACAGCATCTCATTGGATCTTGCTTTATTTTATTTTTTTAATTCATTCAGATACTCTATGCCTTTTGATTGGGGAGTTTAATTCCTATATATTTACAGTAATTTTTGGAAGGCTAGAGCTTGCTTTTGATTTTTCATTAGTTGTTTTCTGTCTATTTTACAGTTGTTTCATTCCCACATTTGCCTCTTGCTTTTTTTTTTTTTTTTTTGGTATTTGACTATTTTTTGGAGTGATTTGCCTTGTTTCTTTTCTCTTTACCTTTTGTGTATCTATATAGATTTTTTTCTTTTTGGCTACCTCAGTGCTTGCATACAATCATCTTATAGTTACAACCATTAAATTTAATTTGCTAAGTTAAATTAAATTATATTCAAAACCACATATGTAGTCCCTGCCCCTAGAACTTGGAGTTTCTGACATCAGAATTTGATTCTTTGGTATTATGTAACAACTTTTTATTTTTTAAACTTTTATATTAGTGTTAAAGTTAATCTATGCATAAACATTACAGTGTTAAATTGTTCTATATTTGTCTATATATTTACTTTTACCAGTAAGATTTATGATTTGATATGCTTTAATGTTGCTGTTTTGCATGCTTTAATTTCAATTTGGTGAATTACCTTAAGCACTTTTTGTAAGGCAAGTCAGTTTTTGTTTTTCTGGGATAGATTTTAATTCTCCTTTATTTCAAATAGCTTTGTGGGCATAGTATGCTTGGTTGGCAGTGTTCCCTCCTTCCCTCCCTCCCTTGAAAATATCACTCCTCTCTCTCCTGGACTGCAAGACTTGTGCTGAGAAATCCACTAATAACCTTTTGGTGGTGGACAGCAGTGGCTCCTATGCCTGAGACTCCAGCTTCTGGGTTGGCACAGCAGTGTCCTGGGCTTCAGCAGGGCTCAGCAGTATGACCTGCAGGCAGCTCTGTCTACCAGTGTCATCACCAAAGACTGTGGGTACCCTTGGTGGCAGAAGTTATGGGTATCCATTAGCTCTTTTTCCCCATGGGGGAAAACCATGTCCAAAGGGATCTATCTTGGTGCCAAGCTATGTCAACCTGGGGAATGGAGTGAATCAGGTAAGTGCTTCAGAAATTTTTCTATGCAACAATCCTCATTTTTTGTTCTCTACTGGATTTTTGAAGCTTCTTAACTGTACACCAGGGCTCTCCAAGAACTATGCTCACTCATTAATGGTTTTTAAATCATTGTTTTATAGTGGGGGTGGGGGGTGAGAAGAAGGCTAGGACCTATTGCTGTTATCCTCTCTACAAGTATGGTCACAGGGATGACTACAACCAAAAAGCAGAATGAGTTTGGACTAGGATGTATTAGTGCTGTTAGGAAGGTAAAAAGGTACAGTCACTTTGGAAAACAATTTGACTATTTCTCAAAAAGTTATGCATGTTTCTGTATGATCCAGCAATTTGAATCGTAGTTGCACACCCCAGAGAACTGAAACTATATGTTCACACAAAAGTTACATGCAAATGTTGATAGCATTATTAATACTAGCCCAATGTATAAACAACTCAAATACCTATCATGTGTTAAATTGATTAGAAAAGTATGGCATATCCATGCAATAAAACACAATTTAGCAATAAAAAAGGGATAAAGTGTTGTTACACTGTACAACTTGGATAAACCTTGAAAAATGGTGCTAAATGAAAGTTCAAGACACAAAGGCAACATATTTTATGAATCCATTTATATGAAAGGTCAAAAATAGGCAAATTCTTAGATACAGAAATATGTTATTGTTTGCCAGGATCTAGAGAGAGGAAGGATGTATAGAGGCTGCTCAATGACATGGAACTTCTCCTGTCAGGGGATGAAAATATTCTGGTCACACAGAACCATGAATATACTAGAAACCAATGATTAGTCCATTTTACAAAGGTGAATTTTTTAATTTGTGAGTTGTATCTCAATAAGCTTTTGTAAATTAAAAATGCAGTGTTGATGTTGGAAATATGTCTAAATAGACAAAAATCTGAACTGAAATTTGAAAGACCAATTTCCAAAGACAAATTCTTAATTTAGAATTTAAATTTAGGGGCTGGACCTAATTCTTAATTCACAATTTAAATTTAGAGGCTGTACCTAAAAAAAATCCTAACCTGGAAGAAACTTTCCTCTGTTTATAGCAAAGCTTGTAAATATGGACTGTGTGAAGGTACTTTGCCAGGACAGCAGTGGGTTCCTGAAACTGACAGAAATACAATTCTTTCTATGCATCACCATCAGATAACATTATGCCTTTGTGATAATTTCCTATGTTTCTGTGGTAAATGTTTAAACGAAAAACATAGATTTCAATCTTTAAAACGACATACTAATTTTCCATTCATTACACAGCATACCCTTGTGTTCAGATAGCAGAATAAGATAATTGTTGGAGTAAGCCTAGCTATTGAATGTAGAAGGCTTCAAGTTAGGGGAACATTTATACACAACGAATTTTTAAATTTGATCATGAAATGGATGATTTTTCACTTTTTTCAATGCTTTTCTTTACACAGGGGAAGTAAATAGGCTTTATGAGCTTAGCAACACTATACTTTTTGAAAATTAATTATTTTATATAAATTCTTTTGTACTTATTGCAACATATTCAGGAAATGATTATTGTTGCTTTTTTCTAGAGATGGATTTTCTCCCTTTAAGTTTTATTTGCATTTTCTTTGAAGTAAGAAGAGCCTAATGTCTGCTTTCATTGAACATAAAAAATGCCAGCTTTCAAACAAAATAACTGTATATACCTTATCTACAGCTTGTCCATAGTCAGAAGTACTTTTCTTCCATAAAATGTTTACTAATAATTTATTTTCTACTAAATTCTACTTATTTTGCTAAGGATGAGTTTGACTTTACATCCTAATAAATTATTTCATTTTTGATTGAATACATGCATATACACAATATGTCTTAAATCATGATAAAGTCACTCTACCAGTATAACCATTATTCTTATCATTTTTATTCAGTGTATTTTGGCAAAATGATTCCTACTCATTCAAACAAAACAACCCACCCCCCCCTTTTCCTATATTTATGATAGTAATTCATATATCATCTCATATTTACATCCTTAGGGTTTCAGGGAAAAATTCATTAAGAAGGAAAATGTGCTATGTCTGATTGTGATTTTTTTTTTTAAAGGATGATCATATTTGCCTGTGAATGCTTAATTGCTTCTACTCTTTTGTTTAGGAGGGAATGCCATTGTTCAATTTTCCATTAACTTGAGGACAGGTTCCCTATTTACTTCTGTACTCTTCCTGCAACCTTTACTTCTCTCCACTACAGTTAGGTGGGTTCACTGTTTGGGGAGTAACCAGCAATGCTATCAGTTTTTAACTGGAAACACCTTATGTCTTGAGCTGGAACCAGTGGTACCTCTCCCCCTTCACTCCTTTCTCCTGCACTGATCCAGCATGACGGAGTGGCCTGGGAAGTATATTCTCTTTTAAATTGGACATTTTCCTCAGGTATGCTGCCATAAGACTGCACTTTGGGGAAGTCAGTTAGATAGAGTGTGAGTACACCCAGTCAGCTGGCATGCCAGGTGACGGGTCCCACATGGTTTTCTCAGAAATCACGTTTACAATTTGTGTATTTCATCTTCCAGCTCTGCTGTTGTTTCTTAATTTAATCAGAAACCTTATGAGGGGAAAACATGTTTTCTCTATTGGGGTCTTTCAGAACAGGCACAGTTCCCTTAATTATTTCAATTATATTTATGATTATGTACATGACCCTAACATTTATATAGAAATATATTTGTTCAATAGCTCTACTCAGCTATAATCTCACCATGAATTTCTGCATTACTAATACCTTTCTAACTTTTTATGCTAACTTGTTTCATCCAATTAAGCTCAACCTGTACTACTTGAACATAACTTCTTTTTCTGGTCCCAAATTCAACTTCCATATGCTTCATCAGTGAATGCATTCATATAAAAAAAGTGTGACATCCATAAAACATTATATAAATAGTTTTAAATGGATAAATGACTAGATGGATGCACATTAACTGAGCTTGTTCAGTCTTCGTAGCACATTCCTACCGCTATAAAGAACTTAAAGATTCCTCTCTTTCTATAATACTTCCAAGCAAAGAGATTTATTAATGTTCAGTAAGGTCATGATCAAGGCTGTAGTTGGTTCACATGGTTCTAGGAGGAGAAATACGTAGCTTTCAAAAGTTTTGAGGGCTGGCTGAGTGGCGCATTGGTTAAGAGCTGGTTTGGGATGCCAGCAGCCCCAGTCCGGATCCCACATATGAGGGTCAGTGACACTGCCCTCTATAGCTAACAACAGCTCCACCTGGAGCTGGGCTGTGAGATCCCAGGTGATGGTGTAGGCTGCAGCCCCTGCTGCAGTGGGCTGCCATAGGCTACAGTGTGCAGCCGGCAGCCAGCATGAGCTGCCAATAGCCGCGGTGAGTGACCATCCAGAGGCCGGCAACCTATCTGCCTCATCTGGGAAGAGCGCAATGACGACACCAACATGGACCAGTGAAGCAAAGTTCTCCGCAACTAGACTGAATAACAAAAAAGACAGCAACTTGTCTGCCCCTCCCCCAATTCCCCAATAAAATTTTTAAAAAATATAAAAATAAAAAAAATAAAAATTTTTGAAAGCTTGTAGAAGCTATGGCTTATTGTGAGTTCTATTAGACTTTTTAAATTAAATTATATGCTCCCTTTGTCTTTGTGCTTCAAAATCATTTCTTTGGTGTTAGCTCATTGTGTGTGTCTGTGTAGTGTGTATGTGTGTGTGTCCCTCTTGCAGCTGGTGCTATGAAATGAGTCTGAGATTGCTATTTGGGAAGGACTCCACCAAGGAAAAGTTTTGGAGGGTAGCTTGTGTAATCTCTGATAAACACTTTCTTTCCTTAGATGTATTCTTTGGGTCTGTTCTTCACCGTGTTTACTGTTCTAAAGAGAAGCAAAGTCACACCTCTGACCTGACCATGGTGCGAGAAAGTCACTTTACCTGCTTTTCTCTAGTCTATGTAACTTTGCATCTTCTGGATAAAAAGATGTTTAATGCTCACATCTTACCTAGCCTAACTCATCAAAGCCAGATGAGTGTGAGAATGAAAATGCATTAATAATAAAATCTTCGGATTCTGTTAGGAAACCTAGCAAAGTTGTCAACTTCAAAGGAACGACACAGGTATAGAATACCAGATTCAAGATTTCCATATTTGATATAGACATAATTTATCAGAAAAGGCATCACTGTTATTGACTCTTCTTCATTTGGCATGATCTTTAATAAATAGCTTTGTCTACAAAATTGCAGCATATCTAAAGCCTTTGAGTCAACCTTCTCAGTTCAATAAAGTATTAGTGTTTGCACATTAATAGCAAGTATTTTTATTTATTTACTTTCCTAAATGAAGGTAATTTTCATTCCAGAAGCTCTCATTATTTTTCTGCTGCAAAATATGTGGGTTAAAATGTCACCACATTGTCAGTAACATTGCCTCAGCAAGGAAACAATCTTTATTGACAAGGCGAAATGAAGGAGTGTTTCCCACATTTTCAGCAGATATATGCTCTTTGAAAAGCACTGTGTGGATTCAATGTTCTCATCAATTCAAAATAGAATACTAACATGCTGCCTAGAGATATAAAGGGAGCAAGAATGCAGGGTCATACTCAGCATTTGGAAAAAAAACTGTGAGAAAACTTCAGGGGATGACATGTGGGATAGAGTAAAACCAGAAGTCCCAAGACCCAGTGAGGGTTAGAAGCACACGTGGTTCAACCAAAGCGTAGTCTCCTAGGCCCGTCATTTGCACTGGCCCTTTCCAATGACCTGGATGGGAACTAGCAAAGTGTTCATGTGACCATATGTACATGAGAAATATGCTATGGTAAGGTATTTTATATTTTTCTCTTAATTATATAAACTTCAGGTTCAGAGATAATTTAGAAAAGATATCTCTAGCTGCATTGCCCTTCACTGCATGACTGCTCAGCAAAATCTTAACTGAGAGCAAATCCGCCACTGAAATACATTATTTACAATGTATCTATCTAATATATATCTAATTAATGTATATCTAATGTACATTATCCTGAAAGAACGGTAAGGTGAAAGTAAAGAGAATATGATAGAAGAGGTAAATAATGAGCTGGAAGGTCAAATTGGAAAAATCATCTACAATGCATTGGGAAAGAATAGTGATTGGTAACACCATAGTAAAGTAAGAAGATATGGAGAAGTGATGTTGAAAGAACCATCTTTTAGAAGTCTCAGAGGTAAAAATTGAAAAAAAATAATAGTCAAGTATTTTTAATAATTGATTTAAAATGGAAGTTGACATGCTGAAAAGTCACAATGGATTGAAACAAAACAACAAAAATATAACAAAATGTTTCTACATTATTGATGTTAAAATTAAAATTACTGAAGAGAAAAAGGATAAATTTTCAAAAAGAAAAATCAGAACTACAAAGGAGTCAGACTGACATTAACAAAAAAATGCAAGAAAATGTGGTATATATTATACCATTAGATAAAACATCTACATAGTTTCATGATAATATGTTATATATTATACAAATATATTAGCATGCTATAAGTTTACCTATAATTTGGATTCTGGTTAACCACATTGAATATGGTGGTAAATAAATGTAATTCTGTATTTTCAGATATATAATGACTCTAAAATTACTCTTGGAAAACAATATTCAGACAAAAAATAGAATAAATTCAGGAGGAATCAATTAGACATACTGTATCAATTAGCTATGACTGACTAACAAACCACACCAAAATTAGCAGCATTAAGCAATTCATTTATTGTTTCTCATGATGCCATGGGTGATGTTGGTAACTCTGGTAATACAAGCTACATTTGGTTGATCTAGGTTTGTATATTTAAGATCTTATTGAGAATACTAAAATCTCCTCTGTTTTCAGTGATCCTCCAGGGTGCTACCATCGACTTATGGGGAAAAGGCTTCATGAGGAATAGCAGAAAAAGACTGTAAAGCTGTTTGAAGCCTAAGCTGTTTGGTTCTGAAGTCAGTCCAGCATCAGAAGGTAGGGAAAAAAGACTTTTCTTGATGGAGGAAATGAATAGTCACATTGCAAAGAAAGTGAATGCATTGAGGGATGGAGGCTTGCTGCCATTTTTATAATCAGTCAACAAATAAGAGTGACTAAAGGGCCTGCAGAGTGGCGCGGTGGTTAAGTGCTGGCTTGGGAAGCCAGCGGCCCCGGTTCGGTCCCACATATGAGGGCGGGTGACACTGCCCACTGCCCTCAAAAAAAAAAAAAAGTGACTAAAGACAGTAAATTAATATTGTTTTCTAATAGTTGTAAAATATTGATTCGAGGACTACCTTCTGGATCTACAACGAAAGCATTTCTGTGGAATGGCTTTAAAATATTTTCTTTCTTTTTTTTTTTGAGGGCATTGTCACTGGTCCTCATATGTGGGACTGACCCGGTCCGCTGGCTAAAATATTTTCAATAGCTCTCATTTTCCACCACACTTCCTTATCTATGCTAAACTAAGAATCCTCAAATGTTTACAGAACTTTTGTGATATGGATTTTAGAAGATTGACACTCAAAAAGAGTTATGTACATGCTTTCAGTGAACTCTGAAATACACTGATACTCTGTAGTTCAAAACATTCATGGATTTTAATATACAAACTCATAGATATTTGAAGATCTATGGATAATTAGTGAATATCTGCATTTATAAATTGTTCCAACAATCAAATCTTGTACTTTAACATAACATTTACTGATATATAATTCATATATACTGAGACCACTCCTTTAAAGTGTACAGTTCAGTGGTTTCAAGAATATGCAAAGTTATGCTACCATCAGAAACATCTAATTTTAGAAAATTTTCATCAACACATAAAGAAATAAGCCCTCTTTCCTCATTCCTCCTATCCTCTATATTCTAGGAAGTATCAACACATTTTCTATCTTTATGGATGAACCTATTCTGAGCTTTTCGTATAAACGGAATCACACATGTGGCTTATTGTGTCTTCCTTCTTTCACTTAGCATGTTTTCAAGGTTCATTCTCATTATACCATGCACCAGTACTTAACTCCTTTTATTGCTAAACAATATTCAATTGTATGAGTATAACAATTTCTATCTTCATTTCTATCTTCAATTGTATATATTTGACATACACTTACACCTATGAAACTATCATCATGATCAGGAACGCAAACAGATCTAACCCACAACCCAAAGTTTCCTTATGCCTCCTGTTATCGCGCCTTTCTATCCTTTCCCAGTATTCTATCCAATCAACCCAGGCAACCACAGATCTGTTTTCTATCACTACAGACCATTTTTGCTTTTCTAGAATTTTATCTGAGAGAATTATAAAGTATGTACTGTTTTTGTCTATTTTTCAGCTCAACCTAGTTATTTTGAGACTCATTCATTCCTTGTATTAATATTTTACCTATTTTTATATATTCATAGTGTTCCAATTGAGGTATGTAAAACAGTTTATTTTCCTATTTATAAACACATGGGTAATTCACAGTTTTGGGATATTATAATGAAAACATTCACATACAACTCATCATCTGACAAATGTGTTATTTTCTCTTATGTAAATAACCAGATGTGGAATAGATGGATCCTATAATGTTTATGTCTTTTTTTAAACAAACTTTTAATTTTGAATTAAATGTAGACTCACATGTCGTTGAAAGCAATAAGAACGAGATGCCAGGTATACCCATTACCTAGTTTGTCCCAATGGTATCATCTTCAAAAACTATAGTACAGTATTAGAACCAGGATACTGACATTTGTATAATCAAGAGACAGAACATTTTAATCACTACAAGTATCCCTTGCTTTGTCCTTTTACAGACTCACTTACCCAATTCCTGACTCTGGAAACCACTACTTATATCCATTGGTATAATTTCAGTTTTTAAAGGTATTGAAAAAATATGTTACTATATATAAAAATCTGCTTTCTTATTTACACCATTTCAAATTCAGACCATCAGTGTTCAAGATATTCAGTTCCTTAACATTGTTCATGACATTGGTATGGGTAGTCCTTTTAATTCTAGCTATTCTGATAGGTATATAATGTTATCTGTTTGCAGTGTTAATCACAGAATCATTCACACATCTAATAAGCTTATTATTAAAGTATCTTTAAAAACTGCCAAACTATTTTGCATTGTAGCTGTATAGTTTTAAATTTGGACCTGCAATTTGTAAGAGTTCCACTTTCTTCATATACTTTTTATTATGTCTAACACCTTTACATATATTTCTCATATTTTTTTTCTTTTCTCTCTTCTTTTATTCTACATATTCTTTCAGAACAGATTCCATACAATTAGCTTCGCTCCTAAAATCTTATGGCTTAAAATCTATGTTTCCAACATACTAACAGACCTGTACTTAATTCATCACTTGCAGCTTAGAAATACCCAGTTCTTACCTGTTGTAAATCTCCAAATGAACGTCCCCATTGAATAAAGGGAAGTCAAAATTCATTTCCCCACATACTTTTGCCAGTTAGTGGAACAATTTCTATCCAAGAACCAGGCTAATCATATAAAGTATAGAGAGTCACAACTTAAGAGAAGAAAAAAGAAAATCTCTGTATTATCTTTGTTCTACCTCCTTTTCAAGCTTTTTCTTGCCTCATCTTTACTTTAGATACAGGTACATTATTTTTTTTCCCATCATTTTCAAAGAAGGGAAAATATTTGATTCTTTAAAGGAGCTGAAAATCTATCCTTTTGAATCCATAGTATACATTCCAATGGACAGTGGGTGAAGAAAGGAGAGAGATATATTACTCAACTGTTTTTCCTTCCTTTTGTCTTTATACCTTCAGTGTCTCTACACATGTGGAAATGTAATGCAATTTGAAAACAGTTTGATAACAGCTTTTTTCCCTCATCTTAGCAAGCCTAATCCAACTAAGATAAGTCTTGTGATGATTTTAGTTTCTGTTGCTGCATTGTTGAGCAAAATGTAAGATTTCTAAGTCACATAATAATTGGATAATAAGAAAAAGTTCAGAGATAGTGAGAGGAAATATAATAGCCAAACTGAAATGAATAAATGAATGAATTAATGAATTACAAAAGGATTTAACAGAAAGATAAGAAAATCTTAGAAAAGAGGCCTCAAAAACAGAGATGAGAAAGAGAAAAGTTAATATAAGAAATTAAGGTGATTAACATGGAAGGGCAAATGAAACAAAGAAAAGGACCAGGAAAAGATAAGCAAGAATACAGACAAGGGGAAATCATAAAACAGAACAAAACAAACAAACAAAAAACTTAGTAAATTTCTCCAGAAAATAAGGACACAAGTTTCCAGACTGAAAGGTTGAAAGGATCTTCTAAAAATTCAGCACACTAAACAAAGACAGATCAAAATACAGTAAGGATTTGTAGGAATACAGAGCAGTCTATAGTTATAGCTTATGCAAGGAAGACTAACTCAAGAAATTTGCTTAGTATTATTTCTTTTTTAAGGAACTACTGAAAAATGTATATCGGAGAAAAAGATGCTCTAACCTAGTGGCTCTAAAAATATGGTTCCTCGACCCATATATCAACATTACACTGAAACTTTTTAAAAAATAAAAATTTATGAGCTGTATCCTAGACATAATGAATCAGAAATTTAGGGGTTTAGGCCCAGCATTGTGCGTTATAAAAAGCAATACATGACTTTGGGTTTCTGGTCTAGCATATAATGAGTGAAAAAGTTGTTAGATCCTGACCAAAGAGTTAAGCTAAACAAACTAAAAATCATCCATTCTTCTTATATCTATCAGAAAATTGAAGTCTCAGTACAAACTGCTATACCCCAAATTGGAGACAGACGTGTAAATATAGAGACTCATAGTAGCCCAGAAGCTGAAAACTCAGCTGGAATTAGTAATGAGATAGGAAAACTTTTACTTCAATGACAAATTGTGGCAGTTTCAATATGAACTAGCTAGAGAGCTAAAAACTCCAGAGGGGGCCAGCATTAAGGAGTAAAACTCACAAAAGTGTGGAAACTTTTCTTCAGTCTTCATTGTCAGAAGCTGGTAAATTGGAGGAGAATCCCCACATGGTTCCATTGGGGGGAAGGGAAAGTAGAGTAGCCATTTTGAAATATGCTCATAGCATTCTATTCTTCTTAACAAGGCTTATCCTTAAAAAATCTATTATATATTACAGCCTAAGCAAACTGGGGAAGAAAAATATCAAGTGCCAGCCCACTGTAGCTTTCCATGTAGGAGAAAGGAAATACCAAACTCCAGCTCTGGCCTCCTGGTGGTCTCACCTAAGACAGGGAGGGGAAATACATAGCATTTGTGCAGGTCATAGCCCAGGGGCACAGGCTTACTAAAAGACTGAGACTCAATGATAGGACTATTCTGTGCTCCTTTTCCCCCATACCTAACCACAACTTCAGTAGGGCTGCTGGATAATGGCAAAGAATATAACTGAAAGAACCGCTCATCTTAGATCTTATTTAAAAAGAAGCTTTTGGAAAACCAAAGACAAAACAATAGGGAAAATAAAAACAAGGACACAGGAAGAAATGTTAGCCTCTGACACCTACAGAAATATTGGAAATTCTTCAAAAAGAAGAAAAATGACATAGGTCAGAAACTCAGATATACATAAACAAAGGAAGAGCATTACAAAATGAATAAATGAAAGCAAAATAAAATTTTATTATTTTTATTCTTAACTGATCTAAGAGATAACAGTTTGTTCAAAATAATCATAACAGTTATGTATGTAGTGATTTTTAGCTTATGAATAAGTGAACAATGATTGGTATCACTGGCTAAACCATGAAAGGAAGAAATTGGTGAATACTCTGTTAGAATAGCTTGTATTCTCCATAAAGTTGTATAGCGTTATCTGCAAGTGTATTTGCATTAGTTGACCATTTATATTACAAACTCAAGGAAAACTACTAAATGAAGTTTTAAAAAATAAAGAAAAATATAATGGATATGATAATAGAGAAGAAAACGAGAACTATATAAAATGCTCAGCATTTTATAAAATGCTCAATTAAAAGGAGAGAAGGCAGAAAAAAGTGGAAGAAAAATAACAAAACAAGGGTCACAGTATCAAACATAGATATTATTGCAACTATATCAATAGTAACTTAAATATTAATGATCGAAATAAATCAATTAGAAGACCAAACTGTAGAGTTAATAAAAAATAAGATCCAACTATATGTTGTTGATAACAAACCCACTTTAAACATAAAACACACAGAGATGAAAAGGAAAGGCTAGAGAAGGGTATGCCATGCTAACACTAATCAAAAGGTAACTGGAGGGCCGGCCAAGTGGTGTAGTGGTTTAGCGCTGGCTTGGGAAGCCAGTGGCCCCGGTTCGGGTCCCACATATGAGGACCAGTGATACTGCCCTGAAAAAAAAGGTAACTGGAGTAGTAATTTCCCTCAAAGTGACTTAAGAGCAAGGAAAATGTTCAGCGATAAAGGAGAGCACTGCATAACAATAAAGGTATCATTCTCAAAAATGACTTAGCAACCTTTAATGTACAAGGGTCTAACAACCAAGTGACAAAAATATGTGAGACAAAAACTAATAGAGCTACAAATAAAATCAGATGGATCCACTATGACAGTTAGAAGACTTCAAAAGTACTCTTGGATAATGACAAAATAATTAAAATATAGAGCAAGCAAAATATAATTCAAGCCATAGCTGAACGGAAGGGCACCATCAATCAGCTGGATCTAATTGACATTTATGGACTACTTCATCCAACAAAACAGAGCACACATTTTTTTTCAAACACATATGCAAAATTCACCGAGATAAACCACATACTTGGCCATAAAATATACCTTAACAGATTTAAAAAAAAAAAAAAGAAATCATAAGAATATGTTCTCAGACCTCAAAGGAATGCAACTGGAAATTAATAACAGAAAAAAAATAGCTGAAAAACTCTAAAATATTTGGAGATTAAGCTACACGTTTCTAAATAACACATGGGTCAAAAAAGAAATCTCAAGGTAAATTTAAAAATACTTTGAACTAAATGAAAATGAAAATACAACTTAACAAAACTTGTGGGATGCAGTGAAAGAGGTGCTTAGAGGGAAATTTATAGTATTGAATGAATGCATATATTACAAAGAAGAAAGATCTAAAATTAATAATCTAAGCTTCCTCCTTAGGAAACTGGAAAAAGAAAAGCAAAGTAAAAGCAACTAAGCAGACATAAAGAAATAAAAATCAGTGAGGCCAAAAGTTGGTTCTCTGGCATGATGAAAACTGAAAAGCCTGAAGCCAGGTAAATTAAGAAAAGAGAAAACACAAATGACTAATATCAGAAATGAAAAGAGGGTCTATCCATACCAATGCCATGAAAATTAAACAGAGAATAAGAGAGTATTATGAACAATGCTGTGTCTCCAAATTTGGTAAATTAGATAAAATGGAACAATTCTGTGAAAGAGACAATCAGCCAAAACTCACACAAGAATAAATAGATGATTTAAATAGGTCTTTCTATATTAAAGAATTTGAATCAATAATTAATAACCTTCCAAAGCTGAAAGCACCAGTTGCAAATAGCTTCACTACATGTATATGTGTATGTGAGTATATATTTAAAGTGCTTTGTATGGAGAATAATTATTTCAAGTGCTTTATAAAATGTAGCAGTGATTTATTTTTCATTATTATTTGGAGACAACATAATGTATTGGAAAAAAAGAGACAGTGAAATCAAAGACCAGGTATCCCAACCTGATTTTAGCACTTTCAATGTGTAACTATAAGTAACATAAACTACATGAACTCATAGCGTCCTGTATTAGATGAAAGTAATAATAGTTCCTCACTAGCGAGGCTATTTCTGGATTCATTTTTAACCTACAATTCAACCTGTTTTGGATCCTGATAATCCCTAACCTGATGGATTAAGTTTTGTCCTCAATTCTCATAATTACCCATTGAAGTGTTGATAGGGTTTATACTATGTAGTGTTGCTGACAATTCTTGTAAATATGAATGGACATTCCCAAATGAGTTCTCCAATTGTCCAATTATTTATAGAGGCTCACCACATTTTAGGGCCCAGTCACCTCCATTTAATTTCATACATTCACTACGGAATACTACCTTCCGTAGTGGTGACTAAAATTACATGGCTAGCTCCACAGTAAATTATAACGAATTTTAATAAAAATTGACATAATTTATATTTCAAATATCTGGGAAAAATACATATTGTATTGAAGACAAATCTACTTATTTTATTTCATTTTATTTAGTGATAGTTCATTTGACTCTAACTGGCTAGAGAGAAATTTCATTACTAACTGTGGCTTTCACCTAAAAACTAGATATTTATAAAACTAATTTTTGGAAAAAAGCCTTTTGAAAAAATATAAATTAATGAGTTTTAAGATTTTTTGCTTTATTTTTCATTGTTTTACCTTTTGAAATGAATTAAAAGTTGAACAAAAGTGGACAATTATTTAAATGAAGAAGGCTCTATGTTTACAAATTTAGATTTTGGTCTTAAGAAGCCTAAGGTAGCTAGCATTTATAGTAATAAAGTAGCAACGTAGTATCCTAAATAGCATTATACTATACAATTTAGAAAATAAAATGTTAAAAGTCATAATGCTCTGTGTTTATGTGGAGGCAACAATGTTGGCTTAGAGAGAAAAACGTTTTCCTGTACTCAGAGACATAATTTCAGAAACAGTCAAATTAAAGAAAACAACTCACAGGACATGTCAATATCATTATCTGAAAAGTCAATAGAAATCATAGATAGGTTGAGATGTTTCTTTACAAACCAGTAATCTAATTTATCACAACATAGATAATATTTTAGAACTAAAATTCCATCTACATTTGTATGAGCAATGCTGTGATTGAAAACCACTGAATGCTTCGCCAAACCATAATCCATACCATATTTCTGACTCTTACCGTGCTTCCACATTGGACAATATTTTGTTTAAGAAAATCCGGCAAACTTGTTACTACACAATGGCTTTACCATTGCTGTTTTTTTAATGCTTGATTTTTATAATTTCCATAGAATATACAGCTATTGTAAACTGTTTTTTCTATCCCTGATAACAGTCTCATCAAATTTTCCATTTTGAATAGATGTATTGCCTGTATTCCCAGTTGTTAGAACATGATCTAAGAAATAGGAGACGCTCAATAAATGGTTTTAGACTGAATACGTTTTTTTACATGTTGCCCTGTTCTCTAATTTTTTTTTTAAACTTTATCTCAGTAATTGTCAACTCTCTCTGTAGTGGTAAGTATTTACTTTAAACAGCAAGAATAACAAAAAAAAAAAAACTTTTTCTACTCAAGTGACATTTTCTGTTCTGTTCTAAGACTAGGTTCTCTTGGAGATAAAGAAGCCTTAATTATTTAATGTGGCATTCCATTGAGAAATCCTAAGCTTTGTTCAAAATGATTCATTTCAATTTTTGCATAGAATTTTATTAGTCTGTAGAGCCTAGATGGAGTTACTGAAGTTCTCAGTTATTCCACATGGGTCTAATTCCATTACATTCTTGGCCTGTGTCAATTAATTTTCTTTTCTCAGATAATAAATTTACACTTCTATTCCTCTTCTGAGCAGTTAGACATTTTCAGGATGGAACATTCCATTAAAATGAAGTAATGAATTGCCCTGTGGCACACGGGTTTGCAAAGACTGTTCAGTCTGCTAATATAGTTCTTAGTAGTTTCTTACCAAAGTAATACATGTATACAAAGACATTATTAATTTTGGGCATTTAAAGACTACACATAATTTAAAAGTGATGTCATTGTTCCAAAAATATATCTAGGTTTCAAAATGATTGATTAAATTCTGTTTAAAATTTTGCACAGGAGGACAGTATATAATCGCATTTTATATTCCTCTGTGCAGGATCTAGTTTTCTAAATCACAGTGCATTGTCAAGAGCGTGTTCATCTTCTATACAGAACACACTGCCTGAAAATAAGATCAAGTCTGCACATTTTGGGATATAAATTTTAGAGATTACTGCAGTTGTTCCTATATATCTTTCTTGTACTAGAGCCTCTAAATCTTGCTGTTTTTACCACTTTTGTGCTTGCAAGATTTATGCTACTCTATACTTTGTTTATATTCAGCAGCTAAGTATTGTTTGTCCCGTTATTATAACTTATCCTGTAATTTATTTAAAATATCAATAAAGTTTGAAACATAATTATAATACAGTTTTGCTGCATAATTCAGAATGAGAAAAATCAAAATTAAAAGAGCACACACACACACGCACACACATACACACACCCATTCCTTCTTCAAACATATAAAGTTAGGCAGCATTTGCTATAGTGACTAACTTCAGTAACTTCATTAACTTGAACTAACTTCACTAACTTAAATTTGAAATTAGGAAATGGAATTCATGTTAATTCCCATAAGATTACTTACAATTTATATACTTACAAGTATGTTTACAATTGTTACAATTGTTACACTATTCAGGTGTGTTTGTTCCCTTCTAATTTCAAATTGTCACAGTAGAAATATCTGGCCTTTCTCCTATAAACGTGGTTGTTACAAAGTATAAAAAAGCAATTAGTACATGTTGAATCTTTTTAATATTTTTATGATTCATTCCTCAAACAATACTCTATATAAAGCCTGATTTTCACAGAAAAGAGTTTAATATGAAATGACACAGATGATAGAAGTTTTGATGTCCTTTTTAAAATAAAACTGCTCAAAACCATATAGAACAAATGTAATGTACTGTAACATTACCAAATCCTCTCTAATAGAGTTGTGTACACTAACTCGTAATCTGACACTAAGTTCTTTTTTTTAGTTTCTTCATTTGTAAATTTAAGCTATTGATCTATGGGATTTCTAGGGTTTCTTTTAGCTTGCATCTTCACATTAAATTTAATTAATTTAAGAAATATGGGATTAAGGATACCACAAATTAGATTCAAGCTTGAGACTGGAACGTAACCTTTTAAAATGAGGGAAATCAAAATCAGGGGAAACTGTAAAAAATAGGATAGTGTCTGATGAAAAAGAAAAACAAAAACAAAAACTGACTGTCATTTATGAAAGAGCTAAGAACAATAGCCTTAGAATGAATCAGGGTTCAAATGAGGAAAATAGAGACTGGTATGAGAGAAATCAGACTAACCATACAACACAATGTGAAGAATGTCTGCAAAAGAATTCTAAAGAACAAAGTTGCTATTCTCTAATTGTGCAGAGTGAGAATCACAGCAAGGTGAATCATGGTAAGAACTAAGCCATATGTTTAAGTTTCTATCTGAAATTATGATAGTTGAAGTTTACTTTTGCATCCATGAATATCTTTTTTTCTTAAACTGTATTCCTTCCAGAGCAAAATACGTTTATTATCTCATATAAAATGAAAAATTATTAGCCAAATTAATTATATGTGAGCTCACTTCTTTTTACTTATAGAATCTCAAGAGAGGCAGTTGTTTAATTTTTTTTTTTTTTTTTTTTTTTTTTAAAGATTTTATTGGGGAATTGGCGGAGGGGAACAGCGTTGGGAAATCGGGGAAGGGGAACAGACAAGTTGCTGTCTTTTTGTTCTTCAGTTTAGTTGCGGAGGATGTTGCTTCACTGTTGGTATCGTCATTGCGCTCTTCCCGGATGAGGCAGATCGGTCGCTGGCCTCTGGATGTCGCTCACCGCGGCTATTGGCAGCTCACTCTTGGCTGCCAGCCGCTCACGCTGGCTGCGGGCCACTCACTATAGCCTATGGCAGCCCACACCATCACCGGGGCTCGCACAGCCCAGCTCCAGGTGGAGCTGTTGTTAGCTGTAGAGGGCAGTGTCACTGGCCCTCATGTGGGATCCGAACCGGGGCCGCTGGCATCCCAAAACCAGCGCTTAACCAATGCGCCACTCGGCCGGCCCATAATTTTATTTTAATTATGAAATATTTAAATGTAGATTTATAAATATTTATTGATTTTTCTAAAATTTCAGCCAAAGTACCAATATAAAAGTATTACATTCACTGTCATGATATTTGATAATTATAGTTGGCAGTACTAGAAAATTTCCCTAACCTAAATTCAAGACCCTCTTTTAGGTCAATGAAACAATAATTTGAAAAACTCTTTAAAGACATACAGCACATTTTCAAAAGTTATTTAACATTTATTAATTCATGTTTCAAAAACCTCACAGTGAATTCTGAAGGTCTACAGAGTAGCCTCTTAATTCAAGGAAATAATAGTGAAGGGGAAGAGCCTACTGAATGAATCACTCCAATTATATATGGTGAAAGAGTACTCATGAAAGAACAACACCAAATTGATATTAGAAACCCTATTTCTCAAAATACAAACCTTGAATTTTGAAGAAAAAAAAAAGTTGAGTAAAATCCAAAAGTTATATGTGCTCTATATTTCATAAAGGAAAAAGGAAAGCCAGAAAAATGATTTATTATCTTTGACAACCGAAAAATAAACTTAATAAAATGGGTTTGCCATTCTGTGTACATATTGTTTTTTTTATCTTTATCTCTATCATCATTTCATCTCTGCAAGACTGTATAAGAAGGATAAGGTGAGCACACATTTGCTCCCAAGTCTCCAAAAAGAATCTGGTAAAACACAGTGTACTGCTTTACTAGGAAACACCCTAGAAGCCTTGTAGAGACCTGGAATAAATATTAATACATATAAACCTTGCAATACGTGATATATTGTTTTGGTACATGCTCAAGCACAATTAAGTCATTAACGATTTTCATAAAGATTTAAGGAATCAATGAATGTTTCTTGTCAGTTTATCCTTCTCTGATGACGTTTTTCAATGCCAGTTACCTGTGAAGAACTAGTTTCTTGGAAATAGATATTCCCAAGATTGGCTCATATACTTTGAAAGCTTTGGGCAACTAATAGTTCATCACACTGATGGACACCAGATAAAAAAATAAAAATTAGGTAAAAAAATAAATAAATACATTTTAGATTAAAAAAAATAAACAATGCCCCAGGGCAAGCAAATATTAATTTCACACATAAATGGAAAGGTCTCAAATCTTTCAAAACATTTATACTCTAAACAGCTTAGGACATTTTAAAAAAACCTACACTGTATGAAATATGTAGATTTTTAACAAGTTCAACAAACGTTATTTAACACCTGCTATTTGAAGAACACTATATTAAGTCTTATAACTGATGTATTATATATTCTATAAATGGTGAAGACCCATGACTTGTGTGCCCATCTTATCCATTCTCAGTCTTAAAGGACTCTGTCACCCAGTTTCTCTTGCCATCACCCTTCTGCTTGGGTTTTGCTGTCCTCCTCAATGCCTTTCATCGTTCTCTCAGCTTTCCTAACACCATTTATTTTCCTCACTTTCTCAGGTCTAGGAAACTTTCCTTCCATTGCTCCTTGCTAGGTGCCTCATCATCATCTCTTCCTTATTCCCGTCCATACCTCTATAAAAAGTCTATTCATTAATACTCCAAGGTGATTCTGCTTTCTCTTTCTTACCATGATACCATGATAAATACAACACAATTCAAAAAATATTTTTCAAGAGTATAATTAGGCAAATTACACTTAATATAAAGAGTTTGCTGAGGAAAACAAATTTTTATGAAATGGGAGATGGCATGGCATTCGTAAAGTCACATATCAGCTGGGCCTTGAGTTGGATTTCAATAGCTTTTAAAAATTATATTAACTTCTTCAGGATGTCATAGATCCCTTGTGTTCTCCCTTGATGTAACTTCTACCCCAACTTTTGTAATAACCTTTCTCTTGCAATTCTTTGTAACTTCATTATCTAAGTTTCCAGCAGCCATGCTTGGTCACCTGCAGGAGCTGTGCTCTTTGCTCATACATTCATCCTGGGGGTGGCGTCCACACATCTTCCTCTTTTCCTGTGGTGCACCATCCCATCACCTTCAGACCAGGCTTACTCAGACTCCAAGGAGGTGGAACTAGAACTGGATGAGCTTAAGAAGTCACTGGAGCTGCTGAGTGACAAAACTTCCACTTGGTTCCTGCCTAGTTTCTTCCTGCCTAATTTCATTAGGCAAAACCAAGTAGAAGTTTTACTCCAATGATAAAACTACACAATATTTTCTTAACACATTTCATTTTCATTCATTTTAAAGTGAGATGGCAACCTTTGCCAATCATGCTCCCCAACATACAAGTTTAAGTAGCTCTGTCGCCTGCCCCCACTTCCACCCCATACAGGACAACCTGGCTGACCAGTGGGAGCTATCAGCCTGGCAGTCTCAGCATCAGTCAGTGTCATAATATGAATGGATCCTGACTTTATAGTTATTTTTTACTCAATCCTCAAACAACCACTAATTGGGTACCATGTATGTTCCTGACCTTGTGCTAGACCTGGGCTCATTACCCTTGACCAGAATAAGATAAAGCACCTTATTTCTACTTGAAGGTTTATATTTAGACAGTAAATGATCTGAAAAATAAATTAAATGGGTATTATATGATGATATCAAGGTAGTTATAATTGTTGCACCATCAAATCAGGTTGAAACGACACTAAATACTGATTGGTTGATCAGGAAGGCAGTCTAGAGAAGAAACTTCCTAGAGCAGTGTGTTTCCCACAGAGGGAGCACCAAATATAAAGACCCTGTATCAGAGGAAGCAAGATGGTGCCACAGGGCAGAGCAGTCAAAGCAGAGGTGGTGAGAGACAAGGTCAGTGCAGTAGGTTGGGGCCACATTAGATCCATGGTATTTATAAAAGTATGATGGAGATACTGAGGAGAAATGAGTCTAGCAGTATCTCAAGTATCTAAATTATCTGTAAAAGATGACTAGCTGCTTTGTGGAGAAGAAATTGGAGGAAGAATGAATAATAGTAGCCGACAGATGCATTAAGAAAGTATTTTAGTAGTTCACCAAAGAGATGATAGTTAGATTTGCAATTGGTTTGAAGGTGAAGTGGAATATATATTTAATAGATCAGAGTGGTGTACATATATAGAAAAGCTAGTGATAACCCCATGTTTTGAAGCCTTAGAAATTGGGTTAATGACAGCTCAAATTACTAAGTGGAAAATCACTGGAATGAAAGCAATATTAGGAGGAGACAGATCAATAATTCTGTTTTATTTGTTAAGTTTGAGATGCCTATTTGACATTCAGGGCAGTTGCAAATGAGTTCAGTGTTCAGAGAAATCTGAACAATGATTTTTGGAAGTCTTGTGCCCACATCTTAGCTGTACTGGGTAATTTTCTGAACTTCTGGTGAGAGTGTAAGTCAGTACAATCAATTTAGAGAGAAAAAAAGAAGTACATATGCTGTCTTACTCCACCATCCCACCCAGAACATAGACTACGTGAGTAATTTATTTGGGAATGTGATCATGGAGGAGTAATGAGGTACAAGATGGGTATACTAGGGGAACAGGGAGTCAAATCTAGTACACATCATCAAGTTAGGTAATTAGATGCTCTAGAGCCATTCACTGAAGTGAAACAAAAAGGAAACATGTGTCCATCAGCTCTAAGGGATCCATTATGCAAGAGTCACCCCGTGGGTATTAATTCCAATATCTAGAGTACCAAATAAAATTCCTCCAGCAATTTACACAGCATAGTCCAAAAAACTCTCAAGGCAGAAAATGAAGTCTTGCCTGGGACTAGGGATGATATTATCAGCTGCATTTTTAGAAAGGTGAGGAGCATTTCCACAACACTAGTAACCAAGGTCATGGCTGGAATAAAAGGTGAGGCTGAGAGGATGTGCAGTGCTGTACATGGCATCAATACACCCTTTGATGTGGAAATTACTTTCTAGGGATATATCTGCAAAGTACTGAATGTCTGTGCCCCCCACCCCAATTCATATGTTGTAATCCTGACATCCCAAGTGATGGTATTAGGAGGTGGGGTCTCTGTGAGGTAATAACATCATGAGGAAGGAGTCCTTATGAACTGGATTAGTGCCCTTATAAAACAGATCACAGAACAATCTCTGCTCTGTGCCACGTGAGGATACAAGAAGTTGGCAGTTTGCTACTTGGAAGAGGGATCTTACTAGCACTCAACCAATTTCCTAAGCTGGCATCATGATCACAGTCTTCCAGCCTCTATAACTTAAAAACAAATTTCTGTTGTTTATGAGCCACCCAGTCTATGGTACTTTGTTAGAGCAGCCCAAGCGAACTAAGATAGTATTCTAGAAAAGTTATGACACACATATGTAAGAATACATCCTGAGAGCAGCTATTTGTTTAAAATAGAATACAAATAAATCTAAATAAGAATATATTGAACAATGGATCACTATTGTGATTTTTTCATATAATTCAATACTAAACAGCATTTAAAAATGTATAAGATGTATCAACATGGATGGATCTCATTAATGTTACATGGAACAAAACAAAACAAGATGTAGAAAGACATATACATTTATAGCTTAAAAACACATAAATATTATTCAATTGTATGTATAGATACTTGTACATATGGTAAAATTACAAAGAATTACAGAAATATGGGAATTACCAAATTTAGAGTCATTGTTTCCTCTATGAGCGGAGAAGGGGATTTGAACATTTTTCATAGGAGCCCCCGTCTGAATTGACAATGTTTTATTTCTAGCTGAGTGGTGATACACGAGCATTTTTATTATTTTTATATGTATTGAAAACAATAAAATAAATAACCAACTGTGGGTCTGGAATCTATGTATCTCTGATATGTAGAATAATACAGGAATAAAGGCCTTTAGGGTATTAGACCTTAACTCTGATATTTGGGACATCCCTCTAATGCCATGCAGTGATTCCTGGACTATTTTTGCCTTAGTGCTTAAAAGTAAATAAGACTTTCAGATTTTTTTTTTTTTTTTGCTTATTTTAGTTTTTTATAAAGGGGAGGGGGATTAGACAAAATAGAAATCACAGAGTAAAAACATATGGCAGAAATCAAGAAAAGGGTTTTGTTCTCTTAGATGATAAGTATACCCCATAGTTTAGTTTTAAGAGAATCACCTCTTGGAAATGGGACCATGTGTACAAGTTATTGGATTGCTACTTATACACAGTATAAAGGAAATCACCCCTCACCAGGAGTCCCTATATAGGTTATTACGCATCACAGTGTGAAGTGATCTAAAACAGGCACTGAGATAGGGTATGCAAATTATTCATCTATTTACATGTTTACTGAGAATATACTCAGCAGCCAGCCATTAGAAGAACAATAAAGAGAACAAGCATGAGCCATGCTTTTATAGAATCTAGTAGAGAGGAGGTGATTTAAATAATCCAAGAACAGAATTAAGTATTCAGATTTTGATAAGGAGTATAAACACACAAATAGGAAACTATAATAGGAAATAACAGGTTGAAGGTGAGAAGAACTAAGTCAAATAAAGGTTTCTCTGAGAAGCAAGATTTAAGCAGAGACTTAAAGAATAACAAGTTGGCCGTTTTGAAGGAGCAGATGAAAAGGTGTTCAAGGCCAAGGAAACAGCATCTGCAAAGATCTTCAGTAGGGAAGACCTTAGAAAATTATGAATTCAACCTGTGTTGCTAGACAAGAGTGACCCGTGGTGACATGGCCTGAGATAAGACAGACAGGTAAATAGTGACCAAAACCACACAGCTATAATAATTCAAGTGAGAATTGTGAATTTTGCCTTTGGGCTAGAATGAGATAATTAATTAATTGTTTCTTTGTTTTGTGTTAACATATTATTCTGGCTTTAGTCCATAATATATTGGAGAAATAATGGTAGAAATAAAAACACATGGCAAGAAGTCATTGCAGAAACTCAAGATTAAAGAACGATTTTGAGACACATTCAGATCCTCTAGTTAAGAAAAGTTAGTTAATAAATGCCATCAGCCCTCAGGGGCAAGATGAAGAAAAGAATGAGCTCTCCATCATACAAAGATTTTTATTACTCCTTGGGTTAGAGAGTGTTGTGAGGATATCTTCCTGATATTCCTCCACTTATTCCCAGCATATTTTATGGTCTTCATTAAAATTCCATCTTCAGTGTTTCTAGCAAAAAGACTGTGAGTTTTTTTCTTTTACATTTAATAGAAACAATATATTGACTGTCCAACAATGTGTTAAAAGTTCTTTATACCTTATCTCAGTATATCCATTATACATTGTCTCTTGGCAGGACTCTGAGAAAGATAATATTTTCAGTATATGAGTAATGTGGAAACCAAGCAATGGAGAATGTACAAAATTTGTTTAGGGCAGCATGATTGTAAACGGTGAAGACGGGATGCAATTCCCAGCATCTGTGACTCTAAAGTTGGTGTGTGTTTTTTTAAACCACTGTACTATACAGCCTCTCTAATCTGTGATTCACCTGTTCCTATTTCATTCCTTAAACAACCATTTATTGCCAGGCAGTGTTCTAGGCTTTTGGGATACAGCACCATAAAAGTCAACAGAAATCTCTGTCCTCATGAAACTAATATCCTAGTGAAGATACAAAATTAAAAGCAATGATGTAAAATGTATAGTGTGTTAGGTGGTAGTTAAGTGCTGTGGTAAAAAGTTAAGCAAGGCAAGTGTCTACAGAGCACAGAAGGTTTGGACATTTTAATAAAATGGCATTGGGAACTTCATGAAGAAGATGGCATCTGTCAAAAGATATAAAAAAAGATACAGGCAAACCATATCTATTGCCACGTTCAGTAATAATAAAAAGTCTACTGCAGCTGAATGAGGGGATGACCCAGGAGGAGGAGGGAAGTTCATAGAAAAATTGGAGAGTAGATATGATGCAGGATCTATTAAACATGTGTACACACTCTGGCTTTTACAATAAGTGAAATGAGAATAAATTGAAGAGTTTTATGCAAAAGAGGCTCATAATCTGATTTATATTTTTAAGCGCTGTTTTGAGAACATGCCAAAGGGTGCCTGATGTAGTATCAAAGAACCTGTTTGCAGGCCATTGTGACAACCCAGACCATAAACACTGGCAGTGAGTATAACAATGCTACTAGTAGAAGTAGCAAAAAGTGGTCAGAAATAAGCTGTATTTTGGAGATACAATCCATCAGAAGTGATGATGGATAGGTGAGACAAAAAGGATTCCTTTTTTATTATTTTTTTGGATTGGGAAATCTCATTGGTTCAATATTTGAAATTAAGTCATAATTTTTAGTCATACAGGAATGTCAACGATAATGTGGCCAAATCATTAAAAAAAAAAAAAAGTAGCTGTCATTCTGTAACCAGAGCTCCTTTCTAATGCTTTAAGATGGTATTTGGACAGTGGAAACAACATATGGGTTTGGGACATAATTATCCACATTCCAATCTCATTGGCAGATTTATTGACTTAAATGTGATAGGGCAGTGAAGTGGAAAGAGAAAGAAAAAGAATTTCTGAAAGCCAAAATATAAGATTTATTCCCTCCACAAAAAGATAATTTTTATAAAGTGATAAACTGTGCCACATGCTTTTATTTGCATTATCTTATTCTCCCACCAAATCTAACAAAGTCGACATTGTTTTCATTTGTATACATGAGAGAAATCATGACAGTGAGAATTTAACATTTTCATGAGAAAGTCAGTATGCAGAAACAGAAACCAAGCTATTTAAATTTACTAGAATTAAGTTTTCTGCCTTTTTTATATTGAGAATACATGATTAGATCAAGTTAGTGGTGAAATATTTCACTTATACTTAGTATGCATATGATTCTAAAATGTGATCCCAAATATCTTTATTTTTTTCAGCAGGCCTAGAAAGTTTAACAGATAATCTGGTATAATGTTACAATGAAGTACCAATTTTCTCTAAAAGTGAAAGGGATGACTACTCTCAGGGTAATTCTAATGAGTATACAGAGGGAAAGTATTTTGGCTCATTTAATTTTGTAAAATCTCTTTTGTGCATAACTCAAATCCCTCTTTTGCCCATAGGAATAGTGAGGCAGGTATGCATTAATTCATGTCATAGTACAAGAATAGATAGTAATAAAACACTGGCATTTTCCAAATTGCCAGTATAAAGAATTGTCAGAAGAACATGAGTATTATCTTCAGCTTCTCCAAGGGGTTAACCTTTATGTTATCTGTTTAATATGAATTATGGATTGGCTTCTCCTATTTCCATATATAAAACTTTGTGTCTTGGTCCTGTTCCTCAGGATGACCTTGATGTAATCAGGGATAATAGTGTTCTTTACCAAAGACATTAATCAATAACTTTATAATATGAAGCACTATGAATATTTAATAGCTTCAGCTTGAATAATTCAAATTTTGTATTACTGAAAAATAAAAGAACTCAGTTGAGTGACTAAGATTTCTTTATCTTCCCTATCCTATTATATTTACTACTTCTTCTTTGAGAAGGGCATGGAATTATATATGTCGGTGACATAATACATCTTTTGCTCATTTTCCATGTATACATAATTTTCATTTGTTTTTAGTTTCATTGCTGAATATAAGCACCCCTTCTGAGGAGTCCATATTTCAAATAAGAGTTCATGTGGAAAGCAGTAGCCTTAATTCATTAATAGATACCCTGTTAAAATATACATTAAATCTGTAATAGGAGAGATCATTAAAGAACTATTTAAAAGTAAAAATGCAGAAATCATAAATTACTAATAAAATTGCACTGAAGTCTTATAAAAGAAAAATAAACTATAACAACTGCAGATAAGATTGAAATCCAGTGTATAACTGATCTAGGAAAGGCTTTGCGTAATTTCATCAAAATAGAATACCAACATGAAATATGTAGGAAACTCATTACCTAATGAAAATATATGTGTATGTGTGTTTATATATATGTGCATATGAATATATATTCATGAATGTATGCATATATTCATTCTAAGTCACAAAGCCATTATGTTCTGAAACAAATTTTTCAAAAGCCTCAGGATTATTTAAATCTAAATTAAAAAAAAAAAAATTGGCATTGTCCATGGTAGAAAATAAATATTAGCTATAGAGTGGATTTATATATAACCACACAATAATACTATTCTATCAATAATATGTTCCATGTTTTTCAGTAAAAGCTTAATTAAGTCAGGGATCTGACTGTGTTGTAGGAATACGAATATACAAAAAATAATCATAGTTCACTAAAATGATTTATTTGCATATGAAAACTGACTGTGTTTGTGAACATGCTCTGAGAGACTGATTTACCTATGGAGAACTAATTGTGCATACATCCACTAGTTCTTTATCTCAGTGAGATAAGGATTAGTACTAATTTATACATATATAATTTCTGATACATATACGTATCAGTAGTTAATTCTCAAAAATAATGGAAATGGCCTCCACTATACTTCATTCTTCTGAGTTGTACTTTTTCCACCTGAAATTGTGATTTTGTTTTAAAAAGTATTTTTTTCTTCCTTCCCGCTAGATTATATGCTTCATCTGAACAGTTATTTCTTGCTCATGTGGTTAGATTTGTGTACCTGTATTAGAGCTTGGCTTTGGCAGAGGCCAAATAGAATAACATTGTTGTATATGCAGGTATTTGTTGCAGTTAACATATTTTGCGTCTTAGTTTTGGGCAAGGGGAACATACAAAGAATAGAATATAACAAGGCCCTCTAATAAGTGTTAGAAATGTAACTAAAGAAAAAGGGAAAAAAAAAAAAGGTTTTGTGTATAGATGCTAGGGATGTAACTAAAAAAGATGAAAATTAAAATAAAAGAAAAAGCACTGGGTATTGAATCGCTGTGCTTCCCGGGAGCATGAATTCAAATGTTCACTCTGTATTTTGCGGTAATGTGTACCTCAAGTAAGCTCTCAGCGGTTACAAAGTGCATTTCCTAATTCAGAATGCCCTGAGCAATTTATCATGTGGTTCTGGGAAGATGGCGGCAGGGGTGGGAGGAACAGAAATTGAAAGAGGGAGGGAGGAAGGAGGAGAGAGAGGGGGAGAGGAGGGGACGGGAGAGAGAGAGAGAGAGAGAGAGAGAGAGAGAGAGAGAGAGAGAGAGAGAGAGAGAGAGACAGAGACAGAGACAGAGAAAGAGAGAGAGAGAGAAAATAATGTGAAACATAACAGCGCAGAAAAAGTTCCTTCCAACTGCTCACTTCTGCTCTGCTTCTATTACTGAGGACTGAAACCAGACCAAAATACAGATTATGTCATTTTGTTTGCTTGCTTTCTTATTTTATAATATGTGGAAAATTTCAAGCTGAAGAAGTAAATTAGCAGATTTATCTGGGTAGGGGGACACAGGCTAATCTCTACAATATTGTCTTTATAAAGTGGAAAAGTAGATCAAATGCATGATTTCCAACAAAGAGAAACAATAAAGACAAAAATGACCCTTTGTAATAAATAATGACCGAAGTATTCACTTGAGGATGTATCTCTTTGTTGCAGGTTTTTGAAAATGGGCTATATTGTTTGAATCATAACTAATGTATATTGCAATAAACGAGGGATTTTCAAGCCAGCTCCAAGTGGCCTAAAATTATTTTATTTATTACTAACAGGAATGACTAAGACAAGTCCTGTGGTAAAAACAGATTTATCGTCTCTGCTATTCACCTGTGTTATTTCTCCATATATTACCACTGATATATATGATCCATTCTTCACAGCGATGACTTTGCCGTGGTAAATTAAATATCTCATTGTCCTTCTCTGTCCATTTTGCATTATAATGTTTCTGAGCAGACTTTTATAGTTCTCTCAGAGAATTATATCAGGTCTTAAAAAGAAAAAAAAAGTAAAGCCAAAATCTTAAGACACCATTAAAAATCCTTTTCATTTTTAAGTAAA
The DNA here is from genome assembly GCA_033961575.1 of Aselliscus stoliczkanus. Classification (NCBI taxonomy): domain Eukaryota; kingdom Metazoa; phylum Chordata; class Mammalia; order Chiroptera; family Hipposideridae; genus Aselliscus; species Aselliscus stoliczkanus. The sequence continues at coordinate 94,224,426 of CM066728.1, read as the reverse complement.
ATATGCTTTCTTCTATTTTTAAGAAGAAACATATGTGGTATCTCAATGGTATTATCTGAAGCTCATTTTGTCTTGAATAAAATCAAGAGTAGACCAGAAACATTCTAAACAGATACTGTGACAAATATTATGAAAGCAAAACTAAGAAAATGAATGATTTATTTTGCATTTTTTTCCTTCTAAGAATGTAATCTACACTATACTATATACTATGCTATATTATACTATACGTATATGTTACTTTCAAAGCCGTGCTATTCTGCAGGAAATGAAAACTTTTCATTATATTAGGTAATTATCTTAAAGAGTGACATTCATATACAATTCAATGAAATCGTTGGGTCATGGGTATCAACAATAGATAATGCCAACTTTCCATTTTCCTTACCACATTCTATCTCCATCAGCAATATATGAATTATTGTCAGTCCTATTAATTTTAGCTACCTGGTGGGTATATAATATTATCTCCTTTAGGTTGTTTTTCTCATATCTTGTATTTCCCTCATGACTAATGAGAACATTTTCATATGTTGTTTGGAAATTTGTATATTCTTTTCATTTAAGGGCCTCATCAAGCATCCTGTCAATTACTTATGGGATTCTCTGTAAAGTATTTGCTTATCGATTTGTAGGGCTTTCTGTATTTTTCTGTATATGAACCTTTGTCAGTTATATGTTTTGCAAATATTATTTCTCAGCTTGTGGCTTGAATGTACATAATGTGCATATGTATGTTTAAATGGCACAATACTATTTATTGAGCAGACCACCATTCCCCTATTGTCATTTATCAAATTTCCATATATGTGTGAGTCTGTTTCAGGACCCCCTATTTTGTACCATTGATTTCTGTGCCTCTCCTCAGTCTAAAATATATCTTCCTGATTTTCCCAATAAATGTGATAGCCATTAGAATAATTCACCAATATTTTAATTATTTTAAAGTATTGTCTTTGCATTACATTTTATATTTTAATATATATTTGAAAATAGTCACCAAAAAGAATCTGTCATTTTGTTTGTGACTGAACTAAATGTTTAGAACAATCTCAGCAAATTTACATGTATTAATATTGAACCATTAATTACAGGAATATGATATTGTTCTCCATGTATTTAGATCTTTTCAAATATATATCAAAAGGCTTTATAGTTTTTAGTTCAGAGAACTTATACATTGATATGGATATATTTCATATTTCTTGATTTCACCATCAATGATATCATTTTTCCTTATTTGTTTCTGGTAGTATATAAATATTCAATTGATTACTGCCCATTAGCCTTATATGAAGGGACACTGATAAGTCCATTTTATAAATCAATGATATACAAATAGCTTATTTTCATTTTTCATCAATCTTATACTTCTGAATATTAGTATTTTTAGTGCTTACTTCTGATTTTTGGCCTTATTTTACTGCCCATCAGTTCTAAACAAGTCTACTACTACAGGCCTCCTTTGTTTACAGAGAAAATATTTTTTACATTAGTATATTTTTTTCTTGGATTTTTAAATATATTTTATCAGTTTATGAAAATTTTCTTCTGCTACTATTTTTTGTATTATTTTTATTATTATTAATAGTTACGAAACTATGCAATAGTTTTCTTTTTCATCCCTTACAAAGTGACTACCCCCTCCCCCCTCTCTTGCCCCTTCATCCCCGATATCATACATATCTGTTACGATTCCATTGACTCCATCCCCACACTATATTCCACATCCCATGACTATGAGTTATAGTCAACATATAATATTAATCAGCGGCAGCTTCAGATGTACAGTGTAGTAGTCAGGCCACTGCATCGTCGATGAAGTGGTCTCCCTGACAAGACATGAGTCCATCTGGTCCCCTAAAAAAATATTTACAACATTATTGATTATATTTCCTAAACTGTCTCTTCTGTCTCTGCAGTGGTATTGTAGTTACCAGTTTATGTTGCCTCGTCCCTTCCCCTTCTCCCTCATGCCCACTCCCATCCCATCTAGCTATCATCAGTTTTTCCTTTGTGTCTCTAAGACTATTTCTGTTTACATTGCTCATTTATTCAGTTCTTTAGATTCCACATATAAGTGAGATCATATGGTATTTATCTTTCTCTGACTGACTTATTTCACTTCGTATAATGTTCTCTAGGTCCATCCATATCATAGCAAATGGTACAATTTCTTTCTTCTTTATAGCTGCGTAATAGTCCATTGTGTAAATATACCCCCGTTTCCTAAACCAGTCATCTACCGATGGGCATTTCGATTGTTTCCAAGTCTTGGCTATTATAAACAGTGCTGCAATGAACATAGGGGTGCATATATTTTTCAAATTAGTATCTTGGGTTTTTCAGGATAAATACCTAGGAGTGGAATTGCTGGGTCAAAAGGTAGTTCCATTTCCAGTTTTTTGAGATACCTCCATACTGACATAGTGGCTTGCACCAATCTGCAATCCCACCAACAGTGCAGCAGGGTTGCCTTTTCCCCACAGCCCCGCCAGCACTTGTTGTTTGTTGATTTGTTGATGATAGCCATTCTGACTGGAGTGAGGTGGAATCTCATGGTGGTTTTTATTTGCATTTTCCTAATGATCAGTGAGGTTGAACATTTTTTCATATGCCTATTGGCCATCTGTATGTCCTCTTTAGAAAAATATCTCTTCATATCCTCTGCCCATTTTTTAATTGGGTCGTTTGTTTTTTTGGTGTTGAGTTGCATGAGTGTTTTATAAATTTTGTATATTAACCCCTTATCAGATATATCGTTGGCAAATATATTCTCCCATTGAGTAGGCTTCCTTTTTGTTTTATTGATGGTTCCCTTTGTTGTGAAAAAACTTTTAAGTTTGATATAATCCCATATGTTCATTTTTTTCTTTTACTTCCCTTGCCTGCGGGGATGTATCAGTAAAAATATTGCTCAGGGTAATGTCTGCAAATTTACTCCCTATATTTTCTTTTAGGAGTTTTATGGTTTCACGTCTTACATTTAAGTCTTTAATCCATTTTGAATTTGTTCTTTATATGGCGTAAGGAAGTGGTCCAGTTTCATTTTTTTGCATGTGTTTAGTCCAGTTTTCCCAGCATCATTTATTAAATAGACTATCTTTACTTCAATGTAAATTCTTGCTTCCCTTGTCATATGGATTAACTGTCCATAATGCCTGGATTTATGTCTGGGCTCTCTGTTCTGTTTCACTGATCTATATGCCTGTTTTTATGCCAATACCATATTGTTTTCATTACTGTAGCCTTGTAGTATGTTTTGATGTCTGGTAGCGTGATACCCCCGACTTTGTTCTTATTTCTCAGGATTGCTGAGGCTATTTGGGGTCTTTTATGGTTCCATATAAATTTTAGGATTATATTTTCTATTTCTTTGAAAAATGCCCTTGGTAGTTTGATAGGAATTGCATTGAATCTATATATTGCTTTAGGCAGTATGGACATTTTAACTATGTTAATTCTTCCTATCCATGAGCATGGTAGGTGTTTCCATTTATTTGTATCTTCTTTTATTTCTTTCTTCAGTGTCTTATAATTTTCTGAGTACAGATCTTTTACTTCTTTAGTTAAATTTATTCCTAGGTATTTTATAGCTCTTGAAGCAATTGTAAATGGGACAGTTTTCTTAATTTCTCCTTCTGTTAGTTTATTATTGGTATATGCAAATGCAACTGATTTCTGAACATTGATTTTGTATCCTTGTTACTATTTTTTTTTAATTGAGATTGGTAAGTAAATTTTATCTACTGCTTTACTGGTTTTTAACTTATGATTACATATGTTTTCTTATGATACAGTCACTATGGTGAAATTATATTGATTAAGTTTTGAATATCAAAAGACTCCTTTATTAATGGGCTGAATCCAATGTGTTCATGATGATTCTCATTCATATATATTGCTCAAAATATTATATTTAGAATTTAGTCATAGCATTTATGAGAGACATTCACATAGCAAATATTTTTTCTTTTTTTCTGATATTGGCAGAGTTTGTGTAAGATCATGTTCCTTTTTACCCTGAAAGTTTCAAAGAATTCACCAGAGAATGACAGTAATCTTCCTGAGGAAATTTATTTAATCAGATGCTCAATTTTTTTTCAATGGCTATAGGATTATATAAAACTTGTATTTTTTTTTAGCACTTTTAATGAGTTGAGTGTATGGTTTTTTTAATGGTTTTTCTCAACTTTTGAGAAATCTGCTTATCATGTTATATATTGGTTTAAATCTAAATGTGACAAAATTGAAACAGCAGTAGCAGTGTATCCAAGTGTTAATTCTAGAATATGCTTCTTTATTCAATTATTTTAAAATTCTCCACAAAGGTTCTCTTATTTCTATGTCATTGTATTTATTTGTCTCATCATTTAAAAATAATTCAATGCATATAAAAATGTACACATAAGCCTTGTTATACAGTGAGTATTTCTGGGTTATAAAGGCAGATCACTAACAATTTATAGGCATTTGGACAATGTTTTTGACTCCTGCTTTGACCTAATCTGATTAATTGACATCTGACAAAAAGAATGGTAAAATAATTATGTCTTTTGGGCAAAAATATGAAATAGTATTGAACATAAATTTTGGGGTTAGTTCAAGGGTTGGTGAAAGTCTTCCCTTGCATATCACTTAAGACGTGGATGAAGGATGCCATCTGTACCATTTGAGGTTAACATCAAAGAGAAATCCTATTAAATAGTAACAGAAATAGTGTTAAAGTATGTATAGCTTGGTTCTAAAGATTCAAACATTCCCTGTAATACCAATAATTGGATAAGAATAGCATCATTATTTCTCCAACACTACAAAAAAAAAAAGTAATTCAAAGTTTAAATATAGCAACATATGAAGTAACTAGGTCCCATTATGATTGACCACGGAAAGATCCCTTGCATGAGGCACTGCTGTGTGAATCAAAATGCTGCCTTATTACCACGCCCCCAAAAGCAATTGCTACCAGGAATATTAGTCACAGGGATTTGCTATCGACACTTATTTTTCTTTTGGCCAGTCATTTAATTGTGGAGAAACATCACATTAATCATCATTCTGACTAAAATAAAAATGAAAGCAGGGTGAAAATTCAGCGGTTTTATTCAGAATATGGAAACTACAGTTAATTTGTAATGTGAAGGAAACAAGAAAACACACCCAGCTCTCACCAACTTAGAAGTTGCATCAGTGTATGGAATTACTTTGTATCATGCCAATTATTTTAAACTGTTTAGGCTCAGTCCCTATGAGGTGTTTTTAATAGTATCAGGTGGTTAATGTGCTAACCGGTGTTATCGTTTTTTTTGTTTTTTTTTCTTCCTGAAGCTCTTGACAATGGAATTATTTTCTGCAGAGTATACAAAGTCACAAACAAAGTCACCGGCTGAAGCTTGTCACCCAATAATAGACTCTGTCATTTATGAGTTCCCACTTCATGGCACACTGAAATGCTTTCACCTGAGCCATTACTGAGCAACCTGAATTGTAGGGATAAATCTGCCACTGTGTTCTGCATACAATGACAGATCATCTAAGGGTGAAATAGTCTTGCTGAGAAGAGAGGGACTTCCATCACACCTCCCCTCTGCCTATGTGTGTGCATGCCTGAGTAGGAGGAAACTCTGCTTTCTGTACAATGTTATTTATTGGAAGCTGCTACTCCACTGCATTTTTCACTCACAATTTGACAATTCCTCCTACAATGTAGTTGCCTCAGAGAACACAACCCTTGTCTTCTGTTGAAACTGCTGTCAGTAAAGGAGAGTTAATTTCATTCATGCTGATTCTCGATTTGAGCATCCCTGTGCCCGGTGTTCTGCTGGCATTTTGCATTCATTATTTCATTTATTCTCCGGGCAGCCCTACAGAAAGTGTATTATTATCTCCATTTAAAAAATGTACATGTCACAAACCTATTAAGTGGTACAATAACGATCCAGCCCTGAGTTTTCCTGATTCCAAATTCTCTGCCCTTTTAATGAGCTACGATGTCTCTAGTGTTTTCTGCATAGAGCATATTTTTAGCACGGCATTCTTTTTTATATTTTTAATTGTGAAATATATATTCAACTGCTTTATATAACTTAGGTGTACAATTAAATCATGATAAAACAATGTATTCACAAGTCAGCTTAATACCTTAAATGCCCTTGTTTTTCCCTGTCAACTTCATTCACCTGGGAGTAGAACCTACTTATCCTGAATTATGTATTATGAAATTTCTTTATATAGCATACACACACACACACACTCACACACTATATATATATATATATATATATATATATATATATATATATTTTACACATGTGTGTGTGTATAGTGAGTTATATGTGTATAGTTAGTTTTTGTCTGCATTTTAAATTTATATAAATGAAATGATTATGTATTTGGGGGGGGCTTGCTATTCTCAGTCAACTTTTTGAGATTCATCCAATTTGATGTATGCAGCTGTAGCCTATTCCACGGTTGAGGGACATTTGGGTGGTTTCCAGTATTCTACTATTTTGAAGACGGCTGCTAGGAAAATTCTGATTTCATGTCTGCAGGAGCACATGTGTAAGAGTCTCTCTAGGGTATACATCACTTCGTGGGATTGCTGGGTCATAAAATATGCATGTGTGAACTGCATTAAGTGAAGCCAAGTTGTTTTCCAAAGTGGCTGTATCAACATGGAATAAGACGAGCGGTTCCTAAGCAGTTAATGGAGGTGTCTCTGCTCTATGTCTTTGCCAATAATTGCTATTTTAACTTCGGAATGTTTACCAAATCAGTCACTGTGGTTTTGAGTCACATTCCTCTGCTCTCTAACATCCCTTTATTATTTATATGTTATCTTTTTTTGAAATCCCTGTTGATATATTTTTACCAATTTAAAATTTTGTCAGTGATCTTATTTTTCATTGACACACATACATGACCACATACATGAACATACACACATACACACACATTCATTTATTCACTCACATAGGTACTAAAACTTCTTCTGGATGCTAATTCTTTGTGAGATATATTTGTAGAAAGTATCTTCCACTTTGACTTATCATTTAATTCATGGTGTCTATAGATGAACAGAAGTTCTTAAATTTACTCAAATCATCTATAATTTCCTTCCTTTTTTATAATTTATGGATCTTGTTTAATAATTACTTCCCTATCCAAGACCATAAAGTTATTCTCACATCATTTAAAAAATATATAAAAATTTTACTTTCACATTTAAGGCAAAGATAAATCTGGGATCAATTATTGTCTGTGTTGTGAGTTAAATATTCACCTCCTTTTCATATAATGATGTTGCATCAAGCACGACTGGGTTGGGCACTTCGAGAGGGCTGAGGGAGACTGAGAAACAGAAATGATAGGCAATAGACAAAGGATAGTTCAAAAGCAGTGCTAGCCAGGGGACTCACTGCCTCTAGGACAAAGAGGCCCAAATTGGGCGAGACTGCAGCTTTTATTAGGTTACATTCAGGGAAGTAGCATTGTTTTTTCCACAGTCTATAAGTCCCATACATCATTCCAGAGAACATTGCTCACTTCCAATTGTCCCATGGCCTGCAGGCTACCTTGGCCAAAAGTCTCATGACCTGTATACATATACCTCCTGGGGAGGCAGAAACTGCTCATTATGAGATCTAAAGGCTAGAATGCATGGAGTACTGATGTTATCACTTGTTCAGACTTCACTTCTCACACAGGCTTTCAGCCCTGCTGACAAGGGATTTCAGGCCCATGTTCTTCACCTCCATGATTCCTCCCATGGTACCCCCTGGACAGTGCCTGGCTTAGGTTGCCCTATGGCCCTTATAGTCGTACCCATCTTTGGCTAACCCACCCTCTTTCTTGGGGTCCCATATGGGGAATTGCCATAAGCATAATGAAAGTACTATCTCTTCGAGGATCTGTTGTTAAGGAAAGGTGCAGGGAGGCAAACAGCTAGGCTGCTGTGTGACCACATAATGATAACTGTTTTTACATTCCCATTTATTAGTCCACTTCATCCCTAAGAATGTATAAGCAGTGTCATAAATTTGATTATCACGAATACATAAGTATAATTCTGTTTGGATTAAGATCTTGATTATATTAAAACACAGATCAGTTTGGAAAGCATAGTCACATTCACATTCTTTAGTCTGTCTACAAAAATATTTCCATCAGTTTTACAGGCCTTTAATATTTCAAATAAAGTTTTATTTTTCCATTAGAGACCATTTTATTAAATTTGAAAAAAGTTACTTTATATATTATAACTAGTATATGGCATCTTATTGTAATTTTATGTACATTCTCAATATTGGGCTAAAAGATTTCCTAATTTACTAAGGCTTTCTAATCAGGAAATTACATATTGGTGACTTTTTCTGCAGGTATTTTCACAACCATACAGTTTCCTTTCTTTAATATGTTAATGTATAAAGTCATATTGATCAATAAGCTGTTGTTAAATTAATCCACAACTTTTAGGAAAAAAAAATGGTTCATTATATATTATATTATCTTTTAATATATATTCTTATATTTTGTTTGCCTGTTTTGTTTTTTACTACTTTTCATTGTTAGAAATTTCACATTGTTTCTTCAATTCTCTGCAAGGATGTCTATGAGCTTGAACTTATCATTCTAAATGTTTAGAAAAAAATTATTCTAAATCTATTTGATTATTGTCTGGAAAAATTAGAAGTTAGTGATGCAGATTCTCTACAGTTTAATGTCTATTTAAATGTTCTAGTTCTTTACAGCTTAGTCAAATTAATTTATTCAGGGAATTTATTCAGGGAATTTAATAATTGCTATTTGACATTCATCTGCAATGTGGTGAATATTTGGGGATATTAAGGAAATATTATTATCATCTGCAATCTTTAGTTAAAGATTATATCTTGGCCCCCAGATCAAGAGACACATGGGGAAACTGAGATCATAGAGTTTCTTACATAATGCAGGATTTTTTAATACCATTTACATAATATGGATCTTTCTAGTATTTCTTCCACTGTTTCTTGCCATAGGGTAGGAGGAGGATATACCAAGGAGAAAAAGGAGAAAGATGACTGTCCTTTGTGACCTAGAGATATTGAGGGAGAAAGAGAGTGGAGAGAGGAGAGACCAGTTCTCATGCTTCTGCTACCTCAAAACAAAACCACAAAGTAGGATTTGGAGTTTCAGGAGAACTTCACATGAATGGAGAAGCCTGAAGCTGCATGATCAGGAGTACTCAGTGGGGAGAGCTGATATGTTTGACGATAGGTCAGGGTAGCCAGATGAACTTTAGGCAGTGCTACTGCATCCACTTAACCTGTATGTTATTTAATGGAGCTAGCGTTTTCTGTCTTTCCTATTTGGGGACAAAGTACCGGGAGCACCAGTGAATGGCAAAGTCAAAAATAATCGGGTCAAAATAGTCACTGTGGATGGAAACTTTGATCTAACAAAGCCAAATTTTGATCTAATTTAAGCCAAGTAGGACTATTATAATCCAGGATTTCCAGTCAAGGACAGGTAAGCAAAGACCTGTGTCTGAAAGCAGGGAGAATTTAGTCATGATAGCTAGGATATGAGTCCTGGCCTCCTCCACTCACAATGTAAGGTTACATAAACCACAAAGCCTCAATCCCACCGATACTCAGAACATTATGTAAAAAGCTATAGTAGAGGCTGAGCATTCATATAGAGAATGTTTATCTAATCAGAATAAGACAATTTCATTGAGCTATATTTGTCAATGTGGAAGGCAGGATAATGGTGCCCCAAAGGTGCCCATGTCCCAGTGCCCAGAGCAGGTGAACATGTTATATAACAAAGAGAAATTGAAGTTGAAGATGAATTAAGGTTGCAAATCATTGACTTTAAAATAGAGAGATGGTTGAATGATGCAGATGTGCATAATGTAATCACAAGCATCCTTAAATATAAAAATGTGAGGGACTGAAATCAGGGTGATCTGAATTGAGAAGAACGCACTCCACCGTATGGAGTCTCTCCTTCAGAAACTCCAGGAAAGGTCACAGCCCTGCCAATACGTAGGCTGTAGCCCAGGAAAACATGTAACCAACAGAATGGTATGAAAATAAATTTGTGTTGTTTTAATCCACCAGGTGTGTGGTAATTTGTTACAGCAGAAATAGAAAACTACTGATAGGACAGTGAGATTAAACGACAATTTTGCTTTATATTTGTTTGTTTTCTTCTTTTTTGCTTCAATTTCTTTGTATTCAATGATAGGGAGTTTACGGGGACAAAAATCAACTCAGTTATAAAGCAGTGGAAAGAAATATAATGTGAATATACTTGCAACTTTGCCAGACAGCTCTCAGAAATGGAGAGAAGGACACATTTAATGTTTTCTGATCAATCTTTTTCAAGTGAATAATGTTACTTAAGTTTTTCCCTTACAACTTTTAAAAATATTTTTAATTTGTCCTCTTCACTGTCTACTCACTATATAAGTCCTATAACTCCTGTTATCATTATCACCAGGCTTTTTTTTTTTTTTTTTTGTCTTTTTCTTTGAAAGCTGAACATCAATTTCTTATAGAGCTTGGATATCCAAGTGGTTTAATCTTTGTTACCATCTTTATTACTCACCCACCCATTAAATTTAAAACCTTGGGAATATTGGTTTTTTGTTTGTTTGTTTGTTTTTTAGCTGAGCCATCCTGCCACCTGTTGGCAGCTCAACGGCAACTCAGCTGGGGCTGGGCATCGAACCGCCGTTGCTCAGAGCTCAGCTAGCACTCTTGAACGAGCTCTTAACCAACTGAGCCACTCGGCCGGCCCTGGGAATATTTTTTACTGATAACTTTCTTCTCCTATGTCTATCTGGTCTCCAAGCCTCTGGAATCTGGCTTTATTCTTTCAGTCACCTTTGCCCCAATCTTAAATTACTCTCATCATTTGTCCCCTGGAGCATTGCAATAGCCTTACAGTCGGTCTCTGTTATCATTGTATTTTCCATCCAGACATTTTCATGCTCCTATCAAGCTTCCCTTCCAAAATCCTGTTATTGATACTAATTTGTCAGAAGTCATTATTGCATTTCTGCTCCCTACTAACTCCAAGTTATCATCACCCTTCTTTACAATTTACATGATTGTGATCTACTCATGCTCTAGTCATCCTTTCACTGTGATGTTCAATAAAAAGCTTGGAAAACTTCAAGTGCCAAATATTTGTAAATAAATAAAAGTCAAAATAGTCAAAGCCAGCAGTTTGCACAGTAATGGATCAGAGAGATAATATGGTCTTTGCTGGTAGTCCACTGCCAGAGGTGAAAGAAGAAAGATGCTTTTTTCTCTTTATCTCCTGTAGCTGAAATTGCTTTCATCACCATCAATCTGCTTGGTGATTACATCCAAGCTTTTTTGACAAACTCAAATTTGATCTATACATTAAAGTACTGATACAATTATTTCAAGAGGCCATTGTTAATTAACCTAGGATTAAGGAAATTAAAATTAGTACTTAAAAGAATACATGTTCTGTCCAATAACCTCTCTATAGCTTTCTATTTTTTAATGGATAAATTTTGGCATTTTTATTGAAAGTAGTCAGTTCACCTAATCTGTTAATATAGGCACTGATATGGTCTACTGATTATAAAATAATCAAAATTCTTAACCTGATGTTAACTACCTTTGAAAGAATGTTCCCAGTGATAAATACAAGTAGGAAAAATGACAACAAAGCAGATTGCCACTTGTTTCTGTTTTTAACCATTATTCTCCACCTGATTATTCACAGGCAATTTTTTTTCTTAAGTTTACTTTTTTTTCATTTGCTGTTATTTTTGTTTCATGTTTGATTAGTGTAATTTTTTTTTAATGATGGCACACTGTCTTGCAAGGAAAGTGGTCAAATTGGCACTCGCCCAGACATTAAATGGATCTGTATTTATTTTCCCTCAGCTCTTTGTGAAAGCTAGAAAAACATGCGAGTATCACAAAACAATTGGCTTATTATTAAAACCTCTCCTTTTATAAACTATAGTGTTTCAAGAAGTGCTATACTATCTTTCATATCTGTTTACTAAGCACCAGTGTTAATGTGAAGTAATGTTAAAAAGCATATGCTGGTGATGAAAAAGCTGAGGTTTATAGTATAAATGTATGTTTTCTAAGTCACTCTATTTATGCTCTCTTAAACAAGGAAAAAGAGAAGTGTGTTTTTACTTAGGGAATTTTGAGACCCCACCCTTGTGTGATAAAAACAGAGAAAAATCAGTTACATTTATGCTTAAGTTGAGATGGTGGACATTGGGTAAAGCTTAACATGATTTAGCTTCCGTGGATGAAGCTAATAAAGCAGTAAAATCAAACAACTGTGATTTTGAAACAAATCCCAGGTTTCCTCACCTCTTAAGGTTACACTGCTGCTCAGTGCTTACTTCTGGTTGCAGTTTTTGGAAACTACTTTTTGTCATAGTTGTCTTCACCTTAGAAAAGCATATTATGTGTTGATCGACAAGTTAAAATATCAAAACATTTATTTAGCCCTATTATGAGCCAACCCCACTCAAATGTTAGGTCATTCAGTTGCAGAGGAAGATGTGGAGACGTACAAACTTTAATGATTCACCTCGCTGTCCAAACATAAGAGGCAACTGAATTTGTCTTCAAGACTAGCTTTCTCATCTACAAATTGGTGATCTTTTCACTACACAACGTGATGCATTAGAGAAAAAACTGAGGGTTGCTAGGTGGGGTGGGGGAGGGGATGGGGAGAAGGGGAGGAGATTAGAAAGCACAAGTTGGTAATTACAATATTGCCATGGGGACATGAAATATAGTTTGGGGAATATAATCAATAATGTTGTAAAGATTTTGTAGGGTGACAGATGGGCACATGTCTTATTAGCGAGGCCACTTCATGGACAGAGTAGATGCCTGACCACTTGATCACTGCAGTGTATACCTAAAGCTGAAGTGGAATAATATTGTATGTCAACTATAATTTAATATGTATATAGTCATGGGATATAGAGTACAGATAGGGAATAGTCAATGGAATTGTAATAGATATACATGATGTCAGAGGGGCAGTAGATTGGGGGATAGGGGTTATCACTTTGTGAGGGGTGAAATGTCTATTACATTGTTTTTTGTACACCTGCAACTAATAAAAAGAAATTTAAAGAAAATTTAAATGCTATGCAATGCTGGATATTGTCATGAAATACAAAATTTATTTTGCCTGCATTACAAAGAAAAATAAAAGGTCTTATCCCCCCGAAAACAAAACAAAACAAACCATGATGCATTCGTTTTCTAGAGATGCCATAATAAAGTCCGTACTGCAAATTGTGTGGCTTATACAAAAGCAATGTTCTCTATTGCAGCCCCTGATCACAGGGTGGGCAGAATCGATTCCTTCTGAGGACTATGCAGGAGAATATCTCATGACTCTCTCCTAGCTTCTCCTCGTTTGCTGGCAATCTGTCACAATTCTTGACTTCTCCTGCATCACTCAGATCTCTGCCTTCATCTTCACAGGGCATTCCCCACCCCCCACCCCATGTGTGTCTCTGTGTCTCAATTTCCCCACCTTTAAAGGGTCTAGTTATATTGGATTAGGGTTGTTAAATAAAAATTGTACCAGACAAGTTGAACAGGCAAAGACTGTATTCAAGGCAAGAGAGGATAAGACTATTATATTACAAGACAGAGATTGAACTAACTCTGCTGTAACAAATGGCAAGAGATTTTTTAGGCTTTGGGGTAAGCTAGTGGAAAAGTGCTGGAGGAATGGGAGAGGGGGCTGACTACTGTGATAAGATCATCTGTGTTTGCTAATTGGTCCTTATTAAAATGGGGGTCCTACAGAGAGACTAGGAGGACCTAGGGGCTTCTATCTTTCATGATTACGTGTAAAGGGGTGGCTCCCATATCTTTGAGAAAGACATTCCTAGGTTATAAAGCTGGCATGAGGTTTAAGTAAATGCTATATAAAAAAGGAAGGTCAGGAGCCCAAAGTCAGAAAGGAGCCTGTCTAATGTTTAGTCAAGCCAAGGAGAACTGTTAATGTCCTTATAGACAGAGCCCATCATAATGACACCATTTTAACTTCACTTCCTATATAAAGACCATATTTTCAAAACCCTCACATTCTGAGGTACTGACGTTAGAATTTCAATATACTTTTTGGGGGGTGGGAGCACAATTAACTCAAAACAAATGGATATATAATTATTAACAAATGAAAAATGAAAATTAATATTCTAAAATATTTTTGATTCTTAAAATAACATGGTCATATTTTAATAGCTCAAAGTTGGAAGTTTTATTACAGAAAAGTATAAATTATCAAATTGGAAGCTATTTTTGATGTCCTTTGTATTCAAGTAATTTTATGAAAGAAGTAGGAATAGTACAATAATGGCAAGTGAGTTAAGTGTTTCCCCATTGTAATAATGGAGGTAACAAAAATAAACTATAAAAGATAATTTATGAAAAATATGAAATGCTGGGTTTATTATCATTGTAATATAAAGATATCATGCCACAATAAACCTAACCAAATAATTTTTTTTTTTTTTTGAGGGCAGTGTCACTGGCCCTCATACGTGGGACCCAAACTGGGGCCGCTGGCTTCACCAAGCCAGCGCTTAACTGCTGCGCCACTCGGCCAGCCCTTAAGGTAAACAAATATAAGAAAACAAATATAATTAGTATTTTATGTACTTTTAAGATTATAATTGTAAAGACTCTAAATTATTTCTTAAGCATTAGATTTTCAGTCCTTTCCATTTGAAACTCCAGTTCAGAAGTTTTGTGTATAATAACTATTATACATATGTTAATCATTTACCATGCTATTGTTACTAGGAAATTTGGAACAACACAAAATTCAAAGCCCTTAAAAAAAACAAAAAAAGAAAGAAAAAGCAATCTTCTATTTTTTAAACAGTAAGAAAATGAACCAATATTAGAAGTGCAATTTTGCAAAACTATCATGAATTTGTTCATATCAAATATTGTTAAAACTAGTTGAGAGATTTGGAAAATAACTATTTCATGAAATGGGAAATTATGAGATTTCCTAAAGAATGATGGTCTTTGGGGCTGAGTTCGTACTATAACTTCTGAATATTCCTTCCCATCAATGTATGTATTGAGCACTTAAAATATATTAAACACCAAAATCCACAAAGTGACACTTCTTCCCTTCAATGGTCTTCTGTAGTGCTTGGTAGATAATTTAGGAAGTGATAGCTTTTCCAGATACAGAAGCAGAAATTATGGGTAATCACATGTGTTTGTACATACAACTCTAATTTAAATATATATTGCAATTACAGTAGGACTAATGTATTTTTGGACACATTTTGTAAACTATGTAGAGTACAAACCAATCCTCTAAAGCTGAAATAATTCCATGAGCCAAACCCAAGGGGTAGTGCAGCTCTTTCAGC
This sequence comes from Aselliscus stoliczkanus, assembly GCA_033961575.1. Taxonomy (NCBI): domain Eukaryota; kingdom Metazoa; phylum Chordata; class Mammalia; order Chiroptera; family Hipposideridae; genus Aselliscus; species Aselliscus stoliczkanus. The sequence continues at coordinate 94,209,008 of CM066728.1, read as the reverse complement.
TCAGAAAATAGGCTTGAGTTGGTGGTCCCCTGGAACAATGTACCTTGGAACAATATATATGTTGGGGAGGGAAGAAATTTCTTCTCTTTCCTTCTAGGATTTTCTAGCTAGTCTAAGGATTAAATTGACATGTGACAGATTAAGAGGAGAAAATCAAATTTAATTTCATACTTTCGGAGGCTCAATAAGAATATGAGGCCTACAGGTAGTCAGCTATTATATATGTCATTCTGGGTTAAGGGAGAGGCGGGTAAGGGTCCAGGGCTTCAAAAAGGGAAAAATAAAATTATAGGAAGACAGAAAAAAAAAAAGAAAGAACAAAAACAAATGTTTGGTAAATGAATGTTTGTCCTGCCATGCAGAGACAAAGGGAAACAGTGGGATTTGAACAAACAGGTCTTGCTAAATTCCCCCAGTCTACCTCACCCAGCTCAAATTCTTCACAATTATCTCTGGTGATAGTGTTTTTCTTGGACCAAGTCCCCCATCTAAATTCTTTTAAGCAGTTAAGAGGGAGGTAAAAGCTCTCCTTAGTCTTCTGAGTCTCAGTTTGCAGCTCAAAATAATCTCTATGCCAAAATGGCACGTTCTGAGAATACTTGTTCTGAACCCCTGCAAAAGAGACACTCTGGAAATTGGTGGTTTCAGTATTTCTTGGTTTTGCTGCGGTGGTAAAAGATGGAGATAGACATATAGAGAGGTGCTGAAAACTAGGAAATGAGCAAAGTTGTACCACTCCTGAGGCCTCAGTAAGTTAATCATATTCTTTTTCCTGGATACTCAAAGCAGAAAATAGCATTGCAGACTCTATCCAAGTTATATACATGACATTTTTTAAAAAATAATAATAGAAGTATTTTACCATTAAATTGAGCATTTTGTACTGAAATTCATGAAATATTACAATATTCAAATGAATAGTGAAGAAAAATTATCTTAAGATCAGTGAAGAGGCTTATAAAATCATGTTAACATAAACACATAAGAAACAAAAACACTATTTTTCATTATCTCCACACACTTAAATTCAGAATGTTTGCTTAACATACTAAACTCTTAAACATTCATTCTATTAATATTTATAATGCTTTTGTCACCTCTTATTTTTATTCTAAATATTATGTTAGAAATTTCATCAAATGTATGGCCTTACATAACTTATTTTCCATTAAAAACAATAACAAATATTTACTGAATGCTAAGTATGTACAAGTCATCATTCTAAAGCCTTTTCCTGTATTTAGTTCTTACTGTTTCACACAGATTCTTTAAAACAAAGAAACTCACGCATGGAGAATTTCATGTTTTCTTAAGGTCAAATTTCTAGGTCAAACTTCTAGTTAATGTCATATGCAAGATTCATATGCAGGTGATCTAACTGTTTTGTTATGTCAGGGATCCATAAACATTACTCATAATGATTAATATTCACAAGCATAACACACACACACATACGTATAGGTTTGAAATACACAACCCTCAACATTTCGGGCAAGTAGAGCACCACAGATTTGATGATTACTTAACACTAAATCACTTTATTATGGGCTGTGACAAAATAGGACAGCGGAGAGACAATGTGTAATTACGAGCTCATTACCTGAAATTCTATAGCTTTCCCTGGAAAAGGAATAGTATCTATAATAGTATAATGGAAACATGGAGAAGAGTGTATAATAGAGATGATCAGACATCACCTGGAAGTTATACTGAAATATAAATTGTTTGCTGCACTATACAAGATATACCAGGAGTGCCAAAAAAAAAAAATATGCAAGTGGACACCTTGGTCAACGTTGCTCAAGCAGTAGTTCACCATATCAGAAGTATCTGGATGCTGATGGTAACCACTTGGAGCACCTCTTGTAATTGCACAAGTCAAATGTAACTTGTATTCACTTTTGTTATTGGTATGTATTGTTACAATTTTAAAACAGTTTGCTCCTTGCTTAAAATGTGCATTCATTCATTTTTGGCACCCTCTGTATTCTTAGTGTCCCTAAAAATACACCGCCCCCCCCAATATGGAATTCATCAGTGAGGCTGAGCGTTACTCCTCTGGCTTTTTTTCTAGGTTTAACCAATGCGGAAGTTCAGACAGCAGCAATAGGAGGGATGAGAATGGTAAGTCTGGATATTTATCTCCTTGACTTGCTACCTGTGGGGTTACAGTTACAGGCTGATTACTGCTTAGATCCAAACACAGCTTGTCAGCCAATCGTTTTGATGCAGTTTATCAGTGTGTTCCAGTAATGGCTGCCCTACTTGTTTCTTGAGAGCTAACAGTGTTAACAGACCCCTGCTTTTGCTAGCCCCAAGCTACTGTGTTATCCTTTGTACTTTCTACACCCTGACTGTATCTCATAAATTCCCTCTATACTAAACTCTCCTCAAATTACAAAATGTGTATGGGTCATCTATTTCCTGCAGGGACCTGACATGACACCCACACTGTAATTGAAGATAACTGAATTATGAAATAATTTCCATGAGCCATATTTTTAAAGCATTCCTACTCTGGTCCAGTACTATCTAAAATTGTGTACTTTTATTGACATATGTAAAAGGTCAGATTACTATTCAATAAATAGCAACTCTTCTCCCTCACCAGAAAAATACTCCTTTGGGCAATGTATACCTCCATGAATAGTGTATTGTACATAGCCCACTATTTGGGCTTGACCATGTATCAAGACTCAGACAACGAAGTATCAGCAGATGTGATGAAAGCAGAGCTTTCAATACTGTCATGGCTTTACTTATTCTCCTGTGCTTCTCTTACTCTTGATGCTACGAAAATGTCTTGGGTAGATGCTGTCCCCAGGAGAATGAGGAGACAGATGGAACCTACCATGGACCCAATTTACAGGGTGTGGAGAGAGTTCTATGATGCTTTAAAGACATATGATGGGGTTAGCATAGTGACTTTAACATAGTTAAACCTTAATGCTAGTTATTATTACCTGATTTGGGCATGTGCTTCTGTAAATATATTTTTACTTAATTTACCCCATTAGCTTGTGATGAAAGGCAAGTTCAATACACACATGAATCTTGTGAAAATTCCACAAGGACAATCTATAATAATAATAATAATTATTAATTATTATTTTAATGGGTTGCAAAGTCAACCTACCCCAATATATTATGATCTTTGCCTATGCCTCAAGAATGTCAGTGAAAAATACATATTAATTTCCTAATGAATTCATGCATTGCACTATTGTTCAACCTGAAACAAATAACTAATTAGAAAAAATGAAGGTGGCAAACTCATATCTTACCTTAGATATTTAAGGTCATTTGAATACTATCTAGTATGTATTAAATTTCAAAATGTTATTTGTGTTTTCTCCCACTTTGTTTAGCAATTTAAAATGTTTGTGTGTGGGTGTTTCCTAAGTATGTTTACTACTATGCAAGATTTTTGATCTGTAATGAAGACTAGAAAGGTCTCTGCTTTGGGCAAATATCCAATCCATTCTGGAATTGAGTAGATATTTACAATTTAGTGTCAATTCAGTGTAACAGATAGGATTTCAGTAAATGAATATGAGCTGTGCAAGCACAAAGGAATGCATTAATAAATCCCTTAATATCGGCAGAATCTGATTTCAATGGCACATATTACTCTTGTTGCACTCAACTTGGCATTGCTTATGTCTGCTATAAAAATTCACATTACATCATTAAATTATATTGCCTTTACAACTTTTCAATTTTCCTTAATAGAGTTCTTGTATTCTAAATTACAGTGAAAATAGCGCAGTCAGCTTTGAAATGCCTTACAGGTAAGTAGACCAATCACCAGTCCCTAATTCTTTGAACTGTCTCCATCCTAGTCATCCTGGTCTTGAATTTTAGTAGAAGAAGAGTATTCCCTCTTGTCAAGGATTACTATCTATTCATTGGTTCTCAGCCCTTTCTTTGTACTTCTTTACAAACCTTACATAAATTTCTTCAATTATTTATTGAACGCTACTGTGCTAGACAATGAGACTATAAAAGTTTACGAGATAGATATGGTCTTCCCATAATGCAGTTTATATCCTAGTAGGGTAAACCCACATTAAAATGTAATATAATCTTTGATTACATTTATGCTAATGACTGGAAACACTCAAGATATTTTCTACCAATTTGTTTTTCACATTTCTTTATTCTATCTTCATTGTATGTACAATTTTATTGATTCATTACACAAATATGGTCAAGTCTTTTCTGTCATAAGCAAGTGGTCCATTTACCTCAAAGGAAAATAAATGACACCTTTTAGTGACTTCCCTGTCTCTGTGCTTCCCTTCAAACCGCCCTTCAGACTTGCTGACTCTTTTGTTCAATCTTTAATGCCTAATTCACTGGACCTTCTTCTTTTTTTTTTTTTTTTCTCCCACACTCCCTGGAAACCTCTCTTACAAAAGCATCCATTGCCAGTGATTTTTCTCAGTCTGTGAGCATTGCAATCTTTAAGACTTAGGCTACACATAGATGCCAGCATATTAGTATCACTCTATCTTTTTGTTTCTGACTTAAGAAATCTCAATGGAACCAAGGTACACAAGAGAAAATTATAATAAAGATAGCTCAAATCAGCTCTAAATTATAGTAAATATTAAGATAAAACTACAATAAAAATTAAAGACTTAGGGGAAAAATGCATTTACCCTTAGCCAAATATTCAAAATACTTAGTGGAATTTTATCAATCTTCCTTTTGAATTCCACTTTAAATCTTTCTTTTGAAATCTACATTAACTATCACCATTATTTAAACATTTGACCATTAACTCCTGGAAATAATTGTTCATGGCGTGTGCGTACATTTGTACCACAGTAGCTTTTAAATTTAAGAGTGAATAGGTGCATAATAAGCTTTGGTTTTGTATCTCATAATGGCATAATTATTTCTACATTTTGCCAGAAATTTACTAAGAATGTTTGAATCAATGTTTCTGAAAATGAAGATAAATATATATGTAAATCACTTCTATTAGGGCATTGCTAAGAGTAAGCTGTCAAAACAATGAGTTTGTTTCATATAATGAATATATATATATATATATATAAAATTGTTAATAAGAGGAGAATATTTTGAAATACTCTAAGATAATAATTTTCTCTTAGGGATATTTTGTTGATTTTATTCCCCTGATGGTCTGATGGTCTTTTTTTTTTTTTTTTTAAAGATTTTATTGGGGAATTGGCGGAGGGGAACAGCGTTGGGGAATCAGGGAAGGGGAACAGACAAGTTGCTGTCTTTTTGTTCTTCAGCTTAGTTGCGGACGATGTTGCTTCACTGTTGGTATCATCATTGTGCTCTTCCCGGATGAGGCAGATCGGTCGCTGGCCTCTGGATGTCGCTCACCGCGGCTATTGGCAGCTCACGCTTGGCTGCCAGCCGCTCACGCTGGCTGCGGGCCACTCACTGTAGCCTATGGCAGCCCACTGCAGCAGGGGCTGCAGCCCACACCATCACCGGGGCTTGCGCAGCCCAGCTCCAGGTGGAGCTGCTGTTAGCTGTAGAGGGCAGTGTCACTGGCCCTCATGTGGGATCCGAACCGGGGCCGCTGGCATCCCAAAACCAGCGCTTAACCAATGCGCCACTCGGCCGGCCCCTGATGGTCTTTTGTCCTCATTTAGCCTTGGATCTTAGTGTTCCAGGGAAGGATATGCTAGCCATACCTCAAAAGGAGGGAAATTAATCATTTTTGTTACAGTGGGAAATGAAATTGAGAATTGAGAGGAAGATAAATCCTCTTTATTTCCCTTGAGGTAACTGAGCATGAGTCCCAGTGGGAAGGAGGTGGTCAAATATAGATAACATCATTTCGACAAAGGCAAAATCTCAAAGAATGGATGCCTTCCTTACCTGTCCAATGAACCAATATGTGTATGTTAGGTTTAAAAAAAAAGAAAAAAAGAAAAGAAAAAAAACAAACCTAAAAAACGATGGCATAGCGTGTATAGAAGTAAATCATTTGACCTGGCTGTCTGTCATATTTAGAAAGTGATGTAATATGTTTGGGGAAAGAAGCAATCAGAAATAGAACCCCTTCTACCCCAACTCACCCTCTGTTGTGTGGCTTAGAAAGAATCTAGAGGACCTCACACAAACCCAGTATATAATATAGTAGGTGTCTGCTATCTGGATTTGAGGGCAGCAGACCTGGTTGCATAAATGTAGGAAAGGGTAAGATAAAGTATTATGATAAGCTACCAGTAGAAATCCTAAGCCAAAGGCTAGCATGGAGAAACAAATTTCTGTAGTGCTAATGGGGTCTGAGAACTCATTAAGAAGGAAACTACTGGAATCTAACCCACTAACATACCTTGCCATGAAGAGCGCCAACTCCAGAAGTTCTAGAAGTTAGTTTACTCAAGATGGGCTGACATCTAAAGGTAAGATCACAAAACACTTTTTATGTTTAGCAAGTAGAAAAGGCTAATATATACAAGAGGAAGCCAGGCCCAGTGCCATGAAAATATGTAATTTTACCCTTGAATCCTTGGAAGAAAATGGGGCATGCAGACCATATGAAAGAAATGAACAGTCTTTATACAGAGGTAGATTATATTTTAAATTGATTAAAGTGATAATATTTATTCAAAAATATACAGTGTTATTTTAGTTGTATGATAGTGAAGTAACTTTGTCTACTTTTTACTATGTATACATGCAGTAATGTATATTTGTTTCAATCTACTTTAGAAATCTCTTTAGTCTTTACCAGTTCTCATGCTATATATGCATCCGGTTAAGCTTTATCCATTTTCTATAAACTACCAGCACTATTAAGATGACCATTTGCCTTATATCCCGTCACCCAATCTGTATACCAGTACATAAAAAAAAAAAACTTAATTTAATATACTTAGGCATTTTTATATCATGTCATAGTAGTACATTTGACAAATCATTTGCTGAAGAAAATAAAAGAGATGAAACAAATGCCAAAATCAGAAATTAAAGAGGGGACATCACTACTGATGTTAAAGAATTAGAGGGATTTTACAAATAACATTTTGACTATTGATGACAACTTAGATGAAAGAAAGCTTTTAAAGAAATAATGCAAACGTTAAGTGACTGAAGAGAGAACTTAAACAGATCTATTAGAAGTAAAGTAATAATAATATTTTTTTGACAAAAACTTGGCCCACAGGGTTTTTCTGTTGAGTTCCACCAAAAATACATAAATGTAATACGAATCCTTCACAAATCTTACAGAAAATAGGAGAAAATGTTTTCCAATTCATTCCTTGAAGCCAGTATTAACCTGATACCACAGATAGACAAAGATATTACAGAAATTATTCATTACTCTCTCTCATGAGTATGGACACATACATGCACAAAATAGCAAGAAAAAAACATGGCAGGGGGCGATGGGTGATGGGGGAGAAGGTGAAGGGATTAGAAAGTACAAACTGGTAGTCACAAAATAGTCAAAAAAGATGTGAAACACTGTGCAGGAATATAATCCATAATGTTGTAAACATTATGTAGGGTGCCAGATGAGTACTGGACTTATCAGGGGGATAACTTCATAGATTCTGTAGATGCCTGACCACTGCACTGTACACCTGAAGCTGAAGTAGAATAATATTAAATGTCAACTATAATTAAATTATACACATACATACACATACACACACACACTCACATATATATTCATATTCACGGGAGGTAAAGTACAGCAGAGGGAATATGGTCAATGATATTTTAACAGCTACATACGATGTCAGAGGGGTAGTAGATTGGCGGGGCGATTATCACTTTGTGAGGGATGTAAATGTCTAATCGTTTTGTTGTTTTGTACACCTGAAACTAATACTAAAAAATTAAATTAAATTAAAAAATATTCAGAAATGTATAAAAGGTTAAACAGCATGATCAAACAGGGTTTATACCAGGAATGCAAATTTGGCTTAACCTCTGAAATCAATTAATGTAATCTTCATATTAGTAGAATAAAGAATGAGGGCCAGCCGAGTGGCGCGGTGGTTAAGCGCTGGCTTAGGAAGCCAGCGGCCCCAGTTCGGGTCCCACCTATGAGGGTCAGTGACACTGCCCTCAAAAAAAAAAAATGAAAACCACATGATCATTTCAATAGCAAATCACTGAAAAATTCCACAGTGATTAATGAAAAACATTCTTACCCAATGAAGACTGGAAATCAGCTTCCTCAACCTAATCAAAGGAACCTAAAAAATCCTACAGTTTACATCTAATTTAATAGTAAAAACTTGAAAGCTTTCTATTTTAGACAGCTACCATTTCTACTCTACATTATCCCAGAAGTTTCAGCAAGTGCAATTCAGGAAAGAAATAAAAAAAGATATAAATTAAGAAAAATCAATGTCATCTGTTTTAAAAGCTAAGTAATCCTGTATTTGCAAATTGCATGATTGTTAATATAGAAAATTCAAAGGAAACCACAATATTACTAAGAATTGATAAATTTTTATAGATATATAAATGCAGAACAAATATAAAATATATTTCTGCATACTAGCAATACACAATTTAAGAAGGAAATTAAGTAAAATTTTATATTCTCAATGGCATTTAGACTAAATGAAGAACTTCCTGCAGATATGTTGTTAGGTTTTTTGCCTTATCAATTATATATCCACTATTTACATACAGCGGTAGTAGTTGGTGTCTATTGGGTTGTCGGAAAAGTCATGATACATTTTGCAACGAAAACCAGAAAAAATACGTCATGACTTTTCCAACAGCCTAATATAATAGTAAAAGTGGCTGAATCTGTAAAATATGAGGTCTGACATTTAAGTTCACAAATTCATCCTAAAAAAAGTGCTAGATACCTCATTGTTGACTATTACTATGGTCACTTTCAAAGAACTTCCCTTGGGAAGCTATGCACTGACATCAGCACCTAGTACCCCCTTCAAAGCAATTTTGGAACTTTTCCTGGAATGGCCATCAGAGCTGTTGTCATATTACCCTTGATGTCTTGAATGTCATCAAAATGTCTTCCTTTCAATATTTCCTTTATCATCTGGTAAAGAAAGAAGTCATTGGGGGCCAGATCAGATGAGTAGGGAGGGTGTCACAATACACTTATTTGTTTACCAGCTAAAAACTCCCTCACAGACAGTGCCGTGTGAGCTGGTGCATTGTTGTGATGCAAGAGCCATGAATTGTTGGCAAAAGTACAGGTAGTTTTCATATAACATTTTCACACAGCCTTTAAGCACTTCCAAATAATAAACTTGGTTAACTGCTTGTCCAGTTGGTACAAATTCATAATGCATAATCCCTCTGATATAAAAATTTTAGCAATATTGTTTTGACTTGATTTGGACTGACAAAACTTTTTTGATTGTGTAGAATTGGCTGACTTCCATTTTGCACTTTAACATTTTGTTTCAGGGTTGTATTGATACACCCATGTTTCATCACCAGTGATAACATGGCCCAAAACATCGTCTTGCCTCTCCAAAAGGTCTTGGCAAACTTCAGCTTTCCTTTGCTTTTGTTCATCAGTGAGCTCCTTTAGGGCCATTTTTGCACACATCTTTCTCATGCCAAGATTTTCAGTTAAGATTTTCCTAACTGTTTCTCTGTTGAAGTTTAGTTGGTCTGCTACACTTCTCACAATCAAACGGCAATTCTGACACACAATTCGATGAAGTTTTGCAATTGTTTTCATCAGTTCTGCTCATTACTGGCCGCCCTGACCTCTCTTCATAAGTGACACGTTCTCTCCCCTCAGAAAAACATTTAATCTATTTGTACACTTCATGGCATTATCCCCCTAAACTTGGACTAACATGTCCCTAATATCACTTCCACTCTTGACAAGTTTAACAGGAAATTTAATGTTTGTTCGTTGCTCTTATTCAAGATCAGACATTCATCAGATAGCACACAAAACATTGAACAATATTGAACACCACTCAGCAAGACACCACCACATGTCAATATGAACACAGCTATGAGACACTAATATATCAAGGTTATGAAACCTTACCAAGCTGTTTGTACAATGCTGCCAATGTATGCACATGGTGGCTAGTTCACAAACTTAATTGTTGTACCTCCTACATACCTTTACAGGAAATCTGATTGTGTAAATAGAAGGAGCTTGGGTTTCTGTGATAGAGTGTTGTGCAACAGGTATAGAATTTTCTTTGTTCTGGTATCTGATGATAGGTGGGCAGTCTGTCTGTGAATACTACAAAGAAAGTCAAGTTCATACTCCTTTTCACTCTTCTAGGGTAGAGTTCAGTTATAGCAAAGATGGAAATGCTATGTATTAGCATTAATCAAATTGATGCTTTATTTCAAAATATGGAAAGACAATCAAGATTAGGAGGTATTTAGGGATATCAGTATAAAAGGACAAATGAAAATAATACAACCAAACAAAAATATTGACCCTAAGGGAACCAATTAATTCATAGAGGGAAAAAGGTATTTAAACACAAACACACACACACACACACACACACACACACACACACACACATCCCTACAAACTATGATTACATTTGTATATTCTAGTTTTATTCCACGTTAGTAAAAGTTACGTCTGTGAGAAATTTGTCCTAGTTATAAAATTGCTCCATTCATTTAACTTAGGGATCTGTAGTCCATGGTTACCAGAAAAAAATGTAATTTAATCTTTTTTTTTTTTCCTCTCAGTATTCAACATTCTCTCTGCTATCCCATTTTTACTGTGAGTATATATGGACATGTATTCTCACAGGTACACACATATGCTAGCACACATGCATAATTTATATAAACTCACACTGTTAGATGTCACATTATAGCCTGCCTGTCTGCCCCCATGCACCTCTCTAAAAAGACAGATCATAACTTCAATATTATGCTTACTGTATATATCCCTGTTTGGCACCAAAGGACGGCTGGTTAGTCAATGACGGATAAGATCCCACGAGAGGGACAACCCAAGCCAGACATGGTTGCGTAGGTGCCTGTGGGTGCCAATGGGTACCAGTGGGTGCAATAGGAGTTGACAGAAATAGGGCATGAACTCTTTGCCTCAGGGTCTGACAGAGTGCCTGTGAAATGACCTATTGATAAGATAACATCTGTCCTCCATGTAATCCTATCAGTGAGTTTCGGCATTAGAAGTTTCTGTCTCTCAGGGAGGTGCATGTAAGCAGATCATGGGTCTTTCAGTAATGGTAGCCTGCAGGCATGGGTGATTTGGCCTGGAGATTAATTCTTGGGTGTGAGACACACAGACCTGGAAGATACATTGATCCTTTCATGTATAAAAGAATAAAAGGAACAGTCAGGCCCGAATTGTGCCTCTTTGTCCTAGAGGCACTGAGTCCCCTGGCTAGCACTGCTTTTGAACTATCCTTTGTCTCTTGTCTATATTTTTCTGTTTCTCAACCCCTGCCGTTCCTTCCGAATGCCCACAGCCCTGTCGTGTGGGATGCGACAGTTAGAAGACAACAAAAGAGAAGTGTAACATCTTACGTTTTTCTTTTCAAATTGGAAGTATTGGGAGAAATTCATAGTTGTTCACTTACATATACATAGAGCATGTGTAATGATACATAGATATTCTTGGAAGCTAGTGCAACTCTAACCAGAAACCCTTGGTCCTATCATTAGTCACTATCTTTGAAGCTTGTAACATGTTATTTATTGATTGATCCCCTAAGGTACCTTACGTCAAGTGGTGAACATATTAACTTTTTATATCTACTTAAATTATTTTAGAGGGTATTCTGTAACCTAATTTACTCAGACATATATATTTACCACAAAATTCCAGACATTATACCCAGGACATATTAATAAATATTATAAATAATTCAGAATAAAATAACAAATGATTTCAAAATAAGGTAGCCAGCAAAGACAGAAAATATCAATACAATATAACCATTCTTGGTACTTCAAAATTATAGAAGTAATGCATTAGGGACCAGAAAGGATTAAAATCTATGCTGCTAGAAATATTTACCTCCAATGAGGGTAATTTTTCATTTACAGTGGGAAAGGGCACTTTCCATCAAGACCTAAAAAACTCTAAGATATGCAGAGCTAACATTTTGATTTTTGAAGAAAAAGAAAATTCAACAGACTTCTCAGTAGAAAACAAATAAACAAACAAATAAACAAACTCACACTTGGACTTGGGCTTCTCACACGCCATTCAATACACACACACACACACACACACACACACACACACACACACCAAAAAAAACAAACAGTTCTACAATTGTTGAAAGAATGAATGTGTTGGCTAAGAAAAATATAAATCATGTTTGCTCAAGTTTTGAGGCAGTGTATACAAATTCCAAAATGTAGAAAGTAGGTGCATTTGTTAACAAAGTGAAGACAATCTAAGATAAAATGAACTCAGAAATGCAAAATTTGATTAAAATTATGGTGAAAAATATCATATGCATTTAATTATAGAACTGTTATCAAAGTTATATTTTAAAAATAGAAGTAACAGGCATAACAATATAAAATAATGTAAAACAAAACTAACAGATTTGTAAATGCAAAAAATGATAGTACATGATTTATATTTCCAATCTCATTTTTCATATTTAGTAATTAAATTATGTTTAAATTTTAAATATATAATTCAAAACCATAATAAAAGCAAACTCAATATTTTCCATCACACTATGATATTTTAGGGGAAAGTAATTACGTTGAAGAAAATGCTACTTAGATTATCTAGTTTTTTCTTTTTCTGTTTTAGAGCATTTCTTTGATAACTGTACTTTATTTTTTATCAAATATGGATAACTTTGGGGAAATCTATTTACCTACTCATAGTCCTAAAAGTGTTTCACATTACCAACTTTATTTTCTAGGACTCTGTGGAATTTGATATATGAAAGAAGTAACCCTGCTTTTCTCTACTCTATTAATTATACTAGTGTATATTATAGGACAATCACTTTTCATACTGGAATGTTTCAAATGTATTGACCCTGGAATAAAAAGGAAGATGAGCTGTAGGCTTCCTTCTGTCTTCTGGGAAAGGCATCCATCATCAATAAAATTTCAGTACTTTGTTCAAAGGCTGTAAATTTAAGTTTTTACTGAGGTCTGCTGATAGCTAAAATAATTTTCTCTATTTAAAAAATACTACTCTTGAAGGATTTTAAATTTTGTTTTAAAATATTTTTCTTTTCAGTTGAGGTTTTGGTCTAGGTCTCAGATGACACATTGTTCTAGGCACATTGCCACTATTTACTGACATTATAATAATGAAAATGTCAATTATCTTTCTGAATCTCAGGTGTTTTTTCCAATAGGTAAAATGAATATAAAACAGCTAGCTATTCTATCATGCAGAGTAGTTGTGAAGATGAAATGAAGATTGAAAGCCTTTATTCCCTAGGATACCATATGATCCTGAATTTTCTGATATCTCACTCAGTATTTATTCTCACCCTTCTTTAACAAGGCTTTTCTCTCTTTAAGACCCCCATCTGTTAAGTGTGGCATCTCCCAGAATTCAATTCTTCCCTCTTTTCTCTTTTCTCCATTCAGTACCTTGTTGCAGTATGTCATCAGTCTACCCCAAATAGGCTGATATCCCTCAAACATCTATCTACTGTGAAAATCTCCTCCCTGCACTCCACAATCATGCCATCTGTCTGTCTTGGATATTAGAGAAATCATGAATTTTACCTATGTCTTTTCCACCATTTCCTAACTCAGTAAATGGCATTGACATTTTTCAAGCTTTTCACACCTCCAAACTCAGGGTTATTCTTATCTTTTTTCTCACATTTCAGCATAGTCTAAAAACAAATCTTATTTGATCAAATTCCATAATAAATATTAAATCCAATTATTTTACACATCTCATATACTACCTTCCTAGTCTAACTAAAATATCTCTCATGGATTCTTGAGCAATACTCTCAACCTCCTAATTAGTATCCATATGTCCTATTCTGGTTCCTTACAATCCATTTTTTACACAACAAATAGAGTGCATCATTTAAAATACCAATTAGATCATGTTATTCTCCCACTTAAGATAGCCTCCCCAAGCTTCCATCCCTCTTGGAATGAAAGGTAAAGCCTTTTCCAATGCAGAGGTGAAGATCAAGGCTTGGGCCTTTCACAGAGGTAGAGTCTAATGATGGGCTCAGGGGAAGAAATTTTCAGCTTTGCTGTACACCCTCCCCTCATATTATTCAACATTGTAAGGTAATGTGTCCTCTAGGAATCCTCAGATAAATTTTAAGGTATTTCAGGAGCTTGGATATTGTCTGTTTGAGCTATGTCATTGGGGTGTATTAGGAAGGGATATTGGATAAAACAGTATTGGCATTTCAGCATTCCTAGATGTGTGGCTTAATGACATCTTAATCATGATCCATTTTGACATGAGTTCGTAGGTCAAAGATAGTGACCCTTGAGATGGGATAACATTCATGATGTCCCTTGTGGAGTTTATTTCATAATTTTTAAAAAACCATAATGGAAATGACCAGTTTAAAACAACAACTCTGAAATATTCTGTCTTGTCCCATTCTAACTGTCCCCTCCTATCTTTATTCCATTGCTAAATAATCTTGAGGTGCTTATGTGATCTCATTGCATCTTTTATCTCTCTTCTCTTAAGCCTAAACGTCACTTTTATTTCTATCCATGCCACTCCTCTATTTAAAATCCATTGGTTACTGGTCATTTCCTATAGAGTTTATTCTAAACCACTTAGACTTTCAAAATGGTTTCCCTTTTGACCTGAGGCGTCTATTCAGTGTGTTCCCCATTAGGATCTCTCTTCCTCAGTAATAGGTATTCGTTTAGCCCTATGTTTGCTTTTCTGGGTCCACAGTTCTGTTTCTATTTTCCTTCCTAATGGGCATGTACCACCTTCACTAACTGTATCATTAAATGCTATTTCTTATGTGAGGCATATCATATGCAATGCCTATATGAACTTTTTAAAATCACCCTAACGTAGTTCAATTTCTTCTTCAATTTCATATACTATGTGACATACACATCAAATTCTTCTAGGGATGGGTAGGTCACTTGTTCCCTTTCATTGGAAATATGTAAGGATAGAATAGATATTTGATGGGACAACTATAGAAGGCCTTGCAACATTGCCTCTTGCCTGGGGATTTAGATTAAAAGAATAGCCGTGTGCCTTTTGATTCACTCAGTCTTTTCATCTTAGGTGACTTCATACATTTCTATGACAGAGTCCATCAATTAATCCAGCATCTGACTACTTCTGTCCTGGATTTTTTTTTTCTAATTGTGCTTTCTGGAATGTTGATTTAAAGCAAATAATCAAATAATTATTTTTTTTTAATCTGCTATTCATTAACTCAGAGACAGTTGCCTCTGCCTGTGAATCTCAAATCCGGGGCTCTCCTCAGGATATTGCTTCCCAGGAGCCTCATGAGAAACATAGCTACTGTTGTTATACCGAAATCAATGCAGCTATAAAGGCAAAGCCTGTACCTCCGTCAAGTCCCCAAAGCTATTTGTAGACCTATATAAGGCTGAGGTGTCTTATGTAAACTTGAGACTCCACAGCGTCTGTTTTCCTTTGTGTTTGGAGGCTAACAGTGACCTTCCGTTTGTAATATTCTATTCTTTCCCCTATTCCTGTCCTTTTATCCACATCATAGCATCAGGTCACCCGATCTCTCTTTACTTTAATTTTCCAGCTCTCTCTGACATTCATTTCCTTTTTTATACAGACTAGTCAATTATTTTATTATGAGCAGCCTTTCAACTTTGATCAGTCTATGTGTGCTATCCTAGTAAAAATTCCTAGATTCTGTGGTAGTAACACAAATTGTCTGTATCGGGTTTTTGCTTTACAGGGTGGAGGATGCCTATTGAAAGTATATGTGATATTTGCCTGGAGGTGTTTTTCTGGCCTGAGGATAACATTGATCCAAGTTCAGAGGAAGCTAGAGTGGGGCATATGTGCCTCTGAAGAGACCTTCATCCACTGACATTAGGGGTTTGGTAGATAAAATACCACATAATTCTCTCTCTTTAGTTGGAAGACCTCTGAGCATTTATTATATTAACCCCAGAGTACCTTCAGAGAAACTGACCTCTGGGTGTACACCGTGGTAACTGGTTTCATAAATGCATATTGCTCTATTTTTCTCCTTCCCATTGTCACTTCCCTACTCGCCTACCAATGTTTCATCAGGTCATTTTCTGAAGAAGCAAACTGCACTCAAATCCTTGTTGTCTCATGTCTGCTTATAGGAGAACTCAAATCAAGAGAGTTGGCAATAAAAGACGTTTTAAGAATAGACTCAGAGTATGGGATCTGGAGATCAGATCGTTTGATGGCTAATGGGAGGAAGTTGGGTATTGAAAAGCCCTAGCTGGCTGAAGTACCTCTATTCCTAAGACTTCATTAACCATGGGAATTATGATACGATATTGGCAGAAAGGCATCAACCATTTTAATGAATAATTTAAGCACTTGAGAGGTGTAGGGATTGCCGTTGTATGAATCACGGAGTTGTCTGGCTACCATCACAGGATTCAAACCTTAGCCAGGAGAACAATTGTTCAGCTGGAGGTAGTCTGATCAATTAGAAAAGTTCAGCACACTTTCAAGCACACAGTATACCACTATTGATTTGCAAATACATTCCTCCGGGATCCCTGATGAGAGGGAGAAGCAGGAGTATTTCACATTCGTCGGACATGGACAGCAATTCATATGAATGGCAGTGTCCCAGGGACATATTAATCCCTTTGGTACAAACAGACCTCTTATATAGACATCCCACAGGCAATGACACAGGTCCACAGTGTTAATGATATGCTATGAAACGGATATCATAAGTAAGATGTGACAAATAATCTGGAAGCCCTCATAAAATGCCTGCACATGAGAAGATGGGAAATATATCTTCTAAAGACTGAGAGGGCTGTTGGGCTGTTTATTTTGGGGCTATTTGATTGGGGCATACTGGGACATCCAACATAAGCACGTTGTACCTTGTATCTTTTCTAGAAAAAGAGGAACAGCACTGACTAGGCCTCTTGAGCTTTTGGAGAGAGCTCAGCACATTTTGGAAAATAGATTGAACGCATTCAGCAAGGTAGTTTGTGGTAATTCTTGGTTTTAAGTGGGGCCAGAACAAAAGAGGTATCTGCAGCACATCAGTGCTTCGGTGTACATGACCCCAGCTGCCGGAGCATTTGAACAATTAGATCCCTGGCCCTGGTAGTATCAGTGGTGAATAAGGATGCAGTGTAGTCTCTCACTTTCTTAATAAGACAGTTTTAGGAGCAACTCTAGCCACCTAAGTTTCTCTGCAGCTGAGAATTACTATGTGAAAAGCCACTTCCTGCCTGATAACAAGGCCTTACTAGTAAAACTAAATACTTATTAATAGAACTGCAAAGGCTCATGGATCCTCTGATGTCAATGATTTTTATATAGGTGAAGTGCCCAACTACAGTCAGTCATCTACTTATACGCTAATTCAAAAATACTTTGTGTGTCTGCGATTGTAGGCATAGGACCTGGAGCTGTTGATATACTGCAGGAAAAATAGTAATAAGTACCTGATTGTGCTTTAGTGGACCGTGATGAGTATATCTGATTCTTTTTATATGCAATTAGCCTCAGTAATTCTCAGTGATTTTGACATCTTGATATTACTCATATTATGTAATTAACTTAGCCCTGGTAATGAATAATGATATTTAGGATTCACTAAATCAAAGCGTTCTAAGTAGGGACACAGGTGATGTTACATTTTTATAATTCAGCAAACCATACGTATCCTAGTAGAATTTTGTCAATAATCTTACAATGACATGGGCAGAATATTTATAGACTATGCACAAACAGGACATCTTTACTTTACTGCTGTCATCCGATCTACACAAAGTTTGAATTCAGTCTATATAAATCTTGTCACACAGTTAAGCTGTTGAAATCTAGTTTTCTTAAAGACCTTTTCATAATTTCTTTGTGGGGCATGCTTGAAACATGTGTTTTCTTATTTTAATGTGGAGTTGTTTTTCTTTGATCTCTTCCAAATCTAATCTTTTTCTAAGTTTACTTTTTTCTTTTCTCCTTTTTTTCTTTTTTTTCTTTTTTTTTTTTTTTTGGTATCTGTATGTTCCAAAAAACTGGAGAGAGAAGGAAAAGGAAGTGACTCTCAAGTCTTTAATGTAGCTAATTTTATTTATTTTTCCTATTTGTAATTATTGCTGGAAATAAAGATTTGCCAGTTATAGAATTAAATAATGCTCTCAAAGAATCTATTAAAGGTTATATTTTCTTTTATTTGCTCTTAACTCACAAGGATAAGATTTCCAAAAAGTTCAAGAGCGGCTAAATTTGTCATGACATTTGGATTGTAAATCGGATGACTGCACCAGGCAAATGGTGTTTTTTCTCTGGAATAGATGTATCAATTTATTTTCTCCATGTATTTGGTAACTATCAAGATATTGAGAAAAGAATGTTTAGGAATTAATACTACATTCTCTTTCTCTGCCCCTCCTCCTTTCCCCAGGTAGGTAGGTAGGTAGGTAGTTAGAGACAGAAATAGATCTCTCTCCTACTCCCTTTATTCTACTCTCCCCTTCCCTCTCTCAATATAGAGATATAGATATATGGATGGATATAACTTCTTTCTGTATATATTTATATAGAGAAATTATATTTACATATAATCTGTATATCTAGATTTCTCTGATATATATATATATATATATATATATATATATATATATATATGGATATATGTTGATCTATCCACAGATATAGACACAGGCATAGATACAATAATATATCTAGAGATATAGATAAATAGGGAGATAGGTAGAAACATAAATATGGGCAGATAAAATGATGTAGATACTATTTGTAAGCATACTGTCAATAATTAAAAGGCTGTAAATACTTATTATACACATTCCAAAAGAGGAATTTGTTGCTAAAAGTACTAAGGTATATTTTCAAAACTTTTACCTGTTATCTGTTTCAAATGAATGAATGACCTTATCAGAAGTGTTTTCTACTTATAGTCCATAGATCTAATCGAATAGCATTGTTTACCATATAAAATAGTAGCCTGAATTTTTATCAAAGAAGATCAACTTTATTATAAATATCTATTAGTTATATTACCCTATAACTGATATAGAAAGTTTATTTTAATCATGCCATCATTTAAACATATATGCATTTAATGATATACTTGTATATCTGACTTGAACGAAAATGTATAAAATGTTCATCACTACATGTATAAAGCTAATGATCATTCGGTTAGGTAACATTTGGGATCTTACTATATAGATGCCATTTAAAAAATATATTTATATGTATGAACTCATCCAATTATCTCAACAAATCAAATTCATACATAGATCAGGAGTCTGAAGTACAAATAAATGAGGTCAAGGTCATGTACATAGAAAGTGACAGAGCTGAAACTGATCACTCCAAGCAAGTTATTTTCCAAGGCAAGATTATTGCTATCAATTTGAAGGAACTATGAGGGCTAGACTATTTTCCTGGATAAAAATATTTTAAAGAACACATTTTACTACTATCAAGAAAATTAATTATGCAACAAAAATTCAGTGAGTATCAAAATGTTTTCAGCATGTTTTTGATCCCAAACAAAAGCTTGTTACTGCTCATTTTGGCTTTTTATTTTTAAGTTAATAATTGTTCCTTTCATTGTATTTACTAGAGGTTTAATTTCTTTTTTCAAAATATGCATGCGTCCAAATAATTTTATTTCAAATTACCTTAGAAATCTGTCAGAGGCCAAATAGATTAACAATCAGAGAAGCATTTTTAATTATAAGGTAATTATAAGGTAGCTTTTCCTGGGATAATGTGTACACCATTGTTTTTATCTCCATTTTAATATAATCATAAATATTTAGGTGCTAAATAAGAGTGCTTCAACATTTCTGAAAGCAAATGGGCAGAATTAAGAGGTAAAACAAATCAAGAATAATGATTGAAGAGTTTTAAAAAGATTTCTTTCAGTAACTAACAAAACTAAAGATAAATTAATATCAGAATATAGAAGATGTGAATAGAACTATCAAATATACTGGCCAAATTTGCATTTATATTACAGTACAAGTAATTGTTAAAGAATAGACATTTTGCCTTTTTCTAGTACAGACTGACATTCACCAATATTGAGCAGCTGTTGGGCCAAAAAACAAAATGCATTAAAATTTAAAGGACTGATATATAACAGTCTGTGTTGTGATCATAATTTAGTTAAGTTGCATATTAATAATTATAATTATCCAGTAAATCATTAAGTATTTGGAATTGAATAACACATATTCAAGTGCATCAAGGTATCACCCACAAGAAGTGAATCAGAAATAAATCATCAGAGACATTATAAAACATTTCCAGATGAATAATGAAAATATAACCTATCTGATTTTGTGAAACAAGTTTAAGCCTTGCTTAAAAGAAAAGTTTTATTATGCAGCTATAAAGAAGAAAGAAATCGTACCATTTGCAACAATATGGGTGGGCCTAGAGAACATTATGCTGAGTGAAATAAGTCAGAGAAAGACAAATATCATATGATCTCATTTATATGTGGAATCTAAAGAACTGAGTAAATGAGCAACGTAAACAGAAATAGTCTTAGGACACAAAGGAAAAACTGATGATTGCTAGATGGAATGGGGCTGGGCATGAGGGAGAAGGAGAAGGGATGAGACAACATAAATTGGTAACTACAGTATTGCTGCAGGTATAGCAGAAACAGTTTGGGAAATATAATCAATAATGTTGTAAATATTTTTTAGGGGACCCGATGGACTCATGTCTTGTTAGAGAGACCACTCATGTATGGTGTAGAGGCCTGACCACTGCACTGTACATCTGAAGCTGCCGCTGAATTATATTAGATGTTAACTATAATTTAACACATATATAGTAATGGGATGTGGAGTATAGTGTGGGAATGGAATCAATGTAATTGTAATAGATATGTATGATATCAGAGGTAGGGGGCAGGGGCGGGGGGAGTCACTAAGTAAGGGTTAAAAAAGATAACTATTGCATTGTTTTGTACATCTGTAACTAATAATAATAAAGAAAAAAAAAGAAAAGTTTTACCACAGAATATCTATATTCAATAAAGTAAATGTTTAAAGAATTCATTGATGTTTCTACATTAAGAAAATGTTTAGGAAAGCAATTAAACTCCTAGTAAACACAAGAAAAAGAACAATTGTTAACTTAAAAATCAAAAGCCAAAATGAGAGGCAACAAGCATTTCTTTGGGATAAAAAATGCAATTCCGGCAACACAGATTCAGGCAGAAGCCCAAGTTTTATTCTGAGGGCAAGGGGCTTTTATGAGAAAAAGGTAATAATTACATGAAGAGAAGGAAGAGATTACTGTTGGTACTAAGAAACTGAGTTTACTCTTTAGCTATACACGCCTGGTTACTGATTCTGTCCTCAGAAAGAGAGTCCATAATCATTAGTCCCTGTCGTCAGGATGTCTGCTTTTACTCTTGGCTTTACAAACAGTTGTTTGTAAGACAATGTTGCTATGGGTCTGTTCAATGGTTGTGTCACCCAATACAAAGATTCCAAAAGGTCATGGAGCAAGACATGCAAGGTAGCTCTGAAATGGCTGCTCCAACTCCATTTTAAAATGGCTCCGTTTATTTCATTTACATAACAATGATATAAGCAGTCATAAGTGGAACAGCAAAGTGGGGAAAAGATGTTTTAAAAAAGAGAAAACAGAGGCAAAAGATAGTTATTTGAAAAAGTAAATAAAGTTGCTAAACTCCTTACAATGAAATAGTTAACTTATGTTTAATGAATAAATTTATAAAATTTGAGATACAATTTTATAAGCTTTAGAAAAGCAAGGTACAAAACTGACTACAAAAATAGAATGTCCAGGGCCCGCCGAGTGGTGCAGTGGTTGGGCACTGGCTTGGGAAGCCAGTGGCCCTGGTTCTGATCCCACCTACGAGGGCCAGTGACTGCCCTCAAAAAAAAAAATAGAATGTCTGATTAACCTTGTATCTATTAGAGATATTTAATTTTAACCACAAACCTTCCCCATAAAGAAAATATATTAAAATGACTACAGATAAATTTTAAATGAGAAAATACTTATTAAGCCATTTTTGAGGCTAGCATATATGTGATACCGAAAACTAACACAGATGTCATAAGAAAAAAACTTACAGGCTAATACCGTTTTTGAACATAGACACAAAATTCCTCAGCAAAGCATTAGCCTTATAAATGACAACATATAATTGTTAATTTGAATTTATGACCATGGATACATATTTCTTCAATATTTGAGAAGAAATACAATTCACCTCATGAACAGAATAAAGAAAAAGGAACTTTTTTGCAATAGTTGCAAAAAAGGATTTGCTATAAAAATCTATTCATGATTTTTAATAAGTCAAGTAGGGAATGAACAAACATCTTTCAACTATATAAATGTCAATATGAAAAACCTAGAGCTAATATCATATTTAATGGTGAAAGAAAGAACGATTTGTAACAGGGCAAATATGCCCCACTCTAAAACTAACTACCTTGCCCCCTCAAAAAAAAAAACAAAAACAAAATACAAAACCATAATGAAATCTAAATATATACAACAAAGTAAAAACAAACAAACAAACAAACAAAAACCTCATATTGAGAAGTTTAAATATATACGGTTAATACATAAAAATAAATTTCATTTTTAGATTCCATGGACAAAATATTAGAATATAAATTTAAAATTGACATCATTTAAAACAGCATAAAACCCAAAATACCTAGGAATGAATTTGACAAAATAACTACACTATAAATTATAAAATTGCTTTTAAAATAAAATGAACAGATTATTGAACAAGGTATATAAATTGGGAGATTTTTAGCTTCATTTCAATCCAGTCAAACCTCCAGCAAGAAATTTTGTAAATTTGACAAACTTTACAATTTACTGGAAATTCAGTTTGCCTAGATTAGCCAAAACCAATTTTGAAACATAATTTAAAGGTAATCGAGATAGCCTGGCTTTGGCATGAGTGCATTATTATATTTGAATTACATTAAACTATATTTAATTTAAATATCTAAATAAAGGCTAGTGATGGGTTATTACAGTGATAGCTTCTCTCCTATAATCTAGCAAATGAAACGTCCTTCCATTTAAAATGCCAGAAGTAATGTTTCCATTGAATTGTATACACTCGCTGCCCTGGGTAGTCTCTGATATTTCTCCCAAGAAGCTCTTTCCCCTGTTATAATGAGCTTCTCTAATGTAACAGTAAAAAATGAGGCTGCACAGAAGGTTGCTTCCTGTCCCCTAACACTCATTAGTAGTTCATACCCCCTTGTACACTCATCCACCCACGATATACTGGTTGGACAAAGAAATAAATGGTCCTGACCCTGCAAGCTGCAGACGAAATACAGAGGCTGGAGAGAGCAAAATATTTCTGTAACAAGGGCAGCTTACAGAGCTGCTAACACTGGCCAGAGCAATACCCAACTCCTTTTTTTCTTTTTCTTTTTGCCTCGGGCTCTAGAGAAACAACTCACTTTTTAAGCAAAAATATAACTTTTTACTGTAACTTGTATGTTATGTCATGATGAAGTCAAAACAGCCAACCTATCAGGCCATGGAAGATGACTGAATCAGGAAAAAACTGAATTGTGAAATTAGTCTAATTTCAGTTCATATTTGAGTAATTTTCATGTAGTTTGTGAAGTTTTTTTGTTTTTTGTTTTTTTTCCCCCAAACCTTGGGAACCAGTCTCTCAGACTTCAAAATGCTACTTCCACCAGATTGCTAAGAGAAAAACTGTTTTGCCCAAGGTCCCTTCATACTGTCCTCATTTTACCACTGTGGGTTGTGACCATCTGGCTGACTACTTCTCAATAATGCCAGTGGGTCCTCTGTCACATCCTACATTCCCGGGGGATATCCTGAATAATTGCTCATCCTAAGCAATAATAACACCTCTTAAGGCCAAGAACAAGTTGTTTATATACTGCACACCCCCCAGCATTATCTAAGCATTTAAATTGAAAAATTAAATAAGCATTCTACAGCTAGCTATTAACTGCTACTCAGTAGACCAGTCACCTCTGGGTATGTAGGCCAGACACTGTTAATGCAAACCGTGGGGACATTCCCAGGTTATTTTGTTCTGGGGGACACTCTACAAGAAAAGTGATCATTGCTACTGGTGCAGAGATGAATTATGTAGAAATGGTAGGACATATTTGTATAATAGGCTTCCTTTCAAATGCTGTCCTCTTTGGAGCAATGAGAACATTCAGTAATGAGCACAGATTTCATTGGATGTTAATAGAGAAAATTAGAATGTGAATACAAATCCAATGCATCCTGGATTTCCTCACCCAGTTCCCTCCTGTATAATAGAACAAACCATTACATCAGACCTCATGTGACCTTCTAAGAATTTTATAAATTCAGTATTTCACCAAAAGTGAAAAGGTGTTCTATCAAATATATTCAGAGAATTCAGAGAATGTATATTCTTAAAAAGTTTCTTAAAGTACTTGGACAATTAATATTGGTTGCCATTTTTCAGAGGGTTGATATATTAGCAGATGTATAAGGTTTGAGAAACTACTGGTTATAGCAAAAAGGTATCTTAACTAAAAGATCTGACCCTCCAGATAGAACTCCTGACATGTCACAACAGAAAGAGGAGTATATAGTACGTATGTATGTATATGAATTTATATGTGTATGTATGTTGTGCTTTGAAAGAAACTGCACTTTAACAATGTAATAATGAATTATTTCCCACCGAAACTACACCTATTTAATTTTAAAACTGAATGCCTACACATTGCATTTTTAAAGTATATACAAATCATGAAGGTACGGATATTTAATCAACACTGTCAACCAAGTTCTGTAGATCTGACTGACCTAAATGACATTTAAAAGAGGAATACAATCCATAGATGTATTATATTGAATATAATACATATTTAAGTATTCATGCAACAGTAAGTCCTAAGGTGGACCGCAGAAATAACTCTAAATGAGTATAAATTAATAAATCAAGCAGAGCCTATTTTCTGACCCATGTTTGTCTCCGGTACTCTTCATTTTTTTGTGTAGATACACATTGCCATCTGTTGTTACTTTCTTCTTGTGTGAAGAATTAGAACTACATTTAAGATTCCTTTTAGTACCAATCTCCTGGAGATGAGCATCTCACATTTTATATGTCATTAAAATATTTCTTTTGTTTTCATTTAAAGTGATATTTTCACTAGGTATAGAATTCTATGCTCAGAAGCATGGGGGTTGGGGGAAGCAGTAGCAAGGAGACTTTCAGACCACAATGCAGGGAGAGAAGAGAAGGAGAATTGGATAGAAAGTTCTTCAGTCAGCAATGCCCCTCTAAAAAAGTGCTGGCCAGGATGATATGAGCCCCGGAAGAACAATATCCCATTTGAGCCATCACATATTAGTCAGGAATATCATAGCTCTAGAAACCTCAGCATCTTCAGTCATTGTCTGGGAAGAGTGTGGCTTTGATCAAATACTCTGGTAAATCCTGAAGTTGTGGCAGCTGGAGGCTGTCAACCAACTTATTTTTCCAGCAGAATCTCTCTTGAAGAGAGCTCTGAGTAACAGAAATAAACTCCCTTATCTGGATATAGAACATCTTCGATAAAGCTACAACTAATATCTCACTTATGATAAGACACTGAAAACTTTCTTGTTGAGCTCATGACAAGAGCTCACTGTCAGCTCTCACCTTTTCTATTCAACACTTTACTATGTAAAATGTGTGTTACATCTGATTCTTTTTGATGCTGTGTTCTTTGATATCTTTAAAAATATAAAGTAATATTTCTTTCCCACAAACTGATTCTCTCAAGTCACTTTAGTTTGTTTTCATATTAGTTGGTTTCCTCATCTTGATCTGTTATGTATAAAACAGTGTTGTTAAAAAGCAAGGTCAAGTAACATGCAGGTAGGAAATACTGGCCCTCTATTCTACTCTCAATTGATCTGGCTGGCACTTAACATTGTCGAAATCACTGCTGATAATATTTTTAGGTGTTTGTTTTTGTTTAATTGGACTTCTCATTTTAGAGAAGCTAATGCCCATTTCTTATTTTTCTTTAGTTCCACTTTTATTGAGATATAACTGACATATTATTTTATAACATCATGTAAGTTTAAGGGGCACAACATAGTGATTTGATATATGAATGCATTGCAAAACAATTACCAAAATAACTTTGGTTAATACCAATCACCTCAGATAGTTACAGTTTTGTTTTATTTTTTTCAAGTTTATTGGGGTCACAATTGTTAGTAAAGTTACATAAGTTTCAGGTGTACAATTTTGTAATATATCATCTATATATCACATTGTGTTCACCACCCAGAGTCAGTTGCAGCCTATGAAAGACAATGTGGGGGTTTCTCAGAAAATTAAGAATAGAATTACTATATGACCCAGCAATCCCTCTCCTGGGTATTTACCCCAAAAATCTGAAAACAGTTATCCCTCAAGATGTCTGTGCTCCAATGTTCATTGCAGCTTTATTTATGGTGACCAAGATATGGAAACAACTGAAGTGTCCTTCAATAGATGATTGGATAAAGAAGACATGGTAGATACACAATGGAATACTATTCTGCCTAAGAAACAATGAAATAGTGCCATTTGTGACAACATGGATGGATCTTGAGATTATTATGCTAAGCGAAATAAGTCAGACAGAAAACAAGTTGAGAACCATATATGATTTCACTGATATGTGGTATATAAAATTGAAAACAACAAAGGAACAAGACAAATGAAGAAATAAAAACTCAATAGACACAGCAATAGTTTAGTGGTTACCAGGAGGTATAGGGGGGAGGGGGTGGAAGATGAGAGTAAAAGAGATCAAATATATGGTGCCCATCCCTGTCCTGAAGGGTGCACAGCTGTCTCCCACTTAGAATATCAAATAAAAGCCCTTGCTTACCTCTTAATACTCACATAAACACAGGCTCCTAACCTTCAATTTCTCCCCCAAGGCAAGAGAATTTGTATTTTACACCCATTATAGAGTACAATTCTTCAACCTTTTCTGAAGTCTGTGATCTCCTGCCTTCAAAGAGTAGGCACAGGATACTTAGGTATAATTTCTTCTTAGTTAGACTTTCAACCAGTCCACCTGCTTTAAAGATCACCTTAGTTTACCTTTCAAAATTTACTGCTACCAATTACTATGGCTTCTGAAAGCTCTATGGGGATATATTAACTTCTTCCCTGACTTTCCACACAGCTAAATTAAGATGCTGTCTTCTCAAGCTTACTGCATTTAACCAGAAGACACTGTTACTGCTAATTCTTTTTAACATACTTAGGCTATTTCTGTGTATTCATGTGTGTGTAATTTTTCCACTTATTATAGGATCTCTGCTCCTATTTTTGAGGTTTTTAAACCCAATAGCTTGAGTTCCCCCAGTGTTTGCAACTGCTGACTTTCACTTACCATGAATGTTGTAATTTCTGATTTTGAGCTTGTGAGCTCATCTTAACATGGCCTCTTTGATTTCCCCCTTTATAAACCCTATATGGACTAATGTGTCCCTCCAGAGCAATTTTGGATTTGATTTCTAGACCTCACAGGGTTTGTACACCACCTGGGTCATTTTTTAATTGCTACTTTTCTCAGCTTGAGGCATCTTCGATATCATAAGCATAGTGTAAATTCTATGTTCAGACACAAAGTTACAAGGCTATTCTTTTGATTTCTTGTGATAATTTTTTTGCCTCCCTCTCAGAGTCATGGCAAAGGCAAGCTTAGTTTTTGTGGTGACAGATTCAGTTAGCTCTTTTATCACTGCTGATAAAGGCCTTGATGGTTACCTACTCTATAGGACTTTTAGAGGCCTGACAGCACAGCACTCCAACTATTACTATTTCAATAACTTCATAGGACTGTTGGCTGTATCATATTAGTTACCTCTCTGTCTAGTTCTTGGTGCATTTTTCACTACTGGCATCTAGAATTTCCCCCATTTTTTTTTGTGGTAAACTACTACATAATTTTTTAAATCATCATATTTTATCTGGAATATTTAATGTTTATTTTTCAGAGAAAAAAATAAATAATTGCAATTATATTACTCTAGTTCACAACACATTGAAAGTAGTGTTATAAAGAAACCACAATTTATTTATGTTTTTTAATAGTGATATACTAGTATGTTCATTAAGCGGAAGGACTTAGTAGGTCATGGTGCACGTGTGTGTGTGTATCTGTGTGTCCCCTTCTGGTGTCCTTTTTGAAAATCTCAACATTTACAATGCCACTGCATGTGTCCATGTGTTACCCTTTAGATCTACACTTGCACTGGTTATTGCTGCACTAAGCACAGAACTTTTCAGTCCTCAAAATAAACTCTCTGCCTTTTTCTATCTCCTATCTGTCTTCTGGATGGAAATGTTCTAACGTGTCTCAGGTTATAACTTGACATTTACTCCCAGCTTATCCTAAAGTAAATTCTCTGCAACAAGGCAGGAAATAGCTGCTTCCTTTTTCTACTTTCATGGATCTCCTTAGGAATTTAATATTAGTGGTCTAGTTGCTTTGTAAGGCTGTCTTTTCAGTTGATGGTGAGGATGGCGCATAGTGGCATGTTGAAGCTACTCAATAAGCTGAATGTGACATCCATGGCAAGTCTGTGTTCACAGCAGGAGAGATTTTGTGCTCAGTTCTGCTCTATTGACCTTTTGCTCTATTTGTCCCTTCATGCCATAAGCCATGATTCAGAAATAGATGCTGGTTTTCTCTATTTTTCAAGTATTTACCACTTGCCAAATAATATACCACATGACAAGGTTGACTAAGAAGGAATCTGTGCAATTTAATGACATTTCTGGTTTATAAAATAAATCGCTATATATTGTCAAGTGTTTTCGTCCAGGTATATATTATAAAACACATCAATTATCAATTCTTCAGTTATGTTCAAGTAAGTATGTGTATATATATATGCATATATGTACACATATTAAGCATGTATATGTTTAGGAAATTATATAGTGTTTGTATGTGTATTTATTATTTTGTTGAACATCTAGTTTTGTTGTTTTAATTATCATATCCTAAAATTTTAAAATTAATATTTGCAGCTTCATTCCCTCTCCTAAACACCAGTCACACAAATCCATCCAGCTATCTATTTAATATTTGTACCCAACTGTGCAATCACTACGTGATAGAAAGCTCAAATTTTCCACTTTCAAAACTTACTGGTTTTCTTTATCACTCAGTTCTGTTATATACCAGTGTTCCCCATTGCATGTGATCCCATCCTTTTTATTGCTCAGGAGAAAAATCTTCAAGTTTTCCTCGACTCTCCTCTTAGTCTGATAGTCCGCTGTCAGTCATGACCTCCTGTTGGTGTTCCTTCGAAATATGAGTATGTCTGAAATCTAAAACTTCTCAACAGTCCACTGTTGGCACAGATATTTATTGTCTCCCACCTGAATTGTTGTAATAGTTCCCTAAGTGTTCTTGCTTTTACTTTTTCCATGCATGAAAAAAGTAGGAGGTGATAACACACCTCCTATAGTGTGTTATCAATACTCTAGTCAGAGTAAATTTTTTTTTTTGTCTTAGCTGAGCAGCTTAGCCGCAGCTCAGCTCGGGCTAGGCATCGAACTGCTATTGCTCAGAGCTTAGCTTGCACTCTTAAGAGAGCTCTTAACCAACTGAGCCACTCAGCTGGCCCTTAGAGTAAACTTTTATCGTATTGAATGACTCACTATGTTCAAAAATCGGTGGCTCCCCTTTTCACTTAGTGTAAAATAATATATAAGAGCAATCATCTAGCATTGGCAGTATTAGTACTGCAATTTTACAAATGGAGTAACTTAAGCATACAGAGGTTCAGTTTCTGACCCATATTATCTGGCTAACAGTGGTGGTAGAGGATTTAAACCCAGGAAGTCTTCTTCCAGTCTCTATGCTTTTAAGCCATGACAGTATATTACCTCTCAGTTGGAAGGGATCTAGAAGCCTTGAATGTTTTGTACCCATGCTGTCCACCTACTGCTCACTGACTTTTCATACTTCATCTCCTTTTAGTTTTCCACTTGTTCAGTCAAACCGAATTTGTTGCTATTCCCCAAATATTTCAGTCATAATTCTGCATCAGTCCATCTGCACTGGCTCTTCCTTTCTGCAAAAACTCTTTTCCATCATAAATATGTTCGGTTAACACTCTCATCACAAACCTGCACTCAAATAACTCCTTCTCATGCAGACCTATCTTGATATCTTCTTCGCAAATTTCAACATCCCTTCCCGCAACCTTACACTGTTCTAGATCCACTTAATGTTTGTTCCTAAACTTATTGCCCTCTAACATTAATTGCACTCAGCTTATTTTGGTGTCATATAGAACAAGAAGCAAAGAAAAAATAGTAATTGAAATACTTTATAATTCTAAATTACAATAAATGAAAATGCACTTGAATTTTTAGTGGAAAGTTAAAGATAGATCAATTGAGGTAAGAATTTCCAATTTTCTATGGCTGACTGAAGACAAAATAAACTAAATAAAATGATCATTAGGAATTCACATTTTTATTATCATTATCAATGTCACTGTGATTTTCTCCTTCAAGCAATTTTCACCATATATAACTACTTTCATAAACAGATGAAAAAGTATTTTGAAAATAAGCTATTAACAAGTATTTATTGAACTCTTTCTAAATCTAAATAGGTTTACAGGGTCTCATTTAATGATCATGAATGTTTAAAAGGTTTCATTAAATCCCATATTTCATAGATAAGGAATTTAGTTGACAGAGTTCAATGTCTCGGTCAAGTTCATCCAGTTAGTGATTTGTACAGAACATAAATTCAGTATTTCCTCCTAGTACAGCATGGATTCATCCATTGCCCACTGACATCCCCAAATTTCTCCTCCTATTCTTAGTATTGAGAAATGAAAACTCATTTGCATATATTAGTAAACCCAGAAATATTTATTATTTATGGCTAGTGTCATTTCACAAATGCCCGTTTTTATTAATAAATTATGTATCCTCTTAAATGTTTTCAAATACTACTATAAGTCTAATGTAATTATTAACTATTCTATTGATTTAACTTCTTCCCAGGAAATCAAATATGTTCTCATGTACACAGGCATAATTTATAAAGGGAAGATCAAATCTGAGACAAACTATGTTGGCAGGTATACACACAATTATGGAAACATAATTAATTCCCGCTCATTTTTATATTTATGCCCTGGAATTCTTTTGAGGTTCACTTTTCCCTGGTTATCTATTTCATGGTCTCTGATATTCAAGGATATTTTTTGTCAAACTATCTTTATCTTCTCAATAAGTTTACCTACAGTGGCTGAAGTTTGTAAAGCAGAAAGACTTTCAAAAGCTTCCACAGCATTTCTTGAATATTAACATAAATTATTTCATAATGGATCTCTTTATTGAACAGACTAATATGTACACATACATTATTGGCAAAAATGAGACATCCCATTCTTACCTTGTATAATCTATTAATGTTAAGATATTTTGCATTTGAATTTATATATTCTGTGTAAGTTAAATTAAAAAATAATATTTGAAGAAAAAATACAGATGAGATTTGAGATTAACATGTTTCAACTAGTTTTTTTAGATTCTTTTGCTCGGATTGGAATATAATTTGACTTACAGGTGAGATATATTATGTCATCAAATATGGTCTTCACTTTAAAAAGTGTTCATACAGTTTAGCTCTTATTAATATGTATTTTATCAAAAGAAAATGGTTACATTATTGAAACCATTCTTTGGACTATTTACCCAAATGAACACAGAAAATAAATTGTAATATCTTCTTAAAGCATAATATTAAGAAAAATAACTGTGCTAAAACACAATGGGTGATTTTACAGGTAATTACATTCAGAACCAAATCAAGAAAAGACAAAGAGTTGGGATGCCTCAAAAATATCAATTATTTTTAATTTTAAAAGAATGTTGTTAAAATTTTGTGGGGTGTCAGATGGTCACATGTTTTCTTAGGGAGACCACTTCATGGATGGAGTAGAGGCTTGATCACTGCACTGTATACCTGAAATTGATGTTGTATAATATTGTATGCCAACTGTAATTGAATATATAGACAGTCACGGGATGTGGATTATATGGTGGAAGGGAGTCAAAGGAATTGTAATAGATATGTATGATATGGTGGGGAGGAGTGGGGTGGTGAATTGGGGGAGGGGGGTTGTCACTTTGAGGGGTAAAAAGTATAACTATTGCACTTTGTTGTACACCTGAAGCTAATTAAAAATATATATAAATAAATAAATTTAAAAAAAAAGAATGTGAAAAACAAAGAAAGCTACAGGAAAGCTCAAATATTGAATTAGCAATGTTGGCTAATTAGCAATAATTGATTAGCATTAATTAGCAATAATAGCTAACTTCAACTGATGGGTTATTTGCTCATCTGTAATAAGAAGATAAATATGCCTTCTTGGTCTTCCTTACAAAGATTTTGTAACATCAGAGGTTGGCAAATATGAAAATATAAACTATTATGGAGAAATCCAACCTCCTTAATCTATTTCTGATGACATTTTTGATCTGGTGTACACCTATATTACCATCCTTACCTCCAAACACATTCTATTAAACAAAGTATGCATTTCCCTTTTATTATACCATGTACTGTTGCTGCAACCAGTTGCAACATTTTAGTGCTCCTCGCCTTCTCCAGCTTCCGTCTTGAAAGTGTTCCTTCATCCTAATTTGTCTCAGTTCAGCTCATTCCTGTCACCTATTCCCTATCAGTCAGCGTACAGACAGGAGGACTGAAACACCTTGTGGATGTTTCAAGCATATAAAGATTTAGTTACAATTTGTTTAAAAGGCTTAAAATTGCAAAAAGGAAAAAAAGAAGTTTCACAGACACTTGGGAGAGGCTACCACCCTAGATGGAGCCTGCAAATCAGCATTTGCCCCTGTGTATCTGGATTCTTCCCTGTCGCCACCACTGATAATGACATTGGAGGTCACGGTTTCCTGGAGATGCCCAAATCACTGTTGGCTCTACTACCACAGTCAGAGCAAGAAATGGCCTTTCTATTTGCTATTCCCTTCTAATGTCCCTTCATGGATTCCAATATAACAACAACTAAGTAGAAATCAGCTGGTGATGGGGTCTAGAAAATGTGGTTTTTGGATTTCCAGGCTCCCTGTGAAAATGGAGAGCTAAGCATGATGGGGATAGAACTTGCAACCAATACACAATACCTGTCAGAGTTCCATTACTGGTTTGCTAGGGATTGTGTAATAAAGTACAGTACTACGACGATGTGGCTTAAAACAAAACATGAATTTATTGTCTCACAATTCTGGAGAAGTTCAAAATCAAGGTGTTGGCAGTTTAGTTCCTACTGAGGACTGTGAGGGAAGGATATATTCTAAATCTTTTCCCTGATTTTAGATGGCTCTTCATATTATCTTCCCTCTGTCTGGACCCAAATTTTCCCTTTGTACCTTGTAAGTTAAGATGAACTTATGTTAATGTGATTAGGTCTCTAAAGATCCTATCTCTAAATAAAGTCACATATTAAAATACTGGAGATTAGGACTTCAATATATGAATTTTGGAGAGACAAAATTAAAACCATAAGAGCGTCCCAAAATGGCAAATACAGAAATGATGCATAGCCCATATGGAAGTGTGTTGAACTTCTCTATTTGTATGTTTCTTTTTCTCTTTAGGAGAAATTTTGTTTTCTCTTTTAACCTCATCTAGTAGTCAGGTGCTTAGCACATCAGAGAGCCTCAATATATGTCAGTTGGCCAACCATTATAGACTGACAGAACTAAACATTTAATATTACATTAAAGGCTTTCAAAACTAGACAGTAGTTTGGATTTCAAGCCTAGTCAACATTGCTTTCTTATGCTGACCATTCCATTCATTTAGTCAATATAAATCTATCGATACCTTATATGTCAGACACTGATTTTACAAAGTCACCAAACTGTTATACACAGAAGATAAAAATTGAAGTAAATATATTATTCCTTCGAGGAGCTTATATTCTACAGGAAGACATAGGTTGCTAAATAAACAATCTTCTCAAAGCCTAATAGTTGCTCTTCAACAAATCCAATGCTTTTGAAGTAAAGGTCACCTGATGAGAGAGCTCACCTTTCTACAGTACTCATTTTATCTCATTTACTCATCCACTCCCACATATTGATTATGTTGCTCCTTTCACCAAAACCACCCTCGACATCATTCTCTACCTATGGAATATATATCCATCAATACGTAAGTTATTCTTCCCTCCATCTCTAAACACTAATATGATACATGCTAAGTTCCATGCCAGAGTGCCTGAAAGTTTTTTTTCTATATTTCTCACCACTTCTCCTGCTTTCCTCACTTTCCCTCTGCTTCATCCTTTCTTCCCATCCTTTCTCACTTAATTTTAACAAATTCATAGCAATTAGTCAGTTTTGCTCTAATGCCACATACTATATGTTGATAAATATCAATGTGCTATCCAAAAACCATACCATAAAAACCAAAAGGCTTTGGGGGAAATGCAATTTAGATTTATATCTGATTATTTATAATCAGAATTATCTAGTTCATTTTTTCTTTTATGCCAAGTATGCTAACTCTTGCATATATGCATTTATTTCTTAATGTCAGTAATTAACTCATTCTGAGTCCTTGATGACCTTTTACTTCCATAAATTATTTAATCAGATTTTTCAGTACAAATATTTAATGTAAAAACTTTATAACCATGTACATCCTTTAAATAACTCATTAAATTCTATTGTTCTGTTAATGAAAAGCTCCTTTTGTAAAAATTTGAGAGAAAAAAAGTAATTTATGGTTACAAATCTTTTTTCCCAGTGTCTAAGCCACCTAGAGAGCACAGGGCTTATAATGTTTTATCCAAAAGTCATTATCTGTCATATACACATGTTGCTATATCTGAAAGCAATCAAAGTGTGAATAAATTGAGAGGCAATCGATTGTATTTAAGAGGATTGTCCTTGGTGTCAGAAACCACTCCTGAGTCCTTATTCATTCAAAATAAACAAACAAACAAAAATCAGACAATTGAGTCCCCGTCAGGCCTCGATTTTCATACTTGCTAAATGAGAATAATAATAGTATCAATTTCATAGGCTTGTAGAGAAAGTTAAACATGTTAATATAAAACATGTACAGTCATACCTGTGGTGTGCACTCAGTAAGAGCTATCATCACCATCATCATCATCATCAGTATAGTTATCCAGACAGACATAATCCAACTAAAATTTATAAAAATACAAGACAGAGAAAATGCCATGGATTCCAATAACTTGGCGAAACATTGGAATGGAGGGGCCGGCCAAGTGGCGCGGTGGTTAAGCGCTGGCCTGGGAAGCCAGCGGCCCCGGTTCGGTCCCACATATGAGGGCCAGTGACACTGCCCTCAAAAAAAAAAAAAAAAAGAAACATTGGAATGGGTAGCCAGGCATGATAAGACATCCCCTTTGCTTTATGTCTGTGGAAACAAGAATATTTTAATATAAGGGCTTTACTTGTGAAAAGCTCCAGACTGCATATCAAAACAATTAAATCATTATGTTTCTAAAAAAAATCTGAGAAGCTGAAGAACATGAAATCATGAGTAAAAGTAAAATAATGTCCATTAAAATGTCTTTTAGCTATAGAAATGGAGACAGATAACCAATAGCAAGGCTAAATATAACATATTCTTTTTGAATTTAATATAATATAATGTTGAATTAATCATAACAAATACTTAATATAACATTGAACTTCATTATGAAGAAATATTTAATTTAATTATTGAGAAGTTTGGAATGCCAATTGTTAAATTATTTTCTTGTTCCATGTGCTATACTGCATATGAGAAAGATCTGCATTTAGATATAAGTAAATGATTTGACAATTATCCACTAAGACACAAAGAGTTTACAGGAAATACATATGTATTGAAATCCCTGTGTATGGTGAGTAGGTCTAGGTATGTGCCCACACACTTACACACTTATTTGACATTTTCTATTAGCTCAGAATTCAGAGTAACAAACACTTAAAATAATAGAACAATTTATTTTCTTTGGTAGAATATGAACAGATTAATGCCTTTTCTTAGCTGATTTGTATCACTGTTTATTCTAATATTTTATATTAGAATTTTTCTAAATTTTTCTAAAATTTAGAAAAATTCTAAATTTTAGAGCATTTTTCTAAAATTTAAGTGGCTAAAGTATATGCAATTCATACTTTTCACTGAATGAAAAATAGATACTATTTAGTGAAGGCATTCTATGTTTTTATTTTATAGTTATCTATGTTATTTTATTTTGTTCAAATATTATTTTGGTTTATATTATTTAAATTTTGAAAGCAGTACACAATTCATTATACTTGTAGAAAAATACATTTTT
Organism: Aselliscus stoliczkanus; assembly: GCA_033961575.1. Lineage (NCBI taxonomy): Eukaryota > Metazoa > Chordata > Mammalia > Chiroptera > Hipposideridae > Aselliscus > Aselliscus stoliczkanus. The sequence continues at coordinate 94,172,491 of CM066728.1, read as the reverse complement.
CATAATTTTAATTTATTTTTTTACTGACTTTGAGTTTCTTCAGGGCCAAATAAGATTATATACATTCCTGTTACTAGTATGTTTTCATTTGTTATTTAGAATTCTCTAGATTTAAAATCAGTTCTATGTATAATAAAGATGTCCTGCTGGTAAAATAATATTTTGCTTATTTCCTACTGACCATCCCTCACTTCTTTTTGACATCCTATGGGATTATAGTTTCTGGCTATGTCTTGTCAAAGACTGAACCATCACTGGAGTATCAGTGGCTCATATTTATCATTAATCTATGTCATTAGAGTTTTATAAATTTCAATACCCAAAGAAATATTTTTGGAATAATTGCTTTTAGGGCACTGGACTTATCAGAAAGAAAGAGAAAGAAAAGGAAAAAAACAAAAGAATAATTACTTTTAGACATGCAACATATGTGAGACATAGCTAGCCTCTTCTTCCTGAAAGGAGTGCTTGTAATATCTAATCATGCTCTTTAAAATGAGATGAACCAAACTACTCTGGATAGTATAGCTAAAAGGCTTAGTAACTTTCTATAGTACTGGCTTCTTAAAAGCATTAATGTAAAACAACATAATTCCTTCAAATAGAGCTTATCTTACTTTTACTACCATGTTCTACAAAATAACTGTTAAAAACATTTAACAAATAAATGACATTTTCAATCCAAAAACGAGAAAAATATTGATTTAAATATTTTAAATTTTCATGCTTAAACCATCAAGCCCTGCTGAGTGGCGTGGTGGTTAAGTGCTGGCTTGGGAAGCCAGCGGCCCCGGTTCGGGTCCCACATATGAGGACCAGTGACACTGCCCTCAAAAAAAAAAAAAAAAAAAAAATCAAAAATTATACACTCACATGAAATTACATGATGGAGTAAGTAAGAACCTTAAATATATTAAGGCCAAAACTAACATTTTTAAAACAAAGAATAACATAGTTTGTTTACCTATGTACTGTTCACACACAGATACACACACTCGTATAGATGATGTATTACAGAATTGTACACTTGAAACCTGTATAATTTTACTAACCATAGTCACCCCAATAAATTTAAATAATGGAAAATGGAAAAAGAAAGAACACTGATAGTTTTTTTTTTAAACAACAATGACAAAAGACCCCTATGCTCAGGAATAACACTTAGTCAAATAAAAAAATAATGAAATTTGGTTATCTACAAGGAAAAAAAAAAAAAAAAAAAAATATATATATATATATATATATATATATATATATATATATATATATATATTTTCTTACCACCAAAGTTACTCAGAGATTTGTTGTTAGTTCCAATAAAAATCACTAAAATTTAATATGCCTCAGGCATTATTCATGTAGTTAGGTGATTTGCCAATAATCAAAATTCTGCCATATCACCTTTTAAGAGAATTAATTATATTTATGTTGAGAACAATGACTATACTGCACTTATGTAAAATATTGTGAAACTATACTATTTATTCTCATTTCATTGTGTTTACATTTTAAAAATAAAATGTATTTATCTACTTCCAATCATGATGAATTAACAAGAACAAGACTTAAATGTTGCCTTAAAAGTAACTAAAATAAAAACCCAAAACAAAAAACTTGCAAGAGATGAACAACTGCTTCATTTATTAGACATTAAAATGTACAATGCTTTCATTGAAGACATGAAGAAAACAAATGAGATAGCCTTTATATTAACTCAGATTTTCTGGCTGTATGCATTTTTTTTTTTTAATTATAGAATCAGGTTTAGGAAACCAGAGTCCTAAAGCTTTGCTGAGAGGAGTGGGTAGAAATTGGAAATGTGAGATGGTTGAGAATTATAGAGCTAAGTTCTAGAAAGAAGGGAACGACAAAGAAAATGAAATCCAGAAATATGCATAGTGTCTGAACTGGTACTGGCTCAGTAAGAACTATGCAAGTGTGGAGAGTAATTATGAAAACCTGGAAAAAGAATGGGTGAGGCCAAGATGTCAGAGTACGGGGAGGCTGAGCTTACCCCTCCCATGGACACATCATATGTTCACCTACATTTAGAGCCATTCCTCTAGAGAGACAACAGTGGGCTGATTGAACAGTTTCTGTACACTAAATGAGAGAGAGAGAGAGAGAGAGAGAGAGAGAGAGAGAGAGAGAGAGAGAGAGAGAGAATGTATGTTTTGGGAACCACAAGAGCTCTCCAGGACCTGAGGGAACTCTCCAGGGTTGGAGGAGCTGGTGAACACCATTTTTTCCATCCCCCCTTCACAGGAGGGAGCTCTATCCCAGTGCTCTGGCTGCCATAGCATGTTCCTGACTACCCCCCCTCCCCCAAGCTCACTCTAGCAGGAACAGGAAGGCACAGTGGTGCACCTGCACAGGGCACCCCCATGGGGAGCTTACTTCAACAGGACCAAAACGAAAGCATGCATGCCTACTGGGCTGCCCCACCTGGAACCCCTCCAGCTGGGGACAACAAGATCAACACACATGCACCAGGCCATCCTATCTGGATCTGACTCCAATAGAACTAACAAGGCACTGAAACATAAGCAGAGATGTACCCTCCAGCCCAGAGTTTGCCACAGCAGGACCAACACACAGGTCTATCCAAACTCCAACCCCATTCTGGCCATGCACAGCCAGACCAAAGAGAGTCACCACACACATGTGAACCAGGCTACTCTGAGTCTACTCCTCTTAGTCAGCCTCTGCCCCCGACACTACACATGCCTGCCCCAACTTTAACTGGCATGCCCAAACCACCCAACACAGAGGTTGCCTCAACACAAGGCCACTTTTTCCAAGATTGGGAGATAGCTATTTCATCCAATTCATAGGAACAAAAACAGAAAGTCACACAAAAAGAAGAGATAGAAGAATATGCTTAAAATAAAAAAAGTAGCAAGACTCCAGGAAAAGTAAAGAACCCTACTTAAATAAAAATAAGTAATTTACCTGATAAAGTATTCAAAGAAACTGTCATAAGGATGCTGCCCTGGAGAACAGAATAGATAGAGAATGTCAACAAAGAGTTAAAAAATATAATAAAGGACCAATCAGAGCTGAAAGAAAATACAGTAATTGAAATGAAAAAATAACACTAGAAGCAATCAACAGCAGATTATTTCACAGAGAAGAACAGATAAGTGACCAGGAAGGCAGAATAATGGAAATCACCCAATTAGAAAAACAAACAAACAAACAAACAAACAAACAAACAGGAAAGTATAAAGGACCTTCGGGACAACATGAATCCCACTAAAGCTTAGTGTGCTTAATACCAGAGGGATCGAGTGTACCATTTTGTCCCTCGATTAATAGGTGATATTTTAACCTGTCTATACCACTGCCTGCTCAAGAAATTTTAAAGAGCTGGCCATTGATCTATTCCAGAGCATCTCTCTCTTTTGTGGCACCTGACTTAACCATTGGTCTCTTAATTTCGAAGGTCCAGATCCTTGTTCTTTAGTTGTATATACTCTGAGGCATTTTGGACAATACTGTAATTATCACCTAACTCCCATAAGCTCTCAAACTTACTTGTAAACTAAAAATTGTCTTTTGTTCACAAGAATTTATAATAGCTCAGATTAAATTCTAATATTTCCTCAAAGTATTGCTTGTTTCTTTTATTTTTTTTATATTCAGTGACCTTGATAGTTGCCTAGAGTCCCCTGGTAAGGACTAAGTGAAATAATCTCAGTAATATTTGTAGTGTGATTGTGCGATCCTTCTTCAGGTGTGTCTAAACTGGCATTTCTCAGTTGATTTTAGGTCTATTAATTTATACAGAGTTGAGAATTGGCTTAGGTGGTATAATGTGGTTGGCTCAGGGTATGTCGTACAAACCTGGAAATTGGAGGTTATATAAACCAAGTTCAAATTTAATTGACCATTTATGACTTTTGGTTACAGGAGCTCCATGATTAATTAAGAACCACAAAATATTTCTGGTTCAGACTATTATGAACACCGTGACTCCACTGGCTCTTGGTATCTATGTTTGCTTTATTTTCACCACAGGTGTTTGTCACTATAAAATCCTCTATCTCCTGAAATACGGAGGTTATTTTAACCTTAGCATTTCGAATTGTATCACCACCTGTAATACTCATAATGGGCTAGGGTACAGCAATAGTTGTAAGAGACCCAAGACCCAGGATGAACTGTGATCTGCCTGTACACCCACTCCACAATGCCTGAATGAATTGTGCACTTGGCCTTCAAACTTCTACTTATATTAGATTGGATAAAGATTTTACTCAAATTTGATTGATAAAGAGTTACATGGCCATGATCTACTTTAAAAGAATTTAGAAGCACAATCCTCCCAATTTCCCAGAAAAATCAGAGCTAGAATATTTGTGAACAAAACTAATGCATTCCCAGCCATCAAGCAATTTACTCAAGTTTTTCTAAAAGATGTTTGTATTTCCTTCATTAATATGTCTTGTGTGTCCTCTCCAGAATTAGCCTACAAAATGGGATCTTGAAGCAACAAGATAAATCCATTCTATCTTTCTTAATTTCAAAATTATTTGAATCCCTTTCTCTGAGTTCAGGCAAAGGAATTCTGCCATTTCTAATATCCTTTTGTGTATGTCAGCGTTGAATTCAAGTATTTAATTTACTAGCTCAGCTCTGCTTTTGTGTCTCTTTGTTAAGTGCACATATGTCACTACATTAAGCTTGATATTGCATTTATTTCTCCTTTTTCAAACAACTTTTAAATTTATTCCAACTTTTATCTTATCCTCCTTTCATTTGTTAATATTGTGAATTACATTGAAAGATTTCTGTATGTTAAGCCATATTTGCATCCCTGGTATGAATGTCATGTGCTCATACATATTATTTTTACATATCGCTGAATTTCACTTGCTAGTACTGAATTTTCTATCATTGTTCACAAAATATATTACTCTATATCTTTTTATCTTGTAATGTTTTTATCAGGTTTTGTTAATAGAGTATGCTTGGATCAAAAATGAGTTGAGAAGTAGTTCCCATTTTTAGCTCTCTGTAAAAAAATTTTGTAGGCTAAATACCCTCTCTTTGCTATTCTACATACAGAATTTCAAGAAATAACACAGTACTTCCATTTTAAACTTCTACTTTTTTAATGGTTGTATTACACAATGGATATATGAGACAGAGGATTAAGAGAAAAAAATGAGGGAGGAGAAAAGAAGGATTTGACATGAGCTAAGAGTCCTGGATGTAAAGGATGATGGAGAAATAAGCAGATTAGCTTCTTTGCTGCTCTGACTTCAATTTATTAACAATAACAGTATCATGTCAGGAAAGTATGAAGCACTAGCATCTTTGTAAACCCCAGAAAAAGAGGTTTGAGCCTAGAAAGTATGTTGTGTGGAATAGAAAATCCCACATCTGTGTGGACATAAATGAAATGTAGTGCATTATAGGTGGAGAATATAATCAGTGAAACTTTTGGATTTTCTTTTCACCTTTTGGGGTGTTTTATACAGTTGTTTATATTTCAAATGAAAACACTTAAGAAATATATATGATCACTGTCAACCAAAATATTAAAAATATATATTGATTACTATGAATTTCCCAACTCAAAGTAATTTTCCAAAATCTACCTGTATTAGGATTACCAAGAAAAACATAAAACAGGAGGAAAGAGGGGGAGGCAGAGATGGAGACAGGGTGGGGGGTGGAGAGGGAGAGGGAGGGAAAGGAAGAGAGGGAGAGAGGGAGATTTGTCTCCTGTAAATATTGGAACTGACCAAGTCTGGCATCTTCAAGGCCGGTTGAAAAGCTGGAGATCCAGAGAAGAACTGATGTTTTAGTTCAAGGTGAAAGGCAATTTGGAAGCAATATTCTGATTTCCTCAGGTGACTACAATCTTTTCCCTTAAGACTTTCAACTGATTGGACAAGGCCCACCCACCTGATGGAAGGTAATCTGCTTTACTCAATATCTACTGCTTTAAATGTTAATCTTGGGCTGGCCGAGTGGCGCATTGGTTAAGCGCTGGCTTGGAACACCAGCGGCCCCAGTTTGGGTCCCACATATGAGGGCCAGTGACACTGCCCTCAAAAAAAAAAATAAATATAAATAAATAAAAAATAAAATAAAGGTTAATCTCATTAAAATAAAAATACCTTTTTAGCAACATCTAGACTAGTATTTGACCAAATATCTGAGTATAATATCCTAGACAAGTTGAGCAAAAATTACAATACTATTATTTTTAGACAATAGAACGGTTTTATTAAAAATACAGGAAATAAAAGTATGTTGGTGAGAATGCAGAGAAACCCTTGCACACTGTTGGTGAGGATGTAAATTGTTACATCCACAATGGAAAACAGTATGAGGTTTCCAAAAAAAATAAATAAATAAATAAAAATAAAACTTTATTATCCAGCAATTATACTTCTGGATATTTATTTTAAGAAAATGAAAACACTAATTCAAAAAGACATAGGTACCTCAACGGTCATTACAGCATTATTTATAATATCCAAGATATTATAATATCCAAGAAACAACCTAAGTGTCCATCAATGAATGAATGGATAAAGATGTGAGATACATAAACATGTGTACACACACACACACACACACACAGACACACACACACACACACACAATACTATCAACCATAGACAAGAACAAAATCTTATTTGCAACAACACGAATGAACTATGAGATCATTATGTTAAGTGAAATAAGTAAGAGAAAGACAAATACCATATATCTCACATACATGTGGAATTTAAAATGAACACATACTGGGCCGGCCGAGTGGCGCGGCGGTTAAGCGCTGGCTTGGGAAGCCAGCGGCCCCGGTTCGGGTCCCACTTATGAGGGCCAGTGACACTGCCTCAAAAAAAAAAAAGAAAAAAGAAAGAAAGAAAAAAATAAAATAAAATGAACACATACTCAAGAAAACAAGCTCATATGTACATAGATCAGATTGTAGGGTGTCAGAATCAGGGGTTTATGTGTGTGTGGGGAGTGGGCTAAATGAGGGAAAAAGTCAATATATACAAACTTTCAGTTATAAAATAAGTCACAGGAATGTAATATAAATCATGATGACTAGAGTTAATAATACTAATTGGATATTTAAAAGTTACTAAGAGAGTGGATCTTGAAAGACCTCATCACAAGAAAAAAACTTGTAACTATGTATGGTGACTGATTAACTAGACTTATTGTGGTGATCATTTTGCAGTACATGAGATACTGAATTATGTTGTACACCTGAAACTAATATAATGTCATATGTCAAATACACTCAATTAAAAAAATAGTATATTGTCATGTTCACAGCTTTCATGACTACTTCAATTTACAATATACCCAATTATAATAGTCAACTAAAATGTACCTCTGCACTGCAATTCATATTCTCATTCACTCTTGGCACCATTTTCCCTAATTAAATTTTACATTAATAAATAATATATAAAATATGCCATAGTAGTTAAATGATTCCATTTTATTACTTCTAAAGAATTTGCTAAATTTAAACTTTCAAATAATGCCAAAGTGTATATACATATTTGTCATACTTAATGAAAAGGGTCCATTTCCTGTCTATTCATACTCACATTTTTCTGATACATAATTATATTTTCCTTCCATCACTTTCAGCATGCCCGTTTGTAACTTTAGTACATTTGACATAAAACTGGGTCTAGAGTAATTCCCTGGAAAGCTCATTCATGATGGGAAGCAGTTCCATATTGCCCAAATGATGTCAAATCCTGCAGAACAAATTAAAACTATGAATAACCTGAAATGCTGACTGACATCTGGAAATGGTATGACAGTTATTGTATTGAATTTGCCTTTTAGCCACTGAACTTATAATTCTCCATGTGATCATACAGTGTTTCTTGTAGGGAAGTCCAGGGTCTGGGGAAATACCTAGCAATGTAGAGAACTACAGAAAAGTAGAAAGTTCCCAAATTTGCCTCATTATGTTAGGTTAGTAGTCTTCACCCCCTTTACATTTAGAATTCTTTAAAATATCTAATTAGTGTTGATGTTTCCATTTGAAAAATAAAAAATGTCTACAGAATTAGCAGATGTAGTCTAACTCCAAATCCATTATAAAGATAATACACTATACTCCTCAATATATACTATTCTTTTCTCCAGTTTATTATTTGTATTTGCTGCTCCTAGAATACAACTATTTTTTGTTAAAATGCCCTTTTGTTAACAGAGTAATTAATGAGTTTGCAGATTACATTATCTTAACAAATGCTGAAAGCACAGCATCAAGGCCAAATAGTTATCTTTACATCTTTGTAATCGCATTAAAGACTGCAATTTTGGTGCTATGGTTTAACATGGTTTGTAACTCACCACTTACTATAAATTAAGAAGTGTCAAACAATAAAAATTAGCAGTACTTTATTTTACATATTATCATTTTGTCTAAGTAAAGAATCTCCTTTTTGGCAAGCTGTCTAGAAAACTTAAAATACAATGAACTATTATACTACAGTTACATATTTTTAAGATGAAGCTATCAGTGATTTACATTTTTATGTTATTTTATCAATTTACTAAATTTTAAAAAAGGAAAAATTGACAGAGAAATAAGAAACTAAAAAGTATGTAATTAAATTCACTGTAGAAAATTTTTTTTTGAAAGAGGCTATTTGAACTCTTCAAATTAACTATACTTTTATAACAATATATAATTTTCCAGCCATTAAAATAATACTGACTAGTTATAAATTTATAAAAATATTACATTCTCCATTTTTAAATCTATCTCTTTTAACCAATCAACATACAATATTATACAACACAAAGTTATGCTTATATAATTTGTGAGTGTGTGTGTTTGTGCATACGCAAAGTAAATATATTTCAAAATTAAAATGTGGTAATGAGCATAATGACCTCCTGAAATGGTCGACATGCTAATCACCATAATTTGTGAATACTTTAGGTTACATGACAAAGATGATTAAGGTTTCAAATGAAATTAAGGCTAATAAACAGTTGACCTGGAAATAGGGAGATTTTCTCAGATTATTCAGACGGGCTCAATATAATCATAAGGGAATTTAAAAGTGAAAGCAGTAGGCAGAAGAGTCAGAAGGAGATATGCAACAGAAGAAGGGCAGAGAGTGATGCAATATTGCTGGTTTTTAAAATGGAGGACCGGGAGTGCTAAGAAGGAAAAAGCAAGGAAACAGATTCTTACCAAGAAACTCTGGGAAGGAAGACAGCCCTGCAGACAACTGGATTGTTCCCCAGTGAGACCCACATCAGACTCATTGCTTTGGAACTATAAGATGATAAAGTGCGTGCATATGTGTATGTATGTATGTGTGTGTGTGTGTGTTTCCAGCTTCTAAATTTGTGAAAATTTGTTATGATAGCAAATAGGAAAGCAATATACAAATGAGTTTTCCTTGAAAGCATATACTGGAATGTGCATTTAAGGCCCTTTCTCCCCTCCTTTTTTTTTTTTTTCCCCCCAACTACCTTTATTGATATAACACCATAAATAAGAGGGCAGTGGCAGAAACTTGAGTGGGGTTTCTAAAGCATCAAAACTCAAGATATCTAGGAATTCAAGGATAGAAGGCTGACACAGCACCACAATTCTAGTGACATAACAGGTAATAGAAAGAATACAATGATGGTTTTAGAAACATTTTTCCATTTAAAGTTGCCTGACTTATTGAGTATACTGTTTGTTTCTTTCCCCCCACCGCACCCCCAGCCTATAAAAACAGAAGCAGTTATCTAACTCTTATTCTTGCTGTTTGGCCATTGCTACATGGTATCAACAAATTGATTTCTACAGTTGTTAAGAAACCATACCATATCACTAGAATAGTATAACTATTGCACTATGTTGTATACCTCAAACTAATTTTTTTTTAAAAAATGTTTATTTGACAATAAAAGAATGTAAAAAAAGAAAGACAAAGAGAAAAAAAGAAACCATAACATCCTGAGTAAGCAGAGAAAACACTTTTTTTTTTTTTTTTTGGTCAGATGAGTCAGTAACCTGATGGAGGTAGGCTATGATGAACTAATGGAAGAGAAAGAAAAATATAATTATAAATAAAGAACCATCACAGGGCAAAATGAAAACAAATCCCAGAACTACAAAACATCAAAACATGTATTTCCAAATTTTGAATAAAGAAGTGACTATATAAGAAATTATCATTTCTGAGAAATGAATTAATTTTCTGAAATATAAATAAATTATAAATATAAATATAAATTATGAATAAAAATATTTCATAATTTAGAACTAAGTCAGGAAAGTGGAAAATTATTTGTAAAAAAATCAAAAGAACTTGGGATGCTGCAAAATCAGTACTTAGGGAGAAATTTAAAGCACTGAATGTATGTTAGAAAAGAAGATCTAAACTCACCTTAAGTAAATAGGGAAAGAAAAGCAAACTAACTCCAGACTAAGCAGAAGAAATAATAAAATTAGAGCAGAAGTCAATGAAATTGAAAACAAGAAATCAGTAAAGAAATCAATGAAACTAAAAGCTGGTTCCTTAAAAAGATCAATGAACTTAAACAAGCCTCCAACCAGGCAAAGAAAAAGAGATGACACAAATGTGTATATCATTAATGATCAAGGGAACATTCCACAGATTCCATAGACATTAAGAAGATATTAAAGAAACATTGGGTTGTCGGAAAAGTCTTGACATATTTTCTATGTTTTTCAAAGGTCATTTATTTATATAAAGAAGAAAGATCAATCAATGATATATAGCCCGTTCTTTTTTTTATTATCTTTTGCCATCTTTCAGTAAGCTTCATAACTCCTCGTTCATAGAAGGACCTGTCTCCATTTGTGAAAAACTGAACAAGGTGCTGATTTACAGCCTCATCTGAATTGAACGTTATACCAGGCAAGGAGTTTTGAAGAGAGCGACACAGTGGAAGTCTGACGGCGCAAGGTCGGGCGAGTACCGTGGGTGTTGCAACACATCCTATCCAAGCTCCAATAATTTTTGACGGATGATCAAACTTGTGTGTGGTCTCACACTGTCATGATGGAACACAACTCCTTTACAATTAATGAGCTCTGGATGTTTCTGGATGATGGATTTGTTCAAACTGTCTAATTGCCAACAATACACATTCAAGTTGATTGTTTGGTTCCTTGGTAGGAGCTCAAAAAACGCGACACCTTTAAAATCCCACCATCCTGAGAGCATAACCTTCCTCTGAAGAATGTCTGCTTTCGATGTGGTTTGAGGCGAATCATCACGTCGGGACCAAGACTGTTTGTGCACCACATTGTTGTAAACAATCCACTCCTCATCACCAGTCATCAGTGACCTCAAAAAAAGGGTTGTTTTCCTTATGTTTAATGAGCATGTTGCAGATGTTTATACACGCCATCAAATGAACTTCGAGTTCATGCGGAACTCGAGTTCATGCGGAACTCGTGCTTGCTTATGTATCCCAGCTTCTTCAGGTGGTCATGAACATGTGAATGATGGATGTTCAATGTTTCTGCATTCTCTTGTGTCATGTAACTTGGATTTCACTTGTATTTCAATGCCTTTATTTTGTCGTCATCAACCTCTGTGGGCCTCCCTGACTGAGGAGTGTTGTTGAGATCAAAATCACCAGCACGGAATTTCGTGCACCATTGTTGGCACTGACGTTCTTGTAGAGCCTTGTCACTGTAAACTTTATGCAATTTTTCACAAGCTTGACGTAAATTCTTCCCTTTATGGAAGTAAAACAGTAAAATATGGCAAAAATGCACAGTTTGGTCTTCCATCTTCAACTTGTAAAATCTCCAAAATTCAACCAAATTGTTCAATTTTTTTTTTTTAAATGAAGCTAGCACTGTCAGCTGTCAAATGACATGGCAATCACATAGATGCGAATGACTCTAGTGCTTCCAAAAATGAACTAGTGCCATCTGTTGCAAACATGTGTCATGGCTTTTCCAATAACCCGATATTATGAACAATACTATGCCAACAAATTTAATAATCTAGAAGAAACTGACTGATAAAAACAAACTGGCACTTTAATAAAAGTGATCCTACAGCTGGTATTTCTATGGACAGAGTTAGGCTTCCTGTTACACTGTAGTCTTGACTTCCTATTAAAACTCTATGGTTCTAACTTCCTGCAGGGAGGTTGGGGGGAGGGGAGATATATGTAGCAGCCATCTTAGAAGGGGAGCGGAACGCTGTTGGAGGTGTGCTATTCCCACACTGCTGCTGTGGCTTTGCTTTATCCTTCTTCTGAATAAACACTCTTTTTGGCAGACTACCTAGAAAATTATGTGTGTCCAGTCGACAGGACTAATTTCTTGAAAGATACAATCTGCAAATTCACATAAAAGAATAAATACACAAACTGAATAGGCCTGTGCTATTAAATAAATGTAATTGATAAATAATAACCTTCCAAAACATCAAGCACCAGGTCCAAATGGGCTCACTGATGAATTCTACCAAACACTTAAAGAAGTTATACCAATCTCTACAATCCCTTTAATAGGATAGAAGCAGAGAGAAGCCCCATGACCCATTCAATGAGGACAGCATTACCAAAACAAGACAAAGACATTATAAGAACCACAGAATCATGTCCCATTTTACACAGATGCAAAATCCTCAACAAAATATTACCAAATTATATCCAATGATGTATAAAAAGTATTATACACTATAAACAAATAGGGCTTAATTCATGTTCGTGAGGCTGGTTAATATTTGAAAATGAATTAATATAGTCCATCATAATAAAAGACTAAAAAAGAAAAAAAAATCACATGATATCAATAGATGGAGAAAGGCATTAGAAAGTACGAATTGCCAGTTACAAAAATAGTCACAGGGATGTAAAATACAGCATAGGGAATATAGTCAAAAAGATTGTAATAACTATGTTCGGTGCCATTGGGTACAACTAATGGGGGATCACTTCATAAGTTATGTGAACATATAACCACTGTGCTGTACACCCACACACCTGAAGCTAACATAAAACAACATTGTCAACTGCAATTGAAAAAAAAAAAGTTTAAAGTAAAGAGAGGTTAATCAGTTAACCACTGCAGAGAAAAATCAACAAAGCTTGCTTACATTCCTGAATGTGTGTTGAAACTGACTTAATGTTCTGGTGGCTATTTCTGCAATTATCTAGCAGGAATAGTCTAGGTGAGTAGCTAACCACCAGTCATCAACACATCATGTTTACATGTGAAGTTTCTGCTTTGTTGCCCACAACCAATCCTAAAAAGCAAACACTTCTTCCTAAGGGACTATGCACCTGTATCAGAACTAGCCCTGCTTCACCTTCCCCCAGAGACCCCTTCACCTATAGCCAGTGTAAATGCTTCCCAAACAACTTACATGTTTATTCCCCAAACTGTCTGCAGAAAAGAGCCCTGTCAATCCCAGGATGGCGGACATAGAGTCTTCTCCACCTACCCCTTGCTGCTGGTGGTTCAGACTGCATGCCCCAGGACCAGGCCTTTTCTTGTTTGTTTAACATACCACATTAAATATAATTTTACTTTTTCATATTTTTAAGTGAAGTGAAGCCTCTTTTTATATACATAAACTTTTACTGACTGAATGAAATGCCAAGAGCTACCTTCAGTGTTACGATGAAACAGCTTAAAGGCTATATAGTAGGAAAAAGACAGAATTTAAAAACATCTAAAGAATATTAAAAAAGAAGGGAGAGAAATTCAAAGCATATCAAGATTGACAATCAGTCCATTCTAGCTTGGAGAAGGTGTGCCGAAAGATGTGATACCTGAACTGTGTCATAAAAGGTAAGATTTCATTCATATAAAGTGAGGTTAGATCAGTTTGGAAAAGAAGTTGGAGAAAGGGGTTTGTGGAGAGCCTTTCACGTTTTGATAGTGAAAACTTAATCAACAGGCGTGGCAATTTGCAAAGGATTTTAACACCTTTGAACAGAATCGTAGAATGTATAAATCCATATTCAGTGGAGTGTTTCTTTTTTATAAAAATACTTTCTTTCCAGTGATCCCATAACAGAAAAACCCTAGTATAAACTCTCCACTGTTGCTATGGTCCAATAACTCTGACACTCAAGACTAGTGGATCAAATATCCATTATCTTTATAATTGCTTAAAACACACTTTCAGTAAAATTAGGCATTTCTTTTTATTTCCTTGATTTATTAATTTGTTGCATTGAAATGAGTGGTCAACCTGGGAACCTGAAATAAGCTAAATTCATGTTGCTTTCATTTTGTTCCCTTATTTCATTATCCAAGAAAGTTATAAAGTCAGGAGTAAAGACAAGAAAGCAAAGAAATCACAGCATACATGGGACATAAGAATCACTGCCTAAATCTTCCAATTGGGAAACTTGAATTGACACTGAAAAGCTAACTTCTGGAAAACTTTTTTGTAATGGTCCCTTGTAGTGCAGTGACTAACTTTAAGAATGGTCAACTCCTGGGCCAGCTGAGTGGCTTAGCTGGTTAAGAGCGTGAACTCCAGGCAACAGGGTCACCGGATTGATTCCCACATGGGCCAGTGAGCTGTGCCTGAGCTGAGCTGCAGCTGTGCTGACAACAGGTGGCAGTATGGCTCAGCTGGTGAGAGCACCTGGTCCTAACAACAAGATTGCAGTTTTGACTTCCACATGAGATGGTGGGCTACACCGACCTGCAACTAAGATTGACCACAGCACCTTAAGCTGAGCAGACACAAGCTGCACCGCCAAATGGCAACTGGACTTGCAGCTGAACTAACTATACCCTCCACAACTAAGAGTGAAGGACAACAACTTGGCTGTTCCCCTTCCCCAATTCCCCAATAAAAATCTTTGAAGAAAAAAACAGGTCAACTCCTAGGAAAAGGAAGCAGTAGGAAAAGACAGTTGGGTGAGTCGAGTCAATTTGACAAAACACAAGGCTAGTTTTATTCTCTTTTCCTTGTCAGCATTAGAAATACACATTATGTGTGTATTTCTATGTGTGTGGCTTCCTAAAGTTTAGTCCTATCTAGTGTCTGTATATTCTTTAAAACAAAACAAACAAAACAACAGAGAAAGGAAAGTTCTGAAATTGTTGAAGCAACACAAATAGGGAAATCTATTACTTTCAGCTTTGCCTGACAATTAGTCTTGACCTTCCAAATCCTTCAGAATTCTAGAAGGGTAGCTGCCTATGTTTTTCTCAAAATATCAAACACATACTAATATACATTTTAAACAAAAGAGATTCTACACATTCTCTCTTATGTACCAGTAGGTTAAAGAGTCTTTTAGGAGTGTTTCCTTGATTTTTGAGTGACACCAACATCTTTTACAAGCAATTTTCTCAAGAAATTGGCACAACTGAAGCTAGAATTCAGTGTATATATAGAAAATTTTGGCTGATATTAGACTCAAGTTATATGCAAATATCAGTGCTTGTTCTTAGTGATTTATAAATATACATTAATTAATTGGAATTAAAAGTGAAACAGTAAAAATATATTTAAAATGTTAGTTGAAATGACAAACTTGAGGACAAGCTCCATCTGGAGAAATGCATGTTCATACATACAAATTACAATTATTTTATAGGATTCAAATAACATTATATTCTTGGAATTATATCTCTGAAATACACTAAATCTGTTCTCGTGTTACTATATGAATATTACTTTAACATGTAAATTATATTACAAATGACAATCATATATCTGCTGTGTCTTTGAGACTCAGATTTCTTAATACAACATTTTCAAACATTTAATGAACAACAGGTTGAATGAGCTACCTGTAATTAAACTTTAGGTAGCATAACAGTAATTAAAAATTTAAGCATGTCTCCCAATGTCCCAGAAAAATTGATAATTGATGAATATAACCATAACTCAATTAATTAGTAAAATAAATGCTCATGCTTATATTAAAATATAATGAAATACAGCAGGACACAAAGTCCATTTCAAACTCAGAGCTTATAAGTTAAAAATGCAAACATACTTAGTGCAGATGATAATTTCTGATTGTTCTTTCTTGTTGACTACAATATTGGTACTTATGAATTTTTTTTTTTGTTTTTAAGATTTTATTGGGAAGTCGGGGGAGGGGAACAGAGTTGGGGAATCGGGAAGGGGAACAGACAAGTTGCTGTCCTTTTGTTCTTCAGTCTAGTTGTGGAGGATGTCACTTCACTGGCCCATGTTGGTATTATTGCTCTCTCCCTGGGTGAGGCAGTTGCTCGCTGGCCATTGGATGGCCACTCACGGCGGCTCATGGCAGCTCGGGAAAGTGCACGCCAGCTGACGGCCAGCTCCACTGCAGCCCATGTTGTTGCTGGTGACTCGCAGCATCCTAGGTCCAGGTCAAGCTGTAGAGGACTGAGCATCACTGGCTCTCATGTGTGGGATCTGAACCGGGGACCTGCTGTTCAGAGCTGGAGTCCCAAGCCAACTCCTAACCAACGCGCCACTAGGCCGGCCTGGTAGTTATCAATTTAAAACACCTTTTTTCTCCTGAGAGAAAAACTTAAGGTAATTATAAATATATTTTAATATACATAATTTTCTATGTAGGGCTAAGAGGATTGAAGACCAATTATCGCTATAACATTTTATTTATGAGTTCATTTATATTTATTTATATGTAGATTTCTGTAATATAATCACACTTGTATATGTGAAAAAGGAAAACATTATGAAATCAAAATGCTGAAGTATTCCTAAAACTTCTTCACTTATAGAATCCAACTCTTCCAAATGTGTTTTCTCTTAAGGTTATTAAAGTCTGTGTTTTCCACTTAATATCCTCCTCTATCCCATCAATAATGTTAATGGTAAAGAATTTCTTTAAAAAATGAGTTTTATATCTCTGAGATTTTTTTGCCAAATGTATTTACATCTGTCCTCCAAGTATTGAGATCCTGCTTTTTGTTTTACCTCACCTAAAACGATGAAAGATTTGCAGAATGGTAGAAAAGACTCATGTTTTTCCCTCAAACAAGCCTTAAATTATTGTTCACTGAAACTTCAAATGGTTTAAGGTGTCTAGTTATGCTAGGAGAAATAAGATTCATCCAAGTAAAAGCTGTGACAACCAGTGTCACTGAGACCCGCATGACCAATTACAGTTGTAATATGCTTTGTAATATATCATTGAACTTAAGATGTATTCCAACAGACACATAAAAATATGAAAAAATGTCCATCTTACAACTGAGGAAATATGTAATTAAAATTATAGAAGGATACAATATTTTAATAATATTTTATTTTACTATTAGTTAATAGCTTTTTCATTTGCCTTCTTCTTAAAAATCCCTCATTAGATTTATACAATATATTTATGACATCAACTTATATGTAAGTATACGTGTATGTGTATATGCATATATACTTATATTTGAATATATTATGTGTATGTGTATACACACATATACCATTTTTTGTCTTCATCAAGGCTATAGATCTCTTTCACTTTCAGTTCCTTTTACTTAAATATTATATGCTTTAATAGTTTCAAAATATATCATAGTAACACAATTCCTTTAGTATTTATTAAAGTATCAAGTTATGATCCAGGAACTCCTATAAATATCTTTAAAATAATGCTGTATCAGGCATGCACAGATATGCGTATTTATGCCTGTGTTAGAAAACAAAACAAAATAAAACGGTGAGAGGTGAATGAAAAACAAATGGATAACCTTTAGAACCAAAGTATAAGTTATTTATTTCCATCACAGTCCTCCAGGCTTGAACCTTATAAGAAATAATCTGGAGCTGTATACCTGGCATCGAACAAAAGGAGGAAGCTGATGGACTAAATAAAGCACATTAGATAATGGGAGGTAGCCATTTTTGCTCCTCTAGGAGCAAACCACACAATATCATATAAAAGGTAGTGAAATGATCCCCAAATTGTCAGTAAAAACACATGCAAATCTTACATGTAATCCTCTTGAGTCCTTCAGCCAAAGTTGATTAGTTTGATATATTTGTACATTTTCAGGTTGAGTAGTTTAAATTGTGTTTCCAAGAGCTGCTGAAGTGACCTTTGAGTTAGCGTTTTAAGGAGTCCACACCTGAAAGAATCCAATTCTGGATTGGAAACACCATATCTGTACACAACCAAGCAGTTTCTGGGATTTTCTTGGTAGAAAAAGTGAATAATAAGGTATCTTCAGGCTATTCTTTTTTAAAATAATCTATTTGGCTTTTAAAGTAGTCAGTAAATATGATGAGAAATGTTGCCACCCACAGAGTACAAAAAATGCCTAATAACTGTTCTATTTGTCTGGTATCTTTGCTTTTGAGTGCCTTAAATTATCATTTTCAAATGTATTTAAAATGTGGTTTTTATTGCATTCGATTCTTCCAAGATATTCTGAAGTAAACTGTGTGTTGGTACTACTAGCCACATTTTAAACATAAAAAGAAAGGAAGACTAATGAGGTTTTTTTTGTTTTGTTTTTTGTTTGTTTGTTTTTTGAGGGCAGTGTCACTGGCCCTCATGTGGGACCCGAACCGGGGCCGCCGGCTTCCCAAGCCAGCGCTTAACGGCCACGCCACTCGGCCGGCCCTAATGAGGTTTTAATAGTTTGCCATGGTGACAGGAGTAAAACTGGATTGCAGGGGTTGTATTCATTTCTGGGTAACTTTTTCCTGCTACCTCTCTGTCTTAGGAATAAACTGAGACTTGATTTTTTTGAGAAATACTTGGATATATATATAAGTTTTTAAAGTCTATACTTCTAATTGTATCTATTGATTTGGTTATTTAGTCTGTTTTGAGTAGACTACAGTTGAAAATATATGGGAGGTTGTTTTTGAGTATTCTTATATTTCAATTACTTCCCCCAAGAGTTCCTTTTTTCAGAGAGGGGGAGGGGGATAGGAGGGGGAGAAGAAGAGAATAATTTAGAAAGGTACTACTGGTATCCATCCTCTGGTGAGGAATCAGAGTTGGAGAGAAATTAATGTTTGCCCAAAGTCACCCAGCAAGGAAAGACAGGCTGGGATGAAAGGGTAGGCTGTCTGGCCTCTGCTTGTCTCTTCTTAACCTTCACACTTGTCTGTATTTCACTATTCACCTTCCAAATCTTTCTCCCTAATATGTCTTTTAACACAATTAAAGTGGGGCTCCTTTTATACTCCTAATAAACTCTGCAATTTCCTCTGTTTTAAATCAAGATGTGTTGTCTTTCTCTTTGGCAGTATCACTCTAAGCTCCTTGACTTTACATTTGTAACCCTAGCACATGCTTAGGAAAAACTCCTACTCAATAAACTATGGGTGAGCAATAAACTGTAGGATGAATGCATTCTTGTACATCTGCTATGTGCTTGGTATGATATAGCTACTGTTAAAACAGCATTAAACAGAACAACAAAAAAAATTATGTTACCATGGAGGTTGCAAAGTTCTTAAACATGTTCATATAATCCTGAAAGACAATCTTATTTCAAGTGAGTTTCCTGATATCTGAGGTGGAAGTAGTCAATATTTACTATTTTGAAAATTATGTAAATGTCAGTCCATTTAATTTTTCTCAGTATTATTGAGATAAGAATTGACACAAATCTTTAAGTTGAGGGGTATACCATGACTGATTTACATATATTGTGATATTATTATCAAACGGTTTAGTTAGCATCATTCATCTCACATGGATAAAATAAGAAGAAAATTCTTCTTTGTGGTAAGAACTGTTAAGATCTCTTCTCTAAACAACTTTCTTATTTATCATTGAGGGGTGTTAACAATAGTCATCTTGTGCATTACATCCCTACTACTTATTTTTTGTACATTACATCCCTATGCCTTATTTATAACTGAAAGTTTGTACCTTTTGAACTCCATTCCCATTTCACCCACCACCCAAGTCCCTTCTGCTCTGTCAACCACCAATCTGTTCTCAGTGTTGACCAGATTTAGTTTGTTCATTTGTTTTGTTTCTCAGATTCCACATATAATTGAAACCATTATAGATTGTTTTTGAATATTTCACTTTGCAAAATACTCTCAAGTTCCATTCATTTTATCATAAATGCAAGATTTCACATTTTTATGATTGAGTAGTATTCATATCATATCTTTTTTACCCATTTATCTTTGATGGACATGTAGATTGTTTCTATGACTTGGCTACTGTAAATAATGCTGTAATGAACACTGGGGTGCATATATCTTTTTGGATTAGTGTTTTCATTTTCTATGGGTAGATACCCAGAAGAGAAATGTCTAGATTATATGGTTGTTCTATTTTTAATATTTTAAGGAACCTCCATACTGTTTCTCACAGTGGCTGCACCAATTTACATTCCCACCAACAGTGCAAGAGGGATCTCTTTTCTCCACATCCTTAACATTCATTGTTTCTTGTCTTTTGACGATAGCCATTATAACAGGTGTGAGGAGGTATCTTATTGTGGTTTTATTCCACATTTCCATGATGATTAGTGATATTGACCATCTTTTCATGTGCCTATTGGCTATCTGTATGTCTTCTTTGGAAAAATATCTATTCAGATTCACTGACCATTTTATGTCAGATTCTAGAGGATTGTTTTAATAAGGCAATACAATTGGAGATGTAATCAATATGTAAAGTTAATAACATCATCCAGGCAGGAGGGCAAATATTGTAGAAAGCAACAGCCAGCCTAGCAAGGGGGACACTAGAGGACATTAGCATTTAGGGAGCTTGAAGAGAAATCCTTGAAAAGTAAGAAGAAAAAGCCAGAGCTGTCTCAAAATTATATGATGGACAGAGCGTTTCCAAGTATATAAGAACTGGAGAGTGAAACATTTTGCAAAGTGATCTGTTTGTTTATTTAAGAATTGAAAACCTTTTTGGAATTAGAATTAGAAGTTCCTCAGTGGCTTTAGAAATAGAAAAACTCAGTAGTCTATTTCAGTAGGATTATTTCATACATTATTTTATATAATTATTTTAGAAGACTTTTGAATATAATTTCATTGTACTCAATTGAGGAATAAAGTTAAAGTGAGGTAGAGAGTAAATATAAACTATTCTTTTAAAACACAGGATAAAAAGACAGGGTGATAATTGTCAAGCTCCTTACTTGGCCCTAATAACTCAGCCTCCCATGCAGATAATTAGATCACGTTTTATGATCTACACTTTCTTTCATTGACACAGATTTCCCACTATATAGGCCATTCACATAATCTCTATACTTCTTCCAAAGAGACTCGATGTTTTCAAGTTTATCACAATGGAATGTGTTTTCCTCAAGTAATCCTTTTTTCAGAGACTTTAAAATATAGAAGACAAGTAAACTCCCAGTGTGATCCTTGGAGCACATACAGATAAATTCTCCCATTTGTATTAACATATTTAGTGACTGCTAAATATAAACTACATGAGATTTAAATGCAATATTTAGTAATTGTTGAATATTGACTACATGTAATTTAAAAGCTGCCTGTATTATTATTTTTCCTATTTAGGTTTTTGAATATGTAAATTATATGTAAATTTCAAATATCTAAATATGAAGTTAAATAATAGGCTAAATATTTTCTAAAAAATGAGGAAATTCTCTTTATGTTCCTTACTCAAACTCTCCTATTTGGTAAATTCTCTAGTTGGGGATTTAACTGAATTCTTAAGTCTTCCAAATTTTGCATGTTTGCTGTATAAAATTTAGATGATTTTCTTTCATTTCTTCATAAATTTCTTAATCTTTTAATTTTTAAAATTTAAAAATAAATAACCCATCTTATATGTAAAATTCAAATTTCAGTTTTCAGAAAAAGAAACCTGCAGAGAATTAGGACCTCAAGTTGTAAAAATTCAGATATACTTTTTTTTTTTTTTTTAAAGATTTTATTGGGGAATTGGGCGAGGGGAACAGGGGAAGGGGAACAGACAAGTTGCTGTCCTTTTGTTCTTCAGTCTAGTTGTGTAGGACATCGCTTAACTGGCCCATGTTGGTATCAACATCGTGCTCTTCTCGGGTGAGGCAGATCGGTCGCCAGCCTCTGGATGGTCGTTCGCCACGGCTATTGGCAGCTCACACTGGCTGCCAGCCGCTCACGCTGGCTGCCGGCCCCTCACTGTAGCCGATGGCAGCCCACTGCAGCAGGGGCTGCAGCTATGCCATCCCAGGGACTCACAGCAGCCCAGCTCCAGGTGGAGCTGTTGTTCACCATCTTAGCTGTAGAGGGCAGTGTCACTGGCCCTCATATGTGGGATCCAAACCGGGGCTGCTGGCATCCCAAGCCAGCTCTTAACCAACGCACCACTCGGCCGGCCCCTCATATATACTTTTGAGTATTTATCTTTGCTATGATTTTGTCATATTCTATGGCTATTTCTTTTCTTTCTATACCACCTCTCGCTTCCTGCACTAGTAAGGCAGTCATTTTATTTCATAAATAAATGAGGACAGGAAGGATGAGCAAATCTGAAATTTCAATTGTAAAAAAAGTCAAACAAAAGCCCCTAAACTGTTTGGTATTCAGATTATGACTTTTCTGACCCTCTTTTTGGTTGTTAGTTTCCTAAAGTCTGAATATTATTCATCTCAGGCTAACTGGTAGTCATGGACATACATACATATGTGTGTGTGTGTATGTGTGTGTGTGTGTGTGTGTGTGTGTGTGTGTATTGTATACATTTTTTTTTAAATTAAAGTTTGGGTAATATAGGTTTCAGGTGTACAATTCTGTAATACATCATCCATATATCTCATTGTGTCATGGATATTTTCAAAATTACAAACCACTCAGATGATTGTTGCTGTCTATGCTCTTTCTGCACCTATTATTCCTATATTCCAATATTTCTTTCTTTTTTAAGATGTTAAAGAAACTCTATCAACTTTTTTAAAATATTACTTCTCTATTTCTGATGACCTCTAACCTTCAACTCTCACGCCTTCTCTTTATTGTCACTCAATACAAGCCTCTAATTATGTCTGTTTCTTTTTTCTTTCTATCTTTCCACATCAGCCTTTTGCACAGAACTTTCTGAGATAACAGAAATGTTCTCCATCTGCAGTGTTCAATATGGTAGCGACTCAACTTTGCTGAAAACTTGAAATGAGGCTAGCATGGCCAAGCATATGAGTTTTTAATTTTATTTCATTTTAATTAACTGAAGTTTAAATAACCCCATGTTGCTAATGGCTACCATACTAGACAGTCCAGTATGACGTCTTCTCATTCTTTTACATTTCATCATTCTCTCTACCTCACTTGCCTCTGCCTTGGTCTCTATTTCTCCCTGCTCTCTTGTCTCTCTCTCTAGTTCTCCTTAAATCACAGGCAGAAGCTATACCTCAAGTGAAAACACAAGATCTGGTTCACAACATGAAGTCCTCTTCCAGCACCTCCAGGGGCTACTGATGGGAGCTGTTGGAATCTTTTGCTGGTTCAGTTGTGATAAACTCTGAGGGGGTTTATCACGCACACACTGGTGTTTTTTTTTGTTTCTGTTTTTTTCTTTTTTTGGTTATGGTTCTTGAACTCCACAAAAATCAGAAACCTTCAGGGCACTTTCAAGTTCATGATTCTTGAAGCGAGTGGAAAGCTAGGAATGACTTACACATGTCTTTAAACTCATAAAGGGTAGGCTTTTCTGCTCTCTGCTTTTATTGATTTTTATTTCCTACTCTTTCAAACAGTGTTCTTCACATTATTTGATCAAGTTACTCAGAAATCTTATGCGTTTTCTAATCTTATCTTTCACAGCTTGCATTTATTGAAACATGTTTTCAGTCTATTCTTACAATACTTACTTAAGCCATGTCCAGAAATTGGTATGCCCTGTATTTTAAAGGTTAAGTGTAGACTTCACTGAAGCAAACACCATTCAATTTTAAATTTTAGAACATTATTTCTAAAACCACTTGGATTACAGAGCTGTTTATCTTTCAAATTCTTAGATCCATGAGAAATTATATTATTACTTATATACGTTGCATATTTTACTGTTTAGAAGGAGAAAAGTTGATGTTTTAATCAGACAAATGAAGCAATAAAAGCTTTTAGATATTTTATCTTACAAGATAAAATGCAGAGGAGTTTTTAAAAAGTTAGCTAGGATTGGTCCCAGTGGAACTTATGAAAACATTGTACTTTCATGTTGAATTGTGATCTCTCAGTTTATTTATTCTGCTATTTTAAGTGGTGGGACTATGCTTCCTAAATGATTTTTTTCTTTTTGGTGATGAAAATGCTCCTTTTTCCATTTCTGTTACACACTTATACAGACACACACATAGGTTTTGAAACTTGTGTGCTGATTTAAGAAGCTCCAAAAGCCAACCAAACTAGCTTTAGTCCCTCTGAACTAAAAGCAATGTGTCAGCTACTGCATTGAAAGGACTGTTCTAAAAATATGCTTAATAAAATTTATGTCTTTTAATAGTTAGCGTCTTTGGATTTGTTTTTGTTTTTTTCTTCCTTGTTTTGTTGTCTTTTTATTTACCATTTTTTTTAATGGTGACATTCATATTCCATGGCCCCGTTTTGGAAGAATTTTCAGAAAAATCTTAAAGCAGAAAGTTTAAATTTCATCTAAAATTAATTTCTCTACACATTTGCAATTATAGGTCAGTTTTCTGATTCGGAGAAAGCCCAATTTCCCAAATACAGCTGACCCTTGAACCACACTGTTTGAAATTGTGAGGGTCCATTTATATGCAGTTTTCTTTCAATAAATAGATGGTCCATTTTATTTAAGGAACTTGAGCATCCACATTTTGGTATCGGAGGGGGATCCTGGAACCAATGCTCCATAGATGCTAAGGGTTAACTGAGTTTGGGGGGAGTCAAAATTCTACAGATTTTTAACTGTTTGGGAGTTGGGGCTCCTAACCCTCGCATTGTTCAAGGGCCACCTGTATTATTAAAACATATTATTTTAACCACCAAATGAAGATCTTAAAAATAACTTTAATAATTCTCTGAAACCTAATATTATCACCTTATCAACAATGACCAAAATATGTTTGCATTTACAAAAGTTAAAATGAGGTACATAGTGTTTTGCTGCTCTAACTTCAGGTAGTATGTAAATAAGAATGACAATAAAATAAAATATGTGGAAGGATAAAGTAAGGTTTCCACAATCCCTTAGCTCTTGAAGTCACCATTCAAGTCATTCTGCTTATAGAGATGACAAAGTTCTGTCGACATGAGATGAGAGATGCCTGGCTCAGTTCACTCACTAGGAGGGACACATAGTCGCCTGAGCATGATTTTGATTTGTGCCTCAATTATTTCATAAGTTACTGTGTATTATGGATTTAGGAGGTATCTTGTGAGTATCACAAGGAAGATACAAAAAGGTAAAATCTTCCAATACTAAAGGTGTGTACTCCAGGTTGGTTTTTTTTTATTGCTGCCTATTGGAAATAAGAAAATTTAACAACTGTCAGTTGTGGTTAAGTGAGTTTCATGAATACTGTGTCTGCACATTTGGTGCTCTTATTGCTTTGAAAAGATTTTACAATTTTCTTTGTTTCTGGTAAACATCTCAGACCAATGGAAACAATTCCTTTTGTGATCATATGAGTCATTGTTTTGAAGTTTATGGGTTCAATTCCATGTTATATTTGAGAGAATTCACTTTTTGTAATGCTGTATGCTAGGTGCTTGCAAAACAAAGAGAAATGAGGCATGGTTACTACCATGACAGAAGTAACTACCATATTAGATGATGGAGTTGCACAGCAGAGTCCGAGGAGAGCTGCCATCTGCATACCTCATTACCCACAGAATTAAGAAGACAGAAACATCAAAGTGCAAATTTTGGTGTTTATATTATTTGTTAGCACCACAGACAAAATTACATTTTTTTTTTCAGTTTGCCAGATGTCATGAAGAAACTAAAATTCCATTGAACTATGACTACTAATCTTGTGAGAACCTTCCAATGGTTTTTAACTATTGGTTTCATAATGTGGGCCACTTGGATACAAAACACTAAGCTAAATAGAGAGCCTAATTACAGTGACAGTAGGTGGAAATACTTAGGATTTACCGAGAATAGTTAGAATGACAAGTCTCCACACAGATCTACATTGGTTTAGGGGGTCAGAGTGACAATCAGATTGATGTCATTCTCCAAATCCTTGAGTCAAGCCTGTTACATAAAAATTCATCATATGCTATGCAGGATATTAAGCTTCAATGCCTTGTCCCATAAATTTGGCAGGCTTTTATATTATCCCATAAAAATCATGTATCTCTAGCAGAAGCCAATCAACACACAGAAAAGAGAAGATATTTGATGTTATTAAAAAGTGTGAAAAGATAAAATGCCAGGTAGTAAAGAATTACTGAGAAATGATTTAATATTTATGCTGTATCTTTCCTTTTCAAGCTTTGATTTTAGATTTTAATGGTTTTTATCTTAGCAACATTGTATCAATATCTCTTCATAGTTTTATGTATCAGCAAGATTTCCTACATCTTGATATGTTGTGATATTTCTGCTTAAAGGGTCCCCCTAAAATGGAACTTCGATATTCAGATTTTCGACAACAAATTCAGACAGGGGGCCATATCTTATTTTTCTCTGTATTCCACACAGATTGTTGTAAATAGTTTCTTTACAAAGATACAGGGTTTAATAAATAACTGAATAAAGTGATAATTTAGAAACGAATCTGTACTTCTTTTTCAGCTTGTCCATGCATTCAGGAAAAATTCTCATTGACAATTTATGGCATGATGTCAAATACAACACTTAGGAAGCTATAATGGAACATATTTAAATTCTGTGTAATTGGGATGAGATATGAGGTTTCCATGAAAAAAAAATCTTCTTTTCTTTTCAATCTGCAGGTACTTATTTATTATTAAAATACACACATAATATTCTATCATACTCTTTGGCTTGGAAGATAAATTTAAATGTGCTACTTTCACTGGTCTCAATCTTTCCTAGTAATGGCCCACAACTTGTTTCACAAATTCAATGCTGTCCACAGCCTGGGGTGATGGTTTTTTTTTTGTATTTAATAAAATGATGTCCATATTATTGATGAATAAACATCTAAGTCTCTAAAGTAAGCTCGTATTTTTCTCCACTTGCCCCAAATCATAATTACTGTATAATAATTTCATTGAATTACTGTATAATTTAATTCATACTGAAGAACTGAAAATTTCCCACTAACTCTTGCTAAAGATTAGCCCCAACTACTCCTTACCACCCCAACTGTTATACTCACCTTGACTCATCCATGGAGGCTAAAGCATGGCCCCAGACCTGCTCCCATTATATCTGATCCTGTCTTCATCACTATCGCATACAAATACTTAGAACAAAATAAATTTGACTGATCTTTCTCAACCTATAGCATATACTCTAGTCAGTAGACTGTAGTATACTATACTTATACTGCACCCAGAAGAGTCATCTTGAAATAATCTCATATTGCAACATTTAATAAAGCTTCAGTTAATGGCTTTTGGATGGCACTTCTTCTTATACAATATATAACTGTTCTATGCTCCTAATATTTGTTGCCAATAGGTTTGGAATATTAATAGTTCTTGTCAAAATTTTTATGGTAAGTTGCAGCAAAATTTGGAAGCATGTTGGTAAAGTTCAAGTTATTTCTCACTCATTGAAATGTATTGTTGTCTTCAAAAATTAAAAAAAAAAAAAGAAATGAAGAAAACAGAAACCTATCCTCAGGGTTTTTCTACCTTTGTGATGATTAATAATAATAATAATAATAATAATAACAACAACAATAATAATAAAAAATGCTGTCTGTATATTGTAGTAATTATAATAATCATATTATTTATTTGCTACAAATTCCCAGTAAGAGAGCCATTATTAGGCATGGCCATTTATACATTTTTAAAATGCTCAAGTAAAACTTGTCATTGATTCTACTTTAAGCTAAAGCTCTATTTTATAGATAAAAGCACAGGGACTCTTTGTTGTGTTTAAACAATTTTGTCATACCTATAAATTGGTAACATTTTTCTCTGAATTTTCAAAAGATAAATTATTAGAAATAAAACAATTCCCTTCATTTATAAAAACATTATTCTCTTAAATACTAGTTCTAGTTATTATAGTAGTGAATGTTCATTGAGAACTTTCCAATATTAATAAGAAATGTAATCTAAAATATAAGAAAATCCAGACATTAAAAACTCTATGTCCAGGATGGTTCCTATAAGGAACACTGTGAGGCTCCACTGCTCTATTCCAGGCATTCCCTATGCAGTCATCCCGAACACCGTCAAGCTTCATGCCAGGGTAAGCATTATCCTAGTTTTGGAAACGAGAAAATTGCAGTTCAGAGAAATGTAGTGATTTTCTCAAGGTTGAGTGGCAAGTTAATGGTGGGATTGAGAATGAAACACAATTTTGTACTCCACCCTCAGAGATCACTCTCTTCTCTAGTAAGATTTTGACTATATATAGATGGTGCTCATCTATTTCCTTAAGCAAGATTGATCTGATGTCCATATCAAATCCCTTTGATGGCACCAACAATAATGTCCAGTGCTACATTAGATAACCCTAATGTAACGCCTCCATGTTGATGTATTGGGCTCACTTGGTAAATGGAAGTATGACATAGTCTAGCAATGGTTTAATGGTACTATCAATTTTATACTTCCTGTTAGAGAGTACTAGACTCCAACAGGCTGTCTCTTCAGATTAAAAAATAAATAAGAAAGAAAGAAAGAAAGAAAGAAAGAAAGAAAGAAAGAAAGAAAGAAAGAAAGAAAGAAAGAAAGAAAGAAAAATAAGCAATGGGAATTACAGAAATTTATTTTAAAGGTGACAGCAACAGAGAGCTAAAGGAATAAAGAACAGTCATTAGAAAAAAATTCCAGGGCCAGCCGAGTGGCACGGTGGTTAAGCCCTGGCTTGGGAAGCCAGAGGCTCCGGTTCGGGTCCCACATATGAGGACCAGTCACACTGCCTTCAAAAAAAAAAAAAAAAAAAAAAATAGAATAAAATTTCAGGTTGGAAAGAATCACTCAGAAGTAAATTCACAGCAACTAGTAGGTTTTCCTCTCTTGACTTAGGCCGAGAATCAGGGCTTGGCCCAGATGACAGAAAGAGAAACTGGAAACTGCTTAGATGAAATATAGGGCAAAGCTGATGAACATGGAAATGAGTTTAGGTGCTTTTCAATGTCACATATAACTTTTATCAAAATTCTCTATATTCTTCATTGTTGAAAAATTATTAACAAATTACAAAGATTGAAGTCATTCAGAGCATCTATTTAAATTTATATTTATGATTACCCCATTCTAACAGTTATTTACTGATTAAAATGACCAATGCATTTTTGTTAAATAAATGATCAGGGATGAATCTTGAAGGAGGGAAGGAAAAATGGAAGGAAGGAAAGCAGGCTGGTTGAGAGATGGGAAAGATCAATGATATTAACTCTCCTAATTGTCCCATCAAAATATAAAGATTATTTCCTTTTCTTTTTAGGAAAAAAGTGTTTATTTTTCAATTAATTACTGTGACTAAATGTGTATACTGTCATTGTATTGAACCAAATACTAGTTGGGACCCAAGAATTGATTCCTAACTATTGACAAATGCAAAATTTCAAATGCAAAATTTCAATGATTAGTAACTTGTGTACTAAAGTGTCATGTGTATCTAGACATACGGAACAGTTTACAAACTGAATTTCATAAGGAAGAACACCATCTAACCATCAGCCGATGAAGGGACAGATCATAACCAGTATACCAGATTCCTCTCACATAAACCCTCCCATATCTGAACCTCATTCTCTTTAAAATGATGACTCTTCTAACTTCTAACAACATAAAATAATTTCAATTTATAAATAGTAGTATCTTATGTGGTATTTTGTGTCTAGCTTCTTGTGTTCAGTATTTTCTTGGCTATGTTGGTGAGATGACTCCTTTTTGTGTTTCAATCATTTGGCTTACAAATTGGGAAATTATCTATGTGAAAAGCTGATATAGAATATCAGACTCACATTGATGCATTTCCTTCTTTTAGGACTTAGTCTATCAAATCAAGTCTAGCTTTGTATCTCTATAATGCCCACAATAATATCCTTTTAATATAACCAACTTTCCTAATTTTTAGTGAAAGAGTTAACCTGGTTCAAGCTAATCCACTTGTGTAAAAAGCAGAATATATCTAAATCCATTTTATCTCTAAAGTTTGGCTATGTATCTTCCTCCCTGTAATGCTTCTTAGAGTTAACTGCTATCTGAAATTACATGATTCAGTATCAGGAAAGCAAAGGCTTGGGTCGATATTATATTATAGATATTCCTAGAAGTAACAATGTTTTCTTGCTGTTTGAGAAAGAAAAGCATCGGTCCAACCAGCAAGGAATCAAACTTGCAGTAGGGTTAGATTTAGAAAACACAATAGATTATAGAGATAATTTTTCCAGAGTATTGTGAGTTTTATCATTGTCATATTTATTTCCAAGAAACAAATATTTCAGCCAAATGAGAAGGATAGCTCTATTTATAATAGTAATAAAATTAAATAAAAGAGGATATGGATTGAAAACCTGGCTTTGCTGTAGTCACTAGAAAAAGAAGTTAAAGACAGGAATACAGAATAACTAAGACATCCCGCATATGTAATTTGCTGGAAGATGGGATTAAACTGATTTCAGAGATTGTAACCACTATGACATACTAAAGCAGGCACTGCTTTGAGATACAATTAAACCAGCAAACTGACAGATCTAACAAATGAAGTAGTGAAACTGGCAGAGGTAAAGTAATGATCCAGTGGGGCCACAGCACTAACACATACCTCCAGTAATAACCAACCTCAGGAAGAATTCTGGAAGCATGAAGATCATCTATCGTGTCATCAAGTGGAAAAGTTTTTTCTATTCATGTGCTAAATTTAATATCTGTATTTACTAGCTCTTCAGTGCCAACTTTTAGTCTACTTAACTCAGATAAAACATAGCCAGGTCTAGAAGGAAATAAAATAATGTTTCCTAGTTTATGTACTAAACTCCCTTTACTAGCAGTTACAATCTTGCAAGTCAAGTTCAAAGTAATTTATTTCTAAATATGTCTCCCATCCTTAAATTGGCCCTAGTAGAATGCCTATAAAATCTATCTACATTTTTTTTTCCATTTGAATATTAATTCCAACCTTATCAAATAAAATACTCAAAGAAATACCAAGGCATGGCTGGTAAAATTTAAGGAAACACAACAATGGGGATTTAAAAATTATTAGCATTTATATGCCTATAAGGCATCAGAAAAAAAAATTAGAGTTATAAATTACAGTTCCTTTCACGTTCAGAGATTTTAGCTAGTAAGTATTCTTCTACAATCCCTGTCATTTCTATATGTTTCCACATAGCTCTTCTTGCTGGGGATTCATTCAGACCATATTATATATTATTATCACTATTTATATATTATTATCACTATTATATATATAGGACCTTAATAAATTTATTTATAAAATAATATGTCCATTAAATATATAATAGGGTTCTATTTATTTATACACTTCACATGAATAATATATTGCAGATATTCTGCAAAATGTTTTTCAGCATTATAATATCAATATGCATATGTATTGTTTTACATGAATATACTGTTTACTTATTCTCTACAAAGAGATATTTAAGTACTGGCCATTATTTTAAATATATGACTCAATTATGATTTCATCATCCATGGTACTTTGGGCTCACAGGAACATTTCACTAGATTTCTTATAATTTCAATTGCTCCTGTGAATTTTCTTTTTTTTTTTTTTTTTTTTTTTTAGCTGAGCCATCCTGCCACCTGTTGGCAGCTCAACGGCAACTCAGCTCGGGCTGGCCTCGAACAGCTGTTGCTCAGAGCTCAGCTCGCACTCTTGAGCGAGCTCTTAACCAACTGAGCCACTCGGCCGGCCCCCTCCTGTGAATTTTCAACTAAACTGTTAACGAACCGTTTCACACAAGGTAAGTAATCTCTGAGTGCCTACTGTTTCTTCATCTCTGTATAAATACTTTATTGGAGAGGCTATTGGGATATTACTATAAGTATAGTAATAGGTGTGACATGCTTTCTTTTTAACTTGCATTTAATAACTTTCATGTTTTCATATGTTTAGTTACCCATTAGGTTTTCCTATTCTACAATTTGCATTCACAGGATATGCTTCCCTCATTCTTCTATTAGATTTTGAACCATTGTCAATGAGCTTTCGCAAATTCTTCATAAAAGCTAAATACTAACCTGTTGTTGTATTTCTGAGCTTTTTCCATTTCTTTCTATTTGTAGCTAGTCTTTTGAGAGAAGGCTTACTTTTTGGTCCATTTAAAATATTCTTTAATGTCTTACTAACATATTATCCTATATTTTGTCCAAATGATTCTGCTCTTAAATATTCAAGTATTTTAAAAAATATAAATTTAACACGAAATGGATATTTAACTATATTTGTTTGCCATATGGATAACCAATTATCCTATCATGGTTTATTGAAAGTTGTGTTTTTCCTACTGATTTGCAATGCCCAATATGTTGTATGTCACATATTCCATCTGCGGAGTGCATCTGTTTTTGAGCTACATATTCCTTTCCTTGGTTATCATATGACAGTTTTACTATCCTCACTTAAAAAAAAACCTATTATTTTATATTGCTTTAATTATCCTTGGTAATTTATTTTAATAAGAATTTTATTATCACCTTGTCAACTTATAAATAATGCCCTATTGGAGTGTTAAAAATACTGGCATAGCATACTGACTTAAAGAGTCAACTCCCTTGCTTGTTTCCATCTTTAAGAAAATGATACAAACTCACATGTAAGCTTTCTGCCTTAAGTTTCCAGGTAAGAAAGTTTCTAGGTATAACGACTTTTATTATTTGATACTTGTCAAATATACATAAAATCTTCAACTCAATATTTAAAAAAAAAACTATTTACCTAATATTTGTTTTTAAAAAAAATTTGAAGAGACAATTCACGAAAGGAGATGCACAAATGAACAAAAAAACACAAGAATGGATATTAGACATTATTATTCTTAGTACTGCAGTCTAAAACCAAAATGCTGTATTACTAGATATCATTTATAAATACAAAACAAACAATGCCCAGTATTTATAAGAATATGGGAAAACTAGATTCTCTGATGGAAACCTTTGGTAGGAATTTGAAAAGGTATAAAAACTTTGAAGAATTTTTTGGCAATTTTTGAGAAAAGTAAAACTTACAGTTATCTTGTGACCCAACCATTCCACTCTTAATGTCTGCACAAAGACCAGTACACACATTTCTAGAGCTCTATAAACTGCAACAATTAAAATTGTTGAAATACCCATCAAAAGATGAATGGATGGGGCCGGCCCATTGGCACATTGGTTAAGAGCTGGTTTGGGGATGCCAGCGGCTCCGGTTTGGATCCCACATATGAGGGCCACTGACACGCCCTCTACAGCTAAGATGGTGAACAATAGCTCCACCTGGAGCTGGGCTGTGCGAGCCCCGGCGATGGCGTAGTCTGCAGCCCCTGCTGCAGTGGGCTGCCATAGGCTACAGTGAGGGGCGGCGTGAGCTGCCAATAGCCGCGGTGAGTGACATCCAGAGGCCGGCGACCAATGTGCCTCATCCAGGAGAACGAAATGATGATACCAACATGGGCCAGTGAAGCAACATCCTCTGCAAGAAGACTGAAGAACAAAAGGACAGCAACTTGTCTGTTCCCCTTCCCGATTCCCCAATTCTGTTCCCCTCCCCCAATTCCACAATAAAATCTTTAAAAAAAAATGAATGGATGAACAAAATGCCTATCTGTATAATGAAATAATATGAAACAATGGAAAAATGAATTCCTTATATACAGATAACACTAATAAATTGTTAATGAAATAAGACATAAATGAATACATATTGTATAATTCCATGTATATTAAATTCTAGAAAATACAAATTAATCTCTCATCATAAAAAGATTTTTTGTATTATTTTCTTTAGTCTGTAGTGGCTGAGTTTAGCCCTTGGTTTTCCATATTTTTTTGGAGGAGTTGACAGTTGCTTCGGTCCATTTCATAAATCAAAATTCCTTGTATTTAAATAATTATATTAAAGGTCCTTAAAATGAAAAAAAAAAAAAAAAAGGTAGATCAGTGTTTGTTCCAGGAATGGATAGCAGAAGAAAAGGATGGTCTACAAAAATAAAGGTAACATTCTACACATGACTGTATCAGAGATTTCAGGGGATATTTGTGAAAACTGAAAGAACAACTGTATATAAATTATACTTTGCTAAAGTTGAATTTAAAAAGTTAAATACTCTCTGTGTGTGTGTGTATATATATATTCATTACAGATAATTTTTAGAAGTCTATTCTTATAACTTAAATATAATAATATTTAATAAATATAATAATGCAAACACATGGAAAAAATTATCATCAAAATTACTCTTGAAGGAAATGCAAACATAAACTTAAAATCATGAGATACCACTACTTGCCTGTTAGAATGTCAAAAACAAACAAGTACTTTTATACAGAGAAAAAAATGTATTAATTTAAATATATCATAAAATAAACTACTGAAATGGCTGAAGCAATGTAACACTCAATTCCACAAAACCAGGATTTGCGATAAAACAGATTCCATTAAAAAGATGAGTTTTTCTTTATTGTCTTTTTCTACAAAACGATTTTGTCAGTATCTCATGTTTTTTTCAGGATTTTTAGTGATACTTTATATATGCAATTTATTCTATGAGAATGACTTTTAATCTGAAATCTGGCCATTTTATTTTCCCATCATCACAAAAGGTTATTTTTTTAATATAAAAATTGGGATTCAATACTTAAGGGAGGGCATGAAAAAGAATAAATTATGGTGCCCCAAAAATACAAACTGCATTTTTTAAATAAAGATCACTAATGTTCTTAAATTCTAAATTAACCCAAAAGTCAAATGGTGAAAGTGCCTTTTCATTAAGATTGAAATCAGTACGATCAGTCTAATAACTAATACCAAAGTTAAAGCTTTTAATACTGTTTCTTTTTTTTTTTAATTTGTTAAAAATTCTTATCCTAAAGTTTTGGCTGAAATAAATTTAGGAAATAGTAAGGATCTTTAATTAAAAGCAAGTTTATTTAATTTCAATATATGATAGCAAGAAGCTCTGGCATATGTAGAATTGGGGATATGAAAAATGAAGAATTTTGGAGATTATTAAAACGTCTTTTTAAAAACCTTTGGGAAAATGAATCACATGATAACACATATGCCATAAAAATGCTTTCAATGCTCACAATTCTTTTTCTATGTATTGTTTTGACATTGCTTAAAAAGGTGGAAAAGTAGGCTCTAAAGTTTTTCAAATAGAGAGGTTTAGTCATTAAAGCTTTTAATTGCAACTACATAAAAAAGTAGACAAAATGGACTTAGAATGCCTTCCAGCTTTATCCTTCTTTACAGCTTTAGAATAAATATGTTTTGATTATTATCCCCTTACAAATAGCAAGTGGGAGTATGAGTACTGACATTCCATGTATAGCAATCAAGGTAATATCTATTTTATGAGGGTACAGTTCTTAATTAAGGTTGATCCAAAGGGGTCACCTGAGTAAAATAATGACATGTCAAAGACTGATGCTCAAGATTGTACTACTTTATAAAAGGGTTCTTTCTTCTTGTTTTATACTCTTTATATTCCTTTATTAGAATGGCTATTTTTACATGTTAACAAAAACTTATTTTATTCTCATTTTTAAATGAGGTTTTGTTGTTAGTGTTCAAGACTTATAAAAATACCTAAGTATTTAATAAATATTCAGCATATCATCAGATCCTATCAAGGAAAGAAAATAACAGTAAATAAGGAAAGAATATGTACAATTTTCCAATATCTCCTATTTTCCCACTTGCTCTTCAAAGATAATCTCACACTGTAGACATATTACCTTATCGGTGGACATTTTTCCATATGAATTATGTGTCTGGTGATAAGTTCAATGTTTTTGCATGAATTATGGCTTAGCTACCTCAAGGCCACTTATTTCTAAAGTCTATTTGTTGGGAAAAAAAAAAAAAAGGCCTGAACTTGTATGTCACACTATCATCCAAGCAGTAGGTCATTCAGCTCAATGTTGAGAGTGGGGCTGGGTACTCTCCCATTGTCCACTGCTTCTTAATACATAAGCCATTGTTTAGCAAGGTTAGATTTATAGGCCTATTTGGTTCACCTATGTCATTAAAGAGAGAAGGCAATGAGCAGCCTCCTTTCAATGCCCCTCATCAGACCCTATACCTTTAATTGGCTTAGGGTTTAATCTAGAACTGAAATCTATTAATACCTCAATTTTGTTAATGGGCAAACAACTGTTTAGGAATATTAATTGCCAAATAGCATGCACATACTAAATTGATATGGCTTTAACCCAACCAAGATTTGTTTTTTTCCTCAAAAATATAAATTTTTTTATCTAGTCTATGAGTAAATCAGTCAACAGATACTAACCAAGAGGTATTACTGTAAAAAAAGAAGGATAAGATATAAGATTAATGAATACTCTGCAAAGAAGTCAAATGTGTGGCTGGAATGTTAGAACTAATCTATATAAACTAATCATTCTGTATAAACCAATTTAGACACCTTATGTGACTTAAATTCTAAAGGGAGAAGAAAACTAAAATATTTATTTCCCCTTTTTTCCTCATCTCCTCTTGGACCTATAATCAGAAATGATCAACTTGCCTACACTAGAAATTGAGGGCAGAAGAGAGCAGGTTATGAAATATGGGATTGGAATGGAGAAAGTGATAGTAATTGTCAGCCCACCCATTGATGATTAGCACTTTATTTAGTTTTGCCTGGAGACAATGAAATGTAGTTGCCATAACACTTTATAAACCATTTATATGCATTAAATACTTTTGCAGATAACATGAAGTTATTTGAGCCTCTCCACACATTGAATTATGTGTCAACGTTTCCATTTTCCAGTTGTGGAAACAGTTCAGAGAAATGCAGCTACTTCCCCCAGGTAGCATAGCTGGGGAAATGTAGAGATTGGTTCAGTCCCGGCACCACTCTTTCTAACTCCTGAAGTTGTTCAAGCATATTGCATGCTCTCTATACAGCCCTTCATGTATAAAGTGTACCTGAAAAGTTATGGTTCCATAGAAGAATACAAAGTGGGATGGAAGAGTATTGTTAAGAGGGCAAAAGCTTTTATATAGTTTTATTTAACACCTGTTATAAATACCTGTGAAGGATAGAGAAAGCTATGTATTGCATATACTAACTTTCCAAGAAAAAAAAGTACAATATGTGCTTTCAAGTAAGAGGAACAAATAGAACAAAGATCCTATTTCAAGGAGAGCCTTATTTTGTGCCAAGCATTCAGTACACTTGTCAGGAAAAGTACCTCATTGATAATACAATGTTATTTTAGCAAATATATATATATTTTAGCAAATGTCATATATATAAAATATATGACATGATGAGTGATGCTATGACTGACTCAGCCTTTGAATTTCTTTTTCCCATCCCAAACAAATTCATATGTTAGGCCATTTATTTTTGCATATCTACTGTTTCAAATTTCACAGTTCATTTTCAAGTTAGAAAAAAAAAATACTGATGTGTTCCTTTTTGATTTATTCCTGAATATATTTGTGTTATCTTTTTGTGAAATAATGAATCATTTTTTGACACATTCCAATATTTCTTTCTCACATGCCTTTCCTTTTTTCAGCTCCAAATAAGGAAATCTTCACTGACCCGACTGGCATTCATTTCTTCTCTGATTTGTGTGAAGAACTCTGAGATTGGGAGTTTACACTGTCAACAACTAGAGGGGTTTGCTGCGATCTTGTCACCGTCTATTTGTTTTACACTGTTTCTCCTTTCCCTCCACACATTCCTTGAATGTAATTTCATGTGAAAATACAGTTAGTGGGCCGCTTTACTTATTTTTCTGGGTCATCAATGAAAATATTTACCCTGACAGGAATATGCTGCTTTACACCATCGTACTAGATAGCTTCCATCATGAGTTTATTATTGACCATCATCCATTTTCAAAATCTTACCAGATACTCTTATAAAGCATGTGCACATTTTACTCTAAGACCCTTCAATTAAATTTGCTATTAAAATGTAAACTATTCTATAGTTTGACATGATGTAAGAAGGAAAGAGAGTAGCTATCCCTTTTCATAATCAGATTCAACTTCTAGAACTGAGAGTATTCTTTTCCATGTGATACAGGTTTTACTGGTCAAGTTTAGAAGGGTACAAAATAGTTGTATCTTATGTCAAATGTATTCAGCATATGCCCATTATTAGTTTTCCACTTTCCTAGTAAGGTATTATTTACTTGAAAGAAAACCCAAAAGCTTTGCTGTGTTACAGATGAACACAAACTTGGTAATTAAAAAAAAACAAACCCTGGGCCGGCCGAGTGGCACTGTGGTTAAGCGTTGGCTTGGGAAGCCAGCGGCCCCGGTTCGGGTCCCACATATGAGGGCCAGTGACACAGCCCTCAAAAAAAAAAAAAAAAAAAACAAAAAAAAAACCCTGCATTTATTATCTCACAGTTTTGAGAGTCAGGTGTCTGGACATGGCTTCACTGGCTATACTGTTCAGGGATTCAAAGGTTATAATCAGGCTGTTGGCCATGCAATATTATCATCTGGATGCTCCATGAGGGAAGATGCTGCGTTTATGATTACTCAGGCTGTTGGCAGCAGTCATTTGTGTGTGGTATATAATTGAGGGCACTTGCTTTCTGCTGCTCCTCAGTTGGAGGCCATTCTCATATCTTATAGAAGCAGCTAGAAATTCCTAGAGACTGACCACATTTCCTTGGCAATTAGAATCCCTTGGCATGACTATTTACTTCATCAAGCCAGCAAAAGGATGTCCCAGTCTCTTTCTTAAGGGTTTTCATCTGATTAAGATAGTCCAACCCCAAATTATCTTCATCTGATTAACTCTTATAGAAATGTTTGGGAATTTGCTTACATTGGCAAACTCTTTTCACCTTTGTCATATTCTATTACCTAGAAGCAAGTCACAGATCCCACCCACACCTAAGAGAAGTGATTATAACAGTGAGAACATTTGGGGGTGGGAATCATGACAAAGTACCCTAGGGTATGTCCTCCACAGTTTGCCATCTTGAGTCTAAACCAAGTAAAGGCAAACCACTGGAACACTGGCATATATATCACATGCAGAATGCATACATGAACTTTTGACTTTCCCCCAATAATTCAATTCAAGAAGCCTTCCTATGTCTATATGTATCCTCCACCTCCTCTCAAAAATGGTACCCAATCAACTTTGTTTAGAATTGCATCTTCTCTTTGTCCTGAGAATTTTAGAGGAAACATTTTTCTCTTCTTTTCCTACCTCTCTCCTTCAAGTGAGTCAGGCATTCAAATACATTCTACATCAGCCCTGTCCAACAGAAATATTGGGTTGTTGGAAAAGTCATGATGCATTTTTGCAATGAAAAACATAGAAAAAATATGTGATGACTTTTCCCACAACCCAAGATAATGTAAGCCACATATGTATCCACATTAAAAAGTAAAAAAAAACAACATGTAAAATTAATTTCCATACTATATTTAATTCAATATATTAAAAATAGCATCACTTTCATATGTACTCAATATGACATGCTTAAGAAAAAATTTGCATTTTTTTCTTCCTACCAAGTCTTAAAAAGATATCTGAACTCCCTTGCTCATTGCAGCATTATTTATAGTAGCTAGGATATGGGAACTATCTAAGTATCCATGGATGGATGAATGCATAAAGAAAATGGAATATATCCATACAATGGACTATTTTAACAAAAAAGGATATCCTGCCATTTGCAACAGCGTGGGTGATCCTGGAGGACATTATGCTAAGTGAAATAAGTAAGATACAGGAGGACAAATATTACTTTATACCACTTATACGAGAAATCTAAAATAGTCAACTCTAGAAGCAGAGAGTAGGATGGTGGTTCCAAGACGCTGGGGGGCAGGGAGAGGTGTATATTGCTGCTTTTGCTGTATCCTATGTTTTGCTATGTTGTGCTTTCTTTTTTTTGGTCTCAATATTTATTCCTCTTTCCACTTCTTCTTTAATCCAATTGTTGTTCAAATGTGTATTGTAAAATTTCCAGGTATTTTTTAGTTTTCTCTTTATCCTTCCTTATCTTTGATTACTAGTTTTATTCCACTATCATTAAAAAAGGGCCGGCCAAGTGGCTCATTGGTTAAGAGCTGGGTTGGGACGCCAGCGGCCCTGCTTTGGATCCCACATATGAGGGCCAGTGACACTGCCCTCTACAGCTAAGATGGTGAACAACAGCTCCACCTGGAGCTAGGCTGCTGTGAGTCCCCTGGACTGCATAGCTAGCTGCATCTCCTGCTGCAGTGGGCTGCCATACGCTACAGTGAGTGGCCGGCAGTCAGCATGAGTGGCTGGCAGCCAGTGTGAGCTGCCAAGAGCCGCGGTGCGCGACATCCAGAGACCGGAGACCAATCTGACTCACCCGAGAAGAGTGCAATTTTGATACCAACATGGGCCAGTGAAGCAATGTCCTCCACAACTAGACTGAAGAACAAAAAGGACAGCAACTTGTCTGTTTCCCCCCCCAATTTCCCAATTTAAAAAAAAATATA
Source organism: Aselliscus stoliczkanus (assembly GCA_033961575.1). NCBI lineage: Eukaryota > Metazoa > Chordata > Mammalia > Chiroptera > Hipposideridae > Aselliscus > Aselliscus stoliczkanus. The sequence continues at coordinate 94,131,856 of CM066728.1, read as the reverse complement.
TATATATATGAAAAATGCTTTCAATCTTCTTAATTTTCTAAGATTTGTTTTGTGACCTATTGTGTGATTTAACCTGGAGAATGTTCTATGTGTTCTTGAGAAGAATGTGTGTTCTGCTGTTGTTGAATATTGTGTATATGTCTATTGGTATATTGTGCAAGCATGATGTTTCCTAACTGATTTCCTCTATGAAAGATCTATCTATTATTAGAAATGAAATACTGAAGTCCCCTACTGTTAGTATATTACTGCCTGATTCTCGACTCAAACCTTTCAATGCTTGCTTTATATATTTAGGTACTCTGATGTTGGTTGTACATATATTTGTTTTATATCTTCCTGTTCATTTGACTTTTTATCATTATACAATGACCTTATTTTTCTCTTGTTGAGAGATTTTAGAGTTTACATTGTCTTATAATATTGGGTTGTCAGAAAAGTTATGACATATTTTTTTCTGGTTTTTGTTGCAAAAATGCATCATGACTTTTCTGACAACCCAATGGTATAGCTATCCTTGTGTTCTTTTGGTTACCACTTACATGGGATACATTTCTCCATCCATTCACTTTCAGTCTATGTGTGTCATTAAATCTAAAGTGTGTCTCTGGTAGACAATGTACAGTTGAATCTTATTTATTTTTAATCCTTTCAGCCACTCTATTTATTTTTTTTTTTTTTGAGGGCAGTGTCACTGGCCCTCATATGTGAGACCGGAACCGGGGCCGCTGGCTTCCCAAGCCAGCGCTTAACCACATCGCCACTCAGCCGGCCCCACTCTATTTATTTTGTTTGTTGAGTTTAATCCACTTGCGTTTGAACTATTGATAGATATTGATAGTTTTTGTAGATTGGCTTTGGCAGGAAAAGCCCTTCACAACTCAGCCCAGGCTATAGATTATTGGTAGGCCAGTTGGCCAGGACCTTTGGTCGACCAACTGGCAGTGTCTATGGGCAAGCAGTCCTGTTTTGAGTCCATAGGTGGTTGCTTTCATTGCTGGGGTCCATGAACATGGCATATGTACTCATATTGTATTTTTCTCTTTTTTTCAAGAACTGCATAACTAAAATCATTTATTTATGTTCTTTTTTAAATTGAAGTCATTATTTTATATTCTAATTTCTAATTTATTTTATTCTGTAATTATAGATATGGATTTCAGCAAAGAAAGTGTTCATTGTCTTCATGTACTTCCTGACCACTATTATTATTCCTTTCATCCCATGATGATTACCAAAACAAAAATGATCAAACAAAAAGTCAAGTACAGGAGGGGAATGTTACAAGTGACTCCTCTCATTGTCAAATTCCTGAGATAGGAGGAGGATGGTCTGGTGGCAGAGCAGTGGCCCTAGCCTTACACTATACTACCACTACCAGGTAAATAGAGATATGAAGGAGAAAAAGGAGTAAAGGCCCTGACAAGGAAATTAACTGGCTGTACCAAGGTATAAAGAACAATAAAGAACATACCAGGGTGAATGGAAAGTGTTTACTTAGGGAGATTATCTTAAAGCCCAAAGAAACTATATCATGTGGACTTCTGAAGACCATAGTGAGCACGTTGGTTTTACTCTAATAAAAATGAGAAGCAATTGGTGATTTGAGATTTTTAAGAAAGGAGGTAATAGAATCTGATTTTCATTATACTGGAAACTTTTTAGTTGTCCCTGAAGCTAAGTTCTGCCAGTTTTTCCTTCTAAAATTGAGGTAGGTGATATGACATGTTTCATTGTGTGGTATTTGTGTATAAGAACATATTAATAATACTTGCCATATGTGTCTTAGTTTCCCAACATCTGGGTATATTACCTACTGTTTTTCATTATCTATCTGCAAAATGGTGACTTATGTTTCTATTAAAATGATTTGAGAAACAACAGTCTTTCTCAAATATGATTTAAATCTCTAATCAATCTCGATTACATTATTTGATTCTGGGCAACACTAGATATTCTAGAATTCTCTACTCTTGGAATTAATATAATAGCCCTTAATCCAGAGAACATTTATTATATGTTTATTAGTAGGCGCCATTGAATGCAGCCTGCTATGAAAGGGGAATTATAATTTCTTAACCTTTCCACAATATCACTGCTAGTAATTTATCTTTACTGCGAATTCACAAAATCTAATGCAATGTAGCCAATAGATTTAATAAATGTTCCAATTTTACATGCTTGAACATCAATACCAGGAAATCAAGAGGATTATAGTAACTCTTTTACCATTTTGTTATTAAGTGGTTCTAGTTACCGGTAGCTATAATGACCTCTCTGACAGGAATTTCATGGGAAATGTTTTATTAATGATTGAAGAGCATTCTGAAAATGTGAAGTGCCACATAAATACTAAATTATTCCTGATGTAAGGAACCAGACTGCATAAGCTGTCCAACCAATAAATATCAGATCATGGGATTATTTCTGGAAAGGAGCGATGGTTTAATCTCTCTGTACCTTCTTCCTTTTAAAGTTGCCAAGGTTATGTGTTTTATTGTTAGTGAAAGTGAATAAGTGCAACTGGCTTTGCTTCCGTAGAAAACTTAAGATCATCACAAAAATATTAGATTAATAATCAGGGAAGGAAGACTGCCAGGGTTAGAAGAAGTAATGATGTGAAATTTCAAAAACAGAAGAAAAACATCTGTAAAATATAATATGAAGAGACTGAGGAATTCTGTTCCAAGAATTAGGTACTTATGAAAAGCATAAGGGGACGATGGGAGTTGTATCAGTAGCTGATATACACAAGTAGATATCTCCACAAATAAAAAGGATTCTTTGCAACATGTATAATGATTGAAAATGTTGTAAATATGAGAATGTGTTAAAGGCATACTATTCATATTTCCATTTGCAGATAACAGGGCAAACAGAAACTCCACAAGTAACAAAAACAACCAAATATAAAATGAGCACAGAGGCACTGTGTTATGATTTTAAAAGCTTTTAAGAAATTAGTTGAATGTAAGAAAAGAGAACATTTGATGTCGATACTAAAAACATTCTCTTCAAGTGTCCTAGAGCTACATTAAATAGACTCAAGAGGAAAGAAATTAAATAGGATTAAATTAAACAACACAGTTACTATAAATCTGATTAAATCAAGGTTATGGTTTTCTAACATTTAAAGGCAACTTATACTTAGAAAAGTGACAAAAGTGTTATTATAGTTTCAGTACAGGATATAAATGTGTAAAGTTAAAAACATTGCTAATTTGAATAACATGAAGTTGAGGCAACAATGAAAAAGAAAACATGAGAATATCATATATCATATCATATTAAAATTACAAATGTTACAAGAGGTCTTCTGTAGTATTATGGCAAACTGAACTCTCATTGACTTCCACAAACTCACAAAACCCTCCAAGAACAACAACTGAGTAAGTTTTAAGGACTAAATTAAAAAAGAAACAGGGATGAAAATTCAACAACGTTTGGGAAGTATATAAATCATGTCTGCATTATTAGACCTGAGGAAGCAGAATATTAAGCCAGCTGGGTGGAAGGCTGAATAGCAATCTGATTTGTAGGTTTGAACTCCCTCTCATATGTTTCTGGAATTGGCTATAACAAATAAACCTGGAAGTGGAGGTGAACTTGATGTGAAAACAGGAAGAGTATAACTGAATAGGAGTTGTACCTCTGTCCACCTGCCCATATCTTGCAACCTGGACATGATTCCATTTCTAACTTGGAGAAGACTAAACATAATTCTCTGACAAGGGTCACAAAGTGCCCTGGAGTGATGGATACCAGGTGTGGTTCAAAGAAAAGTTTACATACCAAAAATTATGAACTTTGGTATCCACCTGTGTCTTTCCCTGCTAGAATTTTAGAATTTTTGAGAGCAGGTAGCCAGACATATAGCCTTCCAAGCTGGAAAATCTTCCCACCTCAAAAGAAATAACTAAGAATTCTGACAGTAAAGATTCCTTAGTGAATGGCTCGCCAGCTGATACCTCAAAGACCACAGAAAAGAAGCCCCGTCCATATGTGTAGTATTTTCAAACAGTACTTTTCTTTTCCTGCTTTTAAGGATAAGAAAACCACTAGGGATCTCTGTGTTGCCTTAAAAAAGAAACACAAATAGCCTTTATTGTAATAGATTGACACTGTAACAAACAAAAAAAGAAAAAAAAATACAGTAGGGAAAGAACACACACTGTTCAGAAGGATAACTTTAAAACAGATAGTTTCTGAGCATTAGAAGAAGTGGATGCCATAAAAAGCAATATTCAGAGGGGAAAAAAATCTAATAGACATTAAATAACAGGATTAAAAATCTCCAATAAAGTAGAACAAAAACAAATGAAATGGAAGTTACTAAGAACAAAATCAGACAACTCATCTACAAAGTATACATAGAATTAAAAGAAGTTCTAGAAATAGAGATCAGAGAACATGGAGCGGAAGAGCACCCAGAGCCCAAAAAGGATGATTGACAAGGCACAGTGTGCCAACCAATGAATCAGCACAGACCCATAAAGCATATCAGCAGAACATTTCAGAAAATTAGTAGCGTACTAATTCAGACACTTTATCAGCCTCTCCCTGCAAACAATTTCCTCTATTTCTAGCTCAGCTCACTTTCCCTGATTATCTCTTACTCTCTGGAAACAGCATCTTTTCCTGGGTCTTGATTTTTTTTTTATTTTTTTTTTTAATGTTGAACTATCCCAGGTATTGATACTCAGGTACTCAGATTTTTTCTCTTTTCCTTTTCTTTTTATTTCCTGGGTGTTCTCTCCCAGTCTTGTGGATTTAATCTGTTAACTTCCCGAATGACATTTGCAGTACAAGCCTTTGTCCCAGCTTCAGCTTTCGCAAGTTCTCAAATGAACATGTGTAAATGAACTCCAACTCTTCTTTTTCACTTTAATATTTCCTCCTGAGGCTATCCCTATCTCATTTGATGGCAACTCTACCCTTCTAAATGCTCAGCACAAAAACCATGATGTCATGCTTCAACCCGCATTATCATTGTTCACATCTAAGCCCTTCAAAATCCTGTTTGCTTACATTCAACGTACATGCAGGTCTCTGCACTTCTCACCATCTCAACTGTGACCTCTGAGTTTGTTCTACGGTTGTTTTATTTGCTGGGAACTTACCACTGTCTCTTCTACTCCTTCACGGGCTGCCCAACACTATTTTCAACAAAGAAGCCAGGCTGTTTTTTTAAAAAATCTGATCATTTCTTTGCTCACAATCCTGCAATGGTTTTCCATTCCCCACTAGGAAAAAAACCTGCATTCTTATAGTTGTTCACAAGGCCATTCATGATCTAGCCATTCATTTCTTCCCCCTCACCACATGTGTTTCTAACCTTTGAGCTGAATCCCCGGATCTAATCTTGCCATGTTCCAGCATTTTCTCTGTCTCGAATGCTTTCACCATCATAGCTGCATGGCCAATTCTTTTATTTCATTCACATATTTGTTCAAAGGACACTTTCATGTAGAGGTCTTCCAATGCCTGGCACTGTATTTAAACTGTACTCTACCTTTCCTACAAGCAATTCCAGATATCCCTTTTTCGGCTGTACTTTTTACTTTGGCCATGGTATTTATCACCTTCTAATACTATTTTTAGTTTACTTACTTTTATAGTTTATATTCTTCTCTTTAATGTTAACTCCATAAGGTGAATTATTTTATCTGTTTGCACATACCAATGGATCTCAAATGCTAGTATGTAACAGGCATTCACTAAATATTGCTCAGTGAAAGAAGGAAGGACTGCTGGATATATTCATGTGGTAAGAACAATGCAACTACTAAATAGTGATCTAACAAAATTTACAATGTATCATCTTTCAGAGGATTCAAGGATGAAAAACCAGAACTACGATAGAGTAATAGGAAAGACTAAACATAGATTTCATACATAGATATAACTAGGTAATGACTAAAGCATACAAAAAAAAAAGAGTACAGACAGCTAAACAAAAACCTTTGAGACTGAAAGTTGACCTGAAAGAAAGGCTTTACTTAGCCATATGCTAGCCAGAGAAAGGACCAGGTGCTGGGACCTGCAATTTAAACCACCTGCAGCAGGGCCAGATAGGGAAACATGTCTGCCATCCTGGAGTGGACAAGGCTCTATGATACAATGAGTTGGGGGAAGAAAGATGTAAGTTGTTTAGAAAGAATTTACATTGGCTACAGATACGGTGGAGGGAGGGTAAAGCAGGGAAAGCTCTGGGACAGGTGAATCGCCTATGGAAGGGGTACTTGTGGCTTCTGCATTGGCTGTGGGCAGCAGTCCAGAAAGTACATGCGTAAGCAGAATGCAGTGCTGTCTGGTGGTTGGCAATCCTTTTTAGATAATTGCTGAAATAGCTGTCTGGAAGTTGATTCAAAGTTTCAACCTACATTCAGGAAGGTGGGCTGTCTTTTGCTGGTTCCCGCCTGTGGCTGCTAACTGTTAAATCCCCTTGTCTCTTCCTCCCACCCTCTGGCCTGCTGTATTTAATTTGGGACATCTCAGAATTTCTTTTCTTGTCACACCATAAGCATGCAATTTAGAGATAGGAAAATAATGCCAAAAGAATCAACTAAAAGTGCTGAAAGTTGTAGCCTGCAGGCAATGGGAAGTAAACTGATTCTGCGGCAGGCTAATATTTTCCACCAAAAGCCTTGTAGAACTAAAGAATTAATTCTGCACAAAGGTAACTTAGATATAAATGAACATTAAGTTTAAGAACTATTTTCATTACATACAAGAATGAAAATTAATATTATCACATTCAAACATATATGGGGTCAGCAATAGAGAGGTGCCAATACAAGTTAGTTAAATTACCATCTTCCACAGCAGGGATCAACATTCTCTTAAAAAATAAAATAAAATAGGGCTGACCAAGTGGCGTGGTGGTTAAACGCTGGTTTGGGAAGCCAGCGGCTCCGGTTCCGGTCTCACATATGAGGGCCAGTGACACTGCCCTCAAAAAATAAAAATAAAAATAAATAAATAAAGTACTGGTATTATATCATATCAGGCTATGGAGCCAATTCTCAAACAAACTGAAGTAGAAAAAAAAAATATATATATATATACATATATATATATATGTTTATATGTTTATATATGTGTGTGTATAAGTTTATATATGTGTGTGTATATATATGCATGCATGTGTGTGTGTGTGTGCATATATATACACACCTTAAGGAACAGGATAGTGAATAGAGCTGTCACATGTGCTATTGCTTGTCATCCCTAAACTGATCTGTAACATTTAATACTAACACATTAAAGAGTGTGAATTCAATAGTGTTAGAATAATGTGTCTTTATATCTCATTTCATTAGTTTTTCAGCCATTTTGTATCAAGTCACCATTCCTGTATCTTCACTTCAAAATATAGAAAAATCTCATTTTCATTATTCATACTCAACAGAGTCATAAGAAAAGTCGAAGGACTCTCCACTCCAGTGACTTCCCTTCATCAGGCAAGTTTGTCTTTTGATTCTATCGATTGTTCAGTCCCTTCTGGTTATATTAATAGGATGGGGTGAAGGAAGTAATATCAAGGAGTTAGTGGCAGCATTTCTTAACACTTAGAAGGTGACACTAAGAGGTGGGTTGCTCTCTATCAAGTGTGCCTATTGGCCTCCACTTTAGGAGTTTAATCAAAAATTTGAGAAAAAGAAATGAAAATAAATCCCCAAGATCTTTAGTAAACATACGTTATACATATAAAATATACGATGAGGGATGCACGAAAAGATAGCGTGATGCACATCCATTATTCTTGATTCTAATATTATTCTTCTCACCTATGTATTTCTGTGGAAGAAGTAGGATCTGATCATGGAAATCAGTCAATATCATTAATTTACCTCCTAGTCTATGCCTTCTGTACTCTTTATTTCACTTTCTACAGAAGTTGTTCCCATACAATTCCTCCTTCCATGGAAAGTGTGCTTTCAGTGTTTCTTCCTGCCTCTGCAGATGACTTTGAAATCCTGACCAGGTTACTATTATGCTTTGGAGCAATTTGGTATCTATATACTGTGATGGTTTTGAAAGAGACTTACATACCTTAATCTGCACGCTCCGCCTTTTTTCATATGTTTCATAAATATAACATGTATGAAAACTGTTGTGGAGTGCAAATGCTTATCAAACACTCATATTCTAAAGAGATATACTCATAGGTGTGCAAAATATCCCAATTATTTCACTTCTGTGTCTCAATTCCCTTACCTATTAAGTGGTATAACAGCACCTATCTAATATAAACATTGTGAAAATTAAATGAGCTAATATATGTAGGATGTTTAAGACAGTATCTGGATCATTGTTAGTACTAAGTATTTCCTATTAGTACCATTAATTTTTATTTAGCTTTATTCCTATAAAGACATGTACTGGCTCTCTGAATATTAATTAATTCCTAAGTTTTAAATCTTCAGCCATTTGTCTGTGTATCTTTTACCTGGCATCTTACAGACAGACAAAAAAAAAAAGTTTTCTGCAATGAATCAACCAAGTGTAGCAATGGCTTTTATTAAATTTTGTTTTTTGGAAAAAAATAACCCAAGAAGGTAGAGTGGCAAGTGGTAAATTGGACAGGGAAACGCTGACTAAGAAACTCTTCAATTTATTTATGTAAAATAGAAGAGGATTTTCAACTAAGCATGCTACCACTAAGGGAATATAAAGAAGAGGTCAGATCCCAAAAATATTTCAAGCAATAATTGATAGGTCTTTAAAGGATACGTGACTCTCAGGTTTTATTTCCACTAACCTGAGAAAATAGTATAAGAAGAATGGACATGTTGAAGGATGGTGAAATTTAAGTTTGAATTCCCTACAGAAGCTCTACATAGAGAAATCCAAAACAGTTGAGACATATCATTAACTCACGTTAGGATGGAGTCCTGGGTAAGACATTTTAAATAGATGCCAGAGATGGGTGAGGCACAAGTCTATGAGTATTTTAGTGGCATAGAGCATTACATTTGCTGTGATGGATAGATAACTGGGTGCATTAAAACCTTTTTCACTGCTGTATAACACACCACAAAACTTGACAGCTTAAAACGAAACAAGAAGTTGTTTTCTCTCATGTTCTGTGGGCTGACTAGGATCACCTGGGCAGGTCTTGCTTCATGCCTCTCACAGTGGTTGCAGCTGAAAAGAAGCTGGAACTAGTGTTTATGTTCGACATGGCATAATATCCAATGTGTCTCACATTGCTGAGAGTTGATCCTGTTTGTCGGCTTGGAGCTCAGCTAGAGCCCAAAATTGCTTTTCCCTCCTATGGCCTCTTCATGTATCTTGGGCATCTCACTGAATGAATGTGTGTGTTAAGAGACAGAAAGTGAAAAAATACTGGGCCCAGAATATGGAACTTCAGAAGTTCCTCCACAAGCTATGAATGAAAGCAGTCAGAGTTTGCCCATATTTAAGGGAAGGGTCTTTTCATTGGAATAGTGTCAAAGAATTCATGATAAACTGTAGTTCATCATATAACCCTGAGATGAAAATGATTACAAAAACACTTAACATGGGGCTTACTCTTTTTTCCCACATTTTTCAAAGGTGCTTTAAAAAAAAAAATGGATTCACTGTTTTCTATCATTATTTACTCAAGGAAAGGTTAGATGGCATTTACTTCTGTGGATGGAGAGATAATCTGGAGCAGGGAACAGTGACAGGCACCAGAGTGGATGGCCTGGCCAGTGAGGAGATAAAGGGATAATTAGGTTACCTCTGAGAAACGAAGACAAAGGCACATTTGAGATGACTGATTTGTTTTGAATGTTCTTTACCTTCATTACTTGATCCATACATTAGCAGTTTGGAATAAATATAATGTACAAAAGGTGAAGTTTGGGGGCTGTGTATGACCTCCAATGGGCCAAGGTTAAATTCTGGATTCCCCTCTCCCCCAATCAATAACTTGTACAAAATACTGGATTTCTTTAAGCCTGTTTTTCTATCTGTAAATAATATCTAACTCCATTTGCATTTTATGTTAGGTCCCAATCCATATTTAAAATCAAATTCTCTATAAATAAATTGACAGGGAAATTTATTCCCCTCCCACCCCCTCAAAGTTTCATAGTGGAGAACTTAACCTAGATCTAAATCCTCTGATTCCTAATTGGTTTACTGCCTACACATTGCCTTTATCTAGATTTATTTAGACAATTTATATTGTCACCTTTAATTTGTTAATTCACCTACAAAATCTGTAGCTTAAAACATTGTCTCCAGCCAAGTTCTTTTGGTGATCACTAGTGAAACTCTCAAGGTTAGCCTTGTACTTGGCCTTCACTGACATTCTCCTGGCGGACACCACTGAAATTCATTAGTAGATGCTGTGCCTTTGGCAAAAGTTCTGCATGTATTTAGATGTCAAGCAGCATGTTTACTATCTCAAAGTAATGTAATCTGGTTACCATGGAGCTGGAAGAGGACAGTTAGTATTGAATCACTGGAAGATTTCAAACCTACAGGCCCATAATCCTTGGCATAGTACACTGCCATCTTGGATAAATGGCTAAATAAAATTTTATAACGGCTCTCATTTTCAACAGAAAGAGAAATTCTTTGCAAATTGTAGGTGCTTTCCTCAACAGCTTCCACAGTTTATGAAAGTACTGGCAATAAGACATGGCAAAATAACAAGAAGGATTGGCAGAGAAGTTTTAATTAAATTAACATACCGATCTTCCAAAGCTTAATTATCTACATCACTTAACAGCACTGTATGAATGTGACAAAGCAGCAACTGAGGCCCTGAGTAAAAAGCAATTGTTTAACAGCAGTTATTTTGCCTTTGAAAATGCATTCTCTGAATATTTAAATGGAGAATCTAATTATTTGAGGAGGTCATAGGTAGCTTTTTAGTAATGAATGTCTAATCATGTAAAATGACCTTGATTTTATCCTAATTAAGTCAGTTTTCTATGTTCTTTGACAGCTACAAGGAAGCATAATATATAATATTATACCTTATTTTTAGTTTATTTAATATTTATTTTGTTAAAAAGTACATTTATTGCCTCAGGTTTTTTTTTTGTTTTTTTTTCTTTTTCTTTTTTCCCTCTATTGCTATGGGCTACATTATAGTACAGGAATCTTACAATTGCAAATGTAAGAGTGAAGGGTCCTCGTACATACTGAGATTTCTCAATCTGATCAACATAGATTACTTTCTTTTTCTTTTTCTTTATTCATTTTATAAGCATGTAAGAGTTGAAAATTTAGGGTCTATATAATTGCAACAGGAAAGCAATGAACATAAAATCACTGATTTCTTGATAGTTTTACATATACCTTGAAACTGGAAGTGCAAATTCATGCTTCCTTTTGGAGAGGAATCAAAGACAAACTCAGTGAGTGGAATACTGAACAAAACGTAATTGCAACTAAAGGCCAATTTAAAGAAAGGTAAGCAAGATTGCAGTGGAGCTCATCAACTTCTTGTACATTTGACAGGCCGAAGAAGAGAGCGTTTGCAGATTATTCCCTGGGTGAGTCTTAAAGGTACTTTGATTTTGTTATCCCTGCATCTAAATGGGAGGTCAGTAAGGTTTCCTTTAACCTGACAGCACTGGAGTAGGATAATCCTGGAAAACATAACCCAAGTAGGTGAGGAAAAGACTTCCTTCTATCCTCAAGGTTCTTTAAGCAGGTCTAATAATTAAATCTACATGAGACAGATTATCAAGAGCAAATAATCAAATTTAATACATATGAACACATGGCAATCCCACATGCCTGAAAGAGTCAGGTACCCCACATACATAAGAGGTTCAAAGACAGATTAGGTATGTATTACCTTTTGAGCTAAGGATCACCACCTTGGGACTTCAGAGGGTAGTAGGCTATTGCAGGATGATAAAAAGAGCAGATGTTTTTCATTAGTACTTTGCCCTGCCATATAAACAGCTTAAAAATGTTGTTTTTGATAATTTCTTATAACGAACAGTCAAGGCCCCTAATTCAAATTCTTCTAGGTATTTAAGGGGTGGTGGGGGCAGAAGTTTCTCTTGAGCCCACAGGGTCTTGGTTGCCTTTAGCTCAAAATAGTCTACATACCACAGAGGCACATCTTTGGGTGACTCATTCTGAGCCCCGATACCCTAACCAGTGGAGCATCTTTTCTTGGTTACATAAGAAATTATCGGACTGAGAAAAAGATGACTGGAAAATTATAAATAACATTACTTTATCTACCTGCAATCTCTTCTTATTGCACATGGTTAAAAGTTCCACTTTTGTACACTTAATATATGTATTCATTCATTTCAAGATTACTTGGCCCCTGGGGCCGGCGGAGTCGCACGGTGGTTGAGAGCTGGCTGGGACACTAGCGGCCCCGGTTCGGATCCCACATATGAGAGCCAGTGACACTGCCCTCTTAAATGAATGAATAAATAAATAAATAAATAAATAAATGAAAGGGAGGTAAATCTTTCCCTGTACACTTCAAAAAAAGAAAAAGAAAAGATTACTTGGCCCCTGTAATATAATATTCTTCCAAATATGAAAACACATGACTCTATCTTTACTTTTGTAGCTGAGAAAAGCTAAACCAAAGTTGTTTTTAAAAAATGTACAGCAAGTCTTTCCTTAAAGTGATAATACACTTCCTCTTCCTTTAAAAAGTGCTGATCAGTGAATAAATGTATGAATAGTCATTAAAAACATTTTATCTTTTCCCAATCCTCATATATTTCCTGAGAAAAACAGGTAAAGGAAGGTAAAGTAAGAAAGGAAACTACTTTCTTATTCACCTGATAATAAGTCTATTAAAAGAAGTCATGTTCAAGGTGACAGCTTATCAGGAAATTAGAACATAAAAGTAACAGAAATGAACACCAACCACAAGACAGCCAGGTCCATTATCAACAGAACACTACTGCATGCCACCATTCTCTCTATGACAAACCTACTTCCCTTTCCTACTACCATTTTCAATATTACTATCTAAAACCAGGCCTGTTTTCAATACGATCTCTGCTCTGATATGCCACAAAATGGGGCAGGGGGGGGGGGTCAATTGGCAAATGCATTAATCTTTTCCTGTAAAAGATGCTAATAGCTTATTTCTGCTCTTCTGTTTTGGTAGGCTTAGATGTAAGGAATTACATCTCTAGTAGGTAGACAAATTAAATTAAGGTAGATAGTAATTTATGACCAAATATACAAAAGCACACAATAAGAAGTAATGCTTAGGGGGAAAAAAAAAAAGGCTGATAATGAAGTGGTAAAAGGGAGAATGAATAACAAGATACCATTATTTTTGCTATGAAAGAAAGCAAAGTAAGATAATTTTCTTTAAGTATTCAAATTTATGATATTACTTGAGATTGTACTTTTCTTTTTAAGGATAAAAAGTGTAACACATGTTGCTTAAAACACAGAAGTCAAAATATATACAAAAGGCAAATAAGCACATTTAAGTATAAATGCTGTACAGGTGTATCAAAATTTTGATAATGATCTCTAGGTTTCTGAGTTACAGGAGACACTTTTTATTTGATTGTCTTGATTTTCTAGTATTGCTCCAATAAACTTACAAAAATCGGGGATTAAGAAACATTATCTTTATTTCAATACATATATTTTTATTTTAATAGGATATCTGCAAATGGTTGATTTACCAAAGTATTTGACATCATTGTTTTCTGTTTCTCCCTATCTACAATCTATTTACAAAATAATAAAGTTGGTTTCTGTTTGAAACTGCCTAGCCCTCATTTTTTGGTCCCTCAGTTTGCATGGATATACCTCATGCTCAACTTCACAAGTAAGCAATTTCTTTCTAAGGGGATAAACATACCCTATCGCTTCGATTCATGTCATCATTAATGTAAGAGAGTCAGATTCAGGGCACCTCTCTACTCTCCCTACTGGACATGAGGCTAAAGTGAGGCATCGCACTTGAAAGTGGTATAGCCACATTATGATTATGGGGAGCAATATTTCGAGAGAGAAAACAAAAAAATCATCCCAAGGAAAAGAACAAGCAAGTTAGATGTAAAATCTTAGGAATGGAATGGCCTTCTGGTTAATGAGATACTTGAACATATCCCTGAATAAAACAGAGAGAAGATAATTCCAGACAGAGGAAACAGCCATACACTGTTCCTCAGGTGGGAATGGGATTAGTGTGGCCAAGGAGAAGTAAAGATTATTGTATACCTAAGAACAATGGGAAAGCAATACATTCAGAATTTGGGGGAGATGCAAATAACAGACATTCTTGTAGGTCTTTCAAAAATTTTTACTTTTTTTCAGAAATGGGAAGTGACTGGAAGATTTTGAGAAATGAAATCCAATGATGCCATTTACATATTTAAATTGGTGCTCAGAATCCTAAAGGGAGAAGAGTTGTGAGGTGGAGTAGAGAGAGCTGTAGGACAATCATGGAAGCAGGAAGCCAGTTTAGAGGTTAATGTAGCTTTCCCATTGGGAGAATGAGTGTTGTTATTTAGATAAATATTCAAAATAGGATTTAGCCTATGAAGATTTCAGAAGTTTGATGACAATTAGGAAGTCTTGTTTTATTTCTTCTGCCATAGCATCCAAACATTAGTTGCAATGTGAAAACACAGTAGTATAGTTGAGGAACCCTTGAGCAACACTTTATGTGTTATAGCCTGTGGGAAGTGCAAGATATTTAATTAAGAGATTCCCTTTACTGTACTGTAATTTAACTTGCAACATTTCTTTAAATTGTTTGTATTATATAATAGCTAGGAAATTGCTGATATAATATGAAACTTGAAAATATGACCGAAAATGCATTTAACCTGCAGAAAATTAATGATTCAATGACAATAAGATGGAATAATTTGGTATTTGCATAGTTGCAAGTGGGCAGCTTCCAGAAATTACAATAGGGAAATTAGAATACTAAGTGCTATTTTAAAAACAGATTCTTCTAACCTGAGAAATCTAAATAATGTAAAGAAATTCAGATTAATTTTTTTAGAAATTGCATGAGGACATGGTTGTTGACACGTATTCCCCTATAATTAACAGGTCAATATAGGTCTATTGTTATGTTGTAAGCTTATATAAATTATATTTCTGAAATGAAATCAAGCATTATATTTGTGTAGGTGCAATATTTAAGAAACACTTAAAGAAAATATCTAAGGAGAAGCAAAAAACTCATTTTCCGCTAGTAGACTAGAGGGACATTTGCTTTTAGAATTGAAAGAAAAGGTCTACTCTAATTCAATTCAATCCCAGAGCTCTATGTAGGAGGATGGTAATTAATGGGTATTTGTGGATTTTTAGACAAGAAAATCGCTCTCCTGTATCTTCTCTCATTTAATAACATCATCGACTCAAAGGTTTATAAGGATATAAAGGCAATTGTACCTCACATCTTGACATCTCAGAATGGCAATCATTCTTATATCTATTTAATTATCACTGAGTATAGAACCCAAAGATTCTGGTGAACAGGATTGTCCTGATGATGTAGGATTCAGCATTAGCGCCACTCTGGCTACTCAATTTTTCTCTCAGTTTACTGATGAGATGAACATCACTCATTCAGAGCTGGTAGGAGTTGGAGCCGACTCAACAGAATGAAACCCAAGTTGTATCAGTAATTAGTTTTGTTTCATATATATTTTTTAAATTGAGATGTATGAGTATTTCACATACTATAATATTTACCATTTTAAAGTGTCTGAATTTAGTTAAGTTTTGTACAGTCAAAATTGTGTAACTGTCCACTATCTAATTTCCCGTTTTTAATACCACCAAAGGAAACAATGTACCCATTAGCAGTTACTCCACATTTTCCTCTTCCACTTGGAAACCAATAATTTACTTTCTATCCCTATGAATTTGACTATTCTAGACATTTTATATCAATGGCATCATCAATTTCTGGCTATTTATCTCTGGCTTCTTTCACTTGGAAGGTATCAATAATTCCTACTTTTTTTATGGCTGAATAATATATTGTTACATAGATATATTTTGTTTATATATCCATCAGATAACAGATATTTGTATGGTTTCTACCTCTTGTCTGTTATCAGAAATACTGCTATAAAATTTGTGTACAAGTTTCTGTATGGACATCTGTTTAATTTCTTTTTGGTATCGTCAAGCATAACTTGACGATACACATTTTTGAGGAATTTCCGACTGATTTTCTAAACAGCTATACCATTTTATATTTCCACAAGCAATGTATGAGTTCCAATGTTTCCACATGCTTGCCAAAACTTGTTAATTGTCTTTCTTGACTAATGATGTTGAGTATCTTTTATGAGCTTATTGTTTGTTTTGTGTACCTTCTTCAGAAAATGTTCAATCCAGGGTCTTTGTTCATTTTTTTAATAGACTTGTGTCAAGAGTTTAGTTAACCGACTCCACGGCATTATGCCCTTGGCATCCATTTTGTTTGACCAGGAAGACTGCAGTGGCCTTAATCTGATATGACATCCCTCATGCAAGCACACGCCCAGAGAGTCACAAGCCAAGGTAAGTCACCTATGACTTCCCCGACAGACATTGTGATCAACAGTCTCCCCTGCACCCCTTAGAAAAGATTCCCATGCAATGTACCAGCACCCTACTCTTTTGGGTTGAATTGACCAATCCAGCTTTAGCCCCGCAAAACACTGCACCCACAGATCCTCATAAAGGTACGTACCCCAAGTCCTGTTTCTCTTTGTCT
This sequence comes from Aselliscus stoliczkanus, assembly GCA_033961575.1. NCBI lineage: Eukaryota > Metazoa > Chordata > Mammalia > Chiroptera > Hipposideridae > Aselliscus > Aselliscus stoliczkanus. The sequence continues at coordinate 94,115,172 of CM066728.1, read as the reverse complement.
GTACTGTCATGATCCCTCCATGTGACCCCCCAAGATGTGTTGGATACTTCCTTCAGGACCTGTGAGAAATAAGCTGCTCTATTTCAGCTCCTCATGTAGTCTTGTTGAATCTCAGATCACCATCCAAAACCCTTTGCTCCACTTATGTGTTAACTTGACAAATTCATAATAAGTTGCAAATCTTTCAACCTCTTTCTCTTTTCATATCTAAACAGTTTCTTATAGACAGCATATAGATGGACCATATATTTAAATCCATTCTGCAAGTCTCTGCCTCTTAATTGGAAATTTTACAGTAATTACCGTTAAGGAAGGACTTCTGCCATATAGCTATTTGTTTTGTGTATGTTGCATATGATTTGCTCCTCAGTGTCTCCATTACTGCCTTTTTTGTAAGTAGTTAATTTTTGCTGTGTAACATTTTCATTCTCCTCTTATTTCTTTTTCTGTATATATTTAGTTACTCTTTTTCGTAATTACCTTGAAATTGCAATTAACATCTTAAACATAATAACATAGTTTGAATTTCACCAAGTTTCAGTAGTTCACAAAAATTCTGTTCCTATACATCTTCATCCCACCTCTTTTATATTTTTATTGTCACAGGTTGCATGTTCATTTATGTGTGACAATACAGATTTGTAATTATTTTTTATGCATTTAAAATCATATAGGAAATACAGATGAGTTAAAAACTAACTGCACAGTAATATTGGCTTTTACATTTACCTATGCAGTTAACTTTATTAATGTCCTCCATTTCTTAATATGCCTTTAAATTATTGTCTAATATCATTTCATTTCTGCCTTAAGGGCTCCTTTTGGCATTTCTTGTATGACAAGTCTACTAATAGTGAACTTCCTTAGTTTTTGTTTACATGAGAATGTCTTAATTATCCCCTTATTTTTGAAAGACAGTTTTCCAGATACAGATAACTTGGTTGAGAGTTATGTTTTTTGTTTGTTTGTGTTTTTAGCACTTTAAATGTATTCGTGATGAAAAAATAGGCTGCTAATCTCATTAAAGCTCCCCAGTATGTATAATTCACATCTCTCTTGCTGCTTTCAAAATTCTCCGTGTTTTTGACTCTTGGGAATTTGTCTTGGTATCAATCTCTTTGAGCTTTTTGTGCTTGGAGCTCATTGAACTTTTCGGATGTGTACATTTATATACTTCTCCAGTTTGGGAAGTCTCCTGACATTATCTTTTCTGTTCTGGAACTGCCATGATGCATATGTCAGTGCATTCAATGGTGCTCCATGACGCCATAGATTCAGTTCAGTTATCTTAATTATTTCCCACTGCTAGATGTCCCTTATCTTCAGTTTTCCTAATTCTTTCTTCTGCATGCTCACATTTGTCATTGAATTCCTCTAATGAAATTTTCAGTTTAGCTATTTTATTTTCAGTTCCGGAGTTCTGTACTTTCAGATTCAGAAATTCTACCTCTCAATTTCTCTTTGTTAACATTCCTGATTTGTTCATACGTGTTGTTTTCCCTAATTTCCTTTAGTTCTTTGCCTATGATTTCCACTAGCAACTGAGTGTATTTAACACAGTTGATATCGCCTCTTTGACTAGTAATGTCGATGTCAAAGGTTCCTCGGGAATACTTTGTCTTTTACTGTGAGTGATTCATATTTTCCTTTTTGGGAGGTATACTTTGCAATTTTTAAACTGGACATTTTGAGTACCCTTAACGTGGTAACTCTGGAAATCAGATTATCTTCCTCATCATGAATTGCTTTCATTACATGTTGAGGGCTGTCGCTGTCCATGTGTACAGTGACCTTTCCACAATAATTTTGCCCCCTCTGTATTCCTTGTGTGGGGTCACTGATGTGTCTGCTCCATTATGTCTTTTGTCAGCCTGTTACCTGACATAAATGTCTCTAAATGTCTACTGCCATAAGTAAAGGAATTAATTAAAAGGTGTGTACGTTTCTTTAATTTTACAATAGATGCTGCCATGGAAAATGCTGCAACCTGAGGAAGCAAAAACAAAGACAACTGTCTGCTAGCAATAAAATTTTCAGTTTTTATCTGAGAATCTCTAAATCTCACAGGGTAGAGTGATCTGTAGATATGTTTATATGAAGTATGTCTAGCATGCAGTTCAAGTCTTCTACTTTGTTATCTTATTCCTAGATATTCTATTTATCATTAAAAATGGAGAACTTAAATGTTCAGACACTACTACTAAATCATTTATTTCTCTTCAATTTTATGAGTTTTGGTTTATATATTATGGAGACCTATTATTATGTACATATATGTTTATAAGACATATTTTAATGAATTGACCCTTTTAGCATTAAAAAATCTTTGTATGTCTCTAATAACAAATTCTGTCCTTAAATCTATTGTATCTCATATTGCTTCCATAGGCAAGAAGAACAGGGTCACGGGAAGAGGGGCGAAAAAAGAAGGAGGAGGTGGTGTCAGCAATTCAGGAGAAAGAGTCACCACAACCCACTCCCAATGAACAATCCAGGACACCATCTACCACTTAAGGCAAACTTTGGCTAATTTTGTTATTAGAATGGCAGCCAAGAAAATCTCCAATCCTTGTATTGCCAAGACAATTCCAAAAAAGCCAAATACAGACAAAAATGTCCACTCCATGTGGGAGGATTGGTCAGCAGGACACACCTAGGAACACCTACAACATTACTCTTAAATCCTGAATATTCCACCCTTTCCTTTTAAGTGTAATAAATTCCCAAACCTGACTTCTCTTCAGGACAGCTGCTCTTCTCCAAACCAGCCCACTCTCACCATCTTGAGAAGATACTACCTAATTTCTAATAAATCGATTACTTGCTTGGTTTACTCAATGCATCCTTAAATTCTTTCCTGTGATGAGCACCAGGAACCTGTTCTCCAGGGATAATATTAGCCATGCCAAGTTTCTTTTTGATTAGTGTGGCATGGTTTATTTTTTTTCTACCATTTATTTTCAACTTGTGTCTCTGAGTCTAAAATGTCTCCTGAAGGCAACATGTTTATAGATTTTGTATTTTTGTCCATTCTTCAAGTCTTTGCCTTTTTGAATATAAAGTTTAACTCATTAAAATGTAACATAATTACTAATAAGTTTATGTTCTCTATTTTGTTATTTGCTTTCTGTATACCTTGTATCCCATTTGTTCTTCTGTCCTTCAATTACTGTTTATGTTGTATCAAATAGGTATTTTTCCAGAGTACCATTTTCACTTTCTTGTTATTGAATTCACTGTATTTGTAGAGATATTTTCTCAGTAGTCATCCTCACTGTTATATTACATCTTTAATTATAAAAATCTTCTTCAATTAATACTAATGTTTTCAATAGTATACAAAAATATTGTTCTCCTTATCTTCATTATCTCTTCTTTCTTTGTGCTGTTGTCATCATACAAACTAATTATTGTACACTGTATGCCAATCAACTCAGATTTATAAATTGTGCTTTTTGTAGTTGTAGTTTTTGTAGCTCTTTTTTCTCCTTTTTAATTTAAATTACATTTATACTGTCATTTACCTATGTAGTTGCCTTTACTAGTATTCTAAGTGTTCTAGTGGATTCAATTGTCTATTGCCATTTCTTTCAGTCTAGAGAATTCCATTAGCATTTTTTTTTCTGTAGAGCATATCAGCTAGCAACAAAATTATCAGTTCTTATCTGAAAATCTCTAAATCTTTCATTTATTTTTGATGGATAATTGTTCTGGATATAGAATTATTGAAGTATAATGTTTTCATTTGTTCCTTTGATTAATTCATTGCTACATCATCCCACTGCATTCTGGATTGTATAGTTTCTGATTAAAAATAAACTATTAATCTTTTAGTGGAGTACTTGTGTGTGATGAGTTGCATCTCTTGCTAATTTCAAGGTTCTCTTTTTGTCTTTTGACGGTTTGTTTATATAGTGTGTAAGTGTGGATCTCTTTCAGTTTATCCTATACGAAGTGTGCTGAGCTTTTAGATATATACACTAATGTTTTCCACGAAACTTGTTAAATTTCTGTCCATTATTTCTTCAAATACTCTTTCTGTCCTAGTTCTTTCTAGTAATCACATTAAGCTATGTTGATACATGTCTGATCTGCAACAAGTCAGAGAGGATCTTAATTAAAATTAACTGAGAAATATAATGTAATAATTAATTAACTGAGATAATTGAGTTTATCTCAATTGAGCTATCTTCAACTTTGCTGTTTTTTAATTCTGTCAAGTAAAAACTGCCCTGGAGTCCTTCTAGTGAATTTTAAATGCTACTTAGTATAATTTTCAAACTGGAATTTCTATTCGTGTTTTTGTTTTAGTTTGTTTTTATAATTTACATCACTTCGTTGATATTCTATATTTGATAAACATTGCTCTCATACTTTGCTTTAGTACTTTAGACATATTTTTCTTAGGTTCTTCGAACTTATTTGAGATAACTCATTAAATGTCTTTGTCTAATAAATCTAACATCTGCTTTGTTAAGGGACAGTTTTATTGACTGCCTCTTTTACTCTGTATGGGCCATACATTCTTGTTTCTTTGTATATTTTGCATTTTAAAAAAATGATATGTTGAATAATATGACAATTCTGGAAGTCAAACCCCCACTCAGCACTTGTTTCTGTTTGTTTGTTTAGTGACTTTTCTGAATTAATTATGTAAAGAACATGTTTGCTACTGAGACTGCTTAGTTTAGTGGACAGCTAACGATTTTGTAGTGATTTCCTTAAATGCATGTGATTATTAAGGCTTATTCTTTGTTGAGAATTTCTGTATGTGGACTGTGACATACTTATATCCCTTAGAGAAGCACAAGACTTTCATTTGTGTATAACCGTCTAGAAATATATCAAAGTGACTCGAAGCCCTCTATGGATATCTAATTTCTCTAGCTTTTCCATTTAAACCTTTTTGCTAGCCCGTTGTTTTCAACAAATGCCCACCAGGAAAATTTATCTGGCAATTGGTAAACTCTGAGTCACGTCAAATAAAAAGAAGCCTTTTTAGTGCAGCTTTCATGGAATTACCAGGCATGTCAAATATTGACAATTTAGAAGGGGCCTTTGAAAGTTCTCCATACCAATTGCCTTAAATGCTGTCATGTTAGTGTTTTTTACTGTAAGTTCAGGCTGCTAGTTTTCTAGTCTAGTAGAAGAGAAGGATAACAATAAGGCAAGTTAAAACTCTATAAATTCATTCCTCTATTTCTTTTCTGGGGTCCTTAGCCAAGATCTTCAGGCATCTACTTATCAGAGATGAGGTGGATACCTTAAAAATACTGTTACCCACTTTGACTCAATACTCAGTGCTTTTCTGCTTCTAACCCTGTTTTCTCTCCCTATCATCTCACTTCTCCTTGGACCCTCAGCCCAGGATCCATAAATTTGCAGAAACCTTTTAAAGTCCCTCTAATATGTGACACCCTTCATCTGACCCTTGACTGACACAGCATTCACTGGGGTGCATTGGGGGTGTTGGCACTTTCTCCTGTTTAGACTCTAACATACATTATAGCAGTAAGTGATTAAAGGCTTAACTTTTTCATTTTGGTTTGTTGTTTTTAATCAGTTACTACAACACCTGGCATCTCAAATTTCTCTACAGCTCAGTTATGCTCCAGAAAATACAATTCTGTATGTATACAGGTCCGCAAGTATTTCCAAGTGGTTATCTATATCCACATTAAGTTAATGTAAGTTAATACTCAGGTCTCTAACACTAATCAGTTACTACATGTATCATTTTAACCTCTTTCTCTTCCTTATCTGTAACCTCCTGTTCAGGAAGTGAGAAAACTGACTCTTTCTATCGTCTATTCATTTACTTAATTCTTCAATCCTAGCATACATATATTGTGGTATCAGAATTATTAACCCCTATCTCATGAAAAATAACTTTACCAACTAGATACAGTACTTTTGTACACTTTCTTTTGTCTTTAGTCTTACAGATCACATTTATTTCCAAAGTTACTTAGATTAACAATCTCCCATACCCTTTCCAGTGAGGCTGTTCAATGCATTTCTAAACAGTGGCGGGGGACGGGGGGGGAAATTGTTTTCTTCTTTTTTTTTTTTTTTTCATATTCTGTGTTCCATCCTGGAACCTCCTAAAGAACTTTTAACCCTTTTCATATATTAAGGTTCAATCTTTGTGCTCTAAAATACTTAGCATTGAAAAATCAGTAGTGTCATGTCACCACCATTACTTTCTTAAATATAGTGGTTTAACCACACTAAAACTTACCCTGTGTTTCAACTATTCATCCTTCTCCCCACCTGCACATTTATAGTTTTACCTTTTCTAGAATATAATGTAATTAGAATAATAGTTCCAATTTGTTCCATATGCTTACCAGCAATTGATATTATCAGGTTTTGGCTTTTAGCTTTTGTAGTAGGACTGTACATATATTGCATTATTGTTCTATTTTGCAAATCCCTAATGACAAATGAGTTTAAGCAAAATTTCACACATAATTAGTTGCCATCTGAATATCTTTGGTGAGATGTTTATTTAGATATCCTGCACATTTTAATTGGCTTTTGGTTTCTTATTGTTGAGTTTTAAGAGTTCTTTGTATAATTTAGATACAAGTTCTCTATCAGATATGTTTTGCAAATATTTTCTCCTGTTATGCTTACAAAAAACATTAAGAATTCCCAATAGTAATATAAAGCATGAAAATCTAATTAGTGAACATTTCTAGTACTGTATTCAGATCACTTAGATTCTTTTAGTCATCTGTGGGCTCACACCCCAGCTCTCTACGTAACTGCTTCCAACATCCTGGGCTCAACTGTCCTTGGAGACCTGTCCTTGGCTGCTAGAGCTGCTTTACCTCTTCATGCAGAGACCCAATAGTTCCTGATAGGTTATGGCCTCCAAACCTGAAGGGCGAGCCTTCTTAGTCAACTAAGGAATATAAAAGCCTGGATTCTTTCCCTCAGTTTGGAACTAACTCTAAAGTAAATCATACTGTTGAGATTCTCTGCAAACTCATGCTTCCACTCCAAGTTAAGTCATCTTTTGATTGGCTTCTCCTGATCCTGCTTTCTCTGTCATTTACCAACTTATCCGGGAAAACACTGTTCATAAACAACTTGCACATGTGCTGTTCTCCGCCTGCTTTTGGAGAAACCCATCAAGATCTCTTACTATTAGCAGACAAGAAATTAAGAATGTGGGTAGAGAGAAAACAAATGAAAATATATTAATGAAAAATGAATAGTAGATACTTACAGAAAATAACTTCAATACAGTTAAAAACATTTTTAGGGCTCTTCTAAGCTTGGAAGTCCAAATTCCCAATTTGTATGTGAGAGAGGTATTTTGGGTCAGTGGTTGGGGGTAATAAGGTACTATTTAATAAACACATAAAAACAGGGCCAGCCAGATCAAATCCTTTGCCCCTTAAGTACTGAACTAAAGCCACTTTGTTTAGATATCAGAGGCTGACTGATGGAGGATGGGCCTGCACCAACCATGAAACGCAATACTGTGTTTAACATACCATCTGCAGGGGTATGATTACAACACCTTACAGCACCACCCAACTCCATATTATTTAGAGTCATAATGTATCATTAATAAAAGGACAAAATAAGGACATTTTTAGACAAGCCATAGCTCAAAGTTACTCTTGTAGACAGGGAATAGAAAACAAGTTCTGCAAAAACGTACATTATTAAACAAAAGAAAAAATTGCTTTACTTGCAAAAGTGATTCTATTTATTTAAAAAATCATAAGGAATACACACATGCAAGCAAAAATACTAGCACTGAAAGCTATGAAAAACAGAGGTTGTAGTGAACTTCACAGCAGATTACCACAAGCCTGAGCATAATGACTGCCGTAGTTAGTGGTGCACAAAATACTGCCGGAGCTCTAAAATACCGAAACCACACTGAGCCATTAACTGGGGGGTGGGAAAGAGTAGGAATTGAATTTTTTTTTTTTTTTTAAGAATTGAATTTTTTATACAGTGTTTATTATTTGTAATGATGCCAATGAAGCCTCAGTAAATCAAGGTTACATATTAACATTTTGCAGGTGAGGACTTGAATAAAAGAAATTAAGCAGTTTGCCCAAGGTCATATACAGAGTGAAGGGCAGAACTAGAACTTGAATTCATATCATACTAACCCCAAATCCCAGGACTTGTTTTATTATGCTAGCTTTTATAGCATTAAATAGAAAAATGCATGACTTTTAAAGGTTCAGTGTTGAGCTCTACATATAAGGGTGAGGGAAGGAGACCACGGAACATTTCCTAGGGGTCAGGCCCTTTCCTCATGGAGCACACATTCTAGGAGACAAAAACAAGCAATTTAATACCCAGTCACAACCTCATCACTGTGGGACAGTGCTAGGAAGTAATCAGATAAAATTATGTACAATAAAGGCATGACTACACATATTACTGAGATTGCAGCAGCCTCTCTAGAGAGGTGGCAGTTCAGCTGACATCTGAAAGATGAAAAGGAGCTTAACCTGTGAAGACCAAGGCTTATAGGGAGGAGCAGTGAGTCTTCCAATAGAACGAAGGGCATGTGCAAAAGCCTTGAATTCAGAAACATCACCAAGAGGATACTAACAAGACTAAGTCAAGGGAAAATGTACCATGAGAGGAGGCTGCAGAAACAGGTAGGAACAGTTTAGCAGAGATGAAAGGATTACGACAAAGAGTTTATAGAATGGAAACTAGAATGGAAACATTAGAAGGTTTTATGCAGGGGACACCCATAGTCTGATATACATTAAAACACTCTGTTCAAGCTGAGTATATAATACATTCTATGACCCAGCACTCCCACCTTATATAAATATGCAAAATACTCCACACATGCACATGTTTCACCAAAGCAAATGCCCTAAAATGTTCAGAGCATCTTTATTTGTAATAGTGAAACCACCCAAACATCCATTAAGAGTAAAAATGATAAATGTCATATTCATACCAAAAAAAAAAATCATACAGCAATGAAAATGAAAAACTTAAACAACCATACAAAACAAAATAGATAAATCTCATGGACAGTATATTGCATAAGAGGAGCTAGACACAAAAAAGTACAGACTGAAAATAGCAGTTTAGGAAGATCCTGACGTCACTTCTTCTCACAGACACTTGAGTCTACAGCTTGTGGAACAATTTCCTCTTTAAAAAACACTAAATGATAGCTGAGTGATGATGACATATTGGGCAAATGAGAAGAAAACCATATAGAAGTGGGTAGGAGAGGCTGGGACCCAATCTCACCAGAAAATCCTGGAGGGAGCATCTGGCACCCCAATTTTATGGCTGCTACCCAGGAGGTGCCTCTTGACCACCTGGCTCTGGAAGCCTGCAGAATTTATGTTCCTTATCTCATGGGACTACAGTAATCAGTGTCACCCAGAAAAGAGATCATATCCTTACCTGGTACTCTAATTTTTGGGGCTGCTGCCAGGGATCACCTGTTTAAGAATTTTCTTCACTGGTTTCAATCCTGTGGGACCCATTCATAAGCCCCACTGGCTCTCCGATGGACAAAATTCTTTAACAGACACCCAGCAAGAGGTAGCGGACCCAGAGGCTCTGTCTTTCTATGAAGGAGCCTATCATCAAATCATCACACTCTGTTGGTGGGAATGTAAATTGGTTCAGCCACTATGAAAAACAGTATGGATGTTCCTCAAACAATTAAAAACAGAACTATCATATGATCCAGAAACTCTACTTCTGGGTATGTATCTGAAGCCAACAGAAGTGCTAACTCTAAAAGATATATGCACCCCCATGTTAACTGCAGTATTATTTACAATAGCCAAGATATAGATATGGAAACACCTATGTGTCCATTGATGGATGATGGAGATATATATATCAGGAAAAGGAATAAAATCTTGCCTTTTGTGACAACATGTATGGACTTTAAGGGAATTATGGTAAGTGATATAAGTCAGACAAAGACAAATACCATTTCATCTCTCTTATATGTGGAATTGTATAAACAAACAAACAAAGCTCATAAATACAGAATAGAGAACAGGTTAGTGGTCACAGGTGCGGGTGATGAGGGGTAAAGAAATGGGAGAATGGGATCAAAAGAAGAAAAAGTATATACTATACGGTCTCAGACATATTAACTGTGAAAGCAGGTAAACTAACTGATATCTTCAAAGTCAGGACAGTTTTTAATCTTTGGTGAAATAGATTTCTAGGATGCTATAATGTTCAGTTTCTTGATCTAAGGCCTGTATATAGTGAGCGTATTAAGTGAAAATGTGTCAATCTGTATAATTCTAATATGTTTTCAATATGCATTTCAATAAAAATGGAAACAATTGTAAAGAAAAATAAGCAATTAAGATACTTAAAATGATCTGTGTTGTAGAGAAATTGAAAAAGAATAATGAAACTGTTAAGAAAAAAGAAAAAGTAAAAATTATCTAAATGACCTGTTTACAAAGTTAAATACATCTGAATCTAAATGATAAATTCACAGGTAAATGGATATGCAGATTAAACAGAGGCAAAGACAGATATAGAGACAGAGATGGTAAAGATACACATACCCCTGACGTTGAATTATGATGTACTTGTTACTGTAAGCATCTGTGCTTTAAATAAAAATGTCTATATAATCTCCATTTAATTTACTGTTCTTAATCTTTATTATTTTCTCTGGGTTTAGTTTGCTCTTATTTTTCTTATACTTTCTTAAGCTGGCACATTAGATTATTAATACGAGACTTTTTGTTCTTTCTGGACATAGCCATTTATGGCTATAAAATGTACTCTAAGCAATGCTTTAATCAGCACCCTCTGTCAATTTTGGTATGTATTTTTAAGCTGCAAAGTTTACAACTATGTTACAAAATAATAGAAACCTAATGCAAAGAATATGCATCAAAAACTTATTAATCATGTTTAACTAAAGGGAGTTCTTAATAAATCATTAAGAGAAATACAAATAATTTAAAAGTGATAAACAATAAAGATAAAGGAATAGACAAAATATAAATAGAAACCAGTAAGACATTCAGTGGAGGCTACTGGATATATTTTAAAAAGATGAAAAGTGAATTTACTTACACACACACACACACACACACACACACACTCAAAATCAATTACAAGTTACAACATTTTTTAAAAGAATGCATGTAGTTTGGCTAAAATACAGTCCAGTAGCTTACTAGTTAAGTCCTGAAATGTGGCTGAAAAATACTTACATCTATATATTTTATCTAAAAGAATCTTATAGTTTATCTGGATTCAAAAACTATAAAAATGTGCCCAATCGTCTGAGATTTCAGAGTAAACCAAATTAATTCTCAAGACATTAGTTCTTTGATTGAAATACTTTCATCTCTACAGGAAATGGAATTTTCCTACTAAAAGTTCAAATGATAAATAATTTTTAATAACTGGTGGCTTAGTGTTTTTGACCCTTGCTGTCTCTAATAGTTTTTCATTTTCTCTGAAGGAAATATTGTATTGTTGCTTTATTTCCACTTCAAAATACAGTAATTCATTGTCTTTTCAATTTGTGTCTGAAGAGGTCTATGAATTATTCTAGAAACTGCTAATGAATGGATATTTACTTCCACAGCCTTTTAAAATTTTTTTTTAAATCAATAATGGACACATAATTATAATATACTTTAGGGTATATTATTTAAAGTGACAGGTCAAAACCAAGAATATCATTTATTCAATAAAGCAAATTAAGCAAATAACAAAAAGATAAAGGGAAAACTCCTTTTCTCTCCCCCCCCCTTTGTTTTTTTTTGCTTGCTTCTCCATACTTCTTTATATAGTCCACCTTGGTTCAAGAAGAGTGAGTTCTCTCTTTAGGAAATTTGGAGTTAGGAACTTCACCCTCCCTCTCTTCCTTTTGAATAAATCCAGATGCACAGAGTAGTGCTCCAGTGGGACCTGCCATGGGTAGTGTGTGTCCAACATGGGCATTCCACAGTACAGACCACACTCTTCTCACACCCATATGCCATATGCTCCCGCAACTCTTTCATGAATAAAACTGATATTTTGGCTCCTATTGATCGGCTCTTTCGGCTGTCCTACAACTGATTTAGAACTGGGTAGAGGAAGAGCTATAGTTTATTGGGAATATTTTCACATCACCATCTGCTAAATCAGCTGGAATTTTGAGAAAGAGTAAGGTGGAAGATGCAAACAGAACAAATCTCTGGCACAGCCAAGGTAGGGACTTTAAACTTTGGCGCTAGTGTTCTAACACCAGAAGGTGGTGGGATTTCGTTTGTGTATTGGTTTTGTTTGTTTGCTTGTTTTGTTTGTTTTTACCTCCACAGTTTAAAATGATGACTATCCTATATTGTCTGGTTGAGTATAGATGTGTGAAATTAGGTTTTGACTCTGTGGGATTTTAATCTGGGCAATAACTGTAGTGTATTGTGTCTCTATCGATGGCTGGCTTTTTTTTTTTTTTTTTTTTTAATTTAGGCAGAGCAGCATGTGCCAGCTTTAAGCTGGTTTGGAATGTCCTAAGTAAAGTTCAAGACTCTGTTTCTCGGCTGTTATAGGTTGACAGTTAATTGCAGAGGTTCAGCTTGTTAGTATAGCAGACAAGGCTGAGATACAGTTGGCCCGTGTTTGGTAGGCGCGAGAGGAAAAAAAAAAAAAAGTCTCATTGCTTTCTCTATTTTCTCTCCCTAGATGGAGTGATTAACCTGAACCATGATTTTGGTTAAACAAGAAAAATGAAAACACAATCAGAAACTGTACATTCTTAACCCAGGCTTCTGTTCCCTCTGATTTCTCTCCAGATGCCTATAGTCTTATCTTCTCCCCACTGGGAGATACTGGAGGCTGTTCAGTGCTGCCTGGGGCTGAATGAAGCCAGTATTAGGATTCTCTAGTAGGTACAGCATTGTTTCCCAGAATCTAAGTCTCCTTAGAATCTGCTTACCAGTGATAAAGCTGCTATGTTTATATTTATATGTCTGACTCTTGTCTTTCTTTTTTTTTATAATTTAAGATTGAAAGCAAGAGATTGATTTTATGAAAGAAATACATAACATGAAATGGAAATATTTAGTTTTTTTTGTGTTTTTTTTTTTCCCTTTCTTAGCTTTCCATTGTGTGAGGTTTGCTTGCTAAACTATTTGCAACTTTCTAAACACAAATGCTGATTTACAATGAAACCAATAGAAATATGTTTGGAAATGACAGCTTGTATTTAATGGTAAAACTTAAAAGTTTGCTAGATTTCATTTATTTAGACTTAGTTTGCTCATGCTCTTAAATGAATGTATGTAGGTGATTTAATGAAACACTTCCTTTTTTTTTTTGCAATATGCCACCAGAGACGCTTTACGCTTCTATCATGTATCATAATGTGCCAAGTAACACTATTTTGTAGAGTTGTCAGGATTTTAGATAATGCATTAAAGCATTTCAAATGTTTTCAAGCCCATTAGCAGTTATTTTTCATGTTTTAGTCTTATCATTACTTTCCCATTGCCTTTGAAAAAAGCAAACAAATAATAAAAATTCACATAAATGAATAAATAAAAGAATGAACCTGGGCTCTTTGACACTGAACTTTGAAATTAGTTTACAAAATCTTTAGAAAAGAACCACAAAAAACAGGGAGCAATTATATGGACATATAATTATTACCTAATATAATTCTGTATACACATGAAAGCAAATATAGGAAACAGAAATCTCTCACATTAACCCCATTAAGAGATTTAGCCCATTAGAGATTTAGTCCATTAATTTAGATGAATTTATTTTTAAATGTTTTAAATATATAATTTATTTTCTGTTTTCTATTTGAAATGTATTATAAGCACAACAGATATAAAACGAATAAAGGAGAGTGGTGCAGGAGAAAGTTAAGTCTGTGTATCTAACTATACATGCTAGCTCCTTTATTGCCCACATGACATAGCAAGCAATAGCAAACCTCATCTGAATATATGTATGAAAGTATTCACATTCTGAAGATAAGACTTATTCTAATAGTTGGTGTGTCTTTCACAAAAGGAAAAGAAGATAAAGTAAATATGTGTATAAGTGTATATATGTGTGTGTGTCTGTGTGTGTGTGTGTGTGTGTGTGCATGTTTGTGTGTGTATGGCAAAGAGTATTAATTACATCTTGACTGATAAACCCATTTAATGTATCAAGTTAATTTTTTGAGAGTTATATGATTATTTTTCATATAATGATTGTCATTGTAACTACTGATATAATTTATGCAATATTATATTGATCAGAATCCATTTTTAAAATTTTAGTATATTTAGATTGTTACTGATATTATACTCCCTAATATTTTGTTTATATTTATTACTATTATAAAGTTGAAATTCAGTTTTAATGTTTTATTTTTCTAGAGCTATATGATTAGTGCTCATATAAAAAATTTATAATAATTATATATAATATGATATATATAATACATTCTTATGTTACACAGTAACATATAATGTATTCTCATATTTCTCATACAATTTATGCAATATTTTGTAGATCAGACTCATTTTTAAAATTTTAGTTTGTTAATGTTTGCTTTCATATTTTGCACTCTCCAATATTTTGATGTATATTATTATTATGCAGTTGAAATTTAGTTTTTAAGATCTATATAGTGCTAGTAGTACTAGTCCAAAAACTTTAAAAATTCCTTTGTGAATTATAATATTCATTCTGTTATTCATCCATACTGAGAAAACGCTAGTGAACTCAGACAAAGAAAATAACATTTTTCCAGCATTGATCAAGCTGTAAAAACAGACACATAAAGGCAGCTGCAATCTTAACAGTAAATATTTCTCCCAGGGATGCTGCAACTCAAAGTGTTGTAGCATCCCATCACCCTATTGTTTTGTCTTTGAGAAAAAAAAAAAAAAACTGCATTCTAACTCACTGAGAAATTTTGGTGTCTAAAATCACAGAATATCATAAAACGCATTATTTTTTAAATTGTATCTGTAGGAATGAGACACCCCATTCTTGACTGGCGCACCAAAGTCACTTTGAAAAGGAAAACTTGTCTTGATTGGAAACCCAGGATCAGAGTTTCAGATAAGTGGTTTCTGGGCTCAGAATCCCACATCAATCTGCACATTATAGTTTCCGAAAAAATGGGATTTTTAGTTGACTTTCCAGTAGAGACCTGATGTTGTTCCCACATCTATAGACAATCTTGATTTTATTTGAACCATATAAGAGTACTGCTCCATTAAATTATACTTAAAATCCACTGTTTCCTAAAATACTATAATCCATTTTTATTTGTTTGTTGAGTTGTCCCACGGTTGTTTTGCAGGTAGTCTCCTTCAATGCCTTGAGACAGTAAGGCTTTTTCTGTCACTTGTTTATCTAGGGCAATTTATTGTCTAAAATTTTAAGGTAAGTGTGGATGAGCCAGGGACTATTCTAGATACTGGGGATACAACAATGTATGTAACAGATATGCCACTTCTCTTATAAAGATTACTTTGTACTAGAGACTACATGCAATAATAAGAAAATGATAATATGAAGACAATACAAAATTTACAGTAAGAGAAACAATACAATGGAAAAGAATGGCTGAAAAGGGGAAGAACTTTGATAAGGTGGTTAAGGACGGTATCTCTGAGAAGTTGGTTTTTGACATGAATGCTAAATGGCTACAAGGGTCTAATATTGGGTTCTCTTATAGAAGAGCATTCCAAAGCAGAAATATATCAAGGAGAGATGGAGACTATGGAGTAAGGACACGGGTTGGCAAATATGGGTTAGAAGAGGTAGGTTGAGGCTAAATCATATACATTTTTTTAGAGATAAGTTTTGTTTCCTTCCACATCTAGTGGGAAATTTTGAGAAGAGTGGAAAGTAGATTTTAGGGAAACAAAAGTGGAAAAACAGGCCCTTTTAGAATCTGATGGGAGGTACAGGCTAAAGGTAGAACGGGAGGTATGTTTGAAGAGTGGATTCAAAACAATCACCCAGGTTTTAGTAATTGAAGGATGGTGGTGACATTACTTGAAAATCTAAGAGAAAAAGCAAAACGTAAACTGTATCTCAAAAAGGAAGAGATGAGGTTTATTGGAATTTTTCTCCTGAGGAAAACAACTTTAAGACTAAGTATATTAAATAATAATTTCCACACTTTGGACAAAAACCAACACAACATTGTGATTACTGAGAAAAGGAGAACAAGTGAGATAAAACCAAAAATTGTCACCAATATGCCACCTGAAGGCAGTTTCCAGGACACAGCACAGAGAAAGACTAAAACAGAGCCTAACATTGTCAATGAGTTAAGGATAGGGATCAGAGTGAACACCAGTAAGGGCAATAGAAATTGAGTTGCAGAGCAGAAAATGTTGCACATGAGTGCTTCCACCCAAAACAAAAAGGTAAAAGTACACAAAATTTTGAATTTTGAGTACAGTGATAAATAGAATAAGAAAATAGCAAAGCTCTCTCAAAATAGTGTTAAACACTAAAGTCTAGCTTAAGTTTGCAAATCATACATTAAAATTAACTGTAGCTACTTTAAGTCAGTAACGAACTCCACAAATAAAAAGGGATAATTTGTAAAAACAAATACATAAAAGGAAAGGAGGAAAAGTCTGGGATCTGTATAGGAAAATGAAAATAAGAAACTATTGGCAGAAAAAAGGACTATTTGATCTATAAGATGCTTTATACAAACCTCATGCTAACCACAAAACTAAAATCAAGAGCAGAGACACAAAACATTAACAGGAAAATGAGAAAAATATCATAGAAAACCACCAAATGGCAGACAGAAACACAAAGGAAAAGGAACAATGGAGATATACAACAATTAGAAAACAAGATAAAATGGCAGTAGTAAATCTTTTTTTTTTTTTTTGAGGGCAGTGTCACTGGCCCTCACATGTGGAACTGAACCGGGGCCGTTGGCTTCCCAAGCCAGCGCTTAACCACCATGCCACTCGGCCAGCCCAATAAATCTTTATATATCAATAACTACCCTAAACGTAAATATAATGAACTCACCAATCAAAATATACTCACCAAAATGAATTCACAAAATCAAAATAAATAAATAAATTAAAAACCCAGAAACTACAAGACTGCCTCAGAAGACTAATCTCAATTCTAAAGACAAACATAGGCTTAAAAAAAATGTAAATGAGTGAAAGGTGCTACTTCAAGTAAATGGTAGCAAAAAAAAAAAAAAAAAAAGTGAGGGTAGCCATGCTTATATCATACAAAAAGACTTCAAGCCAAAAAAGTTAAGAAGAGATACATGAACATTATATAATGATAAAGAGGAATGTCCATCAAGAAGACATAACATTTATTAATATGTATACACCCAACACAGGAACACCAAAATATAGGAAGCAACTATTAACAGACCTAAAGTAAAAATTTCACAGTAAGACATAATCACAGGGGACTTTAACACCCCAATTACATCAATGAATATATCATCCAGACAGAAAGTCAACAAAGAAACATCACCCTCAAATGACAGTTTGAGCCTGATTTACTTAATACGTATATACAGAACATTACATCCAGAAGTTGAAGAATAAACATTCTTTTCAAGTGCAAATGGAACATCCTCAAGGACAGACCATATGCTGGGGCACAAAATAAATCTCAATAAATTTAAGAAGATTAAAATCATATTAAGCATTGTTTTCTAACTACAACAGTATGAAACTCAAAACCAAACACAAGAAGGAAACTGGAAAAAACACAAATATATGTACATTAAACCACATGCTATTGAACAACTATTGAGTCAATAAAGAAATCAAAGAGAGCATAAAAAATTACAGAGACAAATGAAAATAAAAATACAACATACTAAAATCTATGGCCTGCTGCAAAAGCTGTACTAAGAAAGTTTATAGCAATACAGACCTACAAAACAAAAAAACAAAAAAATCACAAATAAGCAATCTAAATTTACACATAAATAAACCAAAAAAAAGGACAAATAAAGCCCTACGTTAGAACAATGCAAATAATAAAAATCACAGTGGAAATGAATGACATAGAGACTAAACAGACTACAGAAAAGATTTATGAAACTAAGAGCTGGTTCTTTAAAAGAATTAACAAAATTGACAAACCTCTAAATAGACTAAGAAAAAACAGACAGAAAACTCAAATTCATAAAATCAGAAATGGAAAAGAAGTTACAAAGGATCATGAGAGGCCACTATAAACAGGCATATGCCAAATGAGAAAACTCTAGAAGAAATGGATAAATTATTAGAATCATACAACTTTCCAAGACAGAGCCATAAAGAAACAGAAAATTTGAATGGACTTAGAAGTAGTAAGAAAGTTGAAACAGTAATCAAAAACCACCCAAAAAGCAAAAGTCCTGGACCAGATAGCTTCACTAGTGAATTCAACCAGGCATTCAAAGATGACTTTTTTTGCCTATCCATTCAAACACTTCCAACAAAATTGAAGAAAAGAGAATGCTTCCTAATTCATTTTATGAGGTCAACATTATCCTAATACCAAAATCAGACAAGGCTATCACAAATAAAAAATTCAGACCAATACCTATGATGAACATTAATGCAAAAATTCTCGACAAATATTACAAAGCCAAATTCAACAATATATTAAAAGGATCATACTCCATGATATATAGTAGGATCAAGCATGATTTAAAATCTGCAAACCAAGTAATGTAATACACCACATTAATGAAATGAATAAAAATCATATGATCATCTCAATAAATGCCAAAGGAAGCATTTGACAAAATTCAAAATCCAAAATTTTATATATAGAAAACCCTAAAGACTCTATGAAAAAGCATTAGAAGTAATAAATGAACACAGTAAAATTGCAGGTTATAAAATCAATATACAACAATCTGAGGTGTTTCTATAGACTAATAACAAACTATCAAAAGATAAATTAAGAAAATAACCACATTTACAATTGCAATAAACAGAATAAAATGCCTAGAAATACATTTAACCAAAAAGGTGAAAGATCTTCACACTGAAATTATAGGATATTGTTGAAAGACACAAAGAAATAAAAAGATATCCCATGCTCATGGATTGGAAGAATTAACATTGCTAAAATGTCAACACTACTTAAAGCAATCTACAAATTCAATTCAATCCCTATCAAAATCTCAATGGCATTTTTCATAAGAATAGAATTTAAATTCTTTAAATTTATATGGAACCATAAAAGACCCTAATAACAATCTTGAGAACAAAAAAGAACAAAGCTGGAGGCATCATACTCTGTGATTGCAAACTATACTACAGAGTTATACTAATCAAAACAGTATGGTACTTCTTTATTAAATAATGTTAAGGACCTGAAACCATAAAATGCATAGAAAAAACACAGACTCAATCTCCATGACATTGATTAAGCGATTTGGTTTGGTAGGGAGGGAATTTGAATGCAAAGGCAAGGGAAACAAAAGCAAAAATAAACAAATGGGACTACATCAAACACAAAGCTTCTGCACAGCAAGGAAAGTCTCAACAAAACAAAAAGGCAACCTGCTGAATGGGAGAAGATACTGAAAATCATATATCCAATAAGGGGTTGATATACAAAATATATATAAACAATTACTAGAAATCAACAACATAAAAACAAATAACCAGATTAAAAATGGTGAAGGGAAGTAAATAAACATTTTTCCAAAGAAGATATACAGATGGCCAACAGACACACAAAGCCATGTTCAACATCATGAACTGTTAGGGAAATTCAAATTGAAACTACAATGAAGTATCACCTCACACCTGTTAGAACATCTTTCATCAAAATGGTAAGAAATAACAAGTGCTGGAGACAATGTGCAGAAAAGGAGCCCTCCCACACTGTTGGTGGGAATGTAAATTGATATAGCCACCAGAGAGAGCAGTATAGAGAGTCTTCAAACAATTAAAAATAGAACTACCAGATGGTTGTTATTCCTCTTTCGGGTATGTGTCCAAAAAACATGAAACACTAATTTGCAAACTTATATGCACCCCTGTTTTCATTGCAGCATTTTGTAAAATAACCAAGATATGGAAAATACCTAAGTGTCCATTGATAGATGAATGGATAAAGAAGATGATTATATATTATACACACACACACACACACACAATGGAATACTACTTAGCCATAAAAGAATGAAATCTTGCCATTTGTGACAAGACGGTTGGCTCTTGAGGGTATCATGCTCAGTGAAGTCAGGCAGACAAAGACATATAACGTGATTTTACTCATTATGAGGAATTTTAAAAAATAAAATGAACAAACAAAACAAAGACTTACAGTTACAGAGAACAGATTGGTGGTTACAAGGCAGGAAGTGCCAGGAGCCGACATCTGACAAGGTCACATTGCTCTGCTCAGCACTGGATGTTTGGAGTGCTGCCTTATGGTTGGTCATGTAATATCTCCTGCCTCTATGAACCCATGTGCCTTTCCTCCTATAGGAGACAATATATTCACTGCATTTGTGACAAGTTCCTGTGGTACCCTGATGATAACTGGCTGTGTAAGCCAACAATGAGGCAAGATTTCCTAAAGAGAAGGAAACTCCCTAAAACAGACTACAACCCGAGGGGACCCGAGTTGAGATTTTTGGGACTCAAACCCCTTGGAAACTGAGGCACAGACCTCTGACAACATAGGCCAAGAAGCCTGCCTGTGGCCTAAGGGCCCTGCTGTGAATAGTCTCCTTAAAGAGAGGTTTGATCACTGCACTGTATTACTAAAGCAGAGGTGGTATACCTACTGTAATTGAATATATATAGATAGTCATGGGATGTGGATTATACTGTGGAAGAGAGTCAGAGGAAGAGTAATAGATATATATGATATGGGGGGCAGTGGCGTGGCGAATTGGGGGTGGGGGGTTGTCACTTTGAGGGGTAAAATGTATAACTATTGCACTGTGTTGTACACCTGAAACTAATTAAAAATAATAATAAAAATAAATAAATAAAAGTCTTCAGGCCATGAGAGTTCCAGTAGGAGGGGCTTCCTGACCATAGGGTATGTTAACAACTTTGTTTAAATTCCTTAACAGATACTGAAGCTTTGACTGAGAAACAGATGCTACCTCCTTAAGATAAGAGAGGTGTGAAATCCCCTTTGGTTGCTAGGTATTGTATTTACATAGAAATAGATTTTAGATGCTTTTACCCTAAACACAACCATTCCTAGTCTTTTGGTATAGCTCAAGTATATGTCCTGTGAGTTTTATGATTGTGTTTAACTGCTAGGATTTAGGATAATTTCTAGATAGTTAAGATAGTCATAGTAAACATTCTTTAGGTGATATACAGAAACTAAGTCTGGGTTTCATGGTAATTATCATAATAAAGACAAGGTAATCCTTTAATGGAAGAGTAAGTCACAATACACCCTGGAGAAAGCAATTACAGGGAAGTAAAGACTGAGTAAATCCTGGGAACTAGAAACCACCAAATTCATGTGATTGAGGTAATGGTCAAAATCCCTATAAAAAGAACATGCTCTGGTAATAAAGTGTGACACTTTTTTCTCTTTGACTCCCCTGGTGTCTCCACCGTCTGCCTTCTTTATTTTCCTCCCCCACCGACGCCATCTCCACCTGAGGGAAACCCTGGTCAGCGGAGGCTGGTCTCCCACAAGGAAGGAGTCAGAGGAGGGGCGCAATGAATAAAGAGGGTCAACTGTGTGGTGATGAATGGAAACTAACTTTTGGTGGTGAGCACAATGTAGTATATACAGATGTCATATTATAATGCTGTACTCTTGAAACTTACAGAATACTGTAAACCACTGTTACCTAAATTAAAACAAGAATTTAAACGCATATCCAAATACTACTCCTTATCGCTCATCAATTTCCTACTTTTACTTTCTATTTTATTTGACCTCTCACTCTTGTATAATGAATGTATTTCCAATTTCTTTTTTTAAAAAAGATTTCATTGAGGAATTGGGGGAGGAAACAACGTTGGGGAATCCGGGAAGGCAAACAGACTATTTGCTGTCCTTTCGTTTTTCAGTCTAGCTGTGGAGGACGTCGCTACACTATCCCACGTTGGTATTATCATCCCTCTCTTTCCAGGTGAGGTAGTCGCTCACTGGCCACAGCAAGGCCTCTCAAAGTGGCTCATGAAAGCTTACGCCAGCTGCCGGCCAGCCTCACTGCAGTCTATGCCATCGCTGGCAACTTATAGCAGCCCAGCTCCAGGTGGAGCTGCTGTTCACCATCTTAGCTGTAGAGGGCGCAGCATCACTGACTCTCATGTGGGATCCAAACTGGTGCCCATCTGCTCAGAATTGGAATCTCAAGCCAACTCCTAACCAACGTGACACTCAGCAGGCCTTCCAATTTCTTTAATAACCTCAGCATTCCCTCTGTGAATATATATTGTCCCTTCTTTTGCAGCTAACATCCTTGAAAATGTCAAACTTGAAAGCAATGACCTATTTTTCACTGTGGTCTGTTTTAAAAATTGACTGACTCCAGTGACAGTCATTCAAAGCCTAGTATAATTACTTGTTAACACTGTGGCAACACACAGGTCTTCATCACCTGGAACTATATCATAAATGATATCCTAGTATTGTTATTTCTGAAAATATTGCTGTCTCAAATAATGCATATAGGTTTTGCATTGTTGGGAAAAGTAAATCTCAGTCTCTCCCCATACTCTCAGACATCATTATCCAGATTCTAATTTTACTCCTTCTTCTAAGGGGTCTGGATTATGTAAGTGTTCCTTTGTCTTTTTTTTTTTCTTTCAGTTTTATTGAGATGAAATTGACATCTAACAGTGAATGTTTAAGGCATACAACATAATGATTTGACATACATATATTTTGAAATGATTACTACTATAAGTGCACCTAATATCCATCACCTCATATATTTACCAAATGTTTTTCCTTGTGATCAGACCGATCCACGCTCTCAGCAACTTTCAAACATACCATATGGCAGTGTTAACTATGGTCATCACGTTGTATTATATATTATATCCCTAGCACTTATTACTGGATATTTGTACCTTTTGACCTACTTCATCCAATCTCCCCATTCTGAACCCCTGGCAACCAGAACTCTGGTCTTTTTTTCCATGAGCTTGATTGTTTCTATATGCCACATATAAGTGAGATCATACAGTATCTGTTTGTCACTGTGGGACTTATTTCACTTAGCATAATGCCCTTGTTGCCGGCCAACTGAGCAGCACCAACCCCCACCACTGAAAAACTTTAATGTTTTCTTTTCTATAGAAATGTTAAGTATAAAAATGTTAAGTCTCCTCCCTAGTTCTTCAGTTTCTTGGCTCTTGGGCCTTGATTGCTTTTCTGAGGGAAGATCCCCCTTGCTTCTTAATTGCTTTGTAAATTAGTTCCTGAATCTGAAACAATAGAAATCTCCTAGCCCTGCTTCAGATAACTATTTGAAAGCCAGAGACTTCCTAATATCCCCCAGGCAAGGAAGCTCAATGTCAAACCCATTCTGTGTCCGGACAACTGACACCACTTGAGTGATGGACTGAATAGCCACAAGTTTCATAAGAACTAATAGATTTATATTTTTGTCCTCATTCAGGAGCCTTGAGGATACAGGGGATACCCCAACAAGCAAAGAAGCCAACACGGTCTTCCAGGTGGAGCTTGAGACCCCTTCCTCTCATCTGAGACCAGCTAGGGCGAGAGTTCCGTGAACCCCAATAGGCAAGGACAGCTCTACGCCCCTGCACAGCAGGAAGCAGATACAGAAGAAGAGACCTCCTGTCCCTCAGCTTCCCATAGAGATTTTACGGGGATCACGTCTCTCAAGGAAACCTAGGCAGGTAGTTAGAGGCAGGCATTGGGTCTCTGCATTCCTGCACGTCCCATAGTGTGACCACCTGGGGACATCCCCTCTCCACCCAAAACTCCTCTTTGTAATGTAATTACCTACCCCTGCAGGAAGAGCAAATGGGCGCAAAATATCCAACTAGATCAGACCAGTCACTCACACCTACACAGTACCTCTTGTTAATCACAGGGGCCAATCAAGTGGTCCTACGCCCAGGAAGAACAGCCCATCCTGGAGAAAAAGGATAAAAACCCCAAGTCCTGGGAGGGAAGCGCGCGGCTGCTACTGCTACTTCTTCTCTTTAGCCTCACCTTTGCATATGCCCCCTCTACACTCTTTGGTAATGGGCCCTTAGGCCATCCTCTAGTCTGGACGTACTGTCTTTTCTAATAAACTACTTATTTTACTGCTTTACTCTGGTATCTCGTTCAATTCTTTGCTCGAGTTGCCAAGGACCTGGACTCTGCGCCGAGAAAGGCCCACTCTCCGACAACACCCTCAAGGTTCATCCAGGTTGTTACAAATACCAGGATGTCCTTCTTTTTTAATAACTGAAATATATATTATATATCTCCCACATTTGTTATGTTCATCTGTCAATGGACACTGACATTGTTTTCTATGTCTTGACAATTATAAATAATGCTGCAATAAACATGGGAGTGCAGATATCTCTTTGACATAGTGATTTTGTTTCTTTCAGATATATACCCAGAAATAGGAATGTTACAACATATGGCATTTCTATTTTCAATATTTTGAGTAACCTTAAACCTCTACTCTTTGCTAGTTTTCCATAGTGGCTGCACCAATTTACATTCCCACTAACAGAGCACAAGGGCTCGCTTTTCTCCATATCCTCCCCAGCATTTGCTATTGTTTGTCTTTCTAATGATACCCATTCTAACAGGCATAAAGTGATATTTAATGTTACTATTTAAAATATATACAGAACTCATAAAATGTAATCGCAAAAATTAATAATTTTAAAATGGTTATTAACTAGTATAACAGAATCTCAAGCTCCCAAGAGAACCCCTCACAGCCAGTAAAAAAATAAACCTGATTATGTCCTCCATTTTGTCTGCTTTCATCATTCATGCTCTTAAACTGTAGAACATCCTCAGAGAAATGGGACTAAGTATCAAATACTTCCTCTTCTTTTGTTTCATCTGGACCTTCCTCTTTCCTTTAGTTTACATCTTGTAAACAATGCATTGCATTTCACAGGAGTCCTCAATCCTCACTCTTATTCTTAATCAGTGGTCTAATCTAATCTTTCTTAAATGACTGAAGCTTTGATCATTATATTTTCTAAGCTTTTCATAACAAATGCTGGAAAACACACTATCTTTTTTTAAAAAAAACTGATATATCCTCAAAATTAACATCGAACCCATTGTCTCTCAAAATTAAGGATGAAACAGAAATACCTGGAGGGGTTGTAAAAACACAGATTGCCAGGTATCCACCTCCATCGTTAATTAGGAAAGTCACCCTCTGTAAACCAGGAAAAGAGCCCTTACCAAGATCTTGACCATGTTGACACCTTGATCTCAAACTTCTAGCCTCATGTACTGCAAGAAATAAATCTTTGTTGTGTAAGCTATCCAGTCTTTGGAAATTAGTGAAATTAGTGACAGCAGTCAAAGTAAGACAGAGTCCCAGAATTTGCATTGCAAACTTGTTTCTAGATGACACTGATGCTGTTTGTTTGTTTTTTCTCACTCAGTCTGTGATTTTTCTTTTCAAATACTTGAAATGTCTTTACATTTCCTTCCAATGAGCTTAATTTAATTATTCCCAACTTTTTCACACTCCCCTTTGAAGACTTCTCACATCATCCCAGTCTAACTGTGATGCTTGTACTCTGTGGCCTCTAATTTTTTAAGCTATTTTCTGTTAGGGTTTTTTAAAAAAAATGTGAGGAAGGAAGCAGCAGTTCTATACCAGTATGAATTGGAGGTACACTGCATCTTATATTAGCTTCTAAATGATATATAAGTATGAGTTTGCATTTTAAATGCCGTGAGAATTCCTGCAAGAGTTTTAACTGTTTCCCAGATTTATTTAGATGTAAAATGTCTACTTAATATATGTGCACACCCTTAATAGGGACTACCTTGATTCAACGTGAACATACCTCTATGTGATTGGTTTGTTTTGAACAAAGAGATAACTTTTATGTTTAATTTTATGAACAGTGTCTGGTCCCTTCCTTCCTTGCCATATCTACTAAGGGCATAGTTGTTCTTTGTTTAACTAATGCTAGTGAAAATCATCATCATTATAGTTGCTCAATGAATGTATGCTGATGAAAATGACTTCTATTGACAAAGCATGTTTACATCATTTTGCATACACCATCACAATTCCATTTAGCAATGTTTGCTGCAAGGAACTAAGTTATATTACCAGGGATTATAATAACATAGCCTGAGTACGAGTTTGAATCTATACACACTAATCTTTTCTTGTATGATTTAAAGCAAACTGTAAAACTTGCAAGTCTCTGAAAAAGCATCAAAAGTCCAATTGTATGCTAAACCCTAGCACAGTGCACGTTAGATAGTAAGTTCTTAACAAATCACAATTCTGAAATCAACTGCATAATACCTTCCAAAATCTTAAGTATGGAACATGCTGGTAAAACTATTCTAACAGTTATGAGGCTCATCCACTAATCCACAATGTACTTTTGTAAAAAGAACCATCATGAAGCAGCAAAGATGTTGCCATTAATTTCTATTTAGGGGTGTTATAAGAAACTGTGTTTTGAAACTTTCCACTTTATTTTGCATAAGGATACAATTTGCTACATGATTCATTATATTATACCATTTTTTTCTTTGAGAATTTGTAAAAAACTACAAAGATTGTTGTGTTTCTTTTAAGTATTTTTAAAAATTTTTTTGTCATATTTATTGTGAGCCTCATACATTAAAATATATCATTTTTGAAATACCTATTAGAGAGCAACATATAAGATTCCTTATAATGCATTTAGGGGAAAAACACTATGCCTGGATCTACTGTATTTTCAACCTCATATACATATATGTATATACATATTATATAGATAAGTTGCAAGACTGCCATAAACCCTTGATCTCAAAACACCATTCCTCTCTTGTATACGGCATGTTCTGTTAGCCCTAAACAATTAGTGTGTATATCCTAGTAGAACTAAGAGACAAATTCAGTAAAGTTGCAGTATACAAAATCAATATACAGACTACTGGGTCATTTCTGTACACTAATGCTAAACTATCAGGAAGAGAAATAAAGGGGAAAAAAACCCCATTTACAATCATATCAAGGAGAATAAAATATTTAGGAATACATTTAACCAAGGAGGTAAAAGACCTTCACACTTAAAACTGTAAGATACTGGGCAGACCAAGAGGCTCGCTGGTTAAGAGCTGGTTTTAGGATGCCAGCGGCCCCTGGTCAGATCCCAAATAGGAGGGCCAGTGACACTGCCCTCTACAGCCAACAACAGCTCCACCTGGAGCTGGGCTGTGCGAGCCACGGCGATAGTGTAGGCTGCAGCCCCTGCTGCAGTGGGCTGCCATAGGCTACAGTGAGTGGCCGGCAGCCAGCATGAGTGGCCAGCAGCCAGCGTGAGCTTCTAATAGCCGTGGTGAGCGACCATCTAGAGGCCGGCAACTGATCTGCCTCAGCCGGGAAGAGCGCAGTGATGACACCAACATGGACCAGTGAAGCAACATCCTCTGCAACTAGACTGAAGAACAAAAAAGACAGCAACATGTCTGTTCCCCTTCCCCGATTCCCCAATGCTGTTCCTCTCCCCCAATTCCCTCCCCCCCAAAAAAAAATCTTAAAAAAACAAAACAAAACAAAAAACCTGTAAGATATTGATGAAAGAAATTGCAGAAGACACAAATAAATGGAAAGATGTTTCATGTTCACTGATTGGAAGAATTAACATTGTTAAAATGTCCATATTACCCAAAGCAATCTATAGACTAAATTTAACTCCTACTAAAATTCCAATGGCATGTTTCATAAAAAATAGAACAAAAATACTAAAGTTTTGCATGGAATCACAGAAGATCACATATAGCCAAAGCAATCTTGAGAAAAAAATAATAAAGCTGGCGGTATCAGACTCTCTGATTGAAAACACACCACAAAGCTATACTAAACAAAAAAAAATTGTTACTGGTATAAAAACAGACATACAGAACAATGGAATCAAATAGAAAGCCTAGAATAAACCTAGAAAGCCTAGAATTAATACATGATAATTAATATACAAGAAAGAAGCCAAGAACGTATAATGGGGAAAGGACAGTCTCTTCAATAAGTGGTGCTGGGAAAACTGGACTGCCACATGCAAAAGAATGAAACTAGACCAATATCTTACACCACATACAAAAAATAAACTCAAAGTGGATTAAAGACTTGAAAGTAAGACCTGAAACCATAAAATTCCTAGAGGAAAACATAGGTGGTAAGCTCCTTGAGATCGATTTTAAGTACTAGCAATTGTCTTGCTTGTGTGTTTGTTTTTCATGGCTCCAAAGACAAGAAAAACAAAAGCAAAAATAAGTAAATGGAACTTCATTAAACTGAAAAGTCTCTGTACACTGAAGAGAAGTATAAACAAAATAAAAAGGCAACCTACTGAATGGTAGGTGATATTTGCAAATCATATATCCAGTAGGGGTTAATATCCAAAAATACATAAAAAGAAACAATCTTATTAAAAATGGGCAGATGATCTGAACAGGCATTTCTCCAAATAGGACATACAGATGGCCAACAGACATGAAGAGATGCTCAACATCACTAATTATCAGACAAGTGCAAATCAAAACTACAGTGAGATATCATCTCCTCATACTTGTTAGAATGGCTATCATCAAAAAGACAAGAAATAAGTGTTGGCAAGGATGTGGAGCAAACAGAACACTGATATACTGTTGGTGGAATTTAAGTTGGTGTAACTACTAAATTGGTATTACTACCATATGGAAAAATAATATGGAGATTCCTCAAAAAATTAAGAATAGAATTACCATATGAACCAGCTATTTCACTTCTTCGAATTTACCGGAAGAGTAGGAAAACACTAATTCAAAAAGACATTTGCATATCTATGTTCATTGCAGCCAAGATGTAGAAACAACCTAAGTGTTCATTGATAGGTGGATGGATGAAGACGACGTAGGACATATATACAACCGAAAATTACTCAGCTGTTAAAAGAATGAAATCTTGCTATTTGAGACAACATGGGTAGACCTTGAGAGCATTATGCTAAGTGAAATATATCAGATGGAGAATGACAAATACTGTATGGTTTTTACATACATGTGGACTCCAAAAACAAAATAAATGAACAAACAAAACAAATTCATAGATACAAAGAAGAGATTAGTGGTTACCAGAGAGGATGGGGCTTGGAGTAGTGCAAAATAAGTGAAGGGATCAATTGTATGGTGATGGGTGGCAATTAGACTTACAGTTGTGATCACTATGTGACATAGAGAAATATTGAATTATGTTGTACAATATATATAATGTTGAATACCAATTTTATAATTAAAAATAGATACAAAAAAAGCATGATATAAACGCTAGGTATGTTCATTGATACTGGGGTGTCATTGATTTTAGGTGTTCTCATAAAGTAGAACTAGAAAAAACACAAGCACACATACATACTATATAACACATACATATATAAACGCCTTTATGTATGAATTTTATGTTCACATATACATATATACAAAAATATAAAACTATGTGTATATTTCTACCAAATCTATCATTATAATCAATACTTGATACAGTTATCTACAATTTTAGTTCAGATCTACAATGGGTAGGCATTCTAGTCTGTTCTCTTTTCACATCTGTAACCTCCTGCTTCATCTGTGATAAAAGAGACTCAATTTTTTCCAATCTAAAATTCACAGATAATATTTTAGAAACACTAATGCATATCACTAAGGGAAACAAGTTTATTAATTCTATTTCTATATTTAAATTTGATAGTTCAGACAAATGACAGTTCATCCATGTAATATACAACTTGATCATTCTACAGAACATTTTTCTTATGTCAGAAACTTTCCTTATTTCCTTTCTCTCAATTTCCTCATCTTTAGACAATCAAATTTCTGAAGTATTTCTTCCCACAAAACATTAGTTTTGTTTTAAACACATTGCATATGTATGTGTACGTGCATGCACACACACACACACACACACACACACACACACACACACACACAAACAGCTTCATTTATATGGATTTTCTTTGTCCTGCTTCTTATAGTTTGTATAGCACCTTGAGATTCATCCATGTTCTTGAGCATAGGAATCATTCGCTATTCTTTTACTGCTTATGAAAATTCCTTCTTCTCTCTTTTTGTTCTTTTTGTGTCTTGATTAAGCATTTTTTTAAGTTTTCATTTTATTTTTCTATTCATTATAGCTCTATCTTCTTATTAGATGTTATGTTTATTTCTTGCAATTAACATGATTATTTTTCACTCTAGCTAGTGTTAATAAATCACTTATATAAAACACAAGAATTCCGTGCTATTATAGATACAATTATACAGAACTAGACTGAATGTCTTATAGGCTATCCTGAATCTTTTATGAGAAGGTGAATGTTAATATAGTAAATAAACACATAATTAATATTTTGTTGATGATGAAATTATTAGCTTTAAAATATCATAATTGAATGAATATGGACACTAATAAAACAAAAGTAGCTTATCTCTAACTGTTTTGGTGAAAAATACATTAAAAGCAAAAGTCTGTCACTTCAGGCATAATTTAACCTTCATCAATGACAATCACCTGTTTTTGCTTATTTTATAAGAAGTTTTTTTTCTGTGAATGGTGCTGTAGAAAGTCAATTAGTTTTATGTGGGTTTTTAAAAACAAAGAAACTTGAAAAAATTTTAAAGCAGAGAAATTAACAGATTCTAAATCAGGAGTCTGCTCTTTGTTCTCTTTCCATTTAGATAAGCTTAAAGTATTATTCATTCCAGAAGTTATTTTTAAATATGCTCCAAAAATACATTTAAGGAAAACTTAAGGTAATGTGTTCCTATATTTACCTTTCCTTTTTTCCTCTTCTTTTAAGTTTTTTAAAACTATCAACCCTGAAAAGTGTTTGAGCTGATGATCTGACAATATACATTCTGCTATTTTGTCCGGTTAAATTCTGTTGCATTATATAGTAAAATTAGCAGTTTCCCAAAATGAGATAAGCAATTCACTCACACACAATGAAACTTGGAATTATATTTTCTTGCATAAAGTCCACACTCTATCAAAGGCTTTAGTCCTCACATGGATTTTGGAGCAAAACCTCTGTGACACAATACTTCAAAGTAGAGTAATCGGGGTCTAAGACATTTGTGTTCTATTTCCTATAAATTGAAGCTGTCAGGGAATGAGGTTGTAGAAATTACAATGTGTGATCATCAACATCTAAAATAATTATTTTCTCTCATTGTCTGTTAAGGTGAAATTATCCTTCATGACTTTCTGGAAACCCTGTTTAAATTAAACTTGCTCTTATGCTGATTTTATTATCTTTACTCAGTACATTAATAATTATGTAGTCATTTTAAAGAGAAAATTTTCTTTCCTATTACTAATATTTTCATACTGTGAAGGGAGAAACATTAGTAAATCTGAGCTTCTTACTTTTTCCTAACTCCACTGAGGTATACTTTCCTATCTCATTGCTAAATTTGGGCAGAATAACTAGGCTTGTGGGTGGGTGGAATTATTAACCTCAGTTTTTCACTTTCTCCCTGTATCAAAATTATACAAGATTTGACAAGTAAGTTCTTAAACTTGTTTCAATATTACTAACACTTTTTTTTTTTTATATCAGAGGGATTTTTCATTATGAATTTGTACCAACTGGACAAACAGTTAACCAAGTTTACTATCTGGAACTGCTAAAAAAGCTGCATGAAAAAGTTAGATGACCTGAACTAATCTGGCCCCCAGTGATTTCTTTCTTTTCCCCAAGATATTGAAATATTGAAAGGAAGACATTTTGATGACATTCAGGACATCAAAGGTAATACGACGACAGCTCTGATGGCCATTCCAGAAAAAGAATTCCAAAACTGCTTTGAAGCGTGGACTAGGTGCTGGCATCAGTTCACAGCTTCCCAAGGGGAGTACTTGGAGGAAACCATAGTACTATTCAGCAATGACTTATGCAGCACGTTTTCTAGGATGAGTTTGCAAACTTAATTGTCAAACCTCATATATTCACACTCTTTGTCACATAAGTTTTTCATGCCCATTATATATATATATGTATTTCTCAGTGCCACTGATTTGTATGTATTCACATGACTTGTTTGGAGAAAGAAAATATGGGCAGACAAACAGACCAGGTTTTGAGCCAAGGCTTGAAGAGGTGTTTATTTCCAGTCTGTGCTTAAGGGATCTGTTATGAGAAAAGCATGCTCAGCTGGCTGCTGGTACAAATAGAACCTGGAGCCCTAGGAGCAGGCCTGAAACCCACTGCAGCCCGAAGCCAAGTGCATTTGGCCTGAAGCAGAGCCACTCTACTGATAACACAGATCTGTGAAACAGAAAAATAAAGGTGTGTTGTTGTAAACTTGAGTTTGGGGGTGCTTTATTACAAAGCACTGTAACACTGGTGACACAATACAAAATGACTGCCTACCATCCCCGCTGTTTCTACTTAGGAGTGGTTTGATGGAAGATAGCATCCATCATCTCTTCTCCACATGGAGTCCTATCATGTCCAGGACCGACCATCATCAGGGAGGCTCAGGGTGCCAAATTCTAAAGGTAATTTAAAGGGCCCGTCTGATTCTCAGGCCAAGTCACATTCTCCAGCTTATTTTTTAATAAGCATGATATGGGTCTTCTATATTTACTCTTTCATTTATTGTCATATTTTGAGACTGAAAGGAGGGTACTATATATGGGGAACTCACTGGAAGCACAAGCAAAATGTGCATAATTCTAAAGACTAATTCCCATAAATATTAGCAAATGATCTCGGGATTTTTTTTTTCTTTCTGTTTACAATAAGAAAGTATTCTTGATTATAACTAGGGCTGGGCTGGGAAATATATCCAAATGAAAAAATGCAACAAGGGAAAAAAAACAAAACCTATTGGAATATTTTCCCTAGTGTTTAGTGAGTTTCCTAGGAATTTTTACAGACTAGCTCATCATTCATTTGGCTGTTTGAGTCAGTTACCATAGATTTCATTCTAAATAGTTGATTCATTCATCGAAGAATCAAGAACAATATTTTTTTAAACACCCTTTTTTTGTGGCGGCATTGAAGAATTAGGCTTTAATATTTCTTAACTTAGTAATCGACATCTGCTCAACTGTGTAATATGTGAATTGCTTTTGAATATAACCTAAAATGCTGGCTATTCATCTACAAACTGAAGAAATCAAAGGCCACAATGACAGTTAAAAGATAGCTCATTCTTCTTTGTAGAAATCAAAAATCTCCTAGATAATGATTGAGGAAGGTCTTTTTATAGCACTATATCTAACATTCATAGACTACACATCCTTTTCAAGAACACATGGGCTATTTGCCAAAACAGGATATATTTTATATGAAGAACCATAAAACAAGTCTTACAGATCCTAAGGGTATTAAATCATACATGCTAAATATACTCTTTGACAATAAGATAATTATAGCAGAAGGTAAAACTAAAAAATTCACAAATGTGTGAAATTAAGCACTACAAAATTTAAAAATAAACTGTAGTGGAAATTATAATATATTTTGGAATGAGAGATAATGAAAACAGTATATCAATTTTCTGGAGGGGAGTTTCAGCTAAAACAGAGTTTAGAGAGAAGTATAATTTAAATAAAAGACTAAAGAGAACAAAATGTAAAACAATAAGCTAAGCTTACATTATAGGAAAGTAAACACCAAGAAAACAATTGATAAGGCGTAATTAGCTAAAAATAAAAATATAAAGCAAATGTTTAAGAAATAAAACCAAGGCTGGCCGAGTGGCACGGTAGTTAAGCACTGGCTTGGGAGAAAAAAAAGAAAAAAAAGAAAAGAAATAAAACCAATAAAGCCTAAGGTTAACATTTAAATTTTAATAAAATTTATAAACACTGAAAATGAGATCAAGAAAACAAAAAACACAAATCGCACATACTACACCTCACATCTTTAAGTCCTAAATGATAATAATAATAATATGGTAATATAA
This sequence comes from Aselliscus stoliczkanus, assembly GCA_033961575.1. Taxonomy (NCBI): domain Eukaryota; kingdom Metazoa; phylum Chordata; class Mammalia; order Chiroptera; family Hipposideridae; genus Aselliscus; species Aselliscus stoliczkanus. Next base: position 94,081,089 of record CM066728.1, on the reverse strand, counting down.
ACAACTTAATGGCAATAAATTTAATGACATAGGTATAATGTATAAACTATTTGGGAAAGAAAAGCATACCAAAACCAAAACAAGGACAGAAAAACCTAATATTTTTATATATTGAAGAAATAAATAAGCCTATATGTTATGAAACCAGAATAACCATATACCAAAATATGACAGGAAAAAAACAAACACATGTAAAGGCAATGTTCTATTAATATAAACACAAAAACTTTTTTTTTTTAATGATGATGTGACATAATCTAGAAATACACAAAACAACACAATATTGTGACTACATGTGTTTTTTGCAACAATTCAAATTAGTTTAATACTTAAAAAAAAACTCAAAGTAATCCAGCATACTAACAGAATAAAGGTAAAAAAAAATACATTATTTTTGTCAAATATATTAAAATACTTGATAAAAAATTAAATATATATAATGATTAGGAGACATCTAAAAAATTCAGACTAGAGGGATTTCTTCAATCTGGGAAGATATAAATTTGTGCAACTAACATTCTACTTAAGAATGAAAAGTTGGTTTTCCACTAGCTCAGAAACAGAAAAGAATTTCCATTATCCTCACCTTTTTTATAATATTGTATTGAAGGTCATATTTGCAATAGAACAAAACCATAAGAAATGAAATTAAGACTGGTAAAGAATTAAAACTGTCATTATTCTTAAATGACAAGATTGTATACAAAGAATACTCTCTGAGAACTATAAGCTAACAAAACTAGAAGAACTAATATGTAAATTTGGTAGATTCACTGGACAAAAATCAACATATAATTCCATTTTATGTTTAAATGTCAACAGGACAGTCATTATGCCTTCTGAATAATTCATTTTGTACAGCAGACAACATTTCAAATATTAAGGTCATTCATGTTTGACACTGGAACAGAAGTAAATCACTATATTCTTAAATATTTCCTAGACCTAGGAATATGTCTAACAAAAGCTATGCAAAACCAATACCCTAAAAATTACACCACACTGCAGAGTGAAATAAGGAAGACCTACATTAAATGTAGAAATATTCAAAGTTTGTGGATTGGAAGACCCGACAATAAAAATATATTAATTCTTACTAATTGATGTAGAATTTCAAAGAGAACACAACCAATATTTCAGTAGTTTTATGTAGATTTCATTTGTTAATGTTGATTCTAATATTTATAAAGAAATTCAAAGTTCCTAGAATATCCAAGACAACTTTGAGAGGAACAAAAGGATAGGATTTACATTACCAGAATTAAAAGTACTATAAAGCTACTGTACTTAAAAGGACATGAGAGGACCGGCACAGTGGCGCGGTGGTTAAGCGCTGGCTTGGGAAGCAAGCGGCCCTGGTTCGGTCCCACATATGAGGGCCAGTAGCACTGCCCTCAAAAAAAAAAAAAAAAAAAAAAAAAAAGACAAGAGAATATTGTCTCAAAGAAAAATGGAACAAAATAGAGATTCTAGAAACCATACATAAATAAATCACACCGAATTTATTTTTAATAATTATATTGAAAAGGAAACTAACAAAGGTAACCATGTAACACAGTGTATCAACATGTATCCTCATATAAAGATGAAAAGAACTGCAAACAAATACTGAATTCTACATATATAGTACATGTTTTTCTCAGTGATATGAGTGGGCTATTCTGAAACAATTTTCTATTTTATTGTATGATTAAGCAAATGAACAGTATATTGATAGAACTGGGAGATGTGTTTCTAATTGTTGTAGAATGGAAGAGAATGTAAAATGAGGGAAGGCAAAGAAGAATATTAGGATTGTGTAACAATTGGAATTATCAGTATGTGCTCAATTTGAAAATAGATTGCTGATACATGATAGGCTGATGATATATGACAGATAAAAAATATAGATGAAATATGGTATACATATATATGATAGATATAAGATGATTGATAGATAAGTGATAGATGACAGGTAGATGATTTATGAGATGACAGAAGAATCAGCAGTCTTGATTATCAGCTTGTACAAATGAGAGGCAAAAGAAGAAGAGGGCAAGGTGAGGTTTAAAACTATCAACAGTCAGTTTTCAAAAAATGGAGATAGTCTAATTATAGTTGCACATCTTGGAAATCTGGAAAAGATAACACAGAAAACCTGTGAGCTAAGGTCATAGGGCAGCAAAGGCCTGGTCCTGGGGATAAACACAGGGAGGAATTCACCTCCGCAGGTTCCTGGCATAAGAGAGCAATGATGAGCTTTGAAAACCTGAGCTGGCTGAGACAGGAAATGGGGCTGCAGCAGAGATCCCCTGTGCGCAGGTGCTAAAACGACCGGTGACCACTACCAGGAACTATACTGAAGGAGAGAGTCATACTAAGAGCATGGGACAATCTTATTAATAGCTTAGGGGCAGAGCCTGCGATCTATTTACAGAATACAAACCACATACTGCCAATACCTGACTTGGTTCCAAGCTGAAGTCCCTTGGGGACCAGGTAGAGGTATATACTTGCACGTGCAATAGCATTTTTTTTTAAGAGAAAAAGAAAGTTCCTATAAACAATATTTTACAACACAGAACTTGTAAAACACTACATTAAAGACAGCCAAGGTGTCTAACAAATGGGGGGAAAAAAACACACTAGATTTTTGATTTTGTATCTGAAATATATTATTTCGTGTTTTAGATGATCAAATATGTAAATATTAATATATAATAAATAGTACAAAAGTATAGAACTAAAATAGTCAACTACAATACAAAGGTATATAAATATTCAATTAAAATACAAATTAGTACAATGGTGTGGATTTTAAAGCATTAACAATTTGCTCAAATTTTGAATCTCAATATAGCTGTAAGCCGTGTTAGAGGGTGGAATCAGTTCCTGGATGCCATGCTCTACCATGGAATAATAAATAACTAGGCGCCAGTCTCAGGCATATTTGCCTGGTGGGTAAATTGTTGTGATCTCTGCATTCAGATATGTACTGCCTTGAATCAAAAGCATATCTTTCAATGATCATGGTAAGTGAAATAAGTCACACAGAAAAAGTCGAAAACCATACAATTTCACTGATATGTGGGATATAAAACTGAAAGCAACAAAGGAAAATGACAAAGAGAGAAACAAAAACTGATTGGCACAGGCAACAGTTTAGTGGTTACCACAGAGTAAGGGGGTAAAGGGGTATAGGAGAGGGTAAAAGGGATCAAATATACGGTGATGGGAGAAGAACTGACCCTGAGTGGTGAACACACAATGTGATATATAGATGATGTATTACTAATCATTGTCACCCCAATAAATTTTAATTTTAAAAAACTTATGTAAAAAAAAAAAATGCATATTTTGGTTATCTTTTGTCGCATACTTTTCTGTTTTCTGATTTGAATATTAGAGTATCTAGCAAGAAAATAGTGTTGGCTTGACTTTGAGCTTAAGTATTAGGTATAACTTATACCAAAAAATATTTTGAAAATATTTTTACATTTATGCACTATATTATTGAAATAGACATTATAACAAACAATAAATCATTGTTTTTAAATTCATATTTAATAGGCCATTGCATTGTATTTAAACCATTGATTTGATTAATTTCAATCTTCTGTAATATTGGATACAATTTTAAATAGTTATATGAACATAAACATATGCTTCTCTTTAGAAAAAATCCAACACTGATCGACATATACTTTAAAACACATAGGGAATAGCCTTTACAGCTAAAGAAATGTATGTTACATATTCTAGAATTAATGTTAAGAAAATTATTAGAAGCAGTTCAGAATTCTAAAACAATATAAAATTGTGATATATGTGATAAATAATATGAAATCTGATTCATTTAACAGTAAACTGTGAGCCTGATAATTTAACAAAATTTAGGTGAATATTCATTGACATGACAGATTACTGCAATTTTACTAAAGATTGGAAATTTCTGTTCTGTCTAAAATGAAATTCAATATTTCTTATTTAACACAATTGTTATAAAATGTCCTTGGAGCATAATATAGGTAAATTTGTATTTTTAAAACCTTAAAGAGGAGACAGTGATTGCATTTTGAACTTCTAGCATGTACCCAATGAAAAAAACTGTGTATTAAATTGTGGGAAGTTCTGACATTTTCATGGAGTATTTAGTTTCATAACAGAGTGGAGAGAAAATACTTCATTAATAATGTCATTTATCTCCCTAAACTTGTTCATAATATCAATAAATGTAAAGTTGGTTAAATAAAACCATGTTTTCATGATTTATTATAATAAAAACATATCTCATTATATGTGATGTTTTTCTTTTTCTCCATGAATTAACATAACTCAACAATGTATCAAATGACAGATGATTTTAGAACTGGAGCAAATTGAAAGCCTTGAATGATGTTTACAAAGATGTTGCTTTGCCTATAAATTTCTTCTCATTATTTCAAAGTGTTTTAAACAATAAAAGAATTGTAAAAAAAAATTGGGAATGTGAAATAAGTAACAATTTTAGGAATGTACAAAATCTTTCAAACTGACATACCATAAGGCTGCTTAATCATCCTTGCGTATGAATGGCTGAATAATTATTCCAAGTCGCAGCCTGAGTAGAGTATTAAGTCATGATATTTACTATGATGCAGCTCAGGAAGAAATTCAGTATAATTATATGACTATGTTCATAATCAGTATACAGTAAATATGTGTACACACACACTCAAAATATTCTGTCTTACACTTAAATGTTCATGTGTATATGTGTGTTTGTGCATGTTTCTCAATCACCCTTCCATCATTCATGTATATAAACACAGCTTGGGACTACAGACACTGGAAGGCATGAGTTGGGTTTGCAGTGAGGGCAAGTTGCAGGTGTATTGAAGGAAGATACTGCAATAATAAATTCAGAGATGAAAAAGTAAATTAAAAGGAAATAAAAGCAATAATATATACTGTATTCTTTAAAGCAAGAACATTATTTTGACGGTTATCACTTATTAGAAGAGTAGCTGACATGACTTAGGGTCCTTACTAATTGCTTTAATAGCCCTTTAAATGAATTAAATCATAGAAACATTATAACATTCCCTGGGACTGAAATAAATAATATTCCTGTTTTGAATATAAACACACAAATTTATAGTGTCACTAGTCTATGAGTAATTAGTAAGTGGTAGATGCACTCTCATCCTCAGCCTTGATGTGTTTTAGTCAATTTTGTCTCTTCTACATCTGTTTGCTTACCATGAACTTTTCACAGAGTAAAAATGACTTTGTGTATGCTAACTTTTAATTTTCACAGTAATTTTATGAAAGATGGCCATTTATTATCATCATGGCCGGTGTATCATAGATTCAAAAAAAAAAATTACACAGATTTAGAAATTTAAGACCTGCTTAAGTTCATGTGGAGAATAACTGGCAAAGTAGTAATTTAACCAGACATTTTTGTTTGTTTGTTTGGAAACCTATATCCTTAACCATTGGACCATACACATTTCCATGCTGCAGATGAAACATTTACATAGCCATAAATATAAAATTGTTTCCATTAGGGAAATCAGTTAGAAAACGTGGCCTCAAATCAAGTGTAATTTTTAATGTGGCTCACAGATGGATGATGGTAACAATAAAAGAATATGAAAGTTTCCTATTTTAACTAATTCTAGGCTCTTTTTAATTTCAATGAACTAGGGTACATTTGCTGTCAAGTATGTAAAAGTAACATATTTTAAAACTGTAAAATTTAGGAATTTGTTGAAGTCAGTTAAATTTTAATGTCTTGGGGACAAACTAAAGCCTACTATCCTAAAATAGACTATGCTTTCATTTGGTTTTATATTTTTTGTTTGGTTTGATTTTATGATTATTTTTCACTACCATTTCCACAGAGGTTTTCTTCTTCTTCACTCAATTTTTTTAAATTTATATTTTCTCGTTAAATCATCTACTTAAGACATTAGAATGTCAATGTATCAAATTAAACATGCTATTTTAAGATTTTCATATCTGTGTGCATTTCACCTTTATTATTTTAAATGCATATATTATTTTCCATTCATTTTTATTATCTTTTTATAAATATTTTATTATAGTGATATTTTCAAAAATGCCACTCTTTGATATAATATTCAATGTAAGTTTTACTTGCAGATCCATGAAACATCTGTATTAAAAAGAGTCAACACATTAATAATCTTATATTTCAATAAACACTTGCATTTCACTTTAGAAATATTTCTTCAACATTCAAATTCTTGCCATCTTGTGATTATACTTGCATATATTTGTAATGCTCACCTTAATCAGAACATACTTAAGGGGAAAAAAGCCAGATAAAATAAATTGAATAGTGACCCTTGTTTTTTGACCAAAAATAAAAATTTAAAAAAATTATCACACTATGCTTCACTGTTTCGCTACCAAAAGTGAAAGTAAATCAGTGGCTGAAAAAAATATTTCTACTGTATCCCCTTGGAAAGCACTTACTATTTTATTTGGGAAATTTTGTATTTACATTGGATTATAATATTTAATATATTGATTTATACAACTTAAATGTAGCTGTATAAATTTTATCATATTCTATCATATTAAAACACTATCTTAAGTGCATACACACACACACACACACACTTTTGTATTCACCTTTTGAAATGAAAACCAAGAAGATTTCCTCTAACTGAATACAAAAACACAAACCACAAACAACCTGATTTAAAAATGGGCAAAACATATGAATAGATTTCTAAAAAGAAGATATGCAAATAGTCAACAAGCACATGAAAAGATGCTTAATGGCATAAATCATTAGGAAATGCAAATGAAAAACACAATGAGATACCACCTCACTCCCATTAGAATAGCTTTGATAAAACAAAACAGAACAAAACAAAAAAATAACAAGCACTGATGAGGATGTGGAGAAATTAGAGCCTTTTGCATGGTCAGTGGGAATGCAAAACAGTGTAACTGCTATGAATAACATTATGGCAGTTCCTGAAAACATTAAAAATACAATTACTATAAAATCTAGGAATTCCACTTCTGGGTATATAGCCTCCAAAACTGAAAGCAGGGTACAGAGATATGTGTACACCTGCCGGAAGCCGACAGCTTCTCAGTGTCTGACAAGGTCACATTGCCCTGCTCAGCATTGGATGTTTGGAGTTCTGCCTTACGGTTGGTCATGTATATCTCCTGCCTCTATGAACCCATGTGCCTTTCCTCCTATAGGAGACAATACACTCATTGCATTTGTGACAAGTTCCTGTGGTACCCTGATGATAGCTGGTTGTGTAAGCCAACGACAGGGCAAGATTTCCTAAAGAAAAAGAAACTCCCTAAAAGAGGCTACAGCCCGAGGGGATCCCTGAACTGAGATATTGGGGACTCAAGCCCCTTGGAAACTGAGGCACAGACCTCTGACAACTTCAGACAAAAAGCCTGCCTATGAGAAATTGATGATAACATCTCCTCATTTGCCTAATGGCCACTGCTGTGAATAGTCCCCTTGAAGATTAAAAATCTTCAGGCCAAGAGAGTTCCAATAAGAGGCAGCTCACTGACCATGGGGTATGCTAATTAACAGCCTTGTGTCTTTCACCTAGTGCCTTGTTGTAGCAACAGATACTGAAGCTTTGAGAAACAGATGCTACCCTCTATTGTTAATATGTAGCCCTCCATAGGACAAAAGATGTTTAAGACTCCCTTTAGCTACTAGGTATTGTATTTACATAGGAATATACTTTAGATAATTTTTACCCTAAACTCAGTCAGTCCTAGTCTATTAATAATAGTTCAAGTATACGCCCTGTGAGTCTAGCTGCTAGAATTTGGGATAATGGCTAGGTAGTCATGGTAATCACTCTTTAGGCGATATGTAGAGATAAGTGATTCCTTAACATAGAATAGGCCAGTGTACCCTGGAGAGAAAAATTACAGGGAAGTAAAGACTGTGTAAGTCCTGGGAAATATAAAACCACCAAACTCTTGTGAAATGTTTTATGATTGAGATAATGGTCAAGAATCCCTATAAAAAGAATATACTCTGGCAATAAACTGTGACACTTCTTCTCTGAAACTCCTTTGGTGTCTCCACTGTCTCCCTTCTTTCTTTTCTTCCCCCGCCGACGCCGTCTCCACCAGAGGAAAACCCTGGACTGCGGAAGCTGGTTCCCTGCATATACCCTTGTTCATGGCATCATTATTAATAGCAAAAAGGTGGAAGCAACCCAAGTGTCCATAGACAGATGAATGGATAAAGATGATATATTACATAAATACAATGGAATATTACTTAGCATTCTAAATTTAAAAAATTCTGACACACAGCTACACATGAAGAAAACTTGAGGACATTAAGCTGACTGAAATAATTTATTCAGATAAAGACAAACACTGCACGATTATACTTTTATGAGGTACATTGGGTAGCTGAATTCATAGAGTCAGAAAGTTGAGTGGTGGTTGGCAGGGGCTGGGGTGAGGAGAAAATAGGGAGTTATATATTATTTAAAGTATACAGCTTCAGGTTTGCAAAACAGAAAGAGTTATGGAGATGAATGGCAGTAATTGTTGCACAACAATATGAATATAGTTGATATCACTGAGCTGTATACTTAAAAAATGGTTAAGATGGTAAATTGTGTAATGGATATTTTACCATAATTAAAAATGTATAAAAAGCACTTGTCAATCACTTATAGTTGCAGATATAACATTCTTGATATAATAAGTATGCTGTTCCCAAATTCAGTATTGATAAATCACTAGTGATCTCTATGGATACCTGAAAATTTTGAATTTTCTGAAGTAACAATAGGTAATATAAGAAATCTCCAAACATCCCCCATAGGAAACCCAGAAAGTTGAGCCTTGGAGAAAAGAGAAAAAAGAAACAAATGCATAAATAAAAACATGACACAATGAGAAAGAACTTGGTCAGTGCATTACTTAGCTAAATAAGTATTAGCTCTAGAGAAATGCATAATTATCTATCTATCCATCTGTCCATCTAGATCTAGATATACACATGTTACCGGGCTGTATATCACTATCAACCACAGAATAATAGAATTGAGATAAAAATAACAGAGAGTAAGACTGAGTATTTAATGATTAACTGAAAATCCTCCATGAAAATAAAACAATCAGGTTTTTATTTCCCCAATATACCTTTTATTGAAATACATAAAGAAAAATTTGAGACAATTCAACAGAGATATGAAAAATTCACAAAGTTATAAATTTTATAATTTTTCACTTTGAAACATATACTCTGACAAAAAAACAGTAAGACAGAAAACGCAGAGGCTATTTGAAGAACGATTAAATGTTTGCATACAAATACATGTAGGTAGGACATTCTTTTCAAAAATGATTTACTAACCCAGATCACCCTAGTAGGCCTACCACCCCAAATCTATCCTTCTGAAATTAAAAAGGAAAATGTTTAAATTTTAATAAATTAAAAAAAAAATGAAATCGAAGCATTACATCTAGTACAAATAATAATATTCAAGGGAGGGAGGAATATTAAAAATATTTCATATTCCTTCACCTCTTTAGGATTTGAGTTTATATTGTGATTAAATATAATGAAACTTAAAAATAAGAAGAAGAGAAAGAAAAGGAGAATAAGGGGAAAGAAGATGACAATGCAACTAAAAGTGAAAAGGAGTAAAAAGTAAAGATTGAAAAGTTTCAGTGATTCACAGACAACAAAATTGTCAACACAGTAAATCCAACAGAATCTAAAGACATAGTGTGATAGCGATAGCGTGAGTTTTTTAGTTTGGCCAGAAGTTAGGTAAACATACAAAAAAACTATATTTCTACTTGCTAGAAATTAAATCAGGACCTTTTATAAAAAATAAACTATCACAGGAGCCGGACGAGTGGCTCGGTGGTTAAGCACTGGCTTCAGAAGCCAGCAATCCCGGTTCGGGTCCCACATATGAGGGCCAGCGACACTGCCTTCAAAAAAAATAAAAAATGAAAAATAAACGATCACATTCTTAATAGAACCAAGATAAATGGTGTTTAGGAATAAATCTAATAAAGTATGTGTAAGATGTTCATACACAAAACAAAAACAAAAGAAGAAAAAGATATAGAATTTGTGTGACCTGAAAGATTCATATTGTTTAGATACCAATTTTTGCTAAATTAATTTATAATATAACAGTTTTAATAAAATTTATACAAAATCTTGTATGTATTGAATTAGTAATTATATATTTCTTAAGGCATTGCGAAGATTCATAAATAATTATGATAATGATAAAAGAAGTATTAAGACATAAGCATACCCTATCTGATACCAAAGCATATAAAATATGGTAACCTAGAAGAATGGATAATTAATAAAAATAGAAACTGGCATTGGAAAAGGATACAGAGCCTCAAACACATTTAAATATATATTTAATTTTTCATATTTATACCAACAGACATACTAGGGAAATTAGATATCATTATGTTTTGTGTATTGGCTTTCATTGTGAAAAAACATAATTGGAGTCACAAAACATACACACACACACACACACACACACACACACACACACACAGGCAATCCAGGTTAACTAAAAACCTAAAACTAAAAAAATAAAATAAAAAAGAATTCAGAAATAATATAGAATATCATGCCTAATGTAAAAATTAATTAAATATTGAACAATAAAAACATGTATAAATATAAGTAGATTTTCACAATTAAACAGTTTTTAATGATAAATGATGCCCTAGATGGTTAAATATATGGTGAAAGATATTTTCAAATACTGAGAAAAACACCATTCAATAATTATTTTAAAAGCATTTATATTGATATGAAAAAAAGATACACTGCAGATAAAAATTAACAAATGATTAAAAAATATACCTGAATATTTGCTCAATCTCAGTAGGAATTTTTTTTTAAAGTAAATTTCAAACATAATGCAACAGCACAATTTGAGGATGAATTTAATATCTATCAGAAGAGCAAACATATAAATATGGTTATATAAAGTCTGCATTAGTTTTATAGATGGATTTTAGGATACATAGATTATATAGAGATATAGATATAAAAATATATATATAGGTAAATAAGCACATGCAACGCATACACACACAGATGTAGATATAGTGAGTGAGAGAGAGAGAGAGAGAGAGAGAGAGAGAAAACAGAAATGAGAAAGAGAATGTGCAGATGAAAAGGAGTCAAGCCCAAAGCATGTAAATGATTGCCTATGGAAGTTAAGAAAATGACTCTGGGTGGTGAACACACGTGATATATAGATGATCTGTTACAGAATTGTACATTTGAAACCTATGTAACTTTACTAACCATTGTCACTCCCAATAAACTTTAATCAAAAAAAAAGAAAAGAAAGAAAATGAATGTATAGAATAGAAATAAAATAAGTCCTTCACTTTATTAGTAATGTACTACATACTTTTAGAAAACAACTGAAATATATATGAAAATATAAACTTTTAAAAATATTTATTAATTGTGAATGTCCAAAGAACTATTAACTTTCTAATCATTAAAATTATAATAACAATAGCATTAATAAATAATACTATCATCCATCAAGAGCAGATAAATCAGCAATAAAACAAAATAAAAAGATTCCTAAAGCGATTAGTGTGTACAGTCTTGAAATTTGGGAAAACTTCAATAAAACTAATGAATGGGAGAAAAACAATGAAGCCTAGATAAAATCTGACACAAATGAAATTTTGTAAGTTGGCCCTCCCTTCTAGCTTCTTTTTTCCTCATTGATGTATGAAAATTACTCATTTAGCCTTCAAAACTGCAAATATTTTTTCATACTCTTTATAACATATATCTGGTAGCTAGTTTTCTATTTATAAGACTACTGTAAATTAGAAGAAAAAACTCAACTGAATGTTTTATTCTAATATTTACACAGAGAGAAAAATGTACCTTGGTTTATTAAGGTATGCAATTACAATTCAGTTATTCTCCTCAGTTCAATAGGAGTCTCCCGAGCAAAACATTTAAAACAGTTTATGAGAATATATTACACCTTTAGAAACTTACTTTCTTCAATTAACACTGAAAATATATTTAGTTCCAGGCTTCTTAAATCATTTTGATGCAATACCTTTCCTTTCCTCATCATGTTATATAGCATCAGATTTACAAATATATAAAGAGTAGTTTTAGAAAATATAACAAGTATTTATTATAGACTGTGAAATCAAACATTTTAATTTGTGATATTTGCTTAAAACTGCTGTATTATTTCCCAACAAGTACTTAACAAGAAATTTAAAACTGTATTCTAAGTTTACTCAAAATATTTCAGCATTTTCATTTAATGTATTTCCTCCTCCAGAGTAGTGGTTCCATACTAAAAAATCTTCTGAAATATAATTTAATGTGTTTGATTCTTGTACTAAATATTAATAAATGGAATTAAATAGTTGATGATAGTACAGTTTTTAGAAAATAGACAAAATATACATGTGTTTTAAGACACATTGTTTAGAGACCATGATGTTTGCAAATGATAACAGTATTAGTCAGAGTTCTCCAGAGAAACAGAACCAATCAGATATACAGATATAAAATGAGATTTATTATGGGAGTTGGTTCATGTGATTTGGGGGACTGAGATATGCCACAATATGCTATCTGCAAGTTCGATACTCCAGAAAAGCCAGTGGTACAATTCAGTCAGTCTGAAGGACAGATAACCAGGAGCTCTGATGTCCACGGCAGAATGAATGTCCTAGATTTGTAAAGAGGAATGCCCTTGATCTTTTTGTTTTATTGGGGTTCTCAATATATTGGATGATAGCTCCCCATTACATCGGCAAAGGTAAATTTTCTTTATTCAGTCTATTGATTCAAATGTTAATCTCTTTCAGAGACACCCTCATAGAAACATCCAGAAATAATGTTTTATCAGCTATCTGGGAATCCCTTTAACCTAGTCAAATTGGCAATTAAATTAACTATATGAATACTCATCATGCATATGTACCACAATATATTACACAGACTTCGTGTAACTGGCAATGAATAGAAGAATAATTTGCTTCTTATATCCATTTTCAACTGATAATCATTACTTACATATACGCATTATGATAATGTTAAAGAGGCACAAGTACGGATATTTTGAAAGACTTGGCTTCATAAAACAAGGGCACTGCAGGGTAAAGATCCTGGCACAGATCATAGAGCATAAAATAGACATTTGACAAGGTTTGTTAAAATAAAAATCATTCTTATTCACATGGCCTCAGTGTAGCATGAGAGTTCTAAGTTCTCACGCACTTTAAAATTATTTTTGAGGAATGAAAATTTTAAAAAGTGTTACTTAAAAATCAACAGTGTTCCTTAGTGCAATGCACTTTCCCTCACTAATGTGCAAAGGAAAGTAAATAAATAAATAAAAATAAAATTATTTTGGAGGAAATTATTTCTCAAATAAGTGGCATCTTTTATTTTCTTATTTTTTCATTCTTATTAAAGTAATGCACATCCATTGTAGAAAATCTAGAAAATACAGATTGGCAAAAACAGTTAATTAAAATTGTTTGCTGTTTCATAATTATTTGATAACCATTATATTTTGCTCTATACCTGTCCAATCTTATTTTCTCAAGGTATGTAAAGAAATGTTTAAATAATGATACTAATTTTGCATAAGTTTTCAATGTGATACTTTTCTTAATATTACTGTAAAACTTTTTACTATTAAATATTGCCCATAACATATTATAATGGATATATTATATTATACTATATAATTATACACTAACTTATGTAACAATCCCCAGTTATGGCACTAACTCTTCTGTTATGGCTAAATTTTTAGCCTTACAAGCAAATCTGTAATGACTATCCAAGTACCTACATACTGTGAACATTTATGATTATGGATGTAGTACTCATTCTTAAATACTTTGGGAACAAATCAATATTACCTGAAAAGTTTTTGAATCAATTTTCAAATTGATCACCCCAGGGAGGAGATCAGAAGGACTCAGGTTGAGGTTTATGAATATGCCCTCAATGATACAGTTGGCTGTTTTTCAGTTTGTTTGTTTTGAAATTGTTACCCTTACTACATTTGCAATAAATATTTTATTATTTTTAAAAAATATATTATACATTTTTAAAATGAAAATTATGTAAAGTCCAATAAATAATGTATAACATTAAACTTCTCAACCTGGCATTTATTTTCTATGATGTGAATTCAATTTAACTTTAACATTAATCACACCTTGACCTCCAAGTAGGCATATCCTGTATTTAATATTCTTAATATATGTGGTTTTTCTTTTAACCTTGAGTGTCACACATGAAAATTCCAACACAGCTATGTAGAGATGACAAATCTGTGTGTATGCACAACCACTTCTTTTATGCTTCACTAGTCCTAGAATGTCCTGGGCACAGTGTTGTACCCTAGACTGTCCAACTGACACTCCATCTACAGATTTACTCTCCATGTATTTGCTTATGTCCTTGAGCAGATTAAGGTAGTTTAGCAAATAAAAGGTGACTTCTTTCTCTACCATGCTATGTTATCTTATTTGGAAGGAAGACTTCCTGATTAGGGTCCTTAACTTTTATTGTTTTTTTTTTTTTTTTTTGTCATAATGCTTATGATATAGCTCAGTATTTCCAAAAGTGCATTTCTCAAATCACTAGCTATCTTTGATATTAGTAGGATGAAAAAATAACACCATCATAGAAAACATGTGCAAAATACTAAGTTTAAATAAGTGAGAGTATTGTCTGTGGAACTTCTCATAATGTTTAATTATGCAATTTGTCTTGTGAATCTTAAGATTTAATTTATTAATTTATACAAGTAAATGATGCGTATTGGATTTGTGAGTTAAAATGTTGAAAACAGCTATATATGATGTCAGAGGTAGTAGATTGGGTGAGGGGGTTATCACTTTATGAGGGGTGTAATTATCTAACTATCACAGTGTTTTATACGCCTGAAACTAATAAACACAAAATGAAAAGATATAATCGTGCTATATAATGACTTTTCGGGCAACAACGGACTGCATGTATGATGATGGTTCCATGAGATTTTAAATGAGCTAAAAGCTTCATGTTGCCTAGTGATGCCATAGCCTTTGTAGTGCCATAGAACAATGCGTTACTCATGTGTTTGTGGTGATGCTGGTGTAAACAAACTTACGGTACTGCCAGTCATGTAAAGTATACCACACACAATTCTGGTAGTGGGCTATACCACCTAGGTTTGTGTAAGTGCACTCTACCTTTTCACACAATAACCAAAGAGCCTAAAGACATTTCTCACAACAAATCTCCATATTGAAGCGGCCCAGTGCTATACAAAAAGGCACAAAAGTCATTTGAAATTCTGCCACTCTTAGATTTTGCAGAGCTTCCCTCAATTTACTCTTATTCATATAGTTACCTATTTTGTCTGCATGATATCTATGACATATTGTTTAATGTTGAATATACAAATGCCTATGTGGAATAATGTACTCAAATTCCAAAAAACAAAAAAATAGAATTAATAAGGAAATGGTATATATTCCAAAAATATTGTATCAATTTAAATTCTAAACCAAAATCAATGTTGTTCAGAAAAAAAATATTTATATTACTCAGTCTTTGTGTATTCACTTTTCCTTCAGAATTTTTGAACAAGCGTGATGAAAAACAACTCCAGTTTCTAGTAAATCTTCATGTACATTACCACTGGAACTCTTGGACATATTCAGAAATATCCTAAGATCAATGTTAGCTCCAAAAATCCGAGTATAATCAATAATGAGAAAGGTATTTCCCAAAGTTCTTTATAGTGCAATTGTCTGTGTCTACAAAGATCAGGTCATGATATAACAAAGTGTTTAGCAAATTAATTCCCATGTTTGGAATAATAAAATGTTAATTTTTTAAAGTAAGAACTGTCTAAGTAAGAAACATGCAATGCTGTAGAGAATTTTTATGAATGTATGTGGACCAAACTGACTATAATAGCTGGGAAATCTCAACGGATTGAGAAAATGCTCCTGAGAGTGGCAGTTTTGCAGGTTATTTTATACATTGGAATCAAAGGAGGAGACATAAGGAGAGTTACATGAAATCCATTGGTGGTAGATTAATGGAGTGGGAGAAAGGGAAGCAGGGAAATCTCTGGGATAGGATAAAAAGTGAAACAGAGTGTCAGATACTTCTTTTACATTGGTTGGCACAGGATAGTGAATAATTAACTATTAACTAGCACATAGAGATGGTACTTGGGGAACAAGATAACAGTGAGGGGTTTTGTGGTCTCATGCTCTGGTGCAAGGTTGTGCCCTTAGGGGTCTGAAAAAATGAATTACTTTAACATTCCAAGGGCATGTTATGCTATTGAGTTGTCAGAAAAGTCATGACATATTTTGTCTATGTTTTGCAAAGTTCACTTATTTATATAAAGAACAAAGATCAATCAATGATATATTGCGCTTTTTGTTCGATAACCTTTTGCCATTTTTCAGTAAGCTTCATAATTGCTCGTTCTTAGAAGGACTTGTCTTTATTTGCAAAAAACACTGAACAACGTGCTGATTCACAGCCTCATCTGAATTGAATGTTATACCACACAAGGAGTTTTGAAGAGAGCAAAACAAGTGGAAGTCTGACGTGCAAGGTCAGATTAGTATCGTGGGTGTGGCAACACATCCCATCCCAGCTCCAATAATTTTTGACGGGTGATCAAATTTGTGTGTGGTCTTGCGTTGTCACAATGGAACACAACTCTTTTATGATTATCAAGATCTGGACGTTTCTGGATGATGGATTCATTCAAACTCTCCAATTGCCAACAGTACACATTTGAATTGATTGTTTAGTTCCTTGGTAGGAGCTTGAAAAATACACCTTTAAATCCTATCAAACTGAGAGCATAACCTTCCTCTGATGAATGTCTGTTTTTGATGTCATTTGAGGCGAATCATCATATCGAGACCAAGACCATTTGCACACTACACTGTTGTAAACAATCCACTTCTCATCACCAGTTATCAGTCACTTCAAAAAGGGATTGTTTTCCTCACGTTTAATGAGCATATTGCAGATGTTTATATGCGCCGTCAAATGAACTTCTTCGAGTTCATGCGGAACCCAAATATTGAGCTTACTTACGTATCCAGCTTCTTCAGGTGGTGGTGAACGCTTGAATGACGAGTGTTCAATGTTTCTGCAATCTCTCGAGTCATGTAACATGGATTTGACTCGATCAATGCCTTTATTCGGTCGTCATCAACCTCAGTGGGCCTCCCTGACTGAGGAGCATTGTTGATATCAAAATCACCAGCACGGAATTTTGTGAACCATTGGTGGCACTGATATTCTTGTAGAGCATTGTCACTGTAAACTTTATGCAACTTTTCACAAGCTTGATGCGCATTCTTTCCTTTATGGAAGTAAAAAGTAAAGTATGGCAAAAATGCACAGTTTGGTCTTCCACCTTCAACTTCTTGTAAAATCTCCAAACTCAACCAAAAAGAGTATGATGCAAAACCCTTTTACTTGTTATGCTAGTCACATCTTTATTAACTTCTTACTCAAGAGCTCTGATTGTCCTTAGTTTCTCTAGGGGAAAGAAGTGATATACTTTCATAGTTTTTGAAGTTACAATTCAAAAAATGATTATATACCCGAGGCTGACCTAATCCTAGGTAAATTCCCAACTGTCTCTAACTGACTCAAAGAGTGAAATGTATTCCTTTCCCTTCTCCGCATCCCAATATAAGAAATCCAAATTCTGTATCTCTTTTTTATGAGGCGTTTCAAGTGTGATGGATAGTAAACCATGAGTTCTCCACAGGAAATCTCTTGGGGAATTTGAGGACAATTCGTCTGCTGAACTTCCTTTACTCCGATATGCTCTGATTACTCTACCAGAGCCACTCCGCTACTGTTTGCACCCATCTCCCAGCCTCGGTCTTGTCCAGTCGGCAGAAACTATAAAACTAGGCTTTTGAAGAAAACCTGTCTTGCCCATAAATTCAACTTCCCATGAAATATTTGAGTCTTTTTTTGAATGTTGTCTAGAGAAGAGGAAAAAATAGCTGATAATGTACCAGTGAGAGGCCAGAAAGGGAAGACATATACAAAAAGAAGGAAAAGGAGGAGGAGGTAGAGAAGATATTCTTTAAAATGTAACCCTATTATATCATGTTCCTTATCATATCATATAATATCATAATAAACATGTCAGGTCCTTTACCATACAATTTCTTTCAATATATACAACAAAATGGGTCTAAGGTTTTCATAAACGTTTGCTACAAAATACTAAAATCACCATCAACAATATTTAAATACAAGTGAGACATTAAGACATTTGTGATAAATAACATAGATCAATTTCTAAATATATACATTTCCTACAGAAATTGTTAAAATTAAGAAAAAAAACAAAAAACTTTTCACCTATCCCAGAAGGAAAAAAAAAAATGCCGAGGATAAAACCGGATAGTTCTTATATTAAAAAAGATAAAAGATGTAAAATTTATTTGAATTTTTAGACAATATTTGAACCATATGCTCATGGGCAGCTCCAAATTAAATGCACCTGTAGAATTTAGGCACTAAAACCTATTCTGCATATTCTGAGGCTTGTCTTGATAAGCTAATTGCAAAGCACACACATGTAAAGAAAATAGACACTGCCTAAATAAATAAAAAATTGTATAGTAAAATGATGGAAATGGGGAAGATATCGAAGACCTCCAGGCTGTGCCTTGCTGCCTGTCTGATTGTTTTACGTTTCCTTCCAGATATACCTATTCTCTCTTAGTCTTTCACATTGTCAAGAAGCTTGAACAGCAGCAAACTTTTTAGGTTAGTAAGCATGGATTTCTTGGAAATTCCCATAAAGATAGGAAATCTCAGTTTGACATCTTAATTTGGGTGAGTATGCTGAAACCCATAAATCTGCCTGATTAATGCACAGTTAATAATTTAAATACAGTTAATACACTTAGACTATCATATTAAAGTAAGCCAGTACACTTTAGCCACTTAGCTACCTCATCAATATTTAGTGCTATAGACTGAACTGTGTCCCTCAAAAATTCATATGCTGAAACTTTACACCCAATGTGCTATATTTTAGTGAGAGGCCTACAGCTAATTAAGGTTAAAAGATGTCCTAAGAATGGCATCCTGATAAGATAGTTATTATATTTATCAGAGAAGACCCTAGAAGGCTTGCCCTCCCCTCCCAACCCTCTCTCTTTTTCTTTTTCTCTTTCTCCTTCCCATGTGACAACACAGTGAGACGATGAATATCTGCAAACCTAAGGGGGCTCTCACCAGAAACTGAACCCTGCCAGGCATTGTCTTCAGAACTGTGAGAAAATACATTTCTGTTGTTTAAGACATCTACTCCATGTATTTTATTATGGCAACCCAAGCGAACTAAGACATTTAGTGTCCTAGAAATACATTTGGGAACAATTCCAATTTCATGGTTATTCCAGTTGGGGTAAGTTAAAGGAAAAACTTCAGCTCTGCAAAATGCCGGAGAGTAAGAGAGTGAGAGCAAGAGCGAGAGAGAGAGAGAGAGAAGGAACTACAGAAATTGTTAAAATTAAACACACTTCCCACCTTTACTAGGAGGAAATGCAATGTATCATGGACACATGGCCATCGTGTCCAGCTATGAAACCTGTCACTGTACAAGGAACTCCGAGGAAGGATCCTGGGTACTCTGGAAACTTTATGAATAAAAACAAAGAGCAGGTGAGGTAAAGACTCTCAGAGAATGTTTAACTGAGATGTAAATAAGGAGTAGGATTCCTTTATGCAACTGGACAAAGGGATGGGAGAGTCAAGCAGAGTGAAAATCATGTGTGACTATCTCCTGGGGAAGGTGACTGTTTTATCCTGAGTAATTAAGGGAAAGCAACAATTATGGAGTAAAAGGAACTAGGGATAGAAAGGAAGGGTGGAGAGCTATGATAGGGGATATATATATATACACACATACTTTTTTTCATGCCATAGACTGTAGATTTTATACCAATATCAGTGGTAAAACAGAAGGATTATAAGCATGGAGTCGTATTATCGTATTTGTATTTCTAAAGAACACTCTAATTATAGTGCATGGAGTTGATTCCAGGAGGATAACTGAATATGAAGAAAGTATGTTTCTGATCAATGAAGTTGCTCAAGAGTGGATAAAGAGTATTAAATGAAACTGGGACATATTAAGGAATTTTTGAAAGAGGACTTAGTGATAAATTGGTAAGAGAATGTGCAGCTATGATTTAAGGATGATTCTGAAGTGCATGTTTTAAATATTTAGGTGAATTGCAGCCCATCCACTGAGGCTTGGAGAGTCTGGATGAAAAAGAAAAATTGTGAATTGAAGTTGATTGCTAAACTTGGGGTGCATTTTGAGTAATACAATGGGAAATATTAAAGATGAAGTTGATTATAAATTTAAAAATATCACAAAAGAGTTCTCTAGGCTAAAGATTTTGATTGGAAAGTTATTTCTAATGCATAGTAATAAAGCCAGGATAGAGAGGAGGGCCCAGCTAAGAATCCTATATGACAATGGAGGTTTATATCTGAAGGACCCAACAAAGAACAGGAATTCAGGGAGTTAAAATCCATGATCATTTTGTAAGGAAAAAAAAAGTAACAACAGCATACTTCAAAAGGAAGGTGTGCTGGACTATAAATCAAAAAGTTGGGTCTCAAATTACATATTACTAATCAGGTCTACTGGATGGGCCTTTGGGGACAGTGACTGTAAAATCCAGAATGGGTTGGAAATGCAAGAAGTTGAGGAAAGCAATTTTCACACAGTTCTATGAAAAAGTGGAGAGTTAGGCTAATATTGATAGGAGGAGGTAAAATTCTAGGGTCTTCTTTTCAACTATTTATTTTGAAATAATCTTAGAGAAGAGTTGAAAAGACAGTAGAGGTTCCCTGAATAGATCCTAATGGGGGGTTTAAAATACATGTTCTTTAAGGGTAATGCATGAAAATCATTTTTTAAAGCTTTTAAGGTATCTGAAAGACAGAGAGAGTTAGGCCATTAATATAAGATAGTAAGTAACAGATATTACAAGCTTCCTGAAAATATTATCATATTCATGGTAGTAGCAGAGATGTCCTTTGATGTGTAAATATGGGAGAGGAAAAAAAAATGTGTTCTCCCATGTAACAGTATTCGGGGATTTGGTACTATGAATTTGAACAAGTCATCTCCTAATACATTCTATTTTTCTGTGCAGAAGTGGGACAATCTTGTCACTTTGATGTGAGGGCAAACATGAGGCTCTCAAAGGCCTTGAAGGAGTGAGCAACTTCGATCTGTTCTTGCCCAGTGACTGTGAGAGTGGGTTTGCCTGACACTGGAAACAGTCAAGTCACCAGAGTATCCAGCTCCTTGGCTCTGAGATTTTCTCGAGCGCTGGCACAGGCCTGGAGAAAGCAGTTTAAACCACATGGTCAGAAGTAAGAGTAACTGGGCTGAGACAATGAAAGAAAAACAGCACAATTTCTCAAGGACTAGGTAGAGGGAGGTTGGAATCAGAAGTCATGGGATTTCAGAGATGTAGAAATGAGGACAAGAAAAGCCCTATTGATGGGAGGATGTAGAAATGTCATTATACTGAAAATCACAATAAAGGAGAGCACGTGTGGTGGGGCAATGGGCGACAAAAGGTAGAAGTATGGCACATGATTCTAAGCTTCCTTTCCAGGTTAGCTTTCAAATTATTTCAGTTAGTATAAAAATATCCATTGACGTTTTCATTAAATTGTATTAAATATACACATCCACAAGAGAAAATGATGTATTTACAGTATTGGTCATTCTCAGTCAAGACCATGTTAAATATCTCAGTTCACGCAAACCTTATCTTATGTCACTTTGTAGTGTTTGGTTCTTGTTTGCAATACAAATTGCAATTGCGTGCACGATTCTCATTCCACTGGGTGCTCACTCTGATGTCTCTGGAAAATTAAATGTTTAAGTCTCCAAATTGATGACTGTTTCTGTAGCTATTGAGCAGAATTCAATAACAGGGACTCTATGGTCTGTCAGTGAAAATGTTTTATACTGCTTGTAGGGATAGATCTTTCTATTTAAGCCTATAATTAAATCTTCTGCAGGCTTATGCTGACATATTTATTTTGACAATTTAAGAAGTCAGTACCATCCATTATTATGTATACATTATTGATTTTTTGAATTTTAGTTTTAAATTCCACATCATGGATTAAAAAAAAAAAAGAGCTTCACTGTAACAGAAAAGTTGTCTTCTTCATTTCCTTTTGGCCAGCCTATTGTGAGGCTAAAAATGCAGTCAAAATCAAATAAATATTACACAATGTAAATTACTATGAAATATAATAGATTATCACTAGTGTCTATTAATTTACTATATATATATATATATATATATATATATCTCCATATTTAATATATATACACCAAATTTGGATGTAAATATGTGTGGGTTTAAATATGTATATATTTAAATGTCAGCACTGTTATTTATTAACTCTGTCATCTTGAGCAGCTACTCATGTATGCCCCTGTCTCCTTATATATAAATGGCATATAACAATATGGGCCTCAAAGAATAGTTGTATGTATTTGTCAGTTATTTGTAAGAAACTGATTATTATTGATGTAGAACTTCTGAGACCCTATATTCTATAAGAAACATTGATATATAACATCTTTATAAATCTTACATGATTCAGCTGAGATTTCTGAAGCTAGAGATACTATATACTTTAGTTTGCATTTTTATGCAATAAAGTACATTACTTACATGAATAACTTTTTTTTTCCATATTAGAGAACTTCAAATGGTACCTAAAGAAAACCACTCTAAGGGCACAATGATAGATTTCTTAAAGTGTTTTGTTTCCTATCAGAGGAAGAAACAAAGTGAGACCCAAGGAGATATAAGAAATAACTAATCAGTTTAAGAACAAAAAAGAAATGGCACCATGGTGGGTCATAATGTGCCAAAAAAATGGATCTAAAATGATACAGAATCTAGGTGTATATAGAGAAAAGGAAAAAAATTAATGTGTCATAATGGAGAAGAGGATTATCTAAAAGGCAGTTCAGAAAACATGTTTCTATGCTATTTTCCCATTTTCCTTTTCTTCTTTTAGAAGTAATCTCTTACATCACTTTTCTGGTGATAATCCCAATTAATGTCCATCCACGCACATATTCATTGTGTTCTTTAAAAGAGAATCAGTTCCATATTTTAAGAAGGGTTGAGGTTGAAAATAAAAGTATAATAAGATAGGAGAGAGATTGAAGGAAAAAGTAAAAGAAGATTGGATAAAGAGAAATGAAGAAGAAACCATGTAATTGTATTAACAAGACAATTTTGCTGCAAAAACTGGCTAGGCCAAAATTTACATAAAGTACCACTTTACGTAAAATGTGTTTCAGCCAGTATACATTTATGAAATTCTGAGGTTGTTCATATTAGAAAGTAATATATTTGTTGATGGCTATTAATCAAACTGAAACCTCTGTAATATGCATTTTTATGAATAATATTGAAAGAAAACCCTAATTCAGTTATTGAAAACACAAATAGCTCTTCTTTTCTCCCCTTTTCTTAATAAAACTGGCCAAGAAATATATACAAAGAGAGAAAACTAATGATACTACGTTAAAGTGTGCTCACTGCTTGAGTCCGTCTGGCACATGAGTAAATGTCCTTCCTACATACTCTTGTGTTTCACAGAAATGATTTCTTCAGGGCTTCCTTTGCCTGTTTTCTGTAACTATTTTTAAGTTTTCCCCAAATTATCCAGTAGATCTATTCGAGTCCTAGAATTACACTCTTCTCCAGCCATAACTTTTCTTGCAGATGGTTCTTTTGTTCCTATTTGGACTCGTTGCTCTCTAGTTTTGCTGTGTGTAGTCTTCTTCCTTGGATTCCCATTAATCTTTAACCAGGACTTTCTCCACTATGATGTGTACTCTTTCTTGATCTTCAGGCTTGCCTGTTCCAGATGAATTTTGCTAGAGTCCATCCATCGGTAATTAATTGGGTTTGTTTTTATTTTTTTGAGGGCAGTGTCACTGGCCCTCATATGTGGGACCTGAACCGGGGCCACTGGCGTCCCAAGCCAGCGCTTAACCACCATGCCACTCGGCCGGCCCAACTTGGGTTTAGTTTTAAATCTTCCTTGGATTCTGTATCAAATTGACTCAGTAATGGCTAGAATGCCCCGAAACAGAGAGCTGGGTGGTAGCTTCTCTGACCAACTAAGACAATGATTGCTCCTTCATTACACTTCTATTTCCTAAACATGTATTCAAATATACCATCTACCATTTTCTTCTCTTACAAAGAGCTGGAGGGCTGGAGTATTTCCTTTCTGCCAGATAGGTTAGGCTTAGATCAATTCCAAACAGTCAGGCTCAGGCAAAATAGTTTTCTTGAGGACAGGCCTTGTTAGGGAGAAAAGAGATACACAGGCATATTTCAAAATACTGATTTTTAAACCGTCCCTCTGCCAGAAATAGGAGACTAATTTTCACAGTGAGAACCCAATGAGGCTCCCGGAGGTAAAACTCATAAAAGACTGGACCACATGAAGATTTTCATTCTCAAGCTAATGCACACTGAGCCTCTAGCAATTTGTCAATTACACCTTTCCTACTGGAACCAGAGATGGGATTCCACTCACTTCTGGACTTACACACCCAATAAACTGATACTCTGTATTCACCCATCTCTCCCATTTTTGGGGCAACAATTTGCTTTATGACTTCAATTCTCTGATGAGTCTAAAACAATTCTCTGATGAGTCTAATACATTGATTATTAATGTATTCATCTTTTTTTTCATGTTGAGAAAGGAAGTGACAATTTCCAACCTCCTTACAATATGAACTGGAAACCAGAAGTACAAACAACAAGATGTTCAAAAACCCTGTTAGTAATTATTCTCAGATTGTCAGTTTGTCTCTTGGATTTGTCAATCACAGCTATTTATTATGTCACTATATTTTTTCTGCATGTTTCATTTTGGCCTTTCCCCAAAAGATAGATCTCTAGATAACTGGTCAATCTGTCTGACTTTTCATCAATCTATTCTTAATCATTGTATTTATGTATTATGTCCAGAATAATTCTCTCAGTGATGGTGGTGTCCATTGATCCACTTGGGAAATGTCTTCTAGTCCCTGTTCTGCGTTAGGACCTGCACTAAGTATTAAGTACAACACAAAGAAAAGTAAGATGTGATTTCCACTTTCAGTGTCCTGACAGTCTACAGACAAGATTGGCAAAATACACATGGAATGTTCCAAGTGATAAAATGGCAATGTATTAGCTTCCTGTAGTTGCTAAAAAATAAAAAATAAAAAAAATCACAAACCAAGTGTCTTAACTCTATTGAAATTTCTTCTCTCACAGTTACGTAGGCTAAAATCATGATGTTGGCAGGGTTACACTCCCTCCCAAAAGCTATAGTGGAGCATCTGTTTTTGCCACTTCCAGCTTCTGATGACTCCAAGTGTCCTTGGCTGTGGCTGCATTGTTCCAATCTCTCGGGGTCACATAGCCTCCTCTTCTGCTTGTGTCTCTCCTTTCTTCCTGAAAGCTCTGTTTCTTTCTCATAAAGATACATGTGATTTCATTTTGTGCCCACTTGGATAATCCAGGATGCATTCTTCCTCTCAAGATCATTAACTAATCACATCCTAGGCAGCACAAGGTAATATTTCAAGATTCTGGATTTTGGGGCATAGACACATATTTTGGGGGCCATGATTCAATTCATGATGGTCAATAAAACACCAAAAGCTATAGGAATAAAGAAAGAAGTTAGGGAGCCCGTGCTCCTCAGAAAAAGGTATTTGACCTGGCAAAGAGAAAGTTTTAAGTTTGTTTTTTTGTTTGTTTGTTGTTTGATTTTTTTAAGACAAAAACAATTCATGCTGAGTGACTACTCCGGTGTGTAGCATAATTCTAAACATACGCACATATTATGCTATTTGAACATCACAAAACCTTAATCAGAATATCTCAATTGACTTATAGCTGAGTTCAAGTTACTGAACAGGAAAGATAAATTTCAAGGAGGTTATAGGGTTAGTCTAATTTCCCCAGTCATGATGCTCATAAGTGATCAAGTCAGGATTCCCACCCCCATTTTTCTTTCCCAAAGCTCATGAGTTTTTAAGAAAAAAAGAATACACTACTACTAATAATATTAATATAAAGATAATTAGTGTTAACCAGAATAGTATCATCTTTCCTTTTATATTCAGAGTAAGGTGCATTTATTTTTAATAAGTTTGTTTTCATTTTTCTTAACTCGGAGGTTTAGGACAGTGCTGTTTGGATTCTTTTACCAGCTGCCCAGTTATCATTAGAGCTGCTACTGCATGGAACTGGTGAGCCAGGAAAAGCTGGCTTAAAAAGCAAGAAATATCCTGCCTTTTGCCATTGGGGCTTTCTGTCAAAGCAATCCCTGTGTATCCCATGGAGACAGAGAAAATGGAACCTCTGAACCAGAGGTAACCTCAGCAGAACTGATGAAATGAGAAGTTGTGCTGATAGGCTTCGGTCATATTGTCATCCCTTCCTATTTATTGATGTATTTGCACTGAGGATAAGAAAAGACTTTTTGAGGCAGGCTTGTCATCGATCACTTCCAGAACGCTGGAGGGTGAGGGGAGCTTGACTTGTACAGGAAGGCAAAGAATTTACATTTCATACAGCTGAGCATCACCTAGGCTGCGTTGCCTTAAAGCATAAATGAAGATTAAAGTGGCGAAGAGATTTAGTGGCACAAATGTGATAGATCCTTGATTTTGAAAAATAAATCATAGGATAAACTAATACTAGATGACAAGAGAATTGAAAACTCAAAGAGAACCTGGCTGTTTATCTCCAGTTATAACATTGTTTGATAAAATTATTTTGGGGTTTTGAGTGAGCTGTAGGCATTGCAAGATCAAGCTGTAATCCTGACAGGCTGACCCTTTCTAATTTGTAGTTTTGTTTTCTTGTTGTTCATTTTGGGATGGCATCAGGGTTTCTAAGGCATCAGTTGATAAAACAAAAACAAAAAGAACACATTTTATTCAAGTAAAACGTATTCTACATTTTGCACACTTATTAAACATAGAGGCAGATTTTAACTCATGGCACGAGAGTTATCAAAAATGGTCATTTTTTTTTCTTTGTAAAGCATTGTTTATCCTCATTTCACAGCCTTAGTATTTGGAATATAATAATGTCTTAATTAAAAACAAAACATAAAAAAGATTGCATATATAGGATCTCCAATTTGAAACCTGCAGGCTTGAGGTCCTCTATGCAATCTTGGCTCTCTTCTCCAAATATCAGCCTAAACAGAGGCATAGCACGTTAAAGGAAATTTATTTTCTTTTGGTCACCCCTGCTCACAGCTGATCCTCATTAGGGAAAACAAACCTCACTTTAAAAGCAACTATTAGGAGCTAAGGAAGAGGTCAATGTAAATTACTTCAAACAGTGAGACTTCAGTAGTTACTTGGTAGAGAGGCAGGAAGCCATATAAATAGAGACGTCAATTTGAAAGCAAAGGCCTAGGGCCTGTTTTGCTCAAAGCTAAGCCTTTAAGTGAGTCTTTGTCTCTCATGTTTCTTTTCTCTCTCCCGCAGATGTTTACCTGTCTATGAATGAGCACTGAGCATCCTTTTTGAAGTTTCTTTCCATGCAACATCTGTGAGAATTTTGGCTTTAGGTCTTACTTCAAAGCTTTTACACCCAATGATAGCACAGATGATTCCACAGTAACAGCAGGCCCTCCCAGGAAGGCATTTCCATATGACACAATTTTTGATGTTTAATAGCAGCATAAATTTTCAAAAGGCAAACAAGGTTGTTCGATGCATGTTAGAAAAGGACCATTTTTCCTGTGTCAAAGAAGTGATGGCAAATTGGTAAAATGAGAGATTCTGTTGCTATCTCTTCAGCTAATCTCAATTTTTTTTTTTTTTATATTTTAGTTGTAAAAAAATAACAGAGCTTTGAGTGCTATTTTTGATTATCTTGAGCCAGGAAGGAAGAGCATAACTAAATGCCTCGAACTAGCTCACGGATTGACTACCATTTATTATATTTTTTATGCCCTTGGATTTTTTTTCTAATAATCTATATGCTCTATCATATTTAACCTTCACAATAATCCAGGAATTAAGTACTAAAATTGCCTATTTTATAGATGAGGAAGCTGATATTTGAAGAAGTCGTCTAACTTTTCCAAGATCATATACCTAATAATGGCTGAAACCAACATTTAAATCCAGAGACTGACTCAAGTACTGGATCCAGTGTGCTACATTGCCCCAAGAATATTCCTGAAGTAATGGATACCTGTACATGTCTTACCCATAACCACTTTTAACATTTTTAAGAAGTATAGAAGACTAAATATGAAATATCTATCAAGGATGTATTGGCCTATATTGTGGCAGTAGGATTCAGGTTTACTGTAATAAAGATGTCCAATGAGGGCATTGTTAGAATTTAAACTGGATAAATGGGTTGACTGTTAATTTCTCCCAACAGTACACCCATGTAACATAAAGGCATGTGTAATACAATGCCTCCTATAGTTAAATGATGAGATTATTATTAGATCTGTGGAGGAAAAACCATCCAGCTCAAGAGAAAGTGCATAAGAGTTTATCTGAGCAAAACTGATGACAATTTCTGGGAAGCAAAATCTCAATGGATTTGGAAAATGGCGGTTTTGCAATTTATTTTACACATTAGAATCAAAGGAGGAAGGTTACATTAATCCACTGGTGGTAGATTAAAGGGATGGGAGAAAACAAAGTGGGGAAATCTCTAGGACTGGATAAAAAGTAAATTCTAGAGGCAGGTACTTTTTTTTACAGTGGTGGGAACAGGATAGTTAATAGTTAGCATTTTACAGCACATAGAGATGGCAATCAGGGGACAAGAACAAGGAGGGATTCTGCAGTTTCCTGCTCTGGTGTGGTGGGCTGTGCCCTGAGGGGTCCCAGAAAAGGGATTTCTGGATATTCCAATAGTCTGTTATCTTAGATGCAAAAGGACAATAGACAGATTCACTTAGGGCAAAGATGGACCTTTGTTGTGGAAGCTACAGGCCAAGGATGTGACTACTGGCCATGACCCACTTTTGGTTAGGAATTTTTATGTTCAGACCATCCTATATAGTTAATAAGTCTCTGAGTTTGCAGGGCCTCCCCTGAGTTTCAGTTTTCTATGTGGCCCCTTTTTTTATCTACAGGCCTCATTTTAAAACCTAAAAATAAGATTCTTGGGTCTACCAATATTCTACGTAGATTTGTTTTTCCAGTAAAACAATGTTATTTGAAGTCTAAATTTACCATTATAGGTTCTATATTATGTTGGAATTATTATTATGTTCATAAGCTCTTTTAAAATAAAAGTTAATTTGACTAAAAAATCATATAAATAAGAGTTGAACTCACTACATGAATACCACCCAAGTGATTTACAGGAGAAATAATAAATACGGAATTCTGTGAGGGTGCTTTAGCTAGTTATAATAATTGATAGTGGTATTGCTTTAACACAAGAGTTAATTGCACTGCATTTGTAAACATAAACTTTATGTCTAAGAGCATTTATGATACAAAGCATGTTTTTTCAATAATTATCAAACTTTAATGGCAATCAAGAAAATCTACACTTAACTCAAAGCATTTTTATCTCTTAAAACTCAATGAAGCAATATAAACACTGTAAGACCAAAAAATACGTTAGTTATTGTAAAATTGTAACATATTTATGTGCTGATAGTGATAGGTACAGAAAAATAAGAACACATTACAAATGTTCTATGTACATTTAAGAAGCATGAAGTGACCATCTTAAACCATGGGACAAACCCCTGAAATTTTAATACTATCAACAGAAAATTGATCAGAATTAATCAGTAAGGGTATAATCCTTAAACACATATATTTCTCTTCGGTACTATCAAGGGATAAAAATAAACACTGGTGTGAAACACAAACCATGGAACTCCACCAGAAAGACCAACTCAACAACAGTCCTGAGTAGCAAGAAGCCGTGACATTTCTACCACCAAGTCTGGCTTTAGTAAGAGATTTTCTAGGTAGAATTGTTTGAAAAATTAATGCCAATTAGTCTCCAAATGCACCATTTGTAAATTCACTCTCTTTAATGTCTTAAGTAGCAGTATAGTTTATTGCCCATGTATAATGGTATAAGACATAAAAATCCACCAGGAGAGGTCACACAGTACCTTGTGTTCAACCAAGGAAGCACAGTGCCCATTCAGACAGGTAAACCTCTGTGAGGGAGAGAAATTAAAGTAAGAGATAGAGAGACTCACTTAAAGGCGAGCTTTGAACAAAACAGGCCCTGGGCCCCTTCTTTCAAATTGATGATGTCTCTATATGGCTTCCTGGCTCTCTAACAGATAACTATTAATATCGCTCTTCTTTTATTAGGATACATTTTGATATTGCTTGGACATTTAGGCGTGAAATAAAGTGAAGGAAGAAAGAAAGAAAAAAAAAAAACAGTTCTACAAATATATTTTTAAAAATGAACAGCAGACCACTGAAGATGATCTTTGCCCACCTAAGAAATTTCACAAATAGAAGTCAATGGCTATTGTTTTGGCTCCTTCCTTTTTCAGAATTCTTTGTGCATACTACAATGGTCTGTGCAGTCATACAAAATACAAGCCCTATTAGGAAGAAAGAAGTGAAATGGAGGTTTGTACATGGATATGTATTTCCTCTTTCTACATGGATGGCACTATTTGTCAGAAAGTGTTTGCTTCACCAAGGCCTAGAGTCATTTTTCCCTGACAACACAAGAAAAAGAGCAAAGGGGCAGTTAACCAGGGAAATCTGTGCCACCTGTCCATTGGTTATGTAGTCCTGTTTACAGACTCCACAGAGGAAGATAAATTGATCCTTTGGATGAAATAGGCAGTGAAAGTCAAATTACCTGAATAGGTGCTAAGGTTTGTTTTCCAAGAATGGAAAAACGTGTCCAGGTGTTTTTGTCTATAAATTTGATAAGTACGTGTACTAAAAATAGCAAACATTTAGGCTGGCTGAGTGGCGCAGCGTTTGGGCGCTGGTTTGGGAGACCAGCGGTCCCAGTTTGGGACCCACATTTGAGGGCCAGTGACACAGCCCTCAAAAAAAAAAAATAGCAAATATTTTCAACACAGTTATTTTTATAAATATTTCTTACAAACACTGTGGGGATTAGAATCACATAGGGTGATGGTAGGGAAAAAAGTAGCTACAAGAGGATGGAAAACTACAGGAACAGAAAGTAAAATCTGATATACACTTTCAAAGATGTGAAGAAACATTAAAATAGTGATATACAGTATAATTTTTCACAGAAAAAAAATTAATATTGATTGTAGGATTTAAAGGACTGGTTAAATACACATTTATTTCTACACTGAGAAAAAAATAGTAGTGAAGAAGAAAGATAAGTTCTGTATAGATACAGGATGCCTCTTTTATCAAAATGTTATCTACCCAAATCTGTACTCCATTAAAGAAGTTTCTGCTAATGTATTATAATTTTATTGAGTGAAGGGTGATATCCAGGAGAGATATATATCAGTATTTGAATAAAATATTTACTTTCTACCACCCGCAAAAATATATTTAAAGTGAAATATTGGAAAGAACAATGAATGTCAAACTTGCTTAGCTACTGGATCTTAGCAAGTGTCTGTGCAAAAAATTACTTCATAAAAGGCTAGATATTTTTAATCTCATTGACTGTTTTAGAAATTCTTCAGGAAACTTTAGTCTTATATACAAGAATGATTATGATATTGTGGATGTATACACAAAATCAAGTCAAGATGAGGCTTTATGTATGAAATTTGAATATTTATTTTTCTGCAATTTGATTTCGATATTGTTACCTATAATTCTTTTTTTCCCTCATTATTCCAGACCATGATTGCTTAATTCTTGTGGTTATTTCTTGGGTTTTAAGTTGACAGTTTAAAAAAACAATATTTAAGTGGTAAAATGCTTGAAGTTTGAACTGTAACTCTTTTTAGTTTCATTTATAATTGCTAATACATATCAAGTATTGTGTTAATCAAATATTATAAAGATTAATAAGATATTATTTCAATACTCAGTGGCTTATATTCCAATGATGGAGATAGTACAAAAACTAAATGTGTTCTATCATAAACTCAACACAGAATTGTATAAAATAGTATTGGAAATTATTATCATATTTATTTATTTATTTATTTATTTATTTTTATTTTTTTAAATTTATTTTCTTTTTTTTTTTAATTAGTTTCAGGTGTACAACACAGTGCAATAGTTATACATTTTACCCCTCAAAGTGACAACCCCTCACCCCCAATTCGCCACCTCACTCCCCCACATATCATTATTATCATATTTAAATCACTTAGTATAGATTGCGTGTGAAATACATCATAAAATGAACAATACATACCACATAATACAATACATAATATAGAATTCATAACTAATATATGATATAACTTATTAATATATGATATATGCTTAAAATTTATCAACATTCCATATAAATACATAATTAATTTAATTTTTTAGAATGAATAACTTTAATATTATGAATAAAGGCCAACAATTATTTCTGATACACTAACAACAGGATCAAAACTGCACCAATTTCTTTAAATATCCCCAAACCTTCTCATAAAAACCAGACAAACAAAAAGAGGTATCAAAATGAATAATTCACAGATGACATATTAAATAAAGCTGCATGGCAAGAAATTTCCCAAGAACCTCTGAGGGGCAGTGGTGTGGCCAAACCACTCCCCAGTGTCAGATCCATGCCGGGTCAGATTCTATCCAGACTAGAAGTGTGGACACTGAAGGACCATACAAGTCACAGGTCACAGAAATAACAAAACAAAAGCTCGCTCTCAAAAGTACCCAGAACAATACAGCAAATTGGCAGGCTCCAGGTTTCAGATTCATGTAAAAGAGATCCACGGAAACACATCGAGCAGGGAGAAGATCAAACCATGACAACTTAAACTTTCAAGCGTTACTAAATGTACCATAAATAGCCTTTTTCAGCAAGACAAAAACGAAAACTAAGGGAAAACTGTTGGAAACAAAATCCATGCTGAAAAGGTGAAAAAACAGGTAATCCCACAGAAAGACTGTTCGACACTAGGGGTAAACAGATCCAAAGTAAAGAGATCACAGAAAACAATATCCCAAAATAATATAACATTAGAAGTGAATCATTATTTTAGCAGCGAGGCCTAGAGCACCCAGGAAACAGAGTTGGAATCACACTAACCCTGAGACACACACTATGGCCACACTGAGGCTGTAGTTTTGAATACTATACAATCACAATAAGAGAGTGAGTTCTTAAGCATGAGAGCGTAATAAGGCCCTTTAAAAGAAGTTTCTACTACTGCAAAAAAAACTACTGTATTATTCAGGGCTCTCCAGAGAAACACAGCCAATAGCATATACACATGCTCCTGGACTCACAAGGTTTTGTCCTGATAAACCCACCATAAGTTGAAAATAGCATAAGTCTAAAATGCATTTAATACATGTAACATACAAATCTCAGAGTTCAGCCTAGCCTACAGTTGAGCAAAATCATTTAGCTGCCATCGCCCAGCACGAATCATGAGAGAGTATTGCACTGCACATCATTAGCCTGGGGAAAAGATCAAATTTCAAAGTACAGTTTCTACTGAACGCATATGCTTTTGCACCACTACAAAGTAAAAAATCATAAATTTAAGTGTCATGTCAGAACTGTCTCTGTATACATGTATATATTAAGAAAGTTATGATAAGGTATTGACTTACCCGATTCTGGAGGCTGAGAGGTCCCAAGATCTGCAGTCAGCAAGCTGGAGACCAGGAAGAGCTTGTGGTGTAGTTCCAGCCGGAGTCCGAAGGCCTGAGCACCAGGAGGGCCAATGTAAGCTCCAGTCGAAAGCTGTAGGCTTCTTACCTAAGAACCAATGATATTTCATTCTTATCTGATAGCAGGAAAACACCAATGGCCTAGCTAAAAAGCAGTCAGACAGGAGTCCCCTCCTAGTAAGTCTTTTTTATTCTATTCAGATCATCAATTGATTGGATGAGAACAACTACCATTAGGGATAGCAAGCTGCTTTACTAAGTCTACAAGTCTACAACTTCAGATGATACATTAGTCTCCTCTGGAAACATCCTCACAGACACACCCAGAATAATAATGTTTGACCAAATGTGGGTACCCCATGGCATAATCAAGTTGATCCACAAAATTAACCATCATACCTGCTATGAAACCCATTTCTTTGAGATACAAACAGCAAAATAGGAATAATTTGAAATCCATACAAATACACTGACAGAAAAATATAATGAGATTAACCAATAGCAGTCCATGAAATAATGGCAATAACTGACATAAAAAAATAAAACTATGACACATCAAAATATGCCAAAAGAAGGTAAGAAAGTGACTAATGCTTTGAAGCACAACACAAATAAAAATAGGAAGCCTCATCAATGGGTTGCCTATACAGTAGGAAGCTATGAAAAAGGAAGAGGGCTGACTGCAAGAATGAACTAGGAAAAACATTCAGAAACGTAGATTAGATTGGAGAAAACATGTTAGAAACACCATGGGAAGCACAAATTCGATAGACATTTGGAAAAAATTAAAGAGATAAAAAAGGACCTATACTTCAATACATCCAAGAAAATAATTTCCAAATAAATCATGGCTCTAAATTTAAAAATCATCAGTGAAATTCACTTATAGAGTAGGAATACATACATTTTAACAACAGTATTCACTATCCAAAAAATAAAATGTTAATACGGTATATAAAAATGAAAATAATAATTCAACTTTGCATGACTAAAAAGTAAAAAGAGAAAAAATCCCTAATTTATGAAGAAGTTGTAAATTGAGGGAAAAGTTCAGATATACATGCTGAAATGGGGTTTGGGGTGCAAGAGTTTAGAGAACAACTCCTGCAGCAGTACTAGACTCAGAAAGAAGTTGAACTGTGATCAGGTCCGAGAAAACCACATCCTATCCCATGGGTTGTCTCAAGTTTTGTGTCCTTAAAATTGATCACTGAATCCATTTACTTCAAGTTCCCCTAGACATGCTAGAAGTCTTAAACCCTAATAATTTTAGATGTATTGCTTTCTCTACAGTTTACAGTGCCCACAGCACACTTTATTTCTATGGCATTGTAATTATTTATTTTAAAGAAACAGAGCAATTGACAAGGATTAATGCACAAGAATGTTTATTATAGAATGTTTTGGATAGGAAAAAATTAGAAACACACTCAGTATCAAGTAATAAAGAGATAGGTAATTCAATGTGGCATTTGTATAGTTATTAACACACTTTCAAAAATATCCAATAATGTGGAAAATGTTCTCAACATAGTTATACAAGTACTATGGACACATATTGTTCCTTAAACACACACACACACACACACACACACACACACACACACACACACACAGATGTATTTCAAGAGTAAAGCTAATATGTAATTTTAATTTCTTCCTGTTTCTGAGAGTCTGCAAAATCCTAAATTTTAAGTTGCATAATGTATAAAAGGAACCAACATTATTAAAAATAAACAAACTGATCTGTAATTATACATAGGACAAAAATTGTTTTCCTGTGTCCTCTTCTCAGTAATGTAGTGCTAACAACAAAAGTAAAACAAAATGAAAAATAAGAAATAAGTACATTTTAATAAGATAAAAAATATTTTTTTTTTACCTCTCCATAGAAGATTTTGTTAGTATAAGGAAATATGATTAAATTACGGGAGAACTGTGAGATCACAAAAATAACAGTACAGATCTCAATAATAAAATACAAATTTCTAAAACTAAGTGACTAACCTTGTGATTCCTGAATTGAAAGTTAGGAAAAAGGGCAAAGCTTTCCCAAGAGGAGGGATGAGTTCTAAGAAACACATATCCAAACCAAGCTGTATGGATAAGCTGTCCCTGTTAGAACTGTTTATTTATTTATTTATTTATTTATTTATTTATTTATTTATTTATAAATAACTTTTAAAAAATTATTATTATTATTATTAGTTACAGACATACAAAACAATGCAATAGTTATCTTTTACACCCCTTACAAAGTGACTGCCCCTCCCCTCTCCCCTGCCCTCCCACCCCCGATATCATATATATCTATTACAATTCTATTGACTCCATCCCCACACTATATTCCACATCCCATGACTATATATGTGTTAAATTATAGTTGACACTGATAGAACTTTTTACATAGCAACCAAATGAGGAACCCTCAATGTCTCCAAGGAAAGATAAATAAGTTGTGAAGAATCCAGAATATACAAAAATACGAAAGTATTTTGAAAGAGTTATAAATCTATAAACATGACAAAAAAGTCTCTAATTCTTATTATCAAATAAAAAGCAAGATCCAAAATAATAAAAGTGTGTCAGATCAATGTTTGTCTAAAAGGATACATATTAAAAATACACAAATCAAAATGTTAACAGAAGTTTCTTTGAGGAGAGACAGAGTCAGATAAAGGGAAATTTTTATTTATATTTTAATCTTTATATTTCTACCAATTTGAATACTTCACATTTAGTAAATTTTATGAATTAAATGTATAAACAAACCCAAAACACTGATTATTTTTATTTTAAATTTTGTTTGGTTGAATGCTAGGCAGTTTGAACATTTCACATTTATCAGCTTTTATATATTTGCTTTTCTGAATTGCCTCTTTCTGGCATCCGTTCAATGTACTGTTCATTTTCTATTTGTTTTATAAAATTTCTTGACTCTACATTGCCTATTTTGCATTGCAAGTTATTTCTCTATGAGAGTTGTTTTAACTTTTGAAATTTTTGATATTTAATCAAATCTATCATTATGTCTGCTTCTATTGCATAGCTCAGTTTCAATATTCTATATTATTTCAGTCATTTTATGCTCTCTACACTTAAGTCCTTACTCCATCTGAATTTTATTTTGATTTATATTTTAATTGATACAAAGAGATCAACTATTAAAATGTACATATACATTTTACATGATCATATTATGATACTTGCACCCAAGAGAAATCATATAAAGCATATTACTATGGGATGGGGGGCACAGTGTGTCTCTTAAAGGGAATAATATACAATCGAGAGAAGAGCAGGTCCTCAGAGAGGAAACAGAAATTTAACAGCAGATGTTAACTTGCTGAGCAAGAGAAAACACCTTCCTAGTCTCTCTCTTTGATCAAATGCTCTAAAGAATGCCAAGTGCTTGCAAGTATTCACTTACCACAGTAGTAGGGGATGGGATGTATTAAAGAATTTTATCACCCACTAGCTGGTTCCATGAAGATGAGCTGCTGCTTTGGTTGCGTTGGAACATTGTTAATATCTATTTAAAACTCAGTGTGTGAATATCTGTGGTTAATCACAATTTGTGTCAACATTATTTCATGAGCATTCTCAGTTTCATGAGGTGAAAACTTGCTTGGTTTCCCCCACCTTTGTTCTACCTTCATCTAATCATTTAGTAGAGGAAATTTCTGAATCCTTTGTGGCATTAAGTTTTTATCACATCAAATGTTTAGTGATAATCAACTTCATCTGTGTCTTCAGAAATATTAGAAAAATGAACCTAGTAACTAATAAATTGCTGATTAATTATTTTCACTTTTTAATAAATCCTTGCAATTTGCAAAAGTAGCCAGGGTGATGCTTTATTAATAATGCCTGGTACTTTTAGAGTTTTATAACTTTTTTAAAAAATTTTTTTAAGTATTTTAAATTTGTCAAGTGGGCTCATCTTTCACATCAACAAGGTATTTTTTTCCATTCAATATTTTATCAGTTCTGATTGTTTCATGAAGTTGTAATTTTATGCAGATCAGACTTTATTTTCCACATTATCTTTCTCCATTTTTCTCCATCATATTTAGTTTCTATTATCTTCATCTGAATTCTGAGCAAATTTATTGAATATGCATTTCATTGCACTGATTTCTAAGGTATACATCATATTTATGGCCATCTGTATTCTCTGTTTAATATAGAAAATTCATGGACTTATTTTTAAATAAATTTTGAATCTATTCTATAGTTATAGATTTAAGTAGTTTCTGTAAATTGGTTTGAAAACCATTAAAAGAAGATGTCTTCCGGTTTTCTAGTAATTAGCAATATTCTAGAGCAGTAATAAAAATATTTTATGATGCAATTTTAATCAAAATGAAAATTGGCAGGTGGGTGGAGCTAAAATAAGGTATTTAAAGGATTTTACAAATATACAGAGAATTTCTGCCATAAATAATTTATTTATGGCAGAAATTTTAATCAACATTTCTAAAATTCATTTGACTGCCTATCATGCATTTTTTTTCTATTATAATACCTATTAATATATTGGAGAACCAATGTACCAATGTTCTGTTTATTTTAGATTACTTATAAATATGGATTAAAAAACAGGTTTAACAAGTAAAAACACAAGAAGTTGGAAAATTATGTTTTTCAATTTTTAAATGAAATCTGTGAAGTCACTTAGGTTTGTTCTATTGGGTTGTAGGAAAAGTCATGACACATTTTTGCAATGAAAAACATAGAAAAAATACATCATGATTTTTCTGACAACCCAATATATGAGAAACCTTTTTTCAAGAATGTTGTATTAACAAAAGCAACCTAGATAACATGAAATAATAATAAGGGTTTAACTGTGTTCTCACATGTTAAATACTTTATTCAGTGACACAGAATTGCTGAAAATTTCCAAAAAGATAGAGAAAAAGAATGAGTGAACAGAGGAAAAAAATGCCCCTTAAAAACTAGTTTTCCTACAAAATGAAGGTCATAATAGGCCCCAATGTAATGATATATTTCCACTGGCAAAGCTTTGTTTCTAATCTAATCAAATATATAAATTTAATTAAAAATAGTAATGAAATATATTCATCACTCTTTCCTTGGTCACTGCATATAACACTTAAAAACTTAATTTAATAAAACAAGATGCCCATAGCTATATTGTGAAGTATTAGAAACTAGTTTAAGCTGTCATTATTTAAAATACAATTTTTTATTAAAGTTAGTAACAGTTTAAATCAATATAAGAAGCTAAATTCAAAATACTGAAAGGAATCTTTCTGGTGTTGGGAGAAACAGAAGTGATTAAGAAGTACAAATTGGTTGTTGCAAAATAGTCATGGTATAGCATAAGTATTATAGACAATAACATTACAATAACTACGTATGGTGTCAGATGGGTCCTAGATTTATCAGGGTGATAGATGGGAGGGAGGTTGGGTCGGTGGGTGAAAATGGTGAAGGGATTAAGAAGTACAAATTGGTAATTACAATAGTGTCATGGGGACATAAAAGAAAGCACAGGGAATATAGTCAATAATATGGTAATACAATACTTCCATTTGTGACTAATGAATGGATCTTGAGAATATCATACTAAGAAAAATAGACCAGAAGGAAAAAGTTGAGAACCACGACTTCACTCATAGGTGAGATATAATACTGAAAGAAACAAACAAGACAAAGAAACGAAAACTAATAGACATAGACAACAGTATGATGGTTACCAGAGGGAAATGGGAATGGGGAGGTTAAAAAAGGGTATAGAGGGTCAAATATATGGTGACAAAGGAGATTGGATTTCGGGTTGGGAACACACAATGCAATATGCAGATTTGTACCATTGAAACCTATATAATTTTATTAACCAATATTACTCTAATAAATTTAATAAAATTTGAAAACAAGATTATTTGAAGAAATAACAGCCACAAACTTCCCAAATTTGATGAGAAACCTTACTTTGTCACTGCATTTTGACATCTTGAAATATGGGTAAGAGAAAAGTAACCATATTGAAACACTCTGAGTATCCTGCTTTCCATCACTTCCCTCAGGGGAAACTACTTTACCAGAACCTAACCTACACTGAGGAAGGGAAATTTCCACTCCAGCCCACTTTAGCACTCTTGTCTCAACTAACTGGTTGGGTTAGGCCATAGGAGAAAACTTAGAAGCACTTGTGAAGAGGCCAGCCTAGGGATATAGGCTCATTGAAAGAAATGACAGCAGGCAGAACTGCAAGGCAAAGACTCTAATTAAGGAAAGATTCATAGGGAAATCTGTGATGGTTCCTATCATCTGTCAACTTGGCTAGGTGATGACACCCACTTTCTTCATCAAACACCCGTAGATGTTGCTCTGAAAGTGTACTTAAGATGTGATTAATACTTTAATCAGTGGACTTTGAATAAAGCAATCCCTTTACCCAACATGACAGTGGGTCTCAACAATCACTGGAATGCTTAAAAGCTAAGATGCTAAGAATGGAGTCTCCAAATGAGAAAGGATTCTGTTTCTACTGTGAAACTTAGAAATTCCTGAGTGTCCAGCCATTGGACTCAAGATTGCAACATCAATTCTTGATGGAATTTCTAGCCTGCTGGTCTGCCATATGAAGTTTGGACTTGCTAATTCCAACACTGCAGGCATGAGCCAGTTCTTTAAAAAAAAATAAAAAAATCTCTGAAATAAACAAACTCCTTAAACTTGTCTTTCTGTCTGTTTCTATTTCTCTGCTTTTTTTTTCCTGTTTTTTCTCCTCTCTTCAAATACACACACACACACACACACACACACACACACACACGCAAACACATCCATCTTATTGATATTTTTCTTGGAAAACCTAAATAATACAAAAATCCAAAGACAACACAGGAGACAAAAATAAAAATCCAGAACACTAGAGGCAATTGAACCCTCTGATACCTGTTACAGTTACATCATTCAGTAAAAACAGCCTAAATCCTAGCCAGACAAACATAAAGCTTCACACTAAAAGCCTCTTCACCTCAGTTCCCTTTGCCAATACAATATGTCTGGCATGCAACAAAAATTACATGGAATAATAAAAAGCAAGAAAAAAAACAAAAACATAGTCTGAAGAGACAGACTAGGTAACAGAATCAAACTCAACTGGCAGACATTTTGAAGTTATCCAACTAGAAATTTAAAATAACTATGACTAATACAGTGCTAAATAAAAAAATGTACAATATGCAACAAAGAAAACTGTATTGTAATCAGAGAGAGAGAAACTCTAAAAAAGAATCAAAAGAAAACGCAGAAATCAAAATCACTGAAACAGAAATGAACAATGCCTTTCATGAACTCATCAGTAGACTTGATACAACTAAGGAAAGAATCACTAAGCTTAAAGATATGTTCACAGAAATTGCAAGCCGAAATGCATGGAAATAAAATATGAAAAAAAGATTGAACAAAATAGCTAAGAACTGTGGGACAATTCAAAAAGGTGTAATACGTATGCATGTATGTATGTGTGTATTAGGAATACCACAAGGAAAAGAAAAAAACAATAAATGGAGTAGAAATAATATGTGAGTGAAAATAGCTAAGAATTTTCAAAAATTAGTGACAGATACCAACCATAGATCAAGGACATGGAGAAGCAGGATAAATAACAAAAAATCTTCGCCTTGGCATATCGTGTTCATACTATGGAGAAACAAAGACAGGGCCGGCTGAGTGGCGCGGTGGTTAAGCGCTGGCCTTGGAAGCCAGCGGCCCCGGTTCGGTCCCACATATGAGGGCCAGTAACACTGCCCTCAAAAAAAAAACAAAAAACAAAAACAAAGACAAAGAAAATCTTGAAACACACATAGAAAAGCAACACCTTATGTATGAAGGAAGAAGTATAAGATTTACAGCAGAATTCTTTTCATAAACAATGCAAGCAAAAAGAGAGGAGTAAAAATTTTTAAATGTTGAAAGAAACAAATCACCAGACTAGAATCCTGAGTCAAGGGAAATTATTCTTCAAAAGTGAAGGAGAAATAAAGACATTCTCTTAAGAATTTCAACAATGAAAATGAAAATCTTTAAAGAAAATAATTGATGTAGATCAAAAACAGAACTACATAATTAAAGAAAAGGAATTAGAGAGGGAATAAATTCAGATAAAATACATCCGTTTATTTCTCTTATGCATAGTTGATTTAATAGATAACTATTCAAACTAATAATAGCAACAATATATTAGGTGATTATTGCCTCTTAGTAAGTGAATGAATGACAGTGATGTTATAAGTGATGGAAGGATGAATTTGAAATATTCTGTTATAGGTCCCTACACTATTCATAATATGTTAGTCTTATTTGAAAGTGGATTTCAATTAGTTCTAAATGTATGTTGCAAGCTTCCAAATAACAAATGGGCCAAAGAAGAAATGCCTAGAGATATTAAAAAAATAATTTGAACTTAATGAAAATGAAAATACAACTTATCAAAACTTATAGGATGCCGTGAAAGCTGTGATTAGAAGGAAATTTGTAGCATGGAATGCCTGTATTCCAGAAAAAGATCTAAAAGTAAACATGTAAGCTTTTATCTTAGGACACTAGGTGAAGAAGAGCAATACAAACCTAAATAAAGAAGAAAAAAATAACAACTTAAAGCAGAAATCAAAGTTTAAAATATGAGATAGAGAAAACGACAAAATCAATGAGACCAAAAAGCTAGTTCTTTGAAAATAGGAATGTAATTGATAAACTTCTAACCAGGTTAAAAATTGAAACAGAGAGAAGACTTAAATTACCAAGATTGGAAATGAAAGAGGGACCTTCATTTTAAAAAGTAATAGATTAGGGCCCGACCGAGTGGCGCGGTGGTTAAGCGCTGGCTTGGGAAGCCAGCGGCCCCAGTTCAGGTCCCACATATGAGGGTCAGTGACACTGCCCTCAAAAAAAAAAAAAAAAAAAAAAAAAGTAACAGATTATGTAAAACTTCATGATCACAAATTTGATAAGCTGAATGAAATGGACCAACACTTAAGACACAAGCTACCAAAACTCACACAAGGAGAAAGATAATCTGATTAGGCTCATATGTATTACAGAAATTCAAATCATAATTGTGCTTCCAGAAAAGAACACACTAGGCCTAGATTTTTTTTCACTTGTGAACTCTATAAAACATTTAAGAAAACTGATCTCAAATCTCTTTAATCTCCTCCAAAAAGCAGCAGTAACACTTTCTCATTCTTTGAGACCTGAATTACTCCAATACCAGAGCCAGATAAAGGTGAGAAACTACAGATCAGTATCTGTTAGTATAATACATTTGTCATAATTAATAAACCCAAATTGCTACATTATTATTAAGTAATTATTAACTAAAATCCATACTTTATTCAGATTTGCTTAATTTTCACCTAATGTCCTTTTTCTTTCCCAGGAATTCATCAAGAATACCACATTACATTTACTTGTCATGTTCTTTAGGCTCCTCTTAGCTGTGACAGATTCTCAAATCTTATTGATTTTGATGATCTTGAC
Source organism: Aselliscus stoliczkanus (assembly GCA_033961575.1). NCBI lineage: Eukaryota > Metazoa > Chordata > Mammalia > Chiroptera > Hipposideridae > Aselliscus > Aselliscus stoliczkanus. The sequence goes on along the minus strand of CM066728.1, from coordinate 94,037,620 downwards.
AGTTTTGAGAACTGTTTAGGTATTTTGGAGAAAGTCCCTAAATTGATAGTCCCCTGATGTTTTCTCATTATTAAGCTTGAGTTTGGGATTTTGGGAGGGAAAACCACATAAGTGACATTTTCATTACATCACAGCAAGGATACATACTCTCAACATGACTTAGCACTGTTCACATTGGCCTTGAAAACCTGGCAGTAGTAGTGTTTATCTAGTTTTTCCACTATAAAGTTTTTATTATTCTACATTCATAGCCCCTATACTGGGCTCTATGGAAGGCAATCACCATGCTCAGTCCACCCTTAAGTAATGGGAGTTATGCGCCGCACTCCTTTGAGGGTGGAGTGTGTGCCCAAATTATTTGCAACTCAGCATTTATTTATATCAATATGGCCTCATTGATATTAATTTTATACTTCATGTTTTAACCCAATACTACTTTATTTTGATGCTGAAATGATTCCAGCTTTGGTCACTGGGAGCTCTTTCACCTGGTTCCTCTGTCCCATCAACATACTCCCATCGTTACGTGTTTTGTTTTTTTGTTTTCTGTACTTACTTTCTGGAACTACATGATCCCCCAGCTCATAGGGTATATGTTCTAATGTGATGCTAGACTCAGCCATTTCTCTAGGGAGCTCTTATTCCTTTTATTGAAAAATGGAATTGGAAACTATGATAAGGTCAGTAAGTATTCAATGCTGCGGAAGGCTTGTTACTTCTAGGCCCTCTCAGGTAATGTGTGTGGACCAGTATGTGTATGTGCATATATCTACCACGAATTCGAATGAATCTTACATGTTGGGCATCATGCTAAGTACAATGCACATATTATCTTCCATAATACTCAGAGCCATTCTTTAATACAATTACTATTTCCCTCATTTTACACAGGAAACAGGAAACACCTGAGTTTTGTGGAGATGGAATCCATTGCTTCATATCGAAGACTTAGTATCAGAATTGAATTGAGCAGAGCAAGAAACTAATTCTAACCATTCCTTTATATGGCCTCTAGCATTATGGTACACTGTTCACCACTAACAAATTTAGGAACTAATTGAATTGTATTTGCCGATTATTTTAGCCATACACAAGAGTAAAGTAGGTAGGGTATGACAGCACCTGAAAAGCAGCAATTTTATATACAATGATTGTATGTACATTTTATAGTTTAGAAGTTATATACTTTTAGGCACTGAATACCAACAAACTTCTGTTAAGGTCACTGGCTACTCTTAATGGGAAACCCAAATTTAAGGAAGTGTTTCATTACTACCTGTCTTTATGCTAGAATGAAGTTCCATGAAAGCAGGGAGTTTGTTTTATTCAGAGATCTATCCCTGGCATGCAGATATGATGTTGAAAATTGCCTAATATTTGTGGGGAAGTGTAAAATTAATATAGAGTTATTTTAAAATGTAATGCTACCAGCTTTTGTTATTTGTATATATGAGCAAAAACTATGGTGACAAAATACTGCCCTCATAGAGCTCAAGTTTCAGTAACTCATCCCTTCTCATTTCTCTGAGAATCCTTTCATTTTATTCATTTTTAATGATATTTTAATAGAATGGGTTGATCTCAATAAATAGTCTTAATGATTATGCTGAGGTCTTAATATGTTGGCCATTCTGTTTTGCAGTTGTGAACATTTTCATAGGAAAATAATATTTGTCAGATATTTTAATGCTTGTTGGAATAAATTAAATGAAATATGTGATGCAAAATAATTTACAAAGCTGTTTTAGGAATACAAAACTTCCATTTTGGTTTCCATTTTGGTTTTATTCATCTAATAAAGTTAATTTTTCTGTTTTCACAAAGTGTTGTGTGAAACAGTGATTATAAATGAAATGAATTTCATAAGCTAAATGAGCCTGCAATTCTTGTTCAAGTTAAGTAGATTTGTGATATAACACACACACTCGAAATAGTGAAATAGTGCAGGGCATACACTATAGGCTCTTTATATAAATGGAAAAGTTGCAAATATATATATATATATATATATATATATATATATATATATATATATATATATATATAATAGCAATGGAGAGATAAAATGTGGCCATAGATTGAATTATGTTCCCCTCAAATTCATATGTTAGAGTCCTAACCCCCAATGTGACTGTATTTGGAAATAGGGTCTTTAAAGCAGCAATTAAGGTTAAATGAGATTATAAGAGCAGGGCCCTATTTCATTAGCAAGCTGAGGACAGGTGTGTCACAGAGAATTAGAAACCTACCTTTACTGTGGACTTCCGACCTCTGGAATTGTAGGAAAATAAATTTCTACTGTCACCCTGTGTGTGGTATTTTGTTCTTTTGTTATGGCAGCCTTAGCTGACTGGTACAATTACCTAAACCCAAAAAGCACAAGAAAGAAATCCTGTACACCAAACTTGTTGGATGATAGCATATGTAGAAAGCTTTTTCAGATAGTTAATAGTTTTAGGGTTTGTGTGTGTGTGTGGCCATTCTTAAAAGTACAGCTCATGTAATAGCATATATATATATTTATACCAAGTAACTTATAATCAGCAGTATCTATGCCTTTTATTTTGTATAGTTAAGAATGAATAGAAATTGCTCTGTGTTATACAAGTGAAACAAAGATGACCCCTGTATATTTTGGAACCCTATATTGTTTACTTCTTCACAGGATTGTTAGCTCAAAAGCCTGCTAGTGCTAAACTGAAATTCTCTCACATCCAATTGCTTTAAATACAGTACAAATAAGCATGTTTAGCCATTGTGAAGCTGGCCTGTTTTGTAGACCCCATGACTCTGAGCTCAATATCTGCTAACCATAAATAAAGTAGACCCTGGGGCTATGAAAGATCCTAAGCCACTGCTGGCTTTGAGAGCTCTGGGGGCCAGACATTCCCCAACTTGCTGCTGAGTAACATCACCTGGCACTTATGCCTCCTCTCATTTTCACCTTCAGCATTTCCTTTGTCCTTTTTCCCTCTGGATAGTGGACCTACGTTGCAGGGTCTAAAAGGTCTCCTGTTTGAAGGATTCTATTTCCTCTCACCTGCAACCTATCAAGTGGGGCCCAAAAGAAGCTCGTGTGTTACTGCCACCTTGGGGCCTTTAACTTCTTGATCAGCCGCTGGAATCCTCAATTCAGTGCAATGGGTATAAATACTTTAATTACATACAGGCTTGTAATCAAACTTAGAAATATATACCAATTGTATAAAAAACAAATATTAATTAGAAGTAACTAATCTCATAAAGTAAAGCTATCTCATAAGGGTGTGAGGAGGAATAAATACATTAATGTAGTAAAGTACTTAGAATAAAGCTTGCAACATAGCAAGTTCTTAATGATATTTAGCAAATGTTAATATTCTTGGAAATCTTGACTCAAAATGTAATGATTTAATATCTTCACCTTCTTATGCTCTGCCAACTTTACATTACCATTTTATAACTTATTCAGCAAATATATTTTGAGCATCTTCAGGTTACTATTATACAAGGTAGGACTTTTCTGAATTCACACCTCTTAGTTTACATGGAGTGTTTCACATGGGACTTTACTCTTACATAAATAGAATTTTCTGTCTTGATTAGTAAATTTGAATCATAAATTAGTTATGAGAAGGTTCTATAATCACTGAAAAAAGCTGATATAGATAGATGAGTAAATAATATTAAAGTCACTAAAGTTAGACTACAAGAGAAGATACTTCTAGGACCATTAATAAATGGCTATATTTTTTTTTCCATCTTATTTTCTTTTGTGATCATTCTCTATTCCCTTGTAGCATGAGGTTTCTAGGGTACTAAATAAACTGGTTTCTTTGAGCCTTTTGTTTTTATCAAAACTTGTCTATGGTATTTATTTATGATATATGTATCAAACTATCAAAACCAAAGTACATGAATGTGTTCCTATCTTAAAACTCCTTTGGAAAAGAGAGATAATATAAAGGATATGTAGATTCCCACTGTCAATAACTTGTGTCCAGGAATCTGAATTTTATCTCAATTGACAAAAATTCATATTAAAAATTCATAATAGTTAACACTATGTATGATCCATAAGAAAGTTCTTTTTTGTTTTTTTGTTTGTTTGTTTGTTTGTTTTGAGGGCAGTGTCACTGGCCCTCATATGTGGGACCGAACTGGGGCCGCTGGCTTCCTTCCGAAGCCAGCGCTTAACCACCGCGCCACTCGGCCGGCACAAGAAAGTTCTTAAGAGAGTAAGTCCTAAGAGATCTTATCACAAAAAGAATATATTTTTTCTTTTCATCTTCTTTTTATTGCATATATATATGAGATGATGGGTGTGTTAGCTGAACCTACTATGGTAAACATTTCACAATATATGTAAATGAAACTACTCTGCTGAATGCCTTAAACTTATACAGTGATGTATGTCACTTATTTCTCAATAAAGCTGGAAAAAATTAGAGGTCTTAAAAATTTACAGATGTTTTATATATACAAATGACTACAAAAAAATTTTAACAAAACTAATGTAAAAATAAAACAATAGCCACAAAAGAGCTTCGACATGGCAGTATGAATTTTCTCTTTAATACCTCTCTTCAAATATTGAAGCCTTCAAAGAAAAATTTTGTAAAACAAATTTAGTGCCTTTAAAAAAAAAATGGAACTTTTTGTTAGAAAGTCTTTTACATTTATATTGCATCTTGTTCAGATTGAAAAATTAATAAGTAATGATTAAATAATTAGGAGGCTAAAAATCTTCTGATTTTGAAGTTTTCATTCAATTGCAGTGATTAAAAGTTTACAAATAAGAAGACGATAAAATATATCACTACAAAGGTAAAATAAGGGAAAATCTATGTGACCTTGAATTTGATGATAAGTTTTTAGATACCAAAAGCACATTCAATGAAATAAAAATTGGGTAATTTGGGTTTTATTAAATTAAAAGAAAAATACCTATGTTGTAAAAGAAACTTTCAAGGGAGTAGAATAAGACAATCCATTGACTGAGGTAAACGTATACCTGATACAGGTCTTATATGCAAATTATAGACAGAAATTTTAAAACTCAATTAAAAATAATAGGCAAAATATCTAGAAACCTCATCAAGACATACGGATGCAAATAGACATGAAATTACACTGAAAATCATTTGTCACTAGGAAATTGCAAATTAAAACAACAAAGAGATACTACCACACAACCATTAGAATGGCTAAAATCCAAAAATTGAACAATATAAATTGATGGCATAGAGGTATAGAGCAGCTATAAGAACTCTCATTCATTGAAGGTGGGACAGCAAAACGGTTCGGCCAGTTTGGAAGACAGTTTGTGGTCTTCCAAAGCAAAACATATTCTTACCATACAATCCAACAGTCGTACTCTTACTAGGTATTTACCCAACTTACTTGAAAACATATTCACAAAATAACTGCATACTTCAGGTTTCTGATTCTATGTAAGCAATTTGGAATACACACCCTCCCTCTTAACAGCAAGTAAAAAGCTGAACAGACTGACAAAACAGCTCTTCTTGAATTCATAAGAGAGGAGAGGACCCAGTGCAAACTGCAAACTGGAGATTTAAATAGAAGACTACAAGAAGTCATGACTTACCTGAGCAGAGACTCAGGAGCAGAAGCTACCAATGGAACCAGTGCCCGGAGAGCAAACACCTGAACTATAATTGATGAAAGGCTATAGGTCCAGTGTGGACAACTCTACCAGTTAAAAACTCCAGGGAGTCCCAGTCATGGGCGTAGGGCCTCCCACACTTTTGTGAGTTTTACTTCCAGGAGCTCAGCCAGATTTTCACAGTAAGTACCAGAGAAAACCCCCCTCACGCTTCCAGCAGCTGTAGGGAAGAGGAGCCATTTTGAACTATGCCAGAGCACTGCATTCTTCCTCATAAGGCCTGCCCTCAGGAGAAACCAATGAACCAGGGCCTAACTGACTAGGTTATTATCAGAGCCTAGCTCACCTGGGAGAAGGGACATACCCAACTCCACCTTGCCCATAGGAGAAGGGAAATACAGGAATATTTCAGTTCCAGAACACTGCAATAAAGATAGCATCGGAATAAAGTGACTATTCAAGTTTTCTGGTGGAAGGAACTGCTTTCAATTTGTAAAAACCACACCACCAGTGAAGTGCAATAAAGCCAAGCACAATAAAATGGTGTATGCCTGTATCCAACTTTATTCCTCTCTAACCATCCTTATCCACCTGCAGGGAGAAAAAAAAAAAGAGAGAGAGAAAAGTTGTGATATTCACAGTCCAGTGGAATAGGCTCACTACAACAGATCTAACACGGGGCTAGACAATACTTTCCCTTCCCTCACACCTTACCATCACGTTTCTAAAGACATAGATAGCAGCTCCCTTTTCATGCCTGGCTACCAAGAAAAGATTACAAGGCACAGTCAAATGCAAATGTAAATGCAAATAATAATAATAATACATTTTTTAATAAGACAATTTGAAGAGACAGAGGAAGCATCAAACCAGACATGGCAGGGATGTGGGAATTATCAGACCAGGATTTTAAAGAAAAACTATAATTAATACACTAAGGGCTCTAATGGATAGAATAAACAGCACGCAGAAGCAGATGGACAATGTAAGCAGAGACACAGAAATCCTAAGAAAGGACCAAAAAGGAACACCAGAGATCAAAAAGACTGTAACAGAAATGAAGAATGTCTTTGATGGGATTACAAGTAGGCTAGACACAGCTGAGGGAAGAATCTCTGAGCTTGAGGATATTTCAATGTAAACCTTCAAAACTAAAAATCAAAGTGAACAAAGACTGAAGAAAAAAAAAAAAAACAAAAGAAAAGAATACCAGGACATCCAATGGCTGTGGGATAACTACAAAAGGTGTGACATCATGTATGAGAATATGCATACTAGGAGAAGAGAGAAAGGAATAAGAAATATTTGAATCCATAATGGCTGTGAATTTCCACAAAATTAATATCAAACACCAAATCACAGATCCAGGAAGCTCAGAGAACATCAAGAAGAATAAATGCCAAAAGACTACATATAGGCATATCATTTTCAAACTATAGAAAAATCAAAGATGATGAAAAAGTCCTGAAAAAAAAACAAAGACCTGCAGGCAAATATTTATAGCAGTTTTACTCATAATTGTCAAAAAGCAGAAGTAACCAGGATAGGTTTCATCATGTGGGGATGAACACTGTGGTACATCCAAACAATGTGATGTTATTCAGTGATAAAAAGAAATGAGGTACCGAGCCAGAAATGATAGGGATGAAATGTAAATGCATATTGCTAAGTGAAAGCAGCCAGTCTAAAAAAAGAGTAAATAATCAAAAACAGTATGCCACCCTGAAAAAGGCAGAACTACAGAGATGATAATTAAAGAAAAAAAAAAAAAGTCAGCAGTTGCAGTTGCCAGGTTTTGGGAATAGAGAAGAGTTACAGATAATTTTTTAGGACATTGAAACTACGTGTATTCTGTATGATATTGTAGTGGTAGATACATGATACAATGTATTTTTTTTTTTAGAGGGCAGTGTCACTGGCCCTCATATGTGGGATCCGAACTGGGGCCGCTGGCGTCTCAAGCCAGCTCTTAACCACCACGCTACTCGTCTGGCCCTGCGTTTGTTAAAACCCATAGAGATTTACAGCGCAAAGAGTGAGCCTTCATATATATGCAGTTTTTTAGAAAAGAATCTAGATGGTCAGGAGAATCCCAAAATGTAAGCAAGGGGTTAAGGGGGAAAGGCATGGACCTAAGTAACTTTAACTTTGGAAGTAAGTTGAGGCTGAAAATGAAAGCTAAAATAAACTATATATATAAGCACAGTAAATTTTAATAAACAGATACTTTAAGAGAAAATAATTCAGATAATATATTTACTTGAATTAAAGCATAGCATCATTGATACTCCCAGCCTCTGACTAAACTGACACTCAACGACTCACCTGGATTACCACATCTGTTGCCTTTGAAGTCTGAGAAACAGCAGGTTCTCAAGCAGATGTTTAAGAGTTTTCTTAGGACTTTACACACACACTGATCTCAGGGAACAAATATTCCTAAAAATGGGATTTGAAAAATGTATTAAAACTGTGTAGGATATTTCCTTCCATGCTGTCTGTACTGAAGTTGCAGATCCTCTTAAGATTCAAAATGTACACTTATTACAGCTGACGGTTCAAGGAGATGTGTCAGTAGCAGAATTGCAGAGAAAAGTGGAAGAATCCTGCAGAGATGTGGGGGAACCCAGATTCTATTCATTAAAACCTATGGCAAATGTAAAACAAATAGGAGGTGACAAAGGTTGCAAAGATACTCACTGTTTGTTTTCTCTGGTGTGTCAGGAGTCGCTTCCCTCTGTCATTCCTTCCCCAACACAACATGAGTCAGAAATTTCATCAATAAATGTTTTCACTCTCAATGTTCAACCTATTGTAATAGACTGGTAAACACAGTTTTTTGGGTTCATGGCTTGTTACCATCATTTGTCTACACCTGTAACAAAGAGTATGTAATGTGATGCTCGGGGTGTTTTTTGCACATAAACTGAGATGACAAATGCTATTTCACAGGCTGATCGGGTTCATAAAATTCAGAGACCCAGCTGGCATGCTGTGGAGATTGAATACTAGATTTGGATTTTATTTTTAAAAATATTAATGATAAAGGTTTGGAGTTAAATATTATAAAGTTAAATACGCATTGTAATGAAATGAACTGCATGTATTAGCAATATGTACAACACAAATTATGCTTTGACCTTAAGATTTTTAGAATTTATCATGTTTTTAGGTTTATACATTAGGTTGGAGTTTTTCCATCTGAATAAAGTTAAATTAAATAGAGCTATAATAAAAAGTATTCTGATTTACAATTGGGAAGAGCTTTCTCAATGGGCAGAGGGAAGGAAAGTGACTGATTCATCTTTCATTGTCTTACATGCATATAAGAAAATCACTTTATTTTGATATGTCTCAGTATTAAAATCAGCATTATAATATACACATCATAACCTGTAGTTTTCATACAGAGGGTGCCAAAAGAAATGTAGACAAGTGAACACTTTGGTCAGCATTGCTCAAGCAGTGGTTCTCCATAATCAGAAGTGTCTGGACACTGATACTAACCACTTTGAGTACCTTTTGTAATTGGAGAAGTCAAATGTGACTTGTATTCATCTTTTGTTATTGATATATATTGAGTATTACAATTTTAATACAGTTTTCCTTTCATGAATTGTGACTATATATATATATATATATATATATATATATATATATATATATATATATATATTTTGGACCCTCTATACTAGATGATCAGGATTTAAATAGAAGTTACAGAAATTGCATTAATACAGATTTATGGTACTCCAAATGAACATCAAGTTTGGGGTGTATGAGCTAAAAAAGCCTGTGTCATACTCCTTATGTCTACCTTAGAAAGACAGATTTCCAAAAGGCTTCATCACTAAACATATGCAGATGCAAGCCTGTCAATGTCCTTCATTGAGAACTCCTATAACAAGTGCTTCAGATATTATGATTCATAATGAAAATTTAAAAATTACCCATTACTAATCTAATATTGTAATATCAAGCAGGATGGATTAAATTATGCTGTGACGAGTGAAAATCACAAAATCCACTTGGCATAACACAACCAAAATGTATTCCTTGTCAATTAAACATGTTTTTTGTGGTACTGTAGGGGCTTTCTGTTTATAACTGTCACTCAGGAATCTAGGGGATAGAGACTAACTCTTGATATGTATATCTCCACAAACACTGAAGCAGGGAGAAGGCTGAATGGCAAGCTGTACGTGGATTTCAAAATTCCCAAATGGAAATCCATATATTTGTGTTCACATTTCATTAGCCAAAGCAAGTCACATGACAGTGCTTAATTTAAAGATAATGGAAAAGGAATAGCTCTGGGATGATTTTTAACACCAATCATAACTGCTACAATTATTGAGGAGTTCTCACCAGTGCAATTCGTAAGCAGACCTATGTTAAATTTAGTCTAGCTATCAGCCTCCCCTGAATGCCAGAAGGAAGGCTGGAGTTCTTGAAAATCGAACTTACTACATGGTAAAGATTACAGTCAGCAAACTACACAGGGCTGGCTGGTGACTGCTCTTATAATATAAATAAAGTTTTATTGGAATCAGCCATGTCCATTCATTTATGTATTTTTCATGGCTGCTTTTATGTAGAACAGTTTTATAGTTGCAACAAATTCCATATGGCCTACCAAGTCAAAAATATTTATTCTTTGATATTCTAAAGAAAAGTTGGCTGATTATTGACAGAAGTACATACATGACAGATGATAAAAGATTTTCTTTTTGTTTCTTTTTTTTTCTTTCAGTAATGCTTGTTTCTGATGTAACACGGGGCCTGTGAAAATTCAAAGAGGTCCCCACAGAAGCCTACGTTATTGATTAGTAAGTATGAAAAGCATCAATCTATATTTACCACCAGAAGTTACTGAGAAAGTTTGAGCTTGTAACTGTGAAAGGATAAATATAAAGCCAGGCATGCCAAGATTTTTTTTGTAAACATAGTATTTTTATATGTGCTTGATGTATTTCTAATTTAATATATATATATATATATATATATATATATATATATATATATATATATATATATATATTTCATTAATAGATTTTATTTCATTTTTTTCTATTGTGGCAAATCATACACAACACAAAATCCACCATTCTCGCCACTTGGAAAAAATGTACAGCTTTGTGGCATCAAGCCCACCATTGCTGTGCAAACATCACCACTATCCATCTCTAGAACCTTTCCATCTTCCTCAGCTGAAACTCGGTACCCATTAAATGCCGCATCACCCCTGTAATTTCTCCCTCTTCATAGCCTCCAGTAACTACTATTCCCCTCTGTGTGTCTATAGAACTAACCACTCTTAAGCAGCCCCACACAAGTGGAATCATGAAATATTTATCCTTCTGTCACTGGTCCACTTCATCTAGTTGGACATCTTCAAGGCTCATCAATGCTGTAGCATGTGCCTGGATTTCTGTCCCTTTCAATAGTCTACACTATGCATACACCACATTCAGTTTATCCTCTCATCCGTGGACGCACATGTGGGTTGCCCCCATCCCCTGGCCATTGTAAAAATTGCTGCTATGAACATGGGCGTACAGTATTTAGTCAAGTCCCACTTTCATTTCTTTTGGGTACATATCCAGGAGTAGGACTGCTATATCACATGAGAATTCCATGTACAATTTTTGAGGAACAGACATACTGTCCTTTAGAGTCACTGCATCATGTCATATTCCCATCAGCAATGCACAAGGACTCCAACTTCTCCAAATATTAGTGATGTTTAACATCCTCTCATGAGCTCATGGGCTACATATACTCTCTCTGGCGAAATCTCCATGGTGCTTTAATTGGGCTGCCTATATTTTCATTGTTGAGGTATAGGAGATCATTATATTTTCTGGTTATCAATCCCTTATTAGATATATACTTTGCGAAATACAATCTCCCAGTCCGTGGATTGTATTTTGACTCTGTGGATAATTTCCTTTAATGCACAAATGTTTTTAATTTTGATGAAGTAAAACTTCCCTAATTTTTCTATTGTTCCCTGTGCTTAGTGTCATAGTCAATAAAGCACTGTCAAATCTAATGTCATGAAATTTTGTCACCGTGTTTTCTTCTAAGAGTTTGATAGTTTCTGCTCTTATATGTAGGCCTTTGATGCATTTTCAGTTAATTTTTATATATGATGTTAGGTAAGGGTCCAGTTTTTTTTGTTGTTTTTTTTTGCTTTTTTTTGGTTTGGTTTTTGTTTTGTTTTGTTTTGTTTCCAAAACCATTTGTTGAAAAAAATCATCCTTTCCCCATTGAATGGTCTTGGTATCCTTGTCAAAAATAGTTTACCATATATGTCAGGGCTTATTTCTGAGCTTTCTTTTTTCTTTTTTTTTTAAAGATTTTATTGGGAAATTGGAGGAGGGGAACAGCGTTGGGGAATCAGGGAAGGGGAATAAGACAAGTTGCTGTCTTTTTGTTCTTCAGTCTAGTTGTGGAGGACATTGCTTCACTGGCCCATGTTGGTATTTGGTATCATCATTGCTCTCTTCCCAGATGAGGCAGATCGGTCACCAGCCTCTGGATGGTGGCTCACTGTGGCTATTGGCAGTTTATGCTGGCTGCTAGCCACTCACACTGGCTGCGGGCCACTCATTGTAGCCTATGGCAGCCTACACTGTCGACGGGGCTCGCAGCCCAGCTCCAGGTGGACCTGTTGTTAGCTGTAGAGGGCAGTATCACTGGCCCTCATATGTGGGATCCGAACCAGGGCTGCTGGCATCACAAACCAGCTCTTAACCAATGCGCCACTCAGCCAACCCCTGAGCTTTCTATTGTATTACATTTAGCTTTATGTCAATACTCCATAGGTTTAACACTCTACAGGTTTAAAGGAAGTTTTGAAATGAGGAACTTTATTCTTTTTCAAGGATGTTGTACTACTTGAGTTCCCTTTAAATTCCATACAAATTTTAAAGTGGATTTTTCTATTTCTGAAAAAAAGCATTAGTGGGATTCTAATCAGGATTGCATTGAATCTGTAGTTTTCTCTGGGTAGCATTGACATTTTAACAGTATTAAATTTTCCATCAATAAAGATGGCATGTCTTTCCATTTACATGCTTCTTCTTTTTTTTTTTTTTTTTTTTTTGTGTGTGTGTGTGTGTGTGTGTGTGTTTTAGCTGAGCCATCCTGCCACCTGTTGGCAGCTCAGCCGCAACTCAGCTCGAGCTGGCATCGAAACGCTGTTGCTCAGAGCTCAGCTCACACTCTTGAGCAAGCTCTTAACCAACTGAGCTACTCGGCCGGCCCTACATGCTTCTTCTTTAATTTGCCTATTTTCAATGTATACATATTATTCTTCCTTGGTTGAGTTTATTCCTAAGTATTATATTATTATTATTTTTATGTTATTATAAATTAAATGGTTTTCCTAATTTCCTTTTTGATTTTCCATTTTCAGTATATAAAAAAAGCAACTGATTTCCATATGTTGATGCTTTATCCTTTAACTTTGCTGAATTCATTTATTAGTTCTGTTACTTTCTTTTTATGGAATCATTTTGGTTTTCTACATATACATAATGTCATATCATCTCTAGAGAAATAACCTTATTTCTTCCTTTCCAGTCTGGACCCTTTCTATATCTTTTTCTTGTCTAATTGCTCTAGTTAACTTTCAGGACTATGTTGAATAGAAGTGGTGAAAGAGAGCATCTTTGTCTTGTTCTTGATATTGGAGGAAAGGATTTCAGGCTTTTCTCATTCTGCATGAAGTTAGGTGTAGGTTTTTTACATTTAGCCTTTATTGTGTTGAGGTAATTTTCTTCTATTTCTGTTTTTTGAATGTTATTATCATGAAAAGGTGTTGGATTTTGTGAAATTTTCTTTCTGCATCAATTCAGACAATCACATATTTTTTTTCTTCCCTTCCTTCTATTAATGTAGTGTATTACATTTATTGATAATCATATGCTGAACTATCCTTGCATTCCAGGAGTAAATCCCACTTCATCATGGTATAAACAGGTAAATATCTATGGGGGAGAAAAAAACAAAGAATTATTTTTAAATTACAAAAGTTTTCAAATATTCACGAAAGAAAGGTCAATAACTTATAAATTCATTATCCAGTTTTAACAAACATTGGCAAGAATACCGTGTAGATAATTTTGGATGGTTGTATTGCATAACCTGAGGGAACATGTTGTTTCAATTTTAGTGATAAGTCTAGAAATAAGTCCAGATTATGTGAGGCCTGTAGCTTTTATAATTTGATGCCACCACTTAAAATACCTACAAAATTACAAAAAAAAAAAAGTTACAATCTTAAGTATTTAGTTAGAAACAGTAAAAAAAATCACACACAAAATATTAAAATTCATTAAACCTAATTAATTACTTCAAACATCATGCATTGCTCTGGTCCCTACCTGGGCTTGGAAGTGGCATATGAAAATAAGGAATCTTGAAGCTAAACTTAATTACCTTCATGGTAACTGTTTCTTATACTAAGATTGATTAATGCATTCCAGTGGTGACATAACTCCTTCATTATAACTTCCCATTAACATTCCACCTTAACACAATGGTATCAGCCATCATAATTATTGCCTAAATCGGTTATTTCAATGTAGATTGCAAATGAAGTTTTTTAAATTTGATAATTTATTCTTCCTTTATAAGATAGCATCCATTTTTAAGACCAGTGACCTTAAAAGCTAAATTATCCTAAAATGTAGTTCCTTCCAGGAAGACAGAAATATGTGCTCTTTACCATTATCTATTTTCAGAGTAAAGAGTTGACATTTTAGCAAACTCTAATGATTTTATCATTTTGATATATTATTTATTTATTCTATGAATTGGAGGACTGACAATAAAGTTCTCGAACTTGTTGCAATGATGTTGCTAACCTTTTTTGATATCAGAGGGATTATTCATTCTGAATTTGTACCAACTGGGTAAACAGTTAACCCAAGTTTACTATTTGGAAGTACCAAAAAGGCTTTATGAAAAAGTTGAATGACTGGAACTTTTCACCAACAATTCATGGCTCTTGCATCATGACAATGCACCAGCTCACACAATCCTGCCTGTGAGGGAGATTTTAGCCAGTGAACAAATAATCGTATGGGAACACCCTCTCTATTCACCTGATCTGGCCCCCAACAACTTCTTTCTTTACCTGGAGATAAAGGAAATATTGAAAGGAAAACATTTTGATGACATTCAGGGCATCAAAAGTAATATGACAACAGCTCTGATGGCCATTCCAGATGAAGAGTTCCAACATTGTTTTGAAGGGCAGATTAGGCACTGGCTTTCGTGCATAGCTTTCCAAAGAGAGTATTTTGAAAGTGACCATAGTGATATTCAGCAATGAAGTATGTAGCACTTTTTCTAGGATGAGTTCATGAACTTAATTGTCCAAACTCATATCTTTAGAAACTCATTATCTACATGTAATGATGAAATAGTACCATTTGCAACAACATGGATGGATCTTGAGAATATAATGCTAAGTGAAATAAGTCAGAAAGAAAAAGTTGAGACCATATGATATCACTGATGTGTGTGTAGTATATAAAACTGAAAACAACAGAAGAACAAGAAAAACAAAAGAAAAAACAAAACTCATAGACACAGACAATAATAATTTAGTGGTTACCAGAGGGCAAGGGGAGAAGGAAGTGGTAGACAAGGGTAAAGGGGATCAAATACATGGTGATGAAAAGAGAACTGACTCTGGGTGGTGAATACACAATGTGATATATACAGGATGTATTACAGAATTGTACAGCTGAAATCTATGTAACTTCGCTAACAATTGTCACCCCAATAAACTTTAATTTAAAATATAGAAAAAAAAGTTTTAATCAACTGCATGTTCCCCCACCAAAAAAAAAAAGAAAGAAAGAAAGAAAGAAAGAAAGAAAGAAAGAAAGAAAGAAAGAAAGAAAGAAAGAAAACTAAAAAGAAAACTATCTTATTGGCCTATTACACTCCAGTCTAAGCTGACTCTTGGGTCTTTTTGACATGACCTCGTTAGTTTTGAGCAGCAAATTTTTTTCTGGTGTTATAGCATGTGTCAGATTCATCTTGTACATTTTCTACCCCAAACACACAACCAGACAATTCCCCAAGGCAAATACCAGGCCCCTCAAATAGGTGAGCTGTATTAAAGACAACAATCTTGGCATTGGAACAGCTATTATATCATTTTTTAAAAAGTGACATCTCCTGCTTCTTTACAAAAGTTACTTACAAATTGCATCGCACCAGAACAAGTAAAATGATTTCTTACAGTCTGCTTGCTCCGATATTATAGTATTGTTAAATACAATATGGATGTATTTTTGTTTTGAATCTGACAAAACATGCATTTCCACCAGACTCCTAACCCACTGTTTTCATTTTAAAGAGCTATGGATTAATACATTGCTTTTAAAGCAGATACATTTTCTATAATATGGTTACAAAGAGAAAAGTACCTTCTGAGTTTACTAAAATATATATAAATCATATGTGGTAATACTTACAAATTATGTGTATATGTCTTTGTCTAATATTTTATACACAATTCACTCTGCATTCATGGCTGAATAAATACATATCATTATCATAGCTCAGCTGTAAGTTGCTGTTTCCTTATTTCTAATGACAAATCCTATAACAAGAGAAAATCAAGGATATTTCTGCACAAAATCCTGTAGCATTTTCCCAAAAATCTTCCTCCAAGGGCTGCATTGTTCAGACTGTGCCAGTATCCATTATTAAATTATTTCCTCAATTTTAAATTCAGAGAAACCTAAATTTTAGTTTGTAGGTAAAAATTTTATATATATATATAATCTTCAATAATCATTTCAGTATTCCCCATTTGTCACTTCATCCCCGTGCCTATTATTACTCAAACAAGGAAGCTGCCTTCATGGGGCCCTGTGGTGGCAGGACTGGTGAACCGCTTCAGTTTCATACACTGTAATTACATCTACTTAGAGTCTGTACCATTGGACAGTGAGTGCCTGTCATGTCTGTCATCTAGCTTGCCCTTAATTGGAAAAAGTGATGGATTGATAGAAACAGGAGGCAGGAAGATGGACAGAAAGATGGAAGGCAGCAAATAAAAACAGCAGTGCACAGATTACAATATATGTTAAGCTTTGCAAACGCTGCAAGAAGCCAGACAGCTTGAAAGATGCTTATGTTCAGTTTACAGATTTATGAATTGCTCGCTCCAATTTTCATGAACATGGAGAGCATTTGCCTAAGGCATGATACAGTGGCAAAGCATTAAAACTGACAATAATTGCCTAACACATGAACGGCATAATTATAGACATTTGGCCATTTTATCCATTGATTTCAAGATAAATGTACCACTCTTAAATGTATCTGTATGTACATAAATGCATTCATCTGAAACAAGGGTCAGCTGTCTACAAGATTTTTAAATCTTTTTATTTCTTAACAAATGGTCTTTTTTATTCCTTTTTCATTTTGTTTACAGCATGTAAATTGCAGTTTTTCTTAATTCAACAGATTCTTTACTAATTGGCTGTCAGTTCCATTTTGAATGCTATATTCAATAAGCTACAATTATAAATCCTTAGAGTCCTCATATTGAAAGGAAGATGAACAAAAACAAACAAGTAGCATTATACTTTAGATTTAACCAAAATTATTGGTTGTTTTCAGATGATAAAAATCACTGATGTCATTTTGTTTACCTCCATATATGTTTTATAGAGCAGGGGAAATAATGTTCTATTGTTCCACAGGCCAGCCAATCTCCTTGCAGAAGTGGAAACATTTTTTGCTTTTAAATTGAGGGGAAATAAAAAGAAAGGATACTCACTATATATTCCTTTCCAGATAGACTGTATTATTTTCTTCTAATCCACAATCAACCTCTTGAATGATCTACCTGCATGTAAAGTTTTTTCAAACCATCAACCACACAACTATTCAACTAATTAACTCCAGTTTGGCATCTCTCTCCTTACTCTACTTACAGGACTCTGTGGAGGATTCCAGCAGACATTATGTTGCCACACCTAAGGATCATGTCACTGTTGGTATCTTCCAGAAATTTTGGTACTTGATCTTTCTCAAAACGTACTCTTTAGTTTGTAGTTCATTGTAGGTTCCAGGCTTCCTTCTTCCCATCTGCAGAACTGTAGTAATAAATACTTTTACATCCTAGAACTTTCTCTCTCTCTCTCTCTCTCTCTCTCTCTCTCTCTCTCTCTCTCTCTCTCTCTCTCTCTCTCTTCTCTTTGTATCCCCCATCCCTTTTCTTAAACACTTAAGTTAGAAATCTACTCTTACTATATACTTATTATTATTATTATTTTTATTTCTGGGGCACATTATACCACATACTGTAATTACTTTGGTTTAATATAGGCAGTTGTTCTTCACCTAAATTAAGAGCAGGAAAAATGTTATTTTTGGGGGTTTTAAAAATAATTACAATTTGTTTTTTTCATCCCTTCCTATACATAATGTGTTCCAATAGGTGGTGTTTCCCTTCAGCCTAAAGTACATACTTTAACATTTGCTTTAATACAGTTCCACTGGCAAAAAAGACTCTGAGCTTTCACTTTTCTGAATGTCTTTAATTTATCATCATTGTGATTCAATACATTCTCTGTTCATAGTTTTCTGAGTTTTGTTAGTTGTTTTAAGCTTTACTACATGTTAAAATCTAGAAGATTCCCACCTAACTATTCTTTTAAAGTAATTTTTGTGGCCTGTGGTGCTTGGTATTCTGACCAGCCACCAATATCCTGGCTTCAGACAGAGAGCTGGAGCCCCCTTACAAGATCATAGAGGGAACAAGGCTTGAATGTAGATCACAAAGAAAGTTATGTCCCTACCACATTTGATCAGACCTCACTGAAGGGACTAAAGATAGGGAACTTGGAGGTAAGAGAGTGGCTTTCAGAGGCCACCTCATCTGTCACCCTTTCCCACAGCCTGTATCCTGGAGCCTGGTTCCCATGAGACATAGTGCAGAAATTGAGCCAATTTTCAGAAAACTTCTGCTGCCTCTTGGGTGTTTTGCCAGGCCTGCTCTTCAGCTGCTACCAATTTTATCAGCACTGGACAGTTCTCTCCCTCTACTTACCTCTCATTTGGAGGCATGCACCTCATCACAACCAATAAACAGTTCCCAGTTTGTAAACAAACAAAACAAAAAGCAAAGAAAAACTTTCACATTAGCAATGAGGGCACGGTATAACACTAAAAATTGATTTCAAACTGGAATCACATTGAATTTTTAATATTACTTTGTAAAAATGGACATTTTAATAAATGTACAAATTTCTATCAAATAATATGGCATGTTCTTTCCCTTTGTTCCAGTTTTCTTTTATGTCCTTCAATAAAACTGTATTGCTTTCTTCATAAAAGTCAGCACTTTTCCTTTAAGTTTATTCCAAAGTCTTACAGCTTTTCTAATGTGTTGCATGGATTTTTAAAAATCCTACTACTACTTTTAATAGGAAGGACCTGGTTATAAATTATTTTTGCATCTGTTCAATTTCTCTAGATCTCTTATTATATATATTTTTAAGAATTTATTTGAGCCTCTTAGTTTTGGCAGGTATAAAAATCATACCATCAAAAGGATTTATTTTATCTCTTCATTTTTTATATTTATAAAGACTATTTCTTGTTATCTTATTGATTGTAACAGAAAATTTATAATAATACTGCATAATAAGGTGGATGATATTCCTCTGTGTCTCAATCCTGTTTTGTTTTTTTGTGTGTGTGTGAAGATTTTACAGAGTTCTATTATCTAAAGTGGTACTTGCTATTACAATTTAAAATGATTTTGATTACAATTTCCATTTTGCTTAAACATTATATTACAAATGATTTTTAAATGCTATCAAGAAATTTGCCTGCATGTTATGGAAGGGTATTTATGGTTGATTTTAGGCTATAATGAAATGTATTGATAGTATTCCTGTTATTGAGCTAACTTTTCAATGTTACAATAAACTCTACTTTGCCATAACATATTATGTTCTCAATATAATATATATTATGATATAATATATATATTATATTATACCACATCATATTCTGGCATATGTAAACATATCAATTAGATATGATATAGGACTGTATTTTACCATAATTTATTCATGTTACTATATTCTTATTTTACGAACTGAATCAAGAAATTTTATATTTTATCCCATTTAATCAGAATTAACTATTATTTAAAGTTTATAGAGAAATTAACTATACAAATAATCTCATTTCTTTTCGTTGTTGTTATTTTTTCCAACTTATTTATTGAGGTGTGAGTGACAAATAAAAATTGTATATATTTAAGAGATACAACTTGATGTTTTGATATATGTAAACATTATGAAGTAATCACCACAATACAATAATTAACATATTAACCACCTCACACAGTTACTGTTTAAATGTGTGTGTGTGTGTGTGTGTGTGTGTGTGTGTGTGTGTGTGTGTAGCACACTTAAGATTTACCCTCTCAGCAAATTTCATGTATATAATACAGTATTTACTATAGTCACACTGTGGTACATTAGCTCTCCAGAAATTATTTATTTTTCATAACTGAAACTATGTACTCTGTAACCAACATCTCCCCATTTCCCTCACTCACCCTGGATACTACCGCTCTATTCTCTGCTTCTATGAATTTGACTATTTTGGATTCCACCTGTAAGTGAGATCATATAGTACAGTATTTATCTTTCTGTGTCTGGTTTTTTCACTTAGCATAATGCTCTGCAGGTTTATCCATGTTGTCGCAAATGTCAGGATTTTCTTTTTTAAGGCTGAATAATATTCATATATATGTATATATATAATGACATTTTTTTTTTTGAGGGCAGTCATATGTGGGACCGAACCGGGGCCGCTGGCTTCCCAAGCCAGCACTTAACCACCACACCACTCGGCCGGCCCGACATTTTCTTTATTTATTAATCTGTCAATGGATATTTAACTTGTTTCCATATCTTGGATATTTTAAATAATACTGCAATAAACATAGAAGTGTAGATCTCTTTGAGATACTTACTGCATGTCTTTTGGATATATAGTCAGAAGTGGAATTGCTGGATCATAAGGTGCTTCTGTTTTGTTTTTAAATTTTTTGAGGAAACTCCACAGTGTTTTCCGTAATGGCAATATGAATTTACATTCCTACCAACAATGCATAAGGGTTCCTTTTTGTCCATATCCTCACCAACATTTGTTATCATTTTTTTTTTAATAAGTCATTTTAACAGGTATGGGGTGGTATCTCATTATGGTTTCAATTTGAATTTCCCTGATGTTTGGGATTTTGAGCAACTTTTCCATGTGCCTTTTTGCCAGTTCTATGTCTTCTTTTGAGAAGTGTCTATTCAGGCCCTTTGCCTATTTTTCTAACTGGGTTCTTTGTGGATTTCTGTTTGGTTGGTTGTGTTTTGTTTTGTTTTGTTTTTCTTTTTTCATTTTGCTATTGAATTATATGAGTTCCTTATGTATTTGGGATATTAACCCCTTATCAGATATACAGCCTGCAAATACTTTCCCCCAGTCGTATGTTGCCATTTCATTCCTGTTGATTCTTTCCATGGCTGTGCAGAGCATTTTAGTTCGATGTAGTCCCAATTGTATAGTTTTCAGTTGTTGTCTGTGCTTCTTGTGTCATATTCAAAAATTCATTGCCAAGAACAATGTCAGGCAGCTTTTTCCTTCTGTTTGATTCTAGCAGCTTTATGGATTCAGGTCTACATTTAGGACTTGAATTCATTTTGACATGATTTTTGTACATAGTAAGAGATAAGTTTTCCATTTTCATTCTTGTACATGTGAATATCCCATTTTATCTACATCATTTATTAAGGATACTGTGCGTTCCCCATTGTTTGTTCTTGACATCTTTGTTAAAGATAAGTTGACTTTGAAAGTGTGGGTTTATTTCTGGGCTCTTTATTCTGTTCCATTGATTTATACGTCAGTTTTATGCCAGTAGCAAGCATAGTACTTTGAATACTGTAGCTTTAAAACAAATATATATATATATATACTTCCAGCCTAGTCCTTGTTCAAGGTTGCTTTGAAAATTGGGGGTTTTGTGGTTCTATATGAATTTTAGGACTTTTTTTTTCCATTTCTGTGAAAATACTATTGGTATTTTAATAGGGATTGTATTAAATCTGTAGATCACTTTGTATAATATGGATACTTTAACAATATTAACTATTCCAATCCATAAACACAGGATTATTGCCCGTTTGTCTATTTCATTAATGTTTTTATTTCATAATTTCCAATGTACAATTGTCTCACCTCTTTGGTTAAGTTTATCCCTAAATATTTTATTCTTTTTGTTACTGTGAATGAGACTTCTTTTTAAATTTCTGTTTTGGATAATTCATTGTTTTTTATAGAGATAAATGTTAACTTTTTTTTTGCTTTATTTTTAATTCAGGTATAATCAATTTCAGGAGTGCCGCATATTAATTCAATATCTGTATACATTGCAAAATGATCATCACAATGAGTTTAGTTAGCACTTATCACTATACTTTCTTTTTCAGATAGCTCATTATTTTTGTACAGAAATATATGTGACTGATTTTTTCTTTATTTCTGAATTGATATAAATCAAGATTATTATTTTACAAGGAAATTATTTATTTGGTGTTTTCAATTTTATTGAAATAGAGTTCCAGATAATACTTTATAGTAAAGTTTCAATTCATCTGTGGAATTTTATCTCATTTATTTACCTGTAAACTGTCTATTTTCAATTTACAATGGCAGATTTCACCCCAAAGCCTGACTCTTTACAGAATATGTTTGCTGACCTCTGTTATGAAAGATGTATAGAATTTTTTATTATTATTACTTTATTGCATTTTAGTTTCTTCTCTTGGAATCTTCTGGCAGGCCAAAATATATGAGCATACAAGGCTACTTTGTTTATTCTCTATTCTAATTATTATGTCTCATTTCATTGTTTTCTAAATTAAACACTTGATTTCTTTGTTACAACCATTCCTCCACCTTTCAATCCAACACATTAGGAACTTAGGTGTCCTTTTGGGTATGTTCTCCCCTGCATACTCCAAATAATTTATTATTTATAAATTTATTAAACAAATGATGTCGAGTTGCAGCATATTTTCATAACAAAGAACAATATAGTGTGAAACTTTATTTCCCTAAATCGTATATTTTTTAACATGTAAAGTTCAAAAATAATAAGACTATTATTTTTATCAACTTATTATCAACTAAGACTGCAACAGGTACACCTTACATTCTTGATATAACCTGAGATTTTGTACAATCCAGTTCTATCCAATTTCTCCACCTTTATCTTGTCTACTTTCTTGTGTCTTCCAAACACACTTTCTTCCAGTTTCTCTAGTGCAAAATGCTCTTTCCTACATTTAAAAATCATGCAGGATGTTTCTTCTCCCTGAAAAGTCCACTCTCCTCTGTAACTCTACAACTCACTCAAACTTCACAAAGGATAAGCATTAGTTCCTCAGAAAGGATTTTTTCTTAATGCAAAACATATTTGCTCTCTCACTTTGATTCTCTTATAAAATACTACACATTTGTTGGCTAGTATTTATCGCAAAGATGCCATGAGATTTTATTTGCTTTTCAAGGAAACCTGACTAACATGGCTACGTATCTGAATAGTCCAGAAATGGGCTCAGACATGTACAGACCATTCTGTTGTACATGGGATCATTATAAAGGTGGCAGAATGGAGTGCAAAGCACTTAGTTTTGGGTCAGAATGGACCACAGAGATGCTTGATGTGTGAGATAACTGTGGCTACTCCTGGATAACTGTCATACATTTATCTTCACAAGATTGTCGTGCAATCCCTTCACAAGTACCCTCTAGGTTTCCCAGAGGGAATAAATGAGGACTATGGTGATAGTATCTAGAATGTTTTTGGCTTAATTCATAGAAAGTCTTATATAAACATGTTTAAACAATGAGAACATTTATTATCTCAAAGAAATGGAAGTTAGAGCAGATTTTTAAGTTCATTGAAGACATGACAATGAGGTCATTGGAATCATGGTTTTACCTGTCTTTGACTCTACTGTCCTTAGGCTTGGCTTCATTATAAGACTGGCTGTATTCAGAGTTACAGCAGCCACCAGTGTTAGAGGCTCACTCCTATTCTTCGGTTCTTTGCTGAAGAGCAAAGAGAAGCTTTCCCAGAAGTCTTCAGCAGACTTCTCAACTTCTTTCAATTCTGAATAAATCCAACCAATTACTATGATCCAACCAAATTTTATCCAATCAATTACTGACAGGTAGAAAGATAAAGATTTTGACTGAGTTAGACTAAACACAGCCCACTTAGTCTCTATTACATTGTATAAGCTTCATAAAATGGGTTAGATATTTGGGGAAAATGGGTTCAGTTTCTAGTAGGAAGATGAAAGGGGAAAAATGGAATGTGGATGGATAAGAAACCCAAAATCCAATATCAAGAACTCTTTGGCTATCCAAGAATTTATTCCACATATTTATTTATTCTCATTCCATTCATCACACACATATATTTTAAATATCCATGCCCATATGTAACATGTCTCAATTCCTCCTCAAAAGGAAAAATTCCAAAGTTAATTATTGCATTTGACCTAAAGTACTGGATCTCTGGGTAGTGTGGAGTCCTTTCCATTATGTCTAGATGTAGCTGCCAATCATCCAGTGATATCTCACTAAAAGATGAATTATCTTCTTTAAATGCACACAATGTGGTAAAAAGCATGATGATGATGATAATAAACACTATTTTCTGGACAATGGGAAAATTTGTGGTTGTGCATAATATACATTACTTGTTGAACAGGGATACAAAAATACCCTGCTCTGTCAGGGGAGTGATTTTCATAGCCTGTGAACCAGAGAGCTTTTGTTCTCTCCTCTCAGAGTACAGCCATGTCTGTTGTCTCTGTGATACATTACAGTGGACACTAGAGAAAAGTCATTTTCTGGGTGCTGTGCTACCTTCACAACATGTTTTCTGGAGGTAAAAATTCTTGGTATGGTGTTTGAGTTACAAGGTTTAATAGTTATATACACTAACCAGGCTTGGACTCACTTTGGTAATATAGTTCTTTCAAAACTAGTTGTCTATTCTACTTGTTTTCAATAAACTCCATGACTCGAACTACACAATTGGAAATTGTTTGAGACTATGAATCTAGACATTTCTGATTTATCATAACAAGTTCTTTGCTTGTGCCAGGAAACCTTCATTTAATACCTCCCTTTCCTGTTGGTCTCACCTACCAGATGATTTAGCCAATTGCCTCTGGAAGGTACCGCCTTGCCTTAGACAGCTGTATCTTCACAGTAATCATGTTGTCCCCTTTATCAGTCACACAGTGCTTTACAGGAGGTGCTAGGGAGAGATTTTTGTTCCACTCATATTCTCTCCCAAGTTCTCAAACTTTTATATTGCTTTCCTGACAAGACTTAGCTTTTCTAAATCTTCCAGTCACCTAATTAACTAAACTTTCAATGGTTCTGATTATAAGCCATAAGTAAAGATGGCTCCGCTGAGCACAGACATATTTTCCTCTCTCATATTTCAACTAAGTCACCTGCAGACAAAAGTTTCCTCTATATTATATGATGTGATATGATGACATAGAAAAGATTCAACCTAGTCCAATGTCATAAATTTTCCCTCCTGTGTTTCATGGTGACTCACTCAGTCATTATCAGAAGTTGGTGTAAATCTCAGTATTCAATAGGCAATAGCACCGGTTCGGGTCCCACATATGAGGGCCAGTGACATTGCCCTCAAAAAAAAAAAATAGGTAATAGCAAAACAAAAGTTTTCTACAGAATACTATTATTCCCAGATTCCTGAGACAGAAAATTAGGATCCTCATTGCTATGTATAAATTATACTCAAGCAATACCATATTTTTGAATGTCATTTTCAGTTTACCATTTCTGGTACAACTACCTGATTTATTTAAGCGGCTGACTCAGGGAACTCTGATTCAAATAGCTTCAATGCGGTTACTATGAATAAGGTGACATAGAAGAAATCTAGGAGAAAGGTAATCTTCTGAGTTTATCAACTCGGGTGCTTATTGATATTATAAAGTCTCAAGTTTTATTATCTCTCAACTTTCTTGGCCACAGCAGTAACACCCTCCTAAAACAGCTTCTGTATCATTGTAGAATTATTACCAAGAATGAACAAATTACCTATGTTCTTCCTCACATCACTTGTAGAACAAGAAATGTTTCTAGAAATCATTATTGATTACATAAAAGATGTTTTCCAAAAGCAAACGTTATGATTCTCTGTGCTCTGAATTTCTTTGTATTTCTATTCTCCAAAAAAAATTACCAGCAAGTGGAATGACTTAGCTTAACCAAAATCTCTGATGAAGGGCATATTATTAGTGTCCGATGTGTCATCCATAAGCCTATGGAATAGCCAGGCTGCCTGAGGGAAGGTTGGATACCTAATAAAGATCATATTTATTTTAAGTAAAAGGAAGAAATGTTATGGTTTAAACATACCACTGTATCTACTATAGACATGCTAGGAAATCACTGGATTTCTTGATAACAAAATGTATAAAGATTCTGGACATGAAGACTGTTTGTGATGCTGGAAATATAACGTATCAGTAGTACCTGGAAGGTGAGGCCAGGAAGCATCGGGACTCCATATACAGTTTTTCAGGATGACAAGACTGTAAGGAAATTCAAATAAACATAGTTGCATTTTTCTTTGGGAAACTATGTTATTGTTTTACTATATGCATATTAAATTAAAATATAGATATTATAACATAAGCATACACTATATAAAAATACATATTTCATTTTACTAATAAGTATACTACTAGGCTTCTAAAAGAATGTCAGCCTATAGTACAACTGAAGACAGCATAAAATACAATAAACATAAGAATCAACCTATTGCTGTGATAAGAAGAAAATAAGGCAAGCAACCAAGTGCTCTGAACAAAGAAATAAAATAAAAAACAACAAAAGTTACCTTGTAATAAGAGACATGATATTAATTAAACAGTAAAGCTGAGACTGTCTTATAGGCAAATCCAATATTCAATTTAGGGAAAATTGATGAAGTTGTGGACTTCTATTAAGCTGGGGTGAATCTGAGACCTCTAAGGTAAGTGGAAACCCTCATTGGGCGCTAAATACTTAGTAAAATGGGAAGATACAAAAATGTACACTTCAGCAAAGAGAGGCTACCAAAAAACCTTGTTTTTCTGCTATGGCTGCCAATTTAATATCTCCTGTATGTTAGAATTATAGATCTCACTTGGGTCTGAATTCAAATCAGTAGTGTATCTCTAATCTAAAAATCATATTGATAAATAAAAGTAAAGTTCAGGGTAGTTTTCCTGGTGAACATACAAATGGTATAAACATATTTAGTTATAGAATACACCTTGTCTTGATTTCCAGACTTGTGTAGGTGAGCCAAATGAAACTGAACTGAACTTGTGTCCCATTCCAACAAGCTTAAAATAAGAAAGCAATGCTGCATCCCTGGAATTGCTGGAGAAATCTGATTCACCATCAAAGATATGAAAGACACCAGAGTTGTGATCTCTAGATATCCCCATTTCATTTGCTTATATGGCCTTAGCACAACCATGATCAATCATGGCAGATAAATGTGGACATACTGCATGGTAGCCTGGTTTTGAATTGACATTGCTATTCCTACATGTGATACCTTAACTAAAAATGTTTACCATAGTCACTATCATTGGGGATTTGGGGAAGCATCTATTGGTTTAGCAAATAATCATTTAGTAAATTTTCTATCTCCATTAAAAGGGGTTATATATATTTATTTGTTTTTATATGGCAAGCACCAAGAACAGTAGTTTACCTTTTTATATAAGTTCTATGTCAACTCTCTTGCTTTCCGTATTAGTATATGTGAGGGCATTTAGGATTCTGACAATCCCATAGACAATACCAGTCATTTGTTATATTGATGACATTAAGTTAAAATGATCTGTTGAGTTGGAAGTGTCAAGTTCCCTAGATACCATGTAAGATACATAGAGAGCCCCAATACATTCTCAATATTCTTTGACATGGATAAAATTTTTCCTCAATCATCAAGGATATGCTGAGCAAGTCCTTTAGAGTAAAAAGCATTTCCCTGCACCTTGCACCCCAACCACTCAGTAAGTAACCCAGACTCTAGATTTTGAAACACCATTAATTAATTGGAAAACTACACCAACCTATTTACTGGGTTTCCTGGAAGTCTGTCAACAGAAAATAAGGGCCAAAGAAAAAGAGGTCTCTGCCAGAGTTCCAGGGTATGATACAAACATTATCTTCTTGTTGTGCTTCATGATGAATCGTATCCAGAGATATACCAAGATAAACAAGGATGCTAAATGAAATGTCTGTCAAGCCCTAATATGGGAGTAATGATAATTTCTAAGATTTGGGAGAAAGCATATCCATCCTGTGTCATAGAACTGCTGTCTAATTGTTTATAGAATCTAGGATGCTACCAGGGCCTGGAAGTGAACGACTTCCTAACCAGGAATGCTAAGTGCTATAGCTGTTCATAGTGAGCTGGGTTTTATTCATCAACCATGTTACTAAGTCATATTTGTGCTGCAGCAATCCTGCATTTAACTCAGACCTAAGCAGGTCCACAAAGCACAAGTCAATTACCTAAACAGACTCCTATGACAACTATCTCTGCCACACTGTTGCCTATCTTTAATCTACATCTGTAATTTTATGAAAGCTTTTATAAAGCCAACTGACAGCAAATGAAGAAACTTGGGTCTGATTCATAGATGAGTTTCCACAACACGTTGGCATTGGCCAGATGAATAGTAGAGACCCATAATAGCCACATGTAGGGGTGACTCTGAAATATAATAGTGAAGGGAAATCTTCACAGTGAGGAGAACTGGGAGGAGTACACCTTTTTACCCACTTTGTATGGATTAGAGGCAATCTGTGGTTTAATTGTACAAGAATTTCTGAATTATGGATAATTTTAGTGCCACATCACCATAACCTGGATTAAACAAAACAGGATGATTGACAATATGTTTCCAGAGAAAAATATGTGATGGACCTACGGAAGGGACATGAACTATGAGGGCTTTTCATGTCACAATAATACCTTCCAGAAATAAGCTAGTGTCAGGATCACCCATATTTTGAATGTCAGACAATCTCTCTATTGTGCCTCCCAAAATCCCAGAAATAGAGAGACCATGGTTGCAGGGATAGAATATATTCATAGGTCCAATAATATTAGATTTTTCTCAATGAGACTGATTTAGTTACTGTCATTGTTAAATGTCTAAAATGATAGCAGAGACAGATATTGAGCATCAAAATGGCACAACTCTCAGGCTCATCTGAAGGCAATCAATTATATTGGAATATTTCCAACTTGAAAGAAGCAATAATTTACCCTTACTAGAGTTGACTTATACTCTAGATAAGGGTTTACCCTCCCTGGTCACAGTATCTATACCAGATCAGAGTATGTTGCCTTCAAACACCTATTGTATTGATGTGATATCATACAGATATTGCCCAAGACAAATGTGTAGTGATGGACTCATCACTACAAGTCTTACTACAAACCCTATGTCTTGGAAAAGTCAGACTGATGAAACACTGAAATACAGTGGTGAAACCTCATCCAAGATCCCAGCTCTGGGAAAATGCTGTCAGTTGATGGCAGTGTCCTCTTATATCTAATATATAAACCAATGTAAAAATTGATTAAACCAAAAACCAATGTAAAAATTGTTCACTACAGCTACAACACACACCTCTGGGAACCAAGGAAATGGGGGAAGAACAGAAATTATATCTCTCAAAATCAAATGCAGAGATCCATTTTTGAAATCTTCTCCCAATAATATATTCTTCTGGGTTAATTTCTGGTTTCATCAAATCAGAAATGGGAATCCTGTTAGGGGGACACAATAGGATCTTCTCCTAATTTGGAAGCTATAATTACCAATTAGAGACTTTGATCTCATACTCCTATAGGACAAATAAGAGTTATTATATTACACAAGAAAATCAATCCAAAAAATAGAACTATTATTTGATTACTGAATCAGTGTCATGTATGGTAATGACTATCAAGGTGGAACTAAAACAACCATAACCTAATAAGGACATGGCATCTAACAGATCAGATTCCTTGGGAAGGATGATTGTGGTCACTCTAGGCGACAAACCAGCCAGACTAAAAGTGATAGCTAATTATATGCTTTTACTAAGTCTTCTCAGCTTATTTAAAAGTACGTAAGTTAATACTTACTAATGACAATTGGTAAGCATTTTGGAGGAGACTCTGTGACGGCTTAGATTTGTACTTCTCTCAGTGATGAAGTAGGGGTGAATTTACTAACATAAGGGGACAATGGATAATATAACCAAGATAAAATGGGAAGTCATAAAGTATCTATGTGGTACAATGAGTAGATTGAATTTGACAAGATTGTATGTGTCTGTGAGACTTCTTCAGCTCCTCTGATTGTCTTCCTTATTCTTTTTTAGGGGATCGCACTTTCATGAGCTCTCAAATTCACTCTTCAACTTGAACAAAATACTACACTATAGGGCCATAAATATGGTTTCCTGACCAGACAGATTTTACTATCATAAAATCTGGATTTGTTGCACCCCTTTGTACTTAATCTTGATATACCAAACATAAGAGAAAGGAGAAAGTTGAGTATATCCTTTCTCCCTTAATTCTCTTCCATGAATAATTCTAAGATGAGTTAGTCCCATGTGGACAGCCCAGAAAATATCTACTAAATAATTTGCTGTTTCTCTTTATGAAATATTGCTATATACCTTTCTTTGCCTCATTTTTCTCCTTTCATCTCACCACTCACGGTGTGCCCCCTTAAAAATCAGGCTCAGAGGACCGGCCGAGTGGCGCGGTGGTTAAGCGCTGGCTTGGGAAACCAGCGGCCCCGGTTCGGTCCCACATGTAAGGGCCAGTGACACTGCCCTCAAAAACAAAAACAAAAACAAAAAAACAAAAAAAAATTAGGCTCAGTATTGTAACCTTTCTGTTTGGCTTTACTTTAAAAACAAACACACTCTTTTCTTTCATGAATATAAAACAGAAACACACCCCATACAATCAATGAAAAATTTTACAGCACAGATAAAAACTGTTGGGATAGAAAGGAAGATACCTCTATTAGTCAGGGTTCTGCGGAGAAATGCAGACTAAAGTACTAGGGAGCGTGAGTGTGGGTGTGTATTTAATTATGCTTGCAGATGATATTATATATGTGTGTGTATATATATATATTTACATATTTACATACATATATATTTACATATTTACGTATATATATTTATTTATCGGTTTGCAGATAGTGTAATCTAGAAATAGAAAATAAAAATAGAAAATCCCAAAGCCTCCTCCAAAAAAACTATTAGAACGAATAAACAAATTCAGTAAAATGGCAACATGCATAATCAACATACAAAAAGTCAGTTGCACTTCTATACACAAACAGTAAGCTATCTGAAAAAGAAATAAAGAAAACAATCCCATCTGCAATAGAAATAAAAACATAATATTAAGGAATAAATATAAGAAAGTGGAAGATCTATACATCAAAAACTATAAGGCACTGAGAAAAGAAATTGAAAAAGATACAAATAAATGGAAACCTATCCCATGTTAATATGACAGGTCATAAGAGTTAACACTGTAAACGTGCCTGTACTACCAAAAGCCATCTATACATTCAATGTGATCCTTGATAAAATTCAATGGCATTGTTTTTACAGAAATAGAAAAACAATCCTAAAAATCTCCGTTGAATCACAAAAAACCCTAAATAGTTATAGCAATTTTGAGAAAGGACAAAGCTGGAGGCATCGCTCTCTTATTTCAAACTATATTACAAAACTGTAGTAATCAAAACAGCATGCTACCTGCATAAAAACAGATACATAGAACAATAGAACAGCACTGAGAGCCCAGATATAAACCCACGTATAACATAATGAACTAATATTTAACAAAGTCGTCCAGAATACTCATTGATAAAAGATAGTCTCTTTAATAAGTGGAGTTGTGAAAACTGGATATTCACTTGCAAAAGAATAAAATTGGACCACTATCTTACACCACTCACAAGAATTATATAAAAATCAACTAAGGACCTGAGTGTAAGACCTGAACCAGTAAAACTCCTAGAAAAAAACCTAAGGAAAAAGTCATTGACATTGGTCAATGACAATTTTTGGATATGACATCAAAAGCACATGCAACAAAAGCAAACATCAAACTAAAAAGCTTCTGCACAGCAAGGGAACCATCAACAAAATGAAAAGGTAATCTATGGAATGGGAGAAATATTTCTATATCATATATCTGATAAGGGATTAATATCCAAAATACATAAGGAACTCATATAGCTCAGGAGCAAAAACCCAAACAATCCAATTAAAAAATGAGCAGAGGACCTGAATATACATTTTTTCCAAAGATATACAAATAGCCTACAAGTACATGAGAAGGTGTTCAACTTCATTTATAATCAGGGAAATGCACATCAAAACCACTATGGTTTTGTAAACTCACACCTGTTAGAATGGTATTATGAAAAGACAAGAGATAGCAAATGCTGGCAAAGACATGGAGAAATGAGAACCCTGGTTCACTGTTGTTGGGGATGTAAATTGGTACAGGCATTATGGGAAAGAGTACGGAGGCTTCTTAAAAAATTTAAAATGATTTATCATATGATCTAATTCATATCACACTCTTAAAGTGATATTTGCACTCCCATATTCATTGCAGCATTATTTACAACAGCCAAAACATGACAACAACCCAAGAGGCCATGGATGGATGAACAAATAAAGACTATGTGACTAGCATGTGTGCGTATACACACACACACACACACACACACACACACACTTATAAATATACATACACACAATGGGTATTAATCAGTCATAAATAAAAATAAATCCTGCCATTTGGAACAATGTAGATGAGACTTGAGGACATTATACAAAGTGAAAATAAGCCAGACAGAGAAAAACAAACACTGAGTGATATCGCTTACCATGTGAAATCTAAATAAGCCCAACGCACAGAAACAGAGAAGTAGAATGGTGGTTGCCAGGGGCTGACAGGTAGGGAAAATGCAGAGATGTTGGTCCAAGTGTATAAGCTTCCAGGTATAAGATGAGTAATTTCTGGGGATGTAATGTTTAGTATGGTGATTATAGTTAACAATATTGAACTATATAGTTGAAAATTACTGTGAGAGTAGAGCTTTAATGTTTTTACCATAACAACAACAAAGTTGCAATTACGGAGGTGATGGATGTGTTAATTACTGTAGTAACCATTTCTCAATATATACGTGTGTCAAATCATCACATCGTCCTTAGCCTTATATAACGTTAATGTCAATTATAACACAATAAAGCTGGAAAAATGTAACCAACCCATAATCAAGCAACATATCAAAGTAACCTTTATATTAAAGTACTAAAAAAAAGAGCTCTTATATTAAGGTAACTTTCTATATGTGTATTAAAATAAAAATGTATTTCATGAAACTTATTGACAAGCTGAAATATTTCATAGTGTAAAGATTTAGTAATATGAGAGAAAATGTAAGTGCATTATTTATGAGATTATGTAAAATACTATGTAAATATTATCTAAGATTATGGATGCATTTTTCTTTTGAAGGCAGAGCAACACTCTGATCATTCCTCAATAAATGATTTAAATTTCAGTTTATTTCTTTTCCTTAAGAGCTGAAAGGCTATGTTTAGGGGTAAAATAGCGTAGTTACACAAGAACTTAGAGAACATGCTTTTTTTTTTTCTTGTGCTGGGTTATCTTATTTTCAAGGAGTATGATTTCAGCTTGTTGTTGAATAGATAAGTAGTGATGATAGATGAGATAGATAGATAGATAGATAGATAGATAGATAGATAGATAGATGATAGATAGAACAGGAAGTAGACAGGGAGAAAGAAAAAAGAATTGAGAAAGGGGTGAAGGAAGGGAGAGACAGGAGAAGAGAGAGAAGGAAGAGGGAGGGAGAATGAAGTGAGGAAAGGCAATTGGGAAGGGAGGGAGGAAAAGGGAAGGGAAAGGAAGGAAAGGACATTTGCCACTGATCACCTCCAGATGAGTGTCCTAATTATAGATACTCACAATCTTCATACATTATTTCATATTTACATAATGTAATACCTTCTGCTTCAATGTTTCATACTGGTGAGTTCCAAAAAAAAAAATGCATAGAAATATGGGAGTTATGCAGCTTACATTTTTTTTTTCTTTTGAGGGCAGTGTCACTGGATGTGGCACCTGAACTGCGGTCGCTGGCTTCCCAAGCCAGTGCTTAACCACCATGCCACTCAGCAGGCCCTGCTTACATTTTTAATATAATAGACATTCTAATGGTACAGAACTTTTGTTTTCATGAGTACTGTTAACATCTTGTCAAGAGGACACAGTCACTGATTTGTTGAATGTCCAGAACTCCAATCATTCACATCTCCCACTTCACAACTGCCTATTTAGTACTTATTTCACAGTCCTCAATGGTCCAAAGACTCCGAACTGTGAGTAAATACTTGGAAATCTCATAGGTGTGTGTTTGGAGGATAATGACAAGCAACACTTTACTCCTGACAAGACAAGGTTGAACAGTCATCTGGAAATTCCCCAGTGAATTCCGTGAGTGTAGGAATATTGTCCTCATTACACATATATTTCATCATAGCCTATTTAATGACGAAGGTAAACTCTCTGAAGCACACAGACACGAGTCAGAAAAGAAAGTGATGAGAACACATGCTCTGGAGTAGACTGGAAGCTCCACCCTTGAAAATATATGTTCAACAAGCTTGGTGTTCTCATATTTTAAAGGGACACCCAGAGTCTTGCCTTACAGGTTTGTTTCTTTGGGAGGATTGAGATTATCTATGTAAAGCTTTTGGAAGGGTCCAGTCGCAGAATAGGCATTCTATAAATGCAGGCTATGATATTAGCTGTGGTACACCACTGTGGATGAGGTGGAGTTTATATTCTTGGTGCATTTTATAGTACCGATTTGGAACCATGAGTATATTTCAAAAGTAATTCCATTATTTTCTCAATTGTTTTGAACTGGAGACACAAGTAATCCTTTGTTTCCTGCAAGGGTACAGAGACAGTCTCCAAGGTAACTAAACCCCAAACCATATCCGAGTTTAGCAACAGAAATCTATACTTTAAATTTCACTAAGCAGCAGAAAGGTCATGGGTAACACTTGGCAGCTCAGTAGCTATGTGCTCTGGAGAGTGAAACCTCTATTCAGCCAATCTCAAGGTTAATAACCAGTTACTACTGATTTCCTACTGAGAGCAATGCTACTCAATTTAAGTAAAATTGAAGTCCTTCAGCATCATTCTATGTTTATGTTTGGAAGTTTTGGTGTCTTAAATGAAATATCCAGCTCACTGCATTTTGCTTTCATCATTTTATGAATAACCCTAAATTGACAATCACAAAGCAGTGCACTGTGCAATAATATTTGATAATATTTACTACCATGCTAAGTCATAGGTTAGTTAGAATTATGTTTAAAGTATTCAGATTATAATTTCCAGTTGGGTAAAACAGCTGTAGTTGATGTTTCTTTTATCTTAATTATTTTATAACATATTCAGCTGAGGTAAATGCATAGTACTATATATTAAGAATAAGAAAATAAGTCTTCTTCCATCTTCTTTATTATAATCTCTGAAATAAAGCTGTAAGGCCAACACATGGTTCCCAAAGATTCATCATGGGTCTGGGCTACACATGCTCACAACACATTGTAATGCAAAATCCATTCTGGGTGCTTTTCTAAAAAGCTTCAAATCTACTATACCCGGTGCTTTCTACATAGCTGCCAAATTAGTCATATACTGAAGTTATATATATATTTTCCAATTTCAAAGTAATTTCTTATTTTCCAACTATTTTTTACAAAAATAAAGGGCATCCTTTACCTCAATAGTTGCCCAAGCATACTTTCTGTTAGCAACCAACACACAGCATATAGAGCAATGTTCTGAAACCAAGTAATTTTTTGTGTTTATAGTACAAAATCCTGATTATAAATTTAATGTCACTCAAACATCTTCTAGTCATGCCACATGACTTAAAATATATCACTGGCAATAGATGTTTTGACATAGATTCAAATATCAGCTTTGAAAGACTAACAACACTGAATTTTATCTTCCACAGCATCTATAGGCATGCATTAAATAAAACATATACTTGCTTAAAATTATCTTCATAAAATATTCAGCAAAACCAATGGAAAAAAAGAGCAATGCTTTAACCTTTTATAACATATAAAGTTTGCTATACTCGATCCGCTAAACTATCAGTTTGGTCCTTGACTATAAAATTCAAAACAAAACTAGCAAACAAACAAACAAAAAGACTATTTTGTGGCTTTAATTACAGTATCAGCGACATCAGAATGTGAAGTTTTATGAAAATTTCTCCATTGCCATGATTGACAGATAGGTATATAAGTAGACACATTAGAGACTGTAAAACTTATAAAGCCTTTGTTAATTGCTCATAATGTTTCAGTATTGTCCTTCCTTTACATTTGTAAACAATATATTTTATGAGAGGAAATAATGGAGTAAATGTTCCACTTGATTTTAATAGTTTTCATGACTGATCAAAATATCCTTCAGATTTAGTCCATGATTATTCAAGGAGCCCATCTTTTTCATTAAACAAGAATGCATCCTTGAAAAAAAGTCATATTATATGTTTTAGCCTCACTTAGATAATGCATCATAAAGAGGTATAGCCAGTTCGTGGACCAACGAAGAACCTGACAGGCAATGATGGCTGGAGAATAGCAGGGCAGGTCTGGACAACTAATCAGATCTAGGTGATGAAGAGTATAATTTTGTTAATTTTTAAATATGATTTAGTCCTCAGAAGGATATTACCATCATTTACTAGTACTTTGGCAAGATTTTTAGTATGTATAATTCCAAGAGTGTGTTATTTACCTTTAATTTGGGTGGTATATATTTAAAATTAACTGTACATATCCACAAACCCACAAAAGCACCATACAAACATATCCATGTATAATACATGAACAAGCTTATACATAAAACATTTATAACATATAAAAACATATATATTTGCCAAACATAAAATTGCCATCATTTTATATATATGTATATATATATATATATATATATGTACATGTCTGTGTGTATATGTATACACACAGATATATCTGTGTACCCTGATTTTTTTTTCACTTTGCAGTTAATTTTTTTTGTTCCTGCTTATCTTTTATAAGACTATTATCATTTGGCATAGTTCCTCCTAAATTATTGTATTTAAATTCAATGGATTTTTCACAATTTCAAGTAAGGCTATTATAGGAATAATTCTAAATACATCTTCATGAAATTTTGAAGTCAAACTTTGAAATATCAATTAATTTGGTAAAAAAAAACCATTAAATATCCTTCATGCTTATTATTACATTAGTTTCTAGGGATTTCATGTTTTTGTTGAATGGATTATATCCATAATAGGTTCTTAACTGGTCATGGCAATGTTGAAAAAGCTCATGATGATATGGCAATGAGCATCTCATTGAACTCACTTACATGTAATTATAACTGCATTCCTTTCCCTGGATTGATCATATTAAGTTTTACAGGGAAAGATACCATAAAAATTTAGAAAATAACGTTTTGGCCCCTCTCTCCTTTACTTAGAACCTCTATTTCTATTCCTGTTACTATCATGGTTTCAACGTTCAAAGAAAGTTTAATGAAAGCAGAGTAATTACTGACCACACTTCATTTTTACCTCCAATGATCAGACCTCTCCTTCTCTATTGCAGACGCTGAAAATCAGCTGGAATTTTACACTCTCCACTATGCCCAACGTACCATCATTAACAAGTTTTTTACCGACAAACATGTAGTGACTTTATGAAAAAAAAATTTGCCACAGACTAAATGGCAGATTTTACTTTCATATTGAATCTGTTATATATGCTAATATTTTTTAAACTGTAGCTGCATTCCTAAAATATATTTACTTGATCATGGACTATAACTTCATTGAAATTGAATGATTGTTATACTGAAATTTAGTTTCAGCAGTGGGATTTGGCAACAATTTTCTTTATTTGCATCATTTGCATCAAAGTTATAGTCGGTTCTTAAAGTAAAATGAGAGGTTGCCTGGTTGTGCAGATTTTATAACATGAATCATTTGATTCTTGTTGGAAATGTCATAACAACATATGTACCACATTACATTTCTAAACTCTCAAAAGTTCTGATACTGAAATACATCTGTACCCAAGGGTTTTGAGTAAGAGATTGTGATTACATATTCTCTTGAGCTCCTTTATTCTTGAATCCTTTTCCTCTTTCTCTCTCTCCCTCCTCCTTCCTTTTTCTTTTGTTTTTTTTTTTCTTTCTTGAGTCTAGTTGCCCACAGTTCAGTTTGTAGTTTTATTTTGTATATTTTTAAATATATTTAACAAAACTCCTGTTTTCTAATTCATTTGATTTACTTTTACTTTTGTATACTGTGTACCTAGTTTTCCCCATGGGGTTGTTTTATCAATTTTTTTTCAGACTTTTAAAATTAATTTTGACATCTTTTGTCAAAAGGTGGCACAATATTCTGGCAGCATTTTAAATTCTTGGTCTGAATTCTATTTATCATACTCTGTTTATGTATCTAATTTATTATATCCTGCTAGTTTTTGAAACCTTATACATTAGAGTAAGTAATTTGGAATGGAAAGAGATATAAATGGAAAAACTGTACATTAATAATTTTACATATATATTGAGGATTTGTAGAAAAATATGTTCATTCTACTTCAACATCATTTTGTATTTCAGCACAACTCACAATAAAGTGTAATTAGTATCCTCACTTTATAATGTAAAGTAGTTATTTTGTATGGAGTTGTGCTGAAAACCTCTTCTTCAGAATTTAGAAACTATTAATATATGTGGAACAAATCCAAGTCTTTTTTTGTACTCCATTAAAAATATTCCCTGTGTTCTCCCAACTATTTAAGTATTAAAATCTAGCCTCCACTATTATAAACCCCCTCTAGGAACTAATTTGATTAATGTGCAATTTTGTTTTATTTATGAAAGTCTATATGTGACTAAAATTATAAAATCTAAATATTTTATTAATATTTACTAAAGCTGGAAATTAAGCAAAGTAATACAAGAATTATTCCCCAAAGAAACATAAGAGGGCAAAGACCTCTAATAAGCATATATTTACTTCAAGTTTTATGAAATAAAATCTAGCTTATGTCTTAAAAAGTGAGCTTATTTAAAATAGAAAATAGATAAAATATAATGTTTTAATCAAAGTAATTAATTTATAGATACAGCTTAACAAGTTTTGCCTTTTATCTTTCAGTATATTTAGGAAATACTTGCCACAGTAAATTTCTAAATGGAATTTATGTTGTCTTGTGTCAACCTGACACTGAATCTCAAATGTACTGACTGAATAAATATGGTTTTATTTATACATGGATATGAAAAAGGTGAACAGCAAATTCCTGAGCTTTTAATTTTAGATATAGCAATGGAAATAGAGGATATTTCACAGTGATGAAGTGAGACAGCTTATAAAAATAATAAATACAATAATATAATTTAAAATAATAAAAA
The DNA here is from genome assembly GCA_033961575.1 of Aselliscus stoliczkanus. Lineage (NCBI taxonomy): Eukaryota > Metazoa > Chordata > Mammalia > Chiroptera > Hipposideridae > Aselliscus > Aselliscus stoliczkanus. Next base: position 93,998,240 of record CM066728.1, on the reverse strand, counting down.
ACAAAAATGTTATGGTTCAGGCCCAGCTTTCATTTTGTGTGCATGGGTGTGTTGTCTTGGGTCAAATGCCAGAAAGTTTCTTTAAAGTGTTTCCATAATATAGTCAAAAAATAATTTTTTAGGGCCAGCAGAGTGGCGCGGTGGTTAAGCGCTGGCTTGGGAAGCCAGCGGCCCCGGTTCCGTCCCACATATGAGGGCCAGTGACACTGCCCTCAAAAAAACAAACAAACAAACAAACAAAGAAAACCCCCCCAAAAAAAATAATTTTCTAGAAGGGTATATCCATTTCCTTGTAGATGGTAGACATTTTGAGAAATGTAGACACTGAAAGTAAGAGAATTTCTTCTGTTTTATAAAATAGTGAATAGGAACAGAAACAGGTAGATAATAAACACAGGGATAATAAAATGTGTACATTTGCAATAGAAAGCCTCGACCTTGCAAGTTTGAAATTGGAGCAAATTCAAATAAAGAGGTTGAGAATTCAGCAAAATCAGTGTATCAACTTGGAATAACTCATATTACAGGCAAAATTTCATTAAGAAAAAATTGGGGCCACACTTGCCTATTCATGAGCAAGGGACATAAAAGTACATGAAGAACCATAAAACATATCCTGAACCAGAGAGTCTGTACATGAACCACAATACTCAAAGGTTTATGTATTTTTCAGAAAGCTATAAAATGAAAACGAAAGCCCATTGGTCATTGTTTTCTCCTTAGTATCTAGAATGTCATCTGGTACATAGTAGCTTAATACATATTTGATGATTAAATAAGAAAACAAACTCTAGCTATACTTACATTCACTGAAACTTTAGGAGATTATGTGGATAAATGATAGATAAAGATGGGGGAGAGGGGAGAGAGACAAAACTGTAGAAGAAGATAATTTATTGATTAATGCTACAAATGTCTCAAATCATATGAAGTACTTTCTAAAATTCCATGTTAAAGAAATATCTTCAGATAGAGTTAAGAAAACTTATGGGAATGGAATAGATCGAATAACATTTGCAGAGTCAAAATGTACATAACATTCATACTGAATCATGTCTGTATAGTTATTATTCCAATTTAGGCAACATTCAAGGATCATATGTTATGGAATCATAACTATAGGCAATATTTACTATAGAACAAGCAATGTTTATTGATCCTACTCCTACTAAACTAATAGTAGAAAACTTTATTTAAGGTGCTCTGTGAACAAAAAATTCCAAATGAGAACTTTTACATTTGTGTGGTCTATTAACAAGTCATAGAAATGTTATACTCGTTAGTAGTTTATATCAGTGAGTGGCCAGCGTGCCCTCCTCAAATGATAAAAAGTAACAAATGAACAAAATTTATCTCTTTTTAGTGCTACAAGTTAGTAAATACAGGAAATTCTATAGTTGTGGCTTTGCAATTTATTGATAATTATGTCAATCTTTGTCATTTATTTTGAAGTTGCATGGTCAGGCAAATATAGATTACAAATTTTATAGTGATGAATTACTCCTTTTATGACCTATGTCATCCCTACTAATAATATTTGACATTAGGTTTGATTTTTCTGATGATATGATTAGCAAACCATTTTTTTTTAAAGTATTTGCTGTGTACAACTTTTTTAACTTTCTATTTTGAGATACAGATAGAATCACAGCCAGGACAGCATTACCTATCAGAGAGAATAATTGCAAAGGAAAACTTTTAGGTTTTAATAATATTCTATTCCATCCCCTGAGTGCTATTTATATGTGCTCACTATGTGAAAATTCATTGAGCTGCACATCGACAATTTATGTATCTCCATCAATTTTCCTAAAACAAAAAATAAGTGTTAGTTATTTCTTCTGATGTGTGTTTGCCAATGCATCAAGTTATTTCTGCTTGCTTTCTATGTTATCAAACAGTTGTCCAATTGCTCCTTGGCAGTGACTGTAGGCTTGAAGACACAGATGGCTTTGAGTTCAAGGCCCTAGAAAATTGCTATCATTTACCTTCTCTTTCTGCCTCAAGGAACTGCTACGGTTGTAATGTCTCAGTGCCTTGGTCTAGCCTCCAAAAAAAATGTCTCCTCTGTAAAGTTTGGTAATGCACATCTAGAAAACAACTGCAGTATTGACACTATGTGGCTTCTCTAATGAGCTTTATTGCCTGCTGAATTGCCCTTAAGATGGGATGGTGTGAGTTTAATTGCTGAGACATTCCTAATTAGATATCTATAACAAGACAAGGACTGCTGTTTAATCCAAGCACTGCGAGTCCTCTCAAAGGTTACAGACGCAGGGTTATTCCTAAATGATTATGTATGGAGCCCTTCCTTGTCTAGAAATTGTCAAGAGAAGGTTTGATCATCTGATTAGCTTATATAACACATAAAATTGTATAGAACCCATTCTCTTTCTAATTCTGACTGGCATGTTGCCCCAGAACAGACACTTTAATGCCACCTACAGTGTAACACACATGACAATAAGCAGTTTATATACATAATTTAATGACATCGAGTCTATGAATTAATATTATTACTAGCCTCATGTAACAGGAAAGGACTAAGTTACAAATATATACGGTAACTTCCCCAAAGAATCAATGATGTCTTGTCTGTTTTATTCCTGCTAGTGTCAGCTCTGCCCACCTATAGTCTCATTGAACTAGCAGTTAGTTCTTTTTCTAATAACAGTTACTTCTTTGAGGCTGCCCTTTTATTCAAGAACGCCAAAGATAAGGTAAAAAAAGGTGAGTTTCAATCAAATTCACACAAATCTAAGGTAGGATATCAAAAAAGGAATTTAATTTTCTACAATCTACAAATCAAATTGGAGGTGATTATACACGACAAATGACAAACCAGTTTTTCAGTTCTTGTCCACACTTCCTAATGCACAACATCACCAACCTCTATATAAGCTGTTGTTCAGATATATCTGGGAGAGCTCATAAACTTTTCACAAAGGTTCAAACAAAATTTTATTCCACCAGGCTGCAAATGCTAATTATACAAAGACCATATGTATGGGGGTGGGACATTTGCCCAGGTGCTCAGATTTTCCAAATAAGGAAATAGATCAGGATGCTGCAGAAAGTAACAACAACAACAACAATAATAGCAACAATAATACAATCACAATAGTAAGGAGGAAGCAAAAGAGAAGCAGCAAGAGAGGTAGAGAGAAATTTTCCCGTGTGTTTAGCCCTCTGCTACTCCTCCTACATTCTTCATTTTCTCACTGTACTTTATAATAATATTGCTGGAGGAGAACTATTCATACCCACTGTTAATGGATCCAGAATGAGAGGCTTGAGGAAATTTACTGACTTGTTCAAGATCCCACATGCCGTCAACTGCAAGGCTTGACATTTGAATTGATACTTGTTTTGTATCAGAATCCATTTGCTTAGAACACTTTTCTTTATTTCATGTCATACATACTCAAGAGGTTCTCAAAGCAGAGCTGTCTATGTGTTAATATTTAGTGTTAGAATAGCATTGATTTGCATATGAACTACTACTGCTCCAATAATTAGTATTCATCTAAAGCTATTTTTTAAAACTTTATTGTAGGTTGGAGGAAACAATTAAGGACTTGTTACTTTTATCAGAGATAGTTGATGGTTCCCCAGTATTGGTTTGCCCTTCATTATCATAATATTAAAACTCTTGGTTCAAGTTTGACCATTACTCGCCTATTTCAGTTCTCTGAAAAGCAGATGACAAAATGAATTTTCCATGCAAAGGATTTATTGGAGGACATGCCCATGAAAGATAAAGAGGAGAGGGAGCATGAGTAGGCAGAGAGAGGCTCGAGATGGAGATTCAGGTCTGCCATCCATACAATGAGAAGGGACGAAAGGAGGATTGAGTAGGAGGAACGTCAGACCACAGTGCAGCTCTAAGACATATAAACCCAGAGTGACAGAGAACCCCCGATCAGAGGCTATCTGTTAGAGAATCCCACGTTGGGCAGGAACAGCCTGGTTCCACGACACTCTCGATGCTAAATCAGTCACTGGAAATGGCCTGGGGAGAGCACAGCTTCAGTTTAAACACTGTGGTGGTTCCCAAATGTGTGGCTGGTGGAGACCATCAGCTAACTAACTACATTGCTCTCTTGAAGGGAAGTTCAAGCCGAGCATGTTCAAGGCTGGTACAACTACCAGTCATCTGCCATCTGTGAATCTAAGCATGCCCATATAGCTAAGATTTATTTAATGGAATATGAGCTGAAGTGATGCGTGCAAAGTTCGCCCTTACCCTTTAAGCCCTTCCTCCATCCTCAGCCTGCACCATGTTCAGCAAGTCATCTTCAATGATGCAAGGGATAGTGGATAAAGAAAATGGGGGGAGCCATGGTCCCAGGATGACTGAGAAAAGTCATCACACCAGCCCATGATGGGAGAGAAAGGAACTGCTATACCCATTTAAAAAATGTCATTATAGGGTTCTATGACACACAGCTGAATTTTAATCTACCTCATACAGTCATATTTGGAGATGAAATGAAAAATTTGCTGAGGCAGCAACACTATGGGTAAATTAGATAAAGGGATGTTTTTAACATAAGTGAAGTCTCTAAGAAAACACTGTGACAGTACAAACATGTTTTAACATTGGCCCAGAGACTGCTGTTTAGATGGAAAAATAAAGTTAAATACTTTGTCAAGACAAAACCAATAGGATTAGCTGACATGATGAGAGAGAAGGAAAATGAATGAAGAGTTCAAGATCTTGAAATCGTTGATTGGGTGAGTGATGATGCCATTAAACAAAACAGGAAGCATGAAGATGGATGGTGATGAGTTTAGTTTTCCTTGAATTAGATTGAACTGCTGATGAAACATTGAAACTTGGTTGCCCCATGTAAGTAGAAGATTGAGTCTGTTCAGCAAGTAAAAGGATTCTTTATGAGCATAATATCTTTCCTCTAAAATTCTCTAAACTCATTAGAGAAAGTGATGTGTGTAAAATAAAGTCATAATGCAGTATTTAGGGTTCCCATTTGTAATGGATGATTTGTTGTTTTGTTTTGTTTTTCATTTACCACATATGGAAAATATCTTTGTATACTAAAATGATACTTCTTTGTTTTTTTTATACATTTTCTAGTTTAACCATTATAAACCAAGTATCATAACTAAATCCTTTACCCTTCACCCTCATCTACTCACCTGTTAGGAATATAGGGGGAAAAAAATGATATGTTAGACATAAGTTCATGTTCTTCCCTCTTGAATCTTCCCTTTGACAAAAACTATTAAGAAACTTCATATATATATATATATATATATATATATATATATATATATATATTTATACAAAATTTAATTCAAGTTAATTTGTATTTTAAGTTGTAAAATAGCATTCAAACATTGTTTTTTACATTCTAATTTTATAGCATAGAATTATATAAAGGTAAACCTCACAAAGACTTCTATTTACATTTGTGGATTTCAACATATTGCTGGTTAAAACCCAGAAATGGAGCATCTATTTTCATTATTTAACCTCCCTTCTTTCCTTTATTATTATTATTTTTTAATCTTTGCTGTTTGCAATGTTGTTGTGATTTTTATACCAGGTAGGAAGAAATAGGTGTGGACCCAGCCAATTCTTTTGGGTGACTGATCTCTGGATTTCCTGACAGCTAACAACATATCTAGTAATTATACCATTCAGCATGGAAATTGCATTATCTCAAATTGCCTGGAATGATAACAGTTTATCAAACTTGCTGCAAAAAGTTCATCTTTGCCTTAAAGTGATCACTTTTCTCCATGTTAAGCTGCTTCATCCTAATAGAATGAGTCCAGAAGGACTTCATCTACTGTCTTTCCTTCCTCCTTTCAATTTTATTCTCTTCAGTCATTAAGCAGCTAAAAGGGGACGATAGAAAATGTCTCCTGCTTATACTGTTTTTTCAATTCTCTGTCAGTGCAACAGAAATCCAGATTGTGTACTCTGATACAAAAGCATAAGACAAGTTAAGCAATAGGATTTCAGAGTGCTTCAACCAAATGCATACCTGCTTTATACAATTGAGTTTTACAAGACACATTTAATTATGAAAGTAATGCTACAAAAATTAAAATACCAGCAGCCGAGTGGCTCAGTTGGTCAAGAGCACAAGCTCTGAGCAACAGGGTCATCGGTTTGATTCTCACATGGGCGAGCATGCTGTGCCCAAGCTGAGCTGCCCTGAGCTGCCAACAGGTGGCAAAATGGCTCCGCTGGTGAGAGCACATGCTCCTAACAGCAAGGTTGTCTGTGTGACTCCCACATAGGATGGTGGGCTATGCCCACCTGCAACTAAGATTGAACACAGCACCTTGAGCTGAGCGGCCACGAGCTGCCATCGGGTGGCCGGATGGCAACTGTACTTGGAGCTGAGCTAGCTGCACCCTCCACAACTAAGATTGAAGGACAACAACTTGACTGTTTCCCTTCCCCAAGTCCCCAACACTGTTCTCCTTTTCCAAGTCCCCAGTAAAAAACAACAGTAAAATAAAATAAAATAAAATAAAATAAAATAAAATAAAATAAAATACTACAAATCAGAGAGGTTAGTTTCTAATCTTACATCATCCTGCTGAATATTTAATAGCAAAATCAACATTATATGTTTTCCAGATCTAGGAAAAGGAGAAAAAAAAATTACAAATTACTCACATTTGTCAGTGTGGATGGATTCTTGCTTCTCAAGGCTAATTAATTTATCTTCTTTTAGTGCTAATATAATTGACATCACAAATGTTTGTGACGTTAGGCACAAATGTTTCACATTGCATATTGGTACATTTAGAGGTGGGACATTTCCAAGTCCATGGAAAACCATAATCTAAAACAGAAAGGTTACAGTTTATCGCAAACTTCCCTTTCCAGATCAAGGAATCATTGTCATATGACGAATGGCCTGGAGTATGTCGCCATAAGGCAGAGTGTGTGTGGTTAATTCTGTGTCCACTTGGAAGCCTAACAGGAAGTCCTAACAACCGGTAAAGAACCATTTCTGAGTGTGTCTGTGAGGATGATTCTGGAAGAGATTAGTACTTAAACCAGTAGACTGAGTAAAGAAGGTCGCCTTGATTAATTCAGGTGGATTCCAATCTGTTGAGTGACTACACAGAACAAAAAGGCAAAGGAAAGAAGAATTTGCTCTTTTTGTTTGAGACAGGACATCCATCTTCTCCTGCCTTCAGACAAAGTCACCCCTGGTCTCTAGGCCTTCGGACTATGCCATCAGCACTCCCCACAACCCACAGCCTTTAGTGCAGATGGGGACTTTTACCACTGGCTCCTCTGGTTCTCAGGCCTTTGGACTGGGACTAAATGACACCACTAGCATTCGTGGTTCTCCAACTTGCAGACAGCACATCACGGGACTTGACCTCCTGAATCACAGGAGCCAATTCCTGTAATAAATCCCCTCTTATCATCTACATGTATCCTGTTGGTTCTGATTCTTTAAAGAGCCCTGACTAATACTGAGGATTTCTGAAAGGTTTCTTAAAACCAATGTATTAAGGTAACTTAAGAGCCTTCTGACATTGAAAAGCTGTGAAAAGGAGAGGAAGGTGGCAAAAGATATTGAGCAGGGACATGCAATATTGCAGTGAAAACTGGAACGTGTGCTATCAGAAGAAACAATGAAAAAGTGGCCGGTCCTTGCTGAGGAGAGTGATTTGAATGTGTTCTGGGGACAATGCACATAGGACTGATCTTCCATGCTTTAAACTGTGTAGTGTTAATGATTTATTTAAAAATTATGTGAGTTCATTAACTTCACTTAAAATAACTTTTACAAATTCACTTTTCAAACATATATTTTCTTTTCTTGCTATTTTCAAAAAAGTGAAATTACAAATAAAAATATAATCAGTATTGGCTAAATGACCCGTAAGAAAATACAATATTTTTCATGTTTGGTATTGGCATATCTGGCTTAAGATAAATTATGGCTGTTTATAAACATGCACTAATTAATGCATACAAGTTAAACATTATCATATTTATGTATTTATTTATTTATGTATTTATGTATTTATTTATTTATTAAAGATTTTATTGGGGAATTGGGGCAGGGAACAGCATTGGGGAACCATGGAAAGGGAACAGACAAGTTGCTGCACTTTAGTTCTTCAGTCTAGTTGTGGAGGACATTGCTTCACTGGCCCATGTTGGTATCATCATTGCACTCTTTCCAGGTGAGACAGATTGGTCTCCCGCCTCTGGACAGCTCCTCACAGCGGCTCTTGGCAGCTCACACTGGCTGCCAGCCACTTATGCTGGCTGGTGGCCACTCACTGTACCCTATGGCAGCCCACTGCAGCAGGGGCTGCAGCTATGCCATCCGGGGACTCACAGCAGATGAGCTCCAGGTGGAGCTGTTGTTCACCATCTTAGCTGTAGAGGGCAGTGTCACTGGCCCTCATATGTGGGATCTGAACTGGGGACATTGGCGTCCCAAGCCAGCTCTTAACTAAGGTGCCACTCGGCCGGCCCGAACATTATTATATTTAAAATGATCTCCTCATAGCACTATTTTTCTTCCATAATGTCAAAGATCAGTTTGTTTTATGGATATGTACACACACACGAGGTCAGACAGTTAAGTTTGAGAACTCATCCTAGAAAAAGTGGTACATACCTCACTGCCGAATATCACTACGGTGACCTTTGAAGTACTCCCCTTGGGAAGCTATGCATCAATGCCAGCACTTAGTCCACCTTTCAAAGCAATTCTGGAACTTTTTCTGGAATGGCCATCAGAGCTGTCTTATTACACCTGATGTCCTGAATGTCATCAAAATGTCTTCCTTTCAATAATTCCTTTATTTTTGGGTAAAGAGAGAAATCATTGGAGCAAAATCAGGTGATTAGGGAGGGTGTTCCAATACAGTTATTTGTTTACTGGGTAAAGCTCCCTCACAGACAGTGCCGTGTCAGCTAGTGCATTGTCGTGATGCAAGAGCCATGAATTGTTGGTGAAAAGTTCAGGTCGTCTAACTTTTTCATGCAGGCTTTTCAACACTTCCAAATAGTAAACTTGGTTAACTGATTGTTTAGTTGGAACAAATTCATAATGAATAATCCCTCTGATATCAAAAAAGGTTAGCAACATCCTTGCAACAAGCTCTCGAACTTAATTGTCACACTGTGTGTGTATTTATATATAAGTAATTTATATATAAATATATTATATATATATAATATATATATATGTAACATATACATATAATTTTCTTCTCCCATGGTATCAGACTTTAGTTTTGCTTCCCTTTTCTTGTCCTTAACATTTCATTGTTTTTCTCTTTACTCTTATATTCCCCATGAAATGTCAACAATTAATGAGGCATGTGGTCCTACCAACTAAAGTCCACAGAAATGCAAAACAAAATAAAACATAAAGTAGCTAGCTTAGGTTATCACATATCTATTTTTCCCACTTCATAAGCTCAAGATGCTTTATATGTTACAAAAAAAAAAAAAAAAAAAAAAAAAAAAGTTACTGGAAAATGTTCCCAATTGCCATATAATAGGACAAGAACTATTTTTAGATAACAAAGAAATAGTGAAGTTTCACATAGCATAAAATATTGCCAGAGTCCATATCACAAGTCAATAGTTAAGATGCATATCTACTTAAATTATAATATATATTATAGTATAGTTATCTCCATAGCATCAAATTGCTTGAATTGAAATTAATTGTGCCTGATTTTCCATTTGTCTTTCTAAATCGTGTTTAAACCCAGACATCCTCAAGGGTTCTGGGAGGCAATTAGGTGGAGGAAAGCTTCCCCTAGTGCAATTCAGTGTCACTCCATTTTTTTATTTTTTTTATTCTTGCATTAGACTTGGGAGCACGCTGTTCCATAGCAGGTGGGAGTTTCAATGCTTAGTCAGCTGGTGACAGTGGATGGATCCAGCAAAAGCATTCCCACTGAGGTATATTTAATGTGAAAAAAGAGGTGGCTGTAAGGCCTGTAATTGCTGTAGGTGAGGAAGATAAAAGTCAATTTACAGAGTGAAATCAAAATGAGTTGAATTGTGGGCTGAGGTGCTCATACTGAAATGTATTTGCACTTTTCCAATTTTGTTTGTGTTTGTAAACTTTACTTATAATCTTCCTCTATTATACATGCACTTTTATCTGTCATTTTCCTTCCAAGGAATATAGAATGCCATGTCATCATTCATCAAAATGGGTTTGGAAGACACAAAAAGTTACTGCCATTCTTCTTTTGCAGATAAAAAAGAAAATTGAAGGGAAGGCTAAGTGATTTATCTCCTCCTAGATCTCTCCTAGAAGTCATTGTTAAAATCAAGAAGGGTTTCAAGGTCTCTTGAGACCCATATCCACAAGTGTGAGATGAAACTGTGGGATAACAACATAAACAGAATTCAAATTAAGCTGTCAATGATGTCCAAATTTCTCTTGCTCCTCTGCCAGGAACAAAGAAAAAAAAGAAACTATTTATCAGAGTGTGCCCTTTGTATTTATACTAATAATTTTTAAAATGCCACGAGCTACAAATAAATACATATTTATCTATGATACTTATATAGTTATATTTTTAATTACTAATTCTCAAATGTACTATTTTCCCCTACAAATTTCTTCCAATTCCTCTTCTTGAATATTCACTACAATGTGTTCATAATTCTATAATTTTAATAATATTTTTTCTGATTATGTAATAATTACAGGGGAAATTCACTATATTGGGAAATGTAGAAAGGCTCAATATGTGAACTTACATTTTCAAAATAGATTTTGTTAGCTTTGAAGTGAACTGGCTCTTTTTAATACCTGTCTATTTTCTTACAAAACAAAATTATCAGACTTCTGGTTTCAGATGAGAGATGTGGAGTTTGAATGTGTGTTGCTCCCACCCTTAAGAAGGAAAGTACTGGGCAAATTGCAAATTATCTTTTCTTAAAGCCACTGACATCACAGACAAACAACCAACCCCAAATCAGAAGAGAAATAGGAATTTGCTGGGAGAAACAAAATCCCACCATTTGCTTTCTTGGGGCAAATGCTGTGGAATGCCATGTAAGCCGGTAAAATAATTAAACTAGAATGTTTAACAAATTGCTAAATGCCAAATATTGAGCAGTGTAATAATCCGGTGAAGAGTGAATTCTGCAGATATGTGGGGGCTGCAATCTCTTACAGGTTTTTCTCCCACAATTACCACCAGGTCTCACAGGGAAGGGGGGATGCTATTTAACCAAAAAGAGGAAAATTTAATCAAAACTTGGATCTCTACAAAGAAATGACGAGCTTTAGAAATAGAACCAATAATGATAAAAATTAATCTTTCAATTTTAATTGTTTTAAAATAAAACTTACTTTGCAGCAAAAGTCATAACATGTATTATGTTTATAGCATTTGAAAAGTGGAAGGTTTGACTATACTTGCACAAAGAAAGGGAGGGATTAATTAGGAGTATAATGTTGTAAGCCTCTTACACTATAAGCATATTCACGTGCTATTATTTAAATTTGGATTCAGATTATTTCAAAATGTATATTGTAAACCCAGGAGAATAATTTACAAGCTTGGAAGAAAAAAAGGTAGATATATTGACAAGGTAAAGAAAGTCACTGCATGATGGTCAATTCTCAAGAACATGCCAATTCTAATTATGTATGTAATATATAATAGAACCTTAAAATACATGAGATAAAAACAGTTATGAAACAAGAAATAGGTGAATCCACAATTATAATTAAAGACTTCAACATTTCCCTCTCAGTAATTGACAGAACAATTAGGCAGAAAATCAGTTGAGATATAGATGACCTGAAAAGTACTATCCACCACTTCTATCTAATTGATATTTATGAATACTCCACCCAACAATAACAGAATATACATTCCTCTCCACTGCACAGGGAGCACTCACCAAGAAAGATCATACTCTGGGCTACAATTCAAACTTTTTTAACAAATTTAAAATAATGTAAATCATACAAAAGAAGTTCTAAAACCTAAAAGAAGATCTAAAATCTGTAACAAAAGTTTCTTGTGTCACCAAGAAACTTGAGGAAGAATAAAAGCACCTTAAACACAATGGAAGCAAAAGTAAAGAAATAATGAAGATTAGAACAGAAATCAGTAAAATTAAAAACAGAAAAATCAATGAACACAAAAGCGAGTTCTTTGAAAAGACTAATACTATTAATACATTTCCAGCCAGGATGACCCTGAATAAACGTACAGTTGGCAATATATTTATAGTGAAAGACATTCCTTTTTCCCAAAGAGAGGGACCAGAGCAAGAATGTCCCTACACAGGATTCCTATTCAACATGTTAAAGGTAGAGCAGGAAAGAAAGCACAATGCATATGGATTGGAAAGAAAGAAGTAAAACTTAATCTTGACAAATTATAAAGACATTGCTAGAATTAGGGTGTTGAACAAGACAATAGGATTCAAGATTAATATACAAACGTCAATCATATTTCTACATATTGCAGTATATAATTGAAGTTTGAAATAAAAAAATATCAGTCTATAGAGAAATCTGCACATGAATGTTTATAGCAGCTTCATTCATAATTGTCCAAACTTGGAAGCAACCAAAATGCTCTTTACTAGGTACATGAATAAATAAACTATGGTATATTCATACAATAGAATATTAATCAATGCTGAAAAAGAGTAAGCTACCAAGCATGAAAAGATGTGGAATGCATATTACTATGAAAAAAAGATAGTCTACAAAGCTACCCACTCTATAACCACAAGTATATGACATTTTGGAAAAGGCAAAACTATGTAGACAGGAAAAAGGTCACTGGTTGCAAGGGGTTCAGAGGGAGGTGGAGATACATAGGCAGAGCACATGGGATTATCAGGGCAATGCAACTATTCTGTATGGTATTAAAATGGTTGATACATGTCATTACACATGTGTCAAAATCCATAGGATATACAACACCAAGAGGAACCCAAATATAAATTGGCTGATAATGATAAGTTGATGTTGGTCCCACCGTCATAAATGCACCACTGTAATGCAAGGTGTGAATTGTGGAGGAGGCGCTATGTGCATGGAAGCAGAGGGCACCTGGGAACTCTTTGTACTCACTGCTTCATTGTGATGTAAAAGTGCTCTAAAAAAATAGTGTCCATTAACACACACACACACACACACACACACACACACACACACACACACATACAGCAACAACAATGCTTTTAAAACAGCACTCCAAAAATAGAATACTTAGATGTAAGCCTCCCAAAATATGAACAGAATCTATATATTCCAAACTACAAGCACAAATACAAGAAATCAATAAAACCTAAGTAACTGGATTGAAAGACTCAATATTGTTAATAAATCCACTTTTTGCAATTGTATCTATAGACACCATGTAATCCAAATCCAATCTAAGCCCCAGCAAGCCCCTTCGCAGATCTCAGCTTATGTAACAAGCTGATTGTAAAATAAATACGGAAAGACACAAGAACTAGAAGGGCCAAAACCATTTTTTTAACAAGAAAAACACATATACATGACAAACAAATTTGGAGGACCCAAACCTCCTCCTTTCAAGACTTACTTTAAAGCTACAATAATTAAGACTGTTGTATCGGTTGAAGAATATACAGGAACAGAATACACAAACCAGAAAAATCCTCTAAAAATATACACTGATAATTAAAAAAACTGCAAAGGAAATTCAGGGGTGAACAAATAGTCTTGTCAACAAAGTTACTGGACAATTAGATGCCCATATTGAAAATGACAAAACACTTGAATACATATCTCACAAAAATTAATACAAATGGATCATAGTCCTAAATTTTAAAGTAAAATTATAGAACTTTTAGAAGAAACCATTGAAGAAAATCTTTATGATTGTGAGTTTGGCAACATATTTTTATATTTGACAAACTAAAAATAATAATTTGTAGAAGAGCAAATGATAAATTGGACTTTACCAGAGTTAAAAGAAATTCATTCTTTAAGGAAATGAAAATCCAAGTCACAAACTACACAGAAATATTCGTGATTCAAATATCTGGTAAAGAACTTATGTCTGAGATTTAGAAAGAACACTTACAACTCAACAAAAAGAAAAAAAACAACACACAATTAAAAAATGAGGAGAAGGCCGGCCGAGTGGCGTGGTGGTTAAGCGCTGGCTTGGGAAGCCAGCGGCCCAGGTTCGGGTCCCACATATGAGGGCCAGTGAAACTGCCCTTAAAAAAAAAAAAAAAAAGAGCAGAAAAGAATATGAACATATTTCACCAAAGACTATATTCAGATGACAAACATAGTAAAATATACTCAAAAACATTAGTCATTAGTCATTATGGAAATGAAAGTGAAACCCACAGAAAAACACCACTATCTACCTATTAGAATAGCAAGAAAGAAAAAAATAAATGAATAAAAACATGAATTCCTGGAAGTATGAGCAAAAGGAATTCTTATCCATTTTGGTGGAAATTAAATTTCCACTTGGGAAACAGTTTGATATTTTCTTATAAAGATAAACAAGGAGTTACCATCATATGACTCAGAATTCCCACTTCTAGATATTTACCCAAGTGAGTTGAAAATATATTCACACCAATATCTTGAAAAACTGTTTTAAACCATACAATGTAATACCATGAAGAAATTCAAAATAAAATAACTATTGATTACATAACATGGGTAAATCTTAAACATATTTTCTTTGCTTAATAAAGGAGGTCAGACTCCAAAAGCTACATATTGTATGATTCCATTTACATGAAATTCTGGGAAGAGCAAAACTCTTAAGAAGAAAAGAGGGACTAGTGATTAAGATGTGAGGGAGCTTTAGAGAGGTTAAAAAAAAAGCTGCACAATGGGACTCTTAGGGAGATAGAAATGTCTGTGTGGTACTGTGTGTATGACTATATACATTTATCAAAACCCATATAACTTCACACCACAAAGAGTGAAAGTTATATATACTCAATTTAAAAAATTGACTAGGGCAGGCTGAGTGGCCATTGGTTAAGAGCTGGCTTGGGACGCCAGGGGCCCCGGTTTGGATCCCACATATGAGGGCCAGTGACACTGCCCTCTACAGCTAAGATGGTGAACAACAGCTCCACCTGGAGCTCGGCTGCTGTGCGTCCCCGGGTCAGCATAGCTGCAGTCCCTGCTGCAGTGGGTTGCCATAGGCTACAGTGAGTGGCTGGCAGCCGGCGTGAGCGGCTGGCAGCCGGTGTGAGCTGCCAAGAGCTGCTGTGAGCAGCCGTCCCGAGGCTGGCGACTGATCTGCCTCATGTGAGGAGAGTGCAGTGATGATACCAACATGGGCCAGTGAAGCAACATCCTCTGCAACTAGACTGAAGAACAAAAAGGACAGCAACTTGTCTGTTCCCCTTCCCCGATTCCCCTATGTTGTTCCACTCCCCCAATTCCCCAATAAAAATCTTAAAAAAAAATAATCGACCAGTATATCAGGGAAGGAAATGTAGATGATGACAAATTATATCTGTCTTACAAATGCATCATGTAACTTCACTGAAAATGGTGGGAAAAAAGAAGCTGATCTCAGTAGCTTTGGAAACAATGTTTTAACTGGATTTTTTATTTTAATTTCAGCTCTATTGAGGTATAAGTGACAAATAAAATTGAAAGATTTTTAAAGTGTACATGGTGATGATTTGATATTCATATGCATTGAGAAAGGATTCCTCTCATTTAGTTAACACATCCTGCAACTTGCTTTTTTTTTAACTTAATATATCACAGACATCTTTTCATGTCAGTATACATAGCTTACCCTCATTCTATTTTTTTTCTTTCTTTTTTAAATTAAATTTATTGGGGTGAAAATGTTTAGTAAAATTACATAAGTTTCAAGTGCACAATTCTATAATATGAACCCTGACAATTGTTTGTGAACTCATCCTAGCAAAAGTGCTATATATCTCATTGCTGAATATCATTATGGTCACCTTCAAAGTATCCCCCTTGGGAAGCTATGCACTGACACCAGCACCTACTCCACCCTTCAAAGCAATTTTGTAACTCTTTTTCTGGAATGGCCATCAGAGCTATTGTTGTATTACCCTTGATGTCCTGAATGTCATCAAAATGTCTTCCTTTCAATATTTCCTTTATCTTCAGGTAAAGAAAGAAGTCATTGGGGCCAGATCAGGTGAGTAGGGAGGGTATTCCAATACAGTTATTTGTTTACTGGCTAAAAACTCCCTCACAGGCAGGACAGTGTAAGCTGGTGCATTGTCGTGATGCAAGAGCCATAGATTGTTGGCGAAAAATTCAGGTCATTTAACCTTTTCACACAGCCTTTTTGGCATTTTCAAATAGTAAACTTAGTTAACTGTTTGCCCAGTTGGTACAAATTCATAATGAATAATCCCTCTGATATCAAAAAAGGTTAGCAACACCATTGCAACAAGTTCACAAACTTAATTGTCAGACCTCATGTATCATCTATATATCACTTTGTGTTAACTGAATTTTTTTTTTAAAAGGCTAAAGACAAAAGAAACACTAAAAAATACTGTACTCTAGTTGGTAAATTTGTTCCTCACTGGATTATAAGTTAGTAATTGTGAATCTTCTCTACATGTACACTAGGGTTGAACAAATAAGTAAATAAATTGTAAATAATGGGATCCAAGCTGTTCACTGCCAGAGAAAGAAGTTACAAATAATCAGGGCCCCAGGGAAAGGCTATAATGAGCCCTTTGTGTTGGACTAGAGCCTGAGAAATGAGTACAAACACATGCCATACACACACACACACACACACACACACACACACACACACACGCACACGCACGCACACACTCACATAGAGGGATCCTGAAATAAAGATATGCATGTATGTATACATCGATTAATAAACATACAATATTTTTTTTCTGGCTTGGACAATTGAGAGGACCTAGAAATAGTGATACCCCAGTAGCAATGAGGATATCTAGCACAAATATCTTACTTTTAAAATATCATTCTCTAATAAAAGGAACCAGGGCTTCCTGAGAATTGGCAGATTCTAGGATGGTGGCAAGATAAATATGAGTATGGTGTATATTATAGGGCCAGACAGTCACCTCCTGTGTTGAAATAAACAGACAAGCAAATAAACAACTTCAGGAGAAAAAAAGAAAAGAAAAGAATGTGAGCTGGTCACAAGGAAACAAGTACTAACCAGAAAGTGCTCCCAATATCCAAAGCTGGAACAATTCAAGCAACAGAATAAACACAGTTGTGTTGTATTATAGCCTATAAAATACAATACATCCATAAGTCCATAATGATATAAATAATGACACTAATAAAAGGATGGGAGAAGAAACAATTCTTCCCTATAGAATTCTAGTAAGGAAAATTGAAAATTACCAGTAGGACATCACAGTAATAATTGATGCAGACAAGTTCCATAGATGAACACTAAAGTGGGAGAAACTTTAAGGAGAAACAGGATATTTGTATAGTCTGAAAATTCATTCTTCAAAACATGTATCAATTGTTGCAGATGCTCTACTTAGCTCACAAATTCTTTGATACTCATCTTACTAGGAGAACCCACAGTCTTGAGTGGGGGCTAAACTCAGTCACTCACTTTTGATGAATGGAAAGGTAAAAATAGTAACATTGGAGTGCTGAGACCTGGCAGACAGCACTCTGACCAAGTTGATGGGATAAGGACAGTCACTTTTGTAGTATTCTTCCTAAACAGCCTCACTGCTCAGGAGAAAACATCACACACACCCAAACTGTGAAACATTGTGTAAACTGCCTGCTCAGGACTATTCAAAAGCATCAAGGCCATGACAAATCAGGAAACATAGGACACTGTAATAGATTGGATAAAATGAAGAGCACAGCATGGAGAAAATGAAGAAGGCACTATGGCTAAAGACAATATGGTTTCTGGGTTGGACCCAGGAAAAGAAAAAGAATATTAGGGAGAAGGTCAAGTGAAATAAAATTGTCTTCTTTTTATTTAAGTTGGTAAAATACACAAATGATAATTTCTTAATTTTGATAATTGTACAATGGTTATATATGAGGCAATATAAGCTGTGGGAAGGGCATATGAAACACTCAACTGTTTTTCAACTCTTCTGTAAATCTACAATTATTTCAAATATGTATTAAAAAAAATAAAATTGTGTTCCCACTCCTTTACAAGATGCTTTATTCTTCATCACCATATTATTATCACTACTTTCCATGCTACTAAATATTCTTCTACAAAATGTATTTTTAGAAGCATAGTTACCTATTATGTGGAGTTCATATAAGATATTAAACAATTTCTATAGTGTTAAAATAAGCATATTTGCATCCTTTGTCTTATAAATAATTCTATAGTGATCATTTTGTTTTTATCATTCAGGTCGATTGCATCTCCACATTAAAATGTGGTATAATGCTGCTTTTTAATACCCTGATATTTTATGTTTTAAAAACTAAGACCAAAGAGGGAAACAAACAAAATATCAAACTTAAATACATATATATATATAAATATATATATATATTTATATATATATATATATATATTTATATATATATATATTAATAGGTTCTGGTACATAACGTCAGCAAGCTAACATAAGAACCTGGAGACCTGGAGTATTAGTAGAGAAAACCTTGATAAAGTAATTAAGCACCTGAAGTAAAGTGACAAAATTCTAAAAGTAGAGGCTTTGCATCCATACAGTAAGTAAGCACATGTTCTGAGTTTCTGTACGTGAGGATTTCTTATAAATAAAACACTGAAGAGGGGACCAAGTTTGTATGCACATGACAGTATCCACCTCCATTTCATGTCAGCAAAAATACGCCATAATAAAAAGGTAGCTCATAAAGGAACTAATAAACGCAGAGAAAATATAAATTATTATAGCTATAGTAAGCTGAAATCAACAGCCCTCTCCCCGCAGAAGACGTTCATGTCTTAATTCTTAACACCTGTAAATGTTACTTTAAATGCTTTTTTTTTTTTTTTGACTGGGGGTGGTATCTTTGCCGATGTGATTAATGTAAGGATGTATATTGTGGATTAACTGGGTGGAGTCTAAATGCCATCACATGTATAATTATAAGAGCAAAGCAGAGCAATATCAAACACAAAGAGACAGACAACAGTGTGCAGATAAAGCAGGAGATTTGAAATGCTGGCTTTGAATATTAGACTAAAGTAGCTACAAATCAACATATTCTGAAGCCACCAGAAGCTGGAAAAGGCAAGGAACGGACTGTCCCCTAGAGCTGCCAGAGAGAGCACGGCCCCACTCACATCCGGATTTCATCACTCTGATAGGGACTTCTGATTTCTGCACACCAGAACTATACGTAAGAGAATACATTTCAGTGGTTTTAAGCCACCAAGCTTGTGGTAGTTTGTTACAGCAGCCACAGGAAACTAATACAGCAACATATTTTTAAAAGACAGTTGGGCGCCGGCCGAGTGGCGCAGTGGTTAAGTGCTGGTTTGGGAAGCCAGCGGCCCCGGTTTGGGTTCCACATGTGAGGGCCAGTGACACTGCCCTCAAAAAAAAAAAAAAAAAAAAAAAAAGACAGTTGCAATATATATTTTAAAGTGCTATTAATTAAAATATGCTCTTTCAAAAAAATATTTTTCCATTCTATGCAAAAAAATGAACCAATTCACTGCATTAATACATCAATAATTGAAAAATATATAGAAGCAATATAAGTAAATAAAAAAGATAAAATTAGATAATCATGAAGTATAAAAAATCATCATAATCATAAAATTGAAATCTAAGAATCGACTAATATACAAAATATACATATATAATGATATAATCATATAGAAATAATATATGTCAATAGAATATATATAGTTAATGTATTATACAAGAAAGAAAACCAAACAAAATAGGAATGGCAGGTAGAAATGGGTAATTAATAATATTACAACATTACAATCAAGTAATAAAGTGGCAAGGTAAATTCACCAAGATCATTAAGAAGAAAATTATTTGAATTACATTAAAATTTTCCAGAGACCAGAAAATTGTATGTCTGTGTGATAAAATACCCTGTCAGATATTACGACGTTCTTGAAGACTTTAACAAGAAGGGTGGCAAAATGTAATACTGGTCACTCCTAACAGAATAAGTCACTTTAAGTCACCAATGGGAGTTATTTTCTAAGGGATGGGTGTAAGGGCCCTTTGAAGGCACCGGAGGCACAAATGGGAGTGTAAATAGACTGTTTTTCAGAAGAGACAGGAAAAGAAAAAGAAAAAAAAAAAGTCAGAATTTGAAAGAAACTTGGGCGGAAAAGAACATATTTTTTTCTGCAGTAAAACCAAATGGAAACACTAGGTTTAGAAACAACCAGGATTACTAGAGGAACATTCCAAAGAAAGCAGAAGTAAGGCTGTCAACGGTACCCCACCCCACAACCCACAACCCACAACCCACACACACCTAATCTTAATCTAGTCAAGACTGACTTTCATATTTCATTTGACACCAAAAGGCAAACAGCACCCTTAGGAAAATAAATCACAGGCTGGAGATGATATAATATTCATTTCAGTTTGAATCTTGCAAGACATGCTACTCTCTGCCGTAATGTATCTGTGTTTCTTTTAAATATACTAAGTGAATGGAGATTTATTCAGTTATTAATGGCATTACTTCAACCTCATGTTGGTTTCAATTCTACCTTGTTTTAGTGGCTGAAACTAGGAACTTAAACACTGACTCAAAAATAAATGCTAAAGAGCTTTAGAATGTAACACTTTATATATTTTATTTCAAAAGTGCCTTTTTCATTAAGAGTCCACTTTTAATGCCAGGTACGAAATAAACAGAGCCACGCAATTAGTTGCTAAATCAGTTTAGATGAAGATTTCGAAAATGGATGGAGTAAAATGTATGCAAAGTAAACACCGTGAACAAAAATCAATACTTGTTTCCAGAGAAGGAAATGTCTCTTGTCATGTCTGTTTACATTTCATTGCACTATATTATGTGGTTTGAAATGACTCTTAACTTACACAGAAAAATAAGACATTTCAGAAAACAAGCACCAGGCATAATATTCAAGAAACACATCATTCATCAAATTGTTCTAACTTAAGATGTAAATGGGTAAACACAGATTTTGTCATTGCAATGACCCAAATCATGATAAATTTTAAAGTATACCCACAAATACAGTCTTAAAGGATAACATACAGTGAAGTTAATGTTAGAAAAGTCTTAGATATTGCTGATATATTCTGAGTAATTTTCTTTATAAAGTGTCTTACACTGTATTTGAAGAAATTAGTTTTAACTCAATATAAAATAATATATTTAAGTTAACTTTTATAAAAATGATTAGAAACTGCATAAATTGCTGATTAGTTTGAAAAAACAAGTCAGGGAGTGATATTCATATTCAAAATTCAGTATGTATTTTAATTATAATTAAAAAGTTAGAAAAATGAAAATTATAAGTGCAAACAAGGGGAGGGGATTTGTAATGTACGTAATCAAAAGAGTCATTCCCTAAAATATAAAAAGTAGCTCTAAACATAAAACATGAAAAAAAAGACAAATGTTCTATTAAAAGGGGCAATATAAATAGGTAATTCACCGTAAAGAAAACAAAAATAGCCAAAATATAATAGGAGGAGGGCTGAACACACCACCTCTACTCAGAAAAATAAAACAAGATATGGATTTTAGTTTTCTTAGACTGGCAATAAAATTAAAGTCAGAAAATATTAAATATGCATTACTTAGTGGGAAGGTAGAAGGAAATTATACTTTTGGAGAAAAAAAAAGATGAATCAAAATTGTGTGACAATTCAGAATGCCTGGTAAAATGAAAATTTTGCCTATTCTACAATCCAACCACTCTTTGTCTAGGAATACACACAGGGGAACCCTTACAAAAGACCTAATACCCAAAGCCCTAATTCAAATGTATTTAGTGATGTAAACTAAATATCCTAAAAGAATAAAATTAATAAAGAAAATACAGCACACACATACAAAGGAAAATATGAAATAGAAAGTTAAAAAGCTTGACATTTATTAACAAAGCTAAATCTCCAAGACTTTATGTGTAGTGAAAAAAGCAATTGACGTAACACTATTAAAGCACAAAATCAACTCAATTTGTAATGTATGAATCCAAATGTATAACATTGGGCTAAAGGAGGCACAGCAAGAACATGATGGTGAGAGGGAAAAAGGGGTGGTGTATGGTGGAGTTCAAATGTATCTGTACTTCATTATTACTTATATTGAAAATCAGTGAAATAAATCCAAACAAATAGTAAATATTAACTCCAGGATGTAAGAACATGTGTTTCATTATCATTTCATGTTTTTCCACATTTTTAAATGCTCTCGATTTAAGATTTCTTTAAAAATTCAAACAATGTAATCCAAGAATGAAGAATTTTCTTATAAATGCAGATGGGTTGAGCAATGAAATTATATAAAAACCATTTTATAAGTTGGTCTTACAGAGAATGAACCTATTTTAAAAAACATTAAATCAGAACTTTTCCTTCAGAAAAAAAAGTAATTGAAAATGCCAATAAAATGAGCAAAACTTAGAATAATGTAGACTATGCTATGTTGTTTCAAGTAGAATTAGAAAACTTGCACAAACTTAAGTTGACTAAAGAAATCAATAATATTACCTGAATACAACATTCTCCCCAGTGGACCTGTTCAGGTCCTGTTCAGGTCCACTCTTCCAATATCCTTTCTTAAAATCAACTGTGTCATATCATATATTCTAATCATGTGAGTGACATCTATCACAATCACAGCCAGAGGGAACATGGGATGGGGGTGAGGGGGGCGGGCGGGAAACAGGGGAGCCGGTTTAGAATTCAGCTCAGTTGTACAAGGGAGGAAGCAAGCTGCTTTACAGGTTTGGCTTAGTATTTCATGACATTCTCTATACATTCCTGATACTATTAATTAAAAAATAATATGTAAATAACATACTCTTAAATTAATTTAAAACAATCTTATTTCTTTTTTTTTTTTTTAAGATTTTATTGGGGAATTGGCGGAGGGGAACAGCGTTGGGGAATCGGGGAAGAGGAACAGACAAGTTGCTGTCTTTTTGTTCTTCAGTTTAGTTGTGGAGGATGTTGCTTCACTGTTGGTATCGTCATTGTGCTCTTCCCGGATGAGGCAGATTGGTCGCTGGCCTCTGGATGTCGCTCACCGCGGCTATTGGCAGCTCACGCTTGGCTGCCAGCCGCTCACGCTGGCTGCGGGCCACTCACTGTAGCTTATGGCAGCTCACTGCAGCAGGGGCTGCAGCCCACACCGTCACCGGGGCTCGCACAGCCCAGCTCCAGGTGGAGCTGTTGTTAGCTGTAGAGGGCAGTGTCACTGGCCCTCATGTGGGATCCGAACCGGGGCCGCTGGCATCCCAAAACCAGCGCTCAACCAATGCGCCACTCGGCCGGCCCAAAAGAATCTTATTTCAATAGATCTAATTTTAATAATAAAACAATAGAAATAATTGCATAAATTTCAGTAGTAAAGATTATTTTCATCATCTTTCTTTGTCAGTTTTTGAAAGCTTGGTCACTTCTAAGTACATGAAAAGGAGATAATGACTATCAATCTAGGAAGAGAGGAGAAAAATACAATTACATGTGATAATGTAGCTATTTATCTGAAAAGTAAGAAAATTAGCTGAAAAAATATTAAAATAACTTAGTAACATTATTATTTGCAAAACTGTTATGCAAAACCAGTAAGTTATTTATACAAAAACAATGAGCAGTACATGAACATAAGGAAAGAAAATACCTTATTTATAGATGTAACAAAACAAAAATAAAAATAAATAGATAGGAATAAGCTTAAAAATATTTATCGAAAGTACAAAAATTCACCTAAATCATAAAAAATTAAACTAGATATATATATATATATATATATATATATATATATATATATATATAATAACATACACCTATTACTTCATTCCAAATTTATCAATCAAATTCAAATGATTAATTCAAATGCCAGTAGGATTAGAAAGTAGGGTTACAAAGTAGTTTTACTGGGTGAATATGAATGCTAAACTCTACAAAACATTTTTCAAGATGAATAACGAATATGTACTTTCCCCATTTACTAAGTGCCTCAGATAGCACTTAAAACAGTATGGTGTTAACCAAAGATCAGAATGGAAAACACAGAAAATAAAATTAAGCTAATAAAAAAATCTAGACTCTTCATCTTCAACTTTCCTCACGCACTCCCCAACACAGAGTAATACAAACAGTGGATTATATATTGGAAGCTAAAATGTAATACAATATAACATATGTATATATATGTTTGTGTATGAATATAAGAATTTAGTTATATTATTTTAAATTCATCTAATTGAGAAAGTTCTAAAAGCTGCAGAAACCAACCAACCAAACAAACAAACAAAAACTACTGATGTACCTTTAACTCAGACATTATTCTGCTTTTCGGATTTTATGCTAACAATATACGACATTTAGAACACAAACTATAAACAAGTCTTTTAATAATAGTGCTATTGGAAACATTTTTAAAAGTGCAAACCGTGTACATGGGATTTATTTTTTAATTATGCTAAACCTATACATTTGGAATTAGAACAAACAATAAAAATCAAATTTAGAGGAATAAATCACTAAGAAAATATTGAAAATACATTATTTTTAAAAGTGTGTTTTACAAAACCAGTACAATTTCATGTAATATATATATACCCGGGTACAATAATTTGAAATAATTTTGAAAAAAGTAATTTTCAGGTTTTTCTTGTAATATTTTTGTATTCTCTAAATTTTCTACAATAAGACCTTATTTTTTGAACATTAACCTAAAATACAATAAATATAATAATTTAAAAATAGAGTGGAGAAATTCTATCATTAATCCAGCCTGATTTCATAGTAATCACCATTCTTTACTCTTTAGGAAGCCAAGTACTTAGCCTAGAAAAAAAGCTATGCAATTACCAAGTAGTTATTTCTAAATGCTAGATAAATACCTGCATTTCCTTCAATTGCAGTCACAAACTCTACACTTTTCCCCTTGTTTCTGAGAAACCCAAGTAATAGCTCCCATCATAATCCCTGATGTCTTGCTTTTATATATTTCTTACGGACCTCCACTTTCCATTTGGTCTTCAGTCATTCATTTTTGCCTGGACACTATTATTGCTTAGTTTCAATATGCCTTCATTGGCTAAGTCTATCAGAAAGGGCAGGAATGTGAAGATGTTTGCATCATATACCAATGCTCTACACAGGACATTCATGACGGAATGTTACAAAACAAGGTATAAGATCTGTCTTCTGCGTGTCAGTCAATTTCTAATCCTAGTCATCCTGATGTTTACTCAGAAGATTCACATATATAATTTCTGTGATGGAATCTATTTTTAGTTTTAATGTGGTAGACTTCCCTTCATCAAAGCAGATCGAGCTCCTAACACTATTGATTGTCCAATCTACCAACAGCAAAGCCAGAGCTACACCCCAGGTAGGACACCATGTTCTGATATTAACACTCAGCTTCTTCGTGGAAGGTTGGTTACAATGGGTCCCTGCCATCAAGAAGAAGGCAACCCGGGACACCTGGGTGATGCGGAGGTTAAGCGCTGGCTTGGGAAGCTAGTGGCTCGGTTCAGGTCCCACATATGACGGCCAGTGACACTACCCTCAAAAAAAAAAAAAAAGGAAAAAAAAAAAAAAAAAAAGAAGAGGGCAACCCTGGGCTCTATGAGAAATCAATTGCCAGTAGCCAACACATATGTGACCACTAAAACATGGATCCTGTGGGATTCAAAATTTGTGTTCTCCTTCCAGCCAAGCTGGTTAACAGTAGATAATGCAAGTCAGAAGGATGGTGGAAGAAGAAAGAACATGAATATTAGCGTAGACATCACTATCAGCTACAGAAACAAGAGCTAAAGTACCTATACCTTGTGGTGACTGTTTCTTTATCTGCTGTTTATGAGATACATAATGGTGGACAGTAATATTTACCTAGATTCCAGGTATGCCGGATTGAATTGATACGACCTGTGGAACTTTAAGTTTCTCTTGCATTGGGGGTATGTTACTGATGACACCACCCCATGTTTTCCATAATACTTGATGCCTGTATTATGTCACTTACAGTATATTAGAGAAAGTTATTCAAGTGTCTTACCCACTCTGCTAAATTAATAAGAGAGGTTTTCTTATTCTAATTGTATTCGCCTACAACACTTAGATGTGCATTGAATATAGTAAATGCTCAACAAATATTAACTATATATATAAAATATTGCAGATGATGAAATACAGATAAATATTTGCTAATGGAAAAACTGCTGGCTATGGGGGGAAACATTATCTTTTCTGAAAAGTGTTATTATATTCGTAAATTTTTAAAATTAACTTTCATCATTTAAAAAAGTGTGATCGTATGTTTACCATTTGATGGCGTTTTGAATGTCCTAATATCTTCATAAAGGAGATGAAATGAATTACTGTATAAGTCCCATTGCAAGTATACATGTTCATATATCATAGTCAGTTTCACCTTGAATAAAGTTTTTAGCTGTGGTCACCTCATCTCTAAAGAAATGTAACAGAAATAGAAAAAGCCCAGTGAAGGACAATAAAAAGGATTGTAATCATGAGTAATGCTATAGGAGGGAACTCCAGATGAGGGGATATTAAAAAGACTGGGCTGAATTGCTGTGAGAAATCAAGGGGAAAAGGTAATAAAATAGAAGCATATTAAGTACAGAATAAATAAAATAGATACACAGAAATTCTTCTCTTTTACCCTTCCTTATAATTCAAGGACAGTGGATAAAACTACAGAGCTTAAAAGATGAAAATAGAAGTCTGCTTCCTTGGCATAAATTGTCAAGAAATGGTGTCAGTGTTTCTGTCTGTCCCATTCCTAGTTGAGATACTAAAACAGCATCTGTATACCTCCATTTTCCAATATTTCTGTAATAAAATGTTAACTATCAAAAGATCCTAAGTTAGACTAGATGAGAATATATCTATCTATATCTATCTATCATCTATCTATCTATCTAACTATCTATCTATCTATCTATCTATCTATCTATCTATCTATCTATCTACATATCCCCATCTATTGTCATCCTGTTACTTCTTGTGGAAGGAGTTACATCCTCAATTTCTTGCTATGAAGCTTGGTAAAATTATATAATTAAAGGAAAGAAATGTGAGTCAAAGTGATAATATGCCAGATATGAGCTGACACTTTACATATTCTTTTTTTTTTTTTTTTTGAGGGCAGTGTCACTGGCCCTCATATGTGGGATCCGAACCGGGGCCGCTGGTTTCCTAAGCCAGCGCTTAAACCGCCGCGCCACTCGGCCGGCCCCATGAGCTGACACTTTAAAGTGCAACTGTTTTTCTATCAGTACTCTTGCTCCGCCATGAGAGAGGCACACACATTCCAGGTAGAAGCTGCTTTTTTAACCTAGGTTCTAGAATGGGAAACCACGTGAAGCAGAGCGATCACAGACTTGCAGAGATCAGTACAGCTGCAGCAGCCAAAGCTGACTTATAGCCACCCAAATACTATGTAAATGGAAACTAAATTCTGCCGTTGTGGCTATTAGGATTTGTGTGCTCCTTCGTTGCTGCAGCAAAATTGATATGCAAGACAACCAAATTTGGGGTGAAATAGATACACTATCCTCTGTGAATTCAAATAATATTTACTTTGCTTCAGTGCTGCAAGCACAAGTATAACTCTGGATATAAAGACTTTTTAAAAAGAGCCGTTCTTTTTTATTGCTCATAATAAAATGGATATTGCTGCAGTAGAGAAACATTTACAATAGAATGTGATAAATGATACAACATAATTACATCCTGGTTTACATTTGTATGGAGTCGGAGGCTCACCTAATTCTACCTAAGGCAGAAATGTAGAATTTGGGGAAGGATTTGCCGCAAAAGTAATAACTAACCTGAATCTTGAAGGTAAACAAGGGTTCACTGAAAGGACAAATTGAGGGAATATATTACAGACACAGGAAAACACAGGACTGAGAGTGAAGAATGAGATATATATGGCAATTGTAAATCAGTCCTAGAAGCCTGGGTTGTAGGTAGGTACTGTGCGAAAAAGTCAGTCAGTGCCAAATTAAAATGGACCTTTCTTATTGCACTAATGAGCTTGCACTTCACCCAGCTGCATGGATAAAGGCAGGATGAAACATGGATTAGAGATCCAGGGAGAAAGAGAATAGTGGATTGTACAAGTGTGTGCAAGATTTTGAACTAAGACACGTTCATTGCGCAATTAGAGAAATAAGTTCCCTGCTTGCTTTGGAGGAGAAAGATCAGTGGGAACTTAGCTTCACTTAGATGCACAAATGTTATTGTTGCAAAAGTTGACATTGATGTCACTGCTTCTGCCCTATGAGGCTAACTGGAGGACCAGGCATATTTCTCTAGCTCTTGCTGAGACACAAAATTTAGAAATCTGTATAGCTGAGCCACAGTCAAGGTTCAGAAATAAAGAGTAACAGGGCAGCCTCCCTAAGTCACAATGTCCCAAGGGTATAAAGTGGACCTTTGTCTACATCCTGTGATCAGGATACAGCGAAGGTGACAGATAATTGCCAGGGGTGACAGTGAGTGGACGGAGGTTGGGGGAAGAAATAGACAGGAAGAAGCTCTGAATATTGGCATCTTTTTTGTATTATTTTGTCCACATATCCAGCAAATTGCCTACCTAATATTTTACTCAGCAGCATTCATTCAAAGTTTGTTTGAACCAAATAGGCAATATGAGGACAATAATTGTATCTTATTCTGGAAGTATGGGATTAGCCAGAAGGTTTGCATGATATCAATCATAAGGAAATAAAACATTGCATTTTAAGTTTACTCTAAATAAGTTTGAGGAAAGGAGATGGGACAACTACAATAATTGGGATTAAATATTCTGCCAGTGGTTGTAGTGGTAAAGTGGGGAATTTATGACATAAAGAGAAAGCCTTAAACCCTTCTTAAGCAGACACACATATTGAAAAGTAATGCATAGATATTTTATTTCTTATTTCACAGGGAAGTCAAAAGGAAGACAGCATCATGAAGCTGTCTGTAACAATCAGAATAACAGTAAAGTGATCTTCACCTCCACAACTGGGAACAACATGAAAAACAGCCCAGGAGACTTCCTGAGCAACAGAAATCCCGTGTGAAGGCTTTACTGTAACTACACTTTCCCAGCCGCCAGGATTGCTTATGAGAAGATACACAGGGGCATTTCCTCATTTCTATTGTCACACAATCAGAGAAAATATATATATATTTATAGAGGCCACCAGATCCAAGTTTATCAACAATGGCAGTAATAATAACACAATGTTGAAAATTTTATAATAGTAATTTTATTACTATTCTGGCTTTCAAGTAAAATTAAAAGAAATAAATATCACATCCCTTATTTCCAAAGGAGGAAAAATTCATCCTTGTTTCTGTCAACGGAAATAGAAGACTTATTTAACTTTTCCAATATTCACTTGTTCAAATTGTCAGGAGAGAGGGCCCGCTGAGTGGAGCAGTGGTTAAGCACGGGCTTGGGAAGCCAGCGGCCCTGGTTCGGGTCCCACATATGAGGGCCTCAAAAAAAAACAAAAAACAAAAAATTGTCATGAGAGAGAACTTAAAGAGAAGGTCTTGAAATCAGGAAGACAAAAAGCTAGAAGAGGGAAGACTTGAGAATTCACAAAGCATAAGGTTATCTTAGGAAGAAAACTGACAGAAGAATTAGAACATAATAAATAGAACCAAAACAGAAATCCACAGAGATTCTTTTCTCTGATGATACTGGTTCTGAGTACATCATTCAGTACATTTGACTATCTATATCATGTTTGATAATTAATCAATGAGACAGATAAATAATCATAGTGCATCTCATGGAAAAGCTTTCTTTTATCTTAAGATTAAGACAAAATTTATTGAAAATACAAACAGAGAAAAAGAAAAAGAACTAATGAGTAAGCAGAGCTTTGAAGGAGAGATACCTAATTCCATTTGTGGGCAGGAGGTCTGAGCTCCCCTAAAAGAGTGTGGTAATAAAAACAGGAGCAGATCAATAAAAGATTGGAGACCTAAGCAATGGCTAGCCCTTTGATTGGGGAGATGATTTTAACTCAGTAAGTTTGTGAGATAAATACAATATTATCTGCATAAAGAACTGTGTGTAGAAGAAGACATGGCCCCAGGAATAAGACTGGTATTGAAAACTTGAAGATTTCTGAGGATAAAAATTGAAAGCTATTCATAGGTTTCAACCTCCAAACAAGAACCAAAGGAAGTATTTAACTGTAATACATTTTACAGAGGTGGGGGGGGGGGCATGCAATCTGCATAGTTGACCCATGTTTGCTGTATACGCACATTGTGGAATTTTTAAAAACTAGATTTTATTCTCATAAATCTAATGAGATTAGAGAAATAACAACAACAACAACAAAAAATGGGTGGAGGTATCTGATAGAAAAATGAGACAGTCCATTTTAACTAGTTTGCTCTTTTTTTGTGTTCATAGCTCATTTTCTGCTTTGCATCCACTGTTCTATGATAGTGAATACCTTCTGGACTGAGTTCTTTCTTGGGTTTTGCCTGTCAATTACTGTCTATAGCAGCTACTTGTTCTTTTCCCTTTCACAGTAATATTTACGATTCATGAGTCTGGAGGTTAAGGAAGCAAGTGATTGTCTGCATGCCATCAATTAATGCTGTCTGTATAAAATTTAACACCCTGCTTTCACACCCTGGAAAGGGGATAATAATAGAAGAATTGCTGTCATTGTCTGCACCCTTTGCTGGCTGAGGCTGAGGTGTAACAGCAGGTGCTTTATAAAGAAACGCTGGTGGCACTTGTGAAGGCTGCCCAGCCACAGCTCTGTCCTTTTGTGCTTAAGGAAACAATGTTGTTTCCTTTACGTTAGACTATCAAGAAACATTTTTGCAAGACAGCTCAGCAAACAAAGTGGCATGCCAGGAAAACCAGGACCTGAGTGGAGAATGTGAGAACATCGCTGGTCAATGATCACAGAAGAGTCTTTTTAATGATCTATCATCGAATAAACTTGCTAATCATAAAAATTTCTGGCCTTAGTTCCACTTGTTAAAGGGATGATTAGATACAGTTAAGCAGCCACAAAGCTCTGCATTAATGTGTCAATCAAAGCATGTCTATGAATTGTATATTGAAATATTCAGGATTAAATGGATGGTTGTGTTAAATTAGATGATTATTTAAAAATGGTAAAGTTATCTACAAAACAATTTCCAGGATGTATAGCCATGACTTAACATGTTTTTAGATCCTTACATTTTGAAGTGCTTTTACTGAAGCTACTTCAGTTATCCTAAAAATAGCCATGAGGCATGATATCACAATTCCAGTTTTCCTTAGGAACAAAGTAAGGATGAGAGAGGCTAAGAGTTCTGCCCAAAGTCACAAAGCCAGTAAAGAGCAGTGTTGACACAAGAATCTCAGCCCAGCCCTAGTACAATTTTCTGTCCAAGGGTTCTGCAATAGTTCCAAGAAGATCCGGAACTATTTTGTAGGGGGTAGGAAGAGACGCTGGTATCTATTGTACCCCCAAAGGACTTATGTCTGCTTCCATCCTTACTCTTCCTTTGTCAGAGATCTTAATTCAGGTGCAGTTCACTTACCATTTCATGCCTAGAACATGGAGAAGTCTGTGTACATTAAGTTGTACAAGCAGATTTCTACTTTCCAGTTCCACATGAAAGGAGCTAGGAAGTTGCCACTCCATTCTAACAGCAAGCAAAAAGCTAGACAGACTGAAAAAAACAACAACTCTCCTTAGATCCATAAAGGAGCAACAGACAGGACAAACCACTGCCCAACAATTAGAGAGACTGAGGGGCAAATACAGGGAGTGGGGGTTCCCTGTAGCACAGGTGCCCTGAGCAGAAACTGCTGCGAGAACCAGTCCTGAGGCAGGACAAACTAAACTGCAATTGATGGGGTGCTGAAACAACAGTATGGGCAAATCTGAGACTTAAAAACTCCAAGGGGTCGCAAGCACAAGGGGAACCTTACAAAATGGTGAAGTTTACCTCCAGGAGCTCAACTAGGTTCCCACATAAATATCTGAGAAAAATCCCCTTGTGCTTCTGGGAGGGGAGGAAAAGGAAATATTGTGAAATACTCCAAGGATTCTGTTCTTCTTAACAAAGTCTACCATCAGGGCCAGCTGGTTAACCAAAGCCTAACCTACTGGGCTATTAGCAGAGTGTAACTGACAAGGGGGAAGGAGATTGCCCAATTCTAGTCCACTCTAGACCCGCACTCTAACCCCACTCTCCTACCTAAGGAGGTATTAAAAATAAAACAGATAAACTGGGAAATGCTTGTGAAGTTCAGTCACAAGGCTGAAAGACTCACTAAAATACTAAAACCTAATCATAGGGAGGCTGCCCCACCCCGCACAACTCATCACCACCTGACTACAGGCCTATTTATAGAGTTCCTTTCATTCAGTATGTCTTCTCTGGCTATTTCAAAATATTAACAAAGAACGTTAAAAGGCCAAAAAGCAAATTTTGAAAAGAAAAATCATCAGAACAAGACATGGCATAGGTGTTGGAATATCAGAAGAGATGCTGGAATATCAGAACAGGAATTTTAAACTACTATGATTAATATGCGAAGGGCTCTAATGATTAAAGCAGGCAGTATGCAAGAACAGATGAGCAATGTAAGCAGAGAAATGGAAACCTAACAAACACCAAAAAGAGCAGAAAGAGAAAAAAGATCAGAGGAAATATTTTGAAACAATAATGACTGGTTATTTCCCCAAAATTAATGTCAGACAGCAAATCACAAACCCAGGAAACTCAGAGAATACCAACAGGATGAATGCCAAACAAATAAACAAACAACAACAAAAATCTAAGCATACCATTTTCAAACTATAGAAAATCAAAGAGGGCCAGCCGAGTGGCTCAGTTGGTTAAGAGCTCGCTCAAGAGTGCAAGCTGAGCTCTGAGCAATGGTGGTTCAATGCCAGCCTGAGCTGAGTTGCTGTTGAGCTGCCAACAGGTGGCAAGATGGGTCAGCTAAAAAAAAAAAAAAGACAATCAAAGATAAGGAAAAAGTCTTGAAAGAAGATAGAGATAAAAAGCACCTTACCTATACGAGAAACAAAACTAAGAGTCATATGTGACTTCTCCTCCTCAGAAACCATGCAAGCAAGAAGAGAGTGGAGTGAAGTATTTAAAATGCTGGCAGGAAAAAAACCACCAGCCTAAAAGTTATAAGAAATGTATTTGCAAAAATAAGATAGCTGAACAGCTATAAGCAATAAGATTTATTTAAAACCACTGCTTCCTGAAAAATAGTGAAATTCTATATATCTCAGGGGACTACTGAATCATTGTGTTTGGCCTAAAATGGAAACTCAGTAAACATTATTTTCAACTACTTTCCCAGGAAGCCTACCTTATTCCCCTATCCACCAACAATCATCAGTGATAGTGAAAAAATCAAAGAAAAGAAGTTCAAAGCCAAATCACCAGTTTGGGACAGGTCTTTCTGTGATCTGAAAATTATTGACTCAGTGATTCTTGCTTCCTGAATGTTAAAAATATGTTCAGAATCTAGATTTAAAGAGATGATGGGGGCAACAGGAACAGTCTACCTTTCATTAGATTCTAAGACGAGGTTCTCTAATCCCCAAAACTGTTTCATTGTCTACTCACAAATAAGGCAATTAAGGATTCTAATATCATGTGGAAATAAAGTTTCAAATCTGGCAGAAATCCATGTCTCCTCACCTGTATTCCAATTTTATTTTTATTATGCAAGATGGTTACTATTTTATCAATTTTCCATAAATCTTTAGTGATGACTTTTTTTCACATATACATCATAAACAAGGGAAGATTTCCATGTCATATTAGGGCTACACACCTAATAATATAGAAACCTTAATGAGATCAGAAATGAATGGATCATTTAAAATGTATGGTCTAAAAACCCCCAAATTCTATGTTTCATTTTTTTAACCTATATTACAGTTCTCTGCACTATCATGGTGTTTATGATGTGTGTCTGTGGAAGAGAATAAAGGACCATGCATAATGAATCTCTTAAAATTTGTACTAATTTAATTATAATTAGTGATTTGTCTTAAAATTTCTATTTCACATTATGGAAGATGAGTACAGTTTAATATACTATGTTAAGCCATCAAATACATCTTCTGCAATCTATAGTAATTATTCTTTCTGGAAGCCTAATTTTTATTAAGCCTTATAACCACATAGTGGGTGCTGCTAGAATATTGGTATGAATAGCCCTTTGATTCACCATTCCATCGCTTTTGAGATATATAAAGCTGTAGAATGTGACCAAAATGTCAATATGTTCCCAACATCAAAAATAAGTCTGAAAATACTCTATGGTTTGAAAATAATCACATGGGAACTTAATTCAAATGAATAATAAACTTTGCCTTTTCATCTTGGAACTTGTTTTTGCTGCTCCCTCTTACTGGCGTAATCTTCTTTGTCTTTCTCTTTCATGAATTTCCAGTCAACTCCTAAGATCCATTTAATGTCATTTCTCCCAGAAAGTGTTTTTCAACTGTTCTCCACAAAATTAATTATTTTCTTAGAACTGGAGAGCATCAGCTAATATTTCAAAACACACATCAGCCACTGGAGAGAGGTATGTAGGAGAAAAATCTGCATCCTACTTATCTTTCACCTATCAACTATCTCCAGACAGTTGATGCTAAATAAATATTTGTTAAAGAAATCTAAGGAAGAAGAGTGAAATAAGTCTTTCCATTTTCATCATGAATTATGAATTGGGCACCATGCTAGGCAGCAAGAATATACATATCTTGCCCTCAGTCATTGGCAGGCAGGTGCCAGGATTCTTATCAATTGGGAGCCCCTCGCTATAGCTTTCTATGCTTTAAAGGCACTACCTGAAAAGTTGGGAGATTAGTTGAAAACAATGTTTACTGAGTTTCTTCTTCAGGTCAAACACCATACATGTTACTCCCTTAATCCCATAAATTGCAGTGGTATACTGTGTATATACAATGACTTCTCTTTTGGTACTGTACCCTCTCTCTCTCTTGTTCTAAGCAGTGATGCTCAATAAAAATGTAAGGTTCCCTTCTTGCATCCACCCTTCCCACTCTCTTTGAAAGGTTCCATAGTCAACAACCTTTCTGATAAGGGGAGTTCTAGTTGCCAAGGACAAATGATATTTTTTTACTCTATTTTTCCAACATCTCTACTTTTCTTCACTCCTGTTTGCCTCTACTATATTCATTTTATAAATCACCAGGTAACTATTTTTTTTTGTATTATTCAGCTAACCTTTCCTGACTGCTTATTATGCACTGGACACCTTGTTACAGGCTATATACATTTCTATAGTTTAATCTAACAAAATTGTATTAAGGAAATTTGTTTTTATTCTAAAAATAGTATCTATGTTCTATAAGACTGGAAACTGAGACTCAGAGTTAAATAATTTTCCCCAAATAGCTGGTGAACAGAGGTATTAAGATTCCATGCCAAATCTATGTGATCTCAACCACTAAATTTATATCCTTCACCACTGGATTACATATCCTCAGACCACTCCTCCTCATCTCCAATTGGCTCCTCCTCCTTTGTGAATTTAAACATTCTCAGTTTTGTGATAATAATAATGCTTTATATACTTTCCCCATATTCTTGTCACATTATCTCTCACACTTATGCTGAATGACTGCTAAAATTTAAGGATACCTTACCAGCTCCTGCTATTGTCTCTGAGAACCCTCCATCATCTGAGATCTCTGCTGAAGGGATGGATGTGGCCTCCATCTAAATACGAATGGCTCTGCCATTTAGCCATAGATTTTTCATAAGGGATAAACAGCTGGCCTAGTTCTTGAAAATGAAGTATCTTCCAAGAGTTTGTTTTTGTGACATAGGTGATTCAGACATGAGAATGATATAGAGCCATGAGCCCACATTGCATCAAAGAGACAGAGAGTAACCTCACAGTTCCTGGATTATCAGATATTGTACCAGGTCACTCAATAGTATTCCATAGTTGCTGAGAGGTAAGCCTGGGAATCACCCTGTATGTTTTGGTTGGTTTCAGTGGTCTTTCTCCTTTGCAGGTAACAATACACTGAGAGACAATTTAGTTGCAAGCATCACACTTGGAAGTGACCTTGGAGCATAACCCTACCACCACCAAGTAATAAAGTACAAATCAACTAATCAACCTGTTTCCTGAGATATTTAGGAGCATAGACCTTGTGTCACACCAAGTGGTGCTTTAGGGGAAGCAAATACAATTATAGCTTAATGCATGAAAAAGACAAAAATCCACTCTGAGTTTGCCAAACTCAAAACACATGAAAAGATGAACTATATACCCTCCTGGAAAAAAGACAGTGTGGCTTGAAGTGATGAGATCAATTATTTCCCATTCTAAACTATGGGGTGTCTTATTGTTTGATCTATATTTATAACATCTACTGATCATGAAGTAGTATCCTAGTAAATTATATATGAGTATAAATACACACACACACACACACACACACACACACACACACTGATTCCAAAATGGAGTCGGAGTTGCCATCCCAGAGAAACTGCCTTGCATGTCTCGCTCTTGGAAACATTGGCCTATTTAACCTGGGAAAATAACCTTTGAACTGGGCTAAACCAACACTGTATTCCCAGCATCTTTTGTAAAACTAATAGGAAAGCAGACACCCTGACTACAGGAATGAAAATTAAATTCATTCTTTAGAATTAGCACCATATGTATAACTTAACTTAGCTTATTTGTACCTAGAGAAATTCTTTTCTTCTATTTATGTAGTTATTCCCCTTTCTTATAAACACCCCTTGCCTTCACCCCATGATTGGAACACATTTGGGCTTCTGCCTGAAGCAGTGCTTTCTGAATAGCTATTTTTTGATCTCCAATAAATACTTGTTTTCTCTCGCTTTGGCTTTTTATTTTTAAGGTTAACAGACATAAGAGAGGACATTAGGGGCCTTTAGGAACAGAACTACTTGGATTTTTCTAATGTACATCCTGTGTGGAAGCTTCCTGTAGATGTATCTTTTTGTAAAGCCTAATTAATGTTGCTATGTGACAGGAGACATGTGGAGATAAGCTGAAACCTATTATGGAAGAAAAGGTCCCTGTAGCCCCACTCCCAAGGAATACTGTACACCACCAGTGCCTTCTGTCTAGAAGAGGCATTTGGGGGAGGCCCATATGGTTGCTAAGCAATGAAGCTCTCTATTTTGGTTATCCTACAAGAACTGCAAATCAGTGAAGTTGGAGGGTAATTCAGGGGCCGATCTAAAGAGGAAATTAAAAAAAAAAATTGAAATAAAGTCCATGGAATGTGCAAGAGGGGAATTTAAACTGAGCTAAAACCACACACACACACACATGCACACACACACACACACGCACACATGCTTTGGTTTAGTAGATACCAGCATGTGGTTGAATTGAACCAAATGAAGCAGAACATTTCAGCTCCTTAGGTAACTACAAATTCTGAAGACTATTATAATTAGGTGGGCATTCATAACTGCACAGCCCCTCTCCAGCAACCCCCTCAGAGGAGTTCTGAAGCACCGGACACCAGGTGAGCCCTCCTTATAAACCACGTCTCAATAGTCAGATTTGCTCAACAGCAACACTCTCCCATGCAGCACACAGACAAGTTCTCCGATCTGATTCTCAGGTGAGGGGCTGCCCCAGAAATCTCTTCCTGGCTTTACCATTTTTAGTTTGATGACTTTGATAAAGTAACTCTGTGATTCATTCTCCTCAACTTTAAGGATACGAATAGCATCTCCTGTGTGAGGTATTTGTAAAGATTAAGTGAGTCTACTCATATACAGTCCTTTGAAGAGCACATGGAGAAAGAGTTAGCTCTTGTGGACACTCTTACAAATAAGGAAACACGGAACAGAGGTATGAAATAACATACACATGGTTATACCACCAATAATGGTGAGACAGGAGATCTAATTCCAGAAATTCTTTACCTGATAACTTTATAACCATAGTATCATATTGTGTTTATTTGTTCAATATTGTATATCGGTTGCATTGGAGATGATTCTTTTTTCTCATTTAGCTCAATGCTTGCAGGAGAATAAGAAGAGGCACCGGTTCTGTCTTGAGGGTCAGTGAAGGAAAAACCACAGCTAGAGATACCTGGCACTGTTAATTTATCCACTTTCAGTAATAATAATTCATTAGGGTTGTTTCCAGTTTGAGACTATAATGATTAAAGCTGTTATCAATATTATTCTATGTATACATGTATGTGTGTGTGTGAATGAGTGTATACATACATGCATTGATGCTGAGCATATGCCTAGAAGGCTATATTTTTAAGTATACCTTGAAAATGTGTATACTCAGCTTTAACAGATAATGACAAACAGTTTTTCAAAATAATCCTTCCAATCTATACTCCTACAGGCTATATTTAGCAGCTCCAATTGTTCTGCAGCCTCACCAATATTTAAAATTATCTGTCTTTTTCATTTTGGCCCTTTTCATTTTACTCTACTACTAATGATTTTGCTGGCACCAATCTGTACCAATTGAAAGAATTTAAATTGCTTGATATGACTGACACCACTAATTACCTTTCTTATTCTGCCTGAATGTCTGTTTGTCTTTCTGTTTGTTTTATCTATCAACGCAAGTAATCTTTCCAAATCTTCAAAAATCACAGTGTTAAGGAAATAAAGGATATGTTATATATTTGACACCACTTAGTAAAGCTGTTGTTACACTTTGAACACAAGAAGTGATTTTGACAGAACAAATTTTTACTCTTAGTTCTGAGAGAAATTATTTTTTCATGTGATGAATTATAGATTTGGAGTTTCTGACTTACCTGCTCTTGAAATATTTTTAGTGTTATATTTATATCCCCAGCTTTCCTCTCTCCCTCTTGTGCAGTAGCTATAGTGCTTGTTCAAGAAGCATGCACTTACATCAGCACTTTAATTGGTGCATTCAAATATGAGAGGTTTATTTTGATGGACAACTGAATTATTTCATATCAGTAAATATTTACTCTATTTACAAGAACTCTGCCACTTGACAAAAACAAATTTGAGTAACAGATAATAACTAAAAAATAAGCTGTTTCTCTTTCATATATATGTGTGTTATATGTCTGATGAGAATTTGATGCCCTGAACAACAAAACTATAATAACATATATAAAATCTCTGTCATTGCTTTCTGGAATTGCTTTCCATTCTGAGGCTATCTAGGGGTCCCACTTTAAGTCACCCTATTACCATAAACTCAGGTTTGCTCAGAAAGGGGTTCCATAGGAGCTACAAAAGGCACTCCTAATACGTAAGAAATTCCAAGGGTTTTAGGAGGTTTGTGCCAGGGTCCTGAAACAAAGACCAAATATATTTTATTATAATGCAATCATATAAAATATTCTTATTTTATTGTTTTGCACTCAATACTCAATTTCATCAGCCACTAGTATTGATTTTGACTATAAAATAGTCAAAAAAAAAGGGAGCCAGTTGAGTGGCTCAGTTGGTTAAGAGCTTGCTCAAAAGTGTGAGCTGAGCTCTGAGCAACAGCAGTTCAATGCCCAGCCCAAGCTGAGTTGCCGCTGAGCTACCAACAGGTGGCAGAATGGCTCAGCTAAAAAAAATAAATAAATAAAATAAAATAAAATAGTCAAAAATAGAAGCTAGAATTTTGGTGTGACTTCATATTTCCCTAACAAAATGAGTTTTTCTAATTTACCTGTAAATTCACACTCAGACCCCAATACTCACTAGCTTTCTGAATCTCTCTAATAATTTTTTAAAATATGCTCTGATATTTAATTTTTATTCTTCTCCAATAGGAATACTTCCAAAAGAGTTACCTTATTTATATGAGACATACCCATACCTCAATGATTTTTTTTTTTTAAGATTTTATTGGGGAATTGGGGGAGGGGAACAACATTGGGGAATCAGGTAAGGGGAACAGACAAGTTGCTGTCCTTTTGTTCTTCAGTCTAGTTGTGGAGGATGTTGCTTCACTGGCCCATGTTGGTATTATTATTGTACTCTTCCCGGATGAGGCAGATCGGTAGCCGGCCTCTGGATGGTT
Source organism: Aselliscus stoliczkanus (assembly GCA_033961575.1). Classification (NCBI taxonomy): domain Eukaryota; kingdom Metazoa; phylum Chordata; class Mammalia; order Chiroptera; family Hipposideridae; genus Aselliscus; species Aselliscus stoliczkanus. The sequence goes on along the minus strand of CM066728.1, from coordinate 93,958,023 downwards.
GCTCATGGTGGCTCTTAGCAGTTCACACAGGCTGCCAGCCACTCACACTGGCTGCTGGCCACTCACTGTAGCCTATGGCAGCCCACTGCAGCAGGGGCGGCAGCCTACTCCATTACCATCGACTCATGGCAGCCCAGCTCCAGGTGGAGCTGTTGTTCACCATCTTAGCTGTGGAGGGCAATGTCGCTGGCCCTCAATGTGGGATCCGAACTGGGGCCTTGATGCTCAGAGCTGGCATCCCAAGCCAACTCTTAACCAATGCGCCACTCGGCCGGCCCTCAATGGTCTTTCTTAAAGTCCGCTCTCTAACAATTATTAGTGACCTGGTTTGTCAATTTGGGATACTAATATTTTTTTAACAGAAAAAAAGTTTTAGCAGATAACCCAAAAAGTTTTTGAAAGCATATCCATTCAATTTAAAGAACAATATAAGATTATAAATGAATGTACTTAGTAACCAGGTGACAATTCATCACATATGTTAGAAGTACACTGTGCTTTTCTTATTAACACCACCTTTTCTCTCCCCATAGAAATAATCACGCTCCTGTTTTTTTTTCTTGATTATCTTGTTTTTCTTTATAATTTTTTTCACTTATATATTTTAACGATGCATCATTTGTGTATGTGTATCTTTGTGTACAGGATTATACTAATAGGCAATGAGGGATAGTTGTTGGAAGCTGAAAAGATGAAAATCTATGTAACACAAGTGGTAAAAGTTTTGATTAAAATAATTCAGAAGACAGATACATATGTATGAACATCTAGCATTAGAAGGAGAGTTTACAAACAGAATGTCAGTAATATGGTATACAATGATTTCAGTTGGGTACATTTGAGAAAACTTGACTTGAAAAGCAGTTTGAATAAAAAAAAATAAGAGAATAAAGAAAGCCCAGTAAGTCAATGATGTGTACGCTTGAAACAAACAACTATGAAAAGATACATGTCAGGAAGCCTGTGAACTATAAGTGCCACTAGAACTAAGCCTTGAAATAAAGGTCAAATTTAGTGTATGTATTTTTTACCCCTTGTCCAAGCCTCTGGGTGGAATCAAATGGTGCATAGTAAATCCTTTCACTGAAACAAAACAACTCAAGGAAAAACACACTTAGAGTGTAAACTCATTACCTTTCACCTTGTAAATACGTGTGTGTGTGTGTGTGTGTGTGTGTGTGTGTGTGTGTATAGTGATCAAACAATATGATGAATGTTGTTTACATTAAAAAATTATTACGGTAAAAGACACATTGTCAATAACCCTCCTCAAAATATAGCCCCTCACTTCAAACACATTTATCCCATTGTTCCTGCCACTTTCTGAAGCAGTTCTGGAAGTCCTCTTTCATGAGTGTCTTTAGTTGTGCTGTCATGGCTGCCTCCATGTCTGGAATCATTTTGACTTTGGGGAAGAGTCAGAAGTAACACGGTGCCAGATCTGGTGAATAAGATGGATGAGGACACACTGTAATGTTTTTATTTGACAGAAATTGCCATATACCAGAAGCGATGTGTCACACAGATTGTAGTAATGGGGGTCTAGTTCAGGGGTAGGGCATTTGACTGCAGAGCATTGTCATGGTGGAGGATGACTTATGACACACTTCAAAACACACCTTCTCTCAACTGTAACTCACACTTGACTGACTGCACTGAACGAGTTGAAATTTGTCACACACTAGTACTAAGATTTGATGCATCACTTCCCATATTGAAGATCCCTGCCTTTCCATTGGATGGCACTCGGCAGCAGCATTCACTGTATTTTGTGATCACAATGGAAAGGCTCTGTGTCACACATTGTTTCTGGTACTGCAATATCTGTCAAATAAAATCATTATGGTGTATCCCCATCCACCTTATTCACTGGATCCAGCACTGTGCTACTTCTGGCTCTTCCCCAAAGTCAAAATGACCATGAAAGGTAAACAGTTAGAATAGGTTCAGGACACTGAGGCAGCCTCGATGGGGTCAGTAGAGACACTCACAAAAGAGGACTTCCAGAACTGCTTCAGAAAGTAGCAAGAATGATGGGTCAAGTGTGTTTGAAGTGAGAGGGAGTATTTTGAGGGGGATTAAGGGCAATATTTCTTTTACTGTAATATAGATATTTTTTTTAATTTAAACGTTCTCCATATTATATGATCATACTTTATATATTACTTCTTTTATGACCTGCTAATTATTTAGAAGTATGCACCTAAGTTAGCAAATATGTGTTTCTGTAAATTTTGTTATTGATTTCTAATTTAACTGCATTGTAGTCAGAAAATTGAATAACACCAATATTCATTAACTTTTTGAGACTACATTTCTGGTCAGATATTAAGTCATTAGTAATCCATGCATTTTTTAAAAACACTGTGTATTCTCTAGAGGGTAAATGCAGTGTTTTTGGGGTCCATTAAATATTGTTTGTTAATTATGTGATTAATATGGTCTGTATATTTAATAATTTTTAACCTGCATGATTTATTAACTTAAAAAATATACTAAAATTTCTTGAGAAACCCAAAATATGGAAGCCAAAATGCTGATTGATGGACAGTTGGGTAAAAATGCTGTTGTACATTTATACAATGGAGTATTACACAGCATAAAAAAGAGTGAAATTTTACCATTTGCAACAACACGGGTGGATCGAGAGGACATTATGCTAATTGAAATATGTCAGACTGAGAAAGACAAATACCATATGATCTCACTTATATGTGGAATCTAAAGAACAGAATAAATGAGCACACAAAACAGAAATAGACTTTGAGATATAGAAAAAAAACCTGATGGTTGTTAGATGGGTAGTGGGTGGGAATGGCAAGAAAGGTGAAGGGACAAGAAAGTACAAATTAGTAGTCTCAATAGTCACTGGAACATGAAATGCAGTATGCAGAAAGTAATGAATAATGTTGTAAATATTATATAGGGTACCAGATGAGTACTGGACTTATCAGGGTAATCACTTCATAGACTGTGTAGATAGATGCCTGACTACTGAGCTGTACACCTGAAGCAGAAGTAGAATAATACTGAATACTGTAATTAAATATATATAATCGTGGGATGTAAAGTACAGCACAGGGAATATAGTCAGTGGTATTGTAGCAGCTATATATGATGTCAGATGGGTAGTAGACTGTGAGGGATAGGGGATTATCACTTTGTAAGGAATGTAAATGTTTAACTATCACATTGCTTTGTACACCTGAAACTAATTTAAAAAAACAAAAACAAAAAAAACATTGGTGGTACTTAAAAAAATGTACTAAAGTTTAATATAAGACAGCAACAGAATATTAGTAAAATTCTCACTCTACTTCTGTCAAAATCTGTTATTCATATTTTTAGGATTGATTTGAGTTACAACTTTAAGGGTCACATCACATGTTTGGATTCTTTATGAATGACCAAATTAATCTTTAATAATGCTTTGTTATTAAAGTATATTTTGACTGCTACAAGTATAAACATACATGTTCTGTTCAGAAAAAAATGTTTGCCCTGAAATAGAAAAAAACATTTATTTTAATATGAAAAAATAATATATATTTGTGCTATTGGCATTTGGCTTTATCTTCTATGCTAAGTGTCTTCTGTTCTCTTTCTCTTCCTTATTTTCCTTTTTTTTCGGGGGAGATTGTTTTGTTTTTATTCCCTCATTTTATTTTCTCTGTCTACTGGTTGGAAATTATTCTATGATAATACTTTTAATAATACCCTATTAAATAATAATACATTGTAATGGATGGTTACTTAACAAAGTTCAAAGTTAATCAATGCATTAGTCCTTTATCAGGATATTACTGACCTTAGAACATTTTAACTCTAATTAAACCACCTTCAGGGTATGAAACAAAGTTCCTAATGCTTTATTTTCAACCTTATTTTCCATTTCAAGTTAGACATTACAATTAATCTTCATTAAATGTTTATCAATAGTTATATATACCTCCAATATTTTAGTCTGTCATTTTATATGGCATTTCAGATTTTCTGCCTTGCATAGTTTTCCTTTGATTTAACATTCTTCTAAGTAAAACACATTCTTTGCAATTCTACTTGGTGTAGGCTCTTTTGTGATAACATCTCTGTACTTATATATACAAAACTGTCTTTATTTCAGCTTGTGTTTTCAAAGAGAGCAGATTGAAAGTTTCTCTCAATACATCAGTAACATCTTCGCATTGTTTCCTTGCTGTTGATAGGTCACTTTGCAGTCTTAGTTTTCATTGATTAGTAGGTGATCTATCTTTTCTCCCAGGCTTTTTTTAAGGTCTTATTTTTTACTTTGCTGTTCTATTGATTTACTATTATGTGTGTTTAGGCGTAGCTTTCTATTTACTTACTTTGTTTATGATCCATTAGACTTCCTGAATCTGAGGCTGCTGCCTTTCAAATATCTGGACAATTATTACCTACTGTTTGGATTTCCCTGTGCCACATTTTCTCTGTGATATCGTAACTATTACTGATGTGTCCATTCTCTATCTCCATCATTTTCCTTATTTCTTTAATTAAAAAAAATTATCTACCTATCTCCATTGAATTTTGATTAATATAGTTGAAATCAGTTTGTTTTGTTTAACATACCCTTTCATTAACTAGGTTTTGATATATATAGCATTAACACACTTTAATTTTCATCCTTGTGGATCTGTGCATCTTAATTCCCATATTTGTGTTTGCATTTTGGCTTATTTAGCCTGAACTTGGCTGGCTGGCTGGTTGGCTGGCTGGCTGCACTTCAGATGGGAGTCAGGTTCAGGTCTCCTCCACATGTTTTTATTCTAAAGCCCAGAAAGAAGTGACATAACCACTTAGGATATGCTTTTCTTATGTATACAGGAGCTGAATTTGGCTTCCGTGTACAGTCAAATTTTGCACACATCTTTAAACCATTTGGTCTGCTAACATCCATTAGCCAAGAAAAGACACAGCGCCAACGCAACAATCAGAGTTCAAGGTGAGCAGATCAACCCACAAGCTGGAGACACTGCCGAGTTGCAGAATACAGGGTTAATAAGTGGAAACAATAATCTAATTTAGAACACTCTTTAGTCAGCTGAATTTTGATTTGAATATTTCTATTTTTCACTGCTAGAAACTGTATTTGGTTCTTTCTCATATCAGCTTGATCATTCTATGTTGTTTCTTATTCCCTCTTAATATTTTCAAGCTTCTCATAAATTTATTCATAACTATTAAACAAATTAATTACATTTATTGTGTGTGTGATGATTCCAGTATCTGCACTCTGCAAATATCGTTCTGCTTGCTCTGGTTTCTGAGAATTCTCACATATAATGCTTTTTTCCTTTGTGTTCCTTCTTTTAAAAATATTTTTTTTCTGAGTGGCTTCTTCTCTTTGGAATTGTACTCCATTTCAGGCTGAGCTGGAATTTAATTTCCTCAACAGAAAATTTACATTTGATACTGATTCTTGTCTGTTGACAAATTTTTCTCATGAGGTTTTCACAATAGTGTGAATTTGGACCCACAGATTGGCTCACTTATGGTTCTAAGTTCTCTGAGGAGAATTTTTCTCCCCATCCTGTCTTTGACAATTTTAAGCAGACAAATCTTACCATCTCCTTTTGCGTGGTGGAGTAATTTCTTGTTTACCTCTACACACAGGTGGTAGTCTCTTGTGATACTAGCCTCACACAAAGGCCAACTAAAACTCTCTTCTCCTCCAGTCTTGAGTTTTATCTCCTGTCCTACAATCCTGTGCAGTGATGATCAAATGGTAGGTCCTGGTCTCCAGGGTTCAATTAGAAGAAAGGCTGGAAGTCAGCTGTGTTGTGATATCTCCATGGTTCCCACTTGCCATTTAGCTTTGATCCCGGTAATTCTCTACATTTATGGTGTATGTTAAGCTAGGGAAGTACTGTGTGTACGTGTGTGAGTTTGTGTATGTTTACATATTTTTGTATGTATATTCTTACCTAGATGTAAAAATCTAGGTCAATTTAGTTGTTTTAATTGAGAGGACTGTTCATTGCATGTTATCCACAGTATCAATAGATGTAAGTTCACTTTACAATGATCTGATGTTGGAACAAATTTCTCACATCTTAAGGTTGCTTCTCACAAAGATGTGCTAACTTTCTCTTACTACGAACTTGCACATGGGGCTGGCTTCACTTAGAAAAATTCTGCCACTAGTTTTAACTTGGGAGTTCTGTGTGCCCACTTTGTCTGGGAATTGATTCAGTTTTATAATTATCATGTTATGATACGATATACCTAGTATCCTCACTCACTCTCTAGACTGTTAGATCTCAGACTATTTTCTTCTGCTTTTCTACTACTTATCAGCCACCTCTGTGAATGGAGCACAGTGCAGCAGGGAGACTGGCCTAGGTTCAGTTCCTATCTGGGCTGCCTACCCTGTCAGGCATCATGCAACCACACACAGTGCTGAATACTGTGTTTTTATTAATCTATGATTTATAACATTGCTAGCTTTTGTCTAGCTTTCAAATCTCAATCTCTTCTCTCTTTCTCTCTCTCTCTCTCTCTCTCTCTCTCTCTCTCTCTCTCTCTCTCTTTCCACACACACACACACACACACACACACACAGCCTGTTAAGGCAAGAAGTGTGGGGAAAATATAACTTAAAATTTTTCTCCCACCCCAAAAACCCTCTTAATAAAGGTAGTAGGAAAAGGAAATACTTTTAGTATTGAATGACCACTAAATCAGAAGGTGATACACATTACAGGCAATCTGCCTTTAAGATACTGCAAAGACAAATATAAATTGTACCCTTTCATAGAGCCACACAGGTAGAACCCATTAAAGATATGTTCTCAAGATAAACAATAATTAGTCCTGTGGAAAGTAAAATCAACAGAGCCACTTCAAAATAGAGTCAGAGCCTTGTATGTCTTATTCCTCAAACCTTTGCAATACTAAAACTGGGCAAAGTACCTTAGGGCTGGGCGTACAAGAGCAATGTATTCTAAACAACAGTTTACTGAAATTAAGGACATTAGTATCCTTTAGAATTAGTATCATTATGCTAACTTATCTACTCTTATCGAAAGTCCTTCCTTAGCTTTTTAGCACCCACAGAAATCCCTTCCTTCTATTCATGTAATTATTCCCCTTCCGTTTTTCATAAATGCCCCTTGTCTTCACCTGCTAATCAGAACACAGTTTGAGTTTCAGCCTGAATCAGCGCTTATGGAAGAGCTATTCTTTTGGATCCCCAATAACATTCATTGCCTCTCACTCTGGCCTGTTGCCTATAGGTTACCAGTCCTATATCAAGTAAGAGGACTTGAACTCAATACTGTTCATCACACCACACACAGTTTACCTAGATTCACCTGGTAATTAGAGTGCCCATTTGTGTGAACTGGCTTTATCTATGGAATAAATAGACTTCTCATAAGTTTATGAGAGGAGGTAGTTCTACCCCGGAGACAGGCCATCCAACCAAAAAGTTAGGCTCCCACTCACACAGAAATTGTGAGAGAAGAGTTCTATCTCCTATGACGCTCTAATGCAGAGATGGCTCCTGGGTCCCTGAGAAAGATGTCCTTGGGCCTAGAGCTGGCAGAAGGTCTATCTTGTTTTAAAAAATTCTTACACTTTGGAGTATAAGGGTGGAGAAAGTAGTTAAGATTACAAGTTTTCTAAAGTAAGTGATCTAAGAAAAAGGGGATGTCTCTCCTCTTATTTTTAACAGGGAGATTTAAGCCTTTAATTTTTCATTTGTATTTCTCCTTATAAAATGGCAATTGTTGAATATTTAAGAAAGCTGGCTTATTTAAAACAGCACTTCTTTATTATTATTTATGGCATTTTCTTGTAACACTTGTTTGATCATTAAATTCCTTGAAAGAAAGTGATAGATGCCATGTAATGTTGAATTTACTTTTGTAAAGGGCTAAAGTCCTGAGATATTAATTCAGGTTGCTGTTGTGATTAGAAATTTTCTTCAGTGTTCCTATTACCCACTTCTTTTTTCTTTTTAATCTTTTCTTAGTTAGAGAAAATTAGACCATCCCTATGCTCAATGAATAATGCTATCAGGGCAAGGCTAGTACTAGAGATGGGAAAACAGACAAGACAAAAGAGGCAACTGAGACAATGTAGGGCTTCTGCCTCAGAGCCTGTGTGCGGAGGTGTTCTTGTTGCACTCCGCAGGACCCGGTGGGTGCAGAGACTGATCCCTGAACCTGGCAGGTGCAGGGATTGATCTTGCCCTGTCACTGGGGGCTCTGCACCCTGCTTCCTCTATTCATAGATTTTCCATGTCTTTTGTTTTTTTCTTTCTTAGAACCCTCTTCCTGGTTGCAGACAGCTCAATTTTCCTTTTCTTCTCTTATGGTAGAAAGAAAGAGCTCTCTGGTGTCTCTTTTATATGGGCACTAATCCTATTCCTAAGAGTTCTATCCTCATGACTAAGCTCCACTTCCAAATACCATCACCTTTGGGAGTTAGGATTTCAACATAGGAGTTTTGGTAGGACACAAATGTTCAGTCGGTAACATCAATAATTGTGTCCATAAATTGAAGTAACATCTCCCATGTTATGGGATACATGATATGATGCCCAGAGAAACCATGAAAAATGTTTCTTGGTTTTCAACTGATGCTGAAGATAATGAGTGTAATTTAAATAGTCAATAACAAACAAAAACAAACAAGACAAACTTTATTACAGTCATCCTCATTTGAAGACGCTGTGTTGTCAGGCCTATGATAGTATTGCTATCAGGTGTGAAAGCTTTAATGGAAGTGCAGAAATATTTAATGAGAAAGTGACAAGAACTTGATACACATATTTAAAAGAATATCTTTGACTTTATAGTAGATGAAATGTGAAAAAATTAAATGATTTCCAGACACTTGATTCTGTCAATTATTTGTATAATGTTAATCATGCATATGCAACAATAATAGACTGACAAATTTTCAAACATTCTCAATAGGAAAAAAAAAGGTTAACAAGCTGGAACTTATGTAATCTGTCAAGATACATTGAACAGTATTAGCTACTAGTAAAGAACTTCTGGGAAAAAGTGAAACATTTTAAAGTTCCACTGAATAAGTTTGCAAACAATTAAGTCAGTGGTTAATGGACATCTGTTTTGAATTTAAAGTGATATTTTGAATAATTTTACTTGCATCAATTATATATATAATTTATTGAATTTGTTATTTTATTCATATCCAGAAATAATGAAAATCATCATTAATATCTAAAGCAGACAGTAATTAAATAACTATTTTGTTATACTCCAGAATAATCATAAATATTTGAAAGTTAAAATATCTTTTGTAAAAGGTAGAAAAATGAGAACAAGGAAGAGGCTATAGAAAGAGTTCTTAATAATCCAATAATTCCAAAAGTACATATTTTCCTAACATTTTTTTGAACTAACATCATGTTAATATTGATTTATAAAAAATTGAAAAAAATAAACTCTTGGGTTGTCAGAAAAGTCATGATGCATTTTTACAATGAAAAACACAGAAAAAAATACATCATGACTTTTCTAACAACCCAATATTTTAAATTTATGCTTTTATAAAAATGCTGCAGCAAACATATTCATGGCCTTTAGTTAAATAGAATAACTCACTAAATTAAGCAAGTATCTATTTACTAGAATGTCACAGACTCGGTGTCAGTATATTCTCCATGCTCCCAATTTTACATGAACAATCCAAAGCTCTACATCCACATAGATTCAGGCACAAAAAAAGTTCTTTTGAATTTTTTTCTATCTTGTTCTTTCCAGTATTGCTCCCTGAACCTAAAAACTACTAAATGCGGCTTTATCTTGACCAAAGACCACAAATAACAGTAAAATATCTTCTCCTATTTTGGGTGCCATGCAACAAATTTTCCCAGGAACCAGTACTGAGGGAGTCACTGGCATACCACTGGGCACCCATGCAATCATTATGCAAAAAGTCTAATACCTTTTAATATAAAAATCCGGCATAGTTGGATGATAAAAATGTTTTCTTAATTGCATCTGCATTATAACATTTTTATTATATGGTTGGTGACTAAATTACATTTTACATTTCAAAACGTATTGTCCTGACCAACAAAATATATGTTATTATTTATATCATTTGTATTATTTGTTATCACTTTTCATTAGGCAAATATTTATAATGGTTTAATGGAAACTGAGTTCCTAATTTTGCAAATATTTCTGCCTTTCACCAATAATCCATTTTAATCTATTATATTAGAAAAACTGGGGAAAAAAATCTTAATTCTACACAGTGTTGGTGAATGTATGGGGAAAAAGTGCAATAGATGCATTCTCATAAAGTACGTTTGGTATTTTTTTCTAAAGGAAAAGGACCAATTTTTACACAGACACACGGAAAAAGAAACCCATTAAAGTTCATATTCTCCCTTACTCATTAACATTTCCTTTGTTTATGAAGAAAAATAATTTATTTCAGTGGGTGTGTAAGACTAAACTAAATATGCCATCCATCATTCATTCATTCTTTCAATTACAATTTATAGATAAATTATAGCATTCCAAAACCTTCACTAGGAAAGTATCAGGAAGTATAGGCTGTTTAGAGAATTGAATGTCTAAAGCAGTTTAAAATTGGCCTGAAATTTGACGTAAGATTTATAGTTTTATTGTTTCTATAATGTGGTGGAAAGATTCTAGGTTGGTCCCATAATCTCCCCTCCAAGTATTCACTTCCTTATGTGATCCTCTGCCCCTGAGTGTGGGCAGGACTTGCGACTGGCTATTTACAAATACAAGATGGTAAAGGTGATGAGATATCATTATATAAAATAGTGTTTGCCAGCAAGCTCTCTTTGCTGTCTTGATGAAGTCAACTGTCCTTATGGGCAAGTGAAAATGGCAAAAAAACTGCAATCTATAAGAAATTTGAGTAACCTCTCGGATTTGCAGGCAACTGCTAGGAGTTGAGAATGGCCTTTGGGCAACAGCCAACAATAAGCCCAAGCCTTGCTGTTCTAGTAGCAGCAAGGAAATGAACTCGGCCAATAACCTAAGTGAGAAGGGACATTTATCACCACTCAAGTCTCTGATGAGAGCCCGTCTTGCCAAGACCATGACCACAGCCTCCCAGAGGATCTAGATAATCTTTGACCACAGCCTTGCAGTGGATAGATAATCCATACCAAGACTCTTGGACTACAGAATCTGTCAGATAATTACTGTGTTGTTTTAGCCAATATATTTGTTATGTAGCAAAAGATAACTAATACATGTGATTTCTTGGATTTTTTTCATTATTGAACTAAATGATGTTATATTAAAAATAAAAGTCTCTTAAAATATGTTATAAAATTTTGAGGACAGAATAATCTTCCTCCATAAGCTATTCTAGTTAGGAGTCCTTTCTGAAATATGTTTTATAGCCATTTGTTGACTTCGAAAAGATTATTGGAAATATTAGTAGCAGATATATTTTCTTGAAATCTGAGACAGCTGGTGGCATTAACAATTGTAATTAAGTTGATTTACTAATAAGATTAGAGAGATTCTCAAATTCTCAAAAGCCCCTAAAATTATTTTGATTAATAGTTTTAAATTTCTTCAGTTTTATAATTAAGCTTGACATTTAGTAAGATGTCTCAAAAATGAGTATATAGGAATTTAAATATTGCAACCATTTACTTACGTTATGTCTATCCTAGCATTTTTTGCCTTCTTACTCCAGTAATTCCCTAAACAAGAAACCTGAATTCCTAAATTATAACAAATATTTTAACTTTATTTAATAATACTTTTTATCTCTTTAATACCTAATTTTAAAGCCAAAATATTTTAAGCACCTAATGCCTTCCTATTTTCATTAATACCATCTTCAATTTAGCAATATTTTATGATACTAGTAATTATTGAATATACACAGCCAAATTTCTGAAATAATTAATCAATTTCCAATAAACTTATACAAATTATTTGATATCTGAGTACTTGATAATTATGTAACTGAACATAAAATATATAACAGTAACATATTTCTATAACAGTTTAAATTTTATAAAACATATTAAGTCACTGCAATTCTGCACATGAGGCCTCTAAGAAAAATATATTTATCACAATCTCCACTTCAACAATGGGGGGATTCAGATGGAGTAGGAGGGGGAAGGGAAAAAAAAATATAGTAAGAATCTGTTAGAAGCTTGGTACAGTGCTATATACTATACACCCTGAATAAACAGAGAAGTGGAGTTGTCCACGTCATATTATAAACAAAAAAGGGGTTCTATGGGAAGTTACCTCACAGGGTGATCTGATCACAAATTCCTAACTGGGAAGATCATGGTGGGTAGTCACAGCCTGAGGATATCATGTCTTTACTGAAAGACTTACCTTCATCTTAAGCCCTGTAACCCTGTCCATTGTTTCTGTGCATCTCAGTTAACACACCTTTGAACTGCCCCATTTCGTGCCCCTTGACAAAGCAGGTAACTTAACTACCCTGTAACCCTATCTCTAGGAGACCACCCCCAAGAAAGCACATAATCTTGCTGAGTAGCCCATAACCCCAACCCCATTTGCTTCCTCCCACCTTCATGTAATCTTCCTTATGCCCCCACCTTAATTTCAAATGCATGAAAGAAACTGCAAACTGTTATTCTCCAAAGCATTTATCTCAGTCTGAGATCTTGCTTCCAGGTGTGTATCCTCTATTGGGTTCAAATAAAATTTTATAAAAATTCTCTATAGGTTTAAGATGTTCTTATGTTGATAACATGAATAATGAATGTCTGACTAATTCCAAATGTCTCAAATCTGTGTTTTTCCCATCCTTGCCTTGTGCAGCTCTAACTAGCCATCCCACCTCATGCTATTTACCTCTCCATGATTTACTGACCCATAGAACCTGTCAATATTGTAATTAGCTGAAATGTATTATAGGGAAGGAAAACTCTTCCCTTCTATGTTTTTTGGTTGGCCTAGCAATTAAATTGACATAATACAGGTCAACAGAAAAAAAGCAAATTTAATTTTGTACATATGGGAGCTCATAGAAATATGTGACCAGAGGTGAATGAAGCAGGCAGCTTCTATATTTTATAGACAAAGAAACAATAAATTTGTGAAGAATTGACAAGGCAGAGGGATAGTAAATCAGTGAAGTAACAAGGTTTGTTGGTACAGCCTTCTGGGCTCTGAATCCCCTAACTGTGATGATAAGGATGCTTTTTACCTTGCAGGTGCAAAGAGGGTAGCCTTTACAGGGGAGATTTATTTCCTGCTTGTGTCTTTCTTGCAGTGGCTGTTTCTTAAGTAACTCTGACTCAAAATAATCAATATAATCAATATGACAAAGCTCCATATTTTGGGGCAGCCTGCCCTGAACCCCAACAGTATAATGATCAGTTATATGTATTATGGAATAATGAAAAAGTAGAAAGTCTTGAGGCATACTCATGTTGTTCTAGAAATATATGATTTATCTGGAGAGACAGAAGATATATCTAAGTGAATCAGTGAGCCTTTCGTATTTTCTCCATGTCTAGATTTACAGATACATATAACCTTCTGCCAGGCCATGGTACAAAAAGTTTCTTTCACACTGTACAAAGTGTATTTTGTCCCTCTGAACAATGTTGGACAGTACTACAGCTATGGAATAAAACTTTAAAATATCATTCTACAAACTTAATTCTCAAGAGGATCAAGTCAGAATGGTATTCGGAAAATTTAGTTTAAAAAATAAATATGTATGTATTCACCAACAAATTACATTTCATTTAGTTTGATATTTGTATATGTGAATTACAGGAGTGTGGATGAGGAAGAATTAAATGCATTCTAGAATGCATAACTATGGTTAGTAACATGATTTGCAATCAAGAATACAAAGGAAAGAAAGAGAAGTTGGAGTTTATTTGGGGGCTAGATATGAAAATTAAATCCATGTAGAAAATGTACTAGGTGAGTAAGTGAGGGTCTCTAACCTGAGTCACTCATAACATAGAAGGGGGAAAAGTCACAAATACAGATAATTTAAATATAATTATATTATTATTTAGATAATATAAGAGGTATTACAGAAAGGCTAAGTAGCCATCTTAGAGATCTGGGAAAGGTTTTAAGGAGTACTTGAGTACTCACTTTAAAGATATATAAGATTTATTCAGGCAAATAAGGTGGGACACAGGTGCCTGATAGAGTGTTAATAAGAAGAAGACGTGGAAAAGGGAAATCAGTTGTATATGGGAAGCCTAAGGGATTCTATGTTATAAGAGTATACATTTGCAGAGGGGCAAAATATGATGTTGGAAGGACAGAGGGCTTAACCATGGAAGGCATATTTGACTGGTTTAAGTCTGTAAAAATATATCAAATCATTGATAATATTTAAATAAAGGATTGACTAAGTCATGTTTGTCTTTTTCACAATTATTTTTCCAATTGTTGAATGAAAATTATATTAAACACAAGCAAAACTAGATAATAAGAATATTAGCTACTATTTTACTTATCAAAAAAATCTCTCCTCTTCTATGATTATTAATTCCATTTTACAAATAATAGAACAAAGGCAATCAACTTGTCCAAGGTCATTAGCACAGGCAGGATTCTGCCTTCACACACAGCCTTAGCCCTAATCCTGTGCTAGACTCATGTGGATAAAGTCAGGAAATACATGGGAATTTATTTAATACCTACAACAAATAAAAGCCAAAATGAGAGTAAGTATTTATTTGGGATCAAAAGAATTGCAATTTAGGAAGCACAGATTCAGACAGAAACCCAAACTGTATACTGATTAAAGGGTGAGGACAAGAGCATTTTAAGAGAAAAATAAAGACAATATTTGCATAAGAAAGGAATTTCTATTGGTGCTAACAAGCTGAGTTATTTGTCTACTTACTGATTCCACTTGCAGAAAGAGAGTCCATAACCATCAGTTTTGTGGTCAGGGTGTCTGCTTTCCTGTTAGCTTTGCAAATAGTTGTTTATAAGACAATGTTGATTTGTCCTAATCCAAAGGTTATTTTTCCCAGTTTAAAACATTCCAGAAGTTCAAGGAGTAAGTGGACCAAGGAGTAAGTGGTTCAACGCAAATCCTCTGGAATGCCCTCTCTGACTCCATTTTAAAATGACTCCCTTATGTCAACTGAAACGATAACAACCTGAATATAGACACAGATACCATGAATGGAAACACGGACACAACTGAGAAATACTGGAGAGTTAAAATTTGAATGGAAATGAGAAGATTCTGGGATTATTCTGGTTACTGGGTTAAATAACTGGGAGATGCTAAGTAATGACATTAGTGGAAATAAGGAACACAAGGAGAGAAGACAGGAAGTGAGGGAAGTGCTGAGTCAGGCCGTAACCATTCTGAGGCCTATTGTAACATCCAAGAGATGTATGCAGTAGGCTGTAGGACATTAAAGGCATGCTCCATTAAAAAAATAACAAACAAAAACAACAAAAAAAGTAAACTTTCAGCATATCTACCTTGTAATTGAATATTCCCTAAACTCCCTGGCCTTCATTGAAATCTGGCTCTATAGAAATCCGGAGGTAAAATTATTACCTTTACTCCTCCAAGTCACTATAAGAACAGTTTTCTACTATTCTGTTGAGAAGCCTGGAGACCTGTTATCCCACCCCAACCCATTCATAGAGAATTTTCATACATGGCTCATGACTTGCCCACTGCCCAACCTTCCCAGGCCTTCATCATTCTATGTGATTTCACTTTTTATTCAAATTTAGCGATTTCAAAATTGAATACATTCAAAAATTATTCCAATGTTAATTATGGAGAAACTAAACTATTGGGTTGTCGGAAAAGTCATGACTCATTTTTGCAACGAAAAACATAGAAAAAATATGTCATAACTTCTTCAATACCCAATAGATCAGGAATTATTTTTCTAGAAGTTTGGAATATAGCAGTTATTAAGATAGAAGGTGAGACGTCATCTTAAGACTAATTGATGACAAAAGGCTTTGAAGAAAAGTTATTTGGCCACTTGATCAGACCTGTATATAAACACAATCCGTCTTCCTGACATGTAGAGGGCTGACAGAAGGAAGCTGTGTTGGGGAACAAAGTTCTAGGAAAGGCTGAATGGATTGGGGATCTCTGGGTATGGAGAAAATCACCCTGCTGGGTGGAATCATTGAGGTAGGGGCCTAAAAACTATTGGTTTCTTTCTGTTTTTCTATTCACGATAGAAAACCTATTCATTTTCCCTATTTAGGAAAATTGTCCAGTTACTTTTTACCACACAAACAATAGATTAGGTATCATCTCCTAAGAAGAGTGCATTAAAGCAAAAGAGAAGTATAAGTTATGTATATTAGTAGCACAAAGAAACACTACTAGTAATTGTCTAGTCAAGTAAGTAATTCTTTCTTCATAACCTGTGCCACCCAATCTCATGCCCTCAGATTTAACACCTAACGACTTTAATAAAACAAAATGATTTGAAGGATGTCCAAAGCAAAAGAGACGATGAGGACAATACCCTTAGTATGCAATTTTTAAGACCACAGTAATATTATTTTTCTTTTTACAAAGCTAAGGAGTTCTGAAAGTTATAAATAGTGCCACATAGCAGTCTGTTGCAGCTTGCACATGAAAAAAACAGCTTTCAAGATAAGTGTGCCAAAGGCCTATTGGTTATAAATCAGTCCCTTCAGGAACATCTCCATATCATAGACAAGGATCCTGCCATATCTGTGCTTCTTTGTCCCCACACAGAGCATTTTATGTGGGACAGAGAAGTTGGAATCCTCATTTCTATGACTTGGATTCAAGAATTCTTCCATTTACCAAGTTTGAGAATTTAAAATTTTACGTAACTGACTTAATTGGAGAGGGATAACTGCAATAACAAACCGCAACAAAACAAAACAAAATGGAGGACGCCAGCCCAGGAAAGCTTTAATTATTATGCATACTGAATGAATGAATGCATGGGGCTTAGGCCTCCTCTGTGCTGCCATTCAGAAGCCAGGCTCACCAAAGTGCTGTCATTTTCAAAATGAGGCCCCCTGATTTCCTTGGGTGTTATCTCTATTCCAGCCAAAAGGTGGAAAAAAAAATCTTGAAGAAAGGCTTATGGTATACTCATGTAAACCAAGACTTCAAATGGTACACAACAACTCTACATCTGCACACCTATATGCAAATTCCATTGATCCAATTTGGTCGTGTGGACACAGCGAATGTCACAGATCTAGGAAAAGCAGTCAGAAAACCAAACCAAGCAAACAAACAAAACATGAGTTTGAGTAAAGTGCCTTTACTCTCTACCACATTACCCAGAATCATTTTTCTCACATATAGAACTGGAATATTCATTCCCGATGGAAATACTGAACTCCTGTAATCTTCCTAAGAGTTTGATACTTTGTAGGTGTCAAATTGTAGTTAACTAAATGTAACTACAGTATACAAATGAGGTGCATCCTTAAATATACAAGTGAGGAAGCCCCACGTTTTGAGGGCTGACCCTAATTTTCTTCCACCTCTATATCATAGGAGTTGCAAATCCAGGTTTTCAGTTACTACAAACTTTTTTTTTTTAATAAAGATGACAGACACTTGCAAAATCATGGTTCTAAGTATGCACAATCCTCAGATTGTTTTCTGAGCATATTCCTAACTTTCTTTCAATAGAAAAAGTACTTTGGGGCTTGTTTAGTTAATTTCTATACTAGAACATCTCACTTAGGGTAACATGGGGAGAGATGTCAATGGGCTGAATGAATTCATTCTTCCAAATTTCAGGAGAAGCAGGGATTGTGTAGTATCATCTTTACCTTTATGAGGGTGTTAAATTTTCAGATTTGTTGCCTCTGGTCCCAGAGAATCACATCATCTTCTTGGCTACTTGGGATATTTTATACTTATAAAGAAGTTTTTCTGCATGGGTAGCTGAAAACTAGTCATATATGATACAGCCTAAGCCAATGAGAATTTGGCATACTATTCCATGGGTTTTGTAGACTTGACCAAGGTACATGCTCTAAATTGTAAAAGGTAGGGTCATTGCCTATGGTTATCCTAAAATACAGTATTATCCAATGCAATAATTTTAAAACAATCCTAAAAAGTAGTCATTAATAAAGATTCATATTATAATAAAATATGGCAAAAACATTTCTAAGGTTAGTAAATAAAGGATTTGGCAGCTAAAATTAAATTTCTCTACAAAATTCATACATATTATAAAAATAAACATTCATTTTGAACAAATAGAATGACCACTCTGCGATCATTAGGTAATATATTTTAGGAAGGAAAAAACTAGGCTTATATTTCTTCCCTATAATTTATTATGAGATTTATGTTTTTTGAGAGAGTAGTATTAAGGTTTGAAGAGAACATTGGTAGGTCAATTTTGACAGGATAATCCAAGTTTTAATATGGTGAGATATATACTCAATGCAATTTGAAATTGCTTTTGCTCCTAATTTGTTCTGATAGTGGTGTAACTGAACCCTTTCAGGTATTTAAAATTAAAATGGAGATCATTGAACAAATAGACTTATGCTAGAAATTGATGAAAATGAAGTGAATTAATCATGTTCCATAAAATAATCATTTAGGCTTTAAGATGAGCAAAACTACATTTTTATAATTTCCTTGGAAAGGATATTACATTTCAAACTGTTGAATGCACTCCCCCATCTCAATTTAAACTTTACATACAAATAATCATCACTATATTAGTCAGTATCAATTAGGAAAATATAATCCAATCTATATATACAAAGTACAAAAATTTTAAAACATAGCTTTAGAAAAACTGTTGGAAGGACTGGAGAAATGAGGATAAGGAAGGGCTTTTACTAGATCTGCAAGTATCAGGGAGGAGCATAAAATCCAAGATACTGCTCATGATGGTCACAGCTCCCTCTACACTAAGAGGTTTAGGAAAGATCCATAGGCGCTGCAAAATGTTCATGTCCACTGACTGCCATTAGTATGCAAAGTGCAATATTATGACTTGTTTTCCTTGTGCCTCTTAAATATCACTTTGGCAGAATGTGACTCAGAAACACTCTGTAGAATTAGATAAGTATGCAACTATACTTTTATTCTTTTAAAAAAATGATTAATTCATCTATAAATTTGTTGATAAATACTAAGCTATATGACTCCACTTTGATATTTCCTCTTCCAAACAATAGCCAATTTTTTAAATATCATTTTTTAAATAATCGGTTTCCTTCCTCATATTTATGATGCATTCATTTTGACATTTTGTTTTTGAAATTGTGTATTAGATATATTTCTGAGCTATTTTTTCTTGTCTATTATTAAGTGTGCTGTCAATTGATACACAAATCATATACCATTATAATTATTGTAGCCATAAGAAAATCCAAGGGAAGAATCTTTCAATGTTGTTTCATCCCATTTTCCTATTTTATTTTTCATGGAGACACATATTTTTTTAAGATTTTGTTAAACTATAATAAATGTTTACTAATTTTAACAGGTCCTCAATTGTTTCTCTTTATTTATGTTTATGGAAAATTGTGCATCTTGTTTTACAATACTCACATCTCAGTTTTAATACCTTATTGCATTTTCTATAACTTAACAAAACAAGTTCTATGTTTAATACAAAAGTAAAGATACTCAAGTATCATACATCACATTAGAACTTTAAATGTCTGGTTTAAACACACTTAAATATCAAAATACTTCATTTTATTTCTGTCAATACTAAAGAAAAATAAAATGTGTACTCCAATTCAATAGAAATTTTGTTTCTCTATTTTCTCTAATTTTTTTAAATAATTTGTAGTTAACTATACATTTCAAATTAAATTATTGAAAGTCTCTCAGTAGAGAAATTAATGATGCAATATAAAAATGTTCCATATTTAAAAACAAAATTAATTACTAAGAATTTCTCTTTTTAAAACAATTTTAATTTCACATGTTGGGGTCATCCCAAGAATACTATAGTTGTGCTGATTTAAGAATAAACAAAACCATGGGAAAAAAATATAAAAAGCTCTCATCACCATCCCCATATTTAAATTTTTATATTTTTTTTAAATTCCTGACTATTGACAAGGGGTTGGACATCTTTGGTTTTCATGATATAACAGCAGAGAAAAATACAGTAACTTTAAATAGTATAACCTTGAAAGATAATACATTTTATTCATGTACATAGGACTTTGATAATTAATGTAATTTAAAATTTAAAGACAGACCTTGCTTTCATTAAAGTAATATAAAGTATCATAAACAAGTTAATGCTATTAAATGAATGCAGGATTCTCATTTACAAAATATTAAACTCAAAGTGTAATTGCTCATATTTCAAATATATTTATTAAATTATATATCTGTAATTTACTTCAATTATTATTTTATTGTTAGTTTAATTCTCCTTGAATTTTGATAAGTATGGGCCTTATATATTCCTATGAAAGAATGCAAAACATGGTATTAAAAATATCTACTCTGATTGCAATCCATTTAATAATTAATTTGTTTATTTCATTTTTTTAACTTGCTATCTTGAAAATATTATAGACTTCTAGGAATTAGAAACATAGTCCAGAGCGGTCCTACGTACTCTTCTTCCAATTTCCCCTGATGATAATATATTACATTACTATAGGGGCAATAGGAAGACCTGGAAATTGACATTGGTCAGCTGGAACAATCTATAGGCCTAATTAGGAGTTCACCAATTTCTACATGCATGTGTGTGCGTGTGTGTGTGTGTGTGTGTGTGTGTGTGTGTGTAATTCTATACCACTGTATCACATTTATAATGTAACCATCACCACAATCAAAATACAAAGCTCTTTTCATCACCACAAAAGGATTCCCTAATGCAATCCTTTTACACTCTACTCTGCCCACCACCTTTGTCCCTGGCAGCCATTACTCTGTTCTTATCTACACAGTTTTGTAATTTTGAGAATGTTACATGAATGAAATAATGATGCAGTATATAAATTTTTGAGTTTTGTTTTTTTTTAAATATTCATTTTTTTACTTAGCATAATTCCGAAGGATATTCATCCAAATTTTGAGTATATCAATGGTTTGATTCTTCTATGGGGGATGTGAGCTCCTAATCAAAAAGGAAGCTGGGACCATGATGCAATTCAAGTCCCAGCTGGTTCCTGAATGGAAAGCTATTTTATTTTTAAATTTTATCAGCTATCTTAAAATTTATAAAATACACGCTTTTTATTTAAAATACACAGAATAGCACTAAATTTATCTTCAGTGTCCTTAAACCAAAATATTTCCAGACCTGCCCCTATAACATGGTTTATGTCAATTTTCTTTAAAAGTGCTTATTATGTTGGAAAATTAAATCAGTTCTCATAAAAATGGCAGCTGCTTTTTTAAAATCTATGCTTCATGCACTGTAAAGGAAAGCCTTGGGGACCATCTAAACGCATATGACCAGGAGGGAAATCAGCCTGTATTTAATATTTATATTGGATGTCAGTTTACATTATCATTGACTGTTGTGAAAACTGATGCAGAAATTGTGATTCTAAAAAGGCTTAGCTTTTTGATAGATGCCCTGCATTTTATTCAAAAAAAAAAAAAAAGAAAAGAAAAATACTGTTCTGAAAATGAGTTATCATTAACAAAAAGTAAAAAGACCTGTTCGTTAAATTCAATGACCCTTAAAATGAGTCATTGCCATTCACTGGAAGTCTTCAATGCCAGGTGCTTCTGCTGTAAGGGAAATCTGAGTAATTGTTGAAAGCCTTCGTGCTTGCAAGCAGTAACCAATTTACCAAGAAAAGCTCTGGGTTTGCTGCTTAAGTTCTGACAGGAGCTCAGTTTTCCTCAATGTGGCAAGCAGCCTACAAGATGACCTCCAATGGTCCCCTTGTCCTAATGCTCACTTCCACCCACATTCTGCCGAGGGTGTAGATGTCTGAAGCTGATGGCACAAGGCACACGTGATGGCATGTCACTTGTGACTTTGAAGATTAGACCATAAAAGACTGCAGCTTCTACTTGGGCTCTCTTTTGCCCTCCTTGCTTTCACTCTCTGTCATCAGCCATTCTTGGGGAAGCCTGCCGACATACCCTACTTTCAGAGATCCTATGAAGAGCCTTATGTGGCCAGAAACCGAGGTCTTGTTGAAGCAGCCAGTGAGAAACGGAAGTCAGCCAACAACCACGTGAGTGAGCTTGGAAGAAGCGTTTCCAAGGCCTGACTGACCACGCGAATGCAGCTTTATGAGGAACCCCAAGCCAGAGCTATCCAGCCAGCTGCCCCTGACGCGTGACCCACATGGATTATAATATGATATATGTTTGTAGTTTTAAACTGCTAAATTAGGTAGTCATTTGTTATGAGACAATAGATAACTGATACACAGCTAATAAATACTTAATACATATTTTTATACCAAAAATTTTATCCCATAGCAAACCCTAAGATGTGGAGGTGACTTTGAAAATGGCAATGGGCTGAGATAAAAGGCTGTAAGGATTCTGAGGAAAGACAGTGAAACCTTTAGCCTTAAGCACACTATTCATAGAATTTGGAGTTTTGACGAGGTACAAGTGAGGCTTTAAAAGGAAGTGAGAAAATTTTGTTAGAAACTACTAAAACAGCAGACCATTCGGCAAGCTTATATTCTACAGTAATGTGGAAGGTGGAAACTGTGCCTAAAGGACTAGGAGCTCTTGCAAAGATTTCCTAGTAGGGTTGAAAGTTGAAAGTGAAGGAGAAGCTTTTTTTATCTTCCTGCTGCTTACAGTAAAATTTAAGAGGGTGATAAGCTAAAGGAATGACTATGAAACTGAAGGAAACTGGGACTTGGTAGTTTGGAAGCTTCTCAGTCTCTTCAAATGGCTAACAATACTAAAATTAAGAAATGTTTTCAAATCAAATATCATATTCAGGGCATTCACCAAAGAACACGATCTAAAGATGAAGCTGAGATTTTCACCATAAAATCTTTAAAGATCTCAGAAATATCAAAAGGGTTGCCTCCAGGCACTGTTTCAATCAGACAAATGAGTCTTTAAAGGCATTAAGGGGGTGCCTGAAAGATTTTCTCAACAATTGACATTAAAACTGGTATAATACTATTTTAAATAGTCAGTACCAGAACAGCAGGAAAAACCTCTTGACTGGTCTCAATGTCTCTTGGTAACCTTAAATATCCATCTTATAATTTCAGCAAAGAATATAATACAGCTCTAGCATATAGGTATGACACAAAATCTAGACTCCAACTATTCCTTAGTACATTTTCAAAGAACATACCAGACAATTACATTTTATTTTAATAGCCACTAACTTGTTACTCTCTTTTCATATTCCATCTCTCCTAATGAAATCTATGCATAACAATTTTGCTGATATGTTTTGTTTTTTTTTAAGTATGTAGATCACATCATTCCCCCACTCAAAACCCTGTAATCCATTCCATTTCACTCAGTGTAAATGCCACATTTCTAATAATGGCCTAAAATCTCTACATAATCTGGCCCTGCTCCCCTCTGATCTCATCTCCTATTATTATTTTCTACTCAAAAGAAGAATATGTTCAACTCGAAATTTAATAGGAACATTAAAGAAAAAGAAGGAAAATAACCAGGATAATGAAAGAGAAGATGGGTAAAGGGGATCCAAAAACATTCAGTGTATATACCTTCTGTTAGTAATCCAATATCTCACAAGCCCTAATCCATTCATAACCACACATGTTGCACAGTTTTTGTCATTTTAAATGAATAATTTTGTAACATAAAAGGACAACCACAGTTATCCAGATACTTGACAAAAGACTCCATCAAAAAGGACATATATCAAAGTAATAAAAGGAACATAGGACAGAGAGAAGAAAACAATAAAAAAAAAGCCTTTATATTTTAAGATCATTAAGAGAAGATATTATATTTAAAAATAAAGTATAAGAGCCTATGTAAAATAAAAAATAAATGCAATGAAAAGCTCTTAGATATTCAAACATTTAATTTGAAACATTGTTACAAATTAAAACAAAGTTATAGGAGAATTAAATGATTTTTTAAAAAATCCTTTCAAATTATGAAGATGGGAAATGAAATAAAAGACAGAAAATTAGAAGATCTGACCAGAAGATACAATATCTGAGGAAAAATGTGAGAAAGGAAAAGTAATAAAAGTGAAATTAGAAGACGAGGGATTAGAAAAATAAACAATGCAAGAAAATTTTCCACAACTATGAAGTAAGCCTCTACATTCAAAGAGTCTATTACTCAGCATAACTTTATAAAGTGACCTCCATCAAAGTCTATCCTTATGAAATATCAGAACACAAGTGATAGTGAGAAAAACTCTTAAAAGTGTGAGAGAACACAAATTACATATCAAGAAATAGAAATCTGAAGAGCATCAAATTGCTCAATAGGAATTCTAAAGATGTTTACTGACAGTGAAGCAACACAATACCTTTAGAATTCTGAAGGAAAAATACGTGCAACATAGAAGGACTCAAAATGTTAACTCCCTTGAACCATTCTCAGGACACTACTGGGGAAATAGCCTAAACAACAAGGGAAAACAAGAGCAACCTGAGAAATCATTACATATGGTATTCAGGAAGTTTGAAATCTAAACTAAGAGGGTAAGAAAGCAAGCCCCAATACAGCAGCTGTGGGGCAGGCAGACTTTGAGAACATTCCAGATTGAAGATGGAGGCTAGAGACATGCGGGAGAAATATTTCTCTGGAAAAAATAGAAATGTGTTATTTCATTTGTTGGAAATTGTGGAAAACATATTGCTAAAATACTAAAATATTTGGGAAAGTAACTTTTTTTTTTCTTTTTTTGAAAACTAGGTAAGTGGTAAACAAGGTACCTTTTAACTGCAGGGGAAACTTGAAGACATTTTCTAAATGTGTTGATTAGTGTTTTCATAATCTATATTATAGGAGATTAGAAAATAGATACAAACTTTGCAACAACTCATATCAAACTGTGGTCTATGCATTTTCCCACTTTGACTGTGGTCTTAAGCATGTGACCTGCTTTGTTCAATGAGACAAAGCAGCCGAGGTTAGTCAAGCAGGCCCAGGAGAACCATCTGATCCCAGAACAAATTGTCCATATGTGAAATTGTGAACTAACAATTGTTGTTTGAAGCATCTGAGATTGGCGGTACCCTCTCATAAAGCAAAAGAACTAACACAAATGTTTTATTGAGTCTTGGGCTTTTTAAAAAAGGAGGGGGCCAGCCGAGTGGCGCAGTGGTTAAGCGCTGGCTTGGGACGCCAGCGGCCCCGGTTCGGGTCCCACATATGAGGGCCAGTGACACTGCCCTCAAAAAAAAAAAAAAGAAAGAAAGGAGGATTTCAGACACTTATTGCGTTAATAGAACTTCCATGCCGTGAATTTATTCCCATTCTTGTAGAAACTAGGCTGAATCTCCTCATATGACTTCAATTCCTCCCTTATTTTGAAAATTTTTTAGGTTGAGAATTAGCAGATCAAAAACAAACCAAAAAAATGGAGTGAGTAATGGGAATCATTCACTGTTCCTGATCTGTAAGACATTTTGGTTATTGGATATGAAGTCGCTTTGGCAGCAAAACTAATATTTCACATATTAATTCCTTTGAACTGTATGTATCTGGACATAAATTTATAAAGATACTTAATCTTCAAATTTTAATTATCCTGGGATCTTGAAAATAAAATGTGTTTAATATTTAAAATGTTGGCAATGGTACATTATTTGAGTGTCTATTCACTGGAATATCATATTGTCAGTCTCTTCACAAATAACCGGTTGCCTTTCCCCATGAACGCCAATCTAAAGAAAATGCCTGCTTAGGGCTAGCATTGCCTATGATAGGTTGTTAAACTATCTAGCTTGGGAGTTGAATTAAAAGGCCTATTTTCACTTTGTTTTCTGCCTGCAATTTAACCTTTATCAATAATAAATTTAATCCTTTGACCACCATCTCACATGTGCTTGCCATATTAACCGTTTGATTCAGAATTTGGGTAGTGTATTAATCATGGTCATCTAAGACTGACCACACACACACACACACACACACACACACACACACACACACACACACATACACTCATGCTACATATTCACAGCAAACTGGCAAAGCGTATCAGCTCTTCATAAATCAGGACTCGTGATGATTAAGGTTCCATGGTCTTGTAACTGCATCATCTAAATATCAAAGTCTCTTCAATCATCTCCTGAAAGCAAGATGCAGCCTGAGAGCCAAGCATCAGTAGTGCCATGATTTGGCTTTAAAGTGACACAGTTCATTTTCATTCCCATGTCATCAGCCAGAATAGTCATACGATTATACCGAATTTAAAAGTGGTGAGGAAAAATTCACAGTCTCATTCTCAAGGGATTTTTCCTTAAAAAAGCTTTCCCTTCCTGCAACCTATTTTCTACATCTCCAAAATATTTAATAGCCACTGACTGCAGAGCAGGCATCTGTGCAAAAAGATGAAGAAGCAACGACTTCTCGCTCTTGCCCACTGCTCCTGACACCCGTTAGCTCAGGCTGCAGTACTCGCTGAGATGGGTAGGGGGAACTCAGTTCCACTGTGGCACTTTGCAATCATAATCCGGGTGGTGGTGAGTAATAAGCAGGTTTCAAGGCCCTGAATCTGTTTTGTTAAACTAGAGACTTTCTTAGGGTGGCCAGCCGGTTACGCCCTGTACCCTTTTCAGGGTCCTGGGATAAGGGAACCCTAGGGCTCCATTAAGCCTGCTTTCATTTCACTATGGGAACTTCAGCATCTTGGTAGTGGCAATGGTGGTGAAGGTGGTGGATTACCTAGGTATTTGCCCTCTGTGTACTTGCTGTGCTGTTCTGCCATCTTCTGTGCCCTCCTTTCCAGTCCCAGAAGTTGTAGGTGTGCCTTTGAACTCTAAAGCTCAGGAAACTCCGAAAGGATAATGCATGTTTGTTTTCTTGTTAGCAATCATGCTGCTTGACACGCTCCCTTGTCAAACAAGCCCATCTCCCTATCAGACTGCTTTTTATGATGGCTATGGCCACCTCAGATATGTCTTGAGGAATTTGGCATTTTTGTTTGCATCTCTGAGATCTCCCACATGAATTCTGGTACTGTTCTGTTGAATTGTCTTCTGGGGTCACTAAACTCCAAGAGAGAAGGAGGAGTTCTTATTGCTGATATATACTCATATATGAAAACTCAGTATATTTTCCTAAGGATCACACTATAGAGAGACATTTTGGAAAATTGGAAATGTTTACATTAGGCTGTAAATCTATGTCATCTAGATGTTTATAACAGTAACTGTGTGTCTTAGTGTACTGTTGGAACAAAAATCAGATATATTCATTCTTAGGAAGTAACAAAAACATACAAATTTTGCTGCTTATAGGGCTTTCCATATGCAATTTTAACGTATGATATTTATATTTTAAAGCAATGAAACCATCTCTGGAAGAAATCTTGAAATGTATTAAGTCACTATGCAAATCCATAATTGAACTGACATTAAGTTGATGGATATATTTTTAAGCTAATAGAAAAGATGTTTGGTGACCCTTTCTCAGTGAGTTATACAGGGCTGATACACTACTTTGAGGATCAAAATTGTATCACATGTTAAATGTTACTAAGACTACATTAGAAGGTTAAAGTGACAAAAGTAGAGTAGAAGAAAGAAGAGAAGGGGGAGAGAGGAAGAAGAGAGGGAGGGAGGGAAGGAGAGAAAGCTTGAGAAGGAGAAAGGAAGAGGGAAGAGCAGAAGAAACTTGAAAAAGGGAGAGGGAGTGAGTGAGAAGAATTATATATGGAAAGATTTAAAAAAAAAATAGCTTCATTTCATTACAGCGCCCTGATCAAGTGACTGGATCCATCATCATCATTTCACCAAAGAGGTTTAGGAAAGTAATTCTGTTTGCTCCACTTGGTGTTTATTAAAGAGGAAAGAAAGTGATCACACTCTACTGTCAGCAAAAATTTAATTGTAGTAAAGCACTGAAGCTTAGAAGCATTCATTTTCCTTGGCTAAATTATCTGCAAACTTCTAAGGGAAATAATCTGTGGGAGCCATTGAATGCCCATAAAATAGGGACTATTGGATTTGTCATAGAGGCAGTTCTCATCCTGAATATGTCTACATTTCTTTATGTTTTGATCAGTCAATCTTGAAACCAGTCCATGTTTCAAAGAGCTGTGAAGCTGGGCTTTTGGTGACTACAAACCTGATATGCAGAGTATGGTCCTCATGCCTGTATTGTCAGTTTGACTTAAAAATATCCCACATGTGCTCGTCTACCCTTTCTACATAAACAGACACTCGAAAACTTTAATGGAGTCCCTAAAGGTAAACAGAAAAAGACAGGCCTCCCTATTTTGACCTCTATTACTGCACAACACCCCCCCACACACAAAAAAAAACATACATAGACACAAATATACACATACAAAAGAAGACCTTGCTTAGTGGCTCAATTAAAATCTGGCCACAAATTCAATGGTTTACGTAAGCAAGAAGAGTGACTTCTGATTTAGGAGGTTTTGTTGGCTGGCCAAGTAGGTCATCTAAGCTCATTTTCTAAATATCTGTATCAGTTTCCTAAGGCTGCCGTAATATAAGCAGGGTATGGCTTAAAACAACAGAAATTGATTTGCTCACAGTCTTGATGCAAAAAGTCCAAAATCAAGGTGCCCTTAGAGTCAGGCTCCCTCTGAGACTTTGGGTGAAATACTTCTTTGTCCTCTTAGCTCTGGCAGTGATCACCAATCCTTGCTATTCCTAAACTTGCAGGCACATCACTCCAATCCCCACCTCTGTCACGACACGGTTTTCTCCCTCAATATGTCTGCATTCACAGTGTCTTCCATCTGTACATATCTGTCTTCTCTTCTTAGAAGAATACCTATCATATTGGATTAAGGGCTCACCCCACTCCAGTATGACCTCATCTTAAGTAATTATATTTACAGCCCCATTTTCAAATAAGGTTATATTCTAGCATTCTGGGGGTTGAACTTTAATATACTTTTGTAGGAGCTATAATTTTACCCACAATAGTAAATGAAGTTACCTCTTAAACAAACAAAAGTATTTCCATTTCTGTTATCCTAATGGATAGTTTTCTAAAACCTATTAGAAAGTTTCAAACATTCTCTTTGGTATTTGTTTCAACTACTAGTGAAAATAATATAGATTTATCATATCTATATTATGATATAGATTTTAAAAATATATTAAATTATAATAAAGAATGTTACAACCACCCACAGAGATTTACTAATTGCATTAATATTTTTGTATGTACATAAAATCATAGGTTCTTTCATTCTGCATACACAATTATATATATTTTTATGGTTACATAGTATCCAATCTACTAGCTGTATTCACAATATGTATCCACTAGCTGTAACATCATATATTTAAACACTTTTCTATTAATGGATATTCACGTTTTTTCCAAATACATACCACTTTAAACACTTTTGTAGTAAATTTCACCTGCAACCTTTATCCACATTTTACATCATTTCCTCTCTTCTTATCTCTCATGGCTGTTCTCCTCCATTTCTGATACCTAAGATTAGAAACTTATTTCAGTTTCATGTTGTTGTTTCTATTTGGCATTTTACACATGCTGTCCATCCTCCTGCCTGCAACACAGGTTCCTGGACATTTCATAGCACCCCCTCTTTCCAGTCCTTCAGGCCTCTGCTTCCATCACTCTGCAGACAGGCCTGTCCTGGCTCCTTGCAAAATGGTGCCTTGATTCTCTGTATTGTAATGAAATCCATAACACAATTGCTTCTCATTTTATTTTTTGTTTTTAAACTATGAAGGCAGGGTCTCTGTCTTTCTTACGGGTATCTACCTAGCAATCCCCATGTAATGTATTTTTTATAATGTTTAATAAATGTTCCCTAATGCTCCCTCTACTGGAAATTTCACCATCATACTTTCAGTTTCCAACCCTGAATCTTGGAAGTCTTCTGTATCAC
This sequence comes from Aselliscus stoliczkanus, assembly GCA_033961575.1. Lineage (NCBI taxonomy): Eukaryota > Metazoa > Chordata > Mammalia > Chiroptera > Hipposideridae > Aselliscus > Aselliscus stoliczkanus. Next base: position 93,928,060 of record CM066728.1, on the reverse strand, counting down.
TCTCTTTTCCAATAAATCCACATGATCACAATATCTTAGTCATGTGCGACAGCACAGCTTAAATGATATCCACCCTCCACACCATTGCTCTTGCAACCCTTTCTCAGTTTAGTCAGGTGATCTTTTACAAAACATATTCAAATCATGTAATTCTACTGTTAAAAGTCTTCAATAGTTCCATTGCTTTCAAGAAAAAAAGACTTCCCATTACCTACAGACTTTGCCTGTAACTCCTGGCTTCCTGCCCAGTCTCACCTCACCATCGCCTGCCTTGTTCTGCCCACTCCAAGCATGTGGGCCTTCTTTGAGATCCCCCAAACTTTCGTGTTGCCTTCCACCATAAATACTTTATACATGTTCTGTTAGATACGGTCCTACCTGCTCTAACTCCATTTTATATTTCTCTCTCTTAAAATATCAGTTCTAAGGTCACATGTTCAGAGAAAACCTCTTTGACTTTGTCAACTTTATCAGAAGCTAGTATGTTTGCCCTTAAAGCATACTGCAATTTTCCTTTATAGAATAGCATATATAAGAAACATACATGCATATGTACATATATGTATGCATGTATATGTAGATGCATATATGCACATACATATATGGGTGCATATATACATATACACACACACATATTCACACACACACACACACACACTTATTTGACTAATGTCAGATTTGCCTCATAACATTGAGCTGTAAGGCTGGTTCTGGGATAGAAGAAATATGATACTCAACTGGGGACAAAGTAGATGAGCTCCTCGAAACTTTGCTAGGAAAGAAACTCATGTTCTCTGTCCCCAGTTGAGTGTCATATCTCTCATCTCCTGAAACTGACCTGGCTTATTTCCCCCTCATGGAACCATTCTGGGACACACAAGAGTTTAGCTGTGGACCATGTGTTTTTGTGGCTGATGGGAGGAGGGGCAATACATCAGTTGACTTCTGGGAGTCTGAAGACATCTCATGTCAGCATTGTAAAATAAAATTCATTCCTTAATAACTCTTTTCAACAAGGAATCCAAACAAAAACATATGAAGTTTTAATCTACATCCAGGAAAGTGTAGTGGAAATAATCTTTATTTAAAAGAAAAAATATATATCTCTTTTGGGAAAGTGCCTTTAATATCCTTGATTTTTGATTCACGATATATAAATACTCGTGGTAAAAAAAAATGCAAAACATCAATCCAACACAAATAAATATTACTTACACCATTTCCCCAAAATATCTACATTTTCTCCCCAAAGGCAACACAAATACTAATTGTTTGTGTAGCTTTACAGACATACAAGAGTTCCTATCATCAGGGCAGATTTTTTACACAGATCAATATGGCTTCCCCAGAATCTTGACTTTATAAAGAGAGGCACCAGACTTTAATATCTATATCTATATCTATCTCTCTCTTTCTCCCTATCTATCTATCTATCTATCTATCTATCTATCTATCTATCATCTATCTATCTATCTATCTATCTATCTATCTATCTATCGAGAGAGAGATAAAGGATCACATATCTTCATTGCCTTGTCACTCGGTTCAGCCAACCATTATCAGTATCACTACCCTCCTCATCCTGTTTCTGTTGGTACCATTTTATGAGCCTTTGAGGATTCTGCATGATGAAATATGTCCTAACTTCTCAACTTTCCCCATTTTTGGCTTAGAATTAAATATTGGTTCCATTAATTGTTACTACTAAACCAACTGTTTCCAGCTTCCGATATTTTGTTGATGTATGACATACTCCCCTATTCTCCCTGCCTTGTAGACTTCATGATTCACTGTCTTTTTAATCCTGTTTTAACCACTTTGGTAAAGTTTCAGAGAGTGACATTGTATGCACATATGCAACTCACCACTTAAACCTAGAATCTCTTTGCTTTTAAACACTTCTAGCAGGAAGATTGGAAACACTTCCTATAAATGGATAGTGGATAATTTAGGCATTTTCAGCCAATTAGACTCTGTCACAATTACTCAATTCTGCCTTTGGGCTACAAAGGCAGCCATAGGCTTGTGTGCACGTGCTCTCTCTCTCTCTCTCTCTCTCTCTCTCTCTCTCTCTCTCTCTCTCTATATATATATATATATATATATATATATATATATATAAAACTTTATCAATAAAAACAGGCAGTGGGCAGATTTAACCAGTGAGCTATGAACTATCAACCATTGTTTTATAGCTTAAAAAATCTAATCACTAATTATCTCAATATCTTTCTTCTTCGATAGATTCTTAAATTGCATGAAGGCAGGGACTCTAATATCTCTCTCTCTGCACACACACGCACATGCAAATACACACACATACACACACACCACAATTTTAGTATTTACAATCAGCATAATTCATGACGTATAGTAAGAATATAATATTATGTCCATCCCACTCTTCTTTTGGGTTGAGGTTATTATTTTGTTTAGATTGAAAACACTCTATTTCCTAATTTAATTTTCATTCACCAGGTGAGAAACTTAAGTCTGGGAAGGTGGGATGGGTCACTTCTCTCTAAATTGCGAACCTCCGCCCCTTGCAGCCTGCCCTACCTTTCTATCTCTCCAAGGCTGATGCATAAAGCTGCAGTAGAAAGAAAGGAAATGGGGCTTCCTCACTTAGCAGATGTATTGTAGGACCACTCCCTGGGCTGATGGGGATGAAAACTGACCCTTCCCCTGTCAGGGCTTTCATGGTATTCTTCAGAGGACTCCCCACTGTGCGTGCCCTTCTGACAGTGCCCAGGAGTAAAAAACAATTGCCTCCTCACCTTCTGCCACATGATTGGTGAACAGTCAGCTTCTACCTGGTAAGGATTATGAGAAAGCAGCTTCTGAGTCATGACCTGACTCTTCAACATTGCCATTGAAAGGATCCATCTTTGCCTGACGCTTCATTTTGCAACCTTATTTTCTGTTGGATCTGGTATGTCAGTTGAAATTTCTAACTGAACTCCCAATTATTTACACACACACACACACACACACACACACACACACACACACGTACACACACACACACATACACACGCACACCACATACACAGCTAATTTATAGTCTAGATTTTCTCTTTGTTTTAATATTTTAGCATTTTCTGGACATTTTTGGATGTTGAATGATATTGTGCTTCTTTTTTCTTTTTTTCTTTTTTTATTGTTTGAATTGAAGAAGTTTGATTGGGTCTGAACTTTAATTTCATATCCTCATGTAAGCATCCTCCCCTTTCCTTCCCTCAGCCCTGCTCCATAGCCTAATGGTAGCGCTGGAAAAATAGAAAACAATTCTGTTTTGCCTGTTTCTCCTCCCATTCTGACTTCTGGCTCTCTAGGGTCAGGCCTGAAGGAGAAGGAACAAGAATAACAAGAGAAACATGACTGTACTCAGGTGGTACCATTTGTCTAGGACCATCCATTGCCAGGTACCCCATGTTCTAGATTTTACCAATTAGTTTAGTGAATGTAAGAGTCCCACCATCTCCGCACATCATTCCCCGGCAAGGGCTATGGACCCCTTGGCTCCAACATTCCTCTTCCAGGGTGTCCTTATCCCAGGGGCAGGTATCATGGCCTGCCTATGTTTTAGGTCATCTTCTTGGCCCAAAGGAAAACTCATATATGATGATCATGCCAAACTATAAATGCAGTCTCCTCCTACTGACAACTCTCTCGCCTGACCCTACTATTTCAGACTGCTTCAGATGACAACCTATATGGTAGTTTCTCTTGAAAAGAAGCAAGCACCCATTTTATCAGTATAAGCGAAACCCAGAAAACTCCTAGAACAAAAGCCATGCTCTCCAAAGAACTATTGTGACTACTAATGGCAACATCTGCTGAACTTGTGATATCCTGCAGCTCAGCAGTGTCAGCCAGGGCAAGGCCAGTTTTCCTAATATGTGTAAAAGATTTCCTTGATGCTTATCTCTGGGGCCATAGAGCAGAAGACACCTCTCACAGAGGAGAGATGAAAAGGCATAGACCATTCTGGCCGGCCGAGTGGCGCGGTGGTTAAGTGCTGGCTTGGGAAGCCAGCAGCACCGGTTTGGTCCCACATATGAAGGCCAGTGACACTGCCCTCAAAAAAAAAAAAAAAATTTCACCTACACATTTAGATCTGGATGTGTTTTCATAACTTTTTTCTGAAACATAATGAATCTTTACCAACAAGATAAATGTGGAATAAGTAAAGGAAAATAATAAAAAAAATTCTAACATCACAAATAGATGAAAAGGAAAGTTTGCCTTTTATTCCTTCCCACTATCCTACCATTGCCCTCTATCATAGGCTTTCTCAACCTTGGCACCACTGCCATTTGGACAAGCCAACTCTTTGTGGGCACTATCCTGTGCTTTATAGGATGTTTTGCAGGGTCCCCTGAGTCCACCAAATAGATGCCAGTAGCATTGCTCCTTCCATTCAAGATGCAACAATCAAAAATATCTGCAGAGATTTCCAAATGTTCCCTGGGGACAAAATTTGCTCCCTAGTTAAGAATTGTTGTCCTAGGAGATAACATTTTGAGAGTTTTATTTTTAAAGGAATCATAAAGTGATTCCTTTCATAACTAGAACACATGTTTCTGTGTCTTTCAGCTATATCAACACCTTCCCCCGCCCACCACTTCCCATCGCTTTCCTTCCTGTATTTCATTATGTTATCATTTTTCAGTAATACTCCTACATTTAAAGCTTATATATCTGGTCTTGATTAATTTTGTGTAGCATCTATGACACCTATAATCCCTTCACCTTTCCTCCCTGTTAACTCCAAATTTCTCTCTATAGTATTACTCTTACATTAGTTTATTTTTAATAACATCTCAGTGTTTGGGGCACAAAAAATTAGAAGGAACACATTTAAAATGGCTTAGCAATCACCATTCATGAAACTGCTGTTGACATAAAGAAATGAATCTGCATGGCTAGAAAATCAAACAGTACAGATAAATACATAAAGAAAGTAAAAACCTTCATCTCTACAATAGACCGGTCTCTCCTTGCAAGATAACCTGGTCACCCCAGATGAAACATGAACACAGCCAAAGCAAAGGGATAAAATGGAGCACACACAGAAAAAACTGCAATTGAATTTCTGCTGCTGGAAAGAGAAGTCCCGATATGAAGGCCGGGTGAATCATCTTTTTCATACCCATCAAGTCCTCAAATCCTGTGATACTACTGTTTGTTTCATTTTCCAGCTGAGGCATCTGTAACTATCTCCATGAGGTAAAGAGGCTACTTACAGGTGGTCCAGGTACAGAGCAGAGGAATTTATGAACAGGGTTAGGGAGCTCCCTCCTTACTCGGTCTTCACAGGGAGCACCCTGTGAAAGCAATAACACGAGCTTCCAAGGACTTTGCGGCAGGACCTGGAGTGCTTGTAAGTGGAAGATCTCAGGTGTTGTCCTCCAGGCTTTCCATGTTTGAATTGCCTCAGGGCATGTCTATATTTATAAAGGGCCTGAAAGTACAGATGTCTTCAGTATCCCCCAAAGCCTAGTGTAAACAGTAGCTATTTTGGTAAAAGTGAACAATTATGTCCTCAAAGCCCTTAACCCTTTTTGAATTTCTATGATGATTATTTTATTCAAGTGAGATCCAGGATCCACAAAAAATCCTGAAATTCCATTAAATTCTTCAACTAGGTTTGTGTCTGCAGGCTCTCATGGTAGAATGACAAAGATAGCTGCACCTCACACTGGAACAGCTGGCAGCCAAACTGGGTTCTGGCCTTCACTCCCATCTGTAATTTGTGTTGCTTTCGCTGCTCAGGCAACAAAGCATACACGTTAACTCAAAGGAACATATCAAACATTTTCCAGCTGTTTTATTGATGGAGTAACAAGGTCATTCAAGTTACTAAGGAGAGACTAGCTCGTCATGGTCTTTCACTAACACAACACCACATGCCCCCAAACTTCACTGAGTAGACTCTGCTCTTTTCATAAAATCAATCTTTTATTCCCCAGTACACATGGGAGTTAGCATTGTGTTTGGGGGAATCTGCTAATGTCTGCTCTCCAAAAGACATAGGTGAGATCTATTTAAAAAGCAGTGGCGTCTTGTGAAATGGCTAGATGGTTAAGATCCTTGATCTCTAAACAGTCTCAGAAATGGAAAGCTGACTTATCCTAGTGGTGGAAATCTGCCACTGACATGAATCCTGCTGCTACCCTCTGTAACTTCTATTTTTCCATTCTCAGTGAGACAAGAAAGCCCATATCAATGGAAGTTCTCCTGAGTATCCCCAACCAAGAGACCAAGCAAGTAGTTGAGAGCATTTCAACATGCTGGTGCTTTGCACACACATGTATGGGCCATATATGAGGTGTGACCAAAAACTATGGTGACTATTTAAATTAACAAAATATCTATTACAGTAAAAGACACATTGCCATGAATACCCTTCAAAATACTCCCTCTTGCTTTGAATACACTTATCCCATCATTCTTGCCACTTTCTGAAGCAGTTCTGGAAGTCCTCTTTCATGAGTGTCATCAGTTGCACTGTTGTGGCTGCCTCAATGTCCAGAATCGATCCAAAACATTTACCTTTCATGGTCATTTTGACTTTGGGGAAGAGCCAGAAGTGACATGGTGCCAGATCCAGAGAATAAGGTAGATGAGGACACACCATAGTGGTTTTTTTGACAGAAATTGCCGTACCAGAAGTGATGTGTGACATGGAACGCTGTCATGATGGAGGATGAAGTGAAGACACTCACAAAACAGGACTTCCAGAAACTGCTTAAGAAAGTTGCATGAATGATGGGATAAGTTTGAAGCGAGGGGGAGTATTTTGAGGAGGATTGATGGCAACGTGTCTTTTACTGTAATATATTTTTCAAATGTAAATATTCACTGTATTGTTTGATTATACCTTGAATATGCTGAAAAGGAGGCTTCAGAGTACTTTAAGAGATGTTCCTTAAGGGTCAGACCACAGAAAACACATAACAAATGCTCAATTCCCTAGTTATTTAGAGTATTTTCTCTGTATTGATCTGGCCCCCAGGTTTACATTAGGAGTCAATGATTAGTCCCGTTTTTAATGAAGCAGCCAGACCAAATGGAAGCAAAATGCTCAGCTTTCATATAAACATCCCAAATGCAGATGTCCTCATATATGCAATCATATTGCCAGACTCAGTCCACTTTTAAATATTCCTCAGAATTTCTGTTATTGCTTTGTTGGTTTTGCTCACATATACTTAAAATCCCTACATTTTTGTGAACATAATATAGTATTTTTGTACTTCATTCTTCTCTTGAATTTTATTCTAGTCAGTATTTGCCTTCAGAGATGTGGTAGAATTTGATTCTAGTTGTTGGTGTGGGGTCAGTGAGAGATGAAACATGAAGAGAACATTAGCTTCCTGTTTTGATGGATTACCTTTACGAAACACTAACCACTTAAACCTTACAAGAACAGTACAGTAAGACCAGAGTTACTAGCTCCCTTGGGGAAATAGCGTTTGGTGGAGGAAAGGTATTCCAGAAAGAATAATAACATTTTTTCAGAGCCTGGATCCAAAAAACCATGAAGCTGTCATGGAGACAATTAACTTGGCTGGGGAGCATTAAATGAACAAGAGCAGAGAGCTATTAAACTGAAAGTATAGATATGCACTTGGTCTTAACTAGAATAACATTTGTATTTTAGTTAGTAGGCACAGATTTTGAAAGGACTGTGCCTGGAATAGAATTGTTATTTAGGGAAATTAATTTGACAAGAATGTGTAGAATGGATTAGAAAAGTAAGAGAATCCAGACAGGAACACCAATTATGTAACTAAAACAACAGTGCTAGTGAAAGGTAATTAGGCTTTAATTAAAGTAATTGGAAAGGAATGGAAGGTTAAAACTGATTTCTGGTCCCTTGACTGTGTATAGACAGATAGGTGCGATTGATAGGCATCTGACCCCTAAATGATGGGAATGTTTCTTTATATTAATCCCCTTAATATAGTATATTTACCAGAAAGCTTCACTTCAATCTAACAGGAGAATAAGAATTAAAGGTGTAGCTAAGATGCTCACCTCATCAAGATAGGGCAGAAATGTATGTGGGGGAGCATATGAATCAGAAAAGCATGCAGACTATATGAAAAGCGACTAACCCAGAACCTTTCAAATTTACAGGGGTGACGTAATCACATGGGGAGTTTTTAAAACTAAAAATGCAGGTGACTGACTCTTATTCTAGAAATTCAGGTTCGGCAATTCTGAATCCAAGACATATTCATATGTGTACAAGACCTACATGTGATAAATATGCAGTCATGACTTCTCTAATCTACAAATGGGGGTCAGCGCATGTGGAAGAGACCTGGCGAGGACATCCAGCGTCAGGCCTTTGTGGAGATCGCTTTTCAGCCGGTGAGGTATCTGTCTCCACAGGTTGGCGCTGTGTCAACATGTGAGTCTGTTCAGTAACGTTCACTGTCCTGCTCCCGATTATCACCGTAGTTTGACAACTTGAACTTCATGTTTCTGGGTACATCTTGATAACCCAGTCCTAAACCTCTGAACTGGTAACATGAGCTTCATGGCAAAATGTCTAATTAACCCAAGATTCTTCTCTGTGTTATCAGAAATCTCAGGTTTAGTAACCTGATACTGATTTACTTAAAAATGTTTTGATAGGAAAGACACTGAAGATGACTTCAACTATATTTAATTCAGAAGAGATCCAAGACCATTTAGCTTATTTACCAAGTTTCACTAGCTAAATTGAATTTTTGCAGCCTAATTTTTTTCAAAAGGCCATTTATATACATATGTGTACATACACACACAGAGACACACACACACGTCTTAAATTTTACTCTTGAATAATTAATTCATCTCACATGGGCTGGCAATATCAATGGTTTATGCGTTTGGATTCACCATTAATCTCACCAGGTCAATTTACAGCAGAACTGTTTTACTGTAAGAAATGCCAAAAGGTAAAATTTACCTTTTTCATTGTAATAAATTAATTCTGATTTTTTTTTCAACTTAATCTTGGAAAAACTTTATTTTACCTTATATAGGAATTGCCAACCAATATCTATGGACTGGCTCTACCGAGGAGAGATGTTTTCTTTGGCTAAAGAAATATATTTTTTTATTAGTTTCAGGTGTACAAAGCAATGTAATAATGAGATATTTACACGCCTCATAAAGTGATCATCACCCTCCCCCAAGCTACTACCCCTCTGACATCTTATATAGCTGTTACAATACCACTGGCTATCTTCCTTATGTTGTACTCCACATCCCATGACCGTATATAGATGTGTGTGTGTGTGTATGTTTGTATATTATATATAGTTAATTATAGATGCATGACCAATGTGCTGTACACCTAAAGAAATATTTAATAATAGTTAAATTTGAAAGTTTTTAGATATAGCATGTGATCTCCATTTTAACACAATTCCTAATATTTCATACTGTTGTCCTGTATCTCCATGCATGTATGTTTCTTGCCTTATCGTTATGGAATTTGAGCTTGAAACATCTGATCTAAAACCAGGTTTAAACATAAACATTAAACAAAATCAAGTTATCACTTACATACAATAAAATGATTCCATGTTATATGTAATTCCTTGAGTTTGACAAATAAATGTATTCACCTAATTGCCAGCACCACCAGCATACAGAACATTTACATCATCCTGAAAAGGTCTCTGTACCCCTTTGATCTATAACAAAATTTAATGTAAACAGCATCATAGACTATATATTATTCTAGTACTAGCTTCTTTAGAGCACCACTTTTTTTTTTCTTTTTAGATCCATTCATGTGTGTTTGTCAATAGTGCAAGCTTCTGTATTGCTAAGAAATAATTGCATCATAGGAATAGGCCACCGTTTTTTATCAATTCACAACTTGATGGATGCTTTGTTTGTTTCCAATTTTTAGTTACTATGAATAAAGCAGCTATGAACATTTGCATTAAGTCTTTATGTTGATAATTGTACTTATTTCTGTCACATACCATGGACAATAGCCTTGATGTCCCTTTCATTTTCAAATGGTTCCACACACTATTATTTAATCTGAGTTCATTTCAGTAATCATCTATTGAGCAACTATCACATACCAGACAATCTAGAAGACTCTAGGTATAGAAAGCATAAAGGTCAAAATTCCTGACATAAAGAAACAAATTTAGGAGAATAACCCAACTTTTAAAAATTACCAAATGGTATGATATTTTCTAAAGAACGCTTAAAATATATTATTTGAGGAGGAAAAAGGAAATGTCAATGTAGCTAACACAATGTAGCTAATTGGAATGTAAGAAATTCAACTTGTCGCTGATACCAAGAATGGAAAGTAACACATTATCTTTGGGCAACTGCAATTAAATCCATAGATAAGGATGTAAATTCTAAGTGGCAAAGAGACAGGTGGTAAGTTTAGACATGTAGGCAGAACTGCTGTACCTGATTTAGAGGGGAGATCCTAGGAAAGGTTTTACACAGGGGATTTTAAAAATCAGAGTTTTGTTTCAGAAAGCTTGCACTAGCAGCAGTATAGCAGTGTCATTTGGAAGAAGTTGAAGGCAGGAGCCAAAGTGTTGCAAGAATTGAGGCTGCCTCAGAATGGTTTGTTGACTGATGATATATACAGGAGAGCAAGACTCCGATATTTTTTTTAATTTTTTTATTATTATTATTAGTTACAGATATGCAAAACAATGTAATAGTTATCTTTCTCACCCCTTACAAAGTGACGACCCCTCCCCCCTCCTCTGGCCCTCTACCCTCGATATCATACATATCTATTACAATTCCATTGACTCCATCCCCAAGACTCCAATATTTCTTATGTAGAACTCATTAGGTGGACATGCTTTTAATGAAGATTTAAAAATACCAAACACTTGGTATACAACGATAAAATTACCATCTTCTTATATTCTCATGGAATTTGAGGTTTCTGTGGTACATCTGGGTGGTTATGTCTGGTAGACATTTGGTTGTACAGAACTGAACCTCAGCAGAAGGCTCTAGGCTAGAAAGGTGGATCTTTGATTCATAAGAGTGTAAGTGTCTGCTAAACTTATGGGTGTGAATGATTTAATCCACCGTGTGTGTGTGTGTGTGTGTGTGTGTGTGTGTGTGTGTGTGTGGTGTAAAGATGATAAAAATAGTAACAACAATAGAAGCCTGGTGAGGGAGCAGAATGGAAGCAAGCGAGTTGCAATGGCCTAAATATGTATGTCCCTCCAAAATCCATACGTGGAAACCTGGACCCCCAATGTAATGGTATTAGGAGGTGGTGCCTTTGGGGGCTGATTAGGTCATTAGGACAGAGCCTTCATGAGTGAGATTAGTGCCCTTATAAAAGAGACCCCCAGAGGGCTCTCCTGCCCACAATGTGAGAACAGAGAGAGAATACAGCCAACTGTGAATGAGGAAGCCGCTCTCGCCAGCACCACATTTTCTGGTCCCTTGATCTTGGACTTCCCAGCCTCCAGGGCTGTGTGAACAATTTTTTTTTTTATTTATAAGCCATCCAGTCTATAGTATTCTGTTATAGCAGCATAAATAGACTAAGACAGAAGTAGATTTCAGGAAAGAAATTGAAAGGAAAGACAGAGAAATTGGTGATTGATGAAAAGTAGCACAGAGGATATGGTAAGGTTTCAAGAAAAGGAGGTGCTGGGAATGGCTAGTGTTTAAGAGGTTAATGAACTTTGAAAATATGATAATTAGGAAATGAATGTTGAATCTATAAAGAAAAGATTTAGAAGAATATCATAGATTGGAGGCAAAAATGCATTGCACTGATATGTGTTAAGTACCAAAGTGGACATATCAAACAAAGCGGTCATTGAAAATATGTGGCCACTTGCTCAGTAAACATAGGATCATCAGAAGGTTTTCAAAATAGGAGTTATTTACATATAATTATAGTGTGAGGGACAAACCGAATAATAATCAAAGGAAACCACTGACTGAAATAAGATAAAAGGAGCACAGACAAGTTGGTGAAATTAAACTTGGATATGATAACGGTGGCTTCTTTTTCTTAGACATGTGGTTCTCAATGTGTTCTCCAACCAGGCAGCCTCAGCACCAACTTGGAAGTTTTTAGAAGTAAAAATGATCAAGCTCTACACCAGACCTACTGAATAAGAAAGTCTGGGCTTGGAGCCCGACATTCTGTGTTTTAATAAACATTCTGTGTTTAAACAAAACTTTTGTTTTACAATAAAATTGAAAAATAAAACAAAACACTGGATTCAAGAAAGAGGAAGAACAAAATTTGTGAGACTACAGAGATTACAATAGGCATAGAGGGTGACAGGTATAATAAACTCCAAGAAATTGTGCTTACTAGCCTCAATGATATCTGTGAATCTGAAGATGAGGCCAACGATAGATGCGATATAAACCCTTTGAGAGAAGCGATGAAATTTTTCAGTACCCACTCTCTGGAATGGAAGATGAATCTAGCTGCTGATGGGACATAAAAAAAGGATCATTAAGGGTCCCTGAGTGTCCTGTTGTGACTTCAAAATGGCATCCTTCTTCTCAGTTATATGATTTTTCTACAGTGGTTTTTGATGACTGAGCAAGGGAGCAAAGTAGGGCTTTATCTAGGGAAATGTGCAGAAGAAATGCAGGCACTTAGATATTGCACTAATGATGGTGCCTTCTCCTCACAACCCTCTAAATTCTAGTATCTTAAAAAACATGGCAGCTCCTGCGGCAGCCTTCTGCTTCATGATATGGATTAATTTATATGAGTAGTGAGATCACATGGGATTCAGACTCTGGTTGCGAGACAGACTAGCTGTAAAGCATGTGGCTTTCTTTACTTAAATTGCTTGTCACTGTAAGAAGTCATGGTGATACTTGCTAATGGCACTATTATTCTGCCACTCCAGAGCCAAAACTGTTGTTTCCACTGAAATTACATGCAATAGCGTCTTCTTTACTTCATGAAATACCATGTGGAGCTAGACTTCTTTGGAGATATGTTTATTTCCTGCATGAATGCCTATGAATATAACTTTTGGAAGCTTTATACAGTATTTGGGGAACTATTAAGAAATAGGCAATATGTGTATTTTCTTACCTCTGAAATTATTTGCATGTTTCCTTACTTAATCAGTCACTAGAGTCAGCTTGTCTCCCCAAATCAAGTTATTTCTAGAAATGTAACAGAGGGCTTCAATAATAAAAATTCTTCATTTTCTCCTGATATTTGATTTACCTAGCAGTTTGGGAGACATTTCATCTTACATTTTATCAGGTTATAAAGGTTATAAAGTTGAGTTTCATATAAGCAAAGTTTTAATATGGCTAACCCTTACTATTCTGCATAACCAGATAGGAGGACACATGAAAATACATACTTCTTCTGGTAGTTTCCTTCTCTTGTTATTGTTGCTGTTTGCACAGCTGGTCTTACAGGTTGGGAAGAAAAAAATAAATAAATAAAGGAATAACTGAAATGTTTTCGTTGATGAATTGTGCATACTCCAGCCATTTTACTCAATCTTGTCACTTATTTAGTGACAAGATGGAAACTGGTTAACAGAATGTCACTTCACTTACAATAGGTGAATTAAGCAGCGTGCAGTTAGAGCCCATATTGGATTTCTGTATTTTCCAAACTGACATTTAAATGACATTTTCAGTGAGAAAGGTAATGATTTTTTATAACAATCATATTAAAATGATGACTGCTTCCACCTACAATGTGTTTCACCTTACACGTGGGCCAGATAGAAGTGTCCACAGTATGTTCATCTCTCCACATGTAAGGGAGTTCCGGGGTCTAAATTATTCGTAAGGAACTTAGCAGCTGGTGAGAAAATGGGTTTATTTCCAAAAACCAACAGTTAGATCACATAAAGGAAAGAGAAATAATAAAGTTACACATGTGAACAACAAATAGATGCTGTAGAGTGTGATGAAGTAAACAAATGATCTTGAAGGAAGAGAGGAAAGATAAGGGAAAGCCAAACATATTATATTAACAGGTAGTTTGCTAGTATAGTAAGCTGAATATCAAACAGTCAGTGCTACCGGCTGCTCTAATTCCCCATGAAGCTTTAAAAAAACAAGCAAACAACAATAACAACAACAACAACACACACACACACACACACACACACAGTATGCCAAAAACTGTATACACATTTTAAGAAAGGACAAAACTGTATTAAAATTGTAATACTCACTATATGCCGATAACAAAAGATGAATACAAGTCACATGTATACATTTTTTGGCACCCCCAGTGTATATATTTCCTTTATTTACTATCTACTTCAGTTTGTTTTCTAGACCTTAGCTTGAATTTGAAAGTATAAAGAAGGAAAAGAAGTATTGAGTTAATTCAGAAAAGAAATGCTATTTAAAAAAATCTTGGTATGGATTTTATTGTCACAAATAATTCAGTTTTAAATACTGCACAGATACAGAAAAGACTATTCATGTCCCTTTGTATTTTCTTAATTTACTTGTGTTGACAGTTGCTGAGACAAAAATAATCTGTTGAGTCCATCTACTTTCTAATCATTTTATGGGTTTGGTTTTGTACTTTTCATTTTAGACACTATTTTTAATAGCTTTGCATCTTACTCTAAAAGTCAACTTGCTTGGGAAAAAAGTTGAAGTTGATTAAATGATATTCAATGAACTATTATGAAATGTTATTATATTACAGGCTCTTTGCTAGGCACTAGGGCTTGGAGGTTACTAAAAAAAACATGGCTTTCAAGGTGTTCACTGAGGGTGGGGAGATAAGCATATAAAGAATGGGTGACATTAAGTCTAATAGGTCTAATAGGTTTATTAATATGGATGGAGGGCAAGGTAGAGAGGGTTCTGGGTGGAGGTACAGTTAATTATAGCTGAAAAGTTCAAGAAAGAGTTCACAGGAAAGTTCATAAGAATTCCACTTTTTCCTCAGGATAAGTTACACATTTTTAAAAATGTTTTATGAATCCTTTTATGATCTGGAAATTACAAACATTTTTACAATACCTTCTATCCCTTTTCAAACACACACACACACACACACACACACACACACACGCACGCACGTGTATTTATGCATTTTGTGTCAAGTACTATGCAAGGAACAGAAAATGACAGAGAATGAGATATATATAATTCGCTTCTTTATGGACTTTTCATCTAGTTAGTGGAGTCCAATTGGAGATAACCACATTCCAGGGTATATGAAACATATTTAAATATGGCATGGAAAGAAATCTGAGAACTTCTATGTGTATATGTTTCAATTAAAAAGGAAAAAAATGAGGGCACACATTTACAGTGATGTCTTCCATAGGCGTAATCAGGTGACACTCCCTAGGTACCCTGTCTTTATCACTCTCAGGGGAGTAGGAATGCAAAAAGGAAAGTGACGAATATTGCTGTCACTTGGCTGTATATTTTTAGCATATGTGTGCCCAATTAAGTCAAATTTTGGACCATTTTTTCTAATTTAAGCTAAAGTTTAGCTGCTAAGCTCACACTTAAAAAATTGAAATGTTTTACTTAGATTCTAGTTAAGAGACTGCATTTTGATAAAAATATGTAGAATGCAAACACAAGAGAACTCAAAGATGACAGAACTGACCATTTTTCTATTACATAAGTCATCCTGTCATCATCCCCAGAGTCATCTGTGTCTTTAAGGTTAAGGTGATGCCATAACCATAGTAAGGGACTACTTCTCCACAGCAACCTGTGCTAAGAAGAGTACAGGGTAAAAAGTATTTTGAAAGGTTCCGAGTTTTAACTGATTGTCGTTATTGTCAAAATTGGCTTCTTAGCCAATGCTGAGATGCTGAGTGTAGGATATGAGGTGTCTATTAGGGAATGACACCTTTGAAAGAAAGTAAACGAAGCAGGATTGGGCAAAGAGAGAAGTGAAAGTGCTCAGGCCCGACCAAGCCTTGGCCAATGTCTCAGCTTGGGCTGCCGTAACAGACTGGGAGGCTTATATACAGCAGAAACGTATTTCTCACAGCACTCTGGAAGTCTAAGATCAGGGTTCCAGCTTTGTCACGGTCTGGTGAGAGCCCTCTTCCAGCCTGCAAAGGTTATTTTCTCATTGTTTTCTTACATGGCAGACAGGACAAGCAGCTCTTTGCGGTATGGTTTATAAGGGCATTCATCCCATTCATCACAGCTCTGCCCTCATGACCTAATTACTTGCCAACGGCCCCACTTCCTAATACCATCACATTGGGAGTTAGGATTGCACTATATAAGTTTTGGGAAGACACAACATTCAGTCCAACACAGTCAACCCCACAGGGAGCTCTGGGGTGGCTAGTTCTCATCAGAATAGTCCTTTGCCTGGGCAAGATGGCTAGCTCATTATACTGCAGTCTTGTTCAGTTTTCAAGTGCTGCTGCCTCTGGAACGGTAGGGCCTTTGGTGAGGCAGCTTTCTGTAACTGAGGCATACCTTAAAGGGTCACAGTTGTTTTGAATTCCATGTCTTTAAAGACATATCTTCCCATTTGTTTTATAAAACCTTTTGACAGTTGTAAGCTAGAAATGCAGGGCCAGCCAAAAGAGACATATAGTCCTCATCAGTGCAAACAAAGCCAACTATACGATTGAAGTCTATGAAATCTATGAATCTATGAAATGAATGCCTATGTGACTAAAAATCTGTGGACCCTAACTAAGGCTTTATCCAGGGGTAAGAAAAGAAGTAGCCCATCCAGAGTGTTTAAAATAAGAATAAGAAAAATAATAAAGTTTTGAGTATCAAGTCTGCTGTAGTCAATATAATATTTACATGTTTTTCTCATACATTTGTCCTCACAGGACTACAAACACTATAAGGCCAGGAAATAAATTTTGTTACTATTCATGTCCAAAACTAGCAGTATACCTCACATAGCATATGTGCTTAGTACGTATATATTCAACAAATAAAGAAATATGGAAAAGAGACCAATTCACAAAATATGGAAGAGTAGATACATGTTAACTAATTCCTACTTTTAAAATGTTACTGTCATAATGAAGGGAGGAAAAAAAGCACACATCTACAAGACTAAGAGAAAGAAATATGAAATAACAGGGATGTCAATAATTTTTGGAAATACAAACCAGGTGGATGAGTAAAACCAAACTAGCAAACCAAAGATTGAACCCTGAGTGCTAAGTGGGGGAAACCTGCTACAAACTGGTGGGAGAGAAAGTCATATAAATGGATAAGTTCACTTAAACACTAGCATGAGAAACACCAGAGTTTGTAGTTAAACCTCACAGTCACATGGGCTCTCTCTAGGAAGCCATAGGATTCTGTGCTGAGGATCCAAAAACTACCCCTTCTTGTCCTTGGCATAGGGAGAAGAGTGATCATTGTAAAACATGACCAGTGCCTTCTCCAAAACATAAGTGTGCTTACTCTCCAGGGAGACAGCCTTTGCAGGAGAGCAATTCAGAAAACCTACCCCAGCTGCAGCAAGGGAAGTCCCCCCACTCACACATCACTGATCTGGGCTGTCTGTCTCACTTAAGGAGGAGAAAATAGTAAGTGAACAGGGGGCAGGACTTCTAGAAAATAGGTGGGAATGTTATTGCTAAAGAAGGGAATATGTTCCAGGGGAAAAGCTGAATCAGTGAAGAAATAGCTTCTAAAGGTAACAGAACCGAGACACAGGGCCACTAAAAGAGTGAGACATACTCAAAAGGACACATAATACTTGACCTACTACTCCATGTTTCCTCACCAAACCAACAAGGCTTCAGCATCAAAACAGTGGGTTACATCTGTTAATGAACAAAAATTCAACTAAATAAATGTAAAAATGTAATTGGCTTTATTGAATGTTTCTTGAATCAGGCAACATCTCATCTACTAAATAAAATGGTGCTCTGAAAAGAAGTTATATAAAATAGGTTTTTATAGGTAGAAACTGGGTGGGAAAAGAAAGTTATTCGCAAAAGAAAAGAAAGGATTCTTTTCAGCAAGGTCCCTTTCCCTTGGGGTAGAGGGGGCAGGGATTCTTATCTCACTAGTGCTGATAGGAAATTTCTGACAGATTGGTCCTTGGAGAGGCTGTAACTGCATTTAGGTTAAGTTTGAAGTCTTCCTGGGGCTTAGCAAAAGTGACTCC
This sequence comes from Aselliscus stoliczkanus, assembly GCA_033961575.1. Lineage (NCBI taxonomy): Eukaryota > Metazoa > Chordata > Mammalia > Chiroptera > Hipposideridae > Aselliscus > Aselliscus stoliczkanus. The sequence goes on along the minus strand of CM066728.1, from coordinate 93,909,942 downwards.
ATTTTTGGCCTGTTGATTCTTTTTAACACATCTGAAAAAGGAGGGGAAAGAAAATAAAACATACTCTTTTGGAGGACTATATATGGAATCCTCCTCAAAGTCAAGAGGAAAGATAAAACTGACAACACTAGGAGTATTAGAAACTAGTACCTATATCTCCAACAACAAGCTCCACAACCATTAAACAGTGAAAGTCCCAGCCAGATTAACAGACGGCTTCATGTTAAGGGCCTGTTTACCTCACTTTCTATTGCTCTATACAATATGTATGGGTTTTAACAGAAACACAAAGCATGATAAAAGGTAAGAAACAATATTCTGAGGAGACAAAATCACGTAAAAAGCAGACTCAGGTTTTGGAATTTTCGGACAGAGAACTTAAAATACCTAGGATAAAGCATATGCTGTAACTCAAGGAAAACCACTAATTTTTTAAAAGTATAACTGATGAGTTCAGAAACAAGAAGTAATGCAATAATATAAAATGCTCCAATTAAGGCAGAGAAGGTGAAAAAGAGGGAAAGGACAAAAAAAAAAAAAAAAAAAAAAAAGAACGAAAGTAACTAATGGGAAACAGTTTATAATTCAGTTGATCATAATCCAATGATATAATAGCAATAAAAACTTTACTAAAATATTTGGAGACTATGTAGAAAATCAGGAGGAGTATAGATGACATAAAATACACTCTGAATCAATTTGATTTAATCAATACTTATAGAGCACGATATTTATATAACAGGAAAATACACCTTATTTTTAAACTCACATAGATCACAAGACAGGCTACATTCTGGGTTATAGAACTCTTCTTAAACATTTACAGGAATATAAACCTTGTTAAATATGTTCTCAAACTACATGGAATTCAACTAGAAATCAAAATCTCTGCACCAAAGCTGTTGCCGGCAACATTGGAAAAAGAACTGCATTTGAAAGAAAAAAAAGAGATTGCTGGAATTCTCCCCAAAATATTTGGAAAATAAACAGCATGATTCTAAATAATCACTGGGTCAAAGAAGAGGTCTCAAGAGACATTTAAAAATTATTTGAATTAAATGAAAATGAACACAGGACTTGCCTAAGTTTGTAGGATGCAGTGAAACTAATAATTAGAGGGAAGTTTATTGCACTAAAAGAACATGTCCTCATTTTTGGCCTTCATTCGTATAATTTCCTAAATGATAAGAGCAAAAATGATAGGGACATCTTTTGTTATAATTTGGAGGTTTTGTTCCTAGTTCTCAAAATAGCTCAGGATAGATAAAAGTGAAAGGGGTATCTTTTGTTATTAATAGCATGCCCCTTTTCAGCAACAGTTTATGTTAATGATCTGTCATTTACAAAGCCCAACAGAATAGAGGCTGGTTGCCAAGGGAACCAACAGTGTGATTAGAGCCTTGGAACTTTCAACCTCCCCACCCCCTCCTTCCCACCCCCCAACCACCACCACCACCACCACCACCACCACCACTGCCATCCAGGCTTCTGAGAAGAGAAGTCAGGCTGGAGATTGAGTTCAGTCACCAACAGTCCAATCACAGTAGCCAATGATTTAATCGACCATGCCCATGGATAAAGCCTCCATAAAAAACCCAAAGCTATTTGAAAAGCATCTGGGTTGGTGAACACATGGTGGTACTATGAGGGAGGGCACCTGAAAAGGGTGTGGAAGTTCCACCCCACCCCCCACACCTTGGCCTATGCATCACTTCCGGCTGGATGTTCCTGTGTTGTCTCTTTTTATAATAAACTGGTACCCTAGCAAGTAAACAGTTTTCCTGAGAGCTGTGAGTCATTATAGCAAATTATCAAAACTGAAGAGGGGGTAGTGAGAGCCCTGATTTATATATAGCTAGTCAGTTAGAAGTCCCAGCGGCCTGGACATGAGACTGGCATCTGAAGTCAGGGGCAGGCTTGTAGGCCTGTGCGATCGGGTGTAACTCCAGGTAGATAGTGTTGGAATTGAACTGAATAGAATTATAGGTCACCCAGTGGTGTCTGAAGAGCCAGCAAATTGGTTAGTGTGGGGAAAAAGCTCCACATATTTGGTGTCAGAAGTGTTCTGTTGCAATAGAAATACACTTTTTAAGAACTAATGAAAATTTGAGAATAAATTGAAACCACAAAAACAATACAAAAAACAAACAAAACCGAAAGGCTTATTCTGTGAAAAGATCAATAAAATGAATAAATGACTAGTCAGGCTAGCCAAGAAAACACAGACAAAAGCACAAATTACCAGTATCAGATATGAGAGGGGATTTATCGCTACTGATTTAATGGACATTAGAAGGATACTAAAGGAATAAAACATTCAAGTCTATGCCCATAAGTTTGGTAACTTACATGAAACTAATCAATTCTTTGAAAGATACAAACTCACACATTAACTAGATAATACGAATAGGCCCATACCTATTAAAGAAATTGGATCAATAGTAAACTTCAAAAAAAGACCACCAGACCCCTGTGGTTTTACTGGTGAATTCTACCAAACATTTCAGGAAAAAATAATACCAATTTCCCACAATTTCTTCCCAAAATTAGAAGCACAGAAACTTTTCCAACTTATTCTGTAAGGTCACCATTACCCTAATAACAAAACCAGATAGACACTATAACGGGAGAAAATGCCAAACCAATATTTCTCATGAATATAGATGGAAAATGCTTAACAAAATATTAGTGACTCAAATCTGGCAATATGTAAAGGTAATATATTATGACCAAGTGAGGTTCTTTCCAGGAAAGCAAGGCTATTCAACATTCATGGAGCAATCAATGTGATTCATTATATTAACAAACTGAATAACATAAAATATGATATGACAATAGATGCAAGCAAACATTCAGTAAATACTCATTCATGATAACAACTCTCAGTAAATAAGTAACAGAGAGGAACTACCTTAATCTAATAAATAAAGTACAGTAATACCTTGGTTTGTGAGCATGATTCATTCTGGAAACAAACTACTCATATTGCATGGTGTCGCTTGTTTACCAAGTTAAACTGTATGAGAAATGTTTCCTGGTCTTGCAGAGCACCTGTAAACCAAGTTACTCACAATCCAAGGTTTTACTGTATATTGAAAACCTAAGGGCCAGGTGGAGTGGCTCACTTCGTTAAGAGCTCGTTCAAGAGTGGAAGCTGAGCTCTGAGCAACAGCAGTTCGATGCCCAGCCTGAGCTGAGCGGTTGAGCTGCCAACATGTGGCAGGATGGCTCAGCAAAAAAAAAAAAAAAAATCTACAGCAAACCTCCTACTTAATGGTGAATGATTTCCTATTAAAGTGAATGATTTCCTATTAAAATTAGGAAAAGAGTCAGGATGTCCTTTCTCATCATTCTTATTTAACATTGTAACAGATGTTCTAGCAGATGCATTTAAGACATGGAAAAATATAGAGATTGGGAAAGAAATAAACATGTTATTCAAACATGACAGGATTGTCTATATAGAAAACCATAGGAGTCTAAAAAACATCATTTGGCGCTAATAAGCAAGTAGGCAAAGGTGATAGGATACAAGGCCAAACTATAAGTCATCCACTTACAAATCAATCACTTTTCTATATACCAGCAATAAACATTTGGAACTTGAAATTAATATATATATATAATATATAATATATATAAAATATATATATAAAATATATATAATATATAAAATATATATTATATATATAAATAAATATATATATAAATATATATAAATATACATATATATTATTTTCAAGTTCCAAATATATACACACACACACACACACACACACACACACACTATGTACAATAACACACACACAAAAAAATAAATCTTGTACTTAAGTATAAATATAACTAAATATTTACAAGACCCCTATGTTTAAAACTATGAAACAGCAATGAAAGAAACCAAAGAAGACCTACATAGAAGGGGAGATATTCTATGTTTATGAATTGGATAACTTCAATATTGAATAACCATCACATATTGAAAAAGAAGTCATCTATTGACTGGTGTCCCACCCAGTGTTACCAACTATGTAAAATGATGATCTGATTTAAGAAACTGTTTTGGTATTCACTGAAGTTAAAGTAAAAATATATGTGTATAGATACAGAGGGTGCCAAAAAAAATGTACACACTTTTTTTTTTAAGACATAAGAAATTATACAAATGAAAAAGGAAGAGCTTCAAGGTATACATTTGGATGAATTATGTTAACTTCAAATATAGTTTTTGTCCATGATGTCATAAACTTTATTTCTGAGATAAATGGGATCTATCTTTTCACCAAAGCATTCATCATTGCTGTTGTGCTGTTGCCAGTGGTATAGTTAATTGCTTCAGAATGATTTTCTAACCTCTGAATACTTCTAAAGGAAGTAAATTCTTTTTCTTTTTATTTCAATAGCAATGCTTCCATGCCAGTGAAATGACAGGTTTATAAGCTTTTGGTTTTTAGTAAAAAATAAACTGATTTTTTTTTAAGTTAAATTAGCCTAAGCTCTTGAAATAATGAGTGTTCATCTCAGAATTATTCTTCCCTTTAATACATTTTAAACTATGGTATGAAATGATTTTTTTATTAAATGCTTTCTCCTCCTATATAGTCACTGTAAAAATCAACTTATTGCAAGATTATCAAAACAAAAGCATTTTTTCATGCATATAAACCATTAGAGTGATAACAAGCTATCCTCTATGTCCAGAGAAGAATGAGAATATAGTTACTTAATTTCAATAAGTAGGATTATGAAGTCAACTACCTCATCAATAGACTTTATTCAAGTTATTTTTATGGATACATTAGTGTCTCACTTGGTAAGTGAGATAAAACGGTAGAATAAATCAAGTAAAACTAAGTGCCCTGACATTAGTACTTCCTTTCCTAAAATTCATGGTTTGCAGACTCATTGGCTCTCCAGATTAAAGTGTATCCTATCAGTTAATATTTAAACATGAAAATATTTCAATTTGGCAGTTACTCACATACTTTCTGACGTTTATTAAAATACTGTTTTATTTTGAGCAAGTTCTAGAAAAATTCAGGAAAAATAATAGGGGATTGCCATCACCAACAATAACAACAGAAAAAAGTAATAAAAATTTGGAGACGCCATCTTTTATTCCCCATGTATGGACCACATGCATCTAACACTCTGTCAGACTTCTGATTGTTTAGGATATTAGAAAGAAAAGTAAAATTTGGCTACATTTTTTTTAGGTATTACATATGCATTAAGTGAATGTCTTGGTACCAAATAAGTCTTTTCAGAACTCCTTGTTAACTGACTTCTTTTAATAAGTCTTAATAATAGATATTCCAAAATCATAGTTTCCTCTAAGTTTTTCATCATCCTTAAAATGGACTTCCTAATTTTGCTCCAGGTCCTATGTGCGTCCAGATTCTAAATGAAGTGTCCGATATTCAGCCGTATCACTTTAATAATTACATAAAGTTTTATTTCATCATTAAAAAAATAAAGAATGCCATTTCATGATAGAATATTTTGAGAATAAGGGAAGAAAAATAGTCACCCATGGGCCTACAATCTGAAACAACTACCAATAGCACTTTGATGTATTACCGTTCAGAGAGTCTCCTAAGCATCATTGTTTCATAATTCTGATTTGCTTTATAGATGATATTACACTGGAATTAAGTGTGTGAGCACACAGTCAGACAGAGTGCTTTGAACAGAGTCAACCACTCCTTTATTTTATTCCTCAGTTTTTTCTACCATAAAATAGGCATCAAAAAAGTAGGGAATTTTAAACTCAGAGGGCTGAGGTGAAAATTAAAAAAGGCAATGCGTATAGTAGAAGTTTTGGCACAGGAATTCTTCCAAAGTTAGTGCATAACTGTGGGTTTAATTCTATAGCCTTCTTTTTCTACTTCATATTATAAACATAAGGCTTTTCCATGGTATAGAAAATTTTCAAACATTTTCAATGTTATGAGACTATTTGAAGTTTATATAACCATTAAAATAGATTTAAATGTTTAGACTATTTTAATATTTATTAGTAGAAGCATGTGTGATAAGTAGTCCAAATAATAATATACTTCTGTGGATCCTGCATTGAAAATCAGCATATTTTAATAGTTTCCACATTTTAAAAAAATGCTAAAAGTAAATAAAAATTTACAAAATAATCAAAGGTCCTTATTTTCTTATTTTGTTCTTTTTCTTTTCATTTCCTTTACCAATGGCAACCATCATTAATTTTGTGTACATTTTACACATGTATATATGTATACACACTACATACATATGTATTTGCAAATATTATATAGTGTTATTTTTTTAAATTATACAAATATTATCATAAAGTATGTAACATTATTAATTTTTGCAATCAGTATGATGTATACAATCCTATCTGTATTAATGCATATGAATTCAGTCCATTTGTTCTAAATGCTATATAGTAATTTTATATATATATATATATATATATATATATATATATATATATATTGTTCCTCTATTGTTTAACCTTTTGGTTGATTCTATATTTTTTTGATAATATAATGATGCTAAACCAAATATAATATATCAGAGACAGACAGACAGAGACAGAGAGAGAATTGTCTTTACTTTTGTATGTTTAAATATAATTTTATCCTAAATCTTGACTGTTCTCTTAGCTGGATGTAGAATTCTAGCTTGACAATTATCTTAATATTGTGGCTAAAACGAAGCCATTTTACAGCTGAATGTTTGATATGTAATTGGAGTTTTTTAATACTTTTTTTTTTAACTTTCAAAATTTCATATTCAGCTATGTCCTTAGAAAATGACTGTGTCTTTCTCTTCATTTATCCTAGAGGCCCTCTCTCTGAGTGTGTGTGTATGCTCCTGGCTCTGGCCACTATGCCAACTGCCACTTCACCCTGATCTTAGAAACTCCTAATGAGATTAAGGTTATCTGGCCTCAGACCATGTAATTAATATATAGATCTTTTCACTGAACCAGTGAAAGCTCTGTCACAAGTCCCATTTTGTGGCCTCTTTCTCCTTCTTCCTACCTATTATTGACATAGTTTTATAAAAGTGGCACTTGTGATTATAAAATAAGTCTTGGGGAAGTAAATAGCATAGAGAATATAGTCAATTATGCTGTAATAACTTTGTATGGTGACAGAAGGGAACTAGACTTTTCATGGTGATCATTTCATAATGTATATGAGTTTCAGATCACTATATTGTACACCTGAAACTAATATAATATTGTAATTCAATTACACTTCAATTTAAAAAAAAAATGGCAGCTCCAGGAAGCTGCCAGAGTTTGTCTCTGCATTTTAAGGGAGTACAGGAAGCTTCTCCAAATCCTGGTATAAAGTGATTGGCCTTACTAACTCCACAGTGACATCATGAAAAGTTTGGTCCTAGTTACCAAACTGGAGGCAAACTTCTCCATGGAAATCATGAGCCTCACGAGATTACCCCCACACAACATGGTGAGGTTGGTTTTCTACTTCTGGCCTGTAGAGACATTTGTCATCTTTTGGGCATGGTCATGAATTTTATTATACATACTTTAATATTTACTTGTCATTGCTACATGTTATTCAGTGCTTCAGAGATAAAGTACGTGCTAATCATACTAACATACTAGAATGCAACAGATATCACTGTATGTACACACACACAAACACACAAAGAGACACACACACACACACACATACACTCCTCCATTTTGGGGGTTATTTTGTTAGTCTACATTTCCAGAAATGGAATTATTTAATTATGAGAGTACATACTTTTGTAATTTTTTTAATATCACTGTCAAATTTCTATCATAAATGGTTAACATTTCATTTTGTATTCATTTTTCAAAGTCACATTTTAAACTAAAAATACTGTGAAGGGCTGAAAAGTATTTTAATACCATTTTTACCTGACATGGTCATAAAACCTCCTTTAATTCCTGAGGTTTTAAAACATCCCAAGTGTAATATATTTATGTGTTTTTTCCAACTCTCCAGAAGTGTTAAGCTTATGAAACCCAAGAAATAATTCATGTTTTCTTCTGTCAGAATCAACACTGTAAACTGAATTATCTTTTATTCAGAAAGTCTGCAACAGAAAGAATAACTGCTGAACATGAGAGCTGAATGAGTAATGAGCGTGATGTAGATGAACTGAACATCCTTGAAGATTTTTGTAGAAATCCTCTGATAAATGAAGAAACATAGAGTTCTCACATTACTGTCTGTATAGAAACTGAAACTCTGACACTATACACACACACACACACACACACACACACACACACACACACACACTCTTAGGGAAGTAAATACAAAATGAAGGGAAATTATAAAAATGAACACACATTTTCACACTATAAAAGTAGCCAGCCCAAAAATATATGAAATATTATCAGTTCATAGTAAAGTTAGAAGACCAAACATACGGTATTAGGCAGTGGTTTGCTCTTAGCTGAGGGTTACTTTTCATCAGATTATTTATCTGGTTAAGAAGTAAATATAAAATATGTTTAGCGAATTAGTTACTTTATAAATATGACAGGCTAACTGGCTTAGATTCCCTTTAATGCTTTTGGTGGCATGTGAATATAGCAAAAACCTTCCGGCAATTTTGCCAAGATATTTAGTGATAAATAGCACAGGTGAGGGTGACAGGTTAGCTTAGTTGGCTAAAGTGTGGCATTGATAACACCAAGGTTGCAGTCCAATCCCCGCATGGGCAACTGTGAGCTGCGCCCTCTTTAGAGTAATCCACTCTGCCATTGTAGCATGGGGGCAATTTGTAACCAATGAACATGGCTGTTCCCCAAAAAAGTTTTTTTTTTAAAAAATAGCATGGGTGAATTAAAATCAAAGAAATTCTACTCTTTTAGCATGTATTTCATGATGATTGCTGAAACTTTGAATGAAATATTGAGCCTGACCCTTGTTGAAGCGTGAAAGTGTTAATGTGTGTCTTAGTTCTACATAAAGGAATATGCTAGGGACATGAGGGGAGGAGAGGAACAAACAGCAAGAGTCTCCTAGTTGATGCCAGGGGCTGGTTCCACTGAATCAGGGAATTTGGAATCTGAGATGGAGATGAGGGCACCATTCAGCAGGAAGGGTGTTCTTAAAAGGCCATGTGCATGCTTTGGGTTTTAGGACACAAATAGTCCTTGACTCCTCCACCTGTAATTACACAGTCCAAATGACCAATTTTAGCAGTTTTATTTTTTTTCTTCCCTCTATCTTACAAGAAACTGGATTTCCAAAAGCAATCGTGGTGATGTGATTGACTGATACATACCAGCACACGAAGGGTCTAGATATGAGTTCTTTTAAAGTAGGCAAAAGCAAAATAAGTTTCAAGTTCGTGTAAAGGTACAATATTTTCCGAAAGAGAGAGCAGTCCTACTAGCTGGGGACAAGTTTCACTAGTGTTGAAATCCCAAGAAGGAATCCAGTTGTAAATTGTAATTCCGTATCTTTCAACTGGTAAACAGCCATTTGCACTTGATTTCAGGGTGTTTAAGCCATTTTGATTTCTCTCAACACCTCTGTGGACTCTGGCTACCTGGACGCTTAGACACTGGTTGCAAATACTTTCAGAATACTTTTAAAGAATCACTATAAATTTGAGTGAAACATTTGCTCATTTTTCAGGAACCCCATTCCTGTAAGAGGCTCGGGCTTCTCAGTTGCCTGAATTCTGTTTCTGAGGGCAGCATTTCTATCAGGGAGAAGCTACTGGGTTTTTTCACATGAGATAATCCAGTTTCATCCAGGAGTACACAACAGGGTCATCAGTCTTAGAAGTTGAATTTTTAAGAAAGAAGAAAAGAAACTTTATCACTAAGCAATGTTACCTTTTTCTCTGTTTTTAGACCTCTTGGCTTGCTTTTGTGTTTTCAATGTCATTATGTTTAAAGACAAATTGAGATAGGTAGAGACCTTTGGTTTTAGAGGTGGCTTTGCACTTTGAGGAGCTCTGTGGAAAGAAAGTCTGCAAACATCTTGTCAGTCTCCCTTTGTATTTACATGTTACGTTAAAATGTCCTAAATAGTCTCCCAACTTATGCACATTGCAATCCCGCTGTTCTTTGTAGGAGAGTAGACAACAGTTTGAGAAAATTACCTAGATATCCACAGAGGATGCATTTTCTTGCTGTTTTATTACACAATATATATGGCAGTAAGTGGCTGGTTCAAGATGCAGATTCAAGACCCTCCCATCTCCCCTACCTCCAAATTTCAATTAAATAAATTGTACTACAAGAACTTGACAGAGTCCATATACTTTGCAAGTGCCTATCTTACTCTTGTCTGTATTTTCATCAGAACATAACCAGGGTTTTAATATTAATATAACCAAGGGACATAATAAGTATTTAAGTATAAAAGCCTTTGGAATGTAGTTTTAGATAATAACCTTGCTTTTTTAATACTATCAGTTGAGTTTATTAAACACTGACAGAGTTGTCTTTTATGACAACACCAATAGAGATATTTTACTCATAAGGTTTAATCTGTCAGACAGTCTCCTATAAAATCTAAAAGTTAATATTATTTTAAAAAATCATAAGATAGGTTTGATTATTACTATTATTATTATTTCCATTTTAACAATGTTAAAAATGAGGTATGGAGAGATTAATTGCCTCTCTGAAGGTAACAGAATAAAATGAGGAGTTGAGATTTGGTTATAGAATATTTGTTCTAATCACTGAACAATGGAAGACTATTACATAGTTTATTTCTCCCCTCAGGAAAATTATAATCTATTGATGACAAAGTTTAGATATGAGATGATATTTCTAACAGATGTCTTGGTTTATCACTGTATTTGGCTATATCACTATTTATTAGCTCTGTCCATTGCTGAATCATAGACTCTGGACCAGATGTTATCCCAGACAGATATGACCAATCCTACTTTTTAAACAGAGGAGTTTGGGAAGTGAACCTTATTAATCCCATGTTTACTCTCATTAAGCTTAGTAAGTCATCTCATGTTTATTATTTGCTTATTTTATTATTATTTTTTATATGAACATACTTTCCTCAGGCTGCAGATTAAGTCTCCCATTTGCTCTCAAGGGTTATATTGTATATAAACATTAAAATAAACCTTAAACACTATTTATTCTGGTTTTCTTTCAAGTACATTCCCATATATCTAAATACAAAACTATATATTCATTCAATCCTATCTCATGAATCTTTTCTTAAATTAATTTTGGAGTTCAGAATTAGACATAACTCTTTAGTCCAGTTGTACTTGGCTGATTTTTCACATATCATGTAAACATTTATTGACCCAATGTTTGATTACTTTTCTAGCAACACAATTTTTTGGCAAACTTGTTTTTATTAGGTTAACTAGATATGTTTGCCTAAGCTTATAACTAACAGAGAGTTACTTTTCATTTCATATTTATACAACTTGAGAAGTTGTTCTTCCAAAATTATGCATTCATTTCTATGTTTACTGAATTCCACCTTTTAGGATTTTTAATAAGTTGAATTCTTTAACAATGGCATTTTTGAATATAAGTTTATTCCAAAGAATATGACAGTGAGACTTTCCACAAATTAATTATAATGGCCTGAGAACCTGCTTTATTGGCAGCATTAAAAAGTGTCTTTAGGGGCCAGCCGAGTGGCGCATTGGTTAAGAGCTGGTTTGGGATGCCAGCGGTCCTGGTTCGGATCCCACATGTGAGGGCCAGCGACACTGCCCTCTATAGCTAACAACAGCTCCACCTGGAGCTGGGTTGTGTGAGCCCCAGCGATGGTGTAGGCTGCAGCCCCTGCTGCAGTGGGCTGCCATAGGCTACAGTGAGTAGTAGGCAGCCAGCGTGAGTAGCTGGCAGCCAGTGTGAGCTGCCAATAGCCGCGCTGAGCGACTGTCCAAAGGCCGGCAACCGATCTGCCTTATCCAGGAAGTGTGCAAGCAATGACAATGACAACATGGGCCAGTGAAGCAAAGTCCTCCACAACTAGACTGAAGAACAAGAAGACAGCAACTTATCTGTTCCCCTCCACCAATTCCCCAATAAAATCTTTTAAAAAAAAAGTGTCTTTAGAATGTTACTCAAAAATACTATAATATTAGATATAGTCAATGACTTAACATAGAATTCACATTTTAAATATACAAGTACTCTAGTTCAGTATGAAATCATTTTGTATTATAACTAACAGAAGTCAGTACACTGCAGTATAAGGCTTTTCTAATATTTTGGGAACCATAAGGATGGAACCGGCTGTGTAACTTTATAAAACTTGCCTAACCTCTGAGTAAATTAAGATATTGGACTAGATAACCCCTAAGGTAATTTTATATTAGATTTTATCAATGCCAGCCTACGCATACAATGTCTAGGGACATGAGTAAAATATAATTTCTTAAACCATTATTCTATTTGAATCATTCTTAATAATGCCGGCTTATACATAGACTATATGGTTTGAGTGAATTAGACATCATGTGGTGATGTGTGAAGGAAGTCAAACCATCATGGCACCACCGAGAAATTTCACACTATGATCTCATCACATTAGATGCTAGAAAGCAGAACTGGGCTAAACCAAAATCATGAAATTAAGCAATGTTTCTGAATATATCTTATTTCAATACCTGTTATCTGATACTTCATGTTTTCTTTTTATTATCCTCCCTCTGATTGTGATATGACCTAGAAGAGATGCCCTCCTGAACTGACCCATACGCTCCTGTTTCCTACCCTTCCTAATACTGCATTTGAAACAAAATAAATGACGTGAGACGTTTTGCTCACTTTTTCTGTTTCAGTACCTCTCTTGCACTGTATCTCAGAACATTAGGTGCTAAGTAAAATACTTGTTTTCTCCCTTCAATCTATGTCTTCTCAGACTGAGATGCACTATATTTACAATGGTTGCAATGATTATATGACCAAAGTAACTGAATCAGTGTCTGACATATATGTGATACGTAAGTGTTAGAGAAAAGGAAAAAAAAGCCAACATTTGAGTACTGTGGAGTTCCCCTCTTTTAGACAGACTATGGTGACCATTATTAGAGATCTTGTCACCATATAATAAAGGATGGATTTTTTTTTTCTATCTTCTCTGTTGGACACTGAGCTGGTCAAGAGTTGGTACTATGCCTCATCATTTCCATATAACCAATGCTTAACATAAGGGCATCAATGGAGGTCAGTGTTTTCAAGTAACAAATAAAAGCCATTTGAAATATCTTATATTTTATTCAGGCGAATGGCTCGTTAATAAGTTTTGTGAAAAAAATACTTAACATTGGGTAAAGATAATTACTACTCCCAAAACATTTTTTTGAGCTTAATTCAATTTCATATCAAATTGGTTGTCTTCTGTAAGTAGGCCTGTGATACTTGAGATATGGATTCATATTTAAGTTATATAATATTGCTGAATAAATTAAATCAGGATTTGACAGTTGTTTTGTAAAGAGCCCTACATAAACATGTTAGGGTTTGTGGGCCATAGTTTCTGTTGCAACTATTCAGCTCTGCTGTTGCAGCGAGAAATGAGCCATGGATAATATGTAAATGAAGGAATGATTGCTTTCCAATCACACTTTATTTATAAAAATAGGCAGGTTTGATTTGGCTCATGAACCATGGTTTGCTGACCCCTGGATTAAATCAATACAAGTGTCCATACTAAATGCTGAGACTTCACTGGGTGGAGTGTGAGGTCACTTGACTAATCTATCTCTCATGAAGGCACATAAACACTTCTTGGTTCTCATTTGTTATATACTCCCTTGTAAAATGAGTTTGGATTAAATCAATTTTCTGAAAATGTTTTTTCAAGATATATTAATAAGACTTATGTGATTAATAAATTGGGAATGTGGAGTAATATCCATTAATACGCTCATTTACCTTATAATTATTACAGTCGAGATACAGTATATAATGTCTCCCAAACCTTTTTGACAGGAGAATTTTCCCAAGAACTATCTCACGGGACTAGAATTTCAGGGCACATATTTAGGTGAATACTGGAAACTATGAATACTACTATTCCTTTAAGTTCTGACTTCCTACTTAATAAAATTCAAATGATTTTTAAAAAAATATAGGGCCTTGGGCCCGCCGAGTGGCGCATTGGTAAAGCGCTGGCTTGGGACACCAGTGGCCTCAGTTCAGGTCCCACATATGAGGGCCAGTGACAGTGCCCTTTAAAAAAAATAAAAATAAAAATAAATAAAAATAAAAATATGGGGCCTCAATTATAAGAAATAATTCCACTGTCTCACCAGGGAACATGAGACCTTTTAACATTCCTAGACTCTTTCCACAGAAGGCTTCTTACAATCAATACGGCTAGTCTCATTTTCTTTTCTCAGAATCTGGCCTGATCTCAACCATTTCTAAGGGGAGGATGGGAGGAAGTGGAAGTCCTGGCTTTCATTATAATGTACTGTAATCTTTTCTCCTTGTTATATCTTCTGGAAGAGACTGTAATTATCTTCAGATATTCGTTTTTCTCCTCTCTCTTTTAGTCTGAATTCCCAAGTTTTACTTGAGTAAATGAGCCACAAATTAGAAGTTATATCCACAGCCTCCACAGCAGCCAGCCTGGAACATGTGCCTGAGCTCTGGAAAATACGACCCTGGCTTCGCCCAGGTCAGCCTTATCGAATGGAAACTTCCTGTCCCCCACATCCTCTTCTACCTCCTGTGGGCTGAGAGGTGGACCTGGTCGTGGTAAACTATCTGTGGTCATGTTGTGAGAGACTGTGGTGGCAGAAGCTGGAACAACAAAACACAAGGATCCCGGATGCCCACCTGACCTCACAGAGCAACAGCCCTATCACCTTGGCAGTCCGAGCAGGTCATGCTGAACACAAAAGAGAAATAAATGTCTACTTATTTACACCACTGACATTTGATGTCTTTTCTTTTTTAAGTTTCAGGTGTACAAAACAATGTAATAAACATTTACACCTCTCACAAAGTGATAAACCCCTCTCCCCCAGTATCTTTTGAAATAGTTAAATATCCTTAAAAAATGTATTTATTTCAAAAAGGTCAGAATTTGGAATTGTATCTATTTCTGTTTCATAGTGCACTGTATTGACTCTTTTTTGGTGGTCAGATCTACCAAACTGGCGTATAACCAACCTTAATCCATGCTTTTTCTTTCAGAATGGTAATGACCTGGTATTACAACTGGAATACCTCAGATAGAACTGACTAGAGCGAAAGCTTTGAATTACCTACATGGAAACATGAAGTCATCAATTAGGTCCTAGAAGTAGAAACTGAGACAGTCTTCTTTTTCTGTGTTTTGTCAGGTGGTGGCACATATATTTTAGTATCTGCATGTACTTTGGCAGCAACTGCTTCTCTTTCATCAACCATTTTGGATCATTTCCTTATAGGACTAACAAAAGGTGGATATACTTGAATAAACATGGGTGAGTGTGTTTCTGTGTGTGTGTGCGTTTGACTGCATAGCGATTTTCTGAATTGCCTACTATTTTCAATTATCCATGCTTCTGTAGCCTTTTATCAGCATGGATAATCAAGTGTTGAATTCAGTTAACAAACATGAACATCTGAGAGGCATTAATAAAGCTTAAAAATACCTAAGTATTATTTTTATGTTGAATGGAATTAAATAAAAAGATTAGTGTACATGTTAAAGAAATACGGGGCAATTTGATTATGGCTCTCTGTAGATATAAGTTTTTATATGAAAAATAACAAAATCTTAGGTGAAACATTGTAACTTTTTATTGCAGTAAACAGTCTGTCTGAAGACTGTTACTTGAATTAATAAAATTCAAAAGCTGTATTTAATTATGATGAAGATTCATTCATATAATTACTTATCTGTCTAAAACTTTAGATTTGATTTAGGACATAGGCAATTCAAGGGTTATAACGAATAAAAGCTTTTTAAAATTAAACCTCTGCTTCAAGCTTGATTTTTATCCCTTTGCATCCAATCTCATAGACTAATCTACTATGCATACTTTGGAAATTTTATTGCTTTTTATTTTAAAAAATTTCTAAATGGCACATTAAAATTTTTAAAACCAATGGCATAAGTTCATTTTGGGATGGAGATATATATATATATATATATATATATATATATATATATATATATATATATATATATATATATATATATATGTAATAGGCTGGGAAATGTCATCACATCCTTCATCATCACGCTTTTTGTCTTCCTGTGGTGAACACCTGTAGCTTGCTGGCAATGTGTTCGCTTCTCAGGACAATTAAGCACTCTATATTTTTAGAGTGGATCAACTCAGAGTTATTTAACACAGGTGTTTCTATAATTATGATATAGTGGGAAATCTACAGTGCTCAATAGCTTTCAGGTTCCTACTTCTAGCTGGGTGATAAAATCCGTCCCTTATGCACCGCAGTTGTACTGAAGCATTGAGAGAAGGTTAAACATAAGCTTGCTTAATTGACTTTTAATAAACTAAACAGATATTTCCTTTTAAATATTTGACATTTTGTAAATATTTTTGTAAGTTATCAGAATCATTTTTGTAAGTTAATAATTTTCACATGGTAAACTAAGTTATTTCAAAGATCTAAAAGAAATATCAGGTATTATATTTAAAGACTATACTAATAGTATTCTTACCTGTATAGAATTTTTGGAGCCCATTTATTTTATGTACTATTGCACATAGATAGCTATTGATAAAATATATATATCATACACATTTAACTTTTAATTTTTAAAATATAAGAGATACTTTTATATTAAATGTTTTATAAAATGTATTATGTACATGAGTGGGTTTAATTTTAAGGCAGTGTGTATACAGAGACCAGTTATCCTCAGGAAAATAATCAATCACGGTAAAATCCCCTTAATCTGATTGTAGGTATTTCAAAATTGGACTTTAAGGCCATTAGTATTCTACCATGGTCTACACTGAATTTTAGATTCTATTTGTATGTGGCACAGTCAAAGGTAAACATCTTTCTCGCTGAAACATGAATTTATAGGGAGCTTGTCTGTGTTTAATGGCACCCTTGATCTCGTCTTCACTCTCATAACCAGTGCTACCTGCCCATTTACTCTGCAATCAGGGGGTTGAAGGGGCTTGGGCTCATGAATTGCTAACACTGATAACTAGGGAGAGAAATCAGAACCACGCAGCCTGAGCAACCTCAGGGGTAGGCGTGTGTTCACTGCAGCGGAGCTGAGGCTGGGACTTTGGTGAGCGTGTCTGCAACAGTGACTTGTCACTCAGGTTTGCATCCCCCTTGCTGAAATAAGTCGCCTGATACATAGTAAACGCCTAATAAGTACTGCAAATCCTTGTCTGGGTAAAAGGTAACAAGAGAGAGTCCTCGATCCTCTTCTTGAGACGTTCAAACACTCTGTCTTTATAATGGTTTCCGGCTATCAAGGCCATTCCTGCTGCTATTGTTGCTGCTGACAACTGTATCCGCACTAATAGATGCGAACATTATTCAGGGAAAATATAATAACTTCCATTGTAGACACTGGACAGTCAGCGCTGTGCACATGAGCAGGAAGCACAATAACTTCTCAAACATTTGATGGAAAAATAGCATAAAACGGGGGCGTCAGCCATAAAATTAATACCATAGTCCTCTGCCCTTCTCTCATCTTCCCCCACAAAAGAATCCACGGCTTTAAAGAACAGCTAGTGTTTCTGTAGTTCTAATAATGTAACAAAATAGCAGGTTTAGATTTTTCCTGCATTCATGGGCTAACAGGAGTCTGAAAAGAGAACACCATTTATTTTGATACTGATTATATTACTATTTTTTTGGTTTTTTGTATTTCTTTCTGTCATGACTTTGGATGACATTTAACTTTATAAATGAGGTTTAGCTTAAATTTTCCAGAAAAATTATTTGTGCAAATGAACTAAAATAAAGAAATAAAAGGCAGATGGTCTCTTCAGCTTTACTGTGGAACACAATAATCTCCAGAGACCAAATGGAAGAAGAGAGCATTCCTTTCCTTAATGTGTTTCATTCCCTGGAAATGTCCTCATCCGAGCATCCTTTATCTGTCTTTGCCTATCAAAGTGTACTTCAGTGAAGAAGTCTCTTAGCATCCTTTACAATTTTACCTGATTGGAGGCAATAAATATGCTTCCAAAAAAACTGCATCTTGAGTATTCTTTCAAAAAATGAAATAAGTTGTCTTCTATTAATGTGACTTAAGTTGAGAAACTTTGGGCAGGGACAGTTATTAAAGAGCTTTAAGGAAAGTCTTTTTATGAGGAAATAGGAAAACAGTGCCCTGAATTTTTTTTTTTTTAATGTACTAGGAAAAAAAAAAAAGCTTTAAGAATCCCTATTGGGGGACTAATGTCTCTTTGTAGCAAATGTTAAGGGGCCAGGTACATTTATACAGTTATGTTTTCCTTTCCTCGCTTCCTTTGGCCATTCCACTCCACAGAGCATACTGTTTATTCATTTCAGACTAAAATAATTCCCCAAGCATCACTGCAGACTTTCAAATATTTTTTTCTCTGCTACTTTCTCCGCCTATAACACCTGTCTCCTGAGAGTCCTGAGGAACTACTATGCATTTTCAAAATTTAATTTAAATGTTCATTTCCCTCACCTCACCTCTTCATTAAATACTATTCCCCATCAAATTCTTCCCTCCTCAGGATTCATTTCCGTGTCTGTGTCTGTGTGTGTGTGTGTGTGTGTGTAATTTCCTACATTTTAACAGTTATCAATGTTCTTGTAACTCTTTGTTTCTTCCTGACACACTGAAAGCAACTTGAAGCCAAGAATCATCTTCTTTGCTTTTGTTTCTCAAGAACCAGAAAAATGGTATTACTAAAGTTTTTGAAGACACGAAAATAAATATTTTGCCACATTCTTGTTTTTTGGGGATTTCTTCATAATTCGTCAATTTTAATAAAGTATCTTGAATTATTTTCTACCACTCTCTATTTCGAAGAAGACCTTTAATGCATATTGCTGATGCCTAAAATTAACATAAGAGTGTATGTTATGTACCTGGAAATGTATATGATTTCTACCTTTATTCTATCTTCTCTGACAGTTTCAATCTGTTCTACCAAAGATATTGCTATGAAAATTGAAGTTGAAAATAAAAGCAATGATTTGGATTCTTTAGCTAAACGTCCTAATTTGGTACATTTGTTTGAATGGCTTGAATGAAAGCAGAGGTGTTCTGCTTTCTTGTTTGGTTTTTTGTTTTTGTTGTTTTGTTTCAGCTGAGCCATCCTGCCACCTGTTGGCAGCTCAGCGGCTGCTCAGCTCAAGCTGGGCATCGAACTGCTGTTGCTCAGAGCTCAGGTAGCACTCTTGAGTGAGCTCTTAACCAAGTGAGCCACTCAGCCGGACCAGAGGTGTTCAGCTTTTTAAATAATCTTCATAATTTCTTTACTTCGTTCTGCTTCTCAACTGTAATTTTCTTATTCCCTCAGTTCCACTCCAGGACTTTGTAGAATTAATTGTTACTACCAATTTAATAATAGCCATTGTTTCCTGTCTTTGGATATTAGGAAATTAATAAAAGGGCATGAACTCAAACCAGTATGCAAGTTTATTTAAGACTCTATGTGCTGTCAAACCCTCCCTTCATCTGGCCCTTAGTCCCTGTTGTGACAACAGACGCTGCCTGTTCTGCAGAAAGAACCGGTTATGGTTGAGATGTGAACTTTTCTACTTTAAGAGATAAGCATATTTAAGCACACAGTTCATTATGCATTAGGAAGAGTGTCTCTCTTTAGCATAATGTAGTACATACTTGCATGTCCTGATTCATCCTGTGTCAAAATTGTGTTCCTGTTTCTTAAATCAAAACATAAAGTATTTTCAGTGCATGGATTACCTTATTTACCCCTCACAACAAGTAAGTAGTTAAAAAATCCCTTCACAGACTGGGGACTTGAGGTCTAGAAAAGGAAAGTAACCTCCCTGAGGTAACACATCTGGTTAGTGGTGGAGCTAACATTTAAACCCAGATGGCTAGATTCAGATTTCCTGCCTTTCAATGGAATACCATACTTCCTCCAATACTGCACATGTAATGCTATTTGATCCTAGACCCACACTTATACTAATCTTAGTATATGTTAATATTTGACATTAACATCAAATCAAATGCTTTAATATATACATCATTAATGATAAACTTGGTGAACTTAGCAGATTGTTCATAGCTGAAATTTGACTGTGAAAATTCCTAAATCGGTGTCTTCTTCTTGACTAATTTACTGCTGAAACAATTAAAGCAGCTTTATTTTCCTATCTAAGAGATACTACTGAGTGATTTATTGTTACACAGGTTTTCAGTGTGAAAGGTTTTCTAATATATTTGGTGAATCGAACATAGAAAAAATGTTTCCCTTAAACTACCATTTTTTTGATTAACTGAGTATGATACAGGGTCAGAGATAAGTAATGTTTCCATTGGGACCATATCTCTTGATTTAAGTGTCTTCCTGGCTACCCAGTCAGTTTATTCTCAGGATAAATTAAAGGGTGGAAATGATTTTATCAGGAGATACAAACAGATATGGAGAGCATAAGCAAATTCACTTTGAAGCCAAAATGAAACCCATTGTTTTGGCTCTTTGCTGGATTATGTATTTTCTTGAAATGAGAAAGGAAACTCTATTATCCCAAAAATATAATGTTAATTGTAATGTAGGGTCATTCAGAAGTAGAAAACAATTTTAGATTCACATTTATAAGTGTAGAAAAATAGGTGCTCACCTTCACATCGTCGTTAAGAATACAGACACTATTAGAACTGCAGAATATCAACTCCAAATCTGTAGTTCTGTGCTGTTTTCCAATGACCCATATCCTTGAACTTTGACAAGCTTAACTTCCCTACTGAAATATTCAAGCTTGATAACTGGGTTATTGTAAACAAAACAAGAATTAAAAAAAATAAATAAATTCAATATTTGTCCTAAAATAATATCTTATTTAGAAACATTAAAGGTAAAATAAAAAGCAAAACAAAGAGTAACAAAGAGTATATAAATAAAATTATTTGATTTGATTATGATTTTTAATCCTCATTCTATAAAGCTTAATATCTAATCAACAGAATGGTGCTTTTAAAACATAAATGAGCTTTACCACTTTTCTTCACAGGACTACAATGGCTTCCCATGACACTTAGAATAAAATTAAGACCTTTACCAAGATCCAAGGGAGAATTTTGAAAAATTTCCAAAGTGTACTTAGTCTATCTCACTCACAAAAGTATTTAGTACAGCCAGACAGTACAACACTCTGAAATTCAAAGACAACACCACACAACAAAGGGTTGCCCTTCATCTTTCAATATGTTTTTGTTACCCAGCCTTGACCTTCACACCACTTTAAACTTAAATGTAAATTACTTTCCCATTTTTGAGAAGACAAAAATCAGGCAAATCAGGTGAAGTAAGGGCTGTGGTTTCATCAGAACTTTGCCAAGCACTGTTCACTTTTTGAAGAATCACATCAGCATCAGCAAAAGTGTCTGAAGTATTGCACTGCCAATTCAGGCTACAGCTGTAGGGGCAAGAATCACTGCATTTCTATAAATGAGGGCAGGCATCTGGCAGCTCTGTTGTGTCATAAAGTGTAGCTGTGCCTTTATATTGAAATTAGGATTTTTATACGCCATTTTAGTTTATTTTTTTCCTTCATATTACTGTTAGGACATTATGTTACCTTTAAAAACTATGCACATATAGGTTAACTAATCTACAATTTTCACTTAAAGATGGCAAAATTAAAAATACATTGTAGAGGAGAAATTTTAAAAAAACAAAGTTTTTCCTCTACCCTTTTTTCTGGCTGTGGTCCTATGAATTAGTCTGAAAAAGACAGGTTAACAAGAGACAAAACAGAGTTCATTAACTTCTGTTGTGTGGAAACATGCAGGAGACACTCAGTGACTAATAATTAGAAGGGGTGGTTAGAAATTTGGCTTATATAGATCTTAACAAAGAACAATGAATGTGTAGAGAGGTGACAAGACAAAAGAAAGATTTCAGGCTGTCAAGGTAACAAGCTGTGAGAGGTAAATAGATGGGGATAACTAATAGAGTAAGGTTTGTTTGTGAAGGTCCAGCTTGGCCCTGGCTTTCAGACTTCATCATACCATAAAACTTCCCCAGAGAGGAATTTAAGGCCCTCCTCATATCTCTAAAGTGTCTGCTTTTAGTCAGATAAGGAAAGCTCTGTGAAGGCTATTTATGCACCTGTTGAATCTCAAATGTCTTCACCTCAAAATAAGTACATATTTTGGGGTGTGATATTTTGATCCCCTATAATATGTACACACACACACACCACACATTAATCATAAGCAAAGGTACTCAGTTCAGTAAGGGCAGAAGGCATTGCACTACATCTTCTACCCCTGCCTACCTTTGTGATTAAACCACCCATCACTCATATGAGTTACTTAGCTCCATACATACCATTCTCCTTGTGTATCTTGAACATATTCATATACATGCTCCTAATGCTGGGCTTTGTACTTACTGTTCCTTCTACTTGGAATGCTGGTCCCTCAAACATTCACATAACTTATCCCATTCCTTTCATCAGGTTTTAAATCCAAAGTCACTTTATCATAGAAGACTACTTTGTCAGTGTGATAAAAACATAGCAACTTTCTCGCAAAATGTATTGTTCTTTCTGTTTCATATATCCTCTTGTACCTATGACCACACTCTATACCAGGGTATATAGTGCTTTGAACTCATTTGATTATTGGTTTATTTTTCTTCCCATGAAATGCAAATTTCCAAAAATCCTATATTCTTATGCTTCTTCATTGTTTTATATGTCCACTTCTTTACTTTCTTAGAGACACAATGTAATGGGGGTGTGAAAAAGAACAATGACAAAAAGAGTCTGGGATTAACATTTCTCAAATGTTTTACTTTAACAGGGAAAACAGATTTACACCTGGTGTAAAGGACAGTCAAAGACCTATAATTGTGACTCAAAATATCATCTGAGTGAATGCACAATCAGCAAAGTATTTGAAGCACAAATTACGAGGACAGGGAAGCACCTTTCGTAAAGATGCTGAGAGAGACCTTTTAATGGTTGTATAGAAAAACAAGGTGACATTGGTTTTATTGGAAGGAACTATGTTAACCTCTAGTATTTTTAAAATGCAGACAAATTACAGGAAGTGGAGGCAAAAGTCTATTGCATCTCTTCATACTGAAAGACTGTTTAGAAATAAGTACTTTCTTGAAATGAAATAGAAAAGTAGAGTGTTAAACGTGTAAGGACTATGAAAGAAAGATAACAGAGAGAAGGATATGATCTAAAATAAAGAACTAGTCAGGTAGCAAAGACAGCACATACATATAAGCTAAAAACTAATGGATTATTTTAACATGTGTAAGCCATATGTGTTAATGGGCAAACTGTATTTTCTTTTTGAGGGACTGTATTTGATTTCATAATACATGATATCCATATCATGAAGGAATAATCTTCAGTTACTCATGGATATCTGGAAGACCTTGGAAAACAAAAACCAATGACATAGCATACCAAAAATAAATAAGTAAAAAAAGCAAAAAAGAGAGAAAGAGAGCAAAGGAGGGAGGGAGAGAGGGAGAAAGGGAGGAAAGAGAAACAGAGGCCAAGCCATTTAAAATGCTCTATAGCTTTTAGCCTGGAAAACTCTTACTCATTTTTTTTTTGACAAGGGAAAATATATCCTCCTTCAGAAGTTTTCAATCATTAAGGCATTGTTTGTCCCTGCTCTCTTGTGCTACCACAATATTTTGTTCAAATTACTGTATATAAATTCTTGCACAAAAATGTTAGTTATATAGTAAATTGTGCATTTAAATTTATTCTACATCAGATATTAGGAAATGGAGAATGAGGCTTTTTATGATGTGGAAGTATCTTGGATTTACAATAAACTTAACTGAGTTTCTGCTCTAGTTACTCAATAAGAGGTCTAAGAATGTTACTCAACTAACAATGTGTCAACATGACTGAAAAATATTTACAGAATTGAAAATCAGTTAACTGTCATGACAATGAGATTAAAATATTAAAGGATGAGATAAATCCAAGTATCAAAAGCATATGATATATTGTTTACATACATCTGTCATGTGTTCATAAAACACTTATAGCAACATAGAGGAAAAAACTGGTTGAATGCCAACAGATACACAAAAATCTAACTTCATTATTATTTTTTTTAGCTTGAAGAAAACCTCATGACATGGAATAAACATTCTAAGTATCTTATCATATAGACACAAAATGTTCAAACAAAATATGATACTGCTATTAACAGTGTTAAAAGGCTGTTTGACCAATAAAAATCTTAAATACATTACTGTGCAAATAGCAGCACTAACCCAGCCAGACTTATTAACATCTACTTTCCACTTATACAAGAAGCAGTTCAATTACTGGCTACTGCTGCTGAAATATGATATTGATATATCTTCAACATATATGTGTTTCTTACATGAGACCTATTGTAAAGACCTTCTATATGTTTGGCAGGGAAGATGCTAAAATCATTGCAGAACATTTGGTTCACAGCAAAAAGTCCTTTATCTTTGGCCCTGTGCAAAGTGTCCATGCCTAGAAATGTCCCTGGGTTCAAATAGACCATAATTATTCATATTTATACCTTTGGTTTACAGGATTAATCCATAACAAATACTATATTTTATTAAATTTTTTGGCTGTATTGCCAGTAATAATCCTTTATGCCATGGTAGCCTAGCTGGTAATGACACATGGGGTTAGGTGGATGGGTCAGGGTTGCAATGTTGCAGAAGAGAGGGGTTTATGGTAACTGTGGACCAAATGTCTCCAGGGGCATTTGGGCAGGACCAACATATCCGGTAATCACTAATGTCTGTGGGTGTGCAATGAAAGCAGAAAGGTAGATGGAAATCCAAATCAGTTTGTTTTCTTGAACACTATTTAATTGGCGCCAGTGCCAAATTTATACACCCAAGTCTATGTACTCAGATGATTTTGTAGAGCAGCAAGTGGAGCAAATATAAAATACATTAAAAACAAAAACCAACGGAAAGCAACAGCCTTAAATCTGCTTGGGAACATACTCAGAAGGCCTCCTCTTCAAGTAGTGTATACATTTCAACTTGTCAGATTTCTTAAACTTAACTGCATCCCACCATGTAAGATATCTTCAAATGCATAAGTTAAAGAGAAGATTTTATCTTAGTCATGATTAAAGAGAGGGGAAAAGACAACAAAAAACAACAACAACAAAACCTTGCTTCTCACCTGATCTCAGCCAAAAATGAGCATCTAATAATATTTCAAGTGTGTACTATAGGTCTACAACAGGAATCTAGCAGTTGACAGCGTGGAAATTGCTATTCTTCACTGGAACATTATGATTGTAACACTTAAATATTGAAATGTGTATATTTTAAGTTGTCATAATAAGAAAAGTTTGTTAAAAGTTCATATTTATCCTCAGCAACAGAATTTTTGTGATAGCGATGTATGCCCTTACTTTCACTTTTGGTCGGGATACTGAATTGGAATAATAAATCCAAAAGAAATAGAGGAACGAGAAGTACAGCCATACACAACCTTGTCAAAGAACCTAGCCCCTTATTTTATCAGGGTAGAGCAGACAACTAAAATAGCCTCATATAAGTTTTACATTGTCTTATGTAACATGGAGGTTGAAAAACTCTGATGTATCCAAATGTAAATTTATTTTTGTCACCTGTTGTCTCTTTAAAATATATTTGAGGTAATTATCAGGGCTTTTCTGCTCACTCTTAGATAAAACTTGTTCTAGGGACACTTTAAATTGTTATTATAAGCACAATTCAGTAGTTAGAATGTTTAGTCCAAGACATTAATCATTAATCACAACTCTGAACTTTGATTTAATAGCATATTTTGAACCATTTTACATGAACAGCAGCCTATTGCAGTCTGGCAGCCTTCAGTACTAAAATTATGGATATAGTTGGCTTTATATTTATACCTCTAAACTTCTCTCATAAATAATTCTTTCTCCCGCCCTCTTTTCCAGATGCTGTTTTCAAGCTAAGGATAGTTCTTATTTCAGCCATCATACTGTCCAGGGGCCTGACATATTTGGGGAAGGTTTCTTTCTTGAGTTCTTCTGAGCTTCCAGCTTGCCATGTCACTCTTGCTTTTCGCTTGACTTCTATTCTAGGTGTGTTTTTCTGTTTGTTTGTGTTTGTTTGTTTGTTTGTTTTGCCACTTTCTTGAGCTGTGAATATGAACCTTTAGCTTCTTGCTGCTGTGTTCCCTCCATGACTCCAGGTGGCGCTATTGGACAGAAGTCCAAACCGCTTGCTCTTCGCACAGTTCACATTGGCTATACCTACAGGTATACAATGTTAGGACATATTCCCGGAGTGTATGTAGGTTGACCTCAAAATAGCATCACTCTCCAGACTCATTTTTCTTTTGCAAGAGCTCCAAGGTGGGAGTCGGATCCTAGTCAGTTCTGCCTCCCAGATACAGGCATCATATATTAAGCTCTCCAAAGATCTCTATGAGAGTCTGCACTTCACATAAATTTTTGAGTAGAGGGAGGGAGAAAGAGAGGGAAAGACTATAATATCATAATTTTATCCAAAAATATCTTCTTCCAAATAGCTTCTTCCCCAAACCTTTCATCCTCTCATCTCTTATACACTTAAGGTGAGACGATGCCAAAAAAATAATATATTTGTTTTTATTATTTTACATTTTCTACAAATGGTGATTCATCTTTGGAATTTCATATCTACTGTACATGAGAGTCATATATGAAATCTCAAACTTAATAAGCTGTTATGCTTGAAACATCTTAATTTTATAATAGTGAAAGACACTGGCGTCAGAAGGCATTGTGGATATTTAAATATATCCAGACGCACTTATGAGAAGCATTTGAGCAAGAAAACACCAGGGGAGTCAAGGAAACATGAGTCAATCACCAACCAGAAGCACAGCTAATTTCTGAAACTCGGGATCCTGGAATACATCTTTCATTGAAAAAGAACAATTTTGGAGAAGTCAAGTAGATTCCAGCAAGATTTTTTCCTTTATTTCCTAATTTGTTCGTTCGTTCATTCATTCATTCATTCATTCATTCATAAGTTTATAAAAATGAACATAAATATCTTATTTGTAACAAGCTATGTGCAGTGTGCTGGAACACTGTGCAAGAATACCAAACATTAGTCATATATTACAGAAGTAGTTATACCCTCCTAATGAGTTCATATAGTATCTCCCAAGCTTTCTTATAAAAAATAAAGAAGCGACATTGTAAAAAGAGCAAAACATGTTTGCCTTCTTACCTTCTATCTAATATTCTTGGTTTAATTTCATTTTAAAAAATTATAATTGTGATTTGAGATGTAAAGTTTTTATTCTGTTAGCTTTGAGTCCCTCAGATTTTCAAATGAAAATTCAAGTCAACAGAAGTACACCACTCTTAGAAACTACCCAAACTTTTCAAGACTCAATCTGGTGATTAACAATATTTATAGCCTTCAGAAGAAAAAAAAATACATATATATATATATATATATATATATATATGTATTTGTGTTTCAGTGATGAGAAATTATTTAATCATAAAGTTAAATATGCACAAACATGAAACTACTAATAAACTCTGTTATATCATTTATGTAACTATAAAACAAAAAATAATTAAATATAAATTACAATAAACTTTTGATGAATGAAGATGATAAATTAACATAAGGTAGCAGATAATATTTTTCTGAAACTAAATTTCCACTTAAAATATCAAAACAGAGTTGCCGCAACAGATGTTATGTTTTGTTTTGTTTTGTTTTGAGTACAGTTTACTCTAGTGCCAAGTATACAATGGTTCCATTCTTGAATCAATTTTAGTTTAGATTTTAAGCTTTGACTCAAGTTTAGTTTTAATATTATTCAAACTACTCTAAAATTTGAATTTACACAGTATGCCCTGAGGTCCCATGACCTTGGTTTAGCAAGAACATTGTTTACTTTTTCCTTGACCCTCCATTCTTTTCTCATTAACCTGAAACCATTAAAAAGTGAAATGATTTGTTGAGTCAACGAATCATAAATTTAGAAGTAAATCCACTTATTGAATTCATTCTATAATGTAGACATTATAGTTGTAATTAACTATGTAATTCTAAGGTAACCATTAAAATGATGAAAACTATACTAGCAATTGTTTAAACTTATAATTAAAGTAAATGCATACATGTAAATATTTTTCATGGTAACCACTGAGGAGGAAGAGGAGAGGAAGGAACAGGAGAGGGAGAAGGAGAGAAGCAGAAATTTTTAGAACCTTCAGAATATATGGCTCCCTGGGAGATACTGATATAGACCATGTGTTTCTTTGAACTTTGAAGTATAAAGTTTAAAGTTAGGTTATAAAACTGTATTTAATTTTATATTGCACTATAGAATGACTAGATTTGTGTTTACTTTTATTTATTTTTAAATATTTGATTTCACATAAATTATGAAACATAAAGGAGTACCTGAAAACCTGCAGACAATTTAGGAACCGCAACACTGCTATAACTCTAAGTCTCTCCTCATTCAGGACTCCAAGTCCCTCATGGCCCCTCTCCCCATCCAGAGATAATCACATCCTGAATTTTATATTTATCATCCTTTTCCTTTTAATGTATATTTTATCACATGTTTAATTAACTTTAAACAATTTATTGTTTGCTTTTACTTATATTTCATTTTTTTAAATGGTATTATAATATGCATACGACTTTGTGGGGTTTTGTTTTGTTTTGTTTTCACCTACTTACTTGCTGCTGGCTCACATTTAAAAAATTTTTGCCATGGCTTAGATTGTTGTTTCTCATATATACCACATTGTCCTTCTGGAAATAAACCAAATAACTGAGTTATAATGTTGAAAAGTAACATCCCTTAAATAGGTCACAATTCCTCTCCCTAGTTAACATGTTTCACACCACCTGTTGCTTTAATATAAAAAGACATATAAAATTAAAATAGTTCACTATTAATGAAAGATGTAGTCGAGATCACAGTAATTTCTTGCCTGCAAGGAAGTACTTCCTTTAGATTCTTAGCCTTGTCTTGAAGAACTGATGTCTTCAGCTTTAAATAATAAACTAAACTGGTCTCTCTTGTGTCATAATGTAGGCCAGGTGGCCAGAAAGATAACATGACAACTTTAGGAAGGAATTTCCTACTCCTTCATACCTTATGAACTAATTCTTTCATTCCTCTTCAAATGCTGGCAAAAATTTCTTCTGAGAGCATGGGCAGAAATAAGAACAGTCCAATACATTATGGCAAACTTATGAGTGAATACAGCCATATAGTTCCAAAGCCAAACCAAAGTGTTTATTACCTTTATTCTTTGTAGGAAAGGCTAAAGACGATGTATATATACATGAGGCTTCATAATAAAGTTTAAGAACTTGTTGCAACTATGTCGTTAACCTTTTATTTATTTATTTATTTTAATCAGGTGGATTATTCACTATGAACTTGTAAAAACTGGACAGTTAACCAAGTTTACTATTTTGAAGCGCTGAAAGGGCTGCATGAAAAAGTTAGTCGCAAACGACCTGAACTTTTTGCCAACAATTCATGGCTCTTGCATCACGTCAATGCACCAGCTCTATGAGGGAGTTTTTAGCCAGTAAGCAAATAACTGTATTGGAACATCCTCCCCACTCACCTGATCTGGCCCCCAGTGACTTCTTTCTTTGCCTGAAGACAAAGGAAATATTGAAAGGAAAACATTTTGATGACATTCAGGACATCAAGGGTAATATGATGACACGTCTGATGGCCATTCCAGAAAGAGTTCCAAAATGGCTTTGAAGGGTGGACGAGGCACTGGCATCGGTGCATAGCTTCCCAAGGGGAGTACTTCGAAGGTGACCATAGTGATATTCAGCAATGAGGTATGTAGCACTTCTTCTAGGATGAGTTCAGGAACTTAATTGTGTGACCTTGTGTGTGCATGTGTATATAAAATGTCTCCTGAATAAGCAATATAAATAATGGATTTAGGGACCCTATTGCGAAGCTTTTAGGCAGAAAACGGGTAACTATATGATGTTTATCACAATTTAAGTAAAATTTTAAATTATTTGTAAAAGTTATATGTATATAAAATAGATTAATGTTATAAATTAAGCTAACATGGTTTTCTCTAAAGAAAGCTGCTTGGGGTTTGTGAAATTGGAAACAATTGCTGTAGGCAGTCCTATCACATTTAGTTATCTTAAAGTTCTGCAGGACAGGAGTCTGGCATGGGTTTTATCCAACCAACATCAAGGGTTTGGTAGGGCTGCGTTATTTTCTGGAAGCTCTAGGAATGAGTCTGTTTCCTTGTCTTTCCCAGCTTCTGGAGTCCAACCTCAAACGTTGGCTCAAGGCCCCCTTTCTCCAACTTTAAAAGGGCAGGTCAAATCCGGCTTATACTGCCTCACTCGGACTTCTTTTGCTTTCAAGTGGTAACACTTGGTGCATCTTATCATGTAGAATAATCTTGTCATATTAAAGTCAGCTGTTGAGCAAATTGAATTCTATCTGCAACCTCTGCTGCCTTTTGCCATGTAACAGAACATATTCACAAATTCCTGGGATTAGGAAGTGGCTATCCTGGGGGTGGGGAAGTGCATTCTTCTGTCTACCTTAGGGACAGTATTTACTTTGTGTCATTTAGGTTGCATTGCTCAATGCTAATTTTCATAGAAAGATCATTGATTTAATAACTAAGTGTCTCCTTTTGATGAAAAGTTATACTTATGGATTATAATAGAACCATTATTTAATATTCATGTGAGAGACTGGTTACTGTCAATGAAAAGATAGAATTATTGGAAAAATGGTGTTTCATTTCAAAGTGAAATGAGTGACAAACTGTGGATGCAAATTTACTCTATTTACTGGAAATCAAAATAATGTCCTGTGCACTATTCATTATTCCTTTCATCAGAGAATAAGGAACTCAGTTTGGCAGTTTTATAAACAAGCAAGCAAACTTTGAACATGCCCACATGATAAAACCAAACAAGGTGGTATAAAGACATGCAAAGAAGGCAACTTGAAGGGGATATAGGAACAGTGAATAGAAGGTTGAATTGAACAAAATAAATCGGTTGCTAATTTTAGGTTAAAAATCAACATTATCTTCTTTAAAGACCTTGATAGGTCATGATTCTGTCTAAGCCATACATGAACTAAGCATACCATGAATGAAACACAACACATCAGCTTTAGTTTCTGTTGTTGAGAAGAATTATTTCAATTTAGGTATTATTTTGCTAGAAATAACAAAAATATATATGTGTAGTAATCTTATATAAGCAGCACTTCAGGTCTCCTGCACTCCTGACATACAGTACAGCTTATTATAATCATTTACTGTGTGTAAGAGGCAGATTTTATATGTTTTAATTCATGGAGTCTTCAAAGAATTAACACCAATAAGTCGATATGATCTGCATTTTACAGACTTAAAAACTGAAGCACTGAGAGATTAAAGAATTTGTTTAGGGCTAGCTAGGCAGTAAGAGCTAGAGCTGGCATTTCTAACCCACATATCTGGCTCCGCAAACCTGAACTATTAAGTCTTGCTCTCCTGCCTTTTAACTTGGGGAACATGGAAATATTTTCCCTCTTAAATGCAAAATGTCTTAACAGTTTGCATTGATGAGTTTTGAGCAGTTATTCTGCAGGTATATATTATGGCTACATAATACCCAATATATAACATATAATATATGTGTACTATTCATCTAACTACTATATTTTCAACCTCAAAAAATGCATACCTCATGCCTTCCAAATGCATGGCACGTAAACTTTGCACAGCTGAGAAAGAAGTCAGCTGAGGCTGGCTTGGTATTTGAATTGGACTTGATGTACATGCTTTCTATCACTCTCAGCTTAATATTTTGGAAAGAGCATAAGCTCAATAGGACCATATATTAGTTTTCTATTGGATTGTAACAAATTATCATAAATTTAGCAATATAAAACACCATTTATTTTAGTTTCCAGGTCAGGAATCCAGACAGAAGTAGCTGAGTCCTCTGCTTAAGGTCACTGCAAGGCCAATATCAGGCATTGGCAGGGACCACTATCCCATATTAGGCTTGGAGTCCTTTTCTAAACTCCTTGATTACTGGCAGAATAAAGGCCCTCAGCTCCAAGAGGCCACCCATTGTCATGTGTCCGTCCCATCATCTCCACAGCATGGCAGTTGGCTTTCGTAGGGCCAACTGGAGGACATCTTTCTGATGCTCTACTTTCTTTCAAATGGCTCTTCTCACTTAATCAGATCCACCTGGGATAATCTCCCTCTTCATTAAATCGCAGTGAATTGATCAGTAATCTAATCACAGGAATGGCATCCCATCATATTCACAGGTTCACTAAACTCGAAAGGAAGGAATTAGATGGGTGTATGTAACAGAGGCAGGAAGTTTGAGGTGTCTTAGAATTCTGTCTACCACAGATCATTTTCCAAAATTTGATGCAAACTTCATAAACCCCCCTCATTCAGGTGACCAAATTAGAAAAGGCTTTAACTCTTTAAAATCAGCAGTTTAATGGACAGAGGTCTAATGTGTGGATGCATGCTTTTCATGTACATTTCAAATGTAAAATGCTAAAGTGTATTTTGTCTATTTGAATATAGTGCCTTAGCTATGTTATGGATTGAGCATTTTGAATATCTCCATTCCTATTTCATGCCAAACTGCCGTTTGAGAACTTGAATGCGAAAAATAAACACTGGCCTTTATTTTTAAATCATTTGTGGTAAACATTTTAATGCTGAACCTTTAAACTAAGTTAACATACTTTAATATATTTAACTTATTGAAAGATTGACACTTTATTCTGTTTAAAAAGAAAATTAATTGGCCTGTGTTAATGAAAAGGGATTGGAAGTATCTTACTGTATGAGGATGTTCATGCTTTATAGAAGGTAGCTAAACTACCATAGGTGCTTCAAAATATCAAAAAAATCTAATCACTTTTTTGGGAGTCTCTTAGAGTGAGACACTTAGGGTCAGTTGAGTGTGAGTAATAAAAAAAATAACAAGAAAAATATGGTCATCTTTCACATTTTTGTTTCTCATCCTCAAAAATATGTTCCCATGGTGAATGAATTCCTTCTTCAACTGTTAATCTTATATTCACTTTCTGGATTCTACACAGCAAGAAATATTTTCTGGCTTCATGGCGGGGACAAAAATAATATTAACTGAAACGTTGAATTGTCTCCCCCACTGGGGCTGGAAGGCCAAGCAGGGGAAAGCCTTATGTATTTTAGCATCCCCTGTGCTGATTTTTAGAATTTGGTGTGTCACCTTATAAATTTCACCTGGTGGCAATCTACTGAGATGACATATGGCCACAGCAGATGCTTAGCTACAACTTGACCTGGAACTGAAAGTTCATTGTAAAGATAAGCAATGTTAGCACTCCTCTACATAGTAGGTAATTTGATTAAAAATATATCTACTTATCATTCATAGAGCATAATTGGGGACTTTTTGAATATGGATGTTGTTTTTAACAACAAAGCTTAAATAATTTGTATTGTTCACATAATGTAATTGATCCTCATGAAACAAAACTAATTCTCACATTTAATCATTGGTTTATAACCTAGTTCTCTACAATTCAGAATACCATTTTTCAAGACAATGTAATAAATAGTGTTTATATTCTCAAGTTAGTCTGCGCTCTTCAGTGGACTCATAATTTAAAACAATGCAAGTTAATGATAATATAGCTACATATATAATAGTTGTTATTCTAGCACAGTTAATTGCTGTAAAACAAACTATCTACAAGTACTTCATATAGTCAAGTTAATTAGAATATTATAAGAATTTCTGATTACTCCCTTATCTTCTAAATATAAATGATACTAGGTTTTATTAAATATTATTTTACTTCAAGTCGTATACTTTGCATTGCTTACAAGGTATATCCACCACTATCCATAGTTCACATATGAGTATATCTCAGCTTTGATTAGGATACAATTCTATCTCCCAAATAAAATATAGAGTTCTGACTTACTGCATCTAGCATTGCCCTGTTACATAATATATATTCAGATTATCTATTGTCACAGGTGCTTGAGATCATTAATACTCTGTGTCCCCTAAATTACCCAGTATCAATTATTTCCTGCCATGTTTAAATTTTTGTGTGTGTTGTTGCTGCTGTTGTTTTTCGCTTGTTTTCTCCTGTAATAGGATTCTTCCATTTCAGTTACCTATTGCTGAGTATCTTGTCATGTCAGAAGTCATTCATTAAATAAATATTATTTGTGATGGCTTTATGGGTTGACTGCACTCAATTGGATATTTCTTGCCTGACATCATTCATGTCATGTAGTTGTGTTCAGATGGTGGTGGATATCAGACTTCACAGTTAAAAGAAACAGATTTCACATTTTTTTCAGAAAACTTTTTTTTTTTTTTTTGGCCACCAATTGACATATACAAACATCTTGTCACCTCCTTCAAGCAGGATTCAGCCCTTCTTTGCTTATGTGTAAAGCAGGGGGGTTTTGTTGTTTTATTTTTATTTTTTCCATATGGATATCTACTTCCATGATTTTTTGTTGAAAATATTTTTTTTTCCGTTTGAATTACTGTGGCAATAGTTTTCTAGAAATTAATTGAACATACATGTGTATAGCAGTTGTCTATTTTTTCATTCTCTATTCTGTTGCATTAATCTGTATGTCTGTTCTCATCAAGTATATTATCAGGTATATGTACATCAAGTGATTACATCAGGTAGTATGTGCCCTGAAACACTAATCTTTTTCAAGTAGATTTGCACTATGTTAGGTCCATTACATTTCTATATAAATTTTAGAATCAGGTTGTCAACTATTATTTTAGAAAGCGTATTGTATTTGACTGTGATTACTTTGAAATTATACATCAATATAGTGAATACAGGTATCTAAGCAATAGAGTCATCAAATGCATAAACATTGGATATCTCTTCATTAGATTTTATTTAATTTCTTCCAGCTATTTTTAATTATATTTGGTTTATCATTGGAATAGAAATTAAATTGATCACTTAAGAACTTTACATTTTTGATGCTATTGTAAATTGTATTATTAAAATTATATTTTCCAGTTTCTTAATAGAGCACAGTTAAGTTATATGCATACAGATCTTGTATCTGCAAACTTGTTAAATTTATTTATCTATGGACACTTTTAGGTACCTTAAGATTATCTGTCATCTTTTGTCACCACAAAAAATATGCATATATTATTTCTTCTTTTCAAATCTGTGTACCTTCTTTTTCTGTTTCTGTCCTTGTTGCATTGGCTAGGCCCTCTAGTATATGCTGATTAGAAATTATGAAAAAAAAACAAAAAACATTCTTGCCTTCCTTCTCATTTGGGGAGGAAAGTATTCAGTCCTATGTTCAATTCCAGTTATTAGGATAATAGCTATAAGTTTTTCTAGAGGAAACCCCTTTAATTTATTCTTTTGCAGAAATTTGTTCTCATGAATTAGTATGTTGTCAAAGACTTTCAGAATCTATCAAGATAACTTTTTGTTTTCTGCTTTTATTTGTAAATGTGGTTAATTGAATTGAGTGTTCTTCAAATGTCAAACCAAGTTGTACTCCTAGGATAAAACAAATATGATGACATATAATGCATTTCAGATATTGCAGTATTTGCTATGCTGAAATACTGTAAGGATAAATATTTATCCTTATTTGGGGGCCAGCAGAGTGGTTCAGTTGGTCAAGAGCACAGGCTCCGAGCAATGGGGTCTCCGGTTCAATTCCCACATGGGCTAGTGAGCTGCGCCCAAGCTGAGCTGCTGCTGAGCTGCCAACAGGTGGCAGGATGGCTCAGCTGGTGAGAACATATGCTCCTAACAACAAGGCTTCTGGTTTGACTCCCACGTGGGATAGTGGGCAACTAAGTTTGAACACAGCACCTTGAGCTGAGCAGCAGCAAGCTGCCAATGGGCAGGCAGACTTGGAGCTGAGCTAGCTGCGCCCTACACAACTAAGATTGAAAGACAACTTGGCTCTTCCCCTTCCCCAATTCCCTAATAAAATTTTTAAAAATATATATTCATCCTTAATTAATAATTGTGTCATTTATTAGTTATTAAAGATTCACTAATTAAATTAATATATAATGACAATATATTAATCCTTAATACACATTAATATATAAGGAGACATATATGTTTCCTCACTATTTGTTCAGTTTAACTAGGGGTTTTGAATTTTATTGATGTTTCTGAAGGTCCAGTTTTTATTTAATTGGTATTTCCTACTGTTTGTATATTTTACTGATAGCTGCTCTTATCTTTTCCATATCATTTATTATAATCTTCATTTTTTTCTAATACATTAATTTTGTGCTGTATATATATCTATAGATAGATAGATAGATAGATAGATAGATAGATAGATAGATAGATATAGATTTTTTTTTTTCTCTCTGAGACGCTGTAGCTGCATCTCAAAATATAGGCCCAAGTAATTCAACTGCCCTGGTCATTTTATATTAGACACTTGCGTTAGAATGATTTCTTAGTTCCCAAACAGTCGGATTTTTAAAAACATCGTTATGGAATTTTATTGATAATATAGTTTAGATGAGGCCAGGGAGTGAATGTGTACATGTGTTTACTATTTTAAATTAACTGAAGTGAATATTGAAGCCCTGCATATGGTCGATCATAGTGAATGTTTCATGTGTACTGAAGAAGAAGAATACATATACTGCAGGTTTTAGATGTTGTGTTCTAGCAAGGAAATTACATCAAGTTGGCTGATAATATATGTACAAATCTTCTATATCCTTGTTGATATAAAAACGCTTTTAACTTTAGAGCAGTTGTAGTGTATAGAAAAATTTTAAATATAGTACAGAAATTTCTGTATACCGAACACCAAGTTTCACCTATTATTAACATCTTATATTAGTACAGCCCATTTATTACAATTTATGAACCAATATTAATATAATATTATTAATTAAAATACATATTATACTTTATTCCAAATTCCTTAGTTTTTACCTAATGCCCTTTTTCTTCATCCAGAATTCCATCCACTTGCTTCTGATATCTCTGTAGGCTCCTTTTAGCTGTGACAATTTTTCAGATTGTCCTTGTGTTTGCTGACCTGGACAGGTTTTAAAAAGACCATTCAAGTCTTGAGATTTCTCTGATAATGTTCTTATGATTAGACTAGGGCTATATGTTTGGGGGAGGAAGACCACAAAGGTAAAGTGCCATTTTCAATACATCATAACATGCGTACATACTATCAACATGGATTATCACTATTCACGTTGCCCTGGGTCACATGGCTGAGATAGTGTTTGGCAAGTTTCTGCACTCTGAAGTTACTCTTCTCCACCCCACCATCCATACTGTACCCTTCAAAAGAAGGTTACTATGGCAACACACACTTAAGAAGTGGGGCTTTGTGCATAACCTTCTTGCAGGCAGAGTATATCCATAAATTATTTAAATGTTTTTGTACATGAGATTTGCTTACTCTACTCCTTTTATTTATGTTTTAAATCATTTCTTAATATCAGTTCAGATTAATGGATATTTTTATTTAGGGTTATTATGCAATATTAGTTTATTTTATGCTTAAAATGCCATAAGTTCCTGTAGTTGTACCAAATGTGTATCTTTGTCATACAAAAGATGGGTGAGTGGATGTTTTTCCATAACATGTTATAGGCTCATCTTTTTTATTTTGTACATCATGGGCACCAATGCTAGATCAGGCATTTCTCCAAGGAGCCTTGGAGCTTTTCATTGGAGAATGGTATTAGAAATCAAGATTTTGGTGCTGGGGTTGCTATGGAATATCTTTGCTCTTAGGCTCTTTCTGCTGAAAAGGCCAGGAAATATATGTCTGTAAACTAATAAGCATTTGTGCTAATCTACAAATACTTCTGTATATAATGATCCATATTTATATTAAACTAATCATCAATTCACTGTGATGTCTCCAACTAGAATTCATTATCTCATTTTAGCTGTTGCTCATGGTTATCTGTAAACTTCAACTTCAACAATGAAAACTCAGCTCCCATCATATGCCATCAATGTACACAATTTTTCATTACTGTATACATGAATAAAGTACCAATATTCTTAACCTGTACCCTCAAGGGAAGCAACTTCATCCATTAGTATACAGTGCTTATGTACAGTTTATTTTGCATTTGGACATACAGACCACTCCTTTCTGAAGTTTTTCCTCTCACCCCATTCGGTGAGGTTGTTTCATTTAGTTATAATACAGTTCAATTGGTTTGACACTTGTTATGTTTTTTTCCTGGTATCCCCCAACATCCTAAGTGATTTTTTTTAAAAATGCATGCATTATGGTTTATTCTTTGTTCTATAAAGTTTTATGGTTTTGCCAAATGCACAGTGTCATGTATCCACCATTTCGGTCCCATGCAGAGTGGGTTTCACTGCTCTGAAAAATCCCAGCTACTTCGCCTAATCACCCCCCTCCATCTACCCCCCAAAACCATGATCTTTTTGTCTTTACTACAGTTTGCCTTTCCCTGAATCTCCTGTAATTGCAATCTGTTATATGGAACCTTTTCAGACTAGCTTATACTTTGCAATATGCATTTAAACTCATCTATGTCTTTTCGGGAAGTGATAGCTCATTTCTTTTCATTGCTGAGTAATATTCTATGTTTTGTTTCCATTCTCCTAATGAAGGACGTCTTAGGTGCCTCCAAATTTGGAGATTATGAATAAAGTTGCCTTAAATGTTTTGTTTGTTGTTTTGTTTTTATATGTGTGGATATAAGTCTTCAAATCAGTTGGATAAATATCTACGAGCATGATTGCTGGATCCCATGGTAAGACTATGTTTACCTTTGTAAGAAATTATCAAACTGTCTTCCAGATTGACTCCACTCTGCATTCCCATCAGCAATGAATGAGCATCAAATGTTGAGCATTCTCACTGGCAAGTGTTAGCATCAGATTTTTTGGACTTCAGTGATTCTAACAGATGCGTACCTTATTAAGTTTTCAATCAATTAGTTTTATCTACTAGTGAAAGAGGATTGTTTACATTTTAAATGTATTTATAGGTTGAGGTACTTCTAATTGTCAATTCTTGCTTCCAGTATATTTTGAACTCCATTGCTAGGTATATACTTAGAATTGTTACTTATTTTTTTAAAAATGACTCTTATTATAATGAAATATCCCTCTCTATATCTAGAAATACTTGTCCTACAGTTTATTTCCTGATATTATTTTACTTACAATTAGTATTTTTTAATTATAAAACGTTATTATTAAAACATGTTATCATGCTATTACTATATATTTGACTCATACTTTTTTTCATTATGATAATCCATTTTCAGGTGATAGTCCATTTAAAATAATTGGAATTAAAAATATAACTTTATTCTAATTCCTTTCTCTTTGTTTTCTATTTGTCTCATTTTTCTCTTTTACTCCTTTTTTGTTTCTATTGAAGAAATTTTACTATTCCATATTATCCTCTCTATTGATTTTTAGCATTATTTTTTAAATTGCTGTAAGAATTACAATACGCTTCTTATTCTTGTTACAATCTATTTATCAGTAAATATTACTACACTTCAGGCATAATGTAAATCTTACAACATCATTCTTCACTTTAACTTCCCTCTCATATCTTTTTTCTCTTGTGATACATGTTCTATTTATCATATAAACCTTAAAAGTCAATTGCTATTTTCCTTTAAGCAGCCATCCTTTAAAAAAAAATGTAAAAGGAAAATATTCTTTTACATCTACTCACATCATCACCTTTTCTAGTCTTCGATAATTTATGTGGGACTGAGTATCAGTTTGCTATGAATTTCTTTAGGCATCATAACTTCTTTTAAGCATATCTTGTTATCCAAGTCTCTTGGTGGTAACTCTCTCAGCACTGGTTTATCTCAAATATTTCCTTATTTTCTCCCACTTTTGAAAGATATGTTCAATAAATATAGAATTCTAGGCTAAATTTTTAAATGTTTCTTCTGGCACTTCAGTATTTCATTTCATTATCTATAGCATAGATTGTTTTTTAGAAAAGTAAACAATAGTATGTATTATCTCTCAAAATCATCCTTGTGTTTAGTATGTATATTTTTCTTAGATGCTTTTAATAATTTATTTTTATTTTGGGTATTCTGCAATTTGATTAGGATGTGCCTAGGTATGGTTTCCTTTGATTTGTAGTCTGCTAGTTATTTGATGAACTTCTTGAATTCATGGGTTGATATTTTCCTGAAATATAGAATATTTTCTGCTATTACTTTCTCAAATATATTTTTGTGCTCTAACCTTCCATTACCCCAAATACATTGATGGAAGACTGCTTGATATCACTGAAGTTTTTTGTTTGTTTGTTTTTAAACTTTTTTTCTGCTTTTAATTTAGATAGTTTCTCTTTGTGTCTTCAAGTTTACTGGGCTTCAGTAACTAATCTACTATAAAGCTTATCCAGTGAATTCTTCATTTTAGATATTGGCTTTTCTAATCAAAATTTTATCTGATATACTTTTATAGTTCTAATTTTTCAATGAAAACTCCCTATTTCTTCTCTCATTCTGTTCATTTTTTCATATTCTCTTTAACAAATTTATAATAGCCATTTAAAATCAATTGATGTCAATTTCAATAACTTTGCATCTCCACTTTTGTTTCTTATGATTACTTTTTTTCTCTGTTTATGGGTCCCATTATCCTGCTTCTTTGTATATCTATCAAATGTTTAGTGTATGAATGACATTCTAAATGCTATAATATAGAGAATGAATTTTATTGTTTTCATTTACATATTCTTAAGTTTTTTTTGGGGGGGGGCTGGGTGGGTGTCAGGTAGTTCATTTAATCTTTATCTTTTACATATTTGTTTTTAGTTTAATTAGGGTAGGTCTTAGAGACCTCTCATTAGAGTCACCTTAATCCTTAGGCATGGCCTTTCAAGGGATTAAGTGAATGACTGTTGTGTTCAAATATGTCCCTTGACTACTTGCTTGATATTCTTATATGTCCCAATATACTGTCCAGTTTCTACTGCCCCAAGGTGATTTTTCTCTGTCAGACTCATGGAGATTTACACTGCATATTCACCATATATTATATGAGGTCTGACAATTAAGTTTGGGAACTAGAAAAAGTGCTACATACCCCATTGCTGAATATCACTATGGTCACCTTCGAAGTCCTCCCCTTGGGAAGCTATACACTGATGCCAGCGCCTAGTCCACCCTTCAAAGCAATTTTGGAACTCTTTTCTGGAATGGTCATCAGAGCTGTTGTCATGTTACCCTTCATGTCCTAAAAGTCACCAAGATGTCTTCCTTTCAATATTTCCTTTATCTTCGGGTAAAGAAAGAAGTCATTGGGGACCAGATCAGGTGAGCAGGGAGGGTGTTCCAGTACAGTTATTTGTTGACTGGCTAAAAACTCTCTCACAGACAGTGCCGTGTGAGCTGGTACATTGTCCTGTACAAGAGCCATGAATTGTTGGCGAAAAGTTCAAGTCATCTAACTTTTTCATGCAGCCTTTTCAGCACTTCCAAATAGTACACTCGGTTAACTGTCCAGTTGGTACAAATTCATAATGAATAATCCCTCTGATATCAAAAAAGTTTAGCAATATCATTACAACAAGTTCGCAAACTTAACTGTCACACCTCATATATGGTCAAGAATTTAAGGAGACTACTATACAAATCTGTGAACCTTCTTTTCTGTTCAACACCTCTCCCGTTAGTATCCTGTCACACAAATCCCAGCCAACTCTGTAGCCATTAACTCCAATTTCTACCTTCTCAACTCTTCAAGGCTTCTGTACTCAAAGTCAGCACCACTTTCCTACACCACTGAAGTCTGGAAAGTGCCTTCAGTCAAAGTGCTAGGATCACCTTAGTGACATTCCTCTCAGCTATCATCTAATAATGCTGCTTTTGTCCAACATCTGAAAACAGTTTGTTGATATATACTTTTTTTTTTTTTTTTTTTTGCCCTCCCCTCCCACAAGAGAGCTAATCTGCTGGCAATTCCTACACTATAGCCAGAAGCAGAAATCCCACAGTGACAATTTAGGACATATGTTGTGATTTCTATTTAAGAGAACTCAGTTTTAGAAAATTTAAGTATTTTGCCCAAGGTCGTAAGTCATCATTGGAGCAGAGTTATACATCCCAGTAGGTCTACTGCCCAAGTTAGCCATTACAAGAATATGCTCTTGCTTCAATTAAATGTGTCTACATCAGCTTCTTAGAATCTTATAATAAAGTACTCATGACAAAAGTAATGCCCTTTAAAACTCTGTATTATTACCTAGTGAATTGGATATGAAGGACCAGTTAGATATGATACCTCAAAGATATAACTGATTATTTGAGTTTAATATATTTATAAAATATTAGATATATGTTTACAATGGAAATATACATTTTAGAGTAAGTGCATACTTAATTCAATCACTCTTGATTTCATCATGTCTACATGCATAATGTTACAAGCATAATGAAATAATCAGATAAAAGAGGAAAAATACACACTACTATAATCTCAAGTATATCAGATAAACCTGTTAAATTACAAATTGCATCCATTGTCATTATTATAGAAATCATTGAATCTTTTAGATGGAGAGGGAATCAAAAAATGAATAGAACAAAGTAAGCATTCTGAGGTAGAATGATGATATATGTAGACATATTGGATACATACTAAAGTAGATTGCTAGACAGAAAAATTGACTAATAACAGTCAGGCAAATGGAATACGTCTAACAGGCATGTCAACTCCAGTATCAGATGAAGAGACAAATGAAGGAGACCAAGTATGTGCTTATAGATATTCACTTAAGATACAATCCTAAAGACACACATCTTGATCCTGCCACACATATCACGGCTGTATGCATTACATGTACACATATTAAAATATTCTGGGAAGAGTTAAACTTTTTGTAGAAAATTAATTCATTTAGCTTATTTATCATTATGTGACTACTCCACCACGAAGAGGTATAAAGGAGACAGGATAGGTTTTGGACATGACAAAAGCTTTACATTACTGGGTAAGAGCAAAATTACTCCCCCACTTTGAATCCTGGCTCTACATCTTTTTACCTGAGGTAACTGCAACCAGCTACTTAATATCTCTAAGTCTCTCACTTAAAAATAGGTGTTTAAAAAGTGCTATATAATAAAACCTGTTTTTACATAATACCTAAGATTATATACCATGTATAAAATACTTAGAGAGTACAGGACACATAGAAACCATTTATTAAATGTATATCTTCATGCGTCTTATGAACATATCATCTATGGACAAATTAGTTTTTTTGAAGTTGATTCCAATATAAATCAGTTACTATGTTAAAACTCTGTACTCCAAGGAATGACCACCCCAATAATTATATACACTTTTGACCTTATCTGTATGAGTCAGTATTTATTTTTTATAGCTGTCTTAGCTTTCAAGATGATATACACAATTAGTTTTCACCTTCAGGATAGCTACATAATGTTTTTTTTAATATTACCATTTAGAGCATGTTATTTGAAAATAGTTTAAAAGCAACTTATAATTTTGATACCAGCTACCCACCTTTTCAAGTAGAAAAGTATTCCATGTTTTTTTATGATTGAATTAAGAGGACAAGGAAAGTAATGGAAGCCTCTTATCAGCATCCAAAATGTTACTGCTACAGAAAACATC
The DNA here is from genome assembly GCA_033961575.1 of Aselliscus stoliczkanus. NCBI lineage: Eukaryota > Metazoa > Chordata > Mammalia > Chiroptera > Hipposideridae > Aselliscus > Aselliscus stoliczkanus. The sequence goes on along the minus strand of CM066728.1, from coordinate 93,866,135 downwards.
TTCTATTAACTCCAGAATTTCTAAACCTAGTGAGGTTCTGGGAGGGGACTGAAAGAGAATATTCCCATGCTTCCAAACTCAACAGGAATTGAATACAAAGATAGTAAAAGGAAGGAAGGAAGGAAGGAAGGAAGGAAGGAAGGAAGGAAGGAAGGAAGGAAGGACGGAGCGAAGGAGCGAAGGATGGAGGGAGGGAGGGAAGGAGGGATGGGGGGGCAGGTAATCATGAATGGATGTGCAAAGGTCCCCTGTGTTTCAAAACGTAATGAGGTAGGGCCGGCCGAGTGGCGCGGTGGTTAAGCGCTGGCTTGGAAAGCCAGCGGCCCCGGTTCGGTCCCACATGAGGGCCAGTGACACTGCCCTCAAAAAAAAAAAAAAAAAAAAAAAGGTAATGAGGTGAAGTGATAGAGTAAGGGGAGTATACAGCGATGAGAGGTGAGAAAAAAATACATTTGTTAAACAAACAGTGATGTCATAAAAAAGGAAGTAGATGCTTCATATGGTCAATACACCAGTGTCATGGATTTAAAAGAGAATCTAATTTCTATCACATTAAGAAGCATAACTTCAAAATGCAGAAATTAAATTTTTAAAGGACCAGCCTAGTCCAGTACCCACTTACCATAACCACCCCATAAAATCACATTTCAATTTAAGTGACTTGGGCCTACTGTACTATATAACATATAAATATTTAGGGGGTAAACTTGAAATGACCCTCCTACAAAAAGAAAAGTAAATAAATATTCCTTCTGGACTATTTCCTATTTTTCTTGCCTAACATTTAGATGTTTACATTTCTAAAAATGTTTTAATTCTCTCTCTCTCTCTCTCTTTTTCTCTCTCTCTTTCTCTCTCTCTCTCTCTCTCTCTCTCTCTCACACACACACACACACACACACACACACACACACATTCAAACCTTTGATTACTTATAAAAATTCCTGTTAAATACAAAGAGAAAGAGTGACATTTTTATTTCTATTTTATGAACTACAAAACTGAAATCCAAACAGATTAAAGGTTTGGCCTGTTTTCACAAAACAGTAATCAATAAAGCATGAGCAAACATCAGCCCTCTGAGTTTTTGTTTTCCTTTCCATTACCACAGAATAGGGAGATGTTATAAAGAATTCGCAGCCTACTATATGAAGATCTATCCTGTCATTTCATGGTCATAATACTACATGGATGTCAGAGAAGATCAATTTCTCTAATGAGACACGTTGTACAGATTTCCACAGCTAATGACCAGTCAGGTCAATAATACCCAATGGTGAGTTTTCGTATGAGGGATCAGTCTTCTCAATGGTTTTAGGAATTTTTATGGGGGAAAAAAAAATCCTGAGGGAGGCAATACATCGCATGGCATAGAGCCCATAACTCCACATGTGGCTTTATTGTACCCTCATAATTCACGAACCGTGAGCTAACAAGGAGATTCCTGCATCATGATCTTGACTTCACAGTTCTCACGTTTTACCCTACTCTTAGTTTTATATTTTGTAGTAATTTAAAAGAATCTTGTAGAAATGTTACAAAATGAAGAAAACAATATATAATTTAATTTATATTTTAATAATATAAATTATTTACATAATAATTTAATAATTTTTCTTTTATTTTTTCTTTTCATATAAAGTATCTCTCACCATCTACTGTACATCTTCCCAGGTTATGCAATATACATATGGAGGGGGTGGTGAGTGAAGAGCGACTTTCCAAATAACAATGCCAGGTTTTTTCAGGATGCGTAAACTTTTACCACATTGAAAAAATATAAATTTAGTGACAGTGTACCCAATATAAATGATCACAGAAGTCCATTTAGATCAATTTCGTAAGTTATTTTTATGTCAATAATTGTTTTTGTTTGTTTGTTTGTTTGTTTTAGCACTGTGCTGGTTTTCATTCTTCACATTCAACTTAGAGCAGAAAGAAGAAGTCCTGAGGGAAGCACCTGGAACATTTTTCAACATTCCTGGACATATAGTTCTGAGAATCCTTGACGTTTTAGAAAGCTTTTAGAATGACTACTTTAAAAGGTAGTAAATCTACAGGTAAGTTGCTAATACTGATTCGGCTTCTGTTTTTTTTTCCACTCCAAAGTTGAATTATTTTGATGGATCGAATAAAGCACGCAGTTCCTTATAGGCAAATGCAAGAGGAGGTAGGGGCGTGTTTTTATTTTATTGTTTTTTTTTATTTTTTTTGAGGGCAGTGTCACTGACCCTCATATGTTGAACCGAACCGGGGCCGCTGGCTTCCCAAGCCAGCGCTTAACCACCGCACCACTCGGCCGGCCCAGTAGGGGCGTGTTTAATAAGTGCACAACTACAGATGCAAAATCTCCTAACTGACCTATGTAAGTTGTAATGAGAGCTCATTCCCCTTCACGGTGGAGTCTGTCAGGCAGGTAAAATAAATGGCCACTAAATAATGATATCCATAAAGGAGAGAGGTATTTCAGAGAAGAAAAGCATATCTAAAATGGAGGACAAGGCCTATGATGAGCTGGCATAAAAATAAATAAATACATACATAAATACATAAATAAATAAATAAATAAAATGGAGGACAAGTTAGAAAACAGAGGTAGTGGAGGGCAGAGCTGTCTGAAGTCAGTTGCACTTCTATGGAAACTTTAGTTCTTTAATTTGGAGAAGTTCCAAAAAGCAGAGGCATTTTTTCACAGTCCAGTGGCACAGAGTAAACAGGTAGATACCATTTACCTAAGCACACTGAGCCGATGAAAAAGGACCCACAGGCTTATAAGACCAAAGTGGTCTCTTTTTCAAACACAAAGCCTCCAGTGACAGCCAGTGTCATTGGCTTTCTGAGAATTGCAGGAGGTTAAATGAATCAGACGGTTAATGGAAACTAATTTCTCCAGGGGCAGATCCTTCCAGAGAGACCATCAACCAAAGATGAAAAAAAAATTCTACCTCCAGAATCCATTAAAATAGCTTAATCTAAATTATTATCCTTCAAACTTTGTAAAAGTAGTTTTGTACAAAATCAGGAAATATGAAGCCATTCACTAATTCAGACTATATCCCTGAGGAAGAGTTCCTTTACCTGACGAATGTGGGGATTTGACACTGAGTCCACAAAGAGTTGGAGAATCAATATCACATTTACAATGCCCATAAATAAGTGATTGCTTATTTACAAAGCACACATATAGCCTGTGTAATTAATCCTTCCTCTTCTAATGGCATAGCTATACTAATTACAGTATAACAGTGAATAAAGAGGGTATGGCCTTATATAATGCCACAGCTATAGCACTGGCATTAACAGCCTAGAACACTCAAATCAATACACTGAAATCTTATTTCACTTTTCTGTCTAATATAGGTTAATAATGTAATGACCTCTGTAGGAGCTTTCCAATACTGTAATCTCTCTAAATAAGTATTCTTTAAAAAGATTATTCATATAGATTATCAAGACTCTTCAGGTTGCTTAATATTTGCCAGTGTTTTAGTAAGAGCAAAGACCTACTTCCTTCACATTTAAATGAGACTATTTTGGAAGAAGAAAGTATTTTCAGAAGCTGCTTCTTAAATGGTAACAATATAACACTTATCTCATTGAAATATCTAACATTTACTTTCATAATCAATCATCGGTTTGTTTCAAGCCAGCTTGCCAGACTAGCTCTGTTTCTTTTGTTGATCACATACAATAATAAAGTTCAAAGTAGAGCTGAAGAGGTGAATGTATAAATGAATTTAATATCTTACAAGGCTGGCCGGGTGGCTCAGTTGGTTAAGAGCTCTCTCAAGAGTACGAGCTGAGCTCTGAGCAACAGCAATTCGATGCCCAGCCCGAGCTGAGTTGCCAACAGGTGGCAGGATGGCTCAGATTAAAAAAAAAAACAACAAAAGACAATATTTTACTTCGTAAATTAATTACAGGATAGTGATATTTTTTCAAGCATGCTATTTGTTAGAAAAGGTAACTCAATAATTCTGAACATCCCTAATTCCATTCTAAACCTGGAAATAAAAGTCTCTCATTTCTATTTTTCTATTACAAGGCTTTGGGGGGATAATTAAGTATTAATACGTTGTCTTCTCACATTTGACTTAGATAAGATTTGATCAAACAATTAAAAAAAATAAATCAAGGATCTAGAAAGATCCATGTCTCCACGTATAACTCACAGAGCCTGCAGTTAATGTCTGTATCCCCTGAAAACTATGTTGAGGTTAAAAGTAATAATTCTGGACTAGAAATTGAAATGCCTGAAGACAACATATAAATACAACCCAAGATATTATGCTTCCCCAATAATTTCAATGCAAAAAAATACTTTACTGGAGAGTGATATGAAAAGGGACAGGGGGAAATCATATTAGAAATTGTATTAGTCTGCTCAGACTGAGACAACAAAATGCCGCAGAATAGACGGCTTAAACAACAGAAACTAATTTTTTCATAGTCCAGGAGTCTGGAAGCTGAAGATCAAGGTGCCAGCATGGTCAGTTTCTGGTGTAAGCTTTCTTCCTGTCTTGTGAGGCAGCTGCCATCTTACTGTGTCCTCACATGATCCCTTCTTTGCCCAATGAGAGTAGAGGAAGTGGGGATGGGTAGGTAAGACCCGAGGAAGAGATTGAACTCCGGTATGTCTCCTTTAAAGGACACTAATCCTATCAGCTCAGGGATCCACTCTTCTGACCTCATTTAACCTTACTTCCTTAGAAGCCCCATCTCCAATACAGCCAAATTGGAGGTTAAGGCTTCAGCATATAAATTTGAGGGGGACATAAACATTCAGTTCATAACAGGACCTACATGATTTCTATGCAGAAGGAGCATATGCACCTGCTGGGGGGAAGGGAAAAGATGGTTGTTTTGAATTATTGAACTTGTCTATTTGAACAGCCTGAAATATCAAGTATTTATGCCTAATCTAAGAAAATATTCCCTACATATCAAATTCTCATTTTAGGCTACACTGAAGATAAAGTGCAACTCACTGTAACTATATAAAAAAATATAGTTATTTGGAAAATTTCCAAATAACCTCCCATTTTAATCTGGCCTAATAGTCAAGTCAGCTCACATTAATATATGCTTTTATATGATTTTTGGATCACATTATTTATTTATTTATTTTTGCCTAACATTGCGAAATGGATAATTGAGCTACTGACTTAAGTCAAAATAATTCAAAATGTGAATGTAATATTCTCTAAGAGGAAAATGACTGGAAGTGTAAATTATTGGAAATTGTACCATAGCCTTCATGTCTTACTTTGCATAAAGAAATTAAAGCAGTCATAATATTTCATATTGAACAGAATGAATTCACCTGTGACACTTAAAGACAATTTATGAGAAATATCTAAACCTCTATCCAGAGTGGTCACGTGGTCGGTAGGTAGTCATGCAGCTGGAATCCGCAGCTGGGGAAAACTATCTTGAGTTATACCCCTCCACCAATAAGAAACAATGAGATTACAACAAGGGGATAGACCCATAACTGCATAAGAGATAAGTAAGCCCAGGGCAAGTTCCTAAAGTTGCCCATGAACATTAGTTAAAAGAGGTGTCCTATAGTTAACTTTTCTTCCTTATCATAGTAAAAAGCACACCCCTACATGGAGATTTAAGATGCTAATGAGACAAGCAACACATGAAATAGAATGTAAGTACATTGCGCAGGCACAGGGAAGGACCCACCTCAGCACACTTTCAGAGGGAAAAGAAAAGAGGACGGAGTGACCCCTAGCCCCAGGAGCCCATAAAACTGCTATAGCTGTACTTGTAAACATCGGGAACCACATCCATTCTCTTCCCGAGTGTGCTCTCCCTTGGTGCATAAAGCTTTCGCTTTCATCAACTTTTCTCTGTGCTAAACTGTTTCACCCACTCTCTTAACATCTAAGGACCTCTGTGGCCAATAACAGTCACTTTATCTCTGCCACAGATTTAAAATTGGGACTGTATCTGAAACTGGAATTCAAGGACTTATTTTCTGAGATCTTCAGGTTAGTTGTAAAATCCTGTAAATAAACATATGATCTACATAAAAATATAAATATATAAAATATATGTCAACTATATTAATGAGAGTATTAAAAAAATGTGAGAATACACTATAAATTAATTGATCTAGGATATTACATTATAATGTGCAGGGTTTAAATATAGGTACTTCCACATCTTATAAGTTTTCTTATTTAAAAATGAGTGCCCAAGACCTGCTGGGTGGTGTGTTGGTTAGGAGCTGGCTTGGGATGCCAGCTCTGACCAGCCGGGCTGGTTTTGGATCCCACATATGAGGGCCAGTGACACTGCCCTCTACAGCTAACAACAGCTCCACCTGGAGCTGGGCTACTGTGAGTCCTGGGGAAGGCATAGCTGCAGCCCCTGCTTCAGTGGGCTGCCATAGGCTACAGTGAGTGGCTGGCAGCCAGCGTGAGCGTCTGGCAGCCTATGTGAGCTGCCAAGAGCCGTTGTGAGCTGCCGTCCAGAGGCTGGCGAGCAACTGCCTCACGCAGGAAGAGTGCAATGACGATACCAGCATGGGCCAGTGAAGCAACATCCTCCACAACTAGACTGAAGAACAAAAAAGGACCGCAACTTGTCTGTTCTCCTTCCCCGATTCCCCTAAACTGTTCCCCTCCCCCAATTCCCTAATAAAAAATCTTTTAAAAAAAATAAAAATAAAAATGAGTGCCCATTTTAGCTCTATCATAGGATCACTGTGATAAATAACACAGATAATACATTCAAAGTGATAAGAACAATGATTGGCGTATGGGAGTTCTCAGATCAAGGTTGGATATCATGCTCATGTCCATAATGAGCATTATCCACACCAACACCACCTTCACCACCACGTTTAGTATAACAGGTATTTCAGTCTCTGCATTTGCCTTCGGGTCCCAAGTGGTTCCACTGGATATATCACAGGACCATAAGAAAAGAACAGAAGAAAACATAATCCTTTCTGTCATGCGGAGGCCAAATGGTATCATGCTGCATCCGGCCAGTGAAGATTTCATAGCAATTCAGAGAAGATTATGATGAGATTCTTGAGCCATCTCTTGGCACAGGTAGGATTAAAGAGCCATTCCCACTCTCCTGTTATTCGATTAAAAGTATTAAGTATTGGAATTTATGCCTAGTCGTTAGTCTGTATGCATTTGTATGTTATTAACATTAAAATATTATAATTTAACCCTGAAAACTCAATGAGAAATGCTTCACTTTAAAGACAGGGCTATTTACGACATGAGTATAAGAAGTATTTCAATAAAAGGAAAATCACTTGTCAAGAAAGAAGCTTTCTTTTTCTTGACCTGTACCTTAGGAGAGCTAGAGAGAAAAAAAAAAAATGCTTTTTCTACAAATATGTAAAATCTTCCCTTTACTATGAAGAACTCCATTCTGAGAGAGGTTTTTGTTTGCTCTAAAGAAAACGCCTTAGAACCATTATTTCCAGCAAAAACATTGGAAAAGATGAACTCAGCCATTTATAGGGCAGTACCATGATAACACCAGTTCTACAATCAGGGTCCATATTTACCTCAAACTATTGAAAATAGAGGCTTGCTTTTCTTTCAGGGTCACAGTATCTGTGTTTTTTCTGGTTAGATGCACAGCTAATTTAACTATTTTGAAGAGCTGTCTGTCCCCATGATTGATAAGTTGACAAAAGCATCAGGTTCTCAATGGGCCTTAAGTTCTCTGGCAAGAGAATTTAAGTATTTACTGGCAAAGTGAGTAAGTGTATCTTAGAGGCCTCATGAGGCTCTAACAGTTGGTGATTCAATATATTTCAGAAAAATTACAGCGTATTCACATGAGTTATAAATATGTGTATTGTTTTTTTATCATTCTGGATACCAACAGTATTTAACAGAATAAACACAAACATTAAAAAAAGCAAAACTGTGCAAGCAATAAGGGCGATCTCAAGGATATATCTGCCTTCACTTTAAAGAGCTTACTCTCATGAACTTAGGGAAACTTTAAGTGTTTTATTCCTAATTCCATCAAAATAAAAGATAACAGATCTGAGCTATTGTGAGTCTGAATCCAATCTATACCCAGAAAAGTAATACATAGCATGTGTACCACACATCCATCTCCTCTAAGAGTCTTCAGACACTAGGTTAAAGTAAACGTTATTCTATTCTTACTTTATAAATGCTTAGTATACAGTTGAATCTTAATAAATATTTAATAATATTAGGAACCAACAGAGTGACAAAGTCATTTTCCTTTTATAGATACAGCTTTTTAACTGAAGTAAAAAAAACTTTATCTATAAAGGCCAAATGTTCTATCACTAGAGTATTCAGAACCCATAATCTTTAGGAGACCTCCACAGCAGTATCTACATTAGCATTTAAATGGAGTAATATTTTTTGAAACCAGTACCTCTGTTGAAATAATATGGTAGATTAACACAAAACAATCTGTTGAGCTATGATGTGACATTTTTCAATACAAGACATAAACTGCTTCTAAAAATTGCCAAGAATAGATTTAATCCATTTCTTTTATTTAATTTTAATTCCAACTACTAAACTTTCTATTTCTCACTCTAGGAAAATTCCTTCAAAGCTCTTCTGGATTAGAAATAGTAAAACTGACATGTATATGTGCTTCTATGTAAGACTGCATATGTATGTAGCTATAAATAAATTGGTACAGTATTTTTAACTAAAGTTTGTATTATAAAGAAAGAGAGTTGAAGACTAAAATTAGACATACTTTTACAATAAGAGTCAAGCTTTCCATGGAAAACTAAAGTGATTTTTTTTCTTTGTTTTTATTTTGTATTGTTTGTGTATAAATATTATTCAAAACTCCCATCTATTAAATCTCTTCCCTAGATGGTCCAGTTAGTTGGAATTGCATAAATTTAATTGGAGGTATAAGGCAGTGTTTGGGTTGCTGTTTGCACATCACTTGTACTAAGAACTAAAAAAAGTTTCTTCATGGACTGAGCAAAGAAAAAAAAATGTGTGTGTGTGTGTGTGTGTGTGTGTGTGTGTGTGTGTGTGTGTATGCATATAAAAAGAAAGTGTGCCATCTTCCTTGGTCCACACACACTTACATTTTCCTCTTTTGCCTAATGTATAATTCTATTTCTTGAAACTTAAGGGATTTTAAATAACAAAATTTATACTACTAAAATTTCTGGGGACTAAAAAGATAAAATATGTAGAAAAATATATAAGGCTAATTATTGAATTTATTTCAAGTGAAAATACACTATCCTAAGTAGAAAGCATATAAATATCTTAGGTGATCTATTTTTGAGGAAGTATAGAAATTTCAAGGTCACATTATCCAAATGGTGCGTTAAGACAATCGGTTTGTTTCATGCTATTACTAGAGTTTATATTTGTTCAGAATGAGATTTATTTAGAATTGGTTGAGGTTGTCTGTTGGACATTAAGTGTGAATTTTAAACTATGCTAAGATGCATTTAATGCAAATAAAGAAGTAGATTTAACTTTCCTATTACCTTTGATATCATTTAGATATCTAAATAATATATCATTTATAAGTTTATTTTTAGTTCAGTGTTTTTTATAATGCAAAAGCATTTCAATTCAAAACACTGTGGAGAATTTTAGCATTGCATTAAGAATATCTGTCCTTTTGCAACTGCAACAAAAAGAATAAAATACGTAGGAATAAACATAACAAAGGATGTGAAGGACCTATACACCCAAAACTAAAAGATATTATCAAAAGAAGTTGAAGAAGACACAGAAGAATGTAAAGATATTCTGTGTTCATGGATTAGAAGAATCAACATAGTGACAATGGCCATATTAGCCAACGCAATGTACAGATTTAATGCAATCTGCATCAAAATCCCTATAGCATTTTTTAAAAACAGAAACAGAACAAAAAAATCATCAGACTTGAATGGAACCACTAAAGACCACAAATACTGGGTTGTCAGAAAAGTCATGATGCATTTTTTCCAACAAAAAACAAAGAAAAATACATCATGACTTTTCCGACAACCCAATAGATAGAGTAATTCTAAGAAAAAAGAAAAGAGCCAGAGGTACTATACTACCTGACTGCAAATTATACTACAAAGCGACAGTAATCAAAACAGCATTGCATTAGCAGAAAAAAACACACATAGATCAGTGCAACAGAATTCACAGCCCAGAAATAATCCCACATGTATATTGGCAAATAATTTTCAACAAAAGAGCCAAAAACACACAATTTTCCACAAAGGAGCCAAAACAAACAATGGAGAAAAGAAAGCCTCTTCAATAAATGATGCTGGGAAAACTGGAATACCATATGCAAAATAATGAAACTAGGCTGCTATTTTGTCACCACACATAAAAATTAACTTAAAATGGATCAAAGCCCTAAAAATAAGATCCACAACAAAAAATTCATGGAAGAAAGCATAAGTACCAAACATATGAACATTGGTCTTTATGAATGTGTCCTCAAAGGCAAGGGAAGTAATAGTAAAAATAAATGAATGGGACTATATCAAAGTAAAAGGCTTCTGCACAGCAAACGAAACCATCAACAAAACAAAAAGGGAAACAACCAAATGGGAGAAGATATTGGGTTGCTGGAAAAGTCATGATGCATTTATGCAATGAAAAACAGGAAAAAATACATCATGACTTTTCCAACAACCCAATACTTATAAACAACACCTCTGAGAAGGGGCTAATATCCAAAATATACAAAGAACTCTTACAACTCAACAACAAAAAACAAACAATCCAATTAAAAAATGGGCAAAGGACCTGAACAGACACTTCTTCCAAAAAGACATATGAACAGCCAACACATATATGAAAAGATACACTAGTTATTAGGGAGATGCAAATCAAAACCAAAATAAAAACAGCAAAACAGCAATAAAAACAAATAAACAAAACTCATAGACACAGACAATAGTTTAGTTATTACCAGATGGTAAGGGGGAGGAGGGTGATAGAAGATGATAAACGAGGTCAAATATATGGTGACGGAAGGAGAACTGACTCTGGGTGGCAAATACACAATGTGATATAGACATGATGTATTACAGACTTGTATACTTGAAATCTATGTAACTTTGCTGACATTATCACTCCAATAAACTTTAATTTAAAACAAACAAAAAACCACCATGAGATGTTACCTCACACCAGTTAGAATGGCTATCATCAACAAGACCAATAATAACAAGTGTTGGAGAGGCTGTGGAGAAAAGGAATGCTCTTACACTGCAGGTGGGAATGTAAATTGGTGCAGCCACTATGGAAAATAACATGGAAGTTCCCCTCCCAAAAAAAAAGAATACAATTAGCATGCAACCCAGCAATCCCTTTTCTGGGCATCTATCTGAAAATTTTGAAAACATTCATTGGTAAAGATATATGTTCCTTATGTTCATTGCAACATTATTCATGGTGACCAAGACATGGAAATAACTGAAGTGTCCTTCGATAAATGATTGGATAAAGAAGATGTAGACAGATATATATATATATATATACACACACACACAATGGACTACTACTCAGCCATAAGAAAAGATGAAATACTGCCATTTGCAACAACATGGACGGATATTGAGAATATCATGCTAAGGAAAATAAGTCAGCTGGAAAAAATCAAGAACCTTGATTTCACTCATGTGTGGGATATAAAACTGAAAGCAACAAGCAAATAAATACTCATAGGGACAGACAATAGTATGGTGGTTACCAGGGGGAAAGAGGGGTAGGGGGAGCTAGAAGAGGGTAAAGGAGGACAAAATAAATGGTGAGAAGAAGACTTGACTTGGGGTTGTGAACACAATGCAGTGGATGTTATATTATAGAATTGCACACTTGAAATCTGTATCATTTTATTAAGCAATGTCAACCCAATAAATTGAATATAATTTAAAAAAGAATATTTGCAGTTCTATATTCAGAATACCAAAATAAAGCTTAATCTCAACATTACATCCTCCAATATTATAACCATAAATTAGGCACAAAAAAGGCGTTTTTGTTTTGTTGTGTTTTATATTTTTAAAGCACTTAATCCTTATGCTTCCCTATTTCAAAAATGGAATTCTTGCTCAATTCAGAAGAGCCTGTGTTAGACAATGCATATAATTGAATGAAATCAATCAATGACACCCCCTCGTGTTTTTTTAGAGATACTTACTATTGTTTCAGTAGATTATACTTATTCATTTTAAACCTTCAGCTCACAATAGTATGTATTTTATGGGGTACCCTAGTTATTCAAATGCCTTAGAACTATATGTGCATAGACAATGATCAAAATATACAAATAATTAAAAGCTTTTTAAATATATTAAAAAATATTTTTTAAAAATAGTGTGCTGAGATCCTTGTATTGTCAATGTATTTAAACAAAGAAACCAGTAGACTGAAGTGGCTGTAATGCCATGGTTCACTGTATAAGAAAACTGAAACCTAACAGAGTCAATCCTATATATGCAATTACGGCCGAGAAAATAAAATTTCAGAACCATAACTAATGCTGCAATGAATATTGGAGTACATATATCTTTACAGATAAATGTTTTCAGATTTTTTGGGTAGATACCCAGGAGAGGGATTACTTGGTCATATGGTAATACTACTATTCTTAATTTTTTTGAGGAGCCTCCACACTATTTTCCATAGCAGCTAAACTAATTTATATTCCCACCAACAGCGTATGAGGGTTTCGTTTCCTCCACAGCCTCTCCAGCACTTGTTATTTGTCTTGTTGATCACAGCCATTCTAATAGATGTGAGGTGATATCTCCTTGATCTCGAGATTATTATGCTAAGTGAAATAAGTGAGACAGAAAAGGTCAAAAACCATATGACCTCACTTACTTGTGGGACATAAAACTGAAAGCAACAAAGGAACAAGACAAATAATGAAACAAAAACTCAGAGATACAGACAATAGTTTAGTGGTTACCAGAAGGGAATGGTAAAGGGTATCAAATATATGGTGAAGGAAGGAGAATTGACTCTAGATGATGAACACATAATGCAATAGCTAGGTGATGTATTGTAGAATTGTACACTTGAAACCTATGTGGTTTTGTTGACCATTGTCACCACAATAAACTAAGAAAACAAACAAACAAAAAGAACTAATCACAAACAGTAAACCAGGTTTCCCCCCAAATAAAGGCTACCACTTAATCTATAGTCAATCAAATAATTCATTGCTTTGCTACCGAGTCAGCCCTATAAAAGTATATCCCCCAGTGCCCGATGGTCGAGCGCTAACCACTTTTGGTTTAGTACTGCCAGAGTCGATTGATGTAATCAAGAAAACATGAAAAATTTTAATATAGCTCAATTTGTCTTTTAACACAAATAAAAAATAAACAAAAGAAATTTGGTTCAGACCAAACTATAGAATGAGATTTTCATAACTAGTGTATACAACACTAGGGGAAAAATGCATATATGCAGTATAAAGTGTATATTTATATGACCCCAAATACCAAATAAAGATTATATTTAGATATAATTCTAAATAATTTGAAATTGGTTGATAGCACTCAGGTAAGAAACTGGTATCTAGCTGGTTCTGCTGTTTTCTAGATAATGGCAGATAAATCCCAAACTATAGATCCTTTTTGCCACTGTAGTCAAGAGAAGATACTGATGTTACACAAAATGTATCATGGTTTCCATGTGACTATCCGAGGCAGGGTTAACTGCAGCTTACATTTAATCATGAAGTTATTACTTCAGCAATAAAGACTTCTATTAAACGTATCACTCTACAAAAATTAAAAAATCACTCTCATTTTACTGAAGAAGGAAGAATATAGATGGAAAAATATGTTGATTTAAGACTACAAAGAACCAGAGGAGAATTGCAGAGTCATAGGAGAAGAAACACAAGCCATTCTGGTGTGGCAGTTATAATTTTATTTTCCTCAAACCAATTCATTCTTCCACTAGCCATATAAGACTATATTACCAGTTACCTCTTGTTTCAATCTGTGACTTTGTTTTGATCAAAGAAATAGGACTTTTTAAACCTGTTCTTTGAAATGTCTTCCGTTCTCTTGTATAACATACTGACCTTGGTCCTCACAGATGAATTCAAAGAACTGTGATATAACAAAGCCATAGAATGGAAGAAGCCTGGATACCGGTACCATTACCTAGATTCTGCAGAATTCAAGAATCAGAGGGAACAGATACCTTGCATGCTTTTGAGTCTTCCCTTTTCCAAGTAGGATATTTAATTCAGGTTATTTGTTTCCCTATTCCATCCTTGTATATTTTGGATATGAGTGTGGGTGTGCATGCACACATGTGCACATGTGTACAATAACTTGTCTATAATTATACATGGGTCACCTTTAGAAAAGAGAACTATATGGACTTAATGTGGATAAACTGGAGAGTCTGTATTTGATGTGGAGACTAAAACTCTGTTGTCATTCTTCCAGCAAAAGTGAGGGCATCCTATCGGGTAGGAAGAGATGAAATGCAATATTTGGAAACCAACATGGAGGAGATGCCCAGGAGGGTCACCTGACCATTATTAATCTACAATATTAACAAGAAATGGTTTTAAGCCACTGAGCTTTTGGGGGTTTTATTATAGCAATTATCATGAATTACCCCTATTAACACTTGCTCACACACACACACAAATACTGATGGCAGTATTTTTTAAAATGGTATTTAGAGCAAAATAACCCTTTTTGAAAAGTGCAACTGAAAAACATGTAATTATTGTAAACTCTGAATATTTAGAGACTTAGAATTCTCTGTACATAGTATTATGGATACTAATTAAAGGGTATGGTCAGCCAAGAGCATGACGATGTGGACATGAACAGTGCAAATTAGGCACAAGAGGCTCAGTAATAGAAGAAAAGAAAGTTAGAACAAAAGAGAACGGAGAAAGTTAGTGCAGAGATTTAATATGTCATAGTTAGGAGGAAATTAAAAATTAGTATTAAAACCCCATAGTCTACCATTCAGATTTTTTCTGTATATGTAACTGATTTATTGGTAAAATAAATCAGTGAGTTTTTTTGTTAGTTTGAATTTTCTGTCTTAATTCTTAGGTTGAATTTTTTGTCATAATTTATGGAAAAATTATAGACATTGTATTCCACAGTATGACTTCCATGTTTCTCTATTTTCACAGTTTCACTAACTTTATCATTAAGAAGTATTTTAAATATTACTAATCATCATCTGGTAGACCACAGTTACAACTGGGATAATACTGCAAAATTGGGCAAACCAGTTGAAAACAACAGTGTGCATGGTCTAAGAAAGATCATGGCTCATGGAGATGACACTCTAGGAGATTTAAAAATTATTAAATGATATAACATCACCAGAATAGAATCAATCTTATGAATACCACATTTCCATCTGCTATCATTTTCAAAAGTACCATAGGAATAACACTTGATCAGGTAGGTACTCCTAAGATTTAAGTATGTCATAGGTATAATTTCCTTAGAGGTAAACTTCTCAATTTTGTGCCTTATATTGTTTTTTTTTGTTTTGTTTTTTTCAGTGAAAGACCAAAGATGCCTAAGTCATGTTCAAATGAATAGTTTGTTCCTGTATACTATATGCTTAGCAACAGGAAGTAAAATACAGACAAACAAGTTGTATACTTCTCTGCTCTACTTTCTAGGAGCATCAGTGGTGCCTATCATGAGTAGCTCTATTTTTCTCTATGATAATAACACCATTCTTTAACATTGCCTCAGGCTGAACGCTGCAAATATGTGACCAAGTCTGCCTTTGGAGCATTTGGAATACCCTGGTCTTATTGTCTAAGAAAATACATAAAAGAAAACATACAAAGCCACATACATGAGTGGAACTGAGGTCAGTTATCATGGGGCTAATATGTCAATCGAAAGTGGGAAGCTTCCACTCCCTCCATCTCTATAAACAAACTAGTCCTAAGGTCAAGAGTCTTTGCTTTGTGTCCATATGTTTGGGGTAGGAATAGAGTGGGGATCAGCAAAGACGAGTTCACTATAACTATTGTTAGAGGACAAGGGAAACAGAAAATTAAGTTAATTATTAAAGTAATTAGTAACAAAATTATTGCTTTCATCTCTGAGATCTTTCTATGTAATTTGATCAGTTTATAGACAAAATCGGCTAAGTAAAAATGCAGGTTTGGATATTTTGATTCCTCCCTTGAGTCACAGGGACCAAAACTGCATTGTTTAGAACCAGGAAATATGTGGTTACCTCCATAATTTGTGAAGTATAAAATTAAGACATGGTTTTAATTTGCCTTTTTTTTTTTTCTCAAGCAATCCAACATCCTCCAAAGATGTTATTCCTCATTCCTTATCATTTGTCTTCTATACAAGGGAATCTAATGCTCAATGGGGGAAAAGCTTCAGTGAAGACAAGGCCTTTACCAATTACCCAGTAATCAAATTGGTTTAATCGTGGTTTGACCAGATGACAATCCTGGACTTCTCTGAGAAAGGGAAGTTGTTGTAGAATTGAAAACTTGAAATATAATAGAATAATTTTATCAAAAGGCTGTTTTTTTTGTCCCAATTAGCCTAAGAGTTAAAAGAACATGGATAAATGAGTTTCTGACTGTTGATGATTTAATGTACCATCCGGTTGTATGAAAAGAAAAAAAAACAACTCGTGGTGTTTTAAAGCATATGAAACACACAAGTGTTTCTTTTTTTAAAAAATTCTATTTAATAGCTGCTATACAAATATCTATCAATATAATTCATATAATGTAATTGCGTGAGAATAGGAATGGGGTCTTTCGTGGCTCATTATCATATTTCCAACAGGTACATTAATGACACAAACTAGATGCCTGATAAATAAATGCCATTTAAATTTTATTTATTTATTTATTTATTTAATTAATTAATTTATTTTTTGAGGGCAGTGTCACTGGCCCTCATATATGAGACCCGAACCGGGGCCGCTGGCTTCCCAAGCCAGCGCTTAACCTCCGCACCACTCGGTCGGCCCAACCATTTAAATTTTAGGTTGTTCAATGAATGATATGAAAGAGCAATGGGCTCAGATATCTATAAAATCAGAGTTGTATGCTACCTCTCACAAACTCGTCATATAAAAATACCTACTCTGGTCATAAATTTTCTTATAAAATGAGGGATTCCTCTTTTCAATTTCTATGGCAGTTTAGCACTAAAGAAGAAAAGTTCTGGCTTCACCCCTGCTTTCAATAATATGTGGTTGACAATGAGTCCTCTGGCCTAACTGCCAGCTCCCACATTGTAGAGACAGTCATCCTCTCCTCCTCTGGCCCTAATACCTGTCAGTAAATCTATGTATTTGTTTTCACTATGAGAGTTTTTAACAGGCTCATCTCTCCTAACAAAAGCCATGAGGAAGTTGGACTGATGATGCTCTCTCTCTTTCTGAAAACTGAGGGGAGTTATTAAAATAGCACTTATGCTGAAAAGGGAATTTCTTTTTCAACTTAGAAAAACTAAACAAATGAACAGAAGCAAAACAGTGTCCCTTAGGGATATGTCCCCAAAACAAATATTATGGAGGCTTCATGAAGATATGATAAAGTGCATTTTCTGCCTCAGGAAAAAGCACATTCTTTCAAATAATGTGGACTTCGTTGAATGATAGCTCATGTCTATGTTAAATGTTTTCCATGAAGGGCGTTTCCATAAATGACGCTTATCACAACCTAATTTCACATTCCCTATACCATTACACTTAAATAAAACTTGATATTTAGTTAGTAAGATGTTTCTCATGCTAAAGTGATTAATTTTACTGCCTGCGGCATGCTGCAATCATGGAATTATGTTAAAAGAATATTACTTGGAGTTATGTTCAAAGAATACTGAAGTTCATTCTCTTCATTTGGTTGATATTTATACACAGGCTAATGCCAAAAAAATGTTTAAAATGGACACAATTTGAAATTAAATGCTTACAGTGTTTAAACATTTACTTTTTCTTTTCTATGTTACAATAAGCTGATTTCTAAAATTTGAAAATAAAGTGAAATGAACCCCTGTTCTAGTCTCCCTTTATGGATACTTTGATTTAATTTCTTCTTGACTTGATATTTCATCACGAAACATACAAGATCGATTTAAAGAAAACAGAATTATGGGGTCAAGATGCTGTGTATTTCATCCAAGTGGAAAACACATCTTTCTCTGATGCTCATTTGATAATCTTTAAATTGATTAAAAAAAAACCTTCTGGTTTTTTGAGTGTATTTTGTTTTTTTTTAAAAAAAAAACCTAATATTAAATTTAGCTCTTTAAGAGCTTTTCAATTTTCTTGGACCTCTCAAATTGTATGTGGCTTATTAGGAATATTTCAGTTTTATCCCTTCATACTTATAATAACAATGTTAGGTAAGGTTGAAACTCTCCATGAGGAAACTATAATCTTAAGTTATAATCAAAGCTCTACCAAATGATATTATATTATATATGTCTTACTACTTGCTTTCATATTCTTTTGATTATATAAAGTTATGAGTCGCAAGTACTTATCTAAGGCCTCTTCAATCTCCAATTAACAAAAAGGGGACAAAACATTTTTTGTGGATTACTATGCTTCAGATCCTTTGCTAGCACAGGGCAAACCTAGGAAAAAGATGAAATATACAATCCTTTTTCTGAATGGCCTTTGGAATCAATGGGGAAGGATACATGTTGAGTGTGCACTGAACATGGGGTTAGTCAACCATCTCCAGATAACAATTGGTTTCAAAGAGCAACCTTAAATCAGAAATACACTTTACAGGAGTCTTTTTATACTCTCCTATTCTGTAATTGCCCCTGTTTTCACAGGGCTCTCTTCCTCACCTACTATGCTCTAGTGATTTCTTCCCACCCCACATACAATTACCTGAACGCACCAAGCTTACTCCTTCCTCTGGGCCTTTTTATTTGATTTCCTCTGACTGGATTGTTCTGTCTCTATTTAAAATGGCATATTTACTTTCTTTAAATCAAAGTAATACATGTACCTAATTTATACATCAAAATGTACTAAAATAATTACAATCACAAAAAACAAAGACTTTCAGAGGCAACCCATTTCAACTTCATAACAATTTCTATTGGCTTAAATCTATGTATAACATCAAGAAAATCGAGTTAAGGACATACTCCATTTTATGAAATTCAACAATCAAAGAATGAATGAGAAAGGCAGACAGTATCCAGTAAAAGACTTGGCTCTTAAAAAGCCTTCTGCCTCTTTTTGGGCTAAATTTTTAGTGACTGGCAGCTTAGGGTTTGGTTTGTCTCTCTTTGGTGAAAGCCATGGTCTTGAGACTGGGTCAAGTTCATGTCTATTTAGTCAGAATACTATCTGATTACTAATATCAAATTGAGGACTCTTAGATCTGCAACATGGAGTTTAAGAAACTTTGTTCACCTGGGGGGTTTTAATTAGCAAATAAAACAACACAAATCACCTGTGTTTTACCTAGAGCATTAACTCAATAATTCTTTAAGCAATTTTGAGTAAATGATGTTTATATCAATTTGGCTTTTTATGAAAACAGAAAAATAAAACAAACTTACAAAGTTAATATCTTACCCTGAAAACGATTTAAATCATAATTCATTAATTTTATCAACATCAGAAAATAGATTCTCCCAGGTAATTTCAAATTATTAGCCTAATTATAAGTTGTATCTACTAAATATAATTTATAGAAAAAAATCTCAACGATTTCTCCCCTTTTTCAAAGCAACAGAACTACATTTGTATTATTCATTTTCACATTTTTTTTTAAAAAAAATTATTGTTTAGAGGTATTTCACTGATATATAGTGTATTTTATTAGTCTTTCACTTTCCATAGTAACAATTTTTGTCCAGGAAAGTGATTGTAAGTTTCTTGTGGTTATGGAAAAGTTCAATTTTCTTTCCCCATTGAGTAACTTGTTCAGAGGTTATACAGCAGTCTGACAATTAAGTTTGTGAACTCATCCTAGAAAAAGTGCTACATACCTCATTGCTGCATATCACTACAGTCACCTTCAAAGTACTCCCCTTGGGAAGCTATGCACCAAAGCCAGTGCCTAGTCCTCCCTTCAAAGCAATTTTGGAACTCTTTCTGGAATGGCCAACAGAACTGTTGTCATATTACCCTTGATGTCTTGAATGTCATCAAAATGTCAATATTGACATTTTCATGTCAATATTTCCTTTACCTTTGGGTAAAGAAAAAAATCACTGGGGGCCAGATCAGGTGAGTAGGGAGGGTGTCCCCATACAGTTATTTGTTTACTGGCTAAAAACTCCCTCACAGACAGTGCCGTGTGAGCTGGTGCATTGTCGTGATGCAAGAGCTCTTTGGGGACCATTTTTGTACACACCTTTCTCATGCCAAGATTTTTAGTTAAGAGTTTCCTGTTTCTCTATCAATGTTTACTTGGTCTGCTGTGCTTCTCACAGTCAGCTGACAATTTTCATGCACAAATTGACGAATTTTTGCAATGTCTTCGTCAGTTCTGCTTGTTACTGGCAGCCCTAGCTTCTTTTCATCAATGAAGTGTTCTGTCTCCTCAGAAAAACGTTTAATCCATTTGTGCACTGCTGTTTTCTTCATGGCATTATCCCCCAAAACCTGATTTCTCTTCCACTCTTGCCAACTTTAACATGAAATTTAATGTTTGTTTATTGCTCTATTCAAGCTCATACATTCACACAACAGCACACAAAAACACACAACAACAATAATGAACACCACTCAGCAAGACACTGCCACATATAGACAAGAACACAGATATGAGACACTGATATATGAAGCTTGTGAAACCTTACCGAGCTGTTTATACAGTGCTTCCAATGCAAGCACACGGTGGAAAGTTTACAAACTTACTTGTCAGGCCTCGTGTCACAATAAACTTTTATATTTATAGAACAAAAAGAGGTCATAGGGGAAAATACACCTGGTTGTTTTGAGTCATTTACTCAACCCCAAATTTTTCATAATCATTGTATTATATTAAAATACTAATAATTGACACTATTAATCACTCCATGCATCCAAGTAAAAGCATTAATTTTCCCTAGACTAAAACTCTTCATTCTTCAACAGATGGCATGTGAGAAGTGAACTCCAGCCAGAATTGAACTTGACAAATCCACATCCTTACTCTAGGAGCAGATATACAATCTGATTAGTTCTTACACCAAGACCTTTCTAGTAATCAAAAGTACGATGTCTCATGCAAGTTATTGCTTAACAATCACACAAAAGGTGAAGTAGCAAAAAGAAGATCAGTGTTTTGGGATACCAGCAGTATATCAGCAATATTTCTGACAAATAAAAGTAATTAGTTTGCCAGAAATTTTAATGAAATCATGATTAATAAATGTCTCTCAAAGGTCTTCATCAAAGTTAAGGCATTTCGGTGATAAATGTAAACATGCAGACCCTGCTTTGCCAAAAGCTGTGTGTTTCACTTACACAGCTCCACTGATTGATTTGTCCATTATTCTAATACATAATTTATCACATCAAGGGGGACAATTCATTATGTGTATAGTATAAACACGAAGTTGGAAACAGCAAAACCTGTAGGAGACTTCTTAACAGGTTGCCTGGGTACTGAAATTCTTTTTTCCTTATAAAGTAGAGATTTGAAAACATTAATAAAAATGGCATTTACCAAAACCAGACAAAAGATCAAATCTTATCATTTTAATTTATTTGAAAGCATATTGACACACCCTCTCTTCAGATAACAGTTCTATTGCCCTCACTGTTTTCATTCCTTGTAAAGGGTCCATCTATTGCTAAATCAATGAGAAACAGGATGGTGTCCCAATCCCTATTAAATAAGAATTCTGTGGCTATATTGCTTGAACCATAAACAGCAGTACGTACCATTACTGAAAAGCTCATTGAATTACATGATAGATTGTGACATTTCTTGCTGTATTTAAAGCATGAGACATTGAATAGCACATTTGGTTTCAAATCATTCATTCACTCATTCATTCATTCATTCATTCATTCATTCATTCATTCATGTAGTCATCAACATGACTCAATTCTACTATTTGCTACATTTTGATGTATCTAGAACTCAATAAATGAATTTAACAGATCCCATGGTTATCTTATTAGGGAAAATGCATGCTTTTTTTGAAGATTAAAAACTGTGGTGATTGATAGAATATCCCTCTGAGTTTTTGACATGTACTTGATTTTTAGAAAACTAAGAATTTGAATATCAACTTCAGATTAGAGAAGGCAGTACTACAGAAATACCTTTACATTTTTAGACATAAAGTGAGAACAGATGATTGAGCATACTGATTAGTTGATAGTACCAAATCTTATGCCTCCACCGCACACAATCACTTAACTGCACTTTCTTTTCATCAGCAGAATTATAAAAAAGGCCAACATTTATTTTATTTTTTAAAATAATGGATATGCACTTAGGACTTTCAATTCTGGATCAAAACTTTAAAACTAGATTTGCTGTAATAAGTAAATTATTTCAATCTGATTGACATGAATTATTGCCCATTTAAAAGATCAACTGTTTGACATCGTTTTCAAATGGATATTGTAAAAATTAAGCGATTTGAAATCAGTACCTAGTTTAGGTAAGTAAATTTATTAGAAATTATACCAGAGGCAGCACATTGCTGTTTCTGTCCACAAGTTTATGTTTTGTTTTATCTTTGAGTGGCACTATAATAAATATACAGTAATGGAGCAATATTCACATTACTTAAAGACATTCTTTTTTCTAAAATAGTTTTATATCCTGCTCCCAAAACTCTCTGATCAACTTTGATTCTGTGTTTAGTAAATTTAGTGGCTATTCACGCATCAGAGAGATAGAATCAAAGCATTCTGGAAGCTTCTAAACCTGATTTACAAATCCTATACTAATGCCTAAAATTTGAATTTTTCTATGATTAAGTATGTGCTATTATAAATGTATTACTTTACATTTCAAACAGATCATTGAACTCATTACTTGCTTAGGCACTGCTAATGTAGTCAATGAAAATTCTAAATATTTCAAGTATTTTAACTTGGTATAGTTAAATTATCCCTTTCTTTATTGGCATCTACAGATGGTATGAGATCATATACATGGTATATATTTAGCTTTTCAGTTCAAATATTGGGTTGTTGGAAAAGTTATGATGCATGTTTGCAACAAAAAACATAGAAAACTACATCACTTATCTGACAACTGAATAATTAGTATCTCTCCTGATTTTTGGCTCAACTGCCTACCCCTTCTTGCTGGCCTGTAGTGTCGTAGCACCTGTGCTCCTGGGAGGGGCTATTTGATCCTTCACATAGGTATTTGTTGGCTGTGCCCCTAAATGATTATTATATAAACTATTTTTAGTGAGAGAGAAAAGAACTAATACCTGAAGCTTTGTCCATAATGTAATGGTCTGCGTGTTTGAGTGTCTCCCAAAATTCTTATGTTAACACACTAATCCCAATGTGATGGCATTTGGAGGTGGGGCCTAAGGAGAAAATTAGGTCAGGAGGGGGGACACCTCATGAATAGCTTTACTGTCCTTATAAGTGCTGAGAGAGAGAGAGCTAGCTCGCTTTCTGCCAAGTGAGCACATAGCAAGAGGATCGCTGTCTGCAATAAAGAAGAGAGTTCTCACTAGACGCCAAATCAGCTGGCACCTTGACCTTGGAATTCCCAGCCTCCAGAACTGTGAGAAATAAATTTCTGTTGTTGATAAGCCACCCAGATTATGGTATTTTATTACAGCAACCCAAGCTAAGACACTATTTGTTGAATTTTAAATAACAGGGAGTCAATTTGATATCACTGGAATTTAAGAATCATTAAAAATACTCTAATGTTTAAAAATACAATTACCCATTTTTAATCAACAAATGCTTTCAATTAATCATGTTATTTATTATGTGATAACATATATCGAAATGGATTAAAGATATGCAGGAAGTCAAGACATTTGTCATCAAAGGTAGCGTAGTAGAGTGAAAAGAGTGCACTGCAATGTCAGACCTCTAGGTTAATGTGTTGCTCTCCAATTGAGAAACCTTGAGTGATGACCTACTCTCTCTCAACTCCAGCGTCCCATAAAATGAGAGGTTAATTTTACCACCAAAAAAAAATTTTTTTTTTTTTTTTTTGAGGGCAGTGTCACTGGCTCTCATATGTGGGACCCGAACTGGGGCTGCTGGCTTCCCAAGCCAGCGCTTAACCACCATGCCACTGGGCCAGCCCCAAAAACTTTTTAAATGGCTGATGTATAAGAAAAGAAAGATGGCTAACTTTAAGTAACACTTGAAGCAATGTATCTATATCCAAAATTTACACAGTGTCCATCTTTACTTTCTAAAAGAACTAAAATACAATTTAAGAAACAAACAGAACAAGTGAAACACTAGAAATAGTTCCTTCTTTATACTTACTGTGCTAACAATAACCAGAAAGCAATGAGGACAGTTCATAAGAGAATCATTGATTTATTTCTCCAATTACATTTGGCAGATTTTGTTCATCCACTCTCTTAAATGGATATGAATATGAATTCCCAATGGTATTTTTAACAAGATTTCAGGGAAAGATTTCCATATCACTGCACTAACAGGATTTGCATGTAGTTGACAGCTGTGCAACATAAATTAAATAAAATTTTATTGATGTGTTAAAAACATTCCATTTACACAAAATAAAGCAAAGTTAATGTTTATTTTAGATGGAACAGAAAATAAGAAACATTTGCCCTGAACCAAATGTTAGTATTTGCTAGCAAATACTAACTCATTTGTTTGTTGGATTTTGCTTTATTTTTTTTATCTGTGTTTTGCAATAACAGCAAGAAAATTAATGTGAAATTTCAGTCATCATAAAATAGGTGATTTTTATACATGCCTCTAAAATAGATTACTTGGATGGGTAATTTAAAGTTTAAGTAGGGAACTAAACAAAATCTGAGAAGATTTGAATACTGGTCCTGAGTCCTAACTATTTTTCTTTTATGTGAATAGCATACTGCCTTTCTCCACTACTGGGTTCTTATGGTTAAAAATAAGGTTTTCAAAGGCCCCTGCCAACTATAAAATTCTATAGTACTATTATAATTTAAAACTGAATGGAATCATATTGCCAAAGAAGACAAATTTACATAGGAAATAGCTTAGAACAGGGAGCGTCCTGTTCACAGAATGTTCATGTATTCGTTGCCATCTCCCATTTGCTTTTCAGCAATTTAGTCAAACATGATTCATGCACTTATCTAAAATGTTATGATCTTCACATCTTATAAAGCAACACAAAACAATAACAGCAACACCCAGAAACACTCTTCAATGAATTGCTCATGATAGCAAAGCAAAAGTCCACATTACTGATGGACCAATAGTATGATGTACTCCACACATTGAATGAAGCACTTTCAAAAAATGAGCTCAATGAGCTAGCAGATGGCTAAGGAAATTTCCCGAGTTATTCCCAGGAAAAGAATGTGACTACAGGCCAAGAGAAAATTCATTTCCAAAATTAGGAAAAGAAATGTTTCAATATTGGCAATTATTATGCTTTAAAAAAACCTTCAATGAAAAAAGTTCAGCCTTCAATACATCAAGAACTGAGGATGCGACAGTAAACGTGGTCAGCTTTGCCGTGAAGTCCCACACACACATATTCGTGAGAGAAGCAGAGGCTATGCTATTGGTAGCACTTATCTTGCTCTTAGGCTGCTCTGAAAAATTCCACAGCTAGTACAGTTTGAAGAAAGTGATGCAGAGAGAGTCAACTATTCTATCCAGATGGCAAAGATCCAGATACGGGTAGAGATGCGTTTGTAAGAAATTTGGCTCATCTGATCTCTCAATTACACATGACATGTCTTTCCTGTCACAACACTGACATAGACATTTGTATATCTGCATATTTTACATTTAAATAAAACCACTTCCATCCTCTGTGATGGTGGTTATCTAAGCATTACAAGTGGTACATCCTATTAACTTGAAATTTAGAAAGAAGATAAAGTGACCACTAAACTTAATTGAACATACATGAGTAGGAACTTATATCTCTTCTAGTAAGTCCATATATAAAAAAATAGGCATATTATTGACATTTTTTTGCATTACCTTATGAGTGGAAAGTCTTAGTTTATTGCTGAAAAATTCAGGACAGTTTGCTCAATGGACTAAGGAAAAGGAAAGATTATAACGCTGATTTCAAGAGTAATACCACTAAGAGGTTCATTATAAAAGTAAGTATTCCTCTGCAATTTTCTCCAATGCATTCTACTTGTTAATCATTGACAGAAATGAGTGTAGATATATGACAATCACTACTACACTGACATTTTCAGAATCACATTTAGAATTTGCCCCACATAATCATGGCAACTAAGTTTAACTACCAAGCTCACTTATGATTATCTGCCCATTACTTCCATATACTATAGCTTATATATGGCAGGTTCACACTTTCATGAAAAATCTTCTCTGTTGTAAAAAGCAAAAGGAAAGGTTTCAAAAGTATGGATGTGGGCCAGACGAGTGGCGCGGTGGTTAAGAGCTGGCTTGGGAAGCCCGCGGCCCTGGTTCAGATCCCACATATGAGGACCAGTGATACTGCCCTCTAAAAAAAAAAGAAAAAAAATATGGACATAAAAGGTGCTATTACAATATTTACATTGAAGATATAGGAAGGAATGAATGCCTAACAGAGCTGAAATTCACCTTGTTTCAGAAGGTTATTGATCCTCTTTGGCAGTGTTTTGAATATTATATCTTGTTGCTTTAGAATTAAATAATTGGGAGCAACACTGATATTTTATGATAAAGGGATCTAGAAGCTATATAAGAACAATAACTTATTTGCATGTATGTGATAATTGGCAAAGTGTGTGGTTTTTTTTTTTAATTTTTTTTTTTTTTTGAGGGCAGTGTTACTGGCCCTCATATGTGGGACCGAACCGGGGCCGCTGGCTTCCCAAGCCAGCGCTTAACCACCGCACCACTCGGCCGGCCCTTGCAAAGTGTGTTTTAAATACATTATTTCATTTATTACCAAAATCAGGAGAGATAAGAAGATAGGCTTTGATCTCTATTTCACAGATTAGGAACCTCATGCAGAACCTTTGCAGGACTGTGATCCCAAAATATAACATCTGTTAACTAGTAGATACAAATATTTAGAAGCCTGTGTTTCTTTCTACTCCTTCATTGTTCCCCGTACCCATTAGCACACTAACCTCACCTTGAATGCCCCTGCCCTAATTAAATCTGAACCTCTAGAGACAAAACCTAGGGATTATGATTTATTCAAAGCTCTAGAGGTGGTTCTTATATTAAGAACAAGGTTAAGAACCACTGCTTTATAGCCAGTGGTTCTGACTCCAAATTCAGTTTTCTTTTTCTTCTTTAACAATGCCTTAAATAAACAATTTAAAGTAGTCTATAAAATAGAACAAGTGACCAACCTTTGACATAGGATAGCATAATGATTAACATCACAAAGTTGAGAGCTAGACAGTCCAGATATGAACCTACAGAATGGGAGAAAATATTTGCAAATCATATATCAGAGAAGGGGTTAATATGAAGAGTATTTAAAGGACTCTATCACAAACAAAACAAAATCCATTTAAAAAATGGGCCAAGAAACTAGATATTTTTCCAAAGATATCCAAATGGCCAACAGGTACATAAAAACATGCTCAACATCATTAATCATCAGGGAAATGCAATTAAAAACCATAATGGATTATTATATGTTATAATAGCTATCATCAAAAAGACAAGAGATACAAAGTATTGGTGAGAATATGGAGAAAAGGGAACCGTTGGTGGGAATACAAATTGGTTCAGCCATGAGGGAAAACAATATAGTTTCCACAAAAAATTAAGAAGAGAACTACACCATAATCAGCAATTCTACTTCTGGGTATACCCAAAGGAAATGAAAACAAGATATCAAAGATATATACACACTCCCATGTTTACTGCAGCATTATTCACAAAGCAGATGTGAAGGACATGAAAACAACCAATCTTTCCAATGGATGAATAAAGAAGATGTAATTTATATGTACACTGGGATACTATTCAGCCAAGCCAAACAGAAGAAGACAAATATTGTATGGTATCACATATATATGGAAACTCAAAAAAAAAAAAAAAAAGGTTTATCTCATAGAAACAGAGAACAAACAAGTGCTGGATACAAGCAAGGGACTGGATATAAACTTTTAGGTATAAGATAAATAAAATCTGAGGATCTAATGTACCACATTGTGATATAGTTGATAATACTGTATTGTATGATTGAAATTTGCTTAAAATAGAACTTAAATGTCCATATATATGCATATATATATATATGCATATATGTATATATATATATATATATATATATATATATAGTGATGGATGTGTTAATTAACTAAATTGGAGAAATCATTCACTATATATGTATATCAAATCATGACATACTCATATTCTTTAAATATCTTACAAGTCTACTTTTCAGTTATAGCTCAATAAAGCTGAAAAAAATTAATCTTTAAACAAACAAACAAATAAAGGAAGAGGTTAATGTCTCCAAAGCTCCTTGTAAAACACCCAGGTTCTGATATTTAAAAAAAAAAAAAACTTTATAATTGCATTAACCAGCAAGATTGCAACTCTTCATTTCTACACATTAGGCTTTTACAAAATTTTCCAGGTATTTTTAGTCACTGTTTATGATGCAATTAGTTTCAGAACCAAAGCAAAAAGAGTCATTTTCAACCACAGCAAGGCTTCTAAAAAAAGAGGACAATGAAGTTCCCCAAGTTAAAAAATCATATATACACCATTTCAATAACAATTAAGAAATGGATAAACTATCTATTAGATGCAATCAATGGGAAGCTAAAAAAAAAAAAAGCTAATATTCAGCAATGCAACCAGATTTCTACAACAAGCATCAAATATGTATTTGTATGCATATGTGTGTGTATGAAAGAATAGTAAGAAAGTAGGAGCATAGATGAGAGGATTCAACAGTCATCTAACAGGAATTCCAGAAATAAGACAAAGGGTGTGTATGCATGTGTGTGGGGCAGGGGGCAGCAGCAGTGATAATTTGAAAAGAATAATGCTTAGAAATACCAATAATTGTAGAAAAGCAAAAGTCTCCATATTTGAAACAAACCTTATGATGAGCAGGATAAATAAAAACCAGTTGTTGCCTATGGAAATCATAATGAAACTTCATAACACTAAAAGTATACAGAATACCTACAAATGTATAACTTTATGAATTTTTCCAAAGAAAAAGTATAAGACCATCAAGAAATAATTTTAAAGTATAGAAGAAATGGGCTGGCCGAGTGGCATGGTGGTTAAGAACTGGCTTGAGATGCCAGCGGCCCCGGTTCGGATTCCACATATGAGGGCCAGTGACACTGCCCTCAAAATAAATAAATAAATAAATAAATAAATAAATAAATAAATAAATAAATAAAGTATAGAAGAAATATGATGGCTAGTCCAGAATTTTATACCCAGTTAATCTACTTTGTATGAATAGAGGCAAAATAATGATATTTAAAGACACATAAAATCTAAAAATTTAAAATATATGATCTCCCATTGAAAGAATTGTAAACAAATATACATCAGCTAAAAGAAAAGCAAACCCAGGGGAAAAGCATCTGAAACAATTTTAAAAAGCAGCATTGAAATTAATAAATATGTAGATAAATTAAATGAACCATTTCTAAGAAACAGAAAACTTAACAAAAATATATATTTCCAATTATGGTGTTCCTCTTTAGCTACATTTTAAAAAATGATAATGCTGACAGTGTATGTAATAAGAATAAGTTTTGGTCAGAGAGAAAAGTACATCCAGATGATTAATATATTATTTAAATATACCAAAGTAGAGATATAGCATATGTTTCAGTAATGGCAATAAGAATAGTAAGAGAGAATGCACTTGATAATTAGAGTTAAATCTACAATGTTTAACAACAAAAAGACATATTAGAATAATACTAGTATTTATTTAAAATACACTTAATTTGCTAAATAAATTATTATGTTAAAACACCATCATTTTTAGATCTTTTTTCCCTTTATATCAATAGATTTTAGTTTCAGTATGTTTCTGTGTTCTCTATTTCTATTCAAACACATCTTGCAATGAAAAAACATAATTTTTGTCAAAAATTATTATTGAAATGTGATGAGGAAATACAACTCTTCTATGTGTCAAGGAAATGTGATGACAAAAAAAACCCCACATTATTTGTTATTATAAGCATTCCTTTCCAAATGGAAGCCTTTCAGTCTGGAAAGTATTTGTTTTACTCTTAGGGGGTTCTGCACCCTACGGAGAATGAATGCATAAAGAACTTAACCTTTCTTGGGCCTCCATGTTAATCACACACTTGCCTAATCTTCATTTTATTCCTTAGAATCACAAGTCATCCTTAAAGAATGCCTTATTGTAATAAAAAATACATTGGGTTTGATGTGTTGATTTTGCAGATGTTTTTGTTGGGAGTATTGTACTCAAGCATAATGTTAAGTGGAGTACATTATGATTACATTTATATTATGAACACTGCAAATGAACAGAAGTCACAGAATTGCAATCTACAGGTTTTGCAGATATCTCGTACATCTATTATCACTTCATTAAAGCATATCTATGTGTAACTTTCAAGGCTTTTTTGCTCATTCATAGAAGATATGAATGATTAGCTGCTAACAAAATGATTTTAAAAATCCTTTCCTGAGGAAAGCAGAGCAAGGAAAGTTGTGCATTTTTCACTATCAAAATATCTAGGGACAAAAATATTCAAGGAAACTCAGGCTAGAGTGCACCTAAAAAACTAATGTTACTCTTGACAGTGATTTTTTTTAGATATCAAATATATAAAAATATTTGACCTCTAACCCCATCACCAATATCTCTATGTCAAATAGTTGGTGGAAGCAGTTGGCAGAGTTAGCATCATCCCATTTAATCCCCGTAAAGCATCACAGCCCCAGAGCCAGTCAGGTACTTGGCTCCCTTACAGAGAGGATTTACAAGAAAGTGGGGTCTGGGGTGTGTGTGTGTGTGTGTGTGTGTGTGTGTGTGTGTGTGAGTTTAGGAGCAGGTGAGTGGGGCACTGGTTAGACTGTAACAGTACAGTTCATTTCAGATCCTGTTTGAAGATTTCTCCAAATGCTGGTATCTGTAACTAAACTCGAGTTCCCAAACCATTGACCCTTTGACTGAAACTTTTACTAGAGGGAAATTCCTTTGGGGCTCAGACAATCTCATAGAATGCCTTTATCACACTGCTTTTTTATTTATTTCCGGGTATATGTTTTAGTTTCCCGTTACCACTGTAACAAATGACTACAAACTTAGTGGCTTACAGCGGCACACATTTATTATCTTACAGTTGCAGGGTTCAGAAGTTTGAAATTCGTTTTGCGGGGCTAAAGGCACGGTGTCAGCATGGCTGGCATTTTCTGGAGGCTCTAAGGGGAAATCCATTTCCTTGTCCTTTTCAGCTTTGAGTGACCTTCCGTATTTTTTAATTTGTCCATCTTTAAAGATATCCCACCAATCTCTGCTTCCATCATCACATTACCTTCCTCTTTCCTGTCTCTCTGATCTCCTGCCTCCTTCTTATCAAGACTTTTGTTATTAATATCATACCCATCTGTCTAACTCAGCATAATCTCCCCACCTCGAGATCCTTAACTTAATCACATTTGCAAAGTCTCTTTTGCCATATAACGTAATGTATTAACATGTGGACACTTTGGGAGGCCATAATTTAGCATACCACAGTATATAAAATCATTGGGCTCAGAAACTAGGTTTTCTGTCCTTGTAGGCAACAGATCCATTATAAATCAAGAGCTTATTCTGAACTTAGAATGCAATAAAAAAGGCACTAATATCAAGATGTATGTTTTGGACTTATGTAGTACTTATAGTTTACAAAAAATCTTTCATATCAATCATTGAATTTAATTCTCATAATATGTCTATATAAATAAGATGTGTTGTTTCACATTCAGTAAATATATAAACAAACAGAGAAACTGATGATTTATGAAATAGGCCTGTTTTTATGTCACTAAATTAAATGAATGAAATTTCTGGTTTCAGTTTTAACATGTAAAGAGTCTAGAGATTTCTGTCATGGCCTTATGTTAAGAAAAAAATCTACACAAACTAGAAATCAATGACTTTTCTTGGACCCATCAAAGAACTAAGGTCACAAAGCAAACTACTGCCCTGAAATTCAGAGAACAGGTGCACCCAGAGTAGTATAGCAGCCTAGATCTGCTTACCTGGAGCAAAAGCCACGGGAACCATAAAAAACACAAAATGGTAGGGACACTTAAAGGTAATTTTGATGAATTGCTGGAAGCTGGATGTGAACTAACACCCAGTAAGAAACTAAGGGGCACTGCAGTTTTAGAAGAGACCACACCTTCATAGGCTGTACCTCTAGGAGCCTCACCAGGGTCTCCCAGTAATGGTTGGGAAAGATTTCCTCATGGCTCCTAAAAGGAGAGTGAAGAGTGTAACTGTCAGCTATTCCCAGGGCATTCTCCATAGCAAAGGTTTATTCTCCGGTAGAGAAGACTGTCAGAGCCTTACGATAGCTGAGAGAAAGGGAGTTACACACCATTATTATCCTCAAGCCTTTCTGTCTCACCGAACAGGAAAAATAAAACAGTCAACAGGAGTGAGAGCTTCAAGAAAACAATATGGGAATGTTTCAGTCAGGGAAGAGGATAGGAAGCAGGGATAAAAAGCCACACCTCCATAGGAACACTTGTGAAGGTCACAGGTCTGCAACACAGGTCCTTAAAGATCTCTTTAGAAGATTACAGAAACCTAATCTATCCATACCTTACCCACATCAATGAAAGCTCAGTATACGAGCAGAAGGATGCAGCTTCAGAGTGTCTCTGAGTAGGAATACTTGGGGAAGTTCAGGACAAGAAAAGACAAAATCAAGGACACTAGAGTAATTTGAGGCCTCAAGAAACTATAGCTACAACAAACTTTGGCTATAGTCCAACTCCTAGTCAGATTAAAATCCTGCACTAAAGTCCTATGTACCTCACTTCTTATTACCTGATACAAAATGCTTGGCTTTCAACAAAAAGTTACAAGGCATGCCAAAAGTCAAACACAGAAACACCACACACACACATATACACATACTCTGAAGAGACCAAGCTATCACCAGAATGAGACTCAGACCCAAATGTTGGAAGTAGATAATATGCATGGAAAATGGATAACGTAAGCAGAGAGAAATCCTAATGAGAAATAAAAATGAAATGATAGAAATAGCAAAGTAACAGAAATGAAGAATTCCTTTCATGGAATCAGTAGTAGATTCCATACAAATCAGGAAAAAATTCCATAAAATGGAAAATAGGTCAATCAAAACTCACACTGAAAGTCAAAAAAAAAAAAAAAAAAGAAAGAAAAAAGAAAACCAGAAAAACCAGAACAGTAAAATCCAAGTTATCAAATGTTAAAAGGTGTAATGTATACATACTTGGACTATCAGAAGAAGAAAGAGCAGAGATAAAGAAGAAATGTCATAGAGAAGAAGGGAAGAGTGTAATAGAAGGAATATATATAAAGGTAAAATAAATCCTTCATTTTTTATATTCTTAATTGATCTAAAAGATAAATGTTCAAAGCAATAATTGTAACAATGTAAAGAAATATTTGTAACGATGTATAGCATATGGATAAATGAAATGAATGACAGCAATGTCACAAGAAAAAAGAGGCAGGACTTGATAATATTCAGTTCTATGTTACCTGCACTATAGGTGAAGCAACACAATGTTTCTTAAAGGTGGATTTTGATTAGAAAAAAATGTATATTCTAAATTTCAGGGCAAAAACTTAAATTTAAAATTAAGTATAACTGATACACTAATCGATTAAAGAGATTCGAAATAAATTGAATCATAATATGCTCAGTTAAGAACTGAGAAAGCAAAGGGGAAGTGATATAAATGCAGTAAATAGAAATCAGTTTCAATCATGCTAGATATCAATCATTACTTTATATGTGAATGTCCTAACTAGACCAACTGACATAGATTTTCAGAGGAAATGAAAAACTGACCCAAATTTGTTAGGGATAAAGGAGGGTATTATATAATGATATGGGGGTCAATTATCCAAGAAGATATGATAATAATTCTAAATGTATATGCCTCTAACAAAAGAGCTTAGAAGTACATGAGGGTAAAATTGAAAGGAGAAATAGATAAATGCTCTATTATAATTGGAGTCTTCATACTCTTTTTAAAAAATAATTGATAGATTAAGCATGCACTAAATCAATAAGGATATAAATGACCTGAACAGCACTATTGATCTGATATTTACAGAATACAACATACAAACCAGAGGAGAATATGCCTTCTTATCAATCTCACATGAAACATTCACAAAGTCAGATAATATTCTTGGCATAAAAGTACCTTAAAGAATTTAAAATAATAAAAATCGTATGAATTAGGTGCTCAGAAAACAATGAATTGAGCTAGAAATCAATAACTGAAAGATATCTGGAAATTACCAAATATTTGCAGATTAACTAATACAGTTTTAACTAAGCATATGTATTACAAAGGAAAAAATGTATAAAAACAATAACCAAGTTCTGCATTAGAAATCTTGAGAAAGATCAAATTAAGTCTAAAGGAAGAAAACAGAAAATAATAAAAATTAGAGCTGAACTCAACAAAATTGAAAAAATAGAGAAAACAAAATACAGTTTTTTGTTCAAAAGTAAACTAAAATTGATAAGCCTCTAGCCAGGCTAACCGAGGAAAACAGAGAAGACACAAATTACAAATACCAGAAGGGAAAAATGGTTTATCATTACAAATACATGGACATTAAAAGGTTAATCAAGGAATATTGTAGATAAATTTATGCATACAAATTTGAAAATTTAGATGTAATTGGCCAATGATGCATTTATGAAAATTCATACAAGGAAAAACACATAACATTAATAGTCCTTTATCTATAAAAAACTATCAATAATTGAAAACCTTCCAAAAAGAAAGCACCAAACTCAGGTGATTTCACTAATTAACATATTGAGAAATTCAAGGAAGAAATACTGTGCATTGTGCAATATCTCTTCAAGAAACTAATAGCAGGAAGAGCAATCCTTACTCATGCAGTGATGTCAGCATAATCTCGATAATAAAACCAGATACAAATACTACAAGAAATATTATAAACCATACTGTCTCAGAAAACACACTCAATATCCTCAACAAATCTAACAACGCGTAAAAGGAATTATTCATCAAGACCAAGGGGGGTTTATTCCAAATATAAAAGGCTGTTTCTACCTTCATACCATATAAATGTATTCTACCCAGATCAACAGGTTAAAGAAAAAGAATCATGTGATCATATTCATTGATGCAAAGAAAGTATTTGAAAAATCCAATACCCATTCATGATCAAACTTTCCAAATGTTTCAATTGAGAAATATTCTAAAAAATACCTGATCAGTTGTCCTGGCTTATTTTAAATATTCTCAGTTGATTATGCAGTGCACTACATTTGAAAGAAGCAAATGTATCCTTGGACACCTCTGAAAGTTAGAAAATCAGTCCTAGATCCTGAGCTGGATTACCTTTCTTTTTGTCTCTAGCCCTCTTATCCATGTTTCTGCATTAAAAAAAGGAAAAGAAAAACAAAATCTAACCTTTTTGTGACCTGATGTCCAAAGGAATCCATCATCTTGATAACTGTCCTCAGAAGGTTTTCCAAAATGTCCATATCTAAAAACAAGAGTAAGAACAGAAAGCAGATGTATCAAACATGTTATAAATTCTAAAAGGACAAAAGTATTTTTTAAGGAATGACTTTTTTTTTTTTTTGAGGGCAGTGTCACTGGCCCTCATATGTGGGACCCGAACCGGGGCCGCTGTCTTCCCAAGCTAGCGCTTAACCACCGCGCCACTCAGCCGGCCCAAGGAATGACTTTTGAATGTGATAAATACTTTTCTTGTTTGAAGTTCTTAGAACTTCAGTATTTTGGAAATACTGCTTTTTAAGAATGATACTGAGGTTACAAATTATCTATAGTCTTCTCGAAGTCCCATGGGCATATGTAATGTTTTTTCTATACATTTTTTTTTAATTTGAGATTTTTATTGATACGGGGTATAGATTTGCATATTTTCATCAGGTATACATCAATGGTCATCGTCAAAAAAAAATATTCTTTATTTTTATAAAATATTAAGAATATACAAAATATTTTAAAATGACCAAAAACACATTACCTAACATGTGTTATATGTTAAATTTGTTAAACATTACCTAACATGAGTATAATAACTAATGTGTTTGCTTTTCATAAAACTTATGAAAAAATTACCTTGGAAGTACTTTAGCTTTTTTTTTTTCTGTTTTTAAACGTTTCAGGTTACTCTTGGAATTTTTTACTCATAGATGTATGTATGTATGTATGTATGTATGTATGTATGTATGTTAGGTAGAGTTTGAAATATATAACAACTTGATTAATTCCTCCCTACTATTTTTCTGGAGCTTATTTACCTGTAACTTAAGTATATAATATCCACAATAATCTATTAGATGCCATTCTCCTTTTCAAATTTTAAATCTTTGTTAAAGGCAAACTGCATACTGAGAATAGAAATCAAAAGTTGAACAAAGAAATAAAAATAAAAATGTTGGTGTGACCAGTTTTACAAAACACTATGGATTAATTTTGACTTTCACACCATAAACTTTATATCTGGGCTGAGGAATTCATTGTGTTGCAGGTTAAGCAACATTAAATTTTAAAACACCACCATGGTTTCGTCCTATGAGCATTTGAGGAACTTTTATATTTTAGCCCAATTGCATATTTAATGGGTGATCCTCTGCTAGGCAGCAGCAGCATTATAAAACTTCTGAATAATTGAGGTCTATGAGAATGACATACAGGAATGTTATTAGGATTTTTCATTTTTTGTTACAGTCAATTAGACACTGATATGCTAATAACTTTGGAGATTGTGCATTTATCTGCTTAAGAGAGCAGGCAGAAAAAAGAAAAAGATCTGTGTTTTAAGCCATAAAATATAATAGCACAGAAATAATCACAAGCAGAATTTCAAAGATCTTGTTTACTTAGCAGATTAAGAGAACTCTGGTGAGAAGGGGGACAAATGTTTTTGCTGTTATTCACCAAGCCTCTTAAATAGCGTTAATGTATACAACATTTAAATTGCTGGTCCTAATAAATGTGTATCTTTCTGATAATCTATGCTTGCTCAGGAAAAACACAAACATGTTTCAAGGAACAGTGCAGTGCTCGTAGGGTCCCACTCCCCATGACTGAAATTGTAGTTTGGGAAAACTAAGCATCCGCACTGGGAAATGTGCTAATGAATCAGGTAACTCGAGTTCATGTTCAAAGTTTGTAAAACCAATGAGCTTTTATTTATCAGACCTTATCCATCAGTCACATTCTGATCTGGCTAGCCTGAAGTACTGTCCTCTCCCTCTCATGACATCAGTTCCACGTGATGCAGATGTCTGAATCGCACTGATTTTCTTGATTTTGGAGTTCCTTGTTTTTGCCTCAACCCTCATTTGATTAGGCTGACCTGTCACTCACCCATCACAGCTCTGGTAGCTCATGAAGAGCCATACATGTGGTAGAGGTGTTAGGTAAATTTACCATTGGTTTCTTCTGAGCCCTATCTCCTTAGCTTGTAGATGGCTGCCTTTTCAATGTGTCAGTAAGTACGATGGAGCCATAGGTGGGTGTTTGTAAACAGGTAACAGTGAAAAAAGAAAATTACTAGTATCAAATTTTAGAGAAGTTCCTAATGAAGAATCTCTTCAAAAATACTTTATGATATCAAAAAGTGCTAAAGTTATGTAAGAGCTATGGTGAAAACTTCTTATCTAGCACCTTCTGTGGGCCTATCATTGTCATTTCTACCCAAGTTTCTTATGTAATACTCAGAGTAATCATATGAAATGTCCATTAGAATTGCCCAAATCTTGCATATTGAGAAGTTCTAGAAAGACTAAGCAATTCTCTCTCTCTCTCCATACACACGCACACACACACACACACACACACTGCTTATAATAACTAATAATGGAAATCTGAGTTTGTTGGTCCTCAGAAACAGTCATTATCTGCAGTACAGCTTCTCATACACATGCAAATGCATAAACTAGTAATTAGTCACATACAACATGTTTATTTTAATGCAGCACTTATTCATTGCAACAGATAATTTTTTTCTAATAGCTGGAACCATCTAATTTGCATCTGTTCATGTGATACAAAGTATCAGTATATGTTGCCCTTAATTCAAATGTGTGTAAATACCTTTGCATTCTAACACTGCCTATAATTTAGGCTCTAGAATGCTTCCTAACATTGTGTGCTGAACTTCAGCTGATCCTCAAGGAAAATTTTACTACAGTAGAAAAATTATGAGTGATTAAGTATTTGTGTACTCATTTCTCCATCCTTGTTATGTCCTTATAGTAAAAATACTTGATAACAATCTAAAAGAGGACGTCTATAGGAGAAAAAAGGAGAGGGCACTGATTCTAAGCAATTTGATTACAAATGTGTTTCTGGAGGAGGATCCTATCTTGTCTTTGGTTTCATGAATGATTGGGATTTCCCATTTCAGGTTATGGGAACAGTTGTGCTGGTTCATCAAAAAAGTGCCCGCTGCTCCTCGCTTCATCTGAAAATAACTGAAAGGACTTCTTGGAAGTCCATTTTTTCTTTTGCTGTTTTTAACATTAGAGTGGTAGCACTCTATTCGTAGCATGCAGAAAAGGGATAGAAGCTGTTAATATTCACCTGATAAAATTACTGATAAGTTACATATTAAGTGAGTGAAATGGAAGATTTTGTAAATGACCATAGGCTAGAACCTTTGCCCCCCCCAAAACAAACCCCAAAGTATTGTTTTCTAAGTTTTATTCATGCTTATCACCCATCAAATTACCTTTTTGTTTAGTTTGGTTTGGTTTCACTAGCATTCAAAAGGAAAACTCCCCTTGGCTTCTTAGGTGTGATTTTTAACAACACCAAGTTTAAAATTAGTTTTTTTGGAATTTCCTGGAGAGTCAAGTCCCCTTAGGAAATTACTACCCTCACTTGAATGTGCATGGTCTGTAGCAGATGAATTATGGCTGAAAGAAAGACATTCATCAAGGGAAAGCCGAAGAGGATTGGGGAAATCAAAGAGATGGCAAGAACAAAATTCCGATTTAATTTGTCCAGCCAATTTCAGGAAGGACCGAGTTCTCCCCTCCACAACAGGAAATGCATTTGCTTAGAAAAATAAATAAATAAATAAATAAATAGAAAGAAAGAAAGAGCGTCATCCTGTAAAAACCACATGCATTCTTCATTTCCCTCAGGAAAAAGTGAGCTGGCTGCCCTCGAGAACGTAATTCAATGGCTTCCACACTCTTTTCAATGCCATTTTTTTTGCATCTAGTTCAAGATAAAATAAGGTCTGGATAAAGCTAAATAATGAGACAAATGCAATCATAAAAAAAAAAAAAGAAGAGATTACCCTTCAATCAAAGCTTATCTCTAGCTGCATAATTTAGACCTAAGAAACTAATTTTTACAGCAGTAGAATGGTTAGGTTTTGTTTTGTTGGGAGAGAGAAGAACAGTGTTTGAAATGCTTTCAGATATTACTAATTAAAAAAGCATTTAACCATAATTACTTTTTAAAAAAATCTTTACAACAGACTAATTCTTATAAAATTTAGAAAAAAATTTCATCATAAAATAATGAGTGGAGAGATGAACAATGCACGACTATGAACAGATAACTACTGCTGATCCAGTAGATGGAGGCTTTGAGGTTTTCTTTTATTTTTGTCCATGAAGCTATTGTACGTGTGTCTGTAACAGCAGCCTGATACTGAGGTTTCCTGGGATGGGTACTATCTCACAGATGGGCACAAAGAGTTTGAGACCAACAGGTTTAAGGCCCGAGTCCCTGTAACATGCAAAAGGATACCCAGCTGCTACTTGACAGCAATCGTGTTTTCTCTCGGTAAAATAACTGCCCTTCTCCTTCTCTGAAGAAATGTACATATGCTTCAATCACTTTTTCTTCATCCAAACTTTAAATAGGAAAGAGGATTATAAACCTTTAATGAATTCCAATTTCTCTACTCACACTATGATCTTTCCTTCAAAGTTCTGTGTGAGAGACATTTATCATAGTTTCTGCCACTCACTGCATCCATATCTCACCTCACCTACAACTTTCCCTGGTGATGAAAAATTGGCCAAAGAAAACAAAACCTCAGACCATAGGAATACAGGATTTGAGATAATGCTTAAAAGAGAAATGAAATCATTTCCTTTGAGTCTCCTGTTTAAAAAAAGAGAGAGAGGTTCCTCATTGTGTCTAATTTGCATCATCGGGTTAATTTCAGTTTTCCTTTCATACACAGTCTTGTAGCGCCCAGAAATTTCAAGGCTGCTTTCTTTTGCTTTGATAGGAGGAAAACTTGAGGTGGGAGATAAGTGAGATTCCTCCTCTCAAAAACCTGAAGACAGAATTACCTTCCTGGTGCTATCTCAAATGGAAGGCAGGGATAGAAAGCAAAGACCATTGATTTAAGAACATTCTAAGCTTCGCAATTGCCCCATCCCTAAATTGTATATACCTTGTTATCCCCTAGTGATTGCCTTAAA
Organism: Aselliscus stoliczkanus; assembly: GCA_033961575.1. Taxonomy (NCBI): domain Eukaryota; kingdom Metazoa; phylum Chordata; class Mammalia; order Chiroptera; family Hipposideridae; genus Aselliscus; species Aselliscus stoliczkanus. The sequence goes on along the minus strand of CM066728.1, from coordinate 93,825,364 downwards.
ACCCCTTTCAAGAAAACTGTAGAGAAAGGCAAATACTGTATTATTTCTTATAAGTGGAATCTAAAAGTATTCAAATCATAGAAAGAGAGAGTAGAATGCTGGTTGCCAGGTGTTGAGGGGCTGGAGAAACAGGGAGATGTTGGTCAGAGGGTATAAACCTTCATTTCAAGTAAAAGGTGAGTAAGTTCCAGGGACCTAAGGAACAGCATGGTGATGAGACTTAATGATACTGTATTGCACAGTTGAAAGTTGCTGTGCCAGCTTTTATGGTCTCACCACAACAAAAATAACAACAAAACGGTAATGATGTGAGGCGATGGGTGCGCTCACTAAAGTTATTGTGCTAAACATCTTTCAATATACCTGTGTAGTAAATCATCACATGCGCACCTTAAATTTACATAATGTTATATATAAGCTCTATCTGAAATAAACTGGAAAAGAAAGAAAAGTGTCTGGGCGCTTGTGTTGAGAACCAGTAGCAAGTGGGGATCTAGTCTGGTCTCTGGTTCAGGTTGTAAAAGCGAGCCAGATCCCCAGGTGAATTTATCAGTAATGAAGGCTTGTGTGATGTGAGGGTCGCAGTCTGCATCAAAGGCCCTAATTAGAGGGTGAAGGGACAATCTATGGAGATAATTTAAACCCAAAAAGGGACACTGTGACTCAGCAGTTACAAGAAACCCTTGAGGAGGATAAAGGTAAAAAAGGTAAAGTGATAAAAGTCTGGAGTGTATACTTGATATCAGGGCATGAGAATGAATTTATTCTACACCAGATTTCACATGTATAAATTTGATCTCAAAGAAAGGGAAGCAGGTTTTATCTAAGCTGTTAAACTGCAGCCAACCACTAGAAATTAATTTTTATTTTGAAATGTCATGAAATATAAGAATTGTTGAAATCCTGAAGTTGAGAAAGAGCCTCTGTTGTCTTCCTGTCCAGGGTATAATCACCTACTTTCCATCCTTACCTTTTTCTCATCTCCCTCCTCAGGCCTCCTGCAGGGGCAATCTTTTAAGATCTTCAGTGGTTTACGTGACTTCAGCAACTATGGGTAAATCTATCGAATTGCAACTTTGTTGCCAGTTTTTCCCTTTCTATACAACTTATCCTGGGCCACTCCAATCTCCTCAAATTAAACACATCTAAAGCTAAACCAGTTCTCTTACACACTCACCTATCACCACCACCTTTACCCACAACAATACTATCTTCCACGCATATGTCTGCAAACACAATTCGAGATCATCTCCTAACTAGTTATTATGAAGGGACAATACCTTATTTATTCTCTCTCCAGCAATGAACACTATGCCAAGCCTATGATAGGAGTTCATTAAACGGTAAGGTATGAAATGTGTGGGAGGAAAGACACTGAGGAAGGAGTCCCATCTTGTGCTTAAGCAGAGATGGGAATAAAGTGAAATCTTGGTTAGGGAGGCTAGATCACACGAGACACAGGCTTTGAAGGAGTTTAAACGGGCAGAACACATGTGTTCACAGAGGGACAACCACGCCAAGACTCAGTGAGAAGGCACCATCTTTAAGCCAAGGGGAGGGGTCTGGAATGGATCCTTCTCTTAGGCGAGCAGATGAAACCAACCAACTCTGATCTTGGACTTCTAGCTTCCAGAATATACATTTCTGAGAAAATACATTTCTGTTGCTTAAATCACACAGTCTATGTGATTTTGTTATGGCAGCCCTAGCAGAACAGTGCAGATTTTAGTATGTGATATTAGCATATGCACATCGTAGTATATGGCAATGTTTCTAGAGTAAAAAATTACCTCTAAACAACAAAAAAACCTGGACTGTCTACCTGTAGAGTAGAAAAGAATATGAATAATCCTACAAAAGGAAAATTACTTGATGAGAGGTTGCTGTTTTCCATCAAGATTTAAATGCAATTATCATAAAACCATGTTTGTTTGCACCCAAGTTAGATGTTTGAACAAGTCGATAAATTTTTGGAAACACAGGAAAAAGGATGCTTTGTTTACTTTTATTTCCACATTAATTGTAGTACTGACAGAGAATGACAAAGTGATAGCCTTAGAGACCATTAAAATCATCTCATTCACAAAATGGGTGTTTTATGAGTAACTGCCCTCAGACTGCTCCTCTATCAGCAGGGCCGCTCAGCGCTCACCAGATGGCCGCTGGAGTTTGGAACATCTGCTGATGCGCTCTCCTTTTGTCAGTCTAGTACCCGCTGAAGATAAAGTTTTTCATGCAATAATGGCATCTGTCTACCAACACCATGTTATGTCTGGCAAGGACCAGGGATTTGGGATAGTTTTGATCAATATAATTAAAATAGTGTCAAGGTGTTTTGACTAAAGAATAGAGGCTATACTCTACATGAGAGAAGTAAATGCTAGGTAATGAATTCTCTGGTGTTTGTACTTATTAGAGTAACTTATAAGTTACAACACGTTGCACTTAAGAAATGAGGTTGAATATCAAAACAAATTCATTTATTCCAAACCTTATAAAAATTGAACTTTCTAATATAAATTGTCCTCTAAAAATAAGTTTAAAAACAGAAGCATAAAAACTTACATGGAATTAAATATGTTTCAAGCTAGGCTTTTACTGGGATATGTTTTTTTCAGACCAAAAACAATTGAGCTGAGATTTTAAGCACCTGATTGGCTTAAGGAACGTAATTAGGCATTAGGGTTGGCAACAGTATAAATAGCATTTCTGGCTTTTAGGGCTTCACAAGTTTTAAAACAAAACAATCAAAAAGTAAGAAAATGTAAGAAAGCACTTATAAACTATATCTGACTGGTCCACCCAGTCAGATGCACAGATGGTCAGGTAAAGTCTCATGGAAAATAAAGCCCTTTTGGTGAATTTTGAGAGACAGGTTGTCACAGGGAGGTAGGAAATAGGCATTCATGTGAAAATAATGTTAAAAAAAGAATACAATCCGAATTCCATGGGTGTGTTCAGATGCACTTGGATAGACTAGTCCAGTGGTTTCCAATCCTTTTTAAGACATCTTCTAGAATATATTTCGTTACACATCATTTTGTTTTCATTTCACATTTACAGAAATGTTGCAAAAGATAGTTCTGTATCCTATTTATGTCTTACACACACTGACCAGTTGAGTTTTCCTCTCTACCATCCTCACTTCCCCCCTAGCTCTCTCTGTATCTATGTGGCTGGCTTCTGTGTCTTTCTGACATATCTCCATGATTCTTGGAGCCCTTCTTTAATGTCTGGCCCAGGCTTGCCTCTCACTTTTTCTGGCTCAGCCCCATTATCAGCTATGTTCCCTATTCTTTGTATCTGGGCAATTGTTCTTAGAAAACGAAATTGGGCAACAGGTCTATTCATACCTTCTATGTCTTCTCAGTAACAGAATTCTAAAATAAGAATCTCTCTATATCTATTAAAACGATGAGCTCCTATTGATGTTTCTAATTGTATGCAACACCAGACACCTTCAAATATTTTTTTTTTCCTTTTTAATCTTCCTAACGCCCTTCCACAACAGTGAGAAACCTGGTGCTCATTAACCTCAATACATTTAACATTTGCTCAAGATTAGTAAACACAAAAGACAGTTTCAAAATTGGTAACTTATGCTGCAGGGGGGAAAAAAAAGAAAATTCAAACCAAATAACTAGAATTCGATATTTGTTTACCATTCCTTTTTTGTTCCTTTGAGATAAAATTTAATTAGAGTTGAATAAGCAAAGCTTAAATGTAAAATTTAATGAGTTTTAACAAATACATCTATTGTTAAGACACAGACTGTTTCCATCAACTCAGAAAGCTAACATGTAGCTGTTTTCAATCAATACCCTCTCCTTCCACAGGAATAAACAGT